>JAPVLO010000015.1:4964285-6205357 GCA_027257055.1 Cephalopachus bancanus | reverse complement strand
TTTTTTTTTTTGAGACAGGGTCTCACTCTGTCACCCAACTTGGAGGCAGAGGTGCAATCATAGCTTACAACAGCCTCAAATTCCTAGACTCAAGCCAATTCTCTTGCCCGAGCCTCCCAAGGAGCTAAGACGTCAGGTGTGCCTCACCACACCCAGCTATTTTTAAAAACTTTTGTCACCTGAAGTTGAATTTTATCTTAGCTAATGCTCTACATATTCAGTGTTCACTGGGCCTTCAGCCACAAATCTTTCTTTTTAGAACCTAGTCCCTCAATACCTTGCCTCCTGGATGGTCAGAGAGATTATTTAATTTAATTTGGATAGTGCATGTCATGTCACAGATTCTTAACTGTTTTGCTCACTAACCCTATGGGGACTTCTTTCTTAGAACTGTGTATTACAGTTTGTCTTCTCTTCCCAACAGACTGTGCATCGCATGCTCCAATCCGAAATAACTCTACTTTTAATTGTATCACTTTGTGATTTAACAAAGGAAAGATCAGGATTCTTGATTTCAATTTATCAAATTTTTGCTGGTGGATATGACCCTGCATGTTTGAGGATTTAGACAATTGTATTATTGTTCCCAAGTATCTGCTGCCCTCCTTGGAAGTCCCACACCCTCCCATTGCTGTGTACCTCTCTGGGGAGGAAGACACTGCCTACAGCACATGACTTGCACATGTGACTTGCTTTAAACCATGGAATATGATCAGAAGTGACACATACTGTTGGAGATCGCAAGTTCTGTTACTCCTCGCTTGCAGGCAGAAATAAACAAGCATGAGATGCAGTATGAGGAAAGGGAATTTATTCCAAAAGTCGGGAGATGGTGTAGTGGCCAGGTCCATGCTGCAAAGAAACCATTTCAAAACGGTAGGCTAGGATGGGAGATTTTAAGGGGAAAGAAGGGAATGAGGAATATCTGGGAGGGGCACCGGGAGCTGATCTTGCTTCGATGGTTATCTCGAATTGTCATCTACCTGGAGGGCCAGCTTATATAGTTCAAATGGTGAGCAATGGAGAATTCTGCCATGAGGTCTCCAGACTCTGGTGTTACGCGATCAGCCTTTGGAATCTTTCAAGCGGGTATACAATTAGATTAGAAAAAATGAATACATCTTTGAAGTGTACTGAGAGAGAAAAAAGGCTTAAAACCCATTTCTCAGAAGCCGAAATGAAAATTCTCAGTTACAATACCATGTCATCTGAGCAGAAACTTCAATAGTTCTACTCTCTCTGTCACAAGAATGTAAATTCGGAATAGACTGAATATTTGCTATCCTCCTAGGCAAAGGCATATAGTATGTAGGTTCAAAAACTGTTGCTTGCAATAAACTTGGAAGGCAGACAATGCCCTTAATGAATTTGTGACTTTAGACAAAAACTGGGAAAACAGAAGGTTGGAATTGTGAGTTGGTAAGCCATTGGCTAACATTGACTAGATACTACAAGAAAGAGATGCACTCAGAAATATTAGCTGCTTTGTAAGAAGAAAAGAGATACAGAGAATCCAGAAATTCTGGGCCTTCCAGGGCTAAGATGTGGAGCTACTTCTCAACTCCAACTAGTAAAAGTTAACACTTAAAAAATTTTGAGCCAAAAGGCCAATTCAGCCTCAGTGTTGGTACAAAGATGTAAGACTAACTAGAATTGGCTCCCAATAAATCCCTTCAAATGAAAATGATCCATGAAAAAGTAAATAAGGGCATAGCTCTTTCACAGATGCCTGATAAGATCAATGGACCAGTCAATTAATCTAGAAAGAAATGCCTGTCTCAAGAAGAATTGCGTATATGGTCATTGACCATAATGATGATAGACATAAAATGAATAAAAAGCAAGATGGATTTTTGCAAAAAATAATTGCAGGAAAAAAAGAAGGGTAATTTACCAAAAAAACTAGAGCATTTTAAAAGAGAAAGGGCCATTGTCAATTACTGAGGTAGTAGCTGTAAACCAGGGCTTCTGGACCAACCAGAATACATGATAACTCTAAGAAAAAGAGACTATGTTACTCTGAAATGTAAACTTACCTTTGGGACCCTAGTCTTTGATAAGCAGGAGGAGCCTGCCTCACCTCCAGGCAATGTATTTTCTCCAAAACTATGTTCTGATGTGGCCAAAAGGAATTATGGAAAAGAAAGGACTGGCCAGAAAGTGGAGCCAAAGACCACCAAGTACAGTATCCTGGGAAGCTACTTCCAGGAAATGAATTCATTTCTATTCAAGAGACATGCTTTTCCCCAAGACAGAAAGGTCCTCTTCATATCTGCCTAATGAGATTTTATAACTGCTCCCTCCACTCTTCTCCCTTCAAAATGAGCATATTTATTGTGGCCATTTTTTTTTACACACCTCCCCCTCCCCATTTTTTTTCTTGGGTATATGGGAGTAATACGTTGTCTTTTAAGTTCAGAGAACCCCACATCAAGGAAGCTTTATCTGGACTTGATAAAGTGACTGTCCTTTGAGCTTAATTCAGTGCCTAAATAGAACTCCTACAGTATGTTCCTTGGAGAAGTGCTGAGTGTGTATATTTTGCTTAATGAAGGGAGAGAACAAGAGGTTAGACTGTTGTGGGTTGCATCATCGTTCCCAGTTATATACAGTTTTCCCTTTGAGAGGATTGTATATATGTCCCTATCCATCAGTACGTGACTTGCAAGGCTTTCCTAGGGAAGAGGTATTCCCTTTTCCACTGATTTCAGGCTTGGCTGCATTCAAGCAGAGCTCTAAGACTCTTCATTGTTCCCTCTCTGCCTCAAGAACAGTATGTTCTAAATTGAGACTTCTCCTTTGGCCTAGATTTCAGAAAAAAAGACACAGGGAGCAGAGCCAAGCTGATTCCTGCAAAAGCCCAGCTGTGCCATAGCCAACATGTAACATGAACAAAATATGAAGACTTTGTTATTGCAAGCCACTAAGAATTTAGGGCTTTTTGTTAACACAGCACAAACCACGGAAAGCTGACTGATACTGAAACTCTGTTCGTTGCTTTGACCAAACTGTAGTCTGAATTCTGTCATTTTTGGCCTTTTCTTTGGACCTGGCAGTCATATAGGTGTGTGAGGGGGAGATGACACCATAGATGAGATAATTATTGAGATTATTGGTCTTTGATAGAACTGAAAACCATCCTGTTTATGAAGAATCTACTCCTTGAAGGCTCTATATCATAATCCCGCTCTACTTTCTGCTTGAGGGTGATAAGTGACGGAAAGTTCCATTTTAAATTTCGAGCTTACACTAGGATGTACCAGCTGTGTTAAGTACTGCAGAGGTCATTGATACTATAGATCTGAACCTGTTTCTGCATAAACCTCCTGATGGTGGGCTCTGGGTACAGAGAAAGTTCTCATCATACAAGGGCACGTCAGGAAGAGAGAAATTACAATCTGAAGTCATCTGCCTCTCACAATGAATTTTATGTTACTATAACACCCAGAATATTGCACATGAGGGATAGAGTTGAATTTCTGGCCAGCTTTAGCCAATTTACCTGAGTGGACACCCTCTATTAAAACTGGTGGCTCAGCCTATAATCCCAGCACTTTGTGAGGCCGAGGCAAGTGGATTGCTTGAGCCCCTGGGTTTGAGACCAGCCCCGGCAACTTGGCAAGACTTTATCTCTACAATAAATCAAAAATTAGCCAGGCATGGTAACATGTGCCTGGAGTTCTGGCTACTTGGAAGGCTGAGGCAGAAGGATCACTGGAGCCCAGCATGTCAATGCTGGGGTGACCGTGAGTGTGCCACTGCACTCCAGCCTGGGCAATGGAGTGAGAGTCCAATACACACACACACACCCACACACACACACACACACACACACACACACACAGATGGTTTTAGCAGAAGATGGTGCACTGGGAAAAAAATAAACAAAAAACCCCAGCAAATAAGTAGTGTTGAAGCCTAGGTTTCTATATTCTGTAGGTTTTATCTCTTTTTGATCCAAGATGGTCACTGCATTTTGGGGGTTTTCTCATAATGCTAACATAATTTACTGACTTGATGTTTAGAATATACACTTGGCCTGAACAACTGGAGAGAGATGATAAGGCACCATTTCTGCTGCCTCATTGGTAGCTGGTGATATGCGCAGTAGTTGGTTCCAAGTAGTAGTCTAATTTCCAGCAAAGCAATGTGTAAACACCCAGAAAGTTTCTCAGGAATACTCCTTATACAAGTAAGTGTTGAAAGATGAAATCCAGAGGAGAGCTAAGTGTGAGCTCATCATAAGAATATGAGGGAGAAGCCCCCCAAAATGAAATTATCTTTTGGAGGGCAGGCCCTTTGTAGCACAGGCTTCTCCTACTAGGAAGTGGTCTAGGAACACATTGGCAGCAGAGTACCAGCTAGCATTGTTGCGAAAGGCTGTGTTCCGCTTCAGTGAATTTTGTTTTTTGGAGATTCTTTCGATGTGTTTGCCTACTTCACGACGGGTGATTTACGAGTGCACCTGCCCACACTATGCTGAGTATTCGACAGTTTTTAAGCAAAAACGGCATGACCCGGTGCCCTACTCTCCTTATTCATCCAACTTCACCCCAAGGGACTTTTTGTTTGTTTGTTTCCCCAGATTAAAAAAAGTCCTCAAAGGGAAACATTTTGCTGATGGGAAAGAGTTGAGAAAAAGAATGGCAGAAATGCTAAAAGGCATCAAAATTGACAAGTTCAAAAACCATTTGGAGCAATAGAAAAAGTCTGTTGATGAGTGTATTGCCTCAAATGGAGAGTACTTTGAAGTTAACTGAAGTCTAAAGATGTAAAAATATTCAATTTTTTAATACATAAATTTGGGGGTTTTGGGGTCCCCTCTCATATATAATACTGTTCTTTCCTAAAAGTGGTAATTTAAGATTACTATTGAATTGGGCAATACTAGTCTGTCCAGAAGAGAGCCTATACCACTAAGTTCAGGCAAGACGACAGTAACATGACAGTATATTTGCTGAGTTGTCAGATTTCTTTGTAATTCATAGTCCAGCTCTCCACCATGGGCTAACATTCCTCTGAAATCTAACCAATTCAGTGTTTTCTTTTTATTGGGTGTCCTCTATGAATGGAGAACTGAGCTTTGAAGAACACAGTCCCTATTTTGAAGATGCTTAATACTTTTTCTGAATTTGTTCAGTCCTCAGCCAAAAAAACAAAAAGTTGTTTATGAATTGGAGATTCAAATCCTCTTGTGGTCAAATTGTACACTTAAAACTCCGGTTAAGATATTAATATTTTGATTAAAATATGCCACCCTTGCTTATTCACCCTGTCTGCCCTTGTCTGCAAGACTTCTGGCAAGCTTCCTCCAAATGAATGGGTCTGGTCTGTGAAAAGATAGAAACATTTACATCCCAGGGCTCTGTTCTCTTGGTTAATGCTTGACCTTTGTTGAGCATCTTAAGTGTCAAAGATATAAAAATAGCCTGGTATTTACATAACACCTCTCTCCACTCAGCTCAGCGAGCTCATTGTTCCAGGAATTCTTGTTGGCATTTTACTCATCAGTGTCTCCTCCTGCCTCTTATTCTGGGACCTAATTTTATTATACCAATTTTCTTTCTTCCTTCCTTCCTTCCTTCCTTCCTTCCTTCCTTCCTTCCTTCCTTCCTTCCTTCCTTCCTTTCTTTCTTTCTTTCTTTCTTTTTTTTTGAGTTGGAGTCTCATTATGTTGCCCAAGCTAGAGTGCAGTGGCACGCTCACAGCCACCGCAGCCTCGACCTGCTGGGCTTAGGCATTTCCTTATATTAAGAATGTATAGGCTTGTTTCCAGATTCATTTAAAATAACACAATTCAAGTCATCTAGTTGCTTCATTTGCATCAAACATAAATTAAATAGAACTCTGTACATTATTCATTATTATCTATTACTAATCAGCAGTCACATTTTCATGATTTTTAAATTCTCCTTTAAGCTTCATCTGACAGATGTTTTGACTTAATCTTATCTATTTTGTATTTTAGCATTATATACCCAAGTTTTTTCTATAGGAGGTCTAACAGTCTTGGAGTTCAGGAACAACCCCAACCTGGAAGTGAATTAGAACTTGACAATAACCAGTAGCCAGAATGGCCAAGAAACATGTAAAACACAAGACCCAGTGAAAAAGAAAAGTTCTGAAGTGACTAGATGAGGTTTTTAAAGCCCAGTCCTAATAGCAACAAACAGAAGTATCATCAAAGGTGCATATAAAGGAGAAATAAAAGGCAACAAGGAAGAACACACAACAGTCAACTGAAACTGCCGGGTGCACAGATCATAGCAGGGATGAGTCATCACGGGGCCAACAAAGTACACCCCGACTGACTGTAGCACCACTTGGCAACAACACACAGGGCAGGCAGGGCCCTAAAGTGCAGAGACCAAAAAAAAAAAATCAGAAACTTTAACTGAATGTGAAAATCATGATGCAATAGCACAATAATTGTACATATAATAAAAAATCAAATACCCCACAAAATCATTTTTCTGTTCTTTAACACATATACCCTTGGTATTCCCAGTGGGACTCAATCATCAAGTTTACATTGTGATTGCTATGAAAGATGCTGTGCTCACTAAAAACAAAAACCAAAAAATGCATTTGCTTCCCTGGAGGAGTTTACAATTCAGCGAGCTTGAGCCAAATCCAACAGAGATGTAGTTCATAAAAAGATGTATGCAAATTGTTTTAGGGTTTCTTTCTATTTTTTTTTCTTTCTTTTTTTTTTTGTAAATTAAATCCCATGGCAAGTGATTTTAAAGGGGGTAATCAAAGCAGTTTTCTAGAAAATGTCCTTTATAAGATGGAAAAACCCAGTCACTATCCCTAACATCAACTTAAAATTTTTCATTTTCATTTAGAATGTTTAGTTTGCTTAAGGGGCTCCCGGATCAATATATAATAAAGAATTAACTGCTGTACAAACTGAAGCAGAATTACCCTTCAATATAATTATATGCACAGAGAAAACAGACTATTCCATCCTCTAAGATTGCTGTGATCCTCTTCCCAGGCCTCTATCCCTTTGGGGACAACTTAGATTTGCCAATTATTCATATTTTCATTTTTTCTGATTTAAGCAGTTTCCTTTCTGTGTATGAACATTCACTTTCTTTGGGGTCGTCATTGGTATGATGACATTTATGTCTATGTCATATTTCCCCCTTTCCCTCCTATGCTTCTGCATCTGTGTGTAAAAGAGGTTTTGCTGGATTCTCTGTGGTGGAGGGACACAGGATCCCTGGGTCTATCTGGCAGACTTTGGAGCTTCAGAGTCACTGCTCCCAATGACCTGATTGATTTGCTCACTGGCCCAGTGACTGCTGCTAAGCTACCTCCATTTATTCTTTTGTGACCCATGCTACTGCCATCCCTGCAGCCTGGAATCCTAGAAATTTGCTCTGTCGTCTTTTGGCCCAGACTCCAGTGCTCGGCAGTCCACTGGTGTTCCTAGCATCTCCACATCTTATAACTGGGGCACACAGAGTCATCTGCTTCGCTTGCATGCCATATATAGGCTACAGAGACCAGGACAGCTTCTCTGCTCCCACATCTGTGGTCTGCTCCCATCTCATGCCATCACCCCGCGTGTATTGGAACTATCTGTATGTAGAGTTTCTCCCAGAGGTTGGCAGCCTCCCTCTGCTCTCCATGCCAGGAGAATTGTGCCATGAACCTAAATATTCTTGGCCTCTCCCATGCCTCTCTGGGTTTTCTAAAGCCACTCCTCCACACCAGATGGTCAGGCACAGAAGTTGGAATGGATGGAGGGATGAGATCCCTAGTATCTGACCTTATTTTCTCTTTCTCTCCTTTCTCTTTCCTACAGTAACACCAGACTAGAAAGGGCAGTTTTTTCCTCTTCTACATGTAAGGAATATCTTCTCTACCTTTAAGGAGAAAATTTTGTCATTCAAGTCCTCTGGGTCTAACGTAATTTAGAAACTCCTCTTTTCCTGTATAAAGTCAGGATGCAAGCCTATCATTTTGCTGCAAAATCTTACCTGGGAATGACAGAAGTTCAATGTTTACTTTTTGTACTTTATACTCCTGCTGTGCAATTATTTTTCAGATTTCCATTTTAAGTAGATAGCTATATTAGACTTGCTAGGAAGATGGTAATTTTCAAAGTACAAAAAAGAAAAATACATTCATTTGGAAAAAAAGTAAAACAAAACCCCATTATCTAAATATTGACAGTATATTGTACAAATACAAGTCATAAAGAACTCAGTGAGTTCTGAGTTCAATATTCAGAGCTAGGAGTTGCAATGCTTATTTGGGCAACACTGACAGAGAAGAATTCTTGAGTCCACATGCTTGCAAGTCCTTTGGAAAAGCCGTCTGTCCTTTTATTTCTGGGTCTGGGACCTCTACTCTCCTACCCTTTCCCTGACACAAAATCCCTGGAACTTTTTTTTTTTTTTGGTTTAGGATGATACTCTTTTGATAAATTCAGGTCTTTTGATAATTTTTGCCTACATATTTTTGCTGTATATGGCTTTGCTTTTTCCTCATTGCTGCTCTGTTGCATGGTATTACTCTTTCAAATATTGGTAATTTATTCTTGTGTCTTGGCATAACAGTCCCCAAAAGCAAATTCTTGTCTGGCCTGCCATAGTTCAGTCTTTTATCGTACACATGAATACACACACATACACACATATATACTGCACTTTTGTTAATTTCCAACAATGTTCCATGAATTTCTTGTAGTACATCAGCCATGATTTATAAATAAAATACATATTTTTTCAAGAATGTATCTCTTCTCTAATGAATTGGGTTGTACACTTAACCATTTTATACTAGTACCCCTGAGATTGTAGGTGTTTTTATTAAGAAATTACCAAATATATATTGCTTTATTCACAGACAGATGTCAGTAGTTTATCAAGTTCATAACTGCTTCTGGGGATCCTTTTTCCTTCCCACCTTCTTTTTTTAAATTTTATGATGGAGTATTCTTTTACAATTTTTAAAATTTATTTTATTTTAAAGATGTAGGGTACATTCAGGATTAGGTATACAAGTGGTCATCGTACAGGTAAAGTTTAGGCCTCTCTTTGGTCCCCACTGCCTGGTTTGAGATAAGATACTCCCCTAGCTGGCAGTTTCCAGCTACTGCCAATCCTTTTCTTATAGTATTATGGTAAATGTTCAGGGTCTGTTTATGAGTGAGAACATGTGATACTCAGTTCTTTATTTCTGTGATAGATTACTCAGTATTATAGACTTTAAGTCCATCCAAGTTGCTGCGACTTTCATAATTTTGTCGTTCATTATGGCTGCATAATACTCCATCTTGTACATGTATCACATTGTTTTAATCCAGTCCTCTTTCGATGGACAGCATGGTTGGTTCCATGTTTTTGCTATTGTGAATAATGCTGCAGTAAACATGCATTTTCAGATATGTTTTTCATAGAGTGATTTGAGTTTCCCTGGGTATATTCCCAGTGGGGGGATTGCAGGGTCATATGAAAAGTCAAATTTACATCTTTTAGCAATGACCAAACTGTTTTCCAGAGAGGTTGTACTAGTTTACACTCTCACCAACAGTGTAGAAGTGTTTCCTTTTCCCCGCATCCTCTCCAGCATCTGTTGTTTTTTGAGTTATTGATGATGGTCATCCTGACTGGAGTTAGGTGGTATCTCAGTGTGGTTTTAATTTGCATTTCTCTGATGACCAAGTGATGCCAAGCATTTTTTCATGTATCTGTTGGCTGCTTATATGGCTTCTTTTGAGAAGTGTCTGTTCTTATCTTCCTCCCACTTTTTAATGGGGCTATCTGGTTTGTTTTGTTTTTTTTTTTTCTTTTTGGTATGTTTGAGTTCCTTGTAGATCTTAGATGTTAGGCCTTTGTCAGATATACAGTTGGCAAATATTTTTTTCCCAGTCTATGGGCTGTCGCCCTGCTCTCTTAATGGCTTCTTTGGCTTGCAGAAGCCTGTCAGTTTGATGAGGTTCCACTTGTCTATCTTATCTCTTATGGCAGGGCGCTTGGGGTTTTGATCAGGAATTGGTTGCCAGTTCCAATTTCCATAAGGGTTTCTCCTGCATTTTCTAAGGTTCTTATAGTTTGCGGTTTTACTTTTAGGTCTTTGATCCATTTAGAGTTGAAATGTGAGTGCTTAAACTTTGTTCCCAACCCTTTTGCAATGTAGTTGGGTGACGTAGACAGAATAATAACCCCAAAGATGTCCACGTGCTCATCTTCAAAATCTGTAAATAAGTTAGTTTACAATACAAGGGAGAATTAAGGTTTCTAATCTGCTGATGGTAGAATATGGAAATTATCCTTGATTATCCAGGTGGGCTCAATATGAACAGAAATCCACTTGAAAGTGAAAGAGGAAGGCAGAAGAAGTCAGAGTGATGTAACATGAGAAGGACTCCACCTGTTGTGACTGGCTCTGAAGATAAACATGAGCCAAGGAACACAGGGGTCTCTGGAAGTTGGAGAGGGCAAGGAAGCAAATCCACTATGACAGCCCAGAAAGGAACACAGCCCTGCCAATACCTCTGTTTTAGCCTAGTGAAACTTATGCTGGACTTCTAAACTAGAGAACTGTAAGGTAAAACGTTTGTATTGCTTTAAGCCATTAAGTTTGTGATAATTGCTTACATCAGGCATAGACAACAAATATACTGGATAACATAGGAAGTACTCCTTAATCTCTCTGGAACCCAATTTTCTTTTTTAGACAATGGAGATCATCTTGACCCTGTTCCCTGACCTTAAACCAAATTCTAACCATAACTTTCACTTTATTTAGATTCAAACTCTATGCCAGGCTCTGTGGCTCAGCCTGTAATCCCGTGCCTTTGAGAGGCTGAGGTGAGTGGATTGCCTGAGCCTGGGGGTTTGAGACCCGCCTGGGCAGCGAGACCTCATCTCTACAATAAATAAAAAAATCAGCCGGGTGTGGTAGCGCGCCTGTAATTCTGGCTACTTGGAAGGCTGAGGCGGAAGGATTGCCGGAGCCCAGCAGGTCGAGGCTGCGGTGGCCGGGAGTGGCCACTGCACTCCAGTCTGGGTGACAGAGTGAGACTCCAACTCAAAACAAAAAAAACAAAAAAAACAAATCATGGCTAACTGAGTAACAAACCAATTAACACAAAAAAATGCACTTATATATATTTATTTACTCATAAGCTTCACTTGCATTGTGGTGCCAGTGTAAGATTTGACATGCTAAAGTGGATGACAAGTCTAGCATGTGGCTCACCCTCAAGATACTCTGTCTCCCTTTCCTTTCTTCTTCCATCAGACCCGACCACACTGACTTCAAATTATACCATATTCACCCGCTGCAAGGGCAAAAGGACTGAGATACTGTAGACTTGAGATATTTCAAAGATCCTTGAAATAGAAAGTCAAGCTAACGTGAATGAAAACATGGTCAGTTAAAAGACATGAATCTCACTTCTTTGGAGTTTATTTACCTGCTACAAGCTTCACCTTGTGCAATGTAACAAAGTACATTGACATCCCCACAGTGCCTTTCCCTAGCTCTTTCAGAAAAAAAGAAAAGAGAGAGAGAGAAAGAGGCAAAGAAAAAGCAATAGTTACTGGGGGTAATTTGAAATAACCTAGAGAGTGAAGACAGGCAAAATTAAACTTAAAAGCAAATAAGAATGTTGTCCAGAGGGGTCATGCAATAAAAAATAATAATAATATGTAGATCATAAGTAAATGCTTATTATGTGATTTCTTGGCATATATCATTTTATTCCTTTATCTCCAACCTCAACTCTTAGTTTCCAGTCACTGGAGGAATTAACCTGTATATGAAAGACAGTTGGGAAAAAAATTCTACCTTCTCCTATTTGAAATACCAGTTCAATATATTATATAAATGCCAGTCAATTAATACCTCTAAAAGGAGAGAATTTTAGCTCATCCATCTTAAAAAGAAGTCGTGGGCTGGGCTCAGTGGCTCAGCCTATAATCCCAGCATTTTGGGAGGACGAGGCAAGTGGATTGCCTGAGTCCACGGATTTGAGACCAGCCCAGGCAACTTGACGAGACCTCGTCTCTACAATAAATCAAAAAAATTAGACGGGCATGGTAGCATGCACCTGTAGTTCCAGCTACTTGGAAGCCTGAGGTGAAAGAATCACCAAAGCCCAGCAGGTGGATGCTGGGGTGACTGTGAGTGTACTCCAGTCTGGGCAATGGAGTAAGACACCAACTAAAAAAAAGTCATGGAGGTTGCTGATAGCAAAGAGGTTGGATGGAGAATTTTGTCTTTAGAATCTAGATATAACAAATACAGTACTATAGGGGATATCATTTAAAGCCAACTTGATACATGAAAAATCTAACTCTACTTAATATAATTTAGAAAATGTTTATTCCATTTACAAAAGAATTCAGGCAGTGATTCTTGAAAATGAGCAACTCTCCTACTGCACTAAAATTTTTTTAAAATTTAAAATACAATTAATACTTGATTCTCCAGTAACACATCTGTTGCATAAAACAATTTGCACTTCTTCTTCTCTGGTGAGACTTTTATTTGAATTATTTATTCCTACACCCATAGTTTTTATATATTCTCTATACCTTAATACTTTTCTAGATTCTTTTAATGTACTACTCACAAAAGCTAAAAGTGAAGCTAAATTTTGTACAATTGCTCTTAAAGATGTCAAGAGCCTAATATCCAATGGCCAATGATCTTTGATAAATCCATCCAGAGTAAGAGAACTCTCACAAGAATTTTTGGCCAGATCCTGGCCACAGCTTTCAAGTGGCTCTTGTCTGAGTCAATGACTAATTGAAAGTGATGAGAAGCTTATTTTGGTCTTACAGCTTATGACTACATCAACTTTGGCATAGGGTTTATTATGCTATATTTCCCACTCTTTTGTCAAGGACAGGTGGAACGTAGTTCTAATGGGTTCTTCCAAAGCAAACTTCTTCCACAGTAAAGGTCTGTTCCTGAGTGAGTAGCACTGTTGACTGGCAGGCAGGGAATAGATTTGAGTGAATGTCTTAAAACCTTGGGCTCTGGAAACAGATGAACCTGAGAAAAACGTTGTGTCCACCACTTACTAATTAGATGTGTTTGAGCATGTTGCCTGATCTCCTTTCACTTATTTTATATGCAGGCATACCACATTTTATTGAGTTTTGCTTTACTGTGTTTTACAGTTATTGCATTTTTTACAAATTGAAGGTTTGTGTCTACCCTGTATCAAGCAAGCCTATCGGCACCATTTTTACCAACAGCGTGTGCTCACTTTTGTATCTTTGTGTCACATTTTGGTAATTCTTGTGATATTTCAAACTTTTTCATTATTATTTTATTTGTTATGGTGACCTGTAGTCAGTGATCTTTGGTGTCACTCTTGCAATTATTTAGGGGTACCACAAAGTACACTTAAAAAGATGGTGAACTTAATCCACAAATATCGATGTTTTCTGACTCCTCCACCAACTGGCTATTTCTTCCTCTCTCTCCCTCTCCTCAGGTGTCTGTATTCCCTAAGACACAAGAATATTGAACTTAGGCCAATTAAAACCCTGAAGTAGTCTCTAAGTGTTCAAGTGAAGGGAAGGTCCTCACATCTCTCATTTTAAATCCAAAGCTAGAAACAATTCAGCTTAGTGAGATAGGCATATTGAAAACCAAGACAGGTTGAAAGCCAAGATTCCTAATAATTCTAATAAAGCAGCAAACTTATGAATGCAAAGAAAAGTTTCTTGAAGTACACTAAGAGTGCTCCTCTGGTGAACACATCAATGATAGGAAAACAAGAGAGCTTCATTGCTGACTTGGAGAAAGTTTGAGTAGCCTGGATAGGAGATCGAAGCAGCCACAACATTCCTTTAAGCTAATAACTAATCCAGAGAAGTGTCCTAATTCTCGTGAATTCTGTAAAGACTGAGAGAGATGAGGAAGCTGCAGAAGAAAAGTTGGAAGCTAGGAGAAGTTGGTTCAAGGTTTAAGGACAGAAGAAATCTTCATAACATAGAAGTACAAGGCAAAATAGCAAGTGTTGATAGGAAAGCTGCAGCAAGTTATCCAGAAGATCTAGCTAAGATCACTGATGAATGTGGCTATACTAAACAACAGGTTTTCAATGTAGACAAAATAGCCTAATATTGGAAGAAGATGCCACCTAGAACATCCATAGCTAGAGAAGAGAAGTCAATGACTGGCTTCAAAGGACAGGCTGACTCGTTTGTCAGGGGCTGATGCAGCTAGTGACTTAAGTTGAAGCCAATGCTCATTTACAATTCTGAAAATCCTAGGGCCCTTAAGAATGATAGTAAATCTAGTCTGCCTGAGCTCTAGAAATGGAACAGCAAAGTCTGGATGACACCACCACTGTTTATAGCATGGTTAATTAAATATTTTTAAGCATACTATTGAAACCTACTGCTCAGGAAAAAATATATTTCTTTCAAATCATTACTGCTCATTGACAAGGCACCTGGTCACTGAAGAGCTCTGATGGAGATGCAGAAGGAGATGAATGTTGTTTTCTTGCCTGCCAACCACATCCATTCTGCAGCCCATGGACCAAGGAGTTTTTTGGCTTTCAAATCTTATTTTTGTTTGTTTATTGGTTTGTTTGTTTTTTTTAGTTGGAGTCTCAGACTGGAGTGCAGTGGCCTCTCCTAGCCGCCGCAGCCTTGACCTGCTGTGCTCTGGCGATCTTTCCGCCTCAGCCTTCCAAGTAGCTGGAACTACAGGCGTGCACTAGCACGCCCAGCTAATTTTTTTGATTTATTGTAGAAATGAAGTCTCACCAAGGTGCCCAGGCAGGTCTCAAACCTGCGGGCTCAGGCAATCCACTCACCTCAGCCTCCCAAGGCATAGGATTACAGGCTGAGCCACCAAGTCCGGCTTCAAATCTTATTTTTTAAGAAATACATTTTGTAAGGCTATAGCTGCCATAGATAGTGATTCCTCTAATGGATCCGGCCAAAGTAAATTCAAAATCTTCTGGAAAGTTTTCACCATTCTAGATGCCATTAAGAACACGATTCATGGGAGCAATTCAAAATAGCAACATTAACAGGAGCTTGGCAAAGGTCGATTTCAACTTTCATAGATGATTTTCAGAGGCTCAAGACTTCAGTGGAGAAGTAATTACAGTTGTGGTGGAAGTAACAAGAGAACTAGAGCTATAAGTGGAACCAGGTTTGGGCATAGTGACTAAGGCCTTTAATTCCATCATCCTGGGAGGCCAAAGCAAGAAGAGCACTTGAGCCCGTGAGTTCAAGACCAGCAACATAGCAACACTTCTACAAAACAAAAACCAAATAAACAAAAAATTAGCTGGGTGTAGTGGTGTGTGCCTTTGGGAGGCAGAGGCACTCTGGTGAACGATGATCACACCACTGCATTCCAGTCAGGGCAACAGTGAGACCCTGACCAAAAAAAAAAAAAAAGTGAAGCCTGAAGATGTGGCTGAATTGCTGCAATCTCGTGTTACAATTTAAATGGATGAAGAGGCAAGATTCTGGGAGACCATGTATTTGATACCTTAGAGCACTTTGTCAAACTAACAGATAGAATGAGATTGGCTGTTTATTCTTACCTCATCTAGACAAAGTGGTGCAAAAGGTGAGTACAGAGATTCAAAGCCCCAACTCTTAGTGCCACATAAAAGATCTGAAAATCGCTTTGCCTGTTCTAAAAGAAACCATTATCTTCTGTAGCCACAGCATGGAGATTTATGGAAACCAAACTCAGAATCTCCTCCAGTGCATGACTGAATACAGAACAACTTGAATTCCTACCTTTATGGGATGTTGTAGTAGCATTGATGGGGAAGGAATAAAGTCCTGAAAATTGAAATGGGGTTATATGGGTAGATCCTGATGAAGCTGGGGACACAAGTCCTTAAATTCTGTTGAGTCTTCTTCACCAGTAGAAGCAGTTCCTCCACATCCATCTTAGGAGAGTAACCCTGCTTTACCTGAAGAAATTGTAGTGGCCTCCCTGAGGGAGTAGTCTTGAGAAACTGCTGGTTTTCCTCAGGTCACATCCCAACCACTCCTTTTTGCTTCTAGACCCATAGCAAGATTCACATTTCCACAGGCCCCAAAAGGTGAAGTACAAAGTGTGAGCAATGGGGAAATGTGCTGCACTCCAAACGACTGCTTGAAATTTTCAAATTATACACAGAGCATCTGGAGAATACGTGTGGAAATTGTTATTAAGGGTGTGGGATAATGGCAGAAGTGATTTAATATTAGGTCAGGCCAAGTTTATTGCTATAGGCTCACTAAGCAGAGATTCTGCATTGAGTGTTGTAGCTCGGGGAGTTAGAAGAGTGTCTAACTGTTTGTGTGGTTGAATTAAACATAAGACAAAGGTGAGCAATATTTAACAATTTGAAATGCCTGAACTGCCTTGGTAATCTGTAGAAAAAGCACCCAAAGATCTAGGGATATTGGAATGTTAGTGTGGATTTATCATGCAGGATCAGCTCACCCACCATGGCTGAGGACCTGAGGATACACCTTTACCACGACTATGAAAAAAAAATTGTAAGAAAACTATTTTTCCAAGAACAATTTCAGCATTCTGGAAGAACTCTTTGGACTCTCTTCTCTAGAAGCCAGAAGTTATAGTGAGAACTGCTGCCACTGAACTTGGATCCTTGAATTTCTCGGGAATAATTGAATCCCTAGGTGTCAGGGTCTATCGGTGGCACTTAATTATCAAAGATAAGGTGGGAATGGTTACTGTCAAGAAGAGCAGAATCAATGCAGCAGTCAGAATGGTCTACTCTCAGAGACCTATGTCATTGATTGAAGTTCTCCTAGAAGAAAAAAAGGCACTTTACTAAATTATTACTTGATTTGCATAAGTGCAAGAGGTCTAGGTCAAGTGAACAGAAGTCTGACACAAAATACCAAAACAGAAAGTTACAGCACTTCAGTCTCCTTCCAGATTTGAGCCAGTTTAAAGGCCCAGAATCCCTTGAATGAAAAGGATGCCAAGTCTCCTTAAGAAGGACTCCGTTGTCTTCTCAAAAACATATACTGATATTATTTCTTCTAGCCTTCCTCAGAGAAACCTACAGCCTTTTACAAGGGTGCTATGGTTTACGTGTTTGTCCCCTCCAAACCTCATGTTGAAATTTGATCCTTGATGTTGGAAGTGGGGTCTGGTAGGGGCGCTTGGGTTGTGGAGTGGATTCTTCATGACTAGATTAATACCCTCCCTGGGCGGGGGTGTGAATGAATTTTTGCACTATTAGTCCCAAGAGAGCAGGTTGCTATTGGCACCTCCCCTCTCCTGCTCTTGTTTCCTCTCTTGCCATGTAACTTCTGCAAAGTGGGCTCCTTTCTGCCTTCCTCCATGAGTGGAGGCAGCCTGTAACCCTCCCAGAAGTGTAGCAGTTCCTGGTGCCATGCTTCTTGTATATCCTACAGAACCGTGAGCCAAATAAACCTTTTTTCTTCATAAATTACTCTGCCTCAAGTATTCCTTTATAGCAGCATAAGACAGATTAAGACAAGGGGTGATTGTGCATTGGGAAAGGGGAAACAACCTGACTTTTCAGAGATGACTAAACACTGGCTCTGAATTGATGCTAATTCCAGGAGACACAATATGTCACTTTAGTCCACCATCAGAGTAGAGGTTTATGAAGGTCAGGTCATTAATAGCTCAGATCTGTCTCACAGTGGATCCAGTAGGTCCCCAACCCCATCCTGTGGTTATTTCTTCAGTTGAAAAATGCATAATTGGAGTAGAAAGAGTCAGCAGCTGTCAGCATCACCACATTGCTTCTCTGACCTAAGGATATGGGCCACTATGGTGGGAGGGTGTGAGTGGAAGCCACCAGAACTGCTTCCACATAGGAATGCTTTACAGTAAACCAAAAGCAATACCACACTTCTGGAGGTATTTCAGAGATTAGTGGCATCATAAAAGACTTGAAAGATGCAGGGGTGATGATTCCTACTGTCACCATTCAACTCTCCAATTTGGTCCCTGCAGGAGACAGATGGATCTTAGAGAATGACAGTGGATTGATGAAGTGATGACTGCAATTGCAGTTGCTGTTACAGACATGACTTCCTCCCCCGAGCAAACGTACACACCTCTGGTACCTGCAAGAAGCCATTGGTCTGGCAAAGGCATTTTTAGTAAAGACCGTCAGAATCCATTTGCTTTCAGCTAAGGCAGCCAGAAATACTCTTCACTTTCCCACTTCTGGGGTATATGCTCAATCCTGTGTCATGATTTACTGTGCAAGGACTTTACCACAGTTCTTTTTCACAAGACATAACCCCGGTCTGTTATAATGATGACATTATGCTACTTGGAGCAGATAAGCAAGTAGTATTAACTACTCTAGACATACTGGTAAGACATTGGCATCTTAGAGGCTGGGAAATAAATCTGACAAAAATTCAGAGACCTTCCACCTCTGGAAAATGTGGGGAAGTCAAGATATGCCTTCTCAGGTGAAGAACAAGTTGTTGCATCTGCCCTGACCTTTCGCCATAACCAAGAAAGAGGATCTGTTTGACTTTTGGAGTCAATATATTCCTCATTTGGGTGTGCTACTTTGGCCCATTTACCAAGAACTGAAAAACTGCTGCTTTGGAGTACAGCCCAGAAAAGAAGGTTCTGCAACAGGTGCAGGCTGCTGTGCAAGCTGCATGGCCACTTGGGCCAATAGATCCAGCAGATCCAGTGGTGCTCGAGTTGTCAGATGCAGATAGAATTGCTCCCCTTTTGGGCAGGCCCCAAAGGATGAATCACAGTGCAGACCATGGGATTTTGGAACAAAACTATATAGTTCTCTGTGGATCACTACTCTCCTTTTGAGAAACAGTTTTTAGCATGCTGCTGGTCCTTAGTAGAGACTATACACTTAACCATACTAGCAAGTTTCCCTGTGACCTAAGATGCCCATTATGAACTGGATGTTTTCTGACACACCAAGGCATAAGGTTGGGTGTGAACAGCAATACTCCATCATCAAATGGAGGTGGTATATACAATATCAGTCTTGAGTAGGTCTTGAAGGTACAAGTCAGTTATATAAGGAAGTAACCCAAATGCGCATGGTCCCCGTGCTGCTACATTGCCTATATTTTCCTGCCCCACACCTATGGGAAGTTCTCTGTGATCAGTTGACTGAGGAAGAAAAAAACTTAGACAAGGTTTACAGACAGTTCTTTGAATCATGCAGGCAGGCCCTTTTTCTCTTTCTTTCTTTCTTTCTTTTTTTCTTTGAGGGGGGTAGGGGGAATATCCCTGGAGAGTGGCAAAGAAAATCCTAACAAGGGGGAGAACAACCTTGTTGTTCATTTTGTTTTGAAGGAGAAACGACCAGAGGTGAGGTTAGATTCAGATCATGGTCTGTGGTCAGTGGTTTGGCTTGATGGTCAGAGACTTGGAAGGAGTGTGACTGGTAAATTGGTAACAAGAAAGTTTGGAAGAAGTATGTGAATAAATTTTTCTGAATGGGGAGGGAAATGAAGTTACTTGTGTCTCATGTGAATTCTTACCAAGGTGATCTCAGCAGAGGAGGATTTTGATACTCAAGTGATTAGGATAATCTGTTCTATGGACACAAGTCAACCTCTTTCCCAGCCACTCCTATTATTGCCCAATGGACTCATGAAACTCATAAATGGGGGCAGGGATGGAGGTTATACATGGGCTCAGCAACATGGCCTTCCTCTCACCAAGACCAACATGGTTACAGCCACTGCTGAGTATTCATCGTGCCAGCAGCAGAGACCAACATGGAATCTTCAGTTTGGCACCATTCCCCGAGGTGATCAGTCTGTGACAAGTTAATTACATTGTACCAATTCTATCATGGAAGGGACAGTGTTTTGTTCTTACTACAGTATACCTTTATTCTGGATACAGATTCACATTCCCTGCAAGCAGTGCTTCTGCCAAAACGACCATCTGTAGGCTTACATAATAAAGCCTTATCCATAGCCATGGTATTCCACACAGCATTTCTTCTGGTCAAGAACTCACTTCACAGCAAATGAAATGCAGCAACTGGCCTGTGCTCATGGATAGAATTAAGAGACATTCTAAGGAATCTCCTGTATTCATGGTCTTATCATGCTCCCCACCATCCTGAAGCAGCAGGTTTGATAGAACAATGGAATGGCCTTTTGAAAACTCAGTTACAGTGCTAGTTATGTGGCAATACTTTACATGACTGGAACAAAGTATTCAGGAAGTGGTGCATGCTCTAAATCAGCATCCAATGTATGGTGCTGTTTCTCCTCTGCCAGGATTCACAGGTCCAGGAATCACAGTGTGGAGATAGGAGTAGAACCACTCAATGTTACCCATAATGATCCAGTGGCAAAATGTTTGCTTCTTGTTCCCTCAGTTTTGTGCTTTGCTGTTCTGGAGGTCTTAGTTACGAAGAAAGATGCAAGAATGATTCCACTTAACTGGAAGTGAAGACTTCCACGTGGCCCTTTTGAACTCCTCATGCCTCTGAATTAACAGGTAAAAAGAAGGTCACTGTACTGGCTGAGATAATTGATCTTGATTACCAAGGGGAAATTGAACTGATACTACATTATGGGATTATGGAAGAGTATGTCTGAAATACAGGAGATTCCTTAGAGTGTCTCTTAGTTCTATCACGTCCTGTGATTAAAGTCCATGGAACCAAGGGAATACAGAAAGGGTAGTAGAAGAAAGCAGTCTTAAATACTAGCTCCAACCATGTGACTATTTGCAGAAACAAGAACTGTAATTTAAGTACTATTAACTTTGCATCGCAGTATATATGATACAAGACATTAAGAAGAGTGATCCCCAAATGATTTTTCACTCTCTTTTGGGGAAAGGGTTAGTGTATGTTTGATTGTATGTAGGGTGGTTGTATTATGTAAGGTGTAAAAATAACTTTGTCATTTTCTTTATTTGGAGATTAAGTGTGGTTTAAGTAGCTGTGTATAGGTGTTACATTGACAAGGATTGATGGTTAATTTTATATTTCATCTTGGATGGACTATGGTGCCCAGTCGTTTGGTCAAACAATGATCTAGATGTCTCCACAAAGATATTTTGCAGATGTAATTAACATCTATAATCATTGCTTTTAAGTAAAGGAGATTATTCTCATTATTATGGATGGGCCTTATCTAATTGATTGAAGGCCTTAAGTGCAAAACTGAGGTTTTCCACCCTCCAGAGTGAGGCATAGAAACCCTACTGGAGTTTCAGCCTGCCAGCCTCCCCTATAGATTTCAGTCTCAAGAGTACAACGTCAACTCTTCCTGTATGAGGTTACAGCATGCCAGCCTGTCTTGCATAGTTCCAACTTGCTAGTTTCCACAATTTCATGAGCCAATTCCTTAAAATAAATTTCTCTTTGCTGTCTCTCTCTATATATACATATATAATATAATATATACACACACGTGTGTCTGTATCTATGTGTATATATACATATATGTAAATAATGCATGTATATTTATATACAAACATACACCTGAACACACATGTGTCCTATTAGTCTGTTTCTCTGGAAAACCTTGGCTGATACAACTAATAGTTCTACTTCATTAACTTGACTATAAGAATTAAATGAAATAATATGTGTGAAAGCTTTAATACGCCCTAAGTGATGGTGACCGTGGTGGTGATGACCAGGCCATATCTCTCATGTTCAAAGGGGCCTTTAGCTGCACAGCTGGTGTTCACCAAAGCAGCAGTAGGCTGGTTCCAAGAACCATTTCAATATCTTCCCTTCAAACAGAAGCCATGAGTCAACCAGAACTTTTTGCTTCTGCAGCTCACATGGCCTTTTAGACAGATCATTTTATTTGAGCTTTTTGAACATGACCTATCACTCTTCTTGGGTAAGCAGGGGTGAGAGGGATAGGGATGGGGAAGGCGGATGCTGTAACTGAGCCAATGGTATTGCAGGTAACTATGAAACCTTCCTAACTCAGTTCATGGCACCGGGGAAATACTAAACCATAGTAAATATGAAGTCTATTTGTCAGCATCAAGAAGCGAAGTCTGAAAGTCAAATCATAAACAGGGTCCAAACAGAAGAAGGAATCAACTGTTGAAGCCATCTGGATCAGCAGTCAAGGATGAGCTATTTGTGAAGAGGCTCAGTCAGGGTCCTGTCAAGCAATAGAAAGCACATTAGGAATTTACACTATAAAAATGTAACATAAAAATTATTAACTAGTAATAAGGTATTAACTTTTTTTTTTTTTTGAGTTGGAGTCTCACTCTGTCGCCCAGACTGGAATGCAGTGGCCACTCCCGGCCACCGCAGCCTCGACCTGCTGGTCTCCGGCGATCCTTCCGCCTCAGCCTTCCGAGTAGCTGGAATTACAGGCATGCGCTACCACGCCCGGCTGATTTTTTTTTTTTTTTTTTATTGTAGAGATGAGGTCTCACTACCCAGGCAGGTCTCGAACCCACGGGCTCAGGCAATCCACTCACCTCAGCCTCCCAAAGGCGCGGGATTACAGGCTGAGCCACCAAGCCCGGCTGGGATTAACTTCTAAGGTGGGGTGAAGATAACTCTTAATAATAAAGAAATAGCAGGTGTAGGTATGGTTACTACCTGAAAGGCTGAGAAAGAGAGAGAGTGTGTGTGTCCAAGGAAGGAGCAGACTTGGAAAAGGCTCCACTCCATGACAGAGACTCACCTTGTTGGAGAGCATGGATCTGTCGCCCCCTACATGGAGAAGTTTTCTGGGATGCCCCTGGCCAGAACTGGCTGACAGGAAACAGCCCATGGAGAGTTGCTGGTAGAACTTACTGGGAAGCCTTCCCATTGGGTAGTGGTGGGTTTCTCTCGTCCCTGGCAGGAAAACCACCAGCTACCAAGGAAGAGGTTGCTGGTATCCATGTCCATGCTATAAGAGCAAGAAAAATAAAGCACCAGGAAGGAAAAGACAAGCCCCTTCCTTTTGTAGTATTTCTTTTACATTCTAAATCTGTTAAGGACTAGCCTTGCGCCAGCTAAAAAGAAATATCTCAGGTGCCACCTCCAGCAGCACAATGCAGGGCAAAGAGTGGCACATTTAGAGTTGAGGCATTGATAACTGGCATAGGTTCAAAGTGGGTAAAATGAAGGCACAACTTCTGCCAAGGTGACTTTCAATGTCATCCTCATGACAAGGGGATGTTGTAACTAACTAGTAGAATATTGTGGGCATAATGGCTCTCACAATTAATCTACTTCTAAGAATGACACTGCAAGTTCTCTAAGGCTCCCACTCTGACACACACCTAGTTCCTAAAATAAATGGAATGCTCTAGCTTCCTCTATGTGTCAACAGTTCCATCTAAGACCCAATGAGCTGTCTGCAGCTTCCTCTGCTAGCGATCTGTGCCTATTACTAGTGACTTCTCAGAACAGAAGCAGGGACTCAATGAAGGGAGACTTAGAGTAAACACTGGACACACGAGTATTCAGTATAAAAGCAAATTTGAATGTTTTAACATTCAATAGACTGTTATTATGGATTACATGTTTGAATTCATCATTTAGTCAAAGCAGTCAAACTGGTTGCTACTGCAATTTTATTTTACTTCCTAACCATATGATCTTATAATGGATTAGTTGAGAGATGCTAAGAAATCTTTCCAGTGTAATATTTAGGAAAAGAATTTTATCAACCACAGTCTCAAAGGACTTAATTTAGCTATAATAACTCCTTTATTTCTCTTTCAACTGCTGCAGTGTGGTGGGTCCATGTTGGACTAATTGGAATTGCACATAGTAATCTATCCACATGACCAGAAGAAGCCACTAGAGTAGGTTAAGCACTATAGGTGTTCCACTTGGCCCCAGGAATGGGCTATTCCTCTTTTCTGGCCTATAGGCTATTTTCTGAGCTAAACTAGTGAATCTACTGTGAACCCAGCACTAAATTCAGTGTGGAAGGAGGCTTTCGAAAAGAAATGAACGGTCTCACTGGGACATAGAGTTATGAGAGGGCTACAAAGAGTTAAGGAAGGGGCCTCAATTAAGTAGCATAAGCCATGAACTTCAAGAGATATTCAGAGTCAAGGATGGTCTGGGCAGGACTGGTGAAGAAGATAGCACTGACTTGACCTAATGTTTTCAGTTTTTGTCTGTTCATGTTGTGGGGAGGGAGGAATGGTACATCGGGTACTGGTAGTGGAAAGACAAGAAGTGAACAATATAAATTCTGGTTTCCAGTTCTAACTCATCCACTCAATAGTCCTGCCACTTTAAGCAAAGCATTCACTAAGCTCCGATCTGGTTATTCTTGAAGTGAGAATGACAACGGATGATTCGTCCCACAAAATGAGACTATGTAAACAGTCAAGTTCCATCAGCATTTATTATTAGGAAGGTATACTTGACAAGACTATGTGATTAGTCAGAATATCTCTTTTTCTGGCAGAACCTGATTATAGTCACCTTGAAAAGAGTTGAATTTAAATGAATTTGAAAGGCATACTGCCTTCAGCTGCATAATTCACCCAGCATAAAGGCAATAGCAAATGAAACAAGATTCCAGATTTATGCGCTTCTATTTATTTTTTATTTTAACCTAAAGAATGCAGTGATTCTTTTAAAGCTACAACCAATCATGCCAGTGTCCAGGATTTTTTCGGCATATGACAGCTAAGAGTCCAGGATGAGTATAAGGCTCTATTTTTAGATTTTGGTCAAAGGATAAAAATCAGACTTTCCTGTGGGAATCATCTATTCTGAGTCATGCAATACCATCAGGCCAGAATAAAATAGCTCCATAACCCAAAGCATTCATTACCTGTGAAATAAAGAAACAGAAGTAGTTTTAAAGATTCCTCTCCTTGCAACCTTAAAGTTTTGGTGGCATTCTGTGAGAAGAGTATGTTGCAAATGGGCCAAGCAGCAGACTTAGCTGCTTGAAAAAGAAAGGGAGGAGCCTGTAAAAGTTCAGCATGAATCAGAAATTAAAGATTACTTAAATCGACATCAAGGAAAAAGCAACTGATCACTCTAAATATTCAATAAATCATTTGGCAGTGGCTAAGCTTTATGCCCAACCTGGATTGATAAGTCTATGTTTCTATATTCAAGAATCAAACACACAGCACTTGATTACCTAGAATGTGAAAAATGTGATCACAGAAACAATATTCGATATCATCTAGACATTATGGACTCACATTCAGAAATACATATCATCTGATTTAAACCCCTTCACTTGTGAAGTGAGACCCATTTAACTTGCTCCAGTCAATTAACAAGTTAGTGGCAGAGCAAGATCTAGAAGGCACAGGGAAGACATAAAGACTGTAAATGGCTAAGGTCCTGAATTTCTACTCAGGGGAAAGAGGGGATTCCCCCAAACTATAGGCTAATTTAATAAAGGCATCATAGATTCCTAGCTGGAAGAGCAATGGAGATTGTCTATCCTGAACCACTCGTTTTCAAGAGGAAACAGGACAAGTTAGAGTAAGAAGCTTGCTGGCAGCTGGCTAATGACAGAGCACAGCTAGAACCTGGGTCTCCTGATCCTAGCCTGGGGATCTTTCCACTTCACTGGCATTGAGATTCTTCTCAGGCAACATTCTAGAATAGATTATTAAACAGATGGCTTGGGAGCATTTAAAAAGAAAGCAATCATTAACAGCCAGCATGGGTTCAGTGAGAACAAGTAAGTCATGCCAGGCTAATCTCATTTCCTTTTTCATGCCATTACAAACAAATGTACACATTGTTGTAGTGTGCTAAAATGAGGAATAGTCCAGCAGAATTGAGGTGAACTATATTTACCCAGCTTAAGGTCATAGCCAACCTATCTTGGTCTGTATTTTCCTTTCTCCTTGTTTCCCAGACATATGCTTTTCCAGAACTTTTGAATCTTCTACTTCTCTGCATAGTAGTGGGGCCGTCCAGTGAGCACCTACAATCTTTCTTTCATAACCTGGGTACAGTTGGGATCCTTTTCCTTCTTCAAACTGGAGATATAAGAGTTATATAATTGTAGAACTTGTTTTGTTTGTAAATACTAGATTTTGGGGAGAAGACATATAGACATAGTATTCTTAGTGGGAAGATATTAGGTGCTTTAATTTTACCTGGTGATTTTTCTAGTGCTATTGGACAAATGCTATGAATCCTCACATGCCAAGAGCCTCAGGAAAGAAGGAAGATACCTATGCCAGATGGTCAGCATAGAGATGAACATCACTCAGTTTTCAACAAAATAAAATTATCTGGCTCTTCCATTGATTATCTTGATTTACATTAGCATGGAAATGAGAGGTGGGTGAACTTAGAGATTTTGAAAAATTTGCAATGGGAGAAAGGGGTTTTTAATCTATATAAATATCTATCAAATTTTTACCTGGAGCTGAACTTAATAATGTTACCTACTATTAGGGTGCCAGAGGGAAACATGAGGTCACCAAAGTTTCTTAGATAAGGGAGAAACCAAGGATTTTTCCTGAATTATATAGTGTATCTTGATCTCTGTAAGATAGCATCAAAGAACGTCATGGTTTCCTTATCAAGCACTGTGACCAAATTTAAGAACAGGCCATGTCTTAATTATCGGTTCTGGAGTTCTCCATAGGCTGAGTATGCACTGTGAGTGTTGAACTGTGTACTGTTCTTGGCTGTTTAGTATTCAACTGATGACCTGAACAACTAATAGCCAAAAATGTAAGCTTGACATAATTTTATAATAGTTAATGCTACTCAAAGATGATGCAGTCCCAGTAGAGAGTTGGTTCCTACTACTAGAGGTGATTAAATAGAGCCTTGGTGGAGACATTGCCAAGGAAATTTAGTACATTTATGAGGTCATGGGACTAAAAGTTCTTTAATTTATTTTTTCTATTTTGTGATTCAATTATTCTAAAACACAGGACCATGAAAAATCTGAAATGCAAATGCATATCACTTTTTAGTGATTAGGAAAAGCAATGCTTATATCTTTGTTATCTTCTCTTGTTTTTGTCTGTCCAAGGTGACACATGCCATATGTGTCCAATATGCTCAAGACCTGGATGAATAACTCAAAGGAGACCAGCTGACACTGGGGAGCCTCTAGGTTAAAAAGGTCATGGTTTTGAGAGTGAGTCACAAATAGATGCAAAATTTGTATTTGCATGATAATGTTTGGATTACAAAAATAGTCAAGAGGAAAAATGATCTGTTTATTCTGATACCCTAGTTTAGAAATTATTACTCAAGGGCAGAAACTGGTCCTAAAATATACTTCCATTTTAAACCAAAGAATTTATGATGAGACATTTTCTGATCTTTTTAAAAATAGAAATCTACAGGGTCCTTTCAAACAAATACATAGTAAGGGGTTCTCTCTCCTTAAAGATGTTAGAAAGAAACCCAAGTGTGTCTGTTCTGTGGATGCTGGTAAGTATACATCTGTGTGGATTCTATGATGATCAACCACTCAGAAATTATTTAATATCTGCAATATCTTCCCATTTTTCAGTATTCAAAACAATGTAAACAAAAATAAAAGACATCATTTCTATAACTTTAGTGTCTCTAGTACATGACAGAAGAAATGCACGTAAATCACAGATTGACCTAAGTCATGGCAGAATTGGGGGACCAGGAGTCAGAAGAACCAGGTTCTGTCCAGGATTTACACTTTCATAATTGTGGATTTTGTCTGAGTCTCACATTCTCCAGGTCCCCATTTTCAGGAGAAGGATTCTTAAAGGTTGGGATATTTGAGCTAAAGCCTAATGGATAAAAATAATTGGGTCATATAAAGAGACTTTCAGGTAGACATATCAGTCAATGCAAGGGTCTTCAGAGAAGGCAGGGTTTGAGGTTACACTTAAGGAACTTAGAGGAGATCAGTGTGGCCACAAGTAAGAGAAAGAAGAATGGTCCACACAAATCAGAAGGAGCCAGATAATGTAGGGTCTTCATGCCATGGTGAGAAGTTTGGGTTTTTTTCCAAACATTTTAGAAAACAACAAAGGATTTTGAGCAGGCAGTGATGTGTCATGAGTTAGAATTTGTAAAGCTTTCTGAAGCTGTTATATAAAGAATAGGTTGTCATAGCATCAGGCGTGTAATAAGTAGGGCAACCAACTCAGTGGCCATTGAAGTTGTCCAAACAAGAATAATAAACATTTCAACTAGAAGGGAGGGTAGAGAAGACAAGTGAAAGATTGAGATGTATTTAGAGGTGGAACTGAGAAGACTCGCAGCTAATGGCTGATTAATGATATCATTGTGTGGATAATCCAGCGAAATTTAAATGGGTTTGAGAAAGTGAGAATTCTATACAAATGCAAGGCATTGCTATTAATATAGCAACACAGACCAAAATGTGTAGTGCAGACTATAAAGGGTTGCTTTTGGTAGACAAACTTGCTAAACTTAATCCTAAACATAAGGAGAAAGGCACCACATATATACATTTAGACACCAGGCAATTGGGGGGTTCTTATGGCTTCCATGAGAAGGCAAGTCAGAAAACCATCAACAATGTTAACTATTCAATTACTTCTCACTGTAACTCACTCACCATGGCCAGGCTAGAGCTGCTCCTTTTGAGACAGAGCTGTCCTTGTCTTGAACTCACCATTGCCATGCTGCTTCCATGACTAGTTTCTATAAGGACATTCCCATCCCCTCCTTAAGGAGGCTACCTAGGACATTCTTGACTGCCTTCAACTTTTAGAGGGCATCAGGACTTCCAAAAGATGCATTCAAAAAGCCAAAATAGCATTGCAATTTTGGAAGCCCCAAATCAAACTACTGATGTAACATGGTACAGATAAATTAAATGTTTTGTTTATTTCTGAATTCTTTATCTTTTAGCTATAAGGATGGGTCTTATTTAGACAGCCAAAATTATCACTCCATAAAGAGCTAAGGGCTACCCTGACTTTGGAAGATGCTATATAAAACTCAGTTCTATTTTCAAGGCTGCTATAGATCCAAAATAAACCATCAGCAATCTGTACATTCATTTATACATACATACTGTACCTTCTCTAACTGAAAATATTTCACACAACAGATTGAATTCAATATGCTTTCCCTGAAGATGTTATTCTGAAGAACAGAAGTGCTATTACCTAAAATTTTAAAAAGATAAGAATAATAATTGCACAGTGTTTCCATAGCCTCCACACTATCTCCACCGATGATTCTCTTAATCTTTCCAATTGCAAAGTGGTTCAAGTAAGTGTCTTAGTTTAGTTAGAAAATATGCAGGCAAATCCTTATATTTTGGGCAGGTTACATTCACAATTGAGAAATTAACAGCTGTAGTCTAGGTAAAGTGCCTTTAGGATACTCCAGGTCTACTGAGGATCAGTATTTACTTTCTAGACATTGTAAAGCAGAAAACTGATACCAGGATTAAGCAGGCAATGTGGAATCATTTTCAGATTGCATAGGTGCATTGTTTTCCTGTTAAATCAAAAAGGACAATTTAAAATGGTATTTCCCAAAGATAGCAATAATATCATCAATTACTAACAGCATTGTGATTATTCTAGTCCTTTTTGAAAGCTTTAAGTGATATAAATCCAAAGCAATACAAGGTTCATACATTTAGCATACCTTTATCCTCAGCTTATGAAATTACAGCCTAATCAAATATTCCAAAAACATGAAAAAATTATATACACAAAGGACTATTTTAGATTATTATTCACAACAGTAAAATATTGGAAGAAACCTAAATATCCAACAATAAAGAAGTGATTAACAAAATTATGGAGCCTCTGCTCAATCTAATAGTATAAAGCCTTTTACAAATTATGGTTATAAAGACTACATAATAACATGAATAATGCTCATAATATAATATTAAATAATGAGTCAAACTTTATAATTATTTGTCTAAATGACTCCAATAAAAATATAAAAAGATAATTCCCTTATTAATGAGGCCAACTGTTTTAACTGGATTGCGGTTCTTAATCAACAAGACAGTAGCATATAGAGTATATGTACACAGACTTTTCCAAGATCCTGAGGTGTCTTATTTAAAGACACGTTATTTGTTGGAAAAATAGAACCACTAGAAATGATGTAGAATAAAGGATCTATTTTGGGGGTTATATTTTATGGAGCCCTGGTTGCTGGTGGAAAAGTCTGTGAGAGGTTGTTGCCTCTGTATCTGATGTTGAACTTGAAGTCACTATAGAATAGCCAGGACAGCATTTGGGGTGGAGTGGGGTGGGCGTCAGAGGACCTGAGTAGATGAGAGCAAAGACAAACTAGAAGCCTAAAGACAAACAAGTGCCTAAGGACAAACTCTACCCAAGTCCCTTAGATTGGACTTTCTGTCACTTGCAATCTAAAGGATTCTGAGTGATAAAAGTAGACTAGTCTTGGCATTGGGGTAAGTCTGATTATTTTGTAGATACTCCACCATGACCCTATGTAGCAATAAAATCTGTGAAGCAGAATGACTGGCAACTCTCTCCAGAAACCAAATGGGCAGGATCTGGGGTAAAACGGAGAGGTTCAAAGAGTTAAAGACTGAGGGGTCATGAAGGAGAAAACAATAATAGGGACACTGAGAGTGACAGTTTAGTTCTTGAGGGTGTAGAAAGAAGACTCTTCATATCCTTTGAGGAACTTGAAATCAGCTGAATACAGTATAGAGGCCACTCTACAGTCATCACCTTACTATGCATTCTGTTTGGGTTAGCAAATAGAATGGAAACTTAATCCCGATGAAAGGCTGTTTTGCACATTCTTCTAGACTCTTCCTATGTTTTTGGCTCATGATGATAGGCGTGGTACTGGAAAGATATGTCGTAAAGACAACCAAGGCTAAGTGTTGACCAACATGGTTATTACCTATTACAGTGTGCATGATTCAACTTTAAATTTGTATGAAAATTCCTATAAACAGAAGCTAAGAAAACAAAGGACAACTCTTGTAAATCCAAGGTTGTGTATCTATGATGCCTTTGTATCCAGCTGAAAAATGGTCAATAATTAGTCCTTTGTGAACATCATGAATGATTCTATGTAACTGATGCTTTTCTCTGCCAAATCCTCCAGTTAATGGTAATGACCTATAATTATATCTTGAAAGTGATCTTGTGATTATTTCCCTCTGAAATAGACTTTCTCCCATTCCACCTTCTTCCCCTGTGTATCCTTGTCCCCACAAGACTCATAAAAGAATGTCCTACTTATATACTACTGTTGAGGAAAGAGAAGATTCTTCCTTAAGATTCTACCTCTGAATCCCTGGCTTATGTTTGTCCAGCCATTTGAGAAGGAAGTATGATTTGTACGAAAAAGGCATCCAGGAACTTACAAGGTTCACAATTTACCTCAACAGTTTTCATGTTACCTTTTAATCCTAGTGTTACCTTGAGACTCCTGAAAACACTTTAAAAGAGTCCCATTTCTCATATCTAAAGGGACTTTGTTATTCTGCTTTTTGCACTCTACCTTGTTAGAAAAGGATTGGAAGAAGCTTGCTATTATTCAGTCTGGCTATTCCTTACTACAATGTACATTCCTTGACTTTACAGAAAGAAGGGTGGGGAGAGAGAAAGAGAAAGAAGAGAAGGAAAGAAAAGAAAAGAAAGTGAATCAGAATAAAGAAAAAAACGATGGTTTAAAATAGTAAGTTGTCCATAGGGTAAATAGCACCAGCAGTGCCTTTTTTAAGTGTCCTGAGAAACTGAGCTGTGTATTTGATTCATGGCTCCCCAGTTTCCATGGCAAAAATGGAGAACTAATGTTTACTCTTTATAGTTGCTCAGATGAAACTTTTTAAAAGGGACATAAGTGGAATAAATTTATCGTTTCATCACTCATATTCGATTATTCATAGATTTTTTTTTCTATTTGAAGACAGATTAAGGAAAATTTTCCTTGCAAATCAATGTGGTCAAAAGCATTGATCAATGCGCATACTTAGTATCCTTATGTGCCTATAGGACATTAGCTCCAGTAGCCTGTGTGACCATGTAGAAATAAAAGTAAAGTTACTGGGGTTCAGGGTTGATAATATCTCTCCTTTATATATTTCCACAGAAGTCAGTTCCTTTCAAAGTATGGGACCAGTGAGTTAAAATTACCCATCTTGTTGGCAGAACTGAGTGTAATCAGGAGACACTATTCAGCTTTTATGTTGACTCCTCAGCTCACAGTGAAGCAAGTTTGCATAAATGCATAAGCACCAATATTCAGTGTGTCCTCCCATTGTAATTTTTTTAAGGTAAAATGAGATTTTAGTAGAATACAGTTACTGTTGGCTAATAGCAAGGCTAAGATTACATATATACCAGCCTACGTTTAAGCATAGTTTGGCTGGTTCCTTTGGTTTTTTACTATTTATTTGCTTTACAACTTTATTGAGGTATTATTGATGTAAATGAACTATCCATATTTAAAGTGTATTATTGATGAATTTTGACATAATATACTTGTGTGAAACCATCTACAGTCAAGTTAATGAAACTTTTTATCACCTTCAAAATTTTCTCTCACATCTTTTATATTCTAACTTTAATTTTTGTTCCTTTTTCCTAATCTACTTGTTGCCATTATATAGCAAATAATTTTCTTTTTAGAACAAATTTCATTGTGATACAATGGGTATTTATCATTTGCTCTTTCAAGCTGTGATTGATGATCCTATGACTTTTATAGGTATCACAAAAGGGATTCCCTCTTTTGCAGAAAACTACGACTTGGCAGATGAATCTGGTGGGCTAAGACGGTGGGGAGAATGGGCCAGTCACTCTCTCAGGACAGAAGTGAAATATTCAAAATAAGAGTGGGAGAAGGGGGTGGAGAGGGTGAGAGCACTTCAGTATGAGGAATCTGCAAAGGGCAAAAAAAAAAAAAAATCTGATAAATGTTGACAGGGGCCACTCCATGATCATCTAAGGAACAAATAGTTTAGTGACTGGTGAAGAACTAAACAAAAGGGAAATAAAGGAAGAATAACAGAGGAAAAGGGAGGAAAGGAGAAGGTGAGAAAAAGAAGAAAGGAGACATTAAGAGTAACAGGAAAAAAGATAAATGGAAACTACTACAAGAGGACTGTTGGCTAAAAGACATAGAATGACTTTTGTGGTGAAGAAACAAAGGAAGGTCGTGAAATAGGTATCCACAAAAACAGGGCAGTCTATGACACTGCGGCTGGATAAAGAGCATCGGAGACAGGGAGGCTGTAATAAGATTCTGCCACCATCTCTGCCCATAACCAGGGCTGGAGGAAGAGAAAAACTTTCCGACTCAGGAAAAAGGAGCTATTTTTGTCAAGTTAAATGAGCCTGAACCTGCAGAGCTGAATTGGCAGATGAATATTGTTAATTGGTGCAGTTTCTTCAGTGCAGAGAAGAGTTTCCAATCAGACAAGCAATTCATTGGCCACATGAACAGCAATTTATTAATAAAAATGAACTGAAGTTTCAGAGTCCTTGATAATGAGTTCATGGTCCTCTGTCCCCTTCCCTCCCCTAGACCCAGAGCCCTACAGCAAGGATGCCTCTGTGGTATCTTCTCCAGGCCATTTTTTACATGGTAACAATTCACATGTTTTTTTTTTCTTCCTCAGGAATTTCTACATTTAGATGTCAAAATCAAGCTGCTCTAATTGCCTAATTGTGATTCTCCCTTCATCAACAGATTTTTAAGGAGTTTCTGATTCAAAGGAACCAGGAAAGCCTGCCAAGTGCTTCTTATTCTGAAAACTAAAAGGGAGAAATATTAAAACAAAACAGAGAGAAGAAACAGTCCAGCCCCTTTTTTAAAAAGTCAACTTTATTTATTTTACAGTTTAATAAATTTGACAGATGTAGCCTCTCATGTAACCACAACCACATTAAGATATGGAGCACTCTATTCACAATAGCAAAAGCATGGAACCAACTGTGCTGCCCATCGAAACTGGACTGGATCCAAAAAATGTGGTACATATACACAATGGAATATTATGCAGCCATAAAGAAGGACAAACATACGGATTTCGCAGCAACTTCGATGGATTTACAGTGGATCATACTCAGTGATCTATCACAAAAACAAAGAACAGAGTACCATATGTTCTCACTCATAAGCGGACCTTGAACAACTATCATAATACTATAAGAAAGTGATTGGCAGTTGAGGGAAACTGCTAGGGAGGGAGGGGCATACCTCATCAACAAGGGTACCTGCATAATGAACATTTGTAGACCTAACCCTAAATTGTACCCCAAATCTTCAAAAAATAAATAAATAATAAAGTATACTTAAATCTGAAAAAAAAGATATGAAGCACCGAAGGTACTCCCAAAGAATTGCTTTGTCGTAACTTCTCTCCCCATTCATAGCCACTAGTCACTTGCTGTCATTATAGATTAACTTTGCCTATTCTAACATTTCATATAAAATTATACAATGACTTTTCAAAAACTCAGCTGAAAGTTTTTGTAATTCAATCTGTATTATAGTACGAGTATCACTAGTCCATGCCTTTGCATTGCTGAGTAGTATTCTATTATGTGAATATATCTTAATGTGTACATCCATGAACATTTGGCTTGTTTCTATTTTAGGCTGTTATGAATAAAGCTGTTATAGATATTAGTGTTCATGTATTTGTGTAGATGTATGTTCTCATTTCTCTTGGGTAAATTCTGGAGGGTGGAATTATTGTATCATACAGTTAAGTGTGTTTTTTCCCTTTATATGAAACTGCCAGCTGTTTTCCAAACTGGTTGTACCACTTCACATTTCCATCCTTCATGCTTGAGGTTTCCTGCTGCTGCAAACCAAGGCCCTTGGAATGGGTATAAAGTGGTATCTTATTTTGGTTTTAATTATATTTTCTTGATGGCTAGTAATATTAAGTATTTTTTCATGTGTTTATTGGTCATTTATGAAGTTCTTTTGTAAAGTGTTTGTTAAAGTCTTTTACCCATTTTAAAAAACAGGGTCATACGTATTATTATTATTGAGTTGTAAGAGTTCTTTATATATTCTTGAACCAAGATCTTTGTCATAATATATATAATATTTGCCTTTTTATTTTCTTACTGGTGTCTTTCAAATAACTGAATTTCAAAATTTTAAAGAAGTTTCATTTCTCCATATTTTGTAGCTTGTGATTTCTGTGGCCTAAGAAAGTTTCACCTATCACATAATTGTGGGGATTTTCTCTTATGTTTTCTTCTAGACTTTTTATAGTTTCAGTTTTTAAACTTAGATCTATCCTCCATTTTCAGTAAATTTTTCCATGTGGCATGAGGAGCAGGTTGAGGTTCTTTTTATTTAAATGTCTATCCAGTTATTTGAGCACTATTTGTCAGGCAGACTATGCTAATTGAATTGCCTTGTTGCATCTATAATCAATTGATCACATATGTGTGGTCTATTTCTAGACTCTCTATTCTAAGTCCATTGATCTATATGTCTATCTATATGCAAACCGTGCATTATCTTGGTTACTGTTACTTTATAGAAAGTTTTGAAATCTAATATTTATGTCTTGGATTTTTTTTATTTTTTAATCTCAAATTAGTTTGACTATTTTACATCATTAGCATTTCCATATAAGTTTTAGAATCTGCCAACTTCTACATAAGAAGACTTTCGGGACTTTGATTACTAAATCATTTAATGTATAGAACAATTTGGGTTAAATTGACATCTTAGCATGTTGAGTGTCCAATCTATTAACATGCTATATCTCTGTACTTATGTCTTTAATTTCTTTTAATGTGTTTTGTAGTTTTTAGAGTACAGATCTTGCACATATTTTAAGTTTATTCTTAAATGGCTTATGTTTTTAGATGATATTGCAAACAGTTCGGTTGTTATTACTAGCATATAGGAGTACAACTGGGTCGTTTATTCACATTGAGCCCTATGGCTTTACCAAACTCATATATGGTGTTGTATAGAAGGGGTGACAGTGAACTCTTTGTTTACTTCTTCATCTTGGTTTTTCACCAGTAAGTATGAAAAAGGGTATAGGATCTATGTAGCAATCCTTAAACATATTAAGGAATTTACTTTCTCAGTTTTCTAAAGTTATTATGAGAATGACTGTTAAATATTGTCAGATAATTTTCTGCATCTACTGAGATAATCACATGTAATTTTTTCTCCTTTATTTTGTTAATATGGTAATTACATTGATTTTTAAGCATTAAATCAACCTCTCATTCACAGAATAAAATCCACTTGGCTAGGATACATTATCTTTTCTATCTACTGCTGGATTCAATTTGCTAATTTTTTATTAAGAAATGTTGCATCACTTTAATGAGGGATGTTGGTCTATAATTTAGTTTTCTTACATAATGTTTGCCTATTTTTGAAAACGCTGACCTTATAAAAAAAGTTGGGTTGGGTTTATTTTCTATTTTCTTTTCTTTTTTAAAAAAATTTTATTTTAAAGATGTAGGGTACAATTCAGGGTTAGGTATACAAATGATCATTGTACAGGTAAAATTTGAACCTTACTTTGGTCCCCACATCACCTGGTTTGAGATCAGGTACTCTTGCTGATGAAGTGTGCCCCCACCCCCCGCCAGCAGTTTATTTTCTATTTTCTAAAAGCACTTGTAAAAAAAAAATTAGTATTACTGTTTTCTTAAATGTTTGGTAGAATTCATAAATGAAACCATCTGGGCCTGGCATTTTCTTTGGAGAAGATTTTTATTTCAAATTTAATTTCTTTCATAGAGGGTATTCATTTTTTCTATTTTTATGTGAATTTTGATAATCTGTTTTTTAAAGAAATTTTCCATTTAACCTAAGATGTCAAATTTATTGCCATAAAACAATGAATAATCCTTTCAACATAAATTGGATCTATAATGATGTCTCCTCTGTCTTTTTTATGCTGTTAATTCGTACTTCTTCTCTTACAAAAATTTCTAGATAGAAGTGTATAATTTTTATTAGTTTTTCATAGATACAGCCTTTTCTTTCATTGATTTTCTCTGTTCATGTTTTGTCTCATTGATTTCCTGAGTTTACTTTGCTCTTCTTTTTTTCTAGCTTCTTAAAATGAAAGCTTAGATCATGAGACTTCTCTTCTTTTCCAACATACAGCATTTAAAGTTACAAATTTTGTAAGGCTCGTGGCTCAATCTGTAATCCCAGCACTTTGGGAGGCCGAGGCGAGAGGATTGCCTGTGCCCAAAGGTTCGAGACCAGCCTGGGCAACTTGGCGAGACCTCGGGAGGCTGAGGTGAGTGGATTGCCTCAGCCCGCAGGTTCGAGACCCGCCTGGGCAGGCGAGACCTCATCTCTACAATAAATAAATTAAAAAATCAGCCGGGCGTGGTAGCGCGCGCCTGTAGTTCCAGCTACTTGGAAGGCTTAGGCAGGAGGATCGCCGGAGCCCAGCAGGTCGAGGCTGCGGTGGCCGGGAGCGGCCACTGCACTCCAGTCTGGGCGACCGTGAGACTCCAACTTAAATAAATAAATAAATAAATAAATAAATAAATAAATAAATAAATAAATAACCAGGCGTGGGAGCGCGCGCCTCTAATTCCGGCTACTTGGAAGGCTGAGGCGGAAGGCTCGCCGGAGCCCAACAGGTCGAGGCTGCGGTGGCCGGGAGCGTGCCACTGCACTCCGGTCTTGGTGACAGAGTGAGACTACAAAAAAAAAAGAAAGAAATATGCATTCTACTTTTGTTAGGTTAAGTTGATTGACAGTGTTACTCTAGACTTCTAAATATTTGCTGATTTTGTCTACCTTTTCAATCAATAATAGATTTGTTGAAATTTGCAATTATTCATGTGTATTTATTTCTCTTCAAGTTCTGTCCATTTATTTTTCTTCATGCATTTTGAAGCTCTATTTTTAGATGAGATGAATACACATTTAGAAATGTGATAATTTATCAATAAGTTGATTCTTTTGTCAGTATAAAATGTCTCTTTCTATGTCTGGCAATATTTCTTGTCCTGAAGACTACTTTTTAATAATATAAACAGTCCAAGATTCTTATTATTCATGTTTGCATGATAAATATTTTCTATCCTTTTACTTTTAGCCTATCTATGTCTTTTTATTTAAAAATGGGTTTCTTATAGATAGCCTATAGCTGGATTCTGCCTTTTCACCCAGACTGATAATCTCTGCTTTTAGTAGGACCATTTAAACCGCGTATATTTAATGAGGGATCTCAATGTGGTGAGTTTAGGCCTACCAGCTTACATTTTCTTTTCCATTTGTAGCATCTGTATTTTGTTCCTTCTTTCTCCATGCCCTGTTTTCTTTTATTATTATTAAATATTAATTAAATATTTTTCCAGTATTCCATTTTGTCCTATGTATTGGCCTATTAGGTCTACCTCCTTTGAGTCACTTTTTAAAATTGTCTTTAGTGTTTCCAGTGTGCATCTTTAACTTACTAGAATCTACTTTCTATCACCTAGGCTGGAGTGCAGTGGCACGCTCACAACCACCTCAGCATCAACCTGCTGGGCTCTGGCGATCCTTGTGCCTCAGCCTTCCAAGTAACTGGAAACATAGGCATGCGCTACCATGCCCGGCTAATTTTTGATTTATTGTAGAGACAAGGTCTCTCCAAGTAGCCTGGGCTGGTCTCGAACCCACGGGCTTAGGTAATCCACTCGCCTCAGCCTCCCAAAGTGCTGAGATTATAGGCTGAGCCACTGAGCCCAACCCAGCCTAGAATCTACTTTCAACAACATTCTCTCTGACCTTTGTGTTGTCATGCATTTTATTTCTGCATAAGTTATAAACCTAACAATATAATAATATTTTTGTCTTAAATATTCAATTAGATTTTAAAGAATATAAAAGAGTAAAAAAGATTACTATGTATTTATTATTTTTGACAGTCTTCATCATTGATTTGTAGATCACAGTTTCCATCTAATATAATTTTCCTTGTCCCAAAGACTACTTTTAATTCCAGGCGCCTCAACCCCTCCACATTCTCACCCTGTTTCCTCAACCCAGAAAGACCATGCTCTTCTTAAGTTTCTCCTTTCTGGATAGCTGCCCAGAAAATACCTCTAGGCAGAAAGCCAGTGTGATGGTAGAGCTCACTTCTTTTATTTCTCTTCTCTCAAGGATATCAGTCATAAAACGCTTTTTGTCCAATGTCTGAAAACAACTTTCTAGTTGTTTATGATAGGACATCAAATCTGGTACCAGTTACTCCATCATGGTTTGAGTGAAACATCCCTTTTTATAAATATTAAATATAAAGAGTTACATAATTAAGGATATAGACAATATAGTCAAATGGTAATTACCTGTGCTTTTTCAACTGCACTATAGGACTAAAGTAGGTTTTATCCTGCAATTTTATATAACTACAAATAGAACCACAGTAACTATTTTTCCATTAAAAAGTCCCCAAAACGTGGATAGAGGAACCAGGTCTAGATACTTTAATAAAAGTTAAAGATGCTTACTTCTATTAGAAATTTGCATTTAGAGTATTTATTTTACTTTATTAAGCAATCAGTAGTGAGACTACTACCAAGGACAGATTTTATTGTACTATTTTATAATGGACAGGGGAATGTCTAATTCCTACTAGACAATTGTGAAGAATGGTTTTTATTCTCTGTCTTTGCTGTTCTGCTTTCCATTTTATTAATCTTTAATGAATATTTTGAGGTCCAACTTAAGTTCATTTCTCCAGGGGTCTTACTCAACTATTTTATCCCCATTTTAGTTATGATAAAGCTAAAAAATTGTCCCCCCAAAAAGAAGCCATAAAACACAGTAACTCGAAGCATATGGAAATTTCTCTCTCAGCTATCAGTTTCAAAATAAGCTACTCATGATAAGAAGGACAGCTCTTTCCAAGGTTCCTCTTCAGTCATTGGACCATAATCCCTTAGATACACCCCATACATGGTCCAACTGGATTTCTACCACTTTTTTTTCTGTTCCAGAATGGCTAATTGTCAGAGATAAAATAATGGTGGAGAAGAACACATTCACATGGATTAAGTCCCAAACTCACCTTTTGTTGAGAATTTAGTCACATAGTCATATCCATTACAAGGTGGGCTAGAGCATGTAATCTAGTTGGATGGCCAGGATATGGCTACATTAACATATAAGAAGAAGACAGTGGATTTTGGTGGACAGCCAGCGTTTTCCTTATTTAATTTTCCCTTCTGAGAATCCAGCCTGGTGCTCAGATCTAGCATAGCATTCAGCTCTGTTGTTCAGACAAGGAAGAGGGGATGTTCAAAATGGGAGGGTCAATTTAATGAACTTTCTGTCCAAAGACAGTTGAATTATTATTTGTATAAAGAGTAAGCAAATCTGGCTCTTGCTTGGTAGTTTTCATTGCTCCTTTATGTGTGTTGTATGTTCATTACATCTACTAAGGAAACTTTCTGCAGTCCAATTTCTGTTTAGCGCTAATTTTAGATAGATGATAGAGATAGTGATATGCAATGTAATTCATCACTACTATAAGTTAGGTGAACAAACAGGACAGTTAAAATTTTGGTTTTGTCATTTCTAAGCTTTGTGACTTTGGTGAATTACTTAACTTCTCTGAGTTTCAATTTTTAAAATATGTGTAATAATATCTATGTTTCAGATTATGGCAAAGATCAAATGAGGTAACATTTGTAAATGCCTAGCAGAGTGTCTTAGCACAGAGTTGACACACACATACACACCTTGCTCTCTCTCTCTGTTTTCCTTTCTATGGAGTATTCAGCAGTTAACAATGTGTACCTAAGAAGTACTGATACGCATTTTATTCTGTTCCACTAAAAAAGTGCAAATTTTCTTTCTAGAGAAGTAACTCGTTTCTAGAAGTACATGTCCAGGAGTAGTAATCAATTGAACTTAGAAAAAAATCTCAAGCAGCATGACAGTCAGAAGAGAGATTACTATACTATTTTTTTAATGAAAGAATGTTTTTGGGAATCCACAAACTAATATCATAAAGTGTTAACAGCACCTGTTTGGGAATCTCCATATGAATCTGAATTCTTTCACAACTGGCTGTGTGAGCTTGAAGACAAGTCATTGTCTACCTGAACCTAAAAAGAATAATAATCACTATGGCCACTTAGAAATTTCTGTCTAGTATTATAAGTTCATTTTTTTTTTAGTTTTACAATCAAGACTAGAAGAACTTAATTAACTTGTCTGAGTTTAATAATCTGCTTTATCCAAAAGTCTTGTTCTTAACCAAATGAGGATATCAGGCTAGCTTACTTTCAGGTTGGATAAAGCTCTAAAATTCAATGACTAAAAATTTGGGTCAAGGAAAGATCAAAACAGAAGATAGTTGCCTGGAAGACACCACACTGAAAGCTATTTTTTTGAATAAGGCAAATACATTTGCAGCTCAGCTGTGCCATTTAACACATGTTAAGATATACAAAGTCTAAAATAACACACTTGGAAAGCTGTTCTCTTTCTCTTATAATCATGGGTCAGGACACTTGAAAGTAAGGAATAACTCCACAGAGTGTGATTTCAAAATTCCCCTATCAGAACTTACTACGTCCCATCTCTTGGTGTGAAATCTCTTACATTTATTGTTTGTTGCATCCAAGTTTTTGTTTGTTCATCGTCTGTCTCCTTTTTTAGATGTCTTTTTCCTTGGAGAAAGGCTCCTGTTTTACAAAGTCTTTTCCCAACCCAGGGTTGCTGATTTTCCTTGGAGGTTTGTGTTTTGAAGCATTCTCCTACACTAGTGTCCACTTCAGAGATTCTTATTGTCCAGTGACTATCTTGGCGTTATCACTGATTTCCATCCAAGTTACAGTCTTTAGTTTTATTTTAATGTGCAATTTAGTAAATATTTCACCAGATAAATTTGTAGTAGGATTCAACAGTGGCACCCATGCTCAAACGTCACTTGTTTCACACATAGCAAACTGATCTCAGTTTGTGCTCAGCTTATATATGTGTTATATGATAGTCAAGTTATCACTTATTTTATCCTCATAGAACCATGTACCAGTAAGTGTGCTTTGTGCCTCAGATCTTTATTCTATTGAATCTTCATCAAAACAGTATGTAGCTTGGAGTATTTTGCTTCCTTTATTTCCATTATGTATCTGCTCACTATATTCAAATATCTATTTGTTGGGAGCCGGCCACAGAGGCCCACTGAGCATTAGGGATCAGGAAGGGCCGTTGACCCCGAGACCACTAGGATGCGTTCGGGAGCTATTGACCCCATTTCCTCCCCCTTTCTACTCAGCACTAACCAGATTAAGCTTCTGTGAGCTCAAAACATAAAAACTCTGAGACCGGGATGAACACAAGCTAACTTTAGAAGCTCATTGCTCCCATTCTTCCTCAAACTGCAGTTTTGGCTTTCACACAACTTATGATTCAAACTCGTGTCACATCTAAGAGCCTTAGTATTGGTCACAGGCTTCTGGGTCATGATCTTAGGATTTATTGAAGGTGTAAATTGTAGAATATAGTTTTAGAAGACAACCATTTTGTTGAAAGAATGCAGCTGGGTTACTTGCAGGTAGCCCACTGTGAACTTTGGACTAGGCCACATTCCAAACATTCTGGTATGGGCCACTTTAGAAGTTTGTAAAGTAAATACTTAAGCTTCTATAGAATTGTTTAACTTGGCATAAATCAATCAGCTTAGGATGAAAAAGGTTTATAGAATATGTCAGTCACGGATTAGGTTATCCTTTGTTATAGGATTTTAAGATTATCATATGAAAAGGGTTTAAAGGCAATCATTGATTAAGTTTTCATAGATTAAGGTCTCTGGTGAATGGGGGACGCCCCTCCCACATCTGACTTTGTGTATAAAAGACCCATTGTAATTCCCAATATCTCACATCGCTTCTGCACTAGACCAGAGTTCAGTCTCTTTCTTTCTCTCTCTCTCTCTCTCTTTCTCTCTTTCTTCTTCCCCCCAATTGCTGACGCCATCTCCACCTTTGAGGTACCCTGAACCCGGCTGGAGCTGGTCTCCAGCATCTATTTAAGCTACGAAGATCTGGACCTTCATTTGACTTGTAAAGCATTTTATTTATTAAATTGTTGTAAACTCAGTCAGTATAAATCCAAATTAGTTTAAACCCCATAGTAGCAGCATAAAGGAAAACAACATAAAACACGCAACAAACTGTGTTGTCATCCAGTCAGCATCCAAAAAATAAGACGGAATAAATGAACAAGAGGAAGTTAACATGGGGGTCTGACTGTAAAGTGATTCATTTGTTTATTTAATCATGCACTATATCTAACCCAGCCTCAGAGACATGATGACAGATGAGGTGTGTGTTGGGTTGAATGCCCAAGTGAATATGTTCTATGTAAGAGTTGTCATGCAGGAGTCAGCATGGAAGATTTTTAATATCTTAAAATTAATATGTCTGTCCCTTCACACTTCCCAAGCTGCATGAGTGTCCCCTTTCACATTAGCAAAATATAAAACCCAAGGTACAAGGGCAGCTGTTGCCCCAGAGCACTGTAAAAGCCACTGTTCAGAGGGCCTCCTACTCAGAGGATCTTCAACTTGAAGCTGAGTCTCAGGTGGGTGCTTGCCATAGTTATGGGACATCATGCTTAGACAGAGAATGGGTCCACTATTCCTTGTAACACCAGCTTGAAATTTGAGCTCAACCACTATTGAACGATGCTGCAAATTTCCCTGGTGAAAAAATGTGCACAGCGCTTTCTCATTTGTGAAACATTTTCACATCTATTACCTAAGAATGGGACCTCTTGCTCTTGGCCACCACTTAACCAAAGATTAAAATAATGGGGCAGTCATTTAAACACTGAGCAGCAAAAAACATAATGCATGTAAATAAAGTTAACAGTTAAAAACATTGCAAAGAGTAGTATCGTACTGTAGTACTGCACGACCTATAGGAAGAAGTGTCGGTCAAATGTTAAGGGAAAGAAATCCGTCTTCTTAATCTTAAAAGATGATCTATTCACTCTCTATCATCTATCTATTGACCCACCTACTTATCTACCCATCTACTTTCACAAAATATCTGAAACAACATTATATAATATTCATAGTAAAATAGAGAAAATATAAACCAATCAGAGCTAGGGAAACTCTGGCCAAAAAAAAAAAAAAAAAAAGATAGGGTCAGGTTAAAAATCAGGACAGATCTCCAGAAGTCTTTGTGCATACAGAAAAGTTATGCCCATTTATCAGTAAAAGGAAATTTTTTCCTTACATGTAAGTTTGAAATAAATTTCTCACATGAAACCTGAGAAATAGAGGACAATGAGTGACAAAGTAGGATGACATTCTTAGCCATTTCCTTCCATAAATGCAGCAAAAAAGCATGTAAGACTCTTTCATCTTGTATTCCTGAAGTCAACTGAGGCTTACTGCCAAACTAGAAGTCTGAAGGATGTTAAAGCAATCTGGTTTCACAGGGCAGGTCTCTTAGTTCCAGTTTTATCTAGAGAGATATTCCAGTATTTCTGGCTGAATCATGGTTTTCAATTTTATGTGACTATCAGATTCCTTTTTGGAGATTTTTGCTGAAACGCTGAGCTGCTGACTGGTCAAGATTACTTTTCTCTGAAATGTAGGCATGTGTGAGAGATGTGTTAAAGTATAGCCTTTAAAGGCGATGATGGCTGGGCTGGGTTGCTCAGCCTGTAATCCCAGAACTTCAGGAGTGGATTGCCTGAGCTTGCGGGTTCGAGATCAGCCTGGGTACCTTGGCACGATCTCATCTCTACAATAAATCAAAAAATTTAGCCAGGTGTGGTGACGTGAGCCTGTCATTCCAGCTACATGGAAGGCTGAGGTGGAAAGATCGCTGGGGCCCAGAAGGTCAATGCTGAGGTGGTCGTGAGCATGCCACTGTACTCTAGCCTGGGCGACAGAGTGAGACTCCAACTGAAAAAAACAGGCGTTGACATTTGATAACAGGACATTTTTTAAAACCGAGGCACCTAACCAGGACACTCAACTGAAGGGACCGATCTCTCATCTCTCTACTAAGCCTTGCTCTTAGAGCGTGAACAAATAAATAGACAATCAGCCTGTGGAGAAAGGGCTAAAACTAACCTGATGCATTGTCTTGACATCTGAAAGTGAGAGAGCCTCGAATGGCCTAACTGCAGATTCTTCTTCCTGCTCTGCTCCTGTGAATAAGATCCCCTAGCCAAATTACCTTTTATATAAAAGGGACCACGCACCTACTTTTTCCTGAGTACTGAGTTCCAGTTCTCTGTCAGCCCAGGGAACTATCTGTGAGTCAATCCCATCTTTTTGCAAGAGCCAAAGGGCACCTCATCCTCTTGATACTACAAAGTTAGCCTCCTGAGGCCCTGGGTTGTTTTTCTGTTCCTAAGTACTACCTCTGTATGGCTCAACATGATAACCAAACATGGCCCCAGTGTTATACCCTCAGGTGTATTGAAACAGCCTAGCCACCTTCTCTGACCATCAAAAAGCGTTCCCAGTCCAAGGTGACATCAAATGGCTCTCTGCTCTTATTCTTTTTGTCATTCCCAGATGAAGTGGCAGAAGAAGGAGGAACTTATATTCCTCTCCCCACATTTATTATTTTCTTCAGTCTTTGTTTTCTCCTCTTTCCCTCTAATTTATGTACTCCATCTCTGTGCTATTGTATGTGACTGATATTTCTCATAGTTGACCTGCTATGCGACCGTGCAATCCCCCTGCTGGGAATATACCTAGAGGAACTCAAATCACTCTATGGAAAAGATACCTGCACACACGTTCCACCACATATACATGGTGGAATATTAAGTAGCCATAAAGAAGGACAAAATTATGAACTTCGCAACAATCTGGATGGACTTAGAGTCTATAATACTGAGTGATCTATCACAGAAACAAAGAACTGAATATCACATGTTCTCACTCATAAACTGACCTTCAACAATTATCATAATACTGTAAGAAAGGGATTGGCAGTAGAGGGAAACTGCCAGGGGAGAGGGGTTTACCTCATCAATAGGGATACCTACATAATGAACATTTGTATACCTAACCCTAAATTGTACCCCACATCTCTAAAATTAAAAATTAAATAATAATAATATTAATATCTTCCAATGCTATCCATTTTAGTGATAAACAGCCCTTTTCTCTACTAATGTTTCTCAAAGTATGATGATCAGATCAACTGCATTGGAATCAACTGGATTTCTTGGAAATGTCGATTCCTGAACCATATTGATCAGAATATCTGAAAGTGGGTCCTAAGGTTTTGCCTTTTGAATATGCTTCAAAATGTTCACAGTGATGCTGTGGCAATTTCAGGCTACTGGTCTGGACATTTGGTCACACAAGGGCAGCTACATCTGTGACTGTATCTCACTCATACACTCATCACCAACATACCTTAAGATGAGCCCAACCAGAGAGCCTAGCTCTCTGAATTGTGAGCCTCAGGACCACAGCTGTTCCTATTCTAATGGGACACTTTGTCTTTGTTCACTGGCAAGAAATTATATTGTCTTGTATGCTCCCACTTGTCACATATAGCTGGAGAGCCTAAAAATAGATGCCACCTGCAAACAGCCCAAACAGGGATTCTTCCTTCTTTCTGTTCTATAATCCAGGGACATATCTCTAGAAGCATTTGTTCTCAATTTCTCTTGCCGAGAAGTGATATGTGGGTTTAGACAGCAGTGTGACCTCTTGTTTTTTGTGTGTTTTTTTTTAACTTGGGTAGGGAATAAAAACAAAATTGTAATTGTAGTCAAATCTATTGACATTATATAAATTAACTAAAGAATTTACCAAATACTGAACATACTTTGGCATATCTAGTTTTCTCTTTTCATGGAATGTATAGTTTACTAATTTGTATTTGGATTAATCATTATAAATTAGTGTTGGTCTTACAGATCATTTGACCCAGAAAGAACAAGCTAAGAATGATTTATATATATATATTCAAGTTCAAGGTGTTCAGAAAACAGCATAAACCAGTGGTTTTAAATCTAATGTGTACATAGAATCATCTAGGGAACTAATATATCATAATGTCTACGAGTGTCTTGAAATTCAGGCCTGGTTTTGAATCCCAATTCTGCCGGTGTATTAGTCAGAATTCTCCATTGAAAATAGAACCAATAAGCTTGAGATACAAATCTATCAACCAATGTATTTATATATATATATTTATACATATATTTATGTATAGATACACAGATACATTATATATGTGTGTATATATATAATATATATTATATCTCTTTCTATATAGAATACACACACACTCACATATATATATATATAGAGAGAGAGAGAGAGAGAGAGAGAAAGAGAGAGAGAGAGACTGATTTATTACGAGGAATCAGCTCACTTGATTATGGAGGCTGAGAATTCCCATGATCTGCTGTCTGCAAACTGGAGACCCAGGAAAGTCAGTGGTGTAGTTCAGTACAAGCCTACAACCTGAGAACTAAGGGAGCTATTGTTGCTAATCCCAATTCAAGGGGCAGGAGAGATGAGATGAGATGTCTCTGCTCAAAAAGCAAAGCAGGTAAAAAGAGCAAATTCCTCCTCCCTCCGCCTTTTGTTCTATCAGGCCCTCAGTGGACTGGATGGTACCCACCCGCCTCGAGGAAGGTCATCTACTCTACTGAGTCCACTGAGTCCAGTGCTAGTCTCATCTGGAAACACCCCCACAGACACACCCAGAAAAAAATGTTTAATCCGGGCCCTGCCTGACTCAATTAAGTTGACACATAAAATTAACTTCACAGCCAGTTTTAGCATGCAGGCTTGGCCAAGTTACTTAAAACTTCTGTGCCTCAATTTCTCCATTTGTGAAATGGGCATAACAACAGCATGTATCTTATAGCGTTAGTCTAAGGATTAAATTAGCTAATACAGAACAAAGCATTAGAAAAGCATCTGCCAAACAACACACAATCAACATGTATTATTATTCAATAAAGATTACTGGATTACACTTTAAAATACTTGAAAAAGTTCATGCAGAGTAGATCCTGGGACTCTACATTTAAAACAATCATTTCTAATAATCCCAATAGCAGTGGATCACGGACCACTGCTTGAGAGACAGAGATCTAAAGCAGTGGTCTTCAGACAGGTAGGCAAGCTTAGGAGAAAATGCTGATATCCTATTTGCCTTCTTTATCCAAAAATAAGAAACTAATTTAAACAGTATTTAAAATACTAGTTGGGGCCGGCTGCAGTGGCTCATGCCTGTAATCCCAGAACTTTGGGAGGCCAAGACAGGCAAATTGCTTGAGCCTAGGAGTTCAAGACCAACCTAGGTGACACAGCAAAAACTCATCTCTACAAAAAAAAAAAATGGCTAGGAGAGGTGGGGCACATGCGAGGTGGCATGTGCCTGTAGTCCCATCTACTCAGGATATGAGGTGGAAGAATTGCCCAAGCACAGGAGATAGAAGCTGCTGTGAGTCATGATTGTCATGATCATGCCACTGCACTCCAGCCTGGGTGACCGAGTAAGAACCTGACTCAAGAAAAATAATAATAAAATAAAACACTAGTTGGTACTGGCACCCTCACTGCTCTTACATGGTTTGGATGCCATGTAGGGATCTCTAGGAATTCCCTATCAGGGAGAGGAATATCACAAAATAAGGACTGATGGTAGTCCCCTCACTGAGAACTTTCTTTCAATGCATTGTAATGCATTGCAATGTATATTTAAAATGAATGTATAGATTGCATTTATCTAAGTATAGATAAATTTTAGATGTATACTTACAAAATAAACAACTGAGTTGAAAATATTTTTGCTAGAAAATTATGCATCAATGATAATGCTAACAATTTCAGCAAAAGTAAAGAACAAGAAAATGGCATCACTGCCAGATGCCTTGGTTTTTATGAGCTCCCTCTGCCAAAAACATCTCCAATAAAAAGTCGTCTTCATAGAATCAATCTGACAAAAGAAGACACTTGATTCATTTATCAAGAACACTACTGAAACTATTAATTACTTCTGCTCTCATTAATGATTATTTCATCCCAAGTATATATTAGGCCTTGATCTATTAAGGGCATTACCAATGCATTTAAAAATTTGGAAGAGCAAATTTTAAAGTTCAAGAGACTCTGTCAACTAGCAAATTCACATATACAGAGATTAATAACAACGGTGAGAAGTTGTCTTTTTAAGCTGGGGAAAAATGATCATCTCACCAGAAGTAAAGTACAGACGTAATGTTTTTTAGATGGAGTTGCTTCCATGGAACATAAAATAAAATTAAACCCAATTACTCGATCTGAGCCCAGTTGCAATTGGCTTTCCCTTTCTGTTTGTCCTGAGGAAGCTTTTATGATAAAGCAACCTGATGAGAGAGTATATTTTCTGTGGGCAGTTGATTTCCCCTTAGCCTTGGGAGATGACTCAGCAAAAGAAAGCATGTGGGGTACAGAAGACTTAAATAGCCAACAGATAAGAATCAATGGGATCGATGCCTCACTGAAAGCTAAATCGAATTTTTGCAGACCAAATGGTTTTGAAAGGCATTTACTGTGCTGTGGGTAACCCTCCATAATCATATCAGGGAGTCATCATTTCACTTTGATGTTCATTGTCAAATGAACATCAGCCACTGGTTTAACACTGTGGAGGAAGGGGTTGGGGAAAATAACTCTTTTAGGTTTTTCATACTGTAATAGAGAAATTATCATGTGCCCACATTGCTTAGACCTTTAGGGAGCATGTAGGTTACTTTGGACTTGAGACTTGATATTTGTATTTTATGACATTTACTAATGACTCAAAAGCATGCACTGTCCTCCTGAACTTTAAATGGTTATATGTCTTTTGTAGTACTAACTAATGGCAGTAACCTTCCTAGGAAAATTAAATATTGATTCATGGTTATAATTATGGGCACAAGTCTAAAGCAGCAAATCTTAAAATTAAGTTGAATCACATGAATTGCCAGTTTTGAAAACCAGAAATGGCAAAAATAAGCAGTTCTAGAGCCAAGCAAATCTAAACTCAGGTTGGGTTTGTCCATGCTGGTAAATAGCCCTACTCCAATTCAGGGCTGCCCAGCTCCAAAACTAACTCTTTTTAAAATTTTTTTTATTTTTTATATTTTTATTGATGCATAATAGATATACATAGTTTCAGAGTACATGTAATAATTCAATGCACCCATATAATTTGTAAAGATCAAATCATTGTACTTGAGATATTTATCACCTTAAAGTATTTGTCTTTTCTTTATGTTAGAAACATTCCATTTTTTCTTTTCTACAAAGCCAACTCTTAAACTCTGATGGTTATACCCGTATTTAACGCCCCCCCCCCAATGTTTTTCTTTTTGTGCCAGGGTCTCACTCTATCACCCAGACTGGAATTAAGTGCCACGATCACACTCACAGCAGCCTCAGCCTCCTGGGCTCAGGTGATCCTTCTGCCTCATCCTCCCAAGTACCAGGGACTACAGGCATGCATCACCATGCCCAGCTAATTTTTTTATTTTTGTAGAGGTGAGATCTTGCTATGTTGCCTACGTTGATCTTGAACTCTAAGGTTCAAGCCATCCTCTCACCTCTCCCTACCGAAGAACTGGGATTATGGGTGTGAGCCACCACATCTAACCAACACTCTCTTAAATATACTCTATCTAAAACCCTGTGCTAAAATTTCTTATGTGCTGAGTTTAACTACATGAGAAAACTCTGCAAACAGAAGTTAAACTGTAACTTTTAAAGTCATTCAAATGCAATATACAGTATTCACTTCCCAAAAGATATCTATGCCTATCTATGCCAGATATTTGTAAACTTACAGGAATGAAACTGATGTATGAGTGTGCAGACCACAGCTAAACCAAACAAATGACTTTTTCCTTCAAGACAGTCTCTGTGGATGCCTCATTGCCAAGATGAGGTTACTGTTTGAAATACAGTTGATACCCCTGTTAGCATTACCCCAAGAGGGAGTTTATAAAAAGCCTCTTCGTTATCTCAGTCACACCTCTGTTCACCGTGGGATAGTCAGCATGATATCCACCTATGTACTCAATACTGTCTTTTTTTTTTTTGAGTTGGAGTCTTACTCTGTCACCCAGACTGGCACGCTCACGGTCACCCCAGCGTTGACCTGCTGGGCTCCAGCGATCCTTCTGCCTCATACTTCCAAGTTGCCGGAACTATAGGCACATGCTACCACACCCGGTTAATGTTTTATACATTGTAGAGATGAGGTCTCACCAAGCTGCCTGGGCTAGTCTCGAATCAGCAGGCTCATGCAATCCACTAGCCTCGGCCTCCCAAAGTGCTGGGATTATAGGCATGAGCCACTGAGCCCACCAATACTGTATATTTTAATAATGATGAAAGCACCAAGAGGTATGACCACTCTGTCAGCATTTAAAGGAAGGCTTCCTAGAGCTAAAAAAAAAAACCCTGGGCTGAATCCCAGGAGGGTTTACAGATTGGTTTAGTAGGACAATTATGGTTATGGATATTCAATAGTCAGTGGAAATAGGAGAGGAGTAAGCATGAAAAAGTCATGATAAATATGATTGGATTTGGGTATGTGATGTCTTTTCCATATGATTTTCCAAGAAATTCTCAAATTCTGCCATATGATTTGAAGTTCTCTAAGGGTTGAATGTGCAAAAGTTCCTTTGAATCTGTCAGATCAGAACCTTAGAACCTTCTGTCTTTGAGGGTGTTTTCCTGTCCTGGGGGTCCCCAAAAGCTACCCTTCCACAGGGATCCACACAGCAATAGACCTATCCTGCTTTTCTTGTTAATAGGAGATATAGTTGAGAAATATGAGGTGGGCCCTTCTTAATTTCCTTTCCCTTCTGGAAGTTACAGCACCCAGTTTACCCTGTGTGTCACTGTTCTACGCTTAATGAGTCACCAAGAGCACAACACACAGCTTCCCATCAACAACTCTTATCATGTCTTCTTGGATGATTCTCGTGAAGTTGGCATTCAGCCTAAGGGTGTACTCTTTTTTGGAGTGTTTCTTAGCCATAACCATCTATTTGAGCCAATCTCCTAGAACATGACAATATCATAAGTGTATCTTATAGAGACCTTCAAAGTAAGCCCAATGCAATTAGACATTAATGTCAGTTTTTACTGATCGGGAGTAGAGAGGCTGGTAAGTTTTTCTGATAAAACCTTGTTCCTGAAGATTCTTTCAAACTCCTGATCTTATAGACCAGAAGTTCTTAAATGTTCACTCTCTCCACACCACAGGGCAATCCGATGATGGGAAATGAGATAGATAGAATGAGAATAGTCCTGGAAATGTGCCTAGAATGTCACCTCTTTTAGTTGTATAACAATCAACACTGAGGCCATAGATGCCAGTGGGGGTGTCTTGCATGGAGATGTTATTTGTTGAACATGTTAAGGAAAAAAAAAATTAAAGACAATTGACACCAAACACACTGAGTTTAGAGGAAGTGAGATGATACCAAGATGCTTGGGATGGGGGATAAACACAGACGTTATGTTCTACAAGTTCCAGAGTGGGCAGTCCTGGATTGCATAGGGCCCCTAATCAGTATTGGCAGGTCTAGCTTATATTTGGGGATGCTTGGCTCCAGAGCCAGGTTTTGACCAATTCTGGACAACAGAAATGGGAATTTCACATGACTCAACTTCCAGAAGCTCAGTTGCTTGCAGTTCGTCTTTCATGCCCTCTCAATATTCCAGGTATTTTCTCATCTTACACCAACTCTCTCCAAATGCTGTCAGTTGTTGAGTGGCTTTTTGCTGGATCCTCTATTTTACATTGTCCTTGAACTCTCTTCCTGTCCCTGCTCTCCAGTGAGGAACCACACTTTGGTGCTGCTGCAGCTTCATGCTTTTCTTAGCTCCCACTGCCAGATCACAGTGGCAGCCAGAAGGATCCACAATGAGAATTTTTCGCTGGAATCAGAAGGCAGAGAGGATACCTTTGGAAAGATCTAAAGTGATGGGGCACCTTTCTTGGAGCTTGATTCTACTCATAGCCCAGCGGCCGCCTAGCTCATCTAGGCACAATAGCAACGAGCTTTTCATAAGGCCTTCTTGTGGTGATGAGGACACTGGAGAAAATATCCATTGTCCTCCAAGCCACACTCAAGGTGTGTCTATTTTTGTTATTCGTTTTGCCATGGCTTTAAATAGAGTACCTGGAGAGACATTTTGAGATCAAGGAGTTTACCTTCATGATAATTTCTCCCCTTTGTCAGCATTGGGGCCACTTTTTGGCACAAGATATATGCTGTTATTATATTGCAATCTACCAGGATAAAAATAACCCATGATGTCAAACCCTCAGCCCAGGAGTGCTGCCCTCACGAGATCATCCGAGGAGGGAAGGCAAGGTGGGCCAGGCCCGTAGCCTCTGCAGGGACAAAAATAGAGTGCTAATGGCCTGCAGCGACACGGACGAGAGTGGGAAGTGGACAGATATATTTATAAAGGGAAACGGCTCTGAGCATCTGCTAAGTCTCCATTCTCTTATTTTTCTCAGGTCTATTTCTGGCTTCTCTTTCCACAGCTCGGGCAGCTCCTAAGAATAAAGAGCCTTTCTCTCGCCTGCCCCGGCCTCCGACCAAGCACTGAAAGAGGCAGGCAGTGAATGATCATTGTCAGTGTCTGCAGTTTTGACGGAAAAACATTCCCCTGAAATGGTAAGACACACAGAGGGAGTGATCTCATTGCCATTGATTTTTCCCAACTTTCAGTTTTGTTTCTCCAAGGTGGAACCTAATCCAGCAGCATCCCTCAGTGGTTCCAGCCCAGAACTGCAGGGGAAAGCAAGCTGCTCGTGAGTTCTGTGACTTGAAAAGCAGAGATCAAGAAATCAACATTTCAAATCATTTTTTAAAAGGACAAGACATCGCTCAGGAGGCTAGTTGAGAATAGCTTCCTTCTTTGGTGCTTCCCTCTAGACCAAGAGTTGACAGTTTATAATCCAACACTCCTAGGAGTGACCTCACCTGGGCACTAGAAAGAATCCACAATATCTTATGTAATGAATATTTAAGAGAAAGGTGAGGAAATTAAATGCTGCCCATTAATATGGAACTTCTGTTCAGAAACAGAAAAAAATTAAATGAAAATAGCATTACCTTCCACTCAATAAAGATTCTTGAGGAGCAAAATTTACTTGGAAAAATAGATTAATGTGATTATTTTGTCTTCATAATGTCTGACTCTACTTACAAACACTTATTAATCACTATAACCAATCACTCTAGAGACCTTAGAGTAAACTTGTTAATAAAAAGCTAAGCTTTCTTCTTAAAAAAAAATCCTATATACAAACCAAACTCACAGAAGCAAAAGATTAGTTAGACTGGGATTCTGCCTTTTATGTCAGATACAAACATAAAGTGCTCCAGATTTTCTATGTTCTTATTTCTACTCCATACCTGTGACACATCCATAAGAATAGTTTTATTCCTCTTAATTTGCAAATTGTAAACCTCACAGGATGTATCAGATTTTATGAATCACACTTTAAACCAAGGACTTGATCCCAAATCTGCATCCATCTTTAAGGATTCTAACTAAAGAACTTGTCTGCCTCTCAGAAGAATAGGTGTTTCAGTCTATTTGTTCCTGTTACAACAGAGTACCCAAGAATAGGTAATTTAAAATGAACAGAAAGGTATTGGCTCATAGTTCTGGAGGCTGGGAAGTTCAATATCAAAGTGCCAGCATCTTGCAGAGACCTTCATGCTGCACCTCACGTGGTAGAAGACAAGAGGGTAAGAAGAGAGAGCAAGAGAGGGTGAAACTTTTTTTTATAAGATACCAATCCCACCCATTAGTTAATTAATTAATTAATCTCACCTCTTAAAGATCCCACCTCTTAATACGGCTACAATGACAATTAAATTTCAACATATATTTTGGAGAGGGAAACAGCCACACCATAGCAATTAGAGAGGAGAGATCTCTCACAGAAATGAGGGAAACATTTATAATTCATGTTTTTGGCTATGCCTGGTTAGGAAATCAAGGCATTGAAGCCTCTGGTGGTTAAATTTTAGCCCAACTGAGAAACATCCAAGGAAGGCCAAGTGGCTTACAAAACAAGGTCTCTCAAGGTGTCACCTGATATGGTTTTAGAATCCCAGGAGTGGTCTGACTCCTGGGGACACAGTTGCACTAATGGCACTTGAGAGATGGATCTGTAACCCAGAACTCCAAATGTACAATGAGAAATAAAACTGCCAAAACAAATGTAGAAGCAAATGTTCTTTCTAAGTTTTCTCTTCTCTCTTTGTAGAAAAGCTACATGGAAAGATGAATTATAGTTGGAAGATGGTTTGGTGATCACAAAATCAAAACATGGAGGCAGAGGAATGAAATTATCTGAATGGTTGATAACACTGAGCTGCAGTAACCTGGTTCACCCATCTTGCCTGCCAACCCTCTGGGGTGCCTGTTGTCTTAGGTTGGGTTCTCCAGAAGCAGACAGACTCTAAGACAAAGATGCATCTGAAAGTGATTTTTTAAAATAATGTGTTACCAAGAAAAATTGATAGGCAAGTGGGGAAGAAGACCAGGAATGGGAAACAAGCTGAGTAAGGCTGAGCTGCCAAAGTCCTCGGGAAAGTGAGTTTGGTTCAATCTCACAAGAGAGCTCTGGAGATAGTGTAGTTCCCATGTCCCAATTAGAGGTGAGAGCGCTGGAGTACTTATACTCCTGCACCCATAGTCATTGGAGAAGAGCCACCCACATGTGCAGCAATCTGGCCATCTTAACAGAAGTCAGCACTGGTCTAGGGGCAGCACTGAAAGAGATGCAGGTACTAGCTGTTGGAAATGGAAGCCTACTGGAAAACCAAATGTATGAGATGACATCCAGCCGTGGAGATGCGCCTTGGCAGGTGGGGATGCAATTGATCTGTGGAGATGCATCTTGACGTGGTTGGCCTTGATGTACGTGGTTGCCTCCTCCTCCCAGTCAGTTGTAGGGATGTTGTCACAGGTTTATTCTCCAGTCTTGAGTGCCCTTGAGCGGGCATCAAGGAAGCGGACATCCTCTTCCTTAGCTATGCCCTTGACTCTGAACTTGGGTAATCATAGTCTACATCCACCTTTTAATCAAATGTCACTTGGGGTAGACTTCGTTTACATACGGTTGATTTTTGCATGTCCACATATCCTTAGTTTGTATTCTGAGAAAAATTTTAATAACATCCCAGGTACTCACAGTCTATATTGCATAAAGTGGGAAAAAAGAGGACAAGAATTACATATTTAACAAAGGCTGTGTATTTGGTTGCTCCACCTCCACATATGAGATCTGAATTATGAGTTTGGGGGTGACAGTCATTTAAAAATAAAGGCTAAAATGTTTACTGTAACCTCCCCTTCTCTAAAAGAACAACCACAGACTAAATAATTTTATTTTTGACTTCAATAGACTAGAAGAGAAAATTATCTCCAAGAGAAAGGCCATGCACAACCAGATTAATGACATGGAACGCACCCCACAAAGACCCATTGCCTCTGTGTACTAGGTTTTGGAATCCTACACAAATAGACAGGCTTGCCAAATTCCTTCTTCCATCAGCCCCAAATAGAAAGTCTAGGTTTATATAAAATATTTTATCCATCCCTTTCCCTCTTCCAACAGACACATTCCTACCAATAGCCGCACCCCAACAAATTCCATCTCTGTCTCACTCTACTCTTTTTCTGTGTAGAATTCCATTATTTTAGTTCTGGGGAATTTTTTCCCTAACAAGTGTAAAATGAAGAAGCTGTTCTCTATGATGAAAGGACAGACTTTTTTCTCAACCTAGATGTTTCAAATACTCTTCTGTATCTAAAGTGGGAAGTTATTTAAATCAGTTACCAGTCAATTCTGTTCAGCCCTCTAGACACAAAGGACGAGCAGCGACTTGAGTTGGTTATCAGAAGGTCCAGCAATCTCTTGTTTCAGAGAGACTATGAAACTAAGAGAGAAAAGAAATAGTGCAGTTAGCAAAAAAGAAGTTCTTAATATTGAGGGTGGATGAAAATCCTGTCAGAAGAGAAAGCATTTCAATCTGCAGCCCTGCTAAGCTGGGTTCTGAGTTTTGTTCTTCTCCTTCCCAGCTAGCAGGAGCCTTGGAGACATCACCCAGAATGTGCAGCTTCAAATCCTGCTCTAGGACCCAGGTGCAGATGCGGATCCCACTCCTGAGTTTACTTGTTGTATCACATATGATTTTTAGAATCTTTTACTAAAATCTTGTTCTTGTACTTTGCGGTCTGTTTGGGAATAGGGACCAGCCAACTGATCTCATTGGTGAACAGATGAACTCAAAGCTCAAGGTGAGGCCTCAAGTCCAGCAAATTGTGACACCATAGAAACCCCAAGTCTTACTGGGCACAGTTATTTCTGACTCAAGAATACAGGTGTTAGTTTTTGCACGGCCACAATGTTGAGGATTCTACTGCCTGGAAAGTGCTCCTCCTCCCCATCTTAGTACATTTTTCTCCACACATCATTTCTTAGTCTATAACTCCTATAAAATATTTAATATCCAACACAAATGCTCATCCCTCCATAATTCTTCCATCTCAAACCTTTTCATCCCTAGACCCAAAATAACTTGAAATGATCATCTATGAAAATGTTGTGGAATTTTTTTTCCTATTATGTAAGTTCCTCAACTTAATGTTATTTACGACTTTGTCATCTATGTAGTACCTTCCTGTACTGAGTGTTCTTTATCTATAAATTAGAGATAATAATAACAGCATCTGCTTCAGTTGGTTAAGATGAATGATTAAATGAATATATATATTATATTAAATGAGTTATTATACAGGAGAATAAAACCACACACATAGTAAATGTTTTTAAAAGTTAGCAATTATCATTATGTTTACTGCTATCATAATAACCTAATATAGACTTAGTAAATATTTTGGTATCAATGAATAGGTAAAAAATAATTATCAAATACCCTAAAGCACGGATGACTTGAAAACCCAGTTCCAAGTCCCAGACCTCTCCAAGGATTCCTTTGTCATCACAGGATCACCTAGAGAGGCTGGATCATCTCTGCTGTTAGGTCCGTGTGCTGATCTCCAGGTCCTACAAGCCTTTTGGATAAAACCCCAGACAAAGGTAAACAGGAGAGACACAAAGACGATGAACTCTTCTCAGAGGGAAAGAAAATTGCCATTAGTTTTATCACTGTTGTTTCAGAATAAGAATTCAGAAACCAGGATAACTGGTTTCTGCTATTTTGGATGTTTTTAAATTTTATCTAAAATTGAGAGTCTTGGGCCTGATGTGGTGGCTTACACCTGCACTCCTAGCACTTTGTGAGGCCAAGGTAGGAGGATTGCTTGAGTCTAGGAGTTCAAGATCAGACTAGGCACATACCGAGACCTCGTCTCTACAAAAAATAAACAAAATTATATGGGCATGGTGGTGCACATCTGTAGTTCCAGCTACTTGGGAGGCTGAAGCTGAAAAATCCCTTGAGCCCAGAAGTTCAAGGCAGCAGTAAGCCATGATCGGGCTACTGCACTCCAGCCTGGGTGACAGAGAAAGACACTGACTCAAAAAAGATAAATAAAATAAAACAAATGTGAGAGTCTGGAGAATGACAAAGAACCTCATTACTCAGTTACAACACTCCTTGTGTAAGCCCAGTGTTGAAATTTTTATGAAGAAGGTCTGACTATAACTGTAACAGTCACCACTGAAATGTTTATTTTGTATGAAATTATGTGGTTCTCAATATTTTTCGTACATTATTCTATGTTACATGCTATCTCTCCCTCAGGGGGCAAAAAAGGAAGTAACCTCTTAGCAGTAATGCAGTAATCTGCATTTCTCTTGTATCCATTTTTTCATAGGACTTGAGAGACCATTGGATATCAGGCTTTGGTGAAAGAATCACTTGAAGACTTTGATATGAATGCCGATTTCAGAACCCATTTCCAGACTTTCAGACTCAGTGTCTGTGCCCAGAAATATGCATTTTAAAAGAGACTCCTAAGTTATTCTAAAGCAGGCATCCCCTGGTCCTCGTATTTCAAAACATTGTTTTCAATAGACATATAGGAATCCATAGATGCTGTTTAACAAGAATAATATTACATTTTATTGTCATTTATATATTAATTACAGCACATTTCATTCACCAAATATTTATTATTTAGGATGCACAATAAAGATACAGAATTGAAAAAAATTCCCTAACTGGACTCAGTAGCTCATGCCTGTAATTCCAGCACTTTGGGAGGCCAAGGTGAGAGGATTGCCTGAGCCCACGGGTTCGAAAACTAGCTTGGACAACTTGGCGAGACCTCATCTCTACATAAAATCAAAAAATTAGCTGGGTGTGGTGGTGTGTGTCTATAGTTCCAGCTTTTGGACGACTGAGGCAGAAGGATTGCCTGAGCCCGGCAGGTCAAGGCAGCGGTGGCTGTGAACGTGCCACTGTACTCTATCCTGGGCAAGAGAATGAGACTCCAACTCAAAAAAATAATTCCCTGATGCACTTTGTAAAGAAGGGCTGACTATAACTGTAGCAATGTTTAGTTTGCATGAAACTATTTGATTCTCAAGATTTTTCCTACATTATTCTATGTTACATGCTATCTATCCCTCAGGGGGCAAAAAAGGAAATAACCTCTTAGCAGTAACGTGAAGCTTAAACTTGAGTGGATAGACACAATTAATCAACAAATAAATGCACATGAACCTGTATATGTATGTATATGTTTGTTTACTATATATGGCATATATATACTATATATGTTATATATGTGTAGTATGAAATATATAGTATAACACATACTATATATTTCTATGTATGCATATATAATGCATGTATACATTATATGTCTTTATATATAAGATATAATATACATGTCTACATATGTCTATTTACATGTATATAATATCTATATTTAGACATTATATAAATATAGAATGACCTCATACATACTGTATATAATGTAACAGGTAGAGATAATTTTTTTAAGAAAAATAAAGTAATTCAAAGGAGTCAGAATGACCATTTATGTAGAGTGATGGGGAAACCTTTCTAAAAAGAGGCATTCAAGGAGACATCTGAAAGAACAAGTGAACAGATCCCAGAGCTATTGGGACCAGAGCATCACAGGCAGCAATAAAAGTTAGTGTCATGGCCCCGAGGTGAGCAAATTCCTCAAGTGACAACAGAACATCAGGGAGGCCAGCATACTGTGGGAAATAATGAAGGTAAAATCAGAGAGGTGGCAGGAGTCACTCATGACAGGCCTCGTAGACAACAGGAAAGACTTTGGCTTTTACTCAGAGCAAGATGGGAGGACGCAGAAGGATTTGAGCGGAAGAAAGACACAATAAGGCATGTTGACATGGATCACGTAGGTTGCTGCGAGGAAAACACAGATGAATGCTACAAAGCTGAGGGCAAGATCCCAATGCTTAGGAAAATCCAGGCAAAGCCATAAAGCATCTTGGTCTCCTTATCAGAGATAAGTCAAGGAGGGCAGATGTGATCCCGGGGAAATGAGGAGCACACCTCAGAGGTCATTGAGTGAGAATTCATAACATCAAAAGCAAGTTTTAAATTCAGGGTGGATTTTTAAAGCCAAAAAATACAGCAGAACTTCCCTGTGACAAGCTTTCCTTCGAGTGCAGTGGATTCCACATCACTCGAATGCAGCCACAAACCAGCACATTAATGAACAGAGTCAGCTGCCAGCTGGCTCTGTCTGACCTTCAGCCTCTTCTAACTGGGCTGGTCATGTTCAGCCAACCCATGACCAGTGGACCACGAAATTTAAACAGAAATGTGACCCAGAATCTTCTCTATTTCCTTTCTTTTTCTGGCTTTGCCTCACTTTCTTCTCTTTGCTTTTCTTATTCCTCGCTTCCTCCTCCTTCTCATTAACTCCCTCACTGTTTTGAAAAAATTGTGCACACTCCTTTTAAAGAAACTAAGCAGTGCTTAAAAGAACAAAAAAAATTTTTTAAGGGTATCATATAGAAACAATCACCACTAGCATTAAGTAAATTGATAAAAGTCTGCACAAACTAAACATGATGGCTTAACTCAGTACAAAGGTACTATATTACCTTATGGTTCTGTAGGCCACAAGTCTGACATGGGTGTCTTTGGGTTAAAATCAAGGTGTTTGCAGGGCCCCATTTCCTTCTGGAGCATCTAGAGGTCAATCTGTTTCCTTGTTTTTTCCAGCTTCTAGGTGCCTCCTGCATTCCTTGGTTTGTAGCCCCTTCCTCCATCTTCAAAGCCAGACATGGAGCATCTCCCTGACTGGCTTCCACAGTTACATCTCTTTCTCTGACCATATCCAAGGAAAGTTTCCCCACTTACAAGGACTCATTTGATTGCATTGGGCCTACCCAGGTACTCCAGAATAATCTCCCCATCTCAAGGTCTTTAACCTTAATCACACCCACCAAGTCCCTTTTGCCATGTAAGGTAAGGTATGATATTCACAGGTTCTGGGGATTAGGATGTAGACATCTTTGGGGACCATTATTCTGCCCATCAGATGGATGGACAAAATACTTAAAATAAAAATGTGGTATTCTATTCCTGTTATTTTTAAAAAGTCTTCAGTTTCACCAAAATTAAAAATATTTCAGAATTAAATATAGCAGAGAGATACCTTTCAGTCCTGCTATGTGTGTTAAATGGCAGACATAATTACAAAAAGCTAACAGGCTTAGATCAAGGGCCAAAAATCTGCATAGCAATAAGGCAAGCTATTGTGAAAAATCTATGCAGTGTTAAAATAAGCATAATAGGACATCTTTTTTGAAGTACCAACTGATTCATTTAAATGGATACTCCCTTTCATCTCCAGGCCCTTTAACTCCTACTCAATACCACCACGAAAAAAACAAACAAAAACCCACTACTACCACCAACAAAAAACACTGTAAGTTAATCTAGCTTTAGCTTTTGAGTTTCCAAAGTTTAGGCCCAAGGGAATGGGAAGAACTCAGAACACACACAACACTAGGTAACAGCCAACTCTATCTGCCCTTTCGTCAACTCACCCTCTGACACCATAATGTGAGGAAGCCCAATCAGCCATATGGCAAGATCTACTAGAAGAGAACCAACATCCAGTCAGGTTAGTGAGGATTTCTGAAGCCTTCTAGACATCCCAGTACTCTAGCCAACCTCATATGAGACAAAAGAACTACCTGGTGGACCTACAAACTCATAAGAAATGACATATTGCTGATGATTCATGCCACCAAGTTTAGGTGTGATTTGTTATGCAGCAATTAAATAAATAAAATGGTGTGAAGATGCAGGTGGAAACCAAGTCTTTGATGAATGTAGAGGTACAACCTACATGTTCTGGTCTAACTTAATACATGATGGATATCACCTCATACCTGCTCACACCATAATAACTACTCAGGTCATTTGTGGGGAGGGATGTTAATTAGAAAACCAAAATGGATTTTGTGGGGTGCAGAAGACAGTAAATAGACAATAAATATGAAATTCAGCCTATATAACTACAAAAGGAAGCAGCAGAATGAAGGCACCTTTGCTTCCAAGGCATTTAAAAATTTTTTAATGGAGTGTTTAGCCCAAATCACATAGATGTATATGGTTATTCATCTTTCCTGTCCCTCTTCTCAGTCAACTGCTTTTCCAATGAGACATGTCTCAAGCTTTACCTTGACCATGACATTTTCCTGTTGACTACAGCTCGTGTTGAGCTCGTTTTTTCAAAATCCTTTTTTCACGTTAGCACTTTATTTCCCATTTTTTCTAACTGTCTGAGCCATCCAGTATAGTGCTCAACCATATAGGTTTTATTCTTTAAGATAAATGAGAGGTTGAAAGGCTTACAGAGTATATCTGAGTGACTTTGCCCTCCAAGAATTAGCTGTACAGTGGGTGGTCATTAGAGCACTCTGAAGATAGTAGGAAATAGGATTATAGAAACAAATTTAGGCCCTTTTCCTAGAAAATTTAATTGTAGTGCAAGGTATGAAAACCCAGAAATTGGCGGGGCTTCTGGCATGTCCCCCGTCCCAACAACTGGGAGTACTATGTCTTAGAATGTGATGGCACCCAAGGTTGAAATAATTGCCCGGGCCTGCCCTAAGCAGGGTCTTGGATCTTGAACACAAAAGAAGGGACAAGAAAGCTGTAACATGAAAGGATCTTGCTTTCTGAAGCAAAGACAGCATGGAGAGCTGGGAGGCTGCATCACTGTCAAAATTAATATGAGTATGACTGGAGTCAGTTTCTCAAAGGAGGATAAAAACAAAGAATACTTTTAAGGGACTCATCAAATTCTTGGCAGAGCAGACTGACAGGGCAGTACTAAACAAAGCAGGGCAATTCTCAGTGTGGCACAGATGGAAGGTGCTGCAATGGTCTCTTGAAAGTTCAGCAGAACTTTCAATGGGAAGTCTTTGACAGGATGCAGTTGGTGGTTGGAAGGTGAAGAAAAGGAGGCAGTGGCAAATGCTCCAGTTAGGGGCAGCACTGAGCCACACCCACTAAAATAACAGCGGCATTAAGGTAGAATCAGTAGTGGTCAGTCAAAATTCACCAGCAGAGTGACTGATGGAAATCATAAAAACTCAAATTGGGGAAAATATTTATATAAACCCAGACAAAGTGGGAGTAAGGGAGTCTAATAAATAAATAAATAAATAACTTTAAAATGACCTTTGATTGTCAAGCATATGCCACTTGGAAAAGTCATCATGGATGTTTCCTAGACCGCAGATGAATGTGACATTTTTGCCTGAATTCTCGGGAATTTAGTTCTTATGATGGCTCTGTAGTCTTTCTTAGACTTCTCCGGGATGAGCTTGAAGATCCCCCTGAGGGAGGAGAAAGTCACATTCCTAAGTTTTCTCGCAGTAACAGTTTAGCTAGGGTAAGCTTCTGAAGTTTAAAAGTTCTAGGACCACTTTGGAGAAAAACAAGACCGGAAAAGGCTGACAGAGAGAAAGGAAAATACATCTATTATATTCGATAGAATATCTAATATCTCAAGGCTGGCCAGCAGGGTGAGCATGGAGGACATCACAGAGAATCTTTTGAAATGACAGACTGTCACACAAATGACAGAAGGTCAATTCTTGAACTGAACGTGTCTGCACTGTCTAGATGACCTCTGAGTTCTCCACAAATTGGTGCTAGCCCCTCCTGCAATGTGGATCTCCGTCAGGCCATGAGCTCTCCTCTTCAGTCATTGGCTCCCACATCCTGCAGTCAGGTGGTGCCCATTCCTTTAGCCCCCCAGCCTCTCTCAGGGCCTCCAGCACAGCCCATTCTGTGAGATCCCGTGACTTCATCTCTCACTGCAGAAAGTGATTTTTCAGTCTATGGTACAAACTCTTGTCCTAGGAAGAAGCAGTGGCTGAGGTGACTCTGGGTTTTCCTATCTCGAGAGTTGAACTCCTTTATGAGTGTGTGATCTTGGACTGAGTGTTTTACTACTGAGACACAGAGCACAGAGGGACCGGGTATAGGCTTTCCATAGGGCTTCTTGGTAGAGACACCTGTTAATCAGATGATCAGAGACAGCTCCTGCTTTATCTCAGAAGAAGGGGAAGGCTGATGCTCTCAATGTTCACTTTAAACAGAGCCACATTGTGCCTGGTTGGAGTAGCTCCGTCTCCTAAGGAGAGAGCCCAAGGGACCTCACGTCCCCAGTGACCCCTTGTGGTTTTCAGGGGAGAAAGCCACAAGTTTGTGGCATCCATGCAGACATGCAGAACCTGACTTCTCAGAGCGATCTCATCCAGACTGGGTCTTAAGACCCTTGAACTGTATCCACTGTAACCCTGGACTAGACCCTGGGAATATTCCCATGACAATGTGGCTCTGCACTGGATTTCAGCAAACTTCCAGTTAGTTCTGGGGCCTGGGGATGTGTGGAATGAGTGAGACTAGAACCCCTCAGTCTTTTGCTCCCCAGTACAGCAGGGCATTTGGGAGGAGGCATGGCCCTGGTCCTAAACAGGGCTGTATCATTAGATGAATGGGTCATACATAGATGGAAGCATGCAAACCATCAAGGTTTTGCACAGCTAAAGGTCTGACCCAGGACCTGTGTAAAAAGGAAAGGCTGTTCTGACACTGGTTGCGTTCCTACTAGAGTTTGCTCTCTTGTAAAATAGCATTTTATCTGAGTAACAGTTAAATTGTTGTCACTTGCAGAAAATTTAAATTCTAATTATGGTAATTAGGTTTAGTTTTGTTTCTGATTTTTTTTTTTTGAGTTGGAGTCTCACTCTGTCACCCAGACTGGAGTGCAGTGGCCGCTCCCAGCCACCACAGGCTCTACCTGCTGGGCTCGGCAATCCTTCCGCCTCAGCCTTCCAAGTAGCTGGAACTACAAGGCGCATGTGTTTCTGATTTTTAAATGGTTATAAAAATAGACTTTTTTCCTAAGAGGCAAAAATGGTGGACAGTTCAAGACCTCATTTCTACAATAGATCAGAAAAATTAGCCAGGCATGGTAGTGCACGCCTGTAGTTCCAGCTACTCGGAAGGCTTGAGGCAGAAGGATCTCCTGAGCCCAGCAGGTTGAAACTGTGGTGGCTGTGAGCATGTCACTGCACTCCAGCCTCGGAGACAACTCAAAAAAAAAAATGGTGGGCAGTGCTTTGCGAAATCATGAAATAAATGGACACTATTGACATTGACAAAAGAAATGAAACCCAGTGAAGGAGTGAGCTAGATGAGTGAGTCCTGGGGGAGAAAATAAGGGCCCTAGCAGGACACAAGGAGAATGTGTAGTGGGCAGCCGGCCCCCATGTGCTGGAGGTAAGGAAGCAACCCTTTGTCAACCTGACCTGAAAGTCTCTGAAACTCTCCACTCCCTGGTCCCAGACAACACCAGAAGGCTTGTGAGAGTTTCAAGGTCTGACCAAGGGCAGGGCCAGCCACTCTTGGGGTGAGTTAAGAAAAGAGGTAGAAATGGGTAAAGCCAGGTGTGGCCCTCATAATGGGGCAGGTATCTCTAGCTAGATCATGGTTCACAGGTACAGCCACTCTCAGCCTACGTGACCTTGACCCAGGGCACCGAGACTCCCCCACCTTCAGCCTCTACCTAGCCACTGGTAGGAATGAATGGGGTACCCCAAAGCTTTGCATGTCCCTAGAAAGAACCCCATTCCCGAAGCTTCACAAGTGCTAGCTGTCTCGAGGTCACCCAGAGGCATGTCCTGGTGCCTTTTCTCCCATGGAAGTCAGTCTCTGTAAGGCCTGGACTCCATGTCACTGAAGCATGCAGGGCTTGAAACATCTGCTACCCTGACCCACCTCCCATCACTCTTGACTTTAACCCTCTGCCAATGCACCCTTTGGAATCATGGTCAATCTTAGGCAAAATTCCTGTACCCCAGTCACTCTCTGAAAGATCTCTTTACTGTTTTGCTTCTCTGAGGCCACTCCATCTGACAGTCCCATGAAGGGACAGCAGTTTACTCTCCATACTCCACACTGGCTCTGAAGGTAGGGGGACAGGTGCCCTCTGTGCCCCTCATAGTGACTTCAGATTACTTTCCCTATCCCCCTGTAGTTCTCACATCCTCAGACTCCCTCCCCCTGCTTACTACAGCCCTTTACAGGTTACTGAGGTGCCCTCCCTTGTCCCTCCTCTTCCTTGACACTCTCCTTGGTGCTGTGCCTGTCAGAAGCTTGGGTGAATTAGTGACCATAAATGCCCCATCCAATCCCCTGGCCTCTCTCTTTCTTACCTTTCTCTTCTCCAGTGACTGGTCCTCCACCTCCCTTGGCCTCTCCCTCTGCCATACCCTGCACTATGTCCAGAGCCACCACCCTGCCAGGACCTCAACGGCAAGCACCTTGGCTTCCTGCCATCCCCTCCACTTTCCAACACCCTTAGTTTACTATCTTGGCTTCAAGAATCATTTGATCCCCCCTTTTGACCTTTGGTTTTCCTCTTGGCCTCAAGAGCCCTGCACTCTTGGGTAGAATTTGGAAAGGTCTAGAAACCTGAAGAAAGTTTGGAAATTGTGTATGTGGAATGGCTGGTGGGAAGTTGGGAGTTGTTGGAGGTGGTACAGGTGGAGCAAAGAGTTCAAGGAAAGAGTCAGGGAAACGTGCCCTCTATCTGCCATAAGAGTGATGTCAGCCTGCTTGAAATTAAGAAAGAAAGTCAGTGGTAAACTTGAAAAAATAAGTCCGATACAATCAGATTAAATGTAGGGACCAGTGCGTGTTCCAACTCATCAGTGAAGCATTCTTCGATTCTGGTAGTCTCTGGGCCATTTTTCCGCCTCTCAAACTCTTGCATTTGTTAATCATCTAATGTATTTCAGGTGCTGTGCTGGCCACTGGGCATAGCAAAATGAGAAGTGCTTCCTGCCATCAAGGTGCTAACACCTGTCAGAAATAACAGAGCTAGGTTATTCATATTATCATAGAGGTATGTGTAGGCCATGAAAGAAAATAGGTCATCTAAATCACACAGGGAGGCCAGGAAGGTGTTCTGGAAAAAGGATGTTTTCACTGAGTCTGGGGGAAAATATAGGCGTGTATTGGACATACTATCAAGTCCCAAAATGCTTGCCATTCCCACCCTCCTCCTGAGAGAAGCTCCTTCTCCCATTGCCCTGCTGATGAGAGGACTGTCTGGCAGCACCCAGGCCCCAGCCTATCCCCGATTCATAGCAGCCGCAGAAGGCCAGCGCCTTTCGATAAAGCGTGACTCCAAAACAGACAAGGCCAAGTGAATAGTGACTCAAAATAGTATAAATTAATAAAAACAGAGAGATTGAGTCAAGAGAGGGGTCAGAAGCCCTGAAGGCACCACGAGATAGACCCACGGCCTTGGGAAGCTACAGTGGTGAGGAAACAGAAATGCAAACATCTGAGGGAGCCAGTAGGTAGACAGAAGAAAACAGAGCAGTTGCACAGAGAGAAGCAAAGAGGCCACCAGAGAGCCCCAGAGCCCCTGGGAGATGTGGGAAGGAAGGGAGAACTGGTGTGGTCACCCTACCTTTCAATTCCAGTCCCCAAGTATCCTCACAAAATATACAGAACTCAGAAAATATACTTCCAAGTATATGCCCAAGGAAAATATTTGGCATGTGAGTGCAAAGAAGCACTGACACTGCATGCAATGATGTTCATTGGAAAAGCCTTAAATATTCAACAGAGTAATAAGCAATCAACTGTTATATATTCATGTGTTGGGCTGGGATTTCAAAGTAAAGAGTAGACAAGTTTTCTAGATAGATAGACAGACAGGCATAAATATTTAATACACATATACATCATACACACACATATTGACAGGGATAGATCTTAAACTGTAATGATTAATTTTAAAACCATATTTAAGATATACATCATACTATTTACATAAATTGAAAACAGCAATAGTACTGGTTGCTTGTTCTGGATACATAGATGCACAAGTGATTGTTATACAGATTAATTTGAAGGTTACAACTGAAGTTCAGTGTAGTGATTACATCAAAAGATAATGGAATAATTCAAGGAGACAAAGTATTTGGCAACTTTGTAAAGTTTAATTCATTTTTTGATTTAATAAGTGTTAAATCAAATGTAACCATCAGTCAAAATTTTCCATCCTTGTATATTTAATGTTTTTCAAATAGAAAAAAAAAATGACCAGAGAGAAGGTAAACAGAAAGGTAGGAAGAAAGCACAATCATCCAGATGACAAGGTCAGAACCAAGAGCAAGGATGTGGAGAGGGAGGGAGGAATCTAAATGATACAACAGAGAGAATCAGCATGTGCTGATAAACGGTGATGGCGAGACTCGGCGACAGGGAGAAGTGTGCCTCGGCTCTGAGCTTTCTGGCGGGCTCTGGTGTTGATAACATGGAATGTAGAACAGGGAGTGGGTTGGGGGAGGAAGATGATTATCTGACTTGAGACATGCTGGGTTTGAAGGGTCCCATGTGTCACCCAAGTTGGTGATGGACAGTAGGCACATCAAGGCTAGGGACATGGATTAGGAGCCATTTGCATCAGAGTTGGAGTTGAAGCCGTGCAACATGATGACCCAGGGAGGCCACATAGAGTGACAAGGATAGATGCCAAAAGATGGAACCTCGTGCTAAAATTGGACTGAAAAATTTCAGAAAAGGAATTTGTGAAGGTGGTTATTAAGAAGTAGTGTCCACAGCCGGGTTCGGTGGCTCAGCCTGTAATCCTGCGCTTTGGGAGGCTGAGGTGAGTGGATTGCCTGAGCCCGCGGGTTCGAGACCCACCTGGGCAACTTGGTGAGACCTCATCTCTACAATAAATCAAAAAATAAAATGGGTGTGGTATCCCACGCCTATAGTTCCAGCTACTTGGAAGGCTGAGGCGGAAGAATCGCCAGAGCCCAGCAGGTCGAGGCTGCGGTGGCCGGGAGCTGCCACTGCACTCCAGTCTGGGCGACAGAGTGAGACTCCAACTCAAAAAAAAAAAAAAAAAAATAGAGTCCAACTCCATAAGAGAATGGTATGGCAGAGGCCTAGGAAAGCAGGCACCTTACAGCATTAACTTATAACAAAAGGTATAAAGGAATGTGAATACATGTTTATTCGATTTAAGGGAGCTGAGGATGAGCTGCAGAATCTCCATCTTCTTTGGTCAGTCTCAGCTCATGGCCCCAGCACCTTCCTCCTTTGTGTGTGGTTCAAAGACATAAGACCTGAAAGTAAAGAAGTTAAGGGGACGACCTCTCTTTACATGTGGTCATTCTTTGTTTTGGGACATTTTCCATGAGCCCTCCTTACCTTAATTGCTGATACTATTGCAAGCATCTTCCTTAAATAGAGAATTGTTGTGGTTCTCTCAAATTCTTATGCTGAAGTTGTAGTCTCCAGTACTCCTTGATGTGACTGTACTTGAAGGGATCATTACATTCCAATAAGACAATTAGAGTGGACCCTAATCCAATAGGATCAGTGTCCTCTTAAGAAGAGGAAGAGACACCAGGGTTGTGTGTGCACAGAGGAAGGGTCACGTGAGGACACAACGAGAAGGCAGCCATCTGCAAGTCAAGGAGAGAGGCCTCAGGAGAAATCAAACCTGCCAACACCTTGATCTTGGGCTTCTAGCCTCCAGAGCAGTGAGAAAATAAATTTCTGTTGTTTTAACCACCTGAACTGTGGCATTTTAAAATGGCATCCCTAGCAAACCAATAAAGGAAGGAGGTAGACTTTCTACCGAGCAGTGATGTTGGCCTGGCTGTGTCTGCTGTGACTGTCCTCATGTGTCCTGCTTGGAGATAGGTGTACACATTGTGAGGCTGGCCCTCTGGTCACACTCTCTAAAACCAAAGGGGATGGAAGTTGGAGATGAAGTCGGGAAGATAACAAAGCAATCAGATCACATAAGTCATTTTAAGGACATCTCTGTTGAAATGTTTTTAAAAGTTAGTGTCTTGACTTGAGAAACCACTGAAAATAGAGAAAACACAAATACAAAATTAACTCAGTTCATTTTAAGTGACATCCATGTTCTTGCCTCTGCAGAAAGGTGAACTAAGGACAAATGACACACACCTGAAATGCCAGGCAGAGGAGTCTTGATGATATCATACAGGAGATTGTACAGGTGTCTGAGCTTGAGTAACTTTCAACAGTGGGCGTAATTTGAAGAGGGTAAAGAAAGGTTGGGAAGGAGGATGGGGTAGAGGAACATTCCCAGTCCCAGCTCACTGTTACGCCTTCCTGCCTCCTACCTCCCATCACATCAGTAATTCCTATAAATATAGGCAGAGGAGCCCCTGCCCCCAGCACCATATTTTTTATTTTTCAGAGACAAGGTCTTGCTCTGTTATCCAGGTTGGAGTGCTGTGGTTCAATCATAGCTCACTGCAGCCTTGACCTCCTGGGCTCAAGTGATCCTCCCGCCTCAGCCTCCTGAGTAGCTGAAACTAGAGGTATGCACTACCATCATGCCCGGCTAATTTTTATTTTATTTCATTTTTATTTTTGTAGAGACAGGGCCTTGCTATGTTGTTCAGGTTGGTCTTAAAAACTGGCCTTAAGTGATCCTCCAGCTTTGGGCCTCCCAAAACACTGGGATTACAGGCGAGAGCCATCATGCCTGGCCATCATACTTTAGAAGTCATGCTTCCCCAAACAGGCTGGTCACCAACAGGTGAGGATCCAAGGGGCCAATGGGCCATGTCCCCCAGAACCCATGCATCCCCTTCTAGACCACACCCTCTGGTGCCTGGGACAGTCCCAAGTCCACTTCCAGCATCTCTGCCTTCCTCTTTTCAGAGTCCATCTTCTGGAGGGCCAAGCAGTCTTCCAGTGCAGGCACCCCTAGGTGGGAGACTGGGGGACAGTAAAGCTTGGATATCCACACGTCATTAGCTGCCTCGCCAAGCAAGAGGGAGCTGGGTTGAGGAGGGGAGAAGGGGCTGGGCCATAGAGAAGCAAGAACCTGAAGGCTGGCTGTCTTGCATGTTGGCATTCTGGCTAACTTTATATGGAGGAACCCGAGTTCTGAATTTAAACCTGACATGCTACATCCTTATGAAGCTGTTTGCCAAGATAGGGGATAAAATGTATTCCATGTAACAGTATGAAGCTTGATTTATAGCTTTAAAAATTAGATCTTTGCCGGGATCGGTGGCTCAGCCTGTAATCCCACGCCTTTGGGAGGCTGAGGTGAGTGGATTGCCTGAGCCCGCGGGTTCGAGACCCGCCTGGGCAGCGAGACCTCATCTCTACAATAAATCAAAAAATCAGCCGGGCGTGGTAGTGCGTGCCTATAATTCTGGCTACTGGGAAGGCTGAGGCGGAAGGATCGCCAGAGCCCAGCAGGTCTAGGCTGCGGTGGCCGGGAGCGGCCACTGCACTCCAGTCTGGGCGACAGAGTGAGACTGCAACTCAAAAAAAAAAAAAAAATTAGACCTTTGGTATGTAGACCTCCACTTGTACAACGTCAGAGGCCTGCCCTCTACCCAGGACTCTCTCTTCAGTCACTGACTCTAAAACTAAGACCCTGTCAGGCTCTATCCCAACAATTTGTTTCCCCTTGATTTTAGAGCATTGTGTCTAAATTTGTCATTTCTTCTTTAAAGCATTAAACAGTGATATTCTTAACCAAACACTCGTGATCAAATATTGGAATTCATGATATCTGTCCTGGATTTACAGGCTGTCCCTCTGGTATTAACTCAATGATTTGTCATTTGTGTTCTCCTTTCTATTTTTTCCCAATATCCTATGAAGCCACACTGTAACACTGTTTTTTTCTTCTGATTCTAACACCACAATGATTGTATTTAAATAGAATTATCAGTCTTAGTTTCGGTTAATTCCGAAGCCTTAGGACAGGCAATACACAGTACGATTCTCTTCCAGGCTCTCAGGTTTGCAGTGTGATGTGCAGTGACTGACTCTGGTCAGCAGATGGCAGCGAACATGTTGTCAGAAAGAAAAATAATTAGGCTGAGTTTAAAAAGAGAGAGAGCAAAAGAAGGAAAACACAGGACCCATGGAGAAGCAAGGAAACTGCTACAGAATATTACCTTTATTGCAGGACCGGGGCAACACACTCTTCTTCTAGGGTCTGCACGGTGCAATTCCTTGCTTCAAGAACCCCTTTCTACCTAGCCCTTCTCACTCTTCACTTGTTCAGGAGGAACTGCACATGAGGTGTCAAATGCAGGGCTCATGCAGCTTGGGGGATTCTGAGAAAGGGAGGTGGAGGCTGGGATGGCTTCAGGGGAGGAGGTTAACTCTCAGCCCCAGCCCTCAACCCTCACCCTCGAGAAAGGCCAGGTTGGCCGAGTGTCACTCTGTCCCTCTGAATGTCCCGCTGTGCTGGAAGGGGCGAGGGCTCTGCTGCTCTGTATGCATGGGGCAACCATCCCAGTCAGGCTACAGATCCGGCCCTCCCTCAGGCAGCCCCGTGTGGCCACGCAAGGAGACAGCTCATTTAACCTGCTGTGTCCTCATCTCTGGGCTTATCTGGCGGTTGCCATGGCAACCCCCAAGGCTCCTCAGCCTTTCTCAGCAAATGACCGGGCCTGGAAAACCATTCTGGAATTGACAACGGAGATATATTTGGGGGAGAATGTAATGAAAGAGCAGCTTGACCTAGTTTTAGTGCTGTGCAGTGAAACGGCAGGGACGTGAAGTGTTACTGACTAGGAAGGGGTAGTTGTCGCCAGGAAGATGGGGAGAACTCGGAGGTGGAGACTGGCAGAGGGTGGGCCTGTCCTTTGTTATTTCCTCAACTTCCAACAAGAAGACTTTAACCCCAAAATTTGTGGGGTAGTTTTCCAACATAGTGGGGGAAATGTCAGAGAATGTAGACAGAGAGAATAATTCTTCTATGTTTTAATAAAGATATCAACACAAGGTCATTCTGCTTCCTTAACAGAGGAAAACAAAACAGAAAATGCATTTTCTCATTAGAAAATGCGCAGGAACTATCCCTGGCAATTTAGATTTAATGTTCACCTGTACTGTGAATATTGATTTTTCCGATCTTATTCCCACCCTGTGTCATCCCTTCCCCTTCAGTGTGGTCTGGACTTACCAATTTGCTTCTAATGATTAGAACACAACAGAAATGATGGCATGTCACTTCTAAAATGAGGTATAAAAAGACCATGAGTTTTCTGTCTTGGGTGTTCGCTGACTCTCTGTCACTGGGATCTCAAACTGTCCTTTCAGGAGACAGGAAGGCAGACTGTGGAGAGGCCCACACAGCAAGGAACTGAGGCTGGCCAGCAGCCACCAGAGAGCCCAGAAATAGACACTCCAGCCCCAGAGTAGCCTTGAGATAACTACAGGCCTAGCAGACAGCCTCAGAGTGAACTTATGAGGATCCTGGAGCCAATGGACATAGTTAAACTTTGTCTAGAGTCCTGATCCACAGACACTGTCAGAAAATGTTTTTGTTGTTGTTCTAAGTCTCTTGTTTGGGAAAATTTTGTTACACAGCAATAGGTAACTAATACAGTCATTTATTTTTCTTTTATTCCATGGTTTGTATTAACATCCAATTCAAATAATTATTAATTAATTATTCCATGGTTGTTATGAGTGTGTGTTCTTAGACTCCATCTGTTTATATTTGATTCCGGGCTTCATCATTTATGTAGGTTACCTGGCTTCTCCGAACTTCAGTTTCTTCATTAATTAAAAAAAGGTACTTTTTAGGGATTAAATGAGTTAATACTTGTAAAGGTCTTAAAACAAACTTAGCTCATAGAAAATACATAATAAGTTAGATATTCTCATTATTATGGCATGCAAATTGCTGACATTTCTATACAATATTTTCTTCTATATCTATAATTGATCTTCAATGATTGATACTGATTTTCCCTGCAAATAAGCAAAAACTAATAATAAGCAATGGTAGATGTTTTCTGAATTGAAACTACATAGATGTAACCTAAACCACTTGCAAAGGTGCTATGATTTCTCACATCTCTGTAACTCTGCAAATTCTGTCTTAAACCCTCAGTTTGAGGTAAGTTCCATAGCCTATTTTAGAGGAAGGCAGAATCTGCCAGGAGGGCTTATACATAACAACCAGAGGTTTGGTGCACAGCCCATAATTTTTCATTGGAAAGGCTAACATGGCTCAGATGGATATGGAGTGAAAGAAAGTGGGAGCCATAGGCCCTACAGACTGACAAATTGGCTTGTGTTCAGAATGTAAAATTGAGCACTGTGAACAGCTCTGTGTTCCCTACCATGCCTGTGGGAGGAGGAGGATTGTATTCCCTGGGAGAGATGAACCATGCAATATGTGAAGAGAGTTCAGGGGAGGAAGGGCATTTGCTCTGAGCAGCTGCATGGGGCATCTTCCTGGGTGCCAGTTCTACACTGTCAAGGTCAACCTTTAAAAATAGATGCAATGGCTTTACCTGTGCATTCTTGGTGCTGTCTACGATGTGCATTCATGAAAGAGAGAATTCAGGGACTTAGTGAAGTTTGTTCTCATACATCATATGTCAATTGCAGGCCTCAAATTCAGGTGTCCCCTGCTGTTGGTAGCAGCTTGTTGCAAATATTTATTGTTTGCTTAAGTGTATTAACTGAATAACCCTGTAAGGTAGGTATTATTAGACTCATTTTCCAGAAAAAACAAAACAAAACAAAAAAAAACCTAAGGTACAGGGAAGTCAAGTTATTTATTCAACCACACAAGTAGTTAAGAGGCAGAACTGGGATACAAAATTCAGTAGTTTGTCAATGAAATTTGTGCTCTTCCTCACTAGGAGAGACAGATTCTCTGAGGTATTGTTCTAAGACTCAATCTCATTTGAATTTCAAGCCTGTATTCTGCTAGGTTGCAGAAACTTACTCTCAGTCAAAAAACCATGGTGTCATTCATTCTCCCTAGGGTGATATCTTATTAGTTGGGGCACTTGAGTGCTTTGGGATCCAGGTGGCAGTGAAGAATCTGATCCTTGGTCACAAAATCACACAATTTGTTGCTGTGTTGTTACTACAGATTGTTCTCCAGTATGACTCCCTCCAGGATCCCTTGAGTGCTTTGAAACACTAGTAAACTCCAGGCGTGGTGTTTGGGAGACTCTGAAACCATCTCCTCTTAACACTACGTATGTACAGCACAACTTGGATTTAGTCTAGATCTGCCACCTCTTCAGCTCTCTACAGGAAGAGGGCCAAGGGGAACAGGACTTCCAAGACCTCATCTCACTATCTTCACTTGACTGAATTGAAGTGGTTGGCTAGGATCAAGGGGCCACTTGGGGGGCAGCCAGGATCATAGCCCTGTGTGCTCTTATTGCTGTTGCCCCCTCACTCCCACCCAAGATATGCCGAGAAAGGGTCTGCCCTTCCCTGAATTTTCATTCACACACCCATAACAAAGTCCCCCCAAGAGTCCCTTTGCCAAGTTTTTGCATGAGCCACTCCAGGCACCTTACTGGTTCAAAGACATTATTGTTGGAAGACTTGTGAGTCTGAATTTTTGTTTGAAGTTAGTGGGTGCTCTGGAGTTATTTAAACTTGAAAGACTTTGAAAGACAACAGCTTCTATGAAAAGAGACAAGAAAATAATGGGCAAAAGAAGAGGGAACAGAGGGTTGGGTGTGGTGTCTTATTTCTATAATCGCAATGATTTTGGAGGCAGAGGCAGGAGGATCATTTGAGTCCAGGAGTTCCAGACCAACCTGGGCAACATAGAGAGACCCCGTCACTCCAAAAAAAAAATTAACAAGTTAGTGAAGTTCCAGCTACTCCAGAGGCTGAGGCAGGAGGACCTCTTGAGTCCAAGAATTGGAGACTGCAGTGGTCTATAATCATACCACCACACTCCAGTCTGGGCAATAAAGAAAGATCCTGTCTCTTAAAGAGAGAAAGCGAAAAGACAGAGCAGGAAAGAATAAAATAAAGAGAGAGGAACCACTTCACAACACTTCGAGGATGTGGCTTTCTCATTAGTACCACCACTACTTGCACCACCATCATCTTCATCACTACCATTCATTGACTGATTCCTCTAGGTAGTCACTGCATTTTGCCTAATCAGATGTTCAGAGGTCAAAAACCAGTGGCCGAAGGGTGAAGGAAGTTTCGCAGGGCAAGCAATGACCAACTCACAGTAGTTCCCTCTGAGCTGATGTCACTCACATAGGTATCAGTTGGGCCCCATTGGCATTGAAATGCAGAGACCCTGATGAGCTGGGGCAGGCCCAGGTGGAAATGTCACTTGATGTCCACAGCATATCTATCACATGCATGTAATTTAGATGCATCTCTGCCCAGGAATGGACTCCAGACAAGAGTCTTAAATATTCACTGAAGCAGATAAAATTCAGGGTGTTAGGGCTAGCCGCCTGAGTCTCAGAATTGTTCCTTCCCCTATCCAGTGTCTCTTCTATTGTGGTCTTATAAGTCAGTCAGAGCCAGAGGTAGCTTAACCCTCCCCTTCATGCGGCCTCCAGCAGAGGTTGGTGTGATTTGTGGATAACTCTTTCCAAACCCTCACCCCCTTCAACAACCAAAAACTAAACAACCACAAAGTTCCCCAGCTAGTTTTGTGCCTAACATTTTATCCTCAATTTTTTTAAAAGGAAAAAAGAAGAACTTGGTAATTTCTAAATGAGGTAATTCATGTAGGCATCAACAGTCATTCATGTGTCCTTATGAATTAATTTACCAAATTAATCAATCAACTTAGTCCATAATCAGATCAAGCAGATAGCTGGCCAGTTGGCTCTGGCTTATTAGATGACTAGAAAGATCAGACGATTAAATCAGATTAATCAAATGCTTTTTTACAAGCATCCACAGAGTAGAAAATGAGAGGAGTTCAGGGGCACCCTGAGCTAAACTGAGTGTGTTTGGAGGACTGGATTTGCGGCCAGAGGCTGCCTGGGGTCCTGGGCTCTGTGTTCAGCTCAGGTTTTAGAAGTCCCACAAATTTAGACACAGGGCTGAGCAACCTGGGTACTGGACATCCGTGTTAGTTTTGTGTGGCTGCCGCAACCAATTCTCACAATTTAGAGGCTTAAAACAACACAAATGTACTGTCTCACAGCTCTGGAGGCCAGAGGTCTGAAATGGGCCTTACAGGGCCAAAATCAAGGTGTGGGCAGAACTGCATTCCTTCTGGAGGATTTAAGGGTGAATCCACTCTTTGCCTTTTCTAGCTTCTAGAAGCTGCCTGCAAGTTGAGGCTCATGGTCTCATCACTCCAATCTTCACTCAGGCATCAGTCTCATCTTCTCTCACTCTTACTCTTCTGCCTTCCTCTTTCACTTATATGGACACTTGTGGTCATGTTGGGTCCATCCAGATAATCCAGGATAATCTCCCATCTTAAAATCCTTAACTTAATCCATCCCCCTGCAAAGTTCTCTTTGTCATGTCAAGGAACATATTCACAGGTTCCAGATTAGGATGTGAACATCTTTGGAAGACTGTTATTCTGCCTCCCACGATAACGTAAGGCCATTGCCAGATTTTCAGAAGCCGTGATGGCATGGCTGGTCCCTTGCAGATACCTCCATGCCCTATGAAAGCCCTCACGGAGTAAAACCACACATCCCAGATTCTGCCACAGGTTCTAAAATTCTTAGAATTAAAGTAATCTCTCTGTTTTAAGGCTTGGCTCCCAGAAAGTTCCTGCTACCATAGACATATATAAATTAGAGGATAAGTACCATGCTCCCATCAGTGCCCATCATTTAGCACTAGAGGATAATGGGTTGGCTTATCAAATTTTCTTGATTAAGAGGTTCTATAATTAATTACATATGGGGAGGAGGCCAGGTGATAATGCCCAGAACTTGGGTTTCCTGGCCCAGCTCTAGGCTCCAGGAAAGACGAAAAATATTGAACTTACAACAATTACTTCTGCCATAAAATATGTTAGCTGAGAATGAAGTTCAATGACAAACTCAGTGAGACACACACACACACACACACACACACACACACACACACACACACACACACACACACACGAGGGGGATCTCAAAAAATCGCAGTTGCATTTTGAGGGCAGGCCCCTTTTACTACACTCAGCATTTGTTCCTCTGGATCAAATGGTCAACCAAAGTTTTTATCTGGAAGTTTTGAGAAAGTTCCATCATGATTTGCAGCAGAACCATCCCAACTTGTGGCAAACAGGTGACTGGTTTTTCCACCATGACAAGGCACCTACCCACACCACATTGAGTATTCAGCAGTTTTTTACCAAAACAGCAAAACCCCGGTGCCCTCCTCTCCCTATTCACCCTGAATAACTTTTTTTGTTCCCTTGGATAAAAAAACAAACAAAATAAGGGAAATATTTTACCAGTGTGGAAGAAGTGAAACAAAAAAATGGCAGAAGCTCTAAAAGGCATCAAAATTGATGAGTTCAAAAACTGGAGCGGAAAAAGTGTCTTGATAGGTATATTGCATCAAACAGAGAGTACTTGAAGGTGACTGAAGTTTAACCCTGTAAGAATAACTTCACAATTTTTTTATAAATAAATCCTGGGTATATGGGCGCTCTCTTTCATATACATACATATACATGCATGACCTTGTATTTTTCTCATGATTTACTCCTACCATCAATAGTGCACTTAATAGGCCCTATGCTTAGTCCTGGGGATAAAATCTATCAGGGTAGGAATAGAACAGTCTAACATATGCTGTGTCCTCAGTGAGCAGGGGATGATATGGCAGTTAAAAGTTGGCTGGGTCTTCAAGGTAGTTGCATTAGGGTGTTAGGGCTGCCATAACAAAGTACCATAGACTGGTCTACTCAAAACAACAGAAATTTATCTTCTTACAGTCCTGGAGACTAGAAGTCCAAAGTGCCAGCAGGGTTAATTCCTTCTGAGGCCTCTCTCCTTGGTCTCATATGGTCCTCTCTCTGAGTGAGTGAGTGAGTGAGTGAGTCAGTGAGTCAGTGAGTGACTGTGACTGTGTGTGTGTGTGTGTGTGTGTGTGTCCTAACCTCCTCTTCTTATAAAGACACCAGACATATTGGATCAGGGCCCACCCTAATCCCTTCATTTTTTTCCTTAATCATCTTTTCAAATACCTTATCTCAAAAATAGTCACGTTCTGAAGTACTGAGAATTAGGACTTCAACAAATGGATTTTGGAGGACACAACTCAATCCATGACAGAAATGTATGACTTAGCAAAGCAATGAGAAGGAGGCATCAGAGGTAGAGGGGGATGGCATCCATATGTATGTGGAAGGGAAGTCTCAACATGGGGCTGTAGCTTGGGCAAAAAGAGTTTAATCTGCTTTTAAGCAGTGGGAAAGACATCAAGTATAGGAAGACTAGGCGGTAAGGAGACCCTGGGATGCCTCTGTAAGAGTTACCAATACAAGCTTATTTTCAAGGTGTTTAAGTCTTCTTTCATCTATATTCTCCTTGTCATAGCACTTATGGTACACCCACATTCCAATGGGACCCAGAATTTGTGTCCCTCCATGACTAAAAACTCTTTCTTTCACCTTCTACAAGCAGTCAAAAATGGAAGAGATTTGCAAGTTTCACCACTTACTTCCCTGGGGACAGAAAGCTCTGGTTTATATGAGCATTGTCCTGAAACTTCTCTACCTTAATTTCCTCATCTATTAAAAAAAATAAAGAGAATATTCTGGAGGATTATAAAATTCTATTATTTAGTAGACTTGGAAATGCAAATCTACTTATGACTGTAGATAAAATTATTTAAAGTATGCTTCCTAGGGAATATTAAATTAAAACCATGACTACGTAGTAGCTAAATACCAAATGAGGATGAATATCAATGAAAAGAAGAACAATTAGCAACAGAATCAATTGATATACTATTTATATTTAATTATCAACATTAATCACATCCATAAGGCAATTACTACCTGTACTAGTTTACCAGGGCTGCCATAACAAAGGACTACACACTGGATGGCTTCAGCAACAAAATGTATTGTCCCACAGTTCTGGAGATCAAGATGTCAGCAGGGCTGATTCCTTCTGAGGATATTAGGAAGAGTCTGCTCCAGGCCTTTCTCCTAGCTTCTGGTAGTTCCTTGGCTTGTGGCAGTATAAGTCCAGTTTTACAATGATATTCTCCTTGTGTACATGTTTGTGTCCAAACATTCTCTTTGCAGAAGAACCCCAGTCATATTGGATTAAGGGTCCACCCTGCTTCAGTATGACCTCATCTTAACTAATTATATCTGCAATGACCCTATTTCCAAGTAAGGTTACCTCTGAGGTACTGGAGCTTAGGACCTCAACATGTGAGATTGGCAGGGGACATGCAACAACCCATAACACTGCTTATCAGTGGCTTAAAAAATAGTGCAAACCTTTAACTCTCTTTTTCTCTCTCTCTCTCCTTGTCAGTTTCAAAAGAGAGACTCAGGCTTTGTCAACATGTTCTTATATCATAGTCCCCTATTATCCCCAGTTTCACTTTCCACAGTTCAATTACCTATGGTCAACTGGGGTCCAAAATTAGGTGAGGACAGCACAATAAGATATTCTGAAAGAGAGAGAGGGAGACCACATTCAAATAACATTTATTACAGTATATTGCTTTAGTTGTTCTATTTTATTATTAGTTGTTACATCTTCCGGTGTCTAATTTATAAATTAAATTTTACCATAGGTATGGATGCATTGGAAGGAATCAGTGTCAAGTGTCCTGTGCTCTCTGCAGTTTCAGGCATCTACTGAGGTTCTTGGAACATTTCCTCCTCAGATAAGAAAGAACTACTATATTTTCTGCAATAATGCTTTTAATCAATAATGAAATCCAAAGCAACATTTTTTAGAAGAAAACTTTCTAAGTCAACTAAAGAAGGAATCTTGCTTATACAATGGTTCTTTATGTCTGCATGCCATCTGGTTGCTTCTAGAACCTTCCCTGTCCTTTGCATGTCTGCTTTTGCAACTTCACCTCATGTTTGCGTTGGGTTTCAAGGTTATTTTCAAAATGGCTTTCACTAAGGGATCCTTGAAGCAACGTCATTTCTATTTTAGAACACCCGTGGTGATTCACGTGTCAGTGACGCACTGTAAGGAGAACCTGTCCTCACAGGTAGCTCAGAGCTATCAGCTCTGTGTTTGTAAATCTAAGGGGAGTCTCCCTAATTTCAGTCTAGACCCACTCTGCAGTCTCCAAAGCCCATATTTATAATAAACCAAACATCATTATTTCCCTTTTATCTTGTAGTAAACATTGACAGAACATACTTTAATTATTCACTTTTAATTAACTTTTACAGACAGTAATATAGCTGTAAGTGCCATATGACAGCAATGTCATTTTCTGCTAACTTAAGAATTCAAGGTAGACACACAGGATTCCCTCAATTTAGGAAAACCATAGTTTAATGTGGATCTTTAAAAGATAAAGTTACATTTAGCATTTGGGAATATTGCTTTGCCTCTTGTTTGAAGATGTCTGCTTCTCTGAACATCTAATACGGTACCCGATTTCTTAGGGACATAACATTTTAAAGCCAGATTTAGTACAAAGATCTCATTAAATATTTTCTGGCTAACATCCTCAAAGTAAATCATTTGGAAAAAAACCTGTTCTAGAGATTAAAAGTATCTTCTAGAGCTGTGGGGACATCTTGTGGCCAATTTTATTAAAGACTTTTTATTTATTATTTTGTAATGAGATAGTGGATACTCTGTATCTCTGGGTTCTGCATTCATGGATTTAACCAACCACAGATAAAACATAAGCAGGAAAAAATGTATCTGTGTTAAACAGGTACAGATTTTTTGCCATTATTTCCTAGACAATATAACAACTCTTTACATTGTATAAGGTATTATAAGCAATTTAGAGATGATTTAAAGTATAAGAGGGAATGTTAGCAAATTATATGCAAATACTACACCATTTGAGCATCTGTGTATTTTGGTATCTACATAAGGGCCTAGAACGAATCCCCCAGGGACTGCACTTTGACTCAGCAAATAGAGTGAATTGTTACAATGTATTACTGATTGTGCAATGTGGTGGGAAAAATAAAGATAAAATGTATGCTGTTTTTTGAAGCTATCAGAATAGAAAGAGACTGAGCTATTTGATATGACCAGGCTCCATCTTGTTTATTTATACATGAGAAATTCATGTATCTTGTAATAAAAACCTGAAGCTTTTGCCTGTCTTCCCATACATCCCACACTCCTGAGTAGCTGCATCAGTTTTACTTTGGAGACCACCCACTTTACTCATAGCCCATGTATTGGGGTAGGATTGCTGGTCAACCACTTTGGCTCCAGGCTTCTCTAGTCCTCATGTTCTATCATGAGCATAAAGATCCAAACTAGGTCAAGGTACTCCACTTCCAGGATTGAACTTTTTTTTTTAACCCATAGGGAGAAAGATGGTATCTTTTTGTTGGTTGCTTGTGAACCTAGAGCTGCTAGTAACCAGCTATCATAATGTGGGGACAGCACGGGTACAAATAAGGGTTCCCAAAGGAAAACCAAGCCAGGAAATGAAGAACATTTGAGGTCTGGCCACAGGATGTGATCACCTGGATCCAGTCATGCTACCACAAAATGGTCAGTAAGAAGGGTTGATTCTGCAACAAAACTGGCTGAATTAATTTTTTTTAAAAGGTGACAAAAAAAAACCCATAAAAAACAATAAAACAGAAGAGAGAGAGAGAGAGAGAGAGAGAGAGAGAGAGAGAGAGTGAAAATCCAAGTAGTGAAAAACTATTAACTTTCAGACAGATAGGTAGATAGATATAAATGTGTATATACACACAAATACATTAATATTTGCACAAATATAGAATAAAATATATTTAAATATAGTTCTAAAACTTAGTTTTAAATATAAAATAATAAATGTTAAAAAAAATGTTTCCACATGAATAAATATCACACTACATTATTCTTAAGGGTCACACACAGTTTTCCACATTCTACAGATATCATAATTGACACAATCAGTTATCATTTACTGACCACTTTGAATATTTAAGCTGTTGGAAATTTCTGTAGTTATCAACAATACTAAAATTTTCCATGCTTTCCTAAAATATTGTCACAATATTTTCTTAGAGTTAGGGTAAATTTTTTTTTTTTTTTTTGAGTTGGAGTCCCACTCCATTGCCCTGGTATGCTCACAGCCACCCCAGGGTCGACCTGCTGAGCTCAGGCAATCCTTCCACCTCAGCCTTCCAAGTAGCCGGAACTACTAGTGTGTGCTACCATGCCTGGCTGACTTTTTTGATTTATAGTAGAGATGAGGTCTTGCCAAGTTGCCAGGCCTGGTCTCGAACCTGCGGGCTCAGGCAATCCACTCGCTTCCACCTCCCAAAGTGCTGGCATTACAGCCTGAGCCGCCAAGCATGGCCTGGGGAGGATTTTTAAGTGTTCAATCTGTAATTAATTATATTTGAAATAAAGACAAATTGGGTGTATTCACTTGGTTTTATTACCTTTGGAAAATATAGATGCCAAAGCCATACTTATGTTGTAGATTCAGATAGTCAGACTATTTGCTGCAGGAATCAAAGAACTCATTCTGAAGGGAAAAAAATACCCAGATCTCTGCATGTGTGGCACTCTCGTGCCAGGGTTGGGAGATGGAGTTTTGGATGAATGACACCGCTTGCTTTTTTTATCCTTTTTGTCTATACTCCCACAAATAAACACATGCAGAGTTACTCAATATTATTGTTGATTAGTGAAATAAAGATGTAATTACAGTGAGATGTTTGTTGCCTTTCTATGATAGCCTGTTAGAACAGTTAAAATTTTAAAAGCCTTGCATGTGAAGTGTTGGCAAGTGGGTCCCTTATAGCTGCTGATGGAGTGTGAGGTGGTGCTACCACATTAGAAAACTGATCAAGATCAAACACACTCCCATCATAGGACCTGGACATTCCACTCCTAGGAATTAACCCCAAATTAGGAAAAAACATGTTTCCACACAAAGACTTGTATATGAACATTTACAGCAAGTTTTTACATTATAGGCCCACACCAGAGACAACCCAGATGTCCAGAAGTGTTCATTTCAGTACATCCATGTAATGGGGTACAACTCAGCAATAAAAACAGCAAATTACTGATTCACGTGACATGGATACATTTCAAAATCATTGCTCAGTGAAATAACTCACCAAAGAAGAGGACATACAATATGATTCCTCTTAAACAAAATTCTGTAAAATGCAAACTAACCTGTAGTGGCAGAAGCAAGTCAGTGGCTGCTTGGGCTTGGGAGAGACAGACTGGAATATGGCATGTGGGATGTTTGTGAGCACTGAAGACCTCCTGTATCATGACTGTGGTTATATTTTTGTGGGTGTGCTTATATCTGCCAAAACTCACTGAGCTGTACGCTTGAAGTGGTGGCAGCTTTTTATACAAAAATTATACCTCAGCAAAGCTGACAAAATAATTTAACCAGCAAAATCCACATGCTGTTTACAAGTGACAATTTTATAGTACATGTAAAGTTCAAAACAAAAGCATAAAAAGTATCCTATGAAAACATCAAAAGAAAACAAATATCACAAAATATGAAGTATAAAGCAAGAACACTATTAAAATAAAGAGAAATATTTCATAATAATAGGAGAGTTGGTATTTCAGAAATGCATAATTGTAAGTTAGCATGTACCTATTAACATACCCTTAAGATATTGAAATGAGATAGAATTTAAAGGCAAAATGCTCCAATTTGCAGTTATGTTTGAAGATTATACTTTGCTCAGTAACTGATACAAGCAAATGAAAAATATAAATTTTTAAAAGTATAAACTGTTAGAACAAAATAATTAAACAACTTGAGCAATTTGACACTTATAGACTCTGCACCACAAAACTGCATTGCTTTCCAAATACTCCAAAATAGTTAACAAATTTGACCACTAAATGGACTATAGAGACAAGTTCCCATATATTTCAACGAATTAAAATTATAAAGAGTATATTCTCTGACCATAGTGGAATTTACCTAGAAATCTATAACACAAAAAAAAATTATTAGAAAATCAAAATGTTTAAAAGTAACCCATAGATCAAAGAAGAAATAGGGATTTAGAAAATAGACTATTTAGAAGATATTAAAATATTTCGAAATAGAATAAATATAATTAAATTACAATTATTTTAATTATGATTAAATATTGGAGTAATGGAAATACAGCATTTCAACATGTGGATTCCATCAAACACTTAAATGAGAAAAAAATCAATTTTACAAAAATTCTCCATTTGTGTTTCATCTTGCAGAATTTATTGAAATCTCTGGCCCACTAATGCCCCTTTCCTAGCTTCATCAATAATAAGAGTCGATATTTTAAAAAATGTGTTACTTTCTTTACTATCATGTATGTGACTTGAAATGTGTCATTAAGTTACCTTTAATAATAATCCCTAAATTCGGCATTTTTGAAAAAAAATTCTACATTTTGAATGATAAGTTGCACAACTACAGTTGTAAAATACGTCTGAGAAAATGGACCAAGAGTGAACTGCGAGTGAAATCGCCAAGGCCTCTCTATTCATTTCTTCTTGTTACACTGGTTTTGTTTGTTTGTTGTTTGTTTGTTTTTGAGTTGGAGTCTCACTCTGTCATCCAGACTGGAGTGCAGTGGCCACTCCCGGCCACCGCAGCCTCGACCTGCTGGGCTCCGGCGATCCTTCCGCCTCAGCCTTCCGAGCAGCCAGAGTTACAGGCATGCGCTTGCGCTATCACGCCCGGCGGATTCTTTGATTTATTGTAGAGATGAGGACTCGCCAAGTTGTCCAGGCGGGTCTCGAGCCCGCGGGCTCAGGCAGTCCACTCACCTCAGCCTCCCAAAGAGGCGCGGGATTACAGACTGAGCCACCGAGCCCGGCTGTTGCGCTGGTTTTTATCTGTAATTCCTAGGTGATTGCTTTTAATATATAACTGTATCCACTCATGTGCCACTAGATGGCACTGCACTCAAAATCTTGGGTTTTGCTACATTGTCACTCACCACTGCGAAGCAGTCATATTAGCATTTGAACTGTTCTCTTCCTCCTAAAATTCAGCCTTCTTTTTAAATGAGTTTGCTAAGAACAAAAGTAGTTATCTTGAGTACCTAATAACTGAATAAAAAAGTTGCTGTCTTAAACAAAGGGAACCTTTATTACAACAGGAATTCTCTGTCCAGTCAGGCAGAGAAGGTCCCAAACAAGAGTTCAGCAAAATGCTCAACCTCCCTCCCTGCCACCATCTGTCTCTATCTCCCTTCCTTTCTCTCTCTCTCTGTCTCTCTCTCTGTCTCTCTCTCTCTCTCTCTCTCTCTCTCTGTATTTCTTTCTCTCAGCATTTTATTTTGTATTTCCTCACTTTGGTGCTGCAGTATTCTGCCCCCAAGTGTTCGAGGGGTGAAGAAGGAAAACTCCCTCCTTTAGCCTCTGAAGGTTTGTTGAAAGACAAAAGGCAGATAGATAGGAGGAAGAGGCACGCACATTTATTTTAATGTGCATAGCACAGGGGGATCGTAGGAGCATAATTACCCCATAACTCAGTGGGGCCCAGATATTTACTACCCTTCTTCATAGGGGAAAGGGAGATGAGGATGTGGGAGAAAATTATTGGGGGGGGGCTGAAGAGATATAATCTTGTGAATGTTTGTCTCCGGGAATTGAATAGGACCAGAGAACAGACAATTCTTTGGGACAAAGTTTATCTGGGCTTTAGGTCTGATGTTTAACTTTCTCTATGATATGAGTTCTAGTCTCCTCTGGTTAATGAAATTTCAGGGAAGGGATCAAAAGCAATTGTGTTCCTCTTTGGAGGTGGGTTCCCATTTCTAGGTAGCTAAGAGAACTTCAGTGAACAGTCTCATCCTGGGCTTTGGGAGAGAGAGAGGATTGAGAAGATTGGGGGAGATTAGAGAGACCATAAGGCTGTTTCTTTAGCTCCAGATCTGGGAGCATCATTTTCTGAGACCCAATAGTGCACACAAATAAATGCAACTAGAGACTAGCACTCTGGGAGGAAATGACACTGACACGTTTCTGACCTCACAGCTCTAGCAGTCCTCTTCACCTGGCTGAGGTTTACAGAGCCTGCAGGACTGGAGGCTGCCCCTCTGTGGGTCCCTGATCTCCTGCACCTAAACATTGTCTAGGGGTGAAAACAATTGTTTCCCCAGTCGTTTACATGCCAGGAACAGCCAGTGAAATCAGGGGCCGGCTATGGTTCAGGCATAGAGACACCTGGAAGAGAGCGCTCCACTCCATCCTGGTTGGCATCACCCGCAAGCAAGTTACCTAACACACTCTGTGTCTCCATTTCTACCTCCTCTTCTTTTTTTTTCCCTCATTATTAAGTATGGAAAGTACTTAGAACAATACCTGGTGTGTGAGAGAAATGGTGCGTGGTCAATAAATATTAGCACTAATCATAGTGATAGTTGCTGGGCTCGGTGGCTCAGCCTGTAATCCCGCGCCTTGGGAGGCTGAGGTGAGTGAATTGCCTGAGCCTGCAGGTTGGAGACCCGCCTGGGCAACTTGGAGAGACCTCATCTCCATGATAAGTCAAAAATTAGCCGGGCGTGGTAGTGCGTGCCTGTAATTCTAGTTACTTGGAAGGCTGAGGCGGAAGGATCGCCAGAGCCCAGCAGGCGTGGCTGCGGTGGCCGGGAGCGGCCACTGCACTCCAGTCTGGGCGACGGAGTGAGACTCCAACTCAAAAAAAAAAAAATAGTGATAGTTATTATTAAACACAAGCAAACATAACGTTAATAGAGAGAGAAGATTAGCAAGAGCAGATGAGATAATGTATAGTTATTCTTTATCTTGAAGCTTTATCTTAAAATTTGAGAACTAGGGTTTTTTCCATGGTTAAAAGTTCTAATGTTTGATAGCAAAGGAGGATGAGATGACTGTAGCTAGCAACAATGCATTACATGTTTCAAAATAGCTAGAAGAGAGGCAAAAACATAGAAATGATAAGTAGTCAAAATGATGGACACCCCAAATACTCTGACCTGATCATTACATATTCTGTGCATGCAACAAAGTATCATATGTACCCCACACTATTCCCCATAAGTATGTAAAATATTGTGTGTTCACTAAGTGCAAAAAAAAGGCCCACTTACCATCAGGATAAAGTGCAGACTGAAAGCTTACTCAGGCATTTTCAATGACTAACAGCAAGCACCCTTGGGCTGCAAAGGTCCAAGCAGGGGGCCCCAGGAGATATGCGCTCTAAATATCTGCAAAATTCATATGCACTCTAAATATCTGCAAAATAGTACATAAATTCAGGATCATCATCTAAAAAAGATGCATTTCGAATTGTAGGCTTTGATCTCATAAAAATAATAAACAGAGGTTTCCCGAATTAAAACCCTGCTGTGGAGCAAAAGGACTGTGTCTTAGAGGATGTTTAGAGGGAATATCATTTATCCTGCTTCGTTTTGTTTCAGAATGTCACAATCTAAAACAGTGAAGATCTTGCTTCCTGTTTCCAGATGACACGTAATTGTTTGAATTTTTTTTTTGAGTTGGAGTCTCACTCTGTCACCCAGACTGGAGTGCAGTGGCCGCTCCCGGCCACTGGAGCCTCGACCTGTCTGGGCTCCAGCGATCCTTCCACCTCAGCCTTCCGAGTAGCCGGAATTACAGGCGCGCGCTACCAAGCCCGGCTAATTTTTTGATTTATTGTAGAGATGAGGTCTTGACAATTTGAAGACCTTTTCATCCTGGAATAGCATCCTGCTCACGTGAAAACAAATGACTATTCTTTCCAGAAGGGAGAGCTACAGCAAATAAAGACACCACCGCAGTCTTGTTCTGGAGTTGATCTTTTAGTTACATTGAACTTGTAGTTACACAGTAACACAGCAAATAAAGAAATCACAGCCTTGTTCTGCAGTTGAACTTATAGTTACAATGGACATGTAGTTACACAGTAACATAGCAAATAAAGAAATCACAGTCTTGTTCTGGAGTTGACCTTATAGTTACATTAGACATATAGTTACATAGCAAATAAAGAAATCATGGCCTTGTTCTGGAGTTGACCTTAGAGTTACAGAGGGAATAAGAAGAAAGGTAAACTTATAATATTTTAACAAATTGGCAACTTTGTCATAAACTGTGGCTATATATAAGTTTTCTTAAATGACATTTCCTGTTATTATAAGAGATTTCTAGCAAGATATAGAAGTATTGGAATAGAAAGGGGGATAAGCTTGTATTGTTTTCATCACATGAGGAACCATGTTCAGAAATCATAACTAATATTCTGGGCAGCCACACTATATTATTTCTGAAAATTACGTCTTTTGCTTAAGGCTTTTTTTGGTCGGATTTTCAGAAATCACAGGCTTACATTTGTATAATACATCTGCTTTGTTCCTAAACCCTGGGGACTTCAATTAACTGCTCTTATGATTTGCAACAACTTCTTTCATGTTAAGTCTAGTGGATAGTGCTTGGGTTTGAATGTACAAATGTCTGGAGATTTTGACACTATGAGTCACCTCTTTTTTATTAAGAAAAAAAAACTTGCTTTGATTTGTATGAGGTCACATTCTTCTAGTTTTCTTACAACTTTTTCTTTGGGTATTTTTCATTTTCTTACATGACCTGTTGCTTCCAGTCAATTTGGGGCAATGAAGGATTTTGTCATCAACTCTTGCACAACATGATTACCAACCCAATCCTGCTCCTACTGCCACAGACAATTGCTGTTCTGAGATTTTCCTACTGCAGATTGGTTTGGCCTATTGTAGAAATTCATGGAAATAGAATGATATAGTATGCACTTTTTCATTTGTAGGGTAGTAACTCACAGGTAGCAGATGTCTTATTCCTGTCATCTTATCAGGGCAAAATAAAATCAATGACTAAAAACTATGAATCACAAGATACAAGAAGAGCAAAGTGAAAGAAGTCACGCTTCCTGATTTTAACCTTCAGCCTAAAGCTATAGTAATCAAGACAATGTGGTAATAATGAAAGAATAGAGACATAGATTAATGGAACAGATTAATATTCCAAAATTAGACCAACCCAAATATAGTCAACAGATTTTTTGTTACTATGGTAACTATGCATGACATAATTTTTACCATTTCAACAATTTTTAATCATACAGTTCAGTGGCATTAAGAATACTTACAATGTAGTATAACCATCACCACTATTCATTTCCAGAATTTTTCATCATCTCAACAGAAACTGTATTTATTAAACAATCAATTCTCATTATCCCTCCCCCAGTCTCTGGAGATCACAATTGCACTTTCTGTCTGTGAATTTTTCTATTCTCAGTGTCTGATATCAATGAAATCATACAGTATAGGTCCTTTAGTGTCTAACTTATTTCACTTACCACACTGTTTTCAAGGTTCATTCATGTTGTAACATGTCAGAATTTTATTTCTTTTAAAGGCTAAATAATATTCCATTGCATGTATAGATCACATTATTTGTCCATTCATTAGCTGATGGATATTTGGGGTGTTATTTTTGGCTATTGTAAATGATGCTATTATGAACATTGGTATGCAATATTTATTTGAGTCTTGCTTTCAATTATTTTGAGTATGTACTTAAAAGTGGAATTTTGTGGTCCATATGTTAAGTCCCTTATCAGATGCATCATTTGCAAAAACTTTCTCTCATTCTGTGGGTTGTCTTTTCACTAAACAGTACCCTTTAATGCAAGAGTCCCCAACTCCTGGGTCACAGACCGGTCCATGGCCTGTTAGGAACTGGGCCGCATGGCAGGAGGTGAGCAACAGCTGAGCAAGTGAAGTTTCATCTGTGTTTACAGACACTCCCCATCACTTACATTAGTGCCTGAGCTTAGTCTTCTGTCAGATCAGTGGTGCCATTAGATTCTCATAGCAGCACGAATCCTGCTTTGAACTGCACATGCGAGGGATGTAGGTTGTGCACTCCTTATGAGAACGTAATGCCTGATGATCTGAGGTGGAATTGAGGCAGTGATGCTAGCACTGGGGAGCAGCTGCAAATAGATTAACATTAGCAGTGAGGTTTAACTGTCCAGAGACCATAATAAATCAATTGCTTGCAGACTCATATCAAAACCCTATCAGTGAGTGGCAAGTGAGTCAATGTACTTCAGTGGTACAGCTGCATCTGGTGGCAGCCTACAAGTCAGAATCCAACACTTATTTTAGTTCATGCATGGCCCCTTACTATTTTATTTACCACTTTCATCTGCACCTCTTCTCACACTGTGCACTTGTCTCAGTCACAGTTTTAATAAGCCCACTACCCGAGACAAAGAGGTCTCTTCTGAATGTGAGTCTGTGCACTGTGTCATCCATAGAGAAATACTGGCTAGTTGAAAAATGCCACCTGAACTTAACAACATTTTTCAGGATTTGATTACAATGATCAACCACATTAAAGTACAGGCCACTAACTCATGTCTGTTCATGCAGTGCTGTGAGGAGATGGACACAGAGCACACATGTCTTCTCTTATACACAGAAGTGAGATGACTTTCTAAGGGCAGACTACTGGCTGGAGTATTTGAGGCATGAGAGCTGCTCCAGAGATATTTTTTAGAAAAACAGTTACCACTGGCAGCACATTTCAGTGACATAGAATGTGTCACAAAACTTGCTGACTTGTGTGACATATTCGGCCTGCTCAATGAACTCAATCTGTCAATTCAGAGAAGAATGACAACTGTGTTCAAGCCAGCAGATTAAGTGACCATATTCAAAGCCAAACTGGAATTATGGGTGATGAGTGAACATTGGGATTTTTGACATGTTTCAAACATTAGCAGAATTTTTTCTTTTTAGAAAGCAGGATCTATTGAGAGGACAGAGAAGTTTCCACAGTGGGAGGGGGGACCCGAAGGGGTTGCCCAGCAGAAATTTTGAAAAAGACTGAGGTGGGCCTTCTTTCTCCCAGCTGGTGCATGATCACCTATCTCAGCTTTCATAAGAGTTTGAATGTTACTTCCCAACCACAAAAGACCTGCTGGGCTCAGGCAATCCTTCCGCCTCAGCCTTCCAAGTAGCTGGAACTACTGGGAAGAAATCGATCCACGGCCCATTTGTGAATCAGCTTTGCACATGCCAGAAGATCAACTGCTTGAGATCGCAAATGACACTGGCCTTAAAAGTATGTGAGACAGCTTCAAATCTTCATATGTTCTGAATTAAGGTCAAGGTGGAATATCCTGAGATTGAAAAAAAAAAAAAAAAAAAAAAGCACCGAAAAGATATGTCCCCAGTGGCTCAGCCTCAGCCTGTAATCCTAGCACACTGGGAGGCCGAGGTGAGAGGATTGCCTGAATCCAGGGGTTCAAGATCAGCCTGGGCAATTTGGTGAGACATCACCTCACAATAAATAAAAAAAAAATTAGCTGGACATGGTGACGCATGCCTGTAGTTCCAGCTACTTGGAAGGTTGAGGCGGAAGGATTGCCTGAGCCCAGTAGGTCAAGACTGCAGTGACTGGGAGCATGCCACTGCCCTCCAGCCTGGGTGACAGAGTAGGACTCCAATTCAAAAAAGAAAAAATGAAAAAGAGAAAGGATATGCCCGAAAACAAATTATTTCTTTAAACATTTCATTTAAATGTATTAAGGTTTGTTTTATGGCCTGACTCATGGTCTTTCCTGGAGAATGTTCCATGTGTACTTTAGGAAGAATATGTATTCTGTTGTTTTCTCTTTTGTAACTCTTTTCTTCTCCTATCTGATATAAAAGAATATTACATAAAACAATAACTATAAAACTTTCTTGATCAGTTAATACAGTACAAATACATAGTGGTTTTAACAGCAGAACAAAGGAGAGTAGAGGAAACTGAATTGCATTGGATCAAAAATTTTATTATTGAAATCAAGTTAGTACTAACCTGAATTAGATTGTTATACTGTAAATTCAGATGTCAATTTTAATCACCAAGGGAATCATTTTTAATTTATTACTATTAATTTTTTGAGTTGGAGTGCAGTGGCATGCTCACAGCCACCGCAGCCTTGACCTGCTGGGCTCAGACAATCCTTCTGCCTCAGCCTTCCAAGCAGCTGGAACTACAGGCATGCGCCACCATGCCCCGCTAATTTTTAAAAATTTACTGTAGACATGAGGTCTTGTCAAGTTGCCCAGGCTGGTCTTTAACCCATGGGCTCTGGCAATCCTCTCACCTTGGTCTCCCAAAGTGCTGGGATTATAAGCGTGAACCACCATGCCTGCCATTTTTCTTAAATCTCAACAAAAGCCGGGCTCGGTGGCTCAGCCTGTAATCCTGCGCCTTTGGGAGACTGAGGTGAGTGGATTGCCTGAGCCCGCGGGTTCCAGATCCGCCTGGGCAACTTGGCGAGACCTCATCTCTACAATAAATCAAAAACTTAGCCGGGCATGGTAGCGCGCACCTGTAGTTCCAGCTACTTGGAAGGCTGAGACGGAAGGATCTCTGGAGCCCAGCAGGTCGAGGCTGCGGTGGCCGGAAGCGGCCACTGCACTCCAGTCTGGGCGACCAAGTGAGACTCCAACTCAAAAAATAAATAAATAAATAAATAAATCTCAAAAAAAGCAAAAGAAAGTTTAAAAAATTAAGATGATATGCTACAAATATTTCTTTAACACAAAAAAGGCAACAATGGCAGAGTAGAAAAACAAAAGATCATGAGATATACAGAAAAGAAATCATGGAAATCTTATAGATAGGTGGGAATCCTATCTTATCAGTAAGTTGCATAAATAACTAATGAACTAAGCACTTGTTAAAGCAGTTGCATCAAAAGGAAGAGATTGGCATAATGAATTAGTTCAAAAAATGATTCAACTATATGCTGTCTATTTAAAAACCAGCTCAAATTCAAAGACAAAAATGATTTCAAAGTAGAAAGACGTAAAAGACATACCATGCAAACAGCAACCAAAACAGAGCTTGAGTTGCCATATTATTCTCAGGGAAAAAAAAAATCAACATTAAGACAAAAATAATTACTAGAGACACTGAAGACATTTTATAATGACAACTGACGCAATCCATCAGAAAGACATAACAATGTTAAGCAGCTATGTACCATGCAAGCATCCCAAATTACATGAAGCAGAAATGGAAAGAATTTAGGATAAAAATAGATAATTCAACAAGAGTAGAAATTTTAATACTTAACTTTCAGTAATATATGCAACAACTACCCAGAAGATCAACAACAACAAAAAAAATAGTAAAAGATTTGAACAACACCATAAACAAACTACACCTAACAAATATCTATAGACCACTAGAGAAAGCAACAGAATACACATTCTTCCTAAAGTACACACAGAACATTCTCCAGGAAAGACCATGAGTCAGACCATAAAACAAATTCTGATACATTTACATGAAATGAAATTATACAAAGTATGTTATCATAACAAAACGGAATACAAATAGAAATCAATGACAAAAGGAAGTTTTGGAAAATTAATAAATATATGATAATTAAACACAACATTAACTAATGACCAGTGAGTCAAACATAAAATCGCAAGAGAAATTAGAAAATAATTTGAGATGAAATAAAACAAAAAAATAACATACCAAAACATATGGGAAGTGGTTAATGCAGTGTTAAAAGGGAAACGTGAAGTTATAAACAATTATTTAAAATGAAGAAAGATTTCTAATTAAAACTTATTCTTTTACCTTAAGAAACTAGGAAAGTAGAGCAAATTTAAGGCAAAGCAGCAGAAGAAAGGAAATTATTAAGATTAGAGTGTAAATAAAAACAACAGAGAAAATCAGTAAAACCAAAAGCTGGTTCCTAGAAAGGATCAACACAATTGGCATAAATCAGAAAATTGACTGAATAAGAATAAAAGAGAGAAAACTCACATTACCAAAATCAGTAATGAAAAAGGGAATGCACTACTGTCATTACAGAAATAAAAATAATTATGAAGGAGTACTATAAACAATTGTAGTTCAACATATGAATATAGATGAAATGGGCAAATTTCTACAAAGATAAGAACTACCAAAATGGACTCAAGAAGAAGGAGAACATCTGACTGAATGTATAAAAAATAAAGTGATTAAATTGTTAATCAGAAAACTTCTTACAAAAAAGATCAGTTCCAAGTGGCAACTTTGGTGAATTCCACCACAAAAAGATGAATTAACACTAATCCTTTACAAACTCCTTCAAAGTAACAACAATAACAACATTAGAAAAGTAAGGAATACTTTCCAACTCATTCTACAAGATCAGTATGACCCAAAGACAAAATCTGTTTATGAGAATAATGTCAGACAAACTCAAAGTGAAAATAAGTCTACAAAATACTCAGCCATTAAATGTCCCTTGGAATTGTCAAGGTCATCAAAAACAAGGAAAATCCAAAAAACAGTCACAGGCCGGAGTAGTTGAAGGAAACCTGATGACTAAATGTCATATGGTATCCTAGCTGGTATCTTAGAACAGAAAAAGGACATTAGGTAACAACTATGGAAATCTGAATGAGATGTGTTGAGATAAAAATAATGTGTCATTATTTGTTCTTTAATTATGGTGAATATGTCGTAGTAACATAATATGTTCATAATTAGTGAAATTATGTGTTGGGTACCTGGGAACTATGTACTATCTTCATAATTACTCTGTAAATCTAAAACACTTCTAAAATGAAAAGCTTATTTTTAACAAAAGCATATGGAACACAGACCATCTCCTTCAGCAATGTTGCCAGACTGGCTGATTTTCCACACAATTGATTTGACTGAAATGTGAAATTGTGAGGAAAAGCTATTGAAGATTCCATGGTTTCACTAGTATTCATAAAATATGACTTTATAGCATGGAGCTCTTTATTTTATTTTATTTTTGAGTAGGATTCTCACTCTGTCTCCCAGCCTGGCGTGCAGTGGCACACTCACAACCACCATAGCCTCCACCCGCAGGGCTCAGGAGATCCTTCTGCTTCAGGCTTTCAAGTCGTTGGAACCACAGGTGTGCGCCACCGGCTAATTTTTGATTTATTGTAGACACGAGGTCTCGCCAGGTTGTCCCTGCTAGTCTCAAACCCCTGGACTCAGGCAATCTTCTCACCTCGGCCTCCCAAAGTGCTGGGATTACAGGCAGGAGCCACGGCGTCCAACCTGGAGCTGACACTTCACAGCAATGGAGATGCTGTAGTTACTAAGAGGTGACTGTGAACATCTTCTATGGAGATGACAAGTTGGCGTTACATTAGGACATCATCTCAAAAGTTTCACACCAGAAAAATACGTGGACAATTTTGACAGCTCATGAACCTCATTTTGAGGAAGAACAAGTCTATAAAAATGAAGTCATATGTGATGCTCCCTTTTCCCTCCTTGACAGTAGTGTCCCTCCATCCATTACTCGAGTTGAAACTTTGCTATTTAGTATAGTTTTTAAGTACACAAGGCAGAAATTTCATTGCTCTGATAAGAGGAAAGGTCAAAAGTAGGAGAAAATTTCAAAGATAAAACATTTTGAATATGTGTATATACAAAGTCACTGGTTTTAGTTTGAATGCCTTTGTGAATTTCACTGATTTCACAGATTATTTGCCAGTGTTTAACCTCAAGCTAAATCCAGATGATAGTTTCTATACTTTTCTCCTTAGGAACAACCTAAATTCTTTCTCCTCTCTATTTAAATGCTAATAACTTTGGCACTGTTGAAAATGGTGTGATATCTGATTTAATTATTTTTTTCATCATGATGATTGGTAATTACTCAAAGTTTGTCCATTATGCAGGGCACCATATTAAGCATGAGTCTAATTTCTTTCTTCCTCTCCACCCATGCACACACACAAGGAATTGATATTTTATTATCTTATAGAATAGTTCTCTGTATAGAATTTTTCTGTTTTTCAGTTAATCTTAATACAGAATTGAGATAATGATGTTAAAGTTAGGTTGACAAGCAGTGAAAATTCATACATGTTCTTATTTATGTGGATAAGCATGATATTGAATTATAAAAAGTGATATTATTTCAAATCATTTCTGCTACTTCAGATCTTATTAGATCTGTATTCACAAACATTAGCATTAGAATTTCTCAAAAAGATTATGACCCTATAGCCCTATTTCAGAAGTACAAGTACATTCTTCCCATCTAAATTTGATCTGAGCTCGGTCTGAATACCTAAATGCTGGTTAGGTGTCTGTAAGAAATCTGTCAATATCAGAAATATGGTGACTTACTTTTCTATTAATATTTAAGCAAATACAACTTTTTTTTAACTAGGGGACATGATTCACAGCCTAAGAGTTTAAGGCAGACCTTCAAAATTAAATGGAATTGGAGCAAACTACAATTGAATTTTAATATAAAATTGCCATTCCAACTCTGAAGATCCTGGATAAAGATCTAGTGAATAGTTGGTAACAGAGTCATCAAAGATATGTGATGGGGAAGGTTACCTGAAATATTATCACTTGGTTACATATTTATTTCTGAAAAGAGTATTAAATGTCAATCCTATCTTTTTATAGTAATACCCAAAGTGACTTGGGTACTTTTAGACCCCAAAGATATGTATGGAAATTTGCTTGTCACAGGTACTAGGGAATTATCCCAAAGAAATTAAAGTGGAATTGTCTGGCTTATTATTATCAGTGACTGAAGGCCAGGGAAACCAATTTGCTTTCTGACACATTGTTTGATTTAGAAACTGAATGACTCACACCAAATTGAAGACCTGAGGGTAATGTGCATGCTTAATTCCAAAGATAAGCTAGGCTCTTAGTTCAAAGATAGCCTGTAGAAGTGGCTGACAAATCAAGAAGACTATTAGTGAAGTTTAAATTATAAAGTCTGAGTTGAGAGCTGTGATTAAATATGGACCAGTTAGTCCCAATGAATCACTAAGCTAGTTCCTCCCTGTATTTCCCTCATTCACTCTGACAGTAGTTGCCTAACAAAGTTGTGGAAGAGATATGAAGAGAAACCTAAACAATTAGAATTTCAGGTTGGGCAATACCCATTAAGTTGCCAACATCATTCTTCTCAGACCTGGAAATGACAATACAGAAATTCATATGGAAATATAAATGACCATGAATAGCCAAAACAATCCTTAGCAAAAGAAACAAAACAGGAGGTATCAAACTTTACTATAAGGCTACAGTAATCAAATCAACCTGGTATTGTACAAGAACAGGCACACAGACAAATGGAACAGAATAGAGATTCTGGAAGACTTCAAACTTTACTATAAGGCTACAGTAATCAAATCAACCTGGTATTGTACAAGAACAGGCACACAGACAAATGGAACAGAATAGAGATTCTGGAAGCAAAGCCTCAATTCCTCAACCAACTCATCTTTGACCAAGCCTCCAACAACGAATCACTGAGGAGAGAAGAAACTATTCAGTAAATGGTGCTAGGAAAACTGACTGACCACATGCAGAAGATTGAAACAGGACCCCTACCTATCACCATACACAAAAATTAACCCTGAATGGATCAAAGACCTAAACATAAAATCTCAAACTATAAGAATCTTAGAATACCTTTATGGAAGTTGGAACTGGGAACCAATTCCTATTCAGAACCCTAAAGGCCAATACCTTAAGAAACAAGATAGACAAATGGGACCTCACTAAATTAAGGAGCTTCTGCAAAGCAAAAGAAACCATCAAGAGAGCAGGGAGACAGCCCACAGAATGGGAAAAAATATTTACCAGCTGTATATCTGACAAAGGCCTAACATCTAGGATCTACAAGGAACTCAAACAAGCCGAAAGGAAAAAAACAAACAGCCCCTTTAAAACGTAGGCAAAAGACATGAATAGACACTTCTCAAAAGAGGATATATGGGCAGCCAACAGACATATGAAAGAGTGCTCAGCCTCACTCATCATCAGAGAAATGCAAATCAAAACCACACTGAAATACCACCTAACCCCAGTAAGAACGGCCATCGTTAATAAAACAAGCAACAATAGGTGCTGCCAAGGATGTGGAGAAAAAGGAATGCTTCTGCACTGCTGGTGGGAATGCAGACTAGTACAACCACTCTGGAAGATAGTGTGGCAATTTCTGAAAGAACTAGAAATTGACCTGCCATATGACCCAGCAATTGCCCTATTGGGAATATACTCAAAGGAACTCAAATTATTCTACAAAAAATGATGCCTGTACGCATATGTTTGTTGCAGCTCTATTCACAATAGCAAAAACATGGAACCAACCAAGTAGCCCATTGAAGCTGGACTAGATTTAAAAAATGTGAGCCGGGCTTGGTGGCTCAGCCTGTAATCCTGCGCCTTTGGGAGGCTGAGGTGAGTGGATTGCCTGAGCTCACGGGTTCGAGACCCGCCTGAGCAACTTGGTGAGACCTCATCTCTACAATAAAAAAAAAAAAAAAAAAAATTAGCCAGGCTGAGGCAGAAGGATTGCCGGAGCCCAACAAGTCGAGGCTGCAGTGGCCGGGAGCGGCCACTGCACTGCAATCTGGGTGACAGAGTGAGACTCCAACTCAAAAAAAAAAAAAAAAAAGAAATGTGGTACATATACACAATGGAATATTATGCAGCCATAGAGAAGGACAAACAAGTGGACTTCGCAGCAACTTGGATGAATTTGGAGTCAATTATATTCAGTGATTTATCATAGAAACATAAAACTGAGTTCCATATGTTCTCACTCATAAGCTGACCTTGAACAATTATAATGCTATAAGAAAGTGATTGGCAGAAGTGTGAAACTGTCGGGGGGGGGGAGGATTGGCAGTTGAAGGAAACTGCTAGGGGAGGGAGGGGCATACCTCATTAACAAGGGTACCTGCATGATCAATGTTTATATACCTAACCCTGAAATGTACCCCACATCTTTAAAATAAAAATTAAAAAAAAAAATTCAGGTTGGAAACCTGGGTCATTACTTGGAGACTGTTCCCACCTCATGTCCCATCTTCACCCCATGCCGCAAAATTGTAAAGATGACTGAAAATTTAACAGATTTCTCAACCAACTTATCTTTGACAAAGGCTCCACCACCAACCACTGAGGAGAGGAGAACCTATTCAGTAAATGGTGCTGGGAAAACTGGCTGACCACATGGAAAAGACCTCTACTTATCCCCATACACAAAAATCAACTCTAAATGGATCAAAGACCTAAATGTAAAAACTCAAACTATAAGAACCTTAAAAAAATGCAGGAGACACCCTTATGGAAATTGGAAGTTGCAACCAATTCCTGATTAAAACCCCAAGTGCCCATGCCATAAGAGATAAGACAGACAAGTGGGACCTCATCAAACTGACAGCTTCTGCAAAGCCAAAGAAACCATGAAGAGAGCAGGGAGACAGCCCACCGACTGGGAAAAAATATTTGCCAACTGTATGTCTGGCAAAGGCCTAACATCTAGGATCTACAAGGAACTCAAACATGCCAAAAAGAAAAAAAAAAACAGCACTATTACAAAGTGGGCAAAAGATATGAATAGGCACTTTTCAAAATTAGACATATGAGCAACCAACAGATACATGAAAAAATGCTCAGCCTCACTAGTCATCAAAGAAATGCAAATTAAAACCACACTAAGATACCTAACTCCAGTCAGGATGGCCATTAGCAATAATTCAAAAACAACAGATGCTAGAGAGGATGCGGGGTAAAGGGAACACTTCTACACTTTTGGTAGGAGTATAAACTAGTACAACCTCTGTGGAAAATAGTTTGACGATTCCCAAAAGATTGAAAAATCAACCTTCCATATTACTCTACAATCCCCCTACTGGGGATATATCCAGAGGAACTCAAATCACTCCATGAAAAAGATACCTGCACATGCATGTTTATTGCAGCATTGTTCACAATAGCAAAAACATGGAACCAACTGTGCTGCCCATTGAAAGAGGACTGGATAAAAAAAAATGTGGTACATATACACAATGGAATATTATGCAGCCATAAAGAAGGACAAGATTATGAACTGCACTGCAACTTGAATGGACTTAGAGCCTATAATACTGAATGATCTATCATAGAAAAAAATGAGCATCACATGTACTCATGCATAAGTGGACCTTGAACAATGAGCGCTGCACTCCAGCCTGGGTAACAGAGTGAGACTCCAACTCAAATAATAATAATAATGATGATGATAGTTTCTCCTGGTTTTAGGTGTATTTTCCTTTTAGTGACTAGTAGTGCCAAAGCAGGTTAGTTATTTTGCATGAGTGCCACTGTCTGAGCTGGCATTTCATGGTTAGGGATGATCAGATGACTCAAATAACAAAGGCCCTTCTCTGATGATTCAAATAACAAGGGCCCTTTTCTGTCATTCTCTGAACCTGTTTCTGGGGAAGGAGAAGAGGAGACCAGGGGAAGGAGATGCCCTTTTCAGCTTTCAGAAGCAAATGGTAAAAGAAGTATTAACAAACCAAGGGGGAGATTGTTTATTTCCCAGCCCCAGAATGGGATGTTTCTGTAACCAAGAACAGTTCGCAAGTCACCAGTCTATTCTAACTGAATTTTTGTTTTAGCTGTCAATCTAGGAACAACATTAGAGACCTTAATATTTGAATTTTTTTTTCAACTATGCTGAGCCTTAATTTAAATTGTAATACTATTTAAAATTATCTTTAGTTAGTTAAATAAAATGAAAATTAATGGCAACAAGAAGAACAATCCATAAAACACTTGACAGTTTTTTAAAGTTAAAAAAAAGATGAATGTTACAGAATAGTAGATTGTCTGGAATGAGCAGACTCCAGTTTGTCTCCTAAAACAAGACGAGCAGTTGTATAACATAAGATTACTAATTCTGTTAGTGAATAGTACTTATTGACTAGTATACACTTTCCTCAGGTTATAAGTTTAAGGTGACCTTGAGACATTTAAACAAATCACTGGATACACACATTGATAGATGAAGATTATCTTCAAAGCCGTCAAAAGACACTATAAATTACCATTAGCTTGTTTATTAAATACATCTAAGTAGAGGAAGTTTTGTATTGGTAGCATGAGAAAATATACTCCAACAGTATCTCTCTCTCTCTCTCTCTCTCTCTTTCTTTCTCTCTCTTTCTTTTTCCCAGTTCCAGAGGAGAGAGAGAGAGAAGAAAATTTATTATAAAAATTGGATAGGGCGACCCCTTTGGGTTCCCTCCCACTGTGGGAACTTTTCTGTCCTCAATAAAGCCTGCTTTCTCACAAAAAAAAAAAAAAAAAGAAAAGAAAAGAAAAAAAATGGCTCATGCCATTATGGAGACTGAGATATCCCAAAATCTGGAGTGAGCAATGTGAAAACCCTGGAGAGTTCTAGTTCAAGTACAAAGTCCTGGGAACCAAGAGAGCTGATGATGTAAATTCCAGTCTGACCCAAGTCCAAAGATGAGAAAAGGCACATTTCCCACCTCAATGACAATTAGGTAGAGAGAGCAAATTTTTTCTTACTTAGCCTTTTGTTCTATTTAGGCCCACCTACATTGGGGAAGACAATCTGCCTTAGTCAATCAATTGAAATGTTAATCTTATCCAGAACCACACTTACAGACACACACAGAATAATATTTAACCAAATATCTGGGCACCCCATGGCCCAGTCAAGTTGAAACATAAAATTAACCATTACAGTTGCTAAAAATTATCCATATTCTACTTGTCAGAAAGGAATCCCCTCTCTATCTGTGGTGAACTACCTTTGAGTTCTAGTTCTTAACATGTAAAAACCTGCTTGATCCTATTCCTGATGACCAAAACTCATCAGATCATTTCCTGTGAACAATTTTGGTGAACCACATTAAACACTTTCAACAATTTTGGTGAACCACATTAAACTCTTCCTGTTACCGTTTCAACCAAAAACATATGCACATGCCATTTGCAGAATTGTGAAAATTCTGAATTAAGTGAAAGTGGACCAGTAAGAGCAATTATGTGATTTTAGCCAGAATGACGGTTAGAAGTCATAAGGTCATCGTTTGTGAATATAAAACTTTAAAGAAGGTGCATCAACTTCAGGTCTGTAGGGGGCACCACTGAGTACATTGCACCTGCAGTATTTCCAGTAGTCAATCTCTAGGTAAGATCATGCATTTGAAAAACTGCTTGTAGATACAAGTACAGTAATTGATACTCATCTTCCATGTCACCTGCTGTCCTTTCCACCAACAGAGATCTTCTGAGCAGAATTCAAAAGACAATCAAGTAAAACATTATTCTCACTGTAGTGCCCTCCATTCAACTAATAGCTTTTGGGAGTCTGATATGTACCTGGAACTGTTTTGAGATACATCAGTGATCAAACTGGGCAAAGATGGGATTCACATCTGAATGAAGTGGAGAGAGGGTACTAGACTGACAATACACAAAAAATATATACAAAATAAGAAAATTGCCTAACATATAAGGACAGACCAGGTATAGCAGAGAAAGTAAAATAGGTAAAGAGAGATCAGGAGTTGGGGGAGAGTTGAAATTTTTAAATGAGGGTGAGGTAGGCCTTTTTGAGAAAGTAATGGTTAAAAAAGATTTGAAGGAGGTGGGGATTTGAAGGAGGTGGGGGGGGGTTAAAAAAGATTTGAAGGAGGTGCCTTAAAAATATCTTTAGAACTTTCCAAGGACGGAAGACAGCTGGTGCAAACACTGTGATCCTGGAGCTTTCATTCAAACCCAACATGATTTCCATACATTAGTCACTTGACAATGATTTCTTGAACACTTACTATGTGCTTCGCACTGTTTTAGGCACTGAGGACAGAGGTCCTGTCTTTGTGGAGCCTGAAGTGTGTTAATAAGTATATAATGGGATGTCAGGTGGTGAGAAGTACAATAAGGAAAGTGAAGCAAGGTAAGGGAGAGTGGTCAAGGAGGTGCTCCTTGAGGAGGAGTCTTTTGAACTGACACGTGGATAAAGCAAGAGTGCAAGCCACGTGAATGTCTAAGAGGGAGCGTGTACATGTGCCCTAAGATAGCAATGCCTGGGGTACAATCAAAGGGGATAACCAGGATAGCCAACATGGTGCAGCAGGCATGAGGAAAAAACAGCCGGGGATGTGAAGACATGGTACCTTCGGACAATTGTAAGGACTCGGGTGATAGACCACACGTAAGCCCTGCAGAGTTGAGAGTGGAGACGTGACATGACCTGATTGATGCTTGAAAGGATCATTCTATATGGAATATCGAGATCAGACTGTAAGGTGGCAAATCTGGAAGAGAGACCAATTTGGAGGCTGTTGGGAATAGTCCACCTGAGAGAGGCTAATGACATGAACTAGAAAAGTAGCAGGACAGATTTTGAGAGGTGGTACTTTTCCCCATATATCTTGAAGGTAGAGTCAACAGGATTTATTGATAGAGTGAATGTGGGAATTTGAGGAGAAAAAAAGTAATTCAAAAGATGACTCCAAAATGAATCTGATTTTGGGTGATGGATGGTATCATAGATGAGTGACCCCCAAGGGAATGGAGTAAATGTAGGTGGGGAAAGATCATTTTTCACCTTTGAGCAGGTTTGGTTTGAGATGTCTATTAGATGTCTAAGAGGAGACAGTAGGGTATGTCACACTGGGGTTAGGAGAGGGGTCTGGGTATGGATTTGAATTTGGGGATCACCAACATGTAGGTGCTATTTACCATAATAAGAGTGGATATGTATGGAATGAATATAGATAGAGAAGAGAAGAAAACTGAGGCCTGAGCCCCGGAGCACTACAATGTTTATAATTTAGGAAAAGAAGAATACAGAAAAAGACTGAGAAGAAACAATCACTGAGGTAGTAGGTAAATAAGACAGTGCAGTGCTTCAAAGACAGTTCAAGGGAGGAGAGAGAGATCCTTGTACCAATGGACTTGAGCTGCTAGGAAGAGGAAGGCAGAGAATTAAGTATTTTTGTACTCTGAAGTTCCTGTGACCTTGATAAGAGTGGTTTCTTGGCAAGATGGGGTGAAAACGATTGGCATGTATTCAAGTGAAGAAGTGTTAACAGCAAGAAGAGACGGCTCTTTTAGGGAATTTTGTTATAAAAGAAAACAAAGAAATAGAACAGCAGCTTTAAAAAGAGGTGAGAAGAACGAGGCTTTGTTTAATTTCTCAGCAGGAACATTATCTTGAGGATGTGAGAGTAGGGACTGACCTTAGCTAAAGCTTTGGACAATTTATCCATTATCATGGGAGGGAAGGCAGGGTTGTGGGCAGAAATGCAGGTGTAGTCATACATGTAAAGGTAAAAAGAAGTAAAAGTTCTTTCTGACCACTTTCACCATTTAGGAAAATAATAAGCAGAAATCAGCTGAGAGTGAGGAGGGAGAAGGAAGAGTTTTGGAAGACAAGGAGATAATAGTCTGGGAGTGAAGTGACCAAAGTCAGTGGACAGTGCTGAAGCTCGCTTGGAGTTTGGGTTTGTAAATTCACAACCAGACCACCAAAATAATTGTGTTTTTCTCCAACTGTTTTCAGCTTGTTGGATACAAGAGTGGACTAGGCAGAGAAGTGGGCTGAATCTGCATAGAAGTTTTGCTGCGCATGGAGGGAGGAGGGAGAGAGAGGAAGAAGATTTTGTAATGAATGCAAGGGAATTATGACAGGCCATGGAATCTAACCTGAGTAAGAAGAGAAATGAACACTGAAGGGAGATAGAACAACGGAAAGGTAAGGTGAGTAGATGAGAAATCTTCTGTTGGGATTTCACAAATTACACAGGGAATTCTAAATGCACTAGGAAGTATCACAGTTGTTTATTTTTTAAGGACAGGAGTATAGTATCAGAAATATTTCTTTTTCTTCTCCTCCTCCTCCCTTTCTTTTTTCTCCTTTCCTTTTAGAAATTTCACATTTGTTAAAAAAAAAAAAAAGCTCTTTAAATAGACTATAAGCCCTGCTGAAAAGACGTGACTCCTGAGAATTGACTGTCTCTAATAAAGAGACCTAAATCCCCACAATTTCAGAAAGAATGTGAAAATCTGTCACTTGGGTGACAGATACATATTTTGAGAGGGGAAGTTCCCCACTTTAACAGTCCTCAATGTCTATTGTTCTCATCTTTATGTCCATTTTATTTGTGTTTAGCTCTCACTTAGAAGTGAGAACTTGTGGTATTTGGTTTTCTGTCTCTGAGTTATACTTAGTATAATGACCTCCCATCCATACTGCTGCAACAGACATGATTTTTTAAAAAATGTGCCACATTTTCTTCATCCAATCCACTGTTGATGAGCATCTAGTTTGATTCCATGTCTTTTTTTATTGTGCAGTGTGCTGCAATAAACATACAAGTGCAGGTGTCTATTTGGTAGAAAGATTTATTTTCCCTTGGGTATATACCCAGTAATGAGATTTCTGGGTCGAATGGTAATTCCATTTTTCATTATTTGAGAAATCTCCAAATGGGTTTCTATAGGGTCTGAATGAATTTACATTCCCACCAACAGTATATAAATGTTCCCTTTGCTCCACAACCTCGTCAAATCTTTTTTTTCCCCCTTTACTTTCTTAAATACTCTTTGAACTGATGACATTCATGTTCTCCTTTTCATGGTATATTATAAATTGCATCTTCACCAATGCCAGTATTTTGTATCAAATTGACAAGATATTTAAATATTTTCCCAATGTATTCTTATGATTCACTTTTCCTCATTCACTGGATTATCCAATAATCCAAGAATTTATTACTTATCATTACTTCTATTCTGTCTCTATGAATCAAATTTGCCTTTGATATAATCTAATTATTTTTTGTAGTTATACTTTGCTTCTTGATATTAGAATAATGTCTATTGATTTTATTACTCATTTTATTGCTTTTATTTTACAGTTCATCATTTTTTAATCTTAATGTTCTTATAGTTTTTTGATAAATAAACTTATTAAACTTTAATCAAAAAAATAAAAGGGGAAGTTATGAATCATGTAAATTCAAGCAAATCACACTGGAATGATGGAATGATGCAAGACTATTGGTTGCTGCAATCTTCATCAAAAGAAAGTTTTATTCAGGCAGAAAGAGACCCATGAAGTCAAGAGCAGATGACCAAGCACTCAGGTTCATTTCCATCTCCCCATGTGGGCACAGCCTGAGTCACAGCTCCATCCTGAGTTGGGTACTGAGAAAGCCAAATTAACTATTTCAGGTCAGCAGGGTACCACTGCACACACAGCAACAGTCATTCTAAAAGTGCTAAAACTGCGTAGCCCTGGCGATATGCTTTCCAAGCCAGAAGGAATTTGCCATGATGCAGACGAGGATTGGTGATCCACAGCTCCCTTAAGTCAACAGCATCTTAAAAAATATTAGAGCAAAGCAGAGCAAAGTGATCATCCCAGTTCTCCCAGATAGATCTAATTTTATACATGGTAAAGAATGGCTGAGATACTTATAAATATAAGCTACAAATCTGATCTAAAAAGACCTTTATATTTTTTTCTTTTCATCTCTTTTACTCATCTTCTATGTTTCTCTCAGCTACAGCTCCTGGAGTGTACAGATCAGATCAGAGACATGTATGGAAGAAAACTAACATATTCTAGCCTGGCATTTGAAGGTATAAATTTCATAATCTATACAATTATAACATCCCCAGTAGCCTGTATGTCTATATAACAGCCGCACCTTAGAAAGATTCTATGTTCTGAAATCACACTCTTGTTTGACTATCAAGGCCTTGAACCATTGAGTCCACGAGTCCTTGCCTTTCTACACTTGTCTTTCATGAGGAAGAAGGTGACCAAGATGTGGGTTTCCCCCCTATGGAAAAAGCACTTCTCATATATGTCTGATACATAGCAGGATTAGGTATTATGATATCTTCATTTGACAGGAGAGAAAACTGGGTTTAAGATATTTTCCAAGTCACGTATTAAGTACGATTCAAACCCAGGTTCCTAAGTCTGTCTAAAACCTCTTGCTCTTTAGACCAAACCAAAAAATGCTGTTTGCTTCACTTTGTTTTTTGTTTGTTTGGTTTTTTTTTTTTGAGTTGGAGTCTCACTCTGTCGCCCAGACTGGAGTGCAGTGGCCGCTCCCGGCCACCGCAGCCTCGACCTGCTGGGCTCCGGCGATCCTTCCGTCTCAGCCTTCCATGTTTGTTTCACTTTGAAAGCTAGTTACTCCCTGACTACTCACATCATTTTGTGAAAGATTTCCAAGTTTTACATCAGCTTGAACACCAAATCCCACAACCTTGGAAAATCCACGGATCTACCTCTACTCTGGTGATGGCTCCCTTCTTTAGCGTCTTATAACCATAAAGCATCTCACATAAAAGCAAAGGCTTGGCTTGAGGTGAGTGGGTTGCCTGAGCCCGCGGGTTCGAGACCCGCCTGGGCAGCGAGACCTCATCTCTACAATAAATCAAAAAGTCAGCTGGGCGTGGTAGCGCATGCCTGTAATTCCGGCTACTCGGAAGGCTGAGGCGGAAGGATCGCTGGAGCCCAGCAGGTTGCGGTGGCCGGGAGCGGCCACTGCACTCCAGTCTGGGCGACAGAGTGAGACTCCAACTCAAAAAAAAAAAAAAAAAAAAAAAGCAAAGGCTTTCCAATCAGAAAAACCAGGGTGAGTCCCAGCTCAGCTATGTCATAGCTAGGTGACCTTGTTCCTAATTAAAAGCCTCAGTTTCATTCGGGGAAAAAAAAGCTATATTCTTTCGTTCTTCACAGGTTTACTATGCAGATTGAATGAGATACTGAATATGAAAGATTTAGCACAGTGCCTGAAAAAATGGTGTTGTGTATTATATTTTTGAGATGTCAGATATACACATCATATTGTTTGAACAAATATTTCAACAGATCATCTAATAAATTCCTGTGATATGTGTTAGTTGTCTTTTATTTAACCTTGAATCCACTCGTATCTCGAACTTGTTTAAAAGCCCTTACAACTCAAATCTTGTTCTATTCCTTTGTATCCTCTACTCGTAGTGCAGGTTCTCCAAAAATATTTGTTGGGTCGGTTTCATTTTATAACGTGTTCTCTTTAAATAGCAGCAGGAAAACTAATTCAAGACAGACTGTGGATTTTGATAATGAGTTTCTTTTCCTATGATTAGCGTCTCTTTGTCTTGCCTTTGTCCTTCTGAAATGTCTTGAGCTAGCACTTGGGGGCAGCATTGAGTCAGTTTGCGCTTCACAGTTGTGTGCTAGAACTATGAAATCCAAAGGTAGGGGCTGACAGATAGGAAATGAATAATTCTCCAGATACGTCACTAGCTTTAAAATGACTGTGCACTTTGCTACAGAAATTTATTTAAAAGCAGCATACCCTTCTGCGGGCCTCATGGGAGCTTTTGAGGATAAATGACTTGTTTTCTTTCTAACCCTGGGTGGCAAAGCAAACGGTTAAGACATTTAACCATTTACTTACACAGCAACATGGAGCAAATGATAAGCTACAGTATAAAGATACATTTAGCACACATTAATGATGTGAAAAGGCACATCTACTGCTCTTGTGTTTAAACACTACCTTCGTAATTGTAGTCAATTAAATCAGTTCCATGCAACATTGAATTAAAATTTTCCATTAGATAGATTTTAGTCCTGCAACACAGAAGAGAAGAAAGGAAAATGTTGTAGCAAGCAAGTTCATGGCAGAGGTTTATTTTGTCAAGCAGTTTCTCAAACTACCCTATGCCCAGTACAGATGTAACCAATCTCCTATAGCTACAATTACATCACTGCAAATATATGTTTAGATGATCTATTGATGCTCAGAATCTTTGCCTCTGGGTACTGTAAGATCCTTGCCAGTTAAAATTAGTGTGCTAATTATCTGATTAAAAAAACGTGGACTTAGGCATTTCAAAAAATTTTTCTTCATGTACAAAGAAAGCTCATGGAAGACATCTTTTCTCAGCAACTTGGCCCTTTATTTCTCACTAGATTCTAAAGAAATAGCATATATTTTTATACCAAGAGGGTTTCTATGAAAACCAAACAAAAAAGTACAATAGGATATACCAGTTTCTTTTTAAGCCCACAACTTAATTTCTGTTATGCCTATTCACTGATTTATTATACAGGGATTTATTCTTCATTTATTGATTCAACAAACATTCACTAAACATCCAATATGTGTCCAGTACTGGGAATCTAGGGGTGAAAGACATTGTTATTATTTTTTCAAGTTCACAGTCTGGAAAGAAATGAACACATACACATGTAAATAATTGCAATCATACTGCTTTTTAAGGCTTGGAATCTCTTGTTCTTTTCAAAGCTAAACAAAATTACAGCTCAGAGTGTACTCTCAGAGAGTATAAATCTCACTTACAGATGAGGATAGTGAGGTCCAGAGAAGGTAAAGGACATGACCAAGGTCATACAGTCAGTTAGTGCAAAGTCAACAAAGGAACCAGTTGACTCCCAACTAACGTTCTTCCACCGCATATATTATCACCCTTGCATGTAAGATCATTGAGATGAGGCACTTTAGCTTGTAGTTCCTTGTACATGCAAAGTCCCTGGTAGAAATCTTGACCAGACATTTGTTTATTGACTTTAATATCTCTTGTTCTGCCACCCATCCCAATATAAATTACACCATTATGTTATCTTTCAGAAGCAAGTTAATTTTTAAATTGTTTAGTCTCTGAGATTATTCTGTTGACCAAAGGAGCATTTTCTTTTCACTAATGCTTCAATTCCCCAAGCCTTAGGGTTGGGAATTAAGGACATGCTAATAATGGGCATTCAGACACAGGTGCATCCAAATTTGACCTTGCATTAACTTTCATACTTTTCTACCTATTTCCAACCAACACAACCTCCCTCTGTTGGTGAGATCTCTCTCCCCCAGATCTCATGTTCTGGAGGCTTAACATTTGAGGCCATATCACAAAAAAGTTTGTTGGGTAGTTTGTGTTAGGCACATCCAGTGGTATGCTGGGAAATGTTCAACAATAGGGTTGAGGAGAGAGGAAAAAAACCCAAATCCTGATAAGTAGCATTTGCCAATTTCCATAGTGTAAATACTTACACCATGGTCAATTTCAAGCTACCAATGTATCGGTGCATACTGAACTCAACATAAGGAAGAATTGTACACAATCGGCTGTTACTAATCAGCATAAGCCAGCTCCAGTTGCCCCACATTCTCAAAGAAGTGAAGATTCAGTAATGATCCGCCCATACTCCCATGCTGAGGCTTTCCCGTTGTTTAGCTAAATGAGAGAATGGCAGGTTTGGCTTGTGGGTTTGGTGAGTACAACCAGCAATAGGTTAATTGTAAGACAGGTTTTGAACTTGGTAGACATAGAGGGGGAAAATTAATTATTAAATTAAATTATTAATTAATGAGGATATATGAGAAAAGAGGCAACTAAACTCACCTGATAATTATTATTGTTTTGATGCACCTGTCTCAATGACACTCTTTGTGAATACAAATGAGAAATTGCAGGTTAAAATTATAGGTGAAGGCTTGATTGTGAACACCAACAGATCCCTCAAGGGTTTAAATCTGCAGGTTTAGCTAATATCAGACCAAAAATGTCAGAATTCAGGAGACAAAGAGAAGAACAACAGAAGGGGTAGTGAGAAAGACTTGAGGGTAGAGATGCAAAATTTAAGCAGCAATTTTATTCATGTGTTTGCTGAGCCAATCAACCAATGGTTGTTTGTGTTGCTCCCCAAATTCCTGTACTGAAATCCTCAACTCTTTTTTTTTTAAGTCAGATTCTCACTCTGTTGCCCAGGCCAGAGTGCAGTGGCGTCCTCACAGCCACCCCAGCGTCGACCAGCTTGACTCCAGCAATCCTTCTGCCTCAGCCTTCCAAGTAGCCAGAACTACAGGTGCGTGCTACCACGCCCAGCTATTTTTTTTGATATATTGTAGAGATGAAGTCTCGCCAAGTTGCCCAGGCTAGTCTCAAACCCCTCTTGCCTCGGCCTCCCAAAGTGCTGGGATTACAGGCATGAGTCACCTGGCCCAGCCGAAATCCTAACTTCTAATATGATGATAATAGGAGGTGTCACTTTGGGGAGATGGCTAGGTCATTAGTGCCCTTCTAAAAAGGGCTGTGGAAACTTGTTCTCCCTCTTCCTTGTGAAGACACAGCAAGACAACTGTCTACAAACCAGGAAGTGAGCCCTCCTCAGAACTGAATCTGCCAGTACCTTGATCTTGACTTTCCAGCTCCCAGAACTCTGAGAAATGTCTGTTGTTTAAGCCACCCAATCTGTGGTAATTTGTCATAGCTGCTGAGTTGACTAAGACAATGAGCATTTATTAAGAATCCTTTTCTATATTCCTATGAATTTAGAATTTTAGAAAAGGATCTTAAGTCATGCAGAAAAGGGAGGGAATTGACACTAGAATATTTGTTCTGTAGAAAACTATGCAAATATTGATACCCTGTTCTTCTGACTTCAACTCTGGGCTGTAGAAAGAGCAAGGGGGAGTAAGCTTGGCCTCAGTCTTATCTGATGGCTCCAATCCAAAGTTGAGTTATCAGTGCCCAGTGTGGTGTGTATGACTAGTTGAAGCTGGTGTCATGGACAGTGAAAGTATTCACCAAGACAGTTAGGAAATAAGAAAGGTAGATTTATTATTGATTGATTGATTGATTGATTGAGCTGGAGTCTCACTCTGTCACCCAGGCTGGAGTGCATTGGCGCACTCATGGCCTCCATAGCCTTGACCTGCTTGGCTCAGGCAATCCTTCTGCCTCAGCTTTACAAGTAGCTGAAACTACAGGCATGTGCCACCACACCTGACTAATTTTTTTGATTTATTGTAGAGATGGGGTTTCACCATGTTTCCTAGGCAAGTCTCGAACCCCAAAAGGTAGGTTCATTAAAGGCTGAGATACACTGCAAGAAAGCCGGTGGTGCAATAGAGACAGGTTGTCTGTTGTCTGCAAAGATGGGTCTGGAGGCTGGCATTCTATGGGGTTGTGCTGAAGAGGGCTGTGTTGGGGAAAGTCCAATTTTATCGAAATTGTTTCATGTGACTGATTGTGATTGCCAGTTTTGATGGTGATTGTTTGTTTCCCTGGAATTATTCAACAGTGGTCAGTTGTTTTTTGTAACATGATTTGCAAGTCTCCTGGTTTACAAGCTTTCTTTGAGGTTTGTATGTTTTCCTTAAGGCCTTCTTCCTTATAATTCTTCTTCCTTAATGTAATTCCAATTGTGGCTAGTCTATTTGGGCCTTACATTCTCATCATCAACCCAACCCAAGTCACTTGAGTAGCCACAGTCTTCAGAAGTTCTCAAACATCAAGCTTGGACTTAAATATTTATTTATTCAAGACCAGGGAAAACCATTTATTTCCTTTCCTAAGCTCTCCCAGGTTCTCGCTTGCTTCAGGGTCATTTTTTGAACATTGCCTCCTACCTGGGGACTATGTCAGGTAGTGTTGCTTTAGTAAGGGGAGTTGTCAACTGTTCCCAGTACCATGTCTAGCAGTAATCCTCAACGGGCTGATTGTCTTCCAAACATGAGCAAGCCATACATGCACTGTGTTCAAAGTTATGTATTAATAACAACTGATATGATTCCTTTCCTTTATAATTTCGTAAAAAATGTACTTTTAAATTACATCTCTAAACAGAGTTGCCTGATTTTTTCCATTGTCCTTATACCTTTTATTCTGATTTTTAAATTTAGATTATAAAGTATATGTATTATCTAGAATACATGTTAATATATTTTATGGTTATGTGGATCCTCATACTTTTAACCTTAACAGCATATATTAACCACCTCACATATTCTGATGAAGACATGCTTTTTCCTGCCTGCTTAATATGTATGTAGACAACTCCCTAACTGGCAGCTAAACTAAGGAATATTCCCAATTGTAGAGTGTGTGTCACACTCTTTGACTTGTAAGGAGACAGTTTGGGCATGAGACAACAAAACTTGAAACAATAGAAGAAGATATTATAAGAGAAGAGGATATATGTTTTCAAACTAACTCCCTCAAATTGTGATAGGGACAGATGACAGGAGGGAAACTGCTTTACAAGTTGAGGGAATTAGTGACAGTTCATACTTGTTTGGTATTTTCTCTGGTAGTTGGCATCTCACAGAGATGTCGGTAAGGGCCCTGGGGCTATAGGTGTGTCCCAACAGCTTTGGGTTTCCCATGGGCTCAGAGCAGAAGTTGGGGCGGAGACTCAGTCAAAACAATTATCATCATGAAAGACACGTGAGTCTGGTCAGGCCCTGTGCACTGACAGATAAGTTTACCCTTAACCCTAGGGGATGCCTCCCTCTCCTGTCTTCCAGGAAAAGATGGAGAAGGGGCAGTCTTTACCTTTACCTATTTAAGAATTGTGGATTTAGACCTTGATTGGAATGTGGAAGAGAGAACAAGATGTGGAGATGCCTTGGTAGACATGTTACTGGTTGACAGAAGGAAAAAACAAAAATAAAAACAAGTCACTAAGGTATATGTTCTGCCAAGTAGAATTAGACACTAAGAATCAAAAATCAAATTGAGTCAAAGAGATAAAGAGAACAGAATCTCCAGACACCTGAGTCTTACTAATTATCATAACCATGAAAATGTATGTCTATCACACAAGAAATCCATCCTAAACTTAAATGGGTATTTAGTGTCATAGCACCAAAAATACCTCACCATTCATCCTGCCCTCTAGTGTGAACGAGGTTGATTGAATTTATTTTAAATGCCTAAAGACCATTGGTATTAGGGGTGCTTAGATACAGACTTAATTGTTTACTGTGTTTGTATCACTTCTGATTTTTTCCAGTAGATGATAATTCTGAGTCTAAATGCAAAAAAATGCTTATGAAAATATATTCATCTTCTAAACATCAGCTGTGAAAGGAGTTAAGTCATTTTACATGATTATTAGTAATATGCATTTAAATTCCTTACCCATTAGGGATTATCAAATCTCCATACAGATTATCTTCTGAAGAAGATACAAACACCAGGGGACAAGAAGGTTGGATGTGCTTTAGTAGGTCTGAGGGATGCTAGGGAGTCTGAGGTATCCATGAGGACCAACTATTACTGCAAGCACATTTCAAAAAATGGAGCTGGATGTACTTGTCTTTTGTGAGAGGACTTTGATTTACTGAGTTCCAAAAAAGCAAGGAGGAGAGAGAATGAGACCAAAAGATGGAAGGGAGGGGCAAAATCCAGTTGAACACATCAAAGACTCTACTTTTTTATTTTTTAAAAAAAATCCAACTTGATACATCATAGTAGAAGAACTGACCTTAGGAATCTTTACTTCTTTTGTTAAGGGTGAATTAGTACATTCAGATGAGGTTAAATTGTCCCTAACTGGTGTCTGAGGGAACAAAAAGACGAGACAAGAAAGTCACAAAATTCTCTATTTAAGGCTTCATATAGTCCCCCTCCAATATTGCCCCTTCAACTGTTTACCCAAACCTGAAATATTTGCAAATTATTACTTATTTAAGATAATGTTAAAAAATCTTTGATTTGAAATCTTTGTCCTGCTCATCCATAGCCTAGGGGCTATCTCTTTTGCAGTTAAAGCAATTTTAATTTTACCTTCCCCCTCTACCCTAAATGAATACCTAACTCACTTTTCTGCTAAAGTGCATTCACCTGCACTTGGGTGCCTTTAACAGAATGCCAATGCTGTTATTTACATTCGAAGAACCAGCCAGGAGTTTAACCGCCTTTGCAGAGGTTCTGAGACCAGCCCCACCATTTCTGTATGCACTTCCTTATTCTAATTGTTACCATGATTTCTCCTTTCCTCATCTTTTTTTGATAAAGTGTGAAGCCAGGAATTACAAGTTCTTTCTCCCCGAGGATTGTCACGAATTTCCTCTTCTCCCCGTCTCATCCCTTTTTATCCCCATAGAAGGGAAAAATACCAGGGGTTTTAGAGGAAGCATCGCTCACTGTGGGAACCTTGCCCCCTCCCAAAGCCTCCCCACTGTGCCCATAAACGTGCTGTCTGTCGCCAGTTGTTCCCGTTGAATAACAATGCGAGCTGCGGGGCTTTTTTTCCGCTCGCTGCAAATAGATTAGGCTGCTCCCTTTTATGTGTGGGAAGACATTACCCAGAAGCCCCCAGGATGCCATTATCAGCCGCCAACAGATGGAGCCTATCTGCGTGCTGTCAATCATCCCCCACCTGTGGATCGCGCAGCCCAGCCAAAAAATTAATTGCTTAGAAATAAAAAATCAGTAGACTCAGATCGGAAGGGATTAGGAAAGAAAAGGTTAAGCCAGGGAAAGAAGCCGTGCTGTGCTAGAGAACCTTATCAACGTCAGCCAATCTATGTGTGTGACATATTCCGGGTTTGATTTGGTTTTCAAACACAAGAAAGACAGCAGGATTAGAACTAGAAATGTTCGGGAAGGAAAAAAACGGGCAATTTACAAGAAGGCATAATACCCATTGCTTCAGATTGGGTGGTTTGCAAGTGTTCTGGAGAAACCACTGAAAATTTTCTTCTCTTTCATGTTTATATCTTGCTAGTGCAATTTCACATTTAATTTACTGGCTTTATTTATTCTCTGTATATTTCACTTGCCATATTTTTTGTACCAGCAGAGAGAGGTTGTTCTGTTTTCCATAATAGTTTCACAGGACTATTTTTATAACTCATACTTTCTTGTTGTTGCCCTTAAAGTGTTGTTTTAAATGAAAATAATAGTTCTGAATTAGATATTGTCCAAGTCGCACAGTTAATGAAGAACGCTACTTTCTCACTGTGTGTCCCTTAGTCTTATTTCTTCTCTCTGTCTCGCTCTCTCTTTCTCTTTCTTTCGTCAGAGTCTCACTGTGGCCCCAGGCTGGAGTGCAGTAGCATGCTCACAGCCACTGTAACCTCGACCTGTTGGGCTCGGGTGATCCTTCCACCTCAACCTTCCAAGCAGCTGGAACCATAGGCACACGCCACCACACGGGCTAATTTTTTAATTGTAGAGTCGAGGGCACACCAAGTTGCCCAGGTGGTCTTGAACCCCTGGGCTCAGGCAGTCCTCTAGCCTCCATCTCCCAAAGTTCTGGGATTACAGGGATGAATCACCACACCTGACCTTTTCTTTTTAAAATTTCAGTTACCTGCCAAATTAAGCATGATTGCTAAACTCTCTTGCAGCTTTTAAATTGTATAACTTCATAAATCAATTTCTTTTAGTATTTAAAAATGACTTAAACAAGACATCTGGAATGTGGAAAGAAGGGAGATGTGAAAACATGAATTCCCAAAGTCCAACACAGCACCTTTCCTTTGGGAATTTCTCCAACGTCTTTTCTGTGATTGGCCGCACTGACAAATCTACATTCTAGTAAAAAAGAAAGAGAGAAAGAAAGAAAAAGAAAGAAAGAGAAAGAAAAAGAAAGGAAGGAAGGAAGGAAGGAAGGAAGGAAGGAAGGAAGGAAGGAAAGAAAGAAAGGAAGGAAGGAAGGAAGGAAGGAAGGAAAGAAAGAAAGAAAGAAAGAAAGAAAGAAAGAAAGAAAGAAAGAAAGAAAGAAAGAAAGAAAAAGAAAGAAAGAAAGAAAGAAAGAAATTTCTCCAATGGAACAACAGAAATCATTATCACCAGGGTCATGGTTAGGAGGCATCAAGAATCTGGGTAATTTTGAAGCCATGGGTGCTATCACTACCAATTTAATTTGTTAAAATAAAATACCATTTTTGCCAATGTTTTGCTTTATTCTACTTTGAAGACAAATGTATCTTTGATGCCAGCACAGCAAAGCAGTCTGTATTCTACATCTGAATTGAAATAAGTAGTTTTTCTCTGCACATGGACATTTAGGGGCAATTTAATTCAATTAGGGATGAATTAATTCAACGAGCTTTGATCACATGTCAACTTCTAGTATATGCTGGAATAAAATATACTGCCTTTTCTCAAGATATTTAAGACCTAGTAGTAATTTAAGTAAAAACAATTGCATAAATAAAAATGATTAAAAAATACTAGCAACCACTTTTTGAGTACTTAATATATGCATTTAGTCACTTGTTATACATCTGATATATCTAATTTTCAAAACAGTGCTGCAAAATATCATGATTATTCTGTTGTCTTTCTTTCTTCCTTTCTTCCTTCCTTCCTTCCTTCCTTCCTTCCTTCCTTCCTTCCTTCCTTCCTTCCTTCCTTCCTTCCTTCCTTCCTTCCTTCCTTCCTTTCTTTCTTTCTTTCCAGATGGAAACATTGAGTTCAATGGGTTAGGTGACTTGCCCAAAACCAAACAGCCTGGCAAGTGTCAGAACTGTACTTTGAGTGAGCTCTTTGCACACTGCCCCCTACCTGTAAGACTGGGTAGCATGATAGTGTTTTCACAAGGAAGATACAACATGGAACTCAGAGATGAGGTAAAGACCAGTGCTAAGAACATTTGAAGAAGAATTGTAGCTGATCTTAAAAAGGAATATAAGCCGATTTTCACTTCTGGACACCCCTCAGGCTAAGGTGGATCCCCTGTCATCCTCTTTAGGGCACCCTGGACTACCCCTTTGCTATTTTTTTAAATCACACTTGTAATTCTGCTTTAAATTCCTTCTCTACTATAGTGTACATTTCAGGAGGGCAGAAAACACTAATGTGCTTCTGGTAAATGGTTAGCAACCAGCTCTCGGGGTTTGCTATCTCTGTAAGTGAATAATTCCCAAACTGCCAACATGCCAACGACTGGCATATTTTTTCTTTTTTTTTTTTTTTTTTGAGTTGGAGTCTCACTCTGTCGCCCAGACTGGAGTGCAGTGGCCGCTCCCGGCTACCGCAGCCTCGACCTGCTGGGCTCTGGCGATCCTTCCGCCTCAGCCTTCCAAGCAGCCAGAATTACAGGCATGCGCTACCACGCCCGGCTGATTTTTTGATTTATTGTAGAGATGAGGTCTCGCTGCCCAGGCGGGTCTCGAACCCACGGGCTCAGGCAATCCACTCACCTCAGCCTCCCAAAGGCACGGGATTACAGGCTGAGCCACCGAGCCAGGCCACGACTGGCATATTTTTGCAAATATGGCAATCGGCTCTTGACAGTCTACTGCACATCTTGCTACATAGCACATGGTGGGCAGGAGCTGTCTCCATTGGTTATCATTGTAACCCTAGCACTAGCCCTTGGTAGATCTTGACACTTCTGTTGAATAGATGGCTATATCTTCCAAGTTGAAGTTGCTAGAAAGTTATTTTTCTCTTGTGATCCTGTTCTTGGTTAGGAGATCACAGACCTTGTCTGCCTGATGCTAACAATCCAGAGCTGGAAAAAGCTGAGAAGGAACTCAAGCAATTCTCAGAGCACCTCATTGCAACTGCACAATTGTTGCCCAAACACTCACCATTGTGCCTGACCCTCTTGAGAAATATGATCAAGAGGGGATGAGGAAAACATTGCTATTATTTTTATTTTGTTTATTTATGTATTTTTTTAGTTGGGGGTCTCACTCTGTCACCCATGCTGGAATTGTGGCACAAAGTTCACTGCAGCCTCCACCTCCTGGGCTCTCCTCAGTAGCTGGATCTACAGGTGCGTGCCACCACACCCAGCTAATTTTCTTTAAATTTTTTCATAGAGACGAGGTCTAGCAAGACGAGGTCTTACCCAGGCTGGTCGTCAACTCCTGGGCTCAAGCAATCCTCCTGCCTTGGCATCCCAAAGTACTGGAACTATAGGTGTGAGCTAGCATGTCCAGTCATTATTTATATCCTTCAGGAAAAAAATGAACATGCTGCATTTATTAAGGCTCAGTCATTGCACATGATAACATTTCTACTCTCGAATTTCATCAACTCAGCCAGCACAGTTCTGAAGGACTTAGCTAGTATCTTACTTGGAGACGTTGCCACCCTCTCTTCATCTTTAAAATGCTGAGAATTAGAAACAATAACATAAACCATCCAAGATAGCACCCAGGGCACTGCCTACTATTGATCACTAACAGTCATTATCATTTTCCTCATTATTGTCAGAGGCATCTGTATTCACCTCCTCCATTGAATCATGAGGTCCTAGAGGAAAAAACCCATGAAGATTCCTCTGTGTCTTCTCCTATGTCTCTTCCATGTGAGTTTCTCAATAAGCCTCCAATAAAACATACTTTATCATAGTGAATTGACTATACTAACAATCTCCTCAAAGCAGATGGCCTCATGCTGTTCAGGAAATAACAAACAAACCCAAAATTTAGGAACCTTTTATAAGTGCATTTAACTGTGACTTATGTGTCCTCCAGACTTGTATGTCAAAAGGGAGAAGCTTCAACCCACCATATCCGAGATTTTACTCTAAAAATACTCAGTTATTCTCTCTCCCCTCAAAGTCATATTTCTCCTCATTGTTAAGAACAGACTGTCTTGGTTAAAATTCTGCTTCTGGCTTAATCAACTTTTTTTAAACCTCTCTGGGCCTCAGTTTTATTATCTATAAAGTAAGGAAAATAATTGTATCTACCTCCTTGGGTAATTAGGAAGATTAAATGTAGTGATGCATATAAATTGCTGACACAACAAACATGTTTAATAAATGTTATGTTAGCTATTCTTATATATATGTTATGCTTATATCTGTCCTTTCACCTTAAAAACATTTCTAGATTTCTTTGGGGTATGCTTCTGTGTCTATTTATGATCTCTTACACCAAGCTATAAAAATCCTATTTAACCAGCGTTTGATATCTGTGAAAAGTCCGAGGTTTTTTAACTGGAAAAAGTCACTACCCTTCTATAAATATCACTTAAAATGTATCTGGATTTTGATAGTCCAGGTCATGCTGGAAAATACTGACCTTTAAGCCCTTTAGAATTAACTCTACACTCCAGTCTGGTCGACAGAGTGAGACTCCAACTCAAAAAAAAAAAAAGAATTAACTCTAAAAGGTGTTTTATAAGGCTTGAAGTGAAAATGATCTATCAGAGTGGATAAAAATGTATTGCACAGAAAGATGACATCTTTAGAGAATGTGTTGTTTACTCTAACTGGCACCCAGGCTCATTTGCTGTGGTCAGTGGGGACATTCCATGACTAGACACATAAATGAAACAGATCAAATGAGACATTTCACACTGAAAAACAGTGTCTTGTAGTGGAATGAGAGTGGCCCGGAAGTCAGAAGACCGGGATTCTCATCTTGACTGCTATTAAATTGCTGTGTAATCTTGTACAAGGCTCTTCACCTCTGTGAGGTTCTGTTTTTTCATCTGTAAAATATGCTGATTGGATAAGACAGTTTGTGAAGTCTTTCTAGTTTTATGATTCTATTCTATTCAGCATCATCAGCCCCAGAAATACCTGGATTTTATGATAGGAAGGTGAGATGACCTGACATTTTTATTAATTGATCATGTGCTTGAGGTATATTTTTTTCTCTCTCCTTCTGTTTCTGACTTATCTAATGTAAGCAAAAGTCTTCTGTGATGCCTCACACAGATAGCTTCATGAATTCAAGATCAGAAGCATTAGAAGAAGCAGTCACAAGATAAATGAACCTTCTTTCATACTTAATTCTCACCATTGTTTAAAGCCCACCTCTGGCTCTGCACCCTATTTTATCATTCAAAAGAGAGGACCTTGCTTAGTTTCCTGATGTTATAGGTCTTCGCTGCTCAGATATATTGGAACTTTCTTATTCTGAGATGGTCATTTATTCACTTATTATTTACTTATTTACATCTGAAAATGGCACTGACATTGATTGTTGTCACGGACTGAAACACAAACATATCAACAAATTTAATACAAGTTGCATAGTATTGGCTTTTATGGCTCATGCCATGCCTCTGTCTAAAGCAGATAATAGTATTTTTTGTGAACCCCAAGGAGAAGGGCATTTTTGACAAATTTTCTGTTCTACCTGAAAGGGATCACATATGTAGACCTTGTGGAGGGATAGTTCCTTATTTCAGCTCCTTTCAACATTTACTTTCTGGTTAGAAAAAAATGTTTTAAATAATATTTGTTTCTAATTACCAAATAATACCTAGTTATTATAGTAAGTTTGAAAAAGTTTTTGTAAGTAATTGGAAGTATCAGAATTACTTGTAATTCCACCAATTAGAGATAAATACCATTAATATTGTGGTACACCTCCTTCTAGTTTGCCAGGTTTTTTCCATGCATCGGTGGACATGCATTTGCACAGGTGTGTTTTTAAAACAAAATGAGGATCATGCCAAGTAGCTGAATATATTGTTTTGTGACCTGACTTTCCATCTAAACATATACAGATAATATTTTTCAACACGTATAGATACTAACAAGGCACATTTTGAGTGGTATTATGGGGTGGAAAGGTATGATACCTTTCCTCACTCACCATAAGTGTTATGGCTGACACATATAACAAAAGACAGGTTAACAAAGCAAAGCTTAACAAATGTATTTAATCACAGTTTTACATGGCACAGGAGCCTTCAGAAATGAAGACCCAAAGACCCAAGAGAAAACGATTCTTTTTAATATTTGTATTCATTGAAGAGTGAATAGCCACACATAAATGTGATTAGAAAGGGAATGATCTAATAGTAATAGACTGAGTAGGAAAACCCAGCCAGGCCTGTCTGTTCTGATTCTTTTGATTCTTTCTGGCTTCCTTGTGCAGCTTTCCTTCCTCCAGGATATAGGCCAGGACCCCTCTATAATTAGGGTCTTATTATCTACTTTCTGACAAGGTAGGCCAGAGAACATCTTTATGGCCTGCTCTTACTCAGAAAGACAGGGGAAAGTTACAGTACTATATCTAGGAGCTGTGGCTGGCTTTAGGGAAGAAGGTCTGGTTTTTATGACCTAACTTGGAGGAGGAAGGGAAACAAGAGAAAGAACTTCCAGAGAAAGGCAGAAAGAGACTTTGCTTTGGAGGTCCTTCCAATTTCCTTCAGTTCAAAATACTCAGCATGCCAAAGCATCATGTTCAGGGTATTGTTTCCTAAGCCCTAATTGTGGCATAGTGTTTCATTCTATAAATGTACCATAATTCATTTAATCAACCTCCCATTGTTAAATATTTAGATAACTTCTATTTTTCATGCTTATAAATAAAACTATGATATAGATCATTGTACATAAATTATTGCACACACCTGTGATTATGTCCTTAGAATAATTTCATATCAATGGCATTACCAGGTCAAAACTATGATTCCTTTTCTCCAGTAGACCCTGGGAGGGCCTATTTTATTGCATGCTCATCAAGACTTCAAATTCTCATTTAAAAAATATCTATCAAGCCGGGCTCGGTGGCTCAGCCTGTAATCCCGCGCCTTTGGGAGGCTGAGGTGAGTGGATTGCCTGAGCCCGCGGGTTCGAGACCCGCCTGGGCAGTGAGACCTCATCTCTACAATAAATCAAAAAAAATCAGCTGGGCATGGTAGCGCGCGCCTGTAATTCCGGCTACTCGGAAGGCTGAGGCGGAAGGATCACCGGAGCACAGCAGGTCGAGGCTGCGGTGGCTGGGAGCGGCCACTGCACTCCAGTCTGGGTGACAGAGTGAGACTCCAACTCAAAAAAAAAAAAAAAAAAAAATCTATCAATTTGATTAGAGTAAAATTAAAATTTGCATTTCTATGGTTACTAGCACTGTAATTCTTATCATGTGTATATGGGCCTTTTCCCCCCCTTTTACGTGCGAATTATCTATGTGGGTTCTTTTTGGGTTTACAGCAAAACTGCTGAATCTCAAAGAACCTGCGGGTTGCCACCTGCTGTAGTCACTGTGTGAGTGGAAGATTCTGGCTCCAGGAAGAAGTTGTAATCTTTGGAAACTCTATAGCAAACTCATACCACCAGTTGCACAGAGGTAGGACTTAGAATACCATCATATGTTACATAGGCAGTGGATAATTTTCCTAGCTGCTGAGATGTATTGTTCTTGACATAAAAGGTTTTCAGTGTTATGATTCACTGCAAAATTAAAGATTCAATTTAGGATAAAAACTAGGACAGAATTCTTTGACCATGGTCATCTATTTCAGCACCAAAGATTCTTTTTAAAAAGTTTTTTTTTTTTTTTTTGGAGTTGGAGTCTCACTCTGTCGCCCAGACTGGAGTGCAGTGGCCGCTCCTGGGCACCGCAGCCTCGACCTGCTGGGCTCTAGCGATCCTTCCGCCTCGGCCTTCCAAGTAGCCAGAATTACGGGCACGCGCTACCATGCCCGGCTGATTTTTTGATTTATTGTAGAGATGAGGTCTCGCCAAGTTGCCTGGTCGGGTCTCGAGCCCTCAGGCTCAGGCAATCCACTCACCTCGACCTCCCAAAGCAGGGGTTACAGGCTGAGCCACCGAGCCCGGCCTAAAAAAAGTTTTTTAATGAGTGTCAAAGCCTACATAGGATTTAGAAGCTTTCCTAGTGTGGCATGAAATTATAGGAGATGTTCTGGTATTTCAGAGACAGCTATTCCTACATGATAGGCACTAAGTAAAAGACAAGTGTTCAAGGAAATCCCAGAAAATACCACAGGAAGCAGGGGGGAAAAACATCTATGAAAATCTGGGAGTTATGTAGTACTTTAGTATTTCAGGCGATATAAAGCACAGGGCTATTAACTTCTCAGTTTCACGCTAGCAAGTTTATTCGATTTTTAAAAATTCAGTTCACCTTTTTGACTCAAGTGACTGACTCAACCATCTGCATTAGTAAGTGGACAAATTTTGTTGGATGCATTCACAAAGTTATCCTAGGGAGACATCTCTCTCTTTCCTTTGAACTGGATAGGACTTTTACCACTAAAAAAAAAATTTAAACTCTTTTGTAATGCACAGCCAAGTTGGTTTTCAGAGTCACAGATTCTTATTTTTGTCCAAATATATATAGCACAGACCTCAATTTAAGGTTATAAATCACTTGGAGACATTGTATTTCAAGGTAAGAGGATTCCTTATTTCATTTACTTACTGAAGCAAGACCTCAAGGGAGAAGATCACATTGCTGGATAAAGTTTATATTTGCACTACATTATGTGATCAATGAAGCAATGTCTCATAGTGCCCCAAGGCTTTGCTTGAGTCTTGATCTGTTCCATTGGGTTCTTGGTGAATTCCCTTCAGGTGGAAGAGGTTGTCCCTGAATATCACTAAGTGTGGTGTAGGGAAAAGACAAGAGGGAGAAAAAGAAGATAATGCAACTGCAAAGAATATTAGAAAGTCAGGCATAGTGCTGTGCACCAGCCATGGCTGGGTCCACATGTGCCTTCAACAGAACATCAGTACCCTTCAGAAGCATATGAGACCTAGGAATGAAATACTCTTTCTATATAGCAGCAAATCCACTCATTGGAAAAGTATCAGATTGTCAGTGCATGTGAACTGCTTGCATATTTCTCCCCATATTGGCAAACTAAACAAATGTTTCTCAGTATCATAGCCCTAACTGACATTCCTGAGGAAAAATAAACATGGGTATCAACACTAAAACTATTCAAAAAACCTGTTTGTTTTTTTCTGACACTTTAAAGTATTGCCAGTGTCAATATTTTGACCTATTAATTTTCTTTCTTTCCTCTTTCCCTTCCTTCCTTCCTTCCTGCTTCCTTCAGTCCTTCATTCCTTCTTTCCTTCCTTCCTTCCTCCCTTCCTTCCTGAAATGGGGTCTTGCTATGTTGCTCAGACTAATCTCAGACTTCTGGGCTCAAGCAATCCTCCTGCCTCAGCCTCCCAAGTAGCTAGTACTACAGATGTGCTACCCTGCTTTCATTTTACTTGTACCGCTAAATTTCACAATTCTATGATCATAAAGAACTCATTTCTTTAAAAAGCATAACTGTTCAACAAAGAAGGAAAGGATCAGAATGCTGTTCTTATTTTGTATTAAAAATTGTCAAACTATTGTCAGTATCATTTTTGCTCTTGGTTTTTTAAAAAATTTAAACCATTTATAAATGTTTTCTTTCATTCTTCCCCTAGTTTACCTATTGCATATTTTTCATTGACACTTTTTTCTTTGTTTAAATATTAATTTTGCTATGCTAATCCCCCAAACATATCCCCATTTATATGAAGTAGGAGTTGCCATTTCACTTAGATTTCCTTACTTTTTAGTCTTTTTATTATGATTATCAAATATTTTATTTCTTTCTACTTTTATGCATTATTTATTATTACTTATTTTTACTATGCTATAATCAGAGACTAGAACTAGGAAAGACATCATTATTCACTAGTCTATGCTCTTAAAGGAAGGCAAGATCTTACATGTCTGAGTCTCATCTAGTATTTTCTAACCTTGCTTTAGAGGTAATTCATATTCTGCATGTTTGGAAAATCAATTTTATAAAGAAATATCTTCTTACTCAGTAGTCTATATATTTTTGTCATGCTATGTGTCATCATTTCCAAGTATCATGATTCATCTGGATAATTATTATGACTAGAAGTCTCTGCCCTTCTTATTTTGGGCACCTCCATTCTCTGTTTGGGTCATATACTCAGTTTGCTCTCCCAGTGTGCTGGTTTCTTTCTCATGTTACCAAAACCGGTTCTCTGCTACTTTACTGGCAACTCCAGGGCAAAAGAAGAAGGAACAAACTGGAGATCAGATGACTGGCCTGATGAAAGAGGAGCTAGAGAGAATCAGAGCTTATTTTGTTTTTGCAATTCCATTTTAGTTAACTGTTAATGTAAATGCTTTGACTTCTGATAAAATTGTTGTTGTTTCATTTTCAATTTGAGTGTATGTGTATGCATTTCTAATATTGTATTCTGAATAAAGCCATTGCTGATAATGTGGGTCTTGACACTTGATATCTGCATAATAAAGGATAATTACATTCACCTGAAAAGAATATAAGTTAACAATAAACAGTTATGTAACATAACAGGCCAGCAGCAGTGTGTGAACCGGAATTTTTCTCAGAACCAACTCTGAATCAGTTATCACTGTCATTTATCACATAATGAAGAAAAACTATTGCATTAATTAAGCAAGTAGACCTTCTGCTTGTGTGGCCAACATTAAAGAGTAGTATGCCAATTTACTGAATGTACTTACTTGATAGCCATCTGTTTATACTTTGATGCATTTCATCTTAAAGGAAGATTTATATGAATTAAACAATTTAAACTACCAATAAAAGTTACACTAGACAATCCCCATATGCTTTTCAGACCTTTTGTGTGTAATATTTTAAAGTCTATTTAAATTACTCAAATTGAATTAAATTTTACAAGCTGCTTCTCTTTTCTCTTCCAGCATCTAAACTTTGTTACGGCAACTTACCATTGGATCTCAAGTTTCCTTTTCTCTGATGATAACAAGAATGATATCAATGTCACTCCAGAAACACCTGGATATTTACCACCTGTTTGGTTCTTTTCCATTTGGTTTCAAATCAAGTCTTGGCACCAGATATTGTGAGGCTGTGTCTATCACAGAACAGATCCTGACAGTCTGTGAAAAATAGAGAGCAGCTGGCTGACTGAGAAAGGAGCGCTGTCTCATAGCCAAGTGCTACACGAGTCAGGTCACCAAGTATTCAGTAAGTGCCTACTCAAGGCTTGGAATCAGAAACATTTAAAATGAGATACTTGCATTTCCAATTTGCCTGAGACTCTGTGTCATTTTCATAGCTGGTGGAGTTCCTTGTCCTTCCAGCCTCTGGAGGTGGCCTCAGGTGACTAGTGGCAGCTCTTGGGTAATTTTTCTGTCCTAGTCCTCTCCACTCACTATAAGTAAGCCATTGCTATCCAAACAAGACTTACTTTTCAATCTGCAGATTAAATTCTGAAGTCTTATAAGCCCCAAATAAGTACATTAATGTGTGGTTCGTATGACAAAGAATGCATCCTTTTCATTTGCTTAAAGCATGACTGGTTTCTTTTCTCCTTGGGCCTTGGTGACACAGGGGTTGGCAGTGACACATAACCCATTTCATTGTCTCTGCTACTTCTCATTGCTTCTTCAGAGTAGAGCTAGTTCACGGGACCATCAGGGATTGTTTTAGTCAAGAGAGAATCTTAGCAGTGTGATTTCTGACTTATGCCTGGTTGAGGAAAAATGGCATTATGGACTTGATTCCTTTACTAGGCTGTTGTCTATACTCCCCTCTATCAAGCTGGTCTTTTCAAAGCAATGTTATTTACTCCTGCCTGTTTGTTGTATTGCTTTCTGAAGCCTTCCCAGAGAACACCCGTATATCTCTCTAAGTAAAACCCAAATTATTTCATACAAAGTGAGACTAAGTCATGCAGTACAAATTCTCAATCCTTTGGGAAAAATAACACTCTCCAGAACAAAAGGCTGATGACTATTAAATGGCAAATTATAGGAGCAGGAGGGTCCTCATTTCAGCAATTGATTACTATAAGTCCCGGTTCAGATATTGATCACTCTGAGTTCCTGTCAGGGCTGTTGCCTGCACTGGGCCACCACATTCCTCATGCACCAGGAGTCTGAGAGCAAATTCTGCATGCACTTTTTTTGGTACCATAAGAAAGACAGATCATCTCCTGATGCTTCCCACCTGCATCATTAAAAACAAGACTGAAGACAAACTGAGGCTGCATGAACAAATCAAAGTTAATTAAAATGCAGTTTCTCAGACCTTCCCCCAGAGGTTCAGATTCATTCTTGTGGAATGGGGCCCAGGAATCTGCATTTATGAAGTACCTGGTGGCACTGATGTGGGCAGAAATCCTGAAAAAGTTTCAAGTTCTATGTGTGGCAGTCCATAAACGTAATTCATATTTTAAGAAGTGAGAAATAGACCAGGTATGGTGACTCAGCCTATAGTCCCAGCATTTTGGGAAGCCGAGGTGAGAGGATTGCCTGAGCCCAGGGTTTGAGACCAGGCTGGGCAACTTGATGAGACCTCGTCTCTACAGTAAATCACAAAAACTAGCCAGGCGTGGTGGCATGCATCTGTAGTTCCAGTTACTTGGAAGGCTGAGGTGGAAGGATCGCCTGAGCCCAGCAGGTTGAGGCTGCAGTGGCCATGAGCATGCCACTGCACTCCAGCCTGAAAACTATAATCAGTTTGGTGTGACTGAGGCATGGAGCAGACAGAGGGGCAGGAAAAGCTAAGGGGACCCAGGGAACAGCTTGGGAAGGACCATTTTTGCCTTGTGGGGGAACTTACACTTTTGTTTCAAAGGAAGATTTAGGATTACATCTGTGTTTTAGCAAGATCTCTTGGTCAGAGTGTGGAAGATGGGTTCAAGACTTGATACATAGAGACATTAAGGGATTTGCCCAAGGTCTCAAAGTGTGTGAATTAGTAAGATTAGTAAGCTTGGGAAGTTGCCTCATCAATGGGCTCTACTCTCATTGAATTAAAACATTTTCTTGGCTAATTGTGTTTGATGCACTTTAAACTAAAACACAACATCTGAGCTTAAATACAGTAGATATACATTTAGTTCTCCTTTTGCAAAGGGAAAAGAATCACAAAAAAGCATTCTGAGCAAGATCCCCCACACTCAGACTGGCATTTCCCTCTTAGAAGTTGAATCAGTTCTTGAGAAGTGTTTTCCTTACAAGCCATCAGGCATGTCCAGGGCATTGTACTGTTTCCAACTGCAGGTTCTGCTACTTGTTGCTTGCAGGCCAAAATGAATAACCACAGAGTTTTGTGGAAGGAAGGTGACTTTATCCCAAAAACCAGCAGATGGGAAAATGGCCAGGCTTATGCCTCAAAGAAACCATTTCAAACTTTTAGGCTGCAGATAGGGGATTTAAAGGGGAAAGAATGGAAAGAGAAATATCTGTCTGGGAGAAGTACAGGAAGCTGATCTTGCATTGATGGTTATCTCGAATCGTCATTCACCTGGAGAGCTGGCAGATCTGTAATCCCGATTGGGAGCAATGGAGAATTCTATCAAGGGGTCTCCAGACTCTACTATCAAAAGATCAGCCTCTGGACTTTCTCAAGCAAGTACGCAGATTAGAAAGAGAAAAAAAAAATTCTAAAGTGCAGGCTAAGAGCGAAAAAGGCTTAAAACTATTTTTCGAAAGCTAAAATGAAAATCCTCGGTTATGGCACCAGGCTCAGGGATGGAGTTGCACAGGTGAGACATTCACGGAGGGGCCAGCTCCATGGGAAGATTGGCAGTTAGCAAAGTGTGACTGAAGCTTTGATAAATGATGCTATGAGAGGGAACAGGCAGGAACTGACCCTGCCTGGATGGGGCATCTGTCCCAAGGAGGTGAAGGGTAAGAGTGAGAGAGGCGCGGATGTTGAGGGAGAACATTCTAGACAGACAGAACAGGAACAGGGAGATAGAAAGATAGAACATACTGATTATTTGTCTGATTAAAAACAAGAGTTAGACCAATTCTTGGAACCAGCTCTCTGTTCCTCAGTATGTGGTTTCCATACCATTAGAGATGAATAAGTACAATTAGGTCTCACTTGGACGTCTTTGGCCTCAGTGGAAATTTATTATTATTTTTGCCTGGCCTTGAAAATGGTAGAGTTTTCACTTCCAATGAGCTGAGTGCTTCTGTGATTTTGAAAGGGTCCCAATGCAGCTATGCAGAAGTGCAGGATGGATACTTAAGGTTATTGTAAAGTTTTGCCCCAGGCAATTCTGTTTATATGTATCTACACACTTTTGAAAAAATGAGAAAGTTGAGCTAATTTTCTATCTATTAATATTTAAGATTAAAATTTCCCTGTATTTTTTCTTTTTCAAGAATTTTAAAATATCAACTAGTATACATACTGATAATTTCACTATGTTAGACATTAGAAGATTTAAAATGAGATTCTTAGAGAAATAAAACCAAAATATTATGATTTACACCTATGTTTTAAAAGCCTAGGTGGGAGAGACTCAGTCATAGTTTTCCTGAAATCCAAAACAGTATTTTTGTCCTAGAAATAAATCTCATGCACATACAGAACATCTAAGTTTTTATCCTTTTACATGAAATCTCTGTGAGGCATATACAATAGATATAATTTCTCCCAATTTAGAGATGAGAAAGCTAAGGAAGCATATTTAACTGTTTTGCCTATATTTGCATATTTAGTTCATTGATGTGTCAGCCCAGGGTTGAGGCCTAATTTCCTAAGATGCCAAAACTCTTTCTTCTATAATTTAGATCATGTCTAATGGCAAATAGCCACATTTAGATTGAAGGAAGACATTTTTGTTGTAATTAATTTCCTTTGGTAATAATTAAAAATGACTTAATAGAATCAAAACACTATCTCCTACTGAGCAATGAGAAAGATAAAAAGATTATTTTCCCCCACAAAGTAGTGTCTGGCTCATAGTAGATGCTCAAAAGTATTTACTGAAAATGAACCAATAGCCAGGTGTATTGGCTCACCCCTGTAATCCCAGCACTTTGGGCGGCCGAGGCAAGATAATTTCTTGAGCCCAGAAGTTTGAGACCAGCCTGGGCAACATGGAAAGAACTTGTCTCTAGAAAAAAACAAAAAATTAGCTGGATGTGACAGTGTACACCTGTAGTCCCAGCTATTCAGGAGGTTGAGGTTGGGGTTAGTGGTGATGGTGCTACTACACTCTATCCCAGTGACAGAGTGAGATCCCCGACTCAAAAAAGGGGGGAAAAAAAAGGAAAGAAAATGAACAAATAAATGATAGGACAAAAGAGAAGAGGAAGCCTACATTTCATACACAGGTTCCATTTTCTGAGACCGAGGGACTGTCATATGAGAAGGGAGTTTTACTTCTGAGAGTTCTGGTCTTTGTTGTATGCAGTAGACAGAGCTAAAAGTGCAGCTACCTCATGCTCCATACATCCCACTACACCTAGCCCTGGCAAAAGAGTTCATATTTTATACTGTAAGTAGTTTTAACCAGTTGGACCAGGTAAAGGGTGCCTGATCTCCCCAAAACCAATTAGTTTGGACAACCACAGACCATCAGATCATCCCTGTCAACAATTTGAACTAAGATACCAGAAACCACGGCTAGAAATTAAAGGAGACTAAAACAAACCACGACTACTTATAATAAAAGGGAGTTAAAGTAAGAAGAAACAGGAGATGTCAATTTGCAGACAAGCAATTGTAGCAGAGGCACAGGAAAAAGGAAAGATGAGAGACCTTGTGGTCAGAGGAACTGACACAAAGAGAAGCAGAGGGAGGGAGGGGCACAGGAAAGAAGGAAGGAGAAAGAAGTAAGAAGCAGAGGGAAGAAGGGACACAGGAAGGGAGAGAGAGAGAGAGCCAGAGGGAGAGAGACAGAGAGAAAGTTCCTGAACTTGCTTTTCTTTTATATTTCTTTTTCTTTCATTCATTTATCCATCCATTAATTTATCATGACATATAGTAGTGTACATATTTTCAGGGTATATGTGACATTTTAATATTCATATAATATATAAAGAGCAAATCTAGATAACTGGAATATCTATCACCTTAAACACTCATCTTTCTTTATGGTAGGAACATTTGAAATATTCTATTCTAGTTATTTTGAAATATGCAATAGATTATTGTTAACTATAGTCACTACTGATCTATTGAACACTAGGTCTTATTTCTTCTCTCTACTATGTATTTGTACCCATTAATTGATTGTTTTTATCCTCCCTCCTCCCCCACCCTTCCCAGCCCTGTTAAGCACCAATCTGCTCTTCATCTTCATGAGATTCACTTTTTTAGCTCCTACATATGAGTGTCTTTCTTTGCTTGGCTTATTTCACGTAACATAATGACCTCCAGTTCATCCATGTTGCTGCAAATAACTAACATTTTCATGAAACCCAGTTTTATTTCATTTCCTAGAGAATTCCTCATATTGATCCAATAATCCTTCCTCTCCTTATTGTATTTGATATCATCCTTTTCTTTTTCTTTCTTTTTTTTTCTTTTTTGCAACCAAGAACTTTCACTAGAACAGCGTATTTCAAGTTCAAACCTAAAAATTTTTAATCAAGCTGATCAAGGGAAGCACTATATTCATTTATTTTGTTTTAGATGGACTCTTAATCAGGAATTTTGTGGTAGTGGCTTCAGGAGTGCTGCTGCTAGCTGACATTGTTATCTAGGGCATTTGAGCAAGTAAATGTGTTTTATCACCTTGCCGACAGGCTATTTGAATTGGTTTTCAGAGAATTCTGGCACTTTGAACTAATGAGTATCTTAACAGATTCAAAGCATTTATGGAAGAAAGCTTATTACATAATCTGTGGGAGAAAGCAAAAATATTTGGTTTCCTTGAACACAATGAATAACTAATTTGTTAATAAATGGATAATGTCACCCAGACACTTATAAGGATGAATGATTATCTCTCTTAGCCTCTGAGATATACAATTTGCTTTTTTGCTAACATAACTATGATTTTTGATAATCATGTTCCCTACATAGTAATTTATAATTCAAATTAACATAGTTGATATACAGCATGCTAAATCATTGTTTACCTATGACATGTATATACACACATACATATGGACACATATCTACACACATACTTATTTTCTTTTAACAAATATTCATTGAGGTTCTACAATGTACAGGATGGCATTGGGTGTTGGCTAAGGACAAGAATACACAATACAATACAAGGAATACAAGGACAAGAATCCCTAATGTTATATTGAATAACAGATTGATCATTGATTTTCATACAATGTTCTGCTAAAACAGGTGTATATTGTGTTTTTTCAAAAGGAGGCTGGTTTGAAGAATTAAGGTTCCTTTCAAGTTGAGACTTCTATAATCTGTTAAGGGAAATTGACTTGAGTGAAAATTACCCTCTGCTCTATTCCCCTTTGTGTCTACCATGCTTGATACAAAAACCAATGAATAAAGAGATGAATGAATAAATGAAGAAATGGACTGATAAGATTATTATCTTAAAAATTTTACACATGAAATCTGGTATACTCAGGGCAACAACTGGCCTTTGAGTGACTAATTTAAATAATAAGTACTTTTTTTCCCTAGTGATTACTTAGAACATTGAAATCTTGACTATACTTGTTTTTTCTCAGTTTTGATTCTTGTCTATGGGCCTCAAATAATAATCTTTATAATAAAATATACTAAATAGGGAGCACTGCCTTTATCCTCTTGACCAATCCCAGAGAATTAATTAGTAAGAAAATCTTGCTTCCCTCCAGTATGTCTCATAAACTTCTGTTCCCTCTGGTGGCCTCCCCTGACACCCCACACCCCCACCTTAATGGTTAACATCAGGGAGGTAGATGTGTGGAGCTGCCAGCTGCTGTTTCTCCTGTTCAGTCCACTTTCAGCTACGCATCATTTTAAACCACTTCCAATGGAAGCTTAAAGTCCCGCAAGTAGTCCAAGCTGCAAAAGAATCTCCCGTTGCAAACTTTAATGGTATTTTCTGTTGAACAAATAGAAAACTTTCTATTATATATGGTACCACCCGATCTACATTATGGTCACTGAAGGAGATGACCTAGTTCTATCTGATGCTTTTAAAATTAGCTACTATTGACCAACAGCTTGATTTTGCTAAATTCAAGGCTACTGAGTATGTAGACTTGGTATAAGTTCTGTATCATTAGTGAATTTAATCTTAAAAATAAATCCTACATTTCACTTTTAAAATGGCAGACTAACAATGTTACTACCTTCTTCTCTTCTATTCTTATTTTTTCTTTCTTTTCTTTTCTTTTGAGATGGAGTTGCCCAGGTTGGTCTTGAACTCCTGGGCTCAAGCAATCCTCCTGCCTCAGCTTCCCAAGAAGCTGGAATTACAGGTAAGCGTGCCACTACATATGGCACGCTTTTTAAAATTTCTCTAAAGCACTTTTTAAAATTTCATCTTTGACAAAACTAGAAAATAGCCATAATCCCAAACCATGATATACAGTATAAAGATGGTCTTCTGTATGAGGTGAAGTCAAATTTGGATATGGGAAAACAGGGGAAGACTATTCCCACAGTTGCATCTCTCGGCCCAAGGGGTCAGATCTCCAAAGAACTGGCACATCTGTTTGAAATCATGCAAAGAAGATGCAAGGGCTGGGGCTTCACAAGGTTGGGTTTGGCACCAGGAGTAACAAATAATTGAAACTGAATGAGGAATCATCAGCCACTGTTAAAGATAAACAAAGTTGGACACTAAAGTGATTAGGATGGATTTTAACAAGTACTACTTCGATTGTGAAAGTAATTCAGTGTGAACTGAACTCAACTCAATTTTGATTAGGAAGGAAGTGACTGGCAGCTGGGCATTTTGTTTGTTTTTGAGTCAGTCTCACTCTGTCACCCAGGCAGTACAGCAGCCACTCACAGCCACCACAGCCTCGACCTGCTGGGCTCAGGCAATTCTTCTACCTCAGCCTTCCAAGTAGTTGGAACTACAGGTATATGCCACCACACCTGGCTAATTTTTTGATTTATTGTAGAGATTCTTGCAAAGTTTCCCAGGCTGGTCTCGAATCCCTGAACTTAAGCGATCCTCTCACCTCCACCTCCCAAAGTCCTGGGATTACAGGCGAGAGTCACGCGACTGGACATTTTAAAAGGAGAATGAGGGAGTGGGAAGTGATAGAACAGGGGTTCAGCAAGGTCAAGGAGAATGACAAAAAGCAGGAAGGACTTGGTCTGTGTGAAACCATCAGGGTTTCTTAACTGGCACAGAGATTCGGCTCCTGCCCTCCCACAGAAGCTGAGATACAGGGGCCCTATCTTCAGGTGTTGCCTGGAATAAACAGTACAACCACTTGGCGGTCTTAAGTTTTCTTAGGCAGGCACTTTAAAGGGGGCTAGGGCCATCCTAGGGATGTGGCCTTGAGCTGTTAGAAACTATTTTAGTGTTTGTTCAAGTGGTTATAGGCTGGGGTTGAGACCTAGTCGAGAAAGGGCTTAGAGAAGCCTGGCTAGAATTTGGTTCCCAGAGAGAATCACTGTTACCATGAAATCAGAGAGGCAGAATGTGCTGTGGTTATGAAGAATGCACCTGCCTGTCTGGGCTTGAATCCTGGCTCTGCTTCTTACCAGATGTGTGATCTTGGGTGAATCATTCAACTTCGGTATTTCCATTTCATTGTCTATAAAATGGGAATTGATGTAGTACTTACCCCATAGAGAATCCATGATAATTAAATGAATTCATGTTTGTGAAGTGCTTAGAACAATTCTCCGCACAAAGTACATGCTGTGTAAGTGTTTTCTATAATTACATTTTATGGAGCAGTCTATCCATGACATAGAGGAAAAAAGAGACTCTATAGGGTGAATAGCCCTGCAGTCACTAATCTTGGTTCACTTGGGAGAAGCAAAGGCTGAAAGATTCACTTGCACATAGAACCCTAAATGAGCACTGCCCCGTGAATCAGAGAGAATCTTTGTACAGTTAGAAAATAGCCTTGACCCTTCTCCAGCAAAGACCCTGTCCAGAAAAAAGCTTACCTTGCTCAGAGTTGGATATAAATTCAGAGGAACCATATCAGAATTCATATAAAGATTCTATTTATAAAAATGAGATTGAAGAAAAGAATAAAAGATAAATAGAAGATGAAAAACATTAACCAGAAAAATGCCATTAGAAAACAGAAAAAGACTTAAGTCAAAGAAAGAACAAAACAAAACTGTTCACCCAGATGGACTGAGTTACTCTACAATGACGCAAATCCTTGAAATCTCAGTGGCTTAAACAGCAAACTTTTATTTCTCATTCAGGCTATGTGCCTTTCTTGGGTTGACTGAACCATGCTCCATGACATCCCTAGTTGAGATTCTAGGCTAAAAAAACCCCCATTACGTGGAATGACCTCAAATCTCCATGACCGGGAGAAGTGCAGAAAGCATATTATACACTGGCTCTTAACGTTTCCAGTTGGAAATAATATGTGTTACTTTCACAGGCACTTTCTTGGCTACATGCCAGTCATGTAGAAGTCACTTTCAAATAAAGAGGGATGTTCAGTGATCCTATCTGCCCAGAAGGGGAACTGCCATATTTGTGAGCACCTCTGAAAACTACTACAAAACAATTTAAAATCAAGTTTAAGAAAACTTCTCATTAGTAAAATTGGATTTGAATTTAATTTTATTTTTTTTTTTTGAGTTGGAGTCTCACTCTGTCACCCAGACTGGAGTGCAGTGGCCGCTCCCGGCCACCGCAGCCTCGACCTGCTGGGCTCGGCGATCCTTCCGCCCCAGCCTTCCGAGTAGCTGGAATTACAGGCATGCACTACCACGCCCGGCTGATTTTTTGATTTATTGTAGAGATAGTCTTGCTGCCAGGCGGGTCTCGAACCGCGGGCTCAGGCAATCCACTCACCTCAGCCTCCCAAAGGCGCGGGATTACAGCTGAGCCACGAGCCCGCTTGAATTTAATTTTAAAGGGCCTACTGTGTCTGAGGTAAAACTGATCCAGAAAGATCAATAATGAGAAGGGTTCACAAAAAATTGAGATATATCCTTAGAATCTAAGTAGGATTTACACACACACACACACACACCACACACACACACACACTGGGTTTATCTTTTTTTTTTTTTTGGTAACATTCAATGCTATAAAAATATTAGGCAATAAATCATCTGTTTTCTAAAGCAAACATAGTAGGATAGTATTTATATCCAGTCAACTTATCATTCAAGGATAAAGGCAATACAAAACAGTTTTAAACACACAAGAACTCACAGAACATATTGCCATGAGCCTTTCTTGTGTAAATTACTTGAGGACAAATTCTGATCAACCAAAGGATGAATGGGGAAACTGACAAATGAGTGGTAGTGAACGTGTGAAATATTTAACTCAAAATAAGATAAAAATGTTTATTCTGGGCGTTATGATCACTGAATGAAATGCACATTTTTAAACCCTGCCAGTTTAAAGTGACAGAATTTAAAAAGTTGAATAGAAAAGAATAAAATTATGGGAAAATATTGAGCTCTTAATGTAACCTAGGTATTGTTTTAAGCACTTTAAATATATCAGCCAATTATTAGCAATACTCATACCTCTTTAAGGTTGGTAACTAGACAGACCACAAACACAAAAATGGCTAATAGTTGTATTTTAATAAAACTTCTTAATGAGAATAGTAGAATTTAAGGTACATGTTCAATTTCAACTTTATTTTTTAAAACCTTATTGAAAAACGTATGTGCTTTTTAACGTACAAAATTTGTGTTTTTGTTTTTTTTTATTTTAAAAAGTTAGATTGCCGGAGCCCAGCAGGTTGAGGCTGCGGTGGCAGTCTAAGCGACTGAGTAAAACTCCAACTAAAAAAAAAAAAAAAAAAAAAAAAAGTTATTTGAGTATTTTTGAAGAAAATAAATTTGGGAAACATATATACAAATAAGTTTTACTTTTTAAATTTCTAACTTTTACTTTGTTTTATTTATTTATTTATTTTGAGTCAGTTTAGTGGCAGGATTATGGCTCACTGTATCCTTGACCTCGTGGGCTCAAGTGATTCTCCTACCTCAGTCTCCTGAGTAGCTGGGATTACACGCACTTGCCACTACACCCAGCTATTTTTTTTATTTTTATTTTGTAGCTACAAGGTCTCGCTATGTTGCTTAGGCTTATAACTCTTATTTCTATTTCTGAGTTTATGAAAAACCTTTCAAACTGTATACACTTTGAAGACAACTACATTTTATTTTTAAGAACAAAGTGGCTGGGCACAGTGGTTCACACCTGTAATCCCAGCACTTTGGGAGGTGGAGGTGAGAGGATTGACTGAGCCCATGCGTTAGAGACAAGCCTGGGCAACATGACAAGACCTTTTCTCTAGAATTAAAAAAAAAATTAGTTCATGCCTGTAGTTCCAGCTACTTGGAAGGCTGAGGAATGAACATTTGTATACCTCACCCTGAATTGTACCCCATATCTTCAAAATTAAAAATTGAAAAAATTTTTGGAAAACGTACAAGTAAATAGCAATCTTGATAGAATAAGAACATATCAAGGCAAGTCATAGAAGAAAAACTAAAAAAATAAAATTTTTAGAAAAAATTCTGTTAAAATTTTTGAAAACTCTAAACAATGAAAGAGAACAAATGTCTCTTAAGCATAGTGCACATATAATTCTCAAATAGAAAGTGACAAATTATTTAATGCAGATTTAATTATTGATTAAAACAATGAAAAATAACAACACAATAGTGTTATTGAATTCAGAATTTAAACTAGTCAAATCCCTGAAATAACACCTTCTTCATTAAAGATTTAATTACCGTCAAAACAATGAGAATGGAAAAGAATTATTCCTATGAAAATCACAATTCAAAAACAACAAGCAACTCTAGTCTGCTTATTAGAAAATGAAAAAAATGACCTATAGTATGTGGACCTGCATTTGTATTCTTGCCTACAACCTCTCAAATGTTAGGGGTAGGCCTACAGATAAATTATTATATCAAGAAATACAAATAAACTCTCACACAAAAGAAAATGAATAGTCGGTTATGGTAGCACTGGCCTGGAGTTCCAGCTACTTGGAAGGTTGAGATGGAAGAATCACTGGAGCCCAGCATGTCAAGGCTGAGGTGGACATGAGCATGCCACTGCACGCTAGCCTGGGCAACAGAGTGAGATTTCAACTCAAAAAAAAGAAAAAGAAAAAGAAAATGAAATGATTCTGAGTTTGGATCACAAAGCAACATTTAACAAAATGATGCAAATGAGAAATATCTTCTATAAAAAAGGATTTAGGATGTTTAAAAATAAACTACCTCAGGGGCTTGGCACAGTGGCTCACGCCTATAATCACTTTGGGAGGCCAAGATGAAAGGATTGCCTGAGCTCACGGGTTCGAGACCAGCCTGGGCAACTTGGCAAGACCTCATCTCTACAATAAATCAAAAAGTTAGCCGGGTTCAGTGACTCAGCCTGTAATCCCATGCTTTGGGAAGCTGAGGTGAATGGATTGCCTGAGCCACGGGTTCGACACCCACCTGGACAACTTGGTGAGACCTCATCTCTACAATAAATAAAAAAATCAAGCCGGGCTCGGTGGCTCAGCCTGTAATCCTGCACCTTTGGGAGGCTGAGGTGAGTGGATTGCCTAAGCCCGCGGGTTCAAGACCCGCCTGGGCAACTTGGCGAGAACTCATCTCTACAATAAATCAAAAATCAGCCGGGCGTGGTAGCGCGCACCTGTAATTCTGGCTACTTGGAAGGCTGAGGCGGAAGGATTGCCAGAGCTCAGCAGGTCGAGGCTGCGGTGGCCGGGAGCGGCCACTGCACTCCAGTCTGGGTGACAGAGTGAGACTCCAACTTAAAAAAAAAAAATCAAAAAATTAGCCAGGGATGGGCACGTGCCGCATGCCTATAGTTCCAGCTATTTGGAAGGCTGAGGTGGAAGAATCACCTGAGCCCAGCAGCTCTAGGTTGAGGTGGCCATGAGCATGCCACTGCACTCCAGGCTGGGCGATAGAGTGAGACTCCAACTCAAAAAAAAAAAAAAAAAAGAAAAGTAGGGACACCAAAGACATATCAGGAAAATTCAAACAAAAAGAAATTACTATCTTAAGAAACATCGTTGGATGAGGGCAGATAGAAATCAAATCAATCAAAGTGTTCTTTATAATGACAAATGTTATGATCAGTAGCAAATATTTAATATTTATGATTAAGCATAAATTATCATGGCATCAATATTCAGTAAGCCAAAATATAAGAAATCCAGAGGGAAAAATAGACACACACACACACAAAAAATAGAAGAATGGGACTTCATTCCTCTAAGGATGTGAAAGATCCATGGAAAAAATTGAGAACAAATTAAATTTTTTTAAAAATCTGAAATAGACATAGGTAATAAAATTAATATAATAATATAGAAAATAAATCCAGTAAAGGAGAGCTAATTCTGAAAAGACAAAATACGCTTTCCTTTTACTTATCCATTGAATGACAAAAAAGATTATGCATTGTCTACAAATTATAACTAAATCACAAAACATAGAAATAATCATAGACAACATTCTTCTGCTGACGTGTGAATGTAGCACCTTCCCCCAAATCATGATGATCTAAAATGTTTCTAAATATTGACAAATATTCCCTGGGGAGGGGGGAATCCCCTCTGACTGAGAACTATTGACTTAAATATTCTTTAGTAAGAATGTTAAATAGATTATGGTATACCTGTACAACAAAATAATACAACGTAAAAGGAAGGAATTTGCATCAATATAGAAAGTTCTCTAAAAAATATTAAGTAAGCAAAGCAAGGCTCAGAATAGGATGGAGATTTTTATTGCTAATTTTTTTATTTCATAAAAAACAGATTAAAAATAAGTATTCACATGTGCTACTTGGACATGCATATAATATTTCTAGAAAGAGAGACAAACAAAAGCTCTCTGGGGAGGGCAGTTTGGTTGTAGGAGACCATGAGTTGGAGAGTGCCAAACTAAATTGCTCCAGGTTCATTCTCTAAACAAACGATACACCTACAGAAAGGAAATTGTGAAATGAGAAAGGTAGAGTCCCAGTGTATAAACAGAAATTCGTTAGTGTATTGTCTAAGTGGAATAAAACACAAATTGTCATGGATCTACTATTGGCCACAAGACTGATAATCTCACATGGTAGCAAACAAACCCACTATAATCAACCCCACTAAAGCACAACTGTATTTAATTAAGGAATCTTGGTTGTCTCAAGGTTTAATTATATGCTGTATTTAATAACCTTGTAGATTTGTCTTAATAATTGCTTAATAAAATATCTAAATTCAGCTTTCAAAAGACAGATTATTCTTTATGATGAAGGGTCACCCCTAAAGATAAAATTCATCATGGTATATGTGTCATAGCAAAAGGTATATTTGAAACAAAAATAGGGACCAAAATATTTATCAAGACAACATGCATTGTATGCTTTTTTGTAATATATCATTTATTAGAGTTCTATGTGATCTATAGATTGTGCCAAAGATAGAAATGGTCATGTAATTCTGTGCACTTGAACTACAATCCTGAAAGATCAAACGAATCCCACTCTTAAAAAGAAATCTCTAATTGCTTTTGATTTGTTTCTCCTGCAGGGAACTCAACATGTCAGTTGGTCACGAACTGCTATTGCCAATTTTCTTCAGATTATCAGCAGAAAAATAATTTGCCAAAACATCTGCCAAATGGAAAGAGGGTTCCAATTCACTGAGATTTTGCTAGGAGCTGTAAATATTTGCAGGAGAAAGAGTGAGTTAAGAAGAGATATGCCAGCAAGCACTGAGCCGAAGGCCCCACCTACCCCAATCTGCCAGCATGAGTTGCACCCATTCTTCTCTGTCAATTCCAGACGATGGAGGTAGTTGCCAAGGCACCTGGGCCACCTCACAGCCAGCAGAGACACTGCAGCAGGCACTCCCCAAGGAGTTTTTTTTTTTTTTTTGAGTTGGAGTCTCACTCAGTTGCCCAAACTGGAGTGCAGTGGCCGCTTCCGGCCACCGCGCCTCGACCTGCTGGGCTCCGGCGATCCTTCCGCCTCAGCCTTCCAAGTAGCCGGAATTACAGGCATGCACTACCATGCCCGGCTGATTTTTTGATTTATTGTAGAGATGAGGTCTCGCTGCCCAGGCGGGTCTCGAACCCGCGGGCTCAGGCAATCCACTCACCTCAGCCTCCCAAAGGCGCGGGATTACAGGCTGAGCCACCGAGCCCGGCTCCCAAGGAGTTTTAATGCTGAGTTAAGATGTGACTGTTGTGCTCAACTGAGAAGGTCCTGACCCGTGAAAGGCCAGATATAGAGGTATTTACAGAGGCCAGTGTCTGAGTGGCATTTTATCTTTCTGTTAAGAGATTAGTGAGCACATTCCAATAAGTTAAAGAGGTCATTTGCTATTTAAAAGCTCTTTTTAAAAGTCAATTGCCTGTTCACTACTACAGTTGACCCTTGAACAACACAGGGTTGAACTATGCGGATACATGAATTTTCTTCTGCCTCTACCACCTCTAAGACAGCAAGGCCAGACCCTCCTCTTCTCTCCCCTCCTCAACCTACTCAATGTGAAGACCACTAGAATGAAGACCCTAGTGACCCACTTCCACTTAATGAATAGTAAATATGTTCACTTGCTTATGATTTTCTTAACAACCAGTTTCTTTTCTCTAGCTTACTTTATTTTAAGAATAGAGTTTATAATATATATAACATGTACAATATGTGTTAATTGACTTTATGGTATTAGTGAGATTTCAGTCAAAAGTAGGCCATGAATAGGTAAGTGTTGGGGGAGTCAAAAGTTAAACATGGATTTTCTTTTTTTTTTTTAATTTTTATTATAAAGATGTTGGGTACACTTCAGGGTTAGGTATACAAACATTGATCATGCAGGCACCCTTGTTGATGAGGTATGCCCCTCCCTCCCCTAGCAGTTTCCCTCAACTGCCAATCCCACTCCCCCATCCCCTGACCATTTCCCATTACTGCCAATCGCTTTCTTATAGCATTATAATTGTTCAAGGTCCTCTTATGAGTGAGAACATATGGAACTCTGTTCTTTGTTTCTGTGATAAATTACTGAGTATGATCGCCTGCAAGTCCATCCAGGTTACTGCAAAGTCCATATATTTATCATTCTTTCTGGCTGCATAATATTCCATTGTATATATGTACCATATTTTTTTATCCAGTACTGTTTTGATGGGCAACATGGTTGGTTCCATGTTTTGCTATTGTGAGTAGAGCTGCAACAAACATACATGTGCAGGTATCTTCTTTGTAGAGTAATTTGAGTTCCTCCAGGTATATTCCCAATAGGGGAATTGCTGGGCCATATGGAAGGTCAATTTCTAGTTCTTTCAGAAATTGCCACACTGTTTTCCAGCGAGGTTGTACAAGTTTGCATTCCCACCAGCAGTGTAGAAGTATTCTTTTTTTCTCCACATCCTCACCAGCATCTGCTGTTGTTTGTTTTATTAATGATGTCCATTCTTACAAGGGTTAGGTGGTATCTCAATGTAGTTTTGATTTGCATTTCTCTGATGATGAATGAGGCTGAGCACTTTTTCATGTATCTGGTGGGTGCCTGTAAATATTCTTTTGAGAAGTGTCTATTCATGTCTTTTGCCCATTTTCTAAAGGGGCTGTTTGTTTTTTTCCCTTTGGTGCATTTGAGTTCCTTATAGATCCTAGATGTCAGGCCTTTGTGAGATATACAGTTGGCAAATATTTTTTCCCATTCTATGGGCTGTCCCCTTGCTCTCTTGATTGTTTTGTTTGCTTTGCAGAAGCTTGTTGATTTGATAAGGTCCCACTTGTCTATCTTATTTCTTAAGGTATTGGCCTTTAGGATTCTGAATAGGAATTGGTTCCCAGTTCCAATTTCCATAAGGGTGTCTCCTGTGTTTTCTAGGATTCTTACAGTTTGAGGTTTTACATTTAGACCTTTGATCCATTCAGGGTTAATTTTTATGTATGGTGATAGGTAGGGGTCCTGTTTCAATCTTCTGCATGTGGTCAGCCAGTTTTCCCAGCACCATTTACTGAATAGGTTCTCTCCTCAGTGGTTGTTGTTGGAGGCTTTGTCAAAGATGAGTTGGTTGAGGAATTGAGGCTTTGCTTCTGGAAACTCTATCCTGTTCCATTGGTCTATGTACCTGTTTTTGTACCGATCCCAGTCTGTTTTGATTACTGTAGCCTTATAGTAAAGTTCGAAGTCTGGAAGTGTGAACCTCCTGCTTTGTTTCTCTTGCTAAGAGATTGTTTTGGCTATCCATGGTTTATGTTTCCATATGAATTTCTGTATTGTCATTTCCAGGTCTGAGAAGAATGATGCTGGTAACTTAATGGGTATTGCATTGAATCTGTCGATTGCCTTTGGTAGAATGGACATCTTAACAATGTTGATTCTTCCTATCCATGAGGATGGAATATTTTTCCATTTGTTTGTGTGTTCTCGGATTTCTTTGAGCAATGTTTTGTAATTCTCATTGTAAAGGTCTTTCACTTCTCTGGTTAGGAAGATGCCTAGGTATTTCATTTTTTGTGTGTGGCTATTGTTGAATGGAATTATGCTTTTTACTTGGGTCTCTGCCTGCTTGTTGTTGGTGTATAGGAATGCAACTGACTTTTGCAAGTTTATTTTGTATCCTGAGACTTTGCCAAAGTCCTTTATCAGTGCAAGCAGGTTTTTGACAGATTCTTTTGGATTTTCAAGGTATAGGGTCATATCATCAGCAAAGAGGATAACTTGACTTCCTCTTTTCCTATTTGGCTGCCCCTGATTTCCTTCTCTTGTCTAATTGCCTGGTCTAGGACTTCTAACACAATACTGAACAAGAGGGGTGAGAGTGGACAGCCTTGTTTAGTTCCAGTTTTCAGGGGAAATGTTTCCAGTGTCTGTCCATTTAGCAATATGTTAGCTGTGGATTTGTCATAGATGGTACTTACTATTTTGAGGTACATTCCTTCTATACCTAGGTGTTTGAGGGTTTTTATCAAGAAGGGATGCTGGACTTTATCAAAAGTTTTTTCTGCATCTAATGAGATAATCATGTGGTTCTTGGTTTTACATCTGTTGATCTATTTAATTACATTTATGGACTTGCGAATGTTGAACCAGCCCTGCATCCTGGGGATGAAGCCTACTTAGTCATGGTGATGATTTTTGAGAGTATTTTTGGATCCGATTTGCTAGACTCTTATTGAGAATTTTTGCATCTATGTTCATAAGAGATATTGGCCTGTAGTTCTCTTTCTTTGTTGCATCTTTACACGGTTTGGGTATCAGTGTAATGTTAGCTTCATAAAATGATTTGGGGAGAATTCCATCTTTCTCGATTGCCTGGAATACTTTCAATAGGATTAGTATAAGCTCCTCCTTGTATGTTTTGTAGAATTTTGCTGGAAAGCCATCTGGTCCAGGGTTTTTTTTTGTAGGTATTTTTAGTTTGACAGAGCCAATTTCCTGGGTTGTTATTGGTCTATTTAGTGTCTCTATGTCTTTTTGTTTCAACTTAGGTTATGTGATGTCAGAAAGTCCTCCATTTCATCTAGGTTATCAAGTTTGTTTCCATATAGGTGTTACATAGTAATCTCTGATAATCTTTTGTATTTCTTCAAGGTCAGTTGTGATTTGATCTTTTTGTATTTCTGATTGTGTTTATTTGGGCTCTTTTTCTTGATCATTCTGGCTAGGGATCAATCTTTTTAATTTTTCAAAGAACTAGATTTTTGGTTTGTTGATGTTTTCTATGATATTTTTGTCTTCTATATCCCGTATTTGGGCTCTTATTTTTGTGATTTGGATTCTTCTGGTAAAGTTGGGGTTTTGGTGGTCTTCTCTTTCTATCTCCCTTAGGTGATTTGTTAGGCTCTCCTCTTGTGATCTTTCCATTTTCTTGATATGTGCTTGTAGAGATATAAATTTCCCTCTTAAAACTGATTTCTTGGCATCCCAGAGATTTTGGTAGGATGTTTTTTTCATTTTCATTTGTTTCTAGGAATCTTTCAATTTCTTCTTTGATTTCAGTGTTGACCCAGTCGTTGTTCAGCATTATGCTGCTTAGTGTCCTTGTCTCTGTGGGCTTTGGGGAAATTTTGTTGGTATTTATTTTTATTCCACTGTGGTCTGAAAAGGTGCATGGCAAGATTTCAATCTTATGAAACTTGTTTATGTTTGATTTACGGCCAATGATGTGATCGATCTTGGAGTACGTTCCATGTGGTGACGAGTAGAATGTATATTCTATGCTTGTTGGGTGGAGTGTTCTGTAGGTATCAATTAAGTTCATTTGTTCAAGAGTCTCATTGAGGTTCTGGGTCTCCTTGCTGATTTTTTGGTCTTGATGATATGTCTAGGGTTGTGAACGGGGCATTAAAGTCCCCAGCTATGATAGTGTTAAAGTCAATCTCTTTTTTGAGTTTGCCTAGAAGCTGCTTTACGAACATTGGTGCTCCTATGTTAGGTGCATATATGTTTAGGCTGGATATTTCTTGTTGATGGATTGAACTTTTTATCATTATATAGTGACCTTCTTCATCTTTTTTGATTTTTGATAGCTTAAAGGGTATTTTGTCCGAGATTAAGATTGCAACTCCAGCTTGCTTTTGTGTTCCATTCACCTGAAAATTTGTTTCCCATACTCTTGCTTTGAGTCTGTGGGTGTCCTTTTTGGTAAGATGAGTCTCTTTGAGACAACATATTGTTGCCTCATGATATTTTATCCATTTTGCCATTCTATGTCTTTTCAGTGGTGCATTTAGTCCATTCACATTCAGGCTAATTATTGAAATGTGAAGGTTTATCTTTGTCATGATGTTCTTATAGAGTTGTTGTACTTGTTTGTTGTCTTTCCTTTGATTTTTGGGTTGGTGCATGTGTGTTTTCAATCTTTTTCCTGTATTCTTATGAAGAACATTGTTGTTCTTTTTCCCCTTCTGTGTTTAATACTTTCTTAAGAGTTTCTTGTAGGGGGGGTCTGAAGGCAGCATAATTTCTTAGAGATTGGATGTCTGGGAAAGATTTTAATTTTCCCTCACTGATGAAGCTTAGCTTGGCTGGGTAGGTTACTCTTGGTTGAAATTGTTTATCTTTGAGAACTTTGAATATTGGACTCCAAGCTCTCCTAGCCTGAAGTGTTTCTGTATATAAATCTGCTGCTATTCTGATTGGTCTTCCCTGGTGGTAGTCTGACCTTTTCCTCTTGCTGCTTTTAGGATTTTTTCTTTTATACCTACTTTGTTCAGATGGATTATTATGTGCCTAGGAGTTGGTCTTCTCATTTGTTGTCTTGCTGAGGTTCTCTGAATCTCTTGTGTTTGGATTTTTGCATCATTGATGAGGTGAGGGAAATTTTCTTGAATAATTTATTGGAATGTTTGTTCCAGGGTGTTCTCTTTCTCTCCTTCTGCCTCAGAAAGTCCAATTACTCTTAGGTTCATTCTCTTGAAGTAATTGCTCATCTCTCGAAGTTTTTGTTCTGTCTTTTTAAGCTTCTTTTCTATGTTTTTGACAGTTTGGTTTAGTTCTATATTTTGGTCTTCAAGTTCTGAGATTCTGTCTTCTGCTTGGCTAATTCTGCTTTCCATGCTTATTAGTTTATTATTTATTTCAATCATAGTATTACAGCTATCTCAGTTATCAACTCCTTCCTATTTTCCTCTTGTCACTCCTCAATTCTTTTTATTATTTTATTAATGTCTTGATGTCTGGGTTTGTAGTATGTGACCAGTCATTCTGGGGGCTCTTCATTGTTTGCATTCTGAAGTCTGTTTTCTCAATATCTGATCTCCCATGGATCTTTGTGAGACCTATATTCTTCTTTTGGTTTTTCTTCATTTGTGTAGCTTTGCCTCCCCACTTTTTCCTTTTTTTCCCCCTCTGTCTTCTTTAAAGCAGTTGTTCAGGGGTGATGGGGTTGCTTTTATTTCTGTTTGCTCAATCTCCTATTCTTCCTTATGTGAATCCTCTGGCTTTGTTCAATTCTGAAGCTGGACTGTAGGTTGGGGATTATACCTTTTATAGTTTTGAGACTTATTTGAGGGGGGAGCTGTGATTCAAAATTTATCTGCAGATCCCAATATCCACTGACAAGTGTATGGATATGCTGGATCCTGCTTCCCACTGCCTTGTAATCTGTTCATGAAGTAGGGGTATTGGTTTGCTCCCTGAAAGTAAAATGCTATAAGAAAAGGAAAAGAAATGGAAGGTGGGGGAAGTGGAAAGTGGAGACAGAGGAGAGTAAAAGGGAAAACAGACAAAGGTACCCACTAATAAATGAAAATAGACCTGAAGACAGATAAGAGTAAGAAAACAAAAACAAAAACAAACAAACAATCAAACAAACAAAAAAAAAACAACCCAGCAACAACAAACAAACAAAGACATGCAATCATACACACAAGCTGACCAACCTCCTTATGATGTACTATTCCCTTACATAAACATGAGGTCTTAGATCCCAAGTTGGAGGTTGGGCAGAGCAGGGTGGGTGAGGTACTGCCAGTCTCTGCCTGGTCACAGGGCTCCAGATGATCTCAGGTTCTACTGCAGCCGGGTCCAGCTAGGGGAGGTGGAGTATGAGACCCGCCAGGTGCAGTAGGTTGGCATGTCACATGCGACTTGGGCCTCTTTTTCTTTCTTTGTTCTTAGGTCCCAAGCTGGAGGCTGCCCAGAGCTGGGTGGAACTAATGGGGGCAATGCAGGTCTCTGCCTGGTCTGGAGCTCCAGCTGTTCTCTGGTCCCTCTGTGGTCAGGAGTGAGTTGGGGAGGTGGAGCATGAGACTGCCAGGCACTGCTGGTCAGCGTAGAACTCAGGGTGCCTGGGGACGGGCAGTGTTGGGGGCAAGAGAGCCTGGAGCTCCACAGGGAGAGAGCTGCAGGTCTCCCTGGATGGTGGAGGCTTGGGGCGGGGCTGGGCGTTGCAGCCAGGGAGGGGGCCCAGAGCTCCGAGCGGAGGGGGCCAAGGGCCTCCACAGGCGGTGGTGACTTGGGACTGGGCGGGAACTTCAGCCAGGGATGGGGCCTAGCTTCGAGAGGCGGGTGCCGAGGGCCTCCGCAGGGCGGCGGCTTGAGGCAAGGCTGGGTGCTTCAGCCAAGGAGGGGCCCAGAAGTCCGAGGGGTGGACGCTGAGGGTCTCCATGGGCAGCAGCAGCTTTGGGCTGGGACTAAACATGGATTTTCAACTTCACAAGGGATCAGCATCTTTAACCCCTGCATTGTTCAAGGGTCAATTTTTTCCACTCCCATCTACCATACTCCCACTGACTTTATTAGAGTACACTTGCCAAATAAATGGGGGAATAAATTCTACTCACAAGGAACCTCAGGTTTAATTTCAAACAAGAGGAAGTGGATGGGTTGGTTTTGTTGTTTCTCTTTGTTTTGTATTTATTGATGAAGTTCTGCTTTTTTCTTTATTGTTTTCTTCCTTCTAATCTATTCAGATTCATTATACTCTTATCTTAGTGTACGAGTTCACTCTTCAGCTAATTTATTTATAGTTTTCTTTGTTTTTTTAATGAATGCATTTAAGACTATAAGTTTACCTTTACATACTATTTTAGGTGCAACTCACTTTTTTTTTTTAATGTAATGCTTTTTGGTGGCTCGGTTCTAACTATTTTGTTTTTTTGTTTTAGACATGAGTCACTTAGGAGGGTGTTTTGGATTTCTTTTCTTTCCTTTTCTTTTTTTTGAGTTGGAGTCTCACTCTGTCACCCAGACCGGAGTGCAGTGGCCACTTTCTGCCACCGCAGCCTCGACCTGCTGAGCTCTGGTGATCCTTCCACTTCAGGCTTCCAAGTAGCTGGAACTACAGGCGCACGCTACCACACCTGGTTAATTTTTTTATTTATTGTAGAGATGAGGTCTCGCCAAGTTGCCTGGGTGGGTCTCGAACCCGCGGGCTCAGGCAATCCACTCACCTCAGCCTCCCAAAGCACGGGATTACAGGCTGAGCCACCGAACCTGGCTGGAGTTTCTAAATCTATTTTTTTAAATCTAATATTGTGGCCAGAGAATATGTTTATAAAATATCAATAATCTAAAATTTATTGAAATTGTGACATACACATGGTCAGTTTTGTTAAATATTCCTTGTTTACTGAAAACCGATAAATAGTCTCTGTTTAAGGGATACAGATCATTAAAGTGATCTTGTCTAGAAGGAATTAGGCAGACTTACTGATTTTATTGTTAAAACTTTCTAAAAGTTTTTTTGAAGTTTTTGTGCTTTGTCTCTTGGTTTCTGACAGAAACATGCTAACAGCTCACACTTTGGTTACAATTTTATTTTTTTCTAATAGTATTGTCAGGATTTGTTTTATGTATTTTGAAGCTAAGTGGTTAGGATAATCAAGTTTATGATTATTATATCTTTTTGGTAGATGTTCCTTCTATTTTTATATGGTATTCCTCTTTATTCTTATCAATACATTTTGGGTTAAACTGTACTTTGCCTGATACAACTATTTCTAGGCAAGTTTTGATACTAGTGGGTGAGGGAAGGCCTCCCAAGACAGGTGAGACCTTCAACCTCAGTCCAATATTAGCTTCTTGACACTGTAGCAAAAAAGAATTCAGGGACAAGTCAGAATAAAGTGAAAGTGAAAATGAAAGAGTTTTATTATAGAATGAAAGTACACACTCAAGGGAAAGAGAGTATGGGCAGACTGGAGACAGTAAATCGCACCCAACAGGTTGGGGTGTCTTTTCACAGTCATCTCTAACTAAGAGATGGAAAGGCCATGTTAAGGGGCAGAGTTTTCTGGGGAAAGAGATGGGGTTTTCCCAGAATTGGGTACCCTTCACTTCTCTGCCCATATTTGGTCACAACTGGAGCTGTCATGGCATGGTAGGTGTGTCATTTGGTAAACTAAGGCAGGGTTCTTTTCTTGCAAGTCATGTGATTTCTTAACTGCTGCCTGGTAGTTTCCATTCTCCTGTGACCACCCAGCACTATTCCCATCTCAGTTACTTTAAGCTAACACATTCATAGTCTACCTTTTCCATCCATTTGCTTTAAACATTTCTGTATCACTTGTCAGAAGCATATGGCCAGCAACTGTTTATTTTTTTACCTATGCTCTTTATTTTTTTCTGAAGACTAATTTTTTCAAGTTACTTTATTATAATTATATTTTAAAATGTGTAACTATCATTTTATTTTGTGGGCTTTTTTTTTTGCATTTCATATAGTTTTTCCTACAGTTTTAACAAAGTATCATATTTCAGTATTTGGTATTCCTTTAAACATGACACAAGTTTTAGCATATTATAACTATCATTTATTTAAATTATTGTAATACTATTGTTTCTGGCATTATTAACAATAGCCAACACTTGCATAGCCTTTATTACGTTCCAGGTGCTGTTTTAAGTGCTTTACATATATTGACTCCATTACTCTCCAATGTACCCTAAGAGATAGGTACTATTACTGCTCCCTTTTACAAATAAAGATATTGAGGAAAGGAGGTCCACATGACCTACCCAAGGCCAAACACCTAGGAGGCAGTGGTAGACCAAAATATGGAATAAAAACTTTAAAACATTATTGTGGAAATGTAGAGTAAACATGATTTTAATGTTGCAGTAGAATAAGAGTTATTAAATAAGAAGAGATGCTGGAGTCCAGCTCCAGGAGAGAGTCAGGGCTTGAGATGGGGGAATAGGGAAGTGGAGAAAAAGAAAAGATGAAAATGACAGGAATCCTCTTCCTGGGGAGATCTCAAGACTCTGCCAATTTTTATTTATTTTTCACAATCTTATATAAGTTTTCCACTCAGCCCTGCGCCCACAAATGTATCTTATGTTGCTAACCAAATGCCCATGTACATCCTTTTTGCACTCACAATAAGGTTGGCCTTGAACAATTTCAACTGCAGATGGTGTTTTTCTTAAGTCAAACATTTATGAACGTCCTGGTTTTCTCCCTAACTTTCTCATAACTATTTACTATTATAGGCCTATAATATCCTTACCCTACAAAGCTAAACCTTAACCCTAAGTCTTATTTAACTTACTTACCACTATATATTTATTTCTATTAATCTCATTTCTATCCTTATGTCTCTATATTTTCTTAACTATCACTTATACTATTATATATCTCTTATCTTACTAGTTTATCTTATCTTGCTATCTTATTATTAAAATTCTAAATTCTATCTTCATTAAACTACTTATTTAATCCTAAAATATCTTAACCTATTTTTTTAATCTCAAATGGTTGTTTTCCACCAGCTCTCAGCTGGGGTCTGTTGTTTATGAGGAAGTGGCCGACTCATTCTCGGCCTCCTGCTGTTACTGAAAAAGATCCTTACACACCCTAAGGGGCACCCTTTTTGCTGCAATCTTACTTCCATTATACCTATGTATAATTTTTGCTGTCAAAATGCCATCATTCATTTGCTCATCTATTATCTCAATTAAAGAGGGAGCATTCTCAAGCCTATGCACACAATCCTTCAAAGTTAGGGAAGGTCCGTCAACAGGATCCATGAGACTTTCCCTCTGTCATGGCCACATTTTACTGGGGCCTTGCTCCCAGCCGGCATTTTTCCTGTTTTCAGTTCCCTTTTACCTTACTTTTACTAGTGATTGCGGCTCCCGACATCTCCCCCTTTTTTATTTTTTAAAATGGCAAGATGGATAGTGTCGGTATTTCGTCGGACAGCTTTTCTTAATCTTTGGATAATGATTAGCAAAATAAGCAGCAAAAAGAGAGCAATTGATCCAATTGCGATGAAATTATATATCAAATTCCAAAGAGAGTTAGAGGAAACAAACCGAGTGAGAGAATTTGCAAAATTAGACGCTGCCTGAGAAAAAAGTGTTGGAGATAAATGAGCCTGAGAAATAGCTGTAATCTGGCTACGAAACTGCTGGAGATTTAAAGTTGAATTGATAGAATACCAAACTCCCTGTAAATGTTTTTGGACATCAGCCCAACTAATATTTTGCCCATTATAAGGCATGGGAGTAACACAAATCCATTTAAATTCTGCATGACAAGCAACAGACATCCGCACTTTAATATGCTGTCTCTGATTGCCTATATATAATAACGCTGATTCTTTTTTTCTTTTTTTGAGTTGGAGTCTCACTCTGTCACCCAGACTGGAGTGCAGTGACTGCTCCCGGCCACCACAGCCTTGACCTGCTGGGCTCTGGCGATCCTTCCGCCTCAGCCTTCCGAGTAGCCGGAATTACAGGCATGTGCTACCATGCCTGGCTGATTTTTTGATTTATTGTAGAGAGGAGATCTTGCTGCCCAGGTGGGTCTCGAACCCACGGGCTCAGGCAATCCACTCACCTCAGCCTCCCAAAGGCGCGGGATTACAGGCTGAGCCACCGAGCATGGCTAATAATGCTGATTCTAAAGCATTTAACCTATCAGTAATACCCTTATCTATCTGTTCTTGGGTAAATAAAGCTAAACTAACATTCTGAGACATTTCATTCACATGCTCCGCAGTATGCATTTCCTGTACTAAGGCCGCTGCAGAGGTTGCTACGGACCCCATTACAGTAATCAGAGCCATAATTCCCAAAATAAGGGCAACCACAAATCTACGAGATCTAGCTAAAGAAGAAGTCACTTGTTCCAAGATATATGTTCCAGGGGTGGCATACCAAGTCACAGACAATTTAATAGGTACAAATACATATGATGGATGCTGTAACAAAAATACCTGTGTAGGATTTTTAGTAATACAATTAGATAAAGAACAATTTTTACAAGTAATTTTAAAATGACCAAGAATGTACTTAACAGAATAAGTAGAATGTTGTCCAGCAATTAATAAAACATAAGGGGAATCTACACAAGCTTGTAACACAAAACTAACATTTGTTCTGGGTCTATGTAAGGTAACAAGTCCTGTCGCAGCAAATAAACGAAATAGATGAGTCTGATAATAGCTATTTGGCAAAGAGTTTTGAAAAATCGGAGTAACCCATCCATAAGCTGACCATGTATCTAATAGTGCTGGGAGAGGTATTGGTGGATGAGTAATATTCCAAGTGTATTTAGACGGTCCATTTTCACTTTTTAAAAATTCTCAAAAAGATGGACCTGGGGTGTTAATAGTTCCAGATGACACTGGATGAGAAACTGACCAATCATATACCTTGGCAAAAGAATATACTTGAAGGGGAATTTGATCAGATGGCTCGAATAAATCATAAAATACCATTTTATCAAATACACATGGTCTCCACTCTGGAAAACCTGAATTAATATCTACATTATTCCAATTATGCATGACATAAGTACAGTCTTTGCAGGAAGTAAAATTATTAGGTATACATGGGCCCTCCGTATATCTTCCATTATTACTAAAAATGTCTGCAGGATGAAAAAAGGAGAGCCCCCATATATTGTTAAGACTCCTGGAGGGGGAATCTGTTAATATGGATCTCCGTTTTAAGAATACACACCCAGACCAGGAAAAACTAGGGGAAAAACAAATAGGAGGAGTCCCTGCTATGCCCGTATAATTTATATTAGTAACTATTCTGGTGGACATAAATGAAGAACTTTTGCCTCCCATCAACTCGCTGTTATTAGTAAAAACCTTGATGGTAGGTTCATTCCAAGTTACCATATGGAATAAGGGTGGATCAGGTACATAAGCCCAACACCTTGGGGAATCACCTTTTAACACAGTGGCAGCATGACACCCAGTGGGGGACAATACCTGAGCAGTTATGACCGTGCGCATGGCCACAAACAAAGTTCTTGAGTTGACAGTATGTCCTTGGGACGCGACCAGTTCCTCTGCCTCTTCTGCCAGGGTCTTCAGCTGGCCCCAAGTAGGTGGTCTAGAAGTCCTAGTTCGTCTGGAGTGCCAGTGTCTGCGAGATCTCAAGGACAGCCTGGAGAGCGACGCAAGAACTGTAGGAGATGCGGCTGGCAGTTCAGCAGGAGCCAATGTGGATGTTGAGCAGGCTGGAGAAAGATCTACTGGAGAATCAGGAGATGATAAAGAAAGTGGGTGTGGCGTTTTTCAAGCCAGTACAGAAGTTCCCTCTTTGCTGTCGGAGAGGCTAAAATACTCAGTCGCTTTCTGGTGTGGTGGAGAGGGAAGCGGGGGAGGCACTTTTCGTTTGGTCCGCTTCGGTGGCATGGGCTGGATGGACGGGTCGCTCATGGTGGTGACAGATGAGTCGATCAGGTACCCACACAGACGAATCAGCGTTCTGGGGAAAGACACAAACAAATCCTCATCCGGACATTAGTAAAATATCAGGACCTCACCACTCTCCACTGAGCAAGTCCTTCCACCTAACTAATGGTAAGGTTTGTTTTTTGTTCACAGTAACATGCCGTGAAAAGGCCGACTCTCCTACATAATTAACATTTAAATGATTAATTATAAATAAAGCATGACTTAAAACATGATGGGGAGAAACATATTTATAATCTCCTTCTTGCAATTTAGTAATCTGATGTTTTAAGGTTTGATGGGCTCGTTCCACAATAGCTTGCCCTTGAGGGTTATAAGGAATTCCTGTGGAATGAGATATTCTAAGTGAATAAGCATCCTCAGGCATCTGAGTCCCTCCATTAGTAGAATACCATTTTTTAATATTTTTTCCAACCTCGTCCCAAATCTCCAATCCAAGGTTTCCTCATCAGGAAACCAAGGACTTACTTTCTGCACAAAACCTAAAAATGAATTAAGCTTATCTTTACTAACCTTAATACCTTTGTGTTGCAATGTTCTTCCTATTATTCTCAAATATGCTTTCCTTTCCTTAGAACCCGAATGACCCATAATTACTTCTTTTAAAGAGCCACAACAACTTCTCAAATTCTGAAATACTTTTAAAGAGACACGACAACTTCTCAACTTCTTTTTAAAGAGGCACTACAACATCTCAAAAGTTCAAACACGATTACTTCTCAACATTTTAAAGAGGCACAGTAACATCTCAAAAGTTCTGGCTATTTGTCCTATCTTTTCCTGCACTCACTCACAGGGGGTCTGCAGCACCCTCAGAACAAAGCCCATTCCTGAAACGACGAACAACATGAAAACTATACTTACCCACTCAGGCCCCTGTTCAGATGCCACTTGCTGTAGTCCAGCTCCAGGAGAGAGTTAGGGCTTGAGACGGGGGAATCGGGAAGTGGCGAAAAAGAAAAGACGAAACAACAGGAATCCTCTTCCTGGGGAGAGCTCAAGACTATGCCAATTATTTATTTTTCACAAGCTTATATAGGTTTTCCATTCAGCCCTGCACTCACAAATGTATCTTATGTTGCTAACCAAATGCCCACGTACATCCTTTTTGCACTCACAATAAGGTTGACCTTGAACAATTTCAACCACAGATGGTGTTTTTCTTAAGTCAAACATTTATGAACGTTCTGGTTTTCTCCCTAACTTTCTCATAACTATTTACTATTAAAGGCCTATAATATCCTTACCCTATAAAGCTAAACCTTAACCCTAAGTCTTATTAACTTACTTACTACTATATATTTATTTCTATTAATCTTATTTCTATCCTTATGTCTCTATATTTTCTTAGCTATCACTTATATTATTATATATCTCTTATCTTACTAGTTTATCTTACTTACTATCTTATTATTAAAATTCTAAATTCTATCTTCATTAAACTACTTATTTAATCCTAAAATATCTTAACCTATTTTGTTTTGTTTTGCTTTGTTTTGTTTTTTTGAGTTGGAGTCTCACTCGGTCACCCAGACTGGAGTGCAGCAGCCGCTCCCAGCCACCGCAGCCTCGCCTGCTGGGCTCTGGCGATCCTTCCGCCTCAGACTTCCGAGTAGCCGGAATTACAGGCATGCGCTACCACACCCGGCTGATTTTTTGATTTACTGTAGAGATGAGGTCTCGCTGCCCAGGCGGGTCTCGAACCTGCGGGCTCAGGCAATCCACTCACCTCAGCCTCCCAAAGGCGCGGGATTACAGGCTGAGCCACTGAGCCCGGCTAACCTATTTTTTTTTATCTCAAACGGTTGTTTTCCACCAGCTCTCAGCTGGGGTCTGTCGTTTATGAGGAAGTGGCCAACTCATTCTTCTCGGCCTCCTGCTGTTACTGAAAAACATCCTTACACACTCTAAAGGGCACCCTTTTTGCTGCAATCTTACTTTCATTATGCCTATGTATAATTTTTGCTGTCAAAATGCCATCATCCATTTGTGCATCTATTATCTCAATTAAAGAGGGAACATTCTCAAGCCTATGCACACAATCCTTCAAAGTTAGGAAAGGTCCGTCAACATGCCTCCATCATGGCTGCATTTTACTGGGGCCTTGCTCCCAGCCGGCGTTTTTCCTGTTTTCAGTTCCCTTTTACCTTACTTTTACTAGTGATTGCGGCTCCCAACAAAGAGGAAAAAACCAAAAACCACAAAATAAAGCTTGATAAACCAGACCTTACAATTTAAAACTTCTGTTAGACAAGTAACACCTAAAGAAAGCTTGAAAGACAAGCACTGAACTGGAGAAGTTATATGAAACATACTTAGAAGATGAAGAGTTTTCTAGTCTATGTAAAGGACTTTTGCCTATCAATGAGAAGACAAGCAAATTCCATCCTACTCAATTCCACTCACCTCCAAGAAGAGAGCAAAAGATGTAAAGAGGTAATCCACTAAAAAGGAAATCAGAAAGACCAACATGCTCAATCTCACAAGTAATTACAGAAATGCTTATGAAAACTAGGTGCTATAATTTGCAACTGGAGGTAATATATTTTCTTAATGCTTAATGGGATTGCAAATTTGGAGAGCAATTAAACTGTGTCTAGTCAAGGGGCAACTACGCATATCTGGCAGCCAGCATCTCACCCACAGACTTGCACACTAGAGCTCCAACAGCTCTTGCACAGTGAAGTCAGGCAGCTCTTGGTTAAGCCTGTTTGGTCCTGCCTAGAGGAATGAAATTTTAGACTGTGACACTGAATAGCAACATATATGAGTGCTTTGGAGCCACAGTTACCAAAAAGTACCTGAAATAATATATTAAAACATCTGAAAATGAATGAGTGAAAAGGCAAGTAGCAGAAAGGTATTATAATGAAGTACCATTTATTCAAAGGTTAAGAGAGGAATGTTTATATTTTCTTTAAATTCTTACAAAATATATGCACATGCAAAAAAATGCATAAAAACATACATGAAAATAATATTCACTCCTAGAAGATAAAGACAACCTCTGCAGAGGAAGTGTCCTGTGGTGTTATTGAAATTTGAGTGTAAACTTTTATTTCTTTAAATGAAGGATGTAAAAAAAGATGGCAAAATGTTTATGTTCATTTACATTTGGGTGGAAGGGGTCCATAAATGTCTGTTATATGTGTTATCTGTAAGTTTTTAATATTATGTAATTTAAAATAGAAAATAAAATATTTTCTATATATTGATTTGAAATTCCACTACTTTTAATCATTTAATTGAATTTAAATAAACAATTCTTTAAATAATACTTCAAGTTTTTCCATAAGCTTAAAGACAATAAGGAAGTGATTAAGCCCAGTTGAATCAACCAAATGATGTTTTTCCCATCTGGGACTCTGAGAGTTCCTCCCACAGGAGATGCCTAAAACAATTTGGAAGGCACAGGATGTGCTACCCTCTTTCTTATTAAAGTATACATTTTTCAGTGAATTTCTCCAACTCCAAATTAATGAGGAAAAAAACCTCTCATACAATCCTACTCTCATTCAGTCTTATAGTTACTTCCTCTATGACTTAACTTTCTAAAATTTTTCATGTTCAAGAATCACAGTGACCCACCTTTTTCTATGACATATAAGCATCTGGTTTTTCAGGTGGTCTTTTCAATATTCTCATTCTCTAGTCCATTAGCTCTGAAAAGTTCACTGCAACAGGGTTCATGTACATTGTTTTTTATATAATGAAGAAGGGGAAAGTATTGCTGATGATTCATGTCATCAACACTGCCATGGCTATGCTGTGAAACTATCCAATACTTGTTACCTATCCATATTCATAAATGACATGTGTCTATTACATATGCAAGCCAATCTACTGAACCCTCTATTGAGAAGGCAGTCTTGCCTTTTCTATTAGAATACATACCACTCAAGAAAAATGGTCTTAGGAAGACTATCTAATGTGACTGATGGATGATTAAACTTTGGTACATGCCTATTTTAGAAAGATTGAAACTTGGTTCTTTGAATAATGACGGGCAGGCCTGTTGGCTCTGATAGATCTAGGAGTGCTGTTGTTGACTCTATGTTCCCTCTCAGTCATAGACAATTCTGTTAGAGTGGAATTGCAGTCTTCTTACAAACTGCCTGTTCTGTTCTGATTTTGATGTCTAGATATGTGATGTCTATTTTACCACTAAATCACTTTTGACCTCCAAATCTTTCAAACAAAGAGGAAAATAATGTCAATGTTTAATATAATTGAATGCACTAGGAGCAAGAAATTTGTGGGCAGATTGTAGGTGTTCCATATTGTCCCATGATGTGCCTAGTGCCTCCTAATAGAATGTGTTGTCATTGTTTGTGGGGATTGGACACCTCCGAAATGGTAGGATTATCTCACAAGGGAATCTCATAGCTTGTACTAAACTGAATAGATTTCTAATCTCCAAGCCATAAATTTGTATTCCAGGAGTAACCCATTATTTGTACTTTCATTCTCCAGGCTGGTGAAATCACTGTCAGCGAAAATCCTCGAGAATGTTTCTCTTCACAACAAACAGACACTAAACCAAGCTGTTTATTCAATAACAGATGCAGGCAACAGTGCAATGGAATCTGGAGGCACAGACATGCAGCACAGAAGGTAATGTGAATCTGGCCTGTTTGCAAGATCCAGATTGTGTCATTTGTGTTTGAATGAGTTTGTGCGTGTGTGTAGCAGTTGGCCAACATACTCTCTGCAATGATTTCTGTAGGAAAATATCAGACTTGTATCTGTGGTGTAGCACAGAATACGGGTGCTCTCTGATTGAAGGACACTCAAGGAGACTTATTGTCTGTGTGCTTCCACTGGATTTTTTTTTTTAGGGAGCTGGAAGTTGAAGAGCTATGACAACCAAAAAAATTGCTAATAAGATTCCATTTAGAGCTGAGTCATTATTTCTGCCAATCATTCACTCCCTTTTGAGTAAAAGAAATATCCAGACATAGAATCCTGGAATTTGGAGTTGGACAGGACCTTAAATGTCATCTGGAATTGTCTCTCACTAATTGAAAGAATTGCCTAGTCTTAGAATAAGACTTTCTCAATATCTCTTTTCTCTTTTTATTTTCTTGTCTACCTAATGTCTCCTTTCTCTCTCTCTCTCTCTCTCTCTCTCTCTCTCTCTCTCTCTCTCTCTTCTCTCTCTCTCTTTCTCTGTCTTACACACACACATACATACACGTGCACTTCTCTGCCTCTCTGTAATCACTTATTGATTATACTTTCACCTGCTTAAATAACAAAATGCAACATTTTGTTCCCTCTTTCTTTTGCATGATAGTCCTTCAAGTATCATGGCATTTGGATTTACTTTCTTATAGCTAACTAAATTTCCCTTTATAGCTTAGTTTCATGCCTTTACCAGATTAGTCAGTTCTTTCTGGATAGTCTTTAGAGAGAGAAGGAAAACTTTCTTTACTTGATGTTATTTCAAAATACTAGAGGTTTATAATAAAAATTATATTGATACCAAAAATGACTATCAATTATGGGTATTTATTAAATGCAAACTAAGATTCTGCAGGTCTTTGACCATGTTTGAACTCAAATTCAGTCCCTCCTCCTGTATCTCATAAAGCATGAAAGACTTACCTATTTGTGACACCAGGTACCACAAAAGTATAGAAATATATTTCTTGGTCTTAAACTTAGGATCTGCCTATGATAACCAGACTAGAGTTTCATGTTAATGGTCTCCTATGACTGCTAACGTTGAGATTGTTAATATTGTTAGCCATTTCCTTCAGGTGCTGTATAAAACACAAGATGAGTTAGACAACAATCTTGCTTCAAATAACTTATTATCTAGTTGGAACAGAAGGCAAAGAAATAAACAGTAAATATTTGTGATGAGTCAAAATCAAAAGTTGCAAACTATGTAATTATCTTAAATGATTTGCATTTTTTGAATTTGTTTTTTAGTATATTATGATGATTCATGTCTATCATGTATCTCTCACAAGGGTATAAAATGCTCTTCAAAAACGATTGATACCTAAAGATAAACTTTGGATACAGTACTGGCTTGGAGCTAGTCTATTGATATGATAAATACCTCAGTTGGTTTTGCATGGGTGGGAAAAGAGCTAATTGACAAAAAGCAAATCACCAGGCATTGAACGTATACTCCTTCAAACACAAGATTCTTGAGAAGTCCTCCTAAAACATATACTATATTCATCTGACTTCCTAAATAGATGAACTGAGTATAATTTAACCTTTCACTAATGACTCATTGTCAACGGTCTGAACATCAGCTTTCGTACTGGTTGATAATATGACAGTGCTGTTAATTTAAGGCCCTTGGGGTGGGTAAAACTGTTTTTGTTGTAATTGGGGCTTATGCTTTTCAGGTCAGCTTTTGGCTTGTATCCTGACTTCATGTCTACTGATTCAGTGCAGTTTAATATACAGTATTCTCAGCAAAATTATTAGACAAAAGATAGGCTTTTTTTGTTTGTTTTTTAAGCTTGGTATTACCTGGTGGGGTGCCATCCAAGTACTAACCACGCCAGACCCTGCTTAGCTTCTAAGATCAGATAAGATCAGGCATGTTCAGAGTAGTATAGCAAAAGATGAGTTATTATTGTTAATACAGAAAATGTCTTAGAATTTGAAGTACTATTGTGTGATAAAAATAGTTAAAAAATTATTTTTGCCTTCTTTTAAAAGAAAAATATAAGATATTAGAATGTCAGACGTGTCCAACCCACAGCCATTCAACATATATTCAATAAGGGTCTGTTATATGCCAAGTACTTTAGCACACAGGTGAGTGAATAAGAGCTTCTGCCTTCAAAGGGCTGACAGGTTAGATGGGGAAGCGAAAACTACAATTCAGTGTGTTAAGTGCTATATTGGGCTAGGAAAGCACAGAAAAAGAAAAATCAAATGGAAAAAGCGTTAGGAGGGTTAACTTATTTAAAGGATGGAATGGAATTTAAAGAAAGAAGACGGGATTTAAGGTTGGTTTTTAGTTTTGTATTTTAAAAAAATAAAAACAGTGTGGAAAATGGCCTGGAATAGAAGAAGGTAGGAATGGGGAGACTAAGTGTTTACTGGACTAGTTCAAATAAGAGATGTGGAGGACCTGTTATGTGGTAGTATCAGGCACGTAGAAATAGAAATATATTTCAGGAAACAAAGAAGTAGAATTGGTTGGGTTTGTCTTTGAAGTGAAGAGGAAGATGGATTTTAGGATAACTACCAGTTTCCTGGATTGTGAAACTTACTGGACTAAACCTCAAGCCTGATTGGAAAAATGTTGGGTTAGTATTCTGGGTAAGATATCTTTGGGATGCCCACAAGGCATGTAGGCTGTCAGTTCTAATTGGTAGTTGGAAATATGGGTGCCCTTTGGAGTAAAGTGTGACTGACCACATGGACAGGCAGAAAGGGATGACAGGGAGTGTGCCTGTGTTTGAATGCAGCTTAGGGTCTGATGTATGGAAGTTTAGTGACCATATCATCCCAAGCCCATAAGCGGGAAAATTATTCTGATAAGCATATGTGCACTTTCAAGTTAGGACCATCCCAGAAAATACTGGTCATGTGGTTGTTTTTTTTAAGTGAACAAACAAATGGTCAAAACAGTCAGAGAAATAGAGCAGTTGAGATTGCTCTGGGTTGCAAAGGAAGCAGCTGAATTGCTCGCCACTCTTTGCACATGGATGCATGGGTAGTGATATTCCTATACGTTTATTTCCAAAGTATCTCTGCATTCACTTCATTTCACCTTTCATGAGGAGGGACCTCTGCACAGGATGGGGGCACAGCCTACACAGATTATGCAACCTGTAGTGGCTACCATTCTGAGTTCTTATAATCTCATCTGGCTCTTGTTGTTTGAACTGCCCGGTCAAGTGACCACTTTGAACTACAATGACCTACTTTCCCTGGTACTGCATGTTCTTTTACATTTTAAAATCTTCTTTTTTCTTAACTTCCTCAGCTCTACTGGAAGAAAAAAAGTTTAGCTCTGTTACCATTTTCCCTCTGACTTGGGCCTTTTCGTTTTCATAAAGTCCAATCTAGCTTTTTACCAGGTAGAAAAACACAACAAACAGCTGACCACCCTCCTTCTCAGAAAGGACCATGAGTTCAGATACATTGTTGCAGCAAAATATTTACAGAATCTACTGTCAGGAGTGATTGGTTTTACTATATCATCAGTATCTTCAATGGAGGGTGGTCTGAAAAATTAAAACCTGTGGCATGACTTGATAAAGTCATAGAAACAGAGCCCATACCTGCAAATACCTCCGCCACCCTCTCTAAGCATGCAGTCACCATAAGCTTTGTTAGCTCAAAGACAGAATTCACATAGGGGAAATGCTAACTGTATGTTTTATTTGAATGTAAAGTATCTCTGTGTTCATCAGCCTTTCTAAGGCAGGGTGTTCTTTTTCACAAAATAAAAATGTCAGAAATGTGATAGCCAAGTTCATATGTTTAAGAGTGCCAGCCCCAAATACAAGGAGGAAATTAGCATTCTAGTCACGGACTGCAAGCAGTTTATTCTGGAGTTCATTCTGAGGAGGTAATGACTAGGAAAATGACAAAGAAAACTGTTACTGACCATAAGTGAGCAATCACTCTGTCGTATTACTGCGATAATTTAGATAAATGCGGGGTTTCGCTGTCTCCCATGGAGACGGGCTGCTGACGTCTTTGATAATGGCAGTCTACGTAAAGGTTGCTTTTGACAAATGTATTTTTTCATCCCACAGATGTAAAATAGTCATGTCTATGCCTGCCTGTTGGACGGAGTAATAGCTCTTTTTAGAAGTTTTTCGTTGTTGTTTGTTTTGTTTTGCTTTGTTTTTATTTATCAGTTCCCTGTGTTTGGTGCGGAGGGACACATGCTAAAATGCCCCCTCAAAGACTTTTCAGCCTCTGTGAAAAGCAGTGTTTGGAAGCATAAGGTATTTAATAAATGAATGTTGAGCATACCATATTTTTGTTCAATTGACTTCTATTCTTTTAGCAGCTGCTAATTATACACTGTTGATATTTGGAGGCCGGTAACAGATTTCTCTGTTCCATCTGGGTAATCGGGCTTTTCAAGAGTGGACTTTTCCCCACCCTGACATTAGTAGGATTTTGGCTGGCACATTTTGAGGGCAGTGATCAAATTAAGTCAAAGTAAGTTGGCAGACAGCAGTTTTTAAGGAAGAAAATAAAATGTACCTGGTGGTGTTTGCAAAATATTTTATTTTACTTTTGATGTCATAGTGTACTCTCAGATGCCTTCTAAGCCTTTTAGTACCAAGGGAAGTATAGGAGCAACTATACTCATTTTCAGAGTGAATAATCAATGTGTACACTCTAAGACTATTTTGTCTTGAGAAGAAATTGAGCAAAAATGGCCACGACCTACATCCTACCTATTAAGCAGTTTCAAGAACTGCATGGAGTAAGGGATGCAGCATCTGTGTCTAATGGAGCAGGGCAGGATGGGGCAGCTGAATGGCTCAGCCCTTAAGCCAGACTGCAGGGGCGCAAGCCCAGTTACTGCAAGACACTAGCCACGAATGGGACAGTTTCTCCAATTTTCTAAAATTGAGTGTCTTCATATGTAGAAAGGGGTGAAAATAGCATCTAATTTTTAGGATTGTTGTGAGAATGACAGAAGACCATGAATATAAAGCTATAATGATAATAATGACAATGATTGAAAAGATAAAAGCCTCACTTTGAACTAACCATAGGTTACTGTGATGCAATGTCTTTGAGAGTAGAAGGCAGGTTCTTTCTTACTTGTCGTCCTAATAGGAAGGCAAAGAGTCACATAAAAGTTTCAATTATTAGCTCTCCCTCTATGTACTATTTTGCTTTATTCTTGCACATGCATTCATGCCTTGAACATAATGAGTGTTTCATTCTTATTTTAATATAGCTAATCAATTGCAATGCTAGCTCAGGTAAGTGGTTGCCTCACTCCTGCAGACTGGGTTGGGGGCCTGGTGTGCTGCTGCGCAGTGGTTATACGAGCCAGCATTGCATTTAGGATGTCCAGTTCACCATATATGTGGGCTCAGTCACCATCAAAGAGAAGTACATCTTCAGAGACTCTCAAATCCCCACTCTTGGAAACTCTAAGTAAAATAAAATACAGGGAATTCCTACAGTCTGACATGCTCTAGGTGGACATTTAATTTACATAGAAAATAGTATAAAACCTATATCTGCATCATTTCTTTTAGGCATAATAGTTGATGATATTTTTTGAAAATTTTATACATAATCCTTAAATTTGATTATTTTGAATCCTAACAAAACAGATGGTCTGCTGGTTTTAGTTCAATGAACTAAAGATATTTACCTTCAAAACAACTAGAATTGATCAACCCTGGTGGCACATTAGAATCACCTAGAAAGTTTGTTTACTTGCTCTTTTTTAAAATGCTGATTCCTGGGCTTCTTCCCAGGTCACCTAATTCAGAATCTCTGGGGATGGGTGTTGGCATTCATAGGTTGTAAAAGCTCTATGGAATTGTAATTTATTACCAGGATTGAGAAAACAGACATGATTATTTCAGCTTTGTCTTAATTACATTAGAGCAGTGCTTAATTTTTATGAAAAAAATTACAGTGTAATAAAAAATTTAAAACTACACAAGTTCTTTACAAATGGTAGCACTGCTGAAGATGAACTGTTGACCTGTACCATTACCACCTAAAAAGTTCCTCTCTCAGCTGGTGTAAGAAAGTCTTAATTTGATATATGAAGGGCTCAAAACTCCCAGTAGCTCCCCTCTCACTCAGGGTAAAAGCCAAGGCTCCCATTAAAAAGTGATCAAAAAACATGAATAGACACTTCTCAAAAGAAGATACACAGGCAGCCAACAGACACATGAAAAAGTGTTCAGCCTTACTAGTCATCAGAGAAATGTAAATCAAAACCGCATTGAGATACTACCTAACCCCAGTAAGAATGACCATCATTAATAAAACAAATAGCAACAGATGCTGGCGAGGATACAGAGAAAAAGGAATGCTTCTACACTGCTGGTGGGAATGCAAACTAGCACAACCTCTTTGGAAGACAGTGGTGATTTCCAAAACAACTAGAAATTGACCTTCCATGTGACCTAGCAATCCCCAGATTGGGAATATACCCAGAGGAACTCAAGTCATTATACAAAAAAATACCAGCACATGCGTGTTCATTGCAGCTCTATTCACAATAGCAAAAACATGGAACCAACCATGCTGCCTATCAAAGCAGGACTGGATAAAAAAAAAATGTGGTACATATACACAACGGAATATTATGCAGCCATAGAGAAGGACAAACATATGGACTTCGCAGCATCTTAGATGGATTTAGAGTCTATCATACTCAGTGATCTATCACAGAAACAAAGAACAGAGTACCATATGTTCTCACTCATAAGCAGATCTTGAACAGTTATCGTAATACTATAAGAAAAGGATTGGCGGTAGTGGGAAACTGCCAGGGGAGAGCAGTGGAATTGGAAGTTGAGGAAAACTGCCAGGGAGGGAGGGGTACACCTCATCAACAAGGGGACCTGCATAATGAACATTTGTATACCTAACCCTGAATTGTACCCTACATCTTTAAAAAACAAACAAACAAAAGCAACCATCAAACAAACAAACAAAAACCAAGGCTCCTGCAATGGTCCAAGAGAGCTACCCCTCTTTCCTTCACATCTCTGATATCAGTTCCTCCTCTCTGCCTTGCTTGCCTCTGCTACAGCTTATCTACTTCCTGCTTCTCTCAGACCTGCTAGGTGGGTTCTTGCTTTGTAAACTTTGTATCCACCATTCCCTCACCCAACCGGATAAGGTCGGATAAGGTCCTTATGTCTTCCGGTCTTTTCTTCAAGTGACACCTTTGCAATGTGAGCTCCCCTGACCACATATTGAAAACTTGAAACCTATGACCCACATGCCTCCACGGCTCTCCTGATCTCTATCGCCCCACTTGATTTTTTTCCTATAGCATTTCTCAGCTTCCAACACACTATAGAATTCACTTCATTATCATGTTTATTATTAATTACTTAAGAATAGATGATCCAAAAAGACAAGGATCTTTGTCCCATGAGGATTTTAGTCTATTCCACCAGTATGTTCCAAGTGTCTAGAAAAGCACCTGGTACATAGTAGCCAATCAGTATATCACTGTTAAATGAATGAATGAAATGCCCACCTGGCCTCTGACATTCTAGTCCTACCCAATTCCCCAGATAGGACCCATGGTCTGGTCATTTTTTTCAGGTTTCCAGACCTCTGCCTTCAGACTATTACATGACAGTTTGTCTAGGCCTGTAAGGAAGGATAAAGGACATATCCTAGCCCACAGTCACACTAATTCTATCTTTCTTTTCTCCTGTTTTATTGCTGACGTGGACATTAAAAAAAGAAAAGCTGAATCAAACTACCCCAGGCAGAAGAAGTTTTCACTCCACAGTTTTTGAAGATATTCCATAATAACCCAGTTGCTTAATTATGGTCTGTTTTATATCTTACATCTTGTTCTTTGAGGGACAGAAAAGCAGAAATCTCTTAACTATTAGTAGGGGGAGGAGAGTTAATGACTGAATATTGCATATATCTATCATTTATAGCTCTCAGCTCCATATTTTTTTCACTGGGCAAATTTCCTATGAGAAGATTTGTTTCTCAGCAAGATTTTAGCATAAGTGAAAATGTTTTAGAGGTAGTTAAATCTAAGCATTAGTCCTAATTTCCTATAACTTTGAATTAATAGCTTTTGCCTCACCTCCTGCATTGGACTCAACATTCATCTCAATAAAGCTGCTCCCCAGAAACCCCTTGTTCAAAGTAGCAAAATCTGTCCTCTCAGATAAACAAAGACTGAACTGAGTGTTTTGTTTTGTTTATTTTTGTCTTTCTCCATGATCAGCATGAGGGCTGATCTTCAGGAAATATAACGTCGGAAACTCTGATTGGATCTTACTTGGATTTTCCAATTTTAATATGTGGCTTTAGGAGGAAAAAGCTGTCATATAAACCCATCTTAGCAGTCTGAGTAATAGATGGAAAATTGTAGTCAAAGGTATACGGCTTTGAGTACACATATTCTTTTTGTTCTCCAAGTTTGACACATTATAGAGTAACCTTTTAGTGAAATTACAAAGCTTTCATGCTGCCCTCTCTAACCTGTCTGCTGATAGCTGGGAAGAGAAGACAATTATGTGTAGTTACAAAGCACTGGCCTTTTTAGTCTGTGGGTTTTTTTGGTTTTTTTTCCCTTTCATATAGCTGTATTTGCCCATATCTTTCATTCTTTACCTAATTTGTTGGAAGTGGTCATTCAGGGAATGCTGGGGAAGGATGAAGAGGAAGAAAACACTCTTATGATTAAGGCATTGAAAATTGAAACTGAAAAACGAAGACGAGCTAGCATCATTTGAACCATAGCCCCTGGAAGGTCCTGAGTCCTGATTAACTCAGAACAGCCGAGTGAGCAAGAAGAATATAGAAACAGAGGTCACACCACGTGTCTCTCAAACTCTGGCACACAAGTGAGCAATGAGTGCCTTCAGCTGTTGCCTCAGCATGTGAGGAGAGAAGAGAGCTGACTGTTCAGATTGCCAAGTGAACCTGAAATTTGTAAATTAATACATGCAGATGGTAGGGGAGCCTTTGGAATGGGAGGAAGAAACTAGGACCAATTCTTCTTTGTCCTAAGTGGCATCTGAAAGTCTTTCCAATTGTGGGGGAATTATGAAATGTGAGTGAGACTGGGTTTTGGTGTTTTCTCACTGCCCCTTTAGAAACTCCCAGCCTCCTCGGTGGCGCTGCTGTATTTATGTCGGAGTGTGACCCTTATTCTGTCAGAACTGGACCCTGCTTAAAAATGAGATTCTAAAGGTTTTGTATATCCACCCTTGTTCCTCCTCAGGGTATTAATAATTAAAGTCAACTTTCAAGGTTCAGTCTCTCATAGTATCACTACAGGGCAGAGTTAGGGATGTTGTAGGTAAAGAAGGTCTTTCAAGTCACTCCAGGTAGACCATCACCTCCTTGTCCTACAACTGGAGCCATAAGCAAAGCTGTAAGTGAGTCTGTCACTAGACAAAGTTTCTTACCATATGTCAAAGCTGTACTGGCGCTTTCGGTTTCCACTTGCTACTCCAGTGTTTGATCCGATCACACTGAGCACTGATCTGAGCATTGACACCTCACAATAATGTATTCAGGGGCAGCAACAGATGCAACCATTGCAAAAGTTGTAATTCAAAGTGATGGGAAAATTAGGTCCCTGGATGGCTTCACCTCTGGCTAACCACAACTTCAAGATAGGGAGACTTCTAGAACTGAAACAAACAAACAAAAAGATACTTATGTCATATAATATTTACTGTGGGAAGGAAACAATGAAGGGTTAATTCAATTTTATTGATTCAGAGTTGAGAAAATGAGGCTTGAGGGGATAAAATAACCTTCTCAGTCACCCAGGCCATGTGTAATGGAATCAGGTGAGATCCCAAATCCCTGAACCCTCTGTTCCGATTCCTTTTCAAATAATCATGAGAACCCTTAGTTAAGCACGTACAGTCCTTTTAGAGAATCAAATTTGACATCATGCATGGAGAGCTCTCAGCTGAGCCTGTGCTCTGTTCCCTGCCAAGAGGCGAACATGCCTGGTCATGTCCCAGGTCCTGGTAGCATAAGCCAGTCAAGAATTTCTATGCACCAAAAACCCACAGATGTTACAAAATAACTCATCTTAAGGAGGAGGGAATTAAGACTCTACAATAGGGCTAATAAGAATGTCTTATGTTGAAAGGAAAAGAGTGACTTTTCTGTCAGTTAATGACAGAATCCCTATTGACTCATTTGACAGAACTGACTCAGTTGACAGAATCGCCATTGACTCAATTCCTATTGAGTCATTCTTGAGTCTGTGGAAGGCAGCTGCATTCTCATAAGAATTTACTTAAGGACAAAAATTGGGGAATAGATTCTCCCCACCTTAACCCAGGGTTTCACTGGCGTGATACAAGCCAAGGATCATGGGTAGAAGGCAGCACTGTCCGTTTTCTGTACCTTAGTCTATATGAATGCCACTGCCTGGAGTTGTGCAGTTAACAACCTGTGCACCCAAATACAGAGGTCCTTGTCTAGAATATTAAATTCTACTCACTGAACTAGGAGACAGTGATGGAGAGGAAATGATCAAACAATTTAGTCATTAATAACTGAGAAATCTTTAGTAAGGTATATCAGTTTTCTGGGCCCCATTTTTCTCATCTGTAAAATGCATTGATTAATAATAAATTCTCTGGGGTTAAAATTGTATGGTTAGTTGCATCCTTCTATGCCTTTTACTGTTCGAGAAGGTGAGGCAGGTGTGTCCCTGAAACCAGTCTTTGGGGCAGCGCTTTGGCCCATTTGAGAGCTTTTGTGCACACTCTGGATCATTTCTCAGGAAGAAACCTCCTGAGACGAGTGTCATTTTGTAGATAAGCCAGAATTGCCAGAGTGATGGCTCAGCCTCAGCACCTCACAATAGACTTTTGATTAGCATCCTGGGAGTCACAAGCAGGGACTGAGTCAGCCAAGCCGCCTTCTAAATACAGGTCTGGTCATGCCTGTTACCTGATAGGATCCCTCCCCTTGACTTCAGAGAAGTGACTTTTGCAGGGGATGTTCCCAGAGAGCTACATGGTCAATCATAAGCTACATCCGGTAGTCAGGAAAAAACACAGGGAGCAGATTTCTGTGATGTGAAGGTCTTTGTTGTCAGACAGGGTGTGCAATGCGGTGTTACTACAGTAGGGCTACTGCAAGGGAAATACTGCTTGACCACTCCTGTGTGTGTGTTCATTCTCTTTAGAGAATGAATTATGCTCCTAGAGAGGTCTCTCAGGCTAAGATGAAACAAGAAAGCTGAGTCCTTTCAAACATTCAACAAAAAGATTATTTGACTGCCATTTTACATGTTCTGGAATAGAAAGATGATAGCTTACAAATTCATTCTCATGAAACTAGAATAACAGTAATATAAAAATAAGAGAAAAGTATGCAAAAAAGGCAAACTAAAAATTCTCTGACTTTTGAATAAATATCAAAGAGAAAAGTTTAAATAAAACAATACTAAATAGACTATCGGTAGTAAACTAAAATAATAATATCCCAGGACAAACGAGAGTTTAGCATAGAGATTGAGCACTGTTTTTAGTTCACTACTGAATCCATTTTTGCTCAATGGCAGAATGTGGACTCTGCCACTTAATAGCTGGAAGATTTTTGGTGGGTTACTAAACCTTTCTCTGCTTTTGTACTTCCTTTTTTTTTGAGTTGAATTTGAAGTCTCACCCTGCTGCCCAGGCTGGAGTGCAGTGGCACACTCCCGCCCACCACATCCTCGACCTGCTGGGCTCAGGCGAGCCTTCATCTCAGCCTTCCAAATAGCCGGAACTACAGGGGTGCTACCATGCCTAGCTAATTTTTTTGATTTATTATAGAGACAAGGTCTCACCATGTTGCCCAGGCTGGTCTTGAACCAGCGGGCTCAGGCAATTCTCCCACCTCGGCCTCCCAAAGTGCTGGGATTATAGGCTTGAGCCACCGTGCCCAACCTCTGTACCTGTACTTTCTTATTTGCAAAATGGAAAAAATTATAATACCTGCTTGGTCGAATTGTGTGAATTAAATTAATGCATATGAAGGGCTTAGAATAGGGCCAACCACATAGTAAATTAGCTTTTATTTTTGTTACAGTTTTTCAGGAATACAAGATTTGATGCAGGGGTATAGCTTTTTTCCCCCCAAATAAAACGACCATTTGTTCCAGTACAATTTACTAAATAATGGCTTATTTTCTGGCTTATTTGAAATACAGACTTCACCATATTCTAAATATTAGGTTCCTTCCTGAATTTTCTATTCTGTTACACTTATTTAAGACTGTTCTTGAGCCAGCAACATACTGTTTAAATTATGTTTATAAAATATATTTTAGTAACGTGTACAATTTCTCCCTCATTCACACCTTATTTGTTCTAAATTGTTTTGGTCATTTGCTATTATTATTATTTTTCTGGTAATACAAAAAGGAACACTATAAATCAATGTCACTTATGAATATCATTGTAAAAAAGGTACATAAATCAATAGCAAATACTTATTGGGTATCATAATTTCTGTAAACTCAAAAACTGTTTTAATGATATTGGACATCTTTATTATATTCCAGGAAAATGATATATCCATGCTCAAAGTATTCTTTTAATTATATCAGGTTTTAAATTTTCTTATAATGCCTTGTCTACCTTGATTGTCAAATTGATCTATTATTTGTTTATTTTGTGATTATAGCAAATTGGCATTTCTCCCTTGTATATGTTCAAACTGGTGATCATCCACAGATAAGGAAGTTGTCCATTGATATTCTGTATTTATTTTTTAAACATAAGGCTATTTTTTTTTTAGTTTCAGCATGTTTTTCCTCTTTGAATTTTTTTCATAAGGTTTTCTAGATAAGCACATCATCTGCAAATAATGAAAATTTGATGTCCAAATGTCAACTTGTATACTATTCTCATTCTTGACTAGTCAATGCTAGAATTCACAGAACAATGTTAAATAATGGTAATGCTACTAGACAACTTTTTCCCTGACTTTAACAGCTATGTGCCTGTGTTGCCTCCCCATTCAGAATCTGAAGTTTGTGTTGAGATGCATTTAGTAAGCTATTTGATAAAAGTATTCTTCAAAGCTTAGCTTAATGAAACAATTTAAGAATCAAATATGGATGTCACATTTCCAAATGGCTTTTCATTGTCTGATAATTTTTTCCTTTTTCCTAATTATGAAATGTAATATCTTACATTAAATAATCCTGGTATTCTGAGAATGAGTAAGATTAAACGTTTAACTTGCTTTATAATATGTGTGACTGAACCTTATAAAGGTTTGTGTTGGCTATATCAGATTTATAATTTACTGTTCTGGTAGAATCATAAATGAAAAATTTTAAAGCTCTCCCTCTCTCTTTCTAAGCTCTGGATCACTTTATGTAGCAAAATAGTGATTGTTTTTGAAAATTTCTTAAAGTTACTGGTAAATTTATATGGAGCCAGAGCCTTTTGGGAGATTATTTTTTTGACAATATTTTCAATTTCCTCTCCTACCATTGGTCATAAAAGTTAGCTATTTTTTGAGTTAATATTGGCAACTTATTTTTTTGGAAATTTTAACACTGATGTTTTCAAGTTATTATATAGCATAATTTTTTATATAATCTTTGTAATAATTGCAATTCTAGCTGATATGACTTTATTTTGATTTCACAGTTGTCACATTTATGTTCTTTCGTCCTTTAGTGGAACTAACATGTTTGCTACACTCTCCCACAACTGAAAATGAAACAAAAAAAGAAATCTTTATGTATAGGTTTTCCTTGTCTATTTTTCTATTTCATAATCTGTTTTTATCTCAGTTTTTTCCTTCCTTTATATTTTTTTCTAGTTTTTTCATTGACATTCTTCATTTACAGAATTATCTCTAATAGTGTAAAACATTTTACACTAAGAATTTGTCTCTGAGTACAGCTTTAGCACCATGATCTGTGCTTCTTCTTCTTGTCACTTTCCTAATGCCCACAATTATGACCTTTGAGTTATATAGGCAAGTATTTTGCTTTGTTTTATCCCAAGTGGCCAAATTATATTAAAAACTATTACTTAAACATGCTATAGAGTTGAAGCTGGGTAGTCAGTTTGTCCATCTGTAAACTGTTAAGTGGAGAAAATAGTTTTACGGAGAGACTTAAGAAATGGAATTAGAAACTTACATTTTAAAAAGATCTCAGCTGGGCTTGGTGGCTCAGCCTGTAATCCCAGCACTTTGGGAGGCTGAGGTGAGTGGATTGTCTGAGTCCGTGGGTTCGAGATCCACCTGGGCAACTTGGCGAGACCTCATCTCTACAATAAATCAAAAAAAATTTAGCCGGGCGTGGTAGCACTCACCTGTAGTTCCAGCTACTTGGAAAGCTGAGGCAGAAAGATCGCTGGAGCCCAGCAAGTGGAGGCTGCAGTGGCCGGGAGCAGCCACTGCACTCCAGTCTGGGTGACAGAGTGAGACTCCACCTCAAAAAAATAAAAATAAAAATAAAAATAAATAAAAAGATCTCTAGTGTCTCTGATGTAGTGGAACCACAGACTGATATTTAAGAATCATTTTTCTAAACCAGTACTTCTTAGCTGGAGCAAACCAACAAATTAGATTCTATCCCCTTCTCTCCGCATCACATCTCTCTCCTCTCCAGACCATACTAAAAATGGAGAAGCCCACCATGTTAATAAAAGCAAACAATGGCCACCATTTACTAAGTGTTTATTCCTGATTTTATAGAGGTTGAATAACTTATAAAATGACACAAAGCAAGTAGATGGCAGAGCCTGGGTTAAAAACCAGATTAAACTGGCTCTCATCAATGATTTAAATCAGAACACTTAGAAGCCTCCCTTAACTCTGAGTCACACTCCAATGCTTGCTCTCTTGTAGATTAAATGTCTAGTCATGTAAACATATGTGCTATGTAAATGGAACTAAAATATTTCATACTTGCTGTTCAGACTGCAGCAATAACCACAAAGTATATGGAAGACCAACTGCGAAATCAGCTATTTGCACATCACAGACAGAGTAGGGAAAGACAATGTATTTTTATCATCATAAAAATGGGTGCACACTAAAGACTTTTTGAATAGTTTCTGACTCATCTCTTTCAGAATTCTCTCTCTATATCTAGCTGTACTTCTGTATAAGTTGATGGTAATTTTTACAGTTTCTATGACATTTTGCCTTTAATAGTACTGTAATACTATAATACAAATTTTACCTATATAGACAAAAATCATCTCTATTTTAACTTCAACTATAATAACCTGACCAGCCAGTGAATATTAACTAAGTACTTTCTCTCTCCATCTCTCACAAATACTGCCTACCTCAAAGAAAACGATTAGCCACAGGACTTACTACATGAATTCTTGCCTCATAATATATTTGTTTTTCAGAGAAGCCCTTCACATAACAATCAATAGAGTCATTCGCCTGATGAATATCCTGAACATTTTACCAATTGTGTTAAAAGCAATAATTACTGATGATAAAGAATTAGACTTAGAAGTCAAGCCCTTGGAACATGGCATAGATTCTGCTGACTCAATGATTCGTTTTTATTTCCTCTGATCAGTACACAGCTTATATATGCACCAAGTCTCCTGTAGATTTTCATTCAGAAAAGTCAATATCCAAGGACATATTTTAAATTAATCAAACCTGTTTCTGAGAGATAAGCTAAATTAGTTCTTTAAGAGAAGAATGTGAAATGCAAACTTGTATGTATTCATCATTATATTTAGCTTCAAGAAATAACCTTACATAACCGCAAAGCGGATTTAAATGATGACTAAACCTCAGCTTCAGGTTTGAAGTCAATAGAAAATCTCTTAAAAGAATGTGCGTCATAATTTTCTGTAGTCATAGTTTGCATTTAATATGTTTCAAGTTATTTTATGCATTTGTATTATAATTTAAATTATGAGAGTGAAATTCAGTCAAGTCAATAAATATTTAATTAAACACCCTTAAATATTATGGATATAGAAAGAGTGTGAGAAACAGTCTGTCTTCCAGGGATAGAGTCTTGCTGAGGAAGAGAGATTTAGACATGGGTAAATAAAACTTACACGGGAAGGATTCAAAATTCATCGTTTCCAAAAGCTCTGACATGCCCTTACAGTCTCTCAGTTACTTGCTTGCCACTGTTCTCTCATTTATCAGTCTGAAGCCTTGTCCTTCCAATCTAATTGCAGCCTATAGAAACTCTAGATGGAATACCTTTTCTTTACCAAATGGGAGATTACCGTGATCCCATGGTTTGGAGTAGTTTAGTAAAAGATTAGTATACAAACCTTAAGCAGCCTGTAAAAAAGAGCTTCAGTGAAAACGAGGAATGGTCTGGAGCCATTTCAACTGGTAGCAAATTCCCCTTTAGAAATGCTCTAAGATAAATAAGTATCCATTGATTTTTTTTAAACCAGTTATCATTGAGGATTTCTAGACTGTAGCTGCCTTGAAGGAAGACAATTTTTATCTTGGTTGTCCCAGTGCTCACCAAGATATCTAGTATACACTAGACATTCAATATTCCCTCTTTGCTTGATTAAAATAGAAAGAATGAATAAGTGTTAAAAATACAAGATAAGTTAGCATAGTATGTTTGGGATAAAGTGTCTTCTGATTCTTCTAAATAAGCAAACGCCCACATTTAAAATAACCTCTGCCTGTGGTCCCAGTTACTTGGGAGACTGAAATGGGAGGATCATTGCTTGAGCTCAGGAATTCAAGGGCACAATGAGCTATGACTGGCTACTGCATTCTAGCCTGAGTGACAGAGTAGGACCCCGTCTCCAAAAAGAAAAAAAAAGTCTGTAAAAAGTAAATTATTTCCAGTATTGGCCTTTAATAGCTGGCTACACCATACATCAACAAATGGTTAAATACCAGAGCAACTATGATAGTATTTTTTTACTTCATATGTATAAATATGGGGATCAAAAATGTTTGCAAGTGTTGTAAGGATGATAATTCCAAATGGTGAAAAAAAAAAGTCCTGATTCAAGTGAAAAAAGATTGTTCCTTTTCACCTACCCCCTGGTACTATCACTGCTATGAAAACTTTAATGTCCAGAATTGCAATCTCTCATCTACTGAATTTATGGTTGGCAATCAAATAGATGTCTTCCTAAAATAAATTGTCGAAATACCCACTGGTAAGTTTCAATATTCTCGCTCTTACATAATAACAGTAGTCCTTGATGAGAGAGCTGTTTCCACAAAATTGAAATTATTCTTCAGAGTCTGAAGTAAGACTGACTTCTCGTTTATTAAGTGAAATTAAAAGGTCAATTAATAGTTGCAGATACATATAGATGCAGTGACATGAGTATAACTAATCCCTCCTTGATCTACAATATAGCAAAATCTAAGGTTTTTGTTGCTATGTCTCATCAAGCAAGCATGAGCTCCCTTTACACAATCAGAATAGTCCTCACAAGTAAACCCCAGCCAGCTCTATGGTAGATGATCCAGTTATCACAGGCAAAAATGACAAGCCATTGCCCACCTGGAAGTCTGGACATTCTGAAAGAGTGTCATTACAGGAATCATTTTCACGGAGGTTGCTATGGTTTCTGGGCTACACTTTCTCTTCTCTCTATAGTTGGATGATTTTAGTTAATCAATGGCAAGTCACAGTGTAATCATTTTCTCTTCAGAGAACACAAGGAGAAAGAACAAGCCTGGAGTCTCTTGCACAATGTCACTGCTGACAGCTTTTTTTTTTTTTCTGCTACAAAAGAAAGACATATTTTTATTCTAAATGCAGAGCAGAAAACGAAAGTTGAGACAAAATTGAAATCACTTTCCAATCCAGGCTAGACTTTTGAGAAATATTAAAAGGCTGTTTGCCCAAGAGCTCTTTCTAGAATATTTTTTTAATTAGATTGCTCATCCAAGGACTATGTGAGGAAGAAATAGCCCTTGCCCACAAAATCTTGGAATTTTCTTAATACCTTTGTGATGTGTATGAGCATCAAGAAACCATAGTAAAGAATTAAATTCTCTATCTCAACTCAATCACTGCTTTAGCTTTCTGCAGAGTTTGTTCACTGAGTTTAAAGAGAAAAAGCCATCAGTCTGTTTAGTATCCAGCACAAATAAAATATGGGAAAGAATGCTGTTAAGAGAAACAGAAACAGAATCATCACAAGTAAAACCACAAAAAGCTTAGGAGATTACTCAGCTGAATATTCAAGAATTGGCACAAAGAAGAAGGAAAGTCCTGTGTCTTGAAGATTTGCTTTTCTATGTAGAAATTATGGCCCATGAGTGATTTAGAAAACCACAGATAACATAGATACATGAAGTTCAGTCGATTTCCTTTTGAAATTCTATAAGCAGCAGTTCAAGGGTCATGACCAGAGTTCAGTGGCCTTGTATAGACAGTCATATCACTTCCACCTGTTTTTGATTTGAAAGCAGATGTTTCATTCAGTCTACATGATTTTAGTTCATTTTTGAAAACAAAGTAAGATAGACATCACTCTCTATAAAAGGACTGTGTTCCTTGTGAAGGGAAATTCAGAGTCTTAGCAAACACCATGAGATCAATACGAAAAATCATGGCTATATAAGATATATAAGGAAATAATAAGTTTCAAAGGAATGTGGGTTTAGTGTAAATATTACTTTTTCCCTTAATTCTTTTAATTTAAAATAAAATATAAATAATTGAGATTTTGAAATTTCTCACAAAGTCCCCAGTATTTTATTAATAATAATGTCTCATTTATTTCTGTTATTATTAGACCTCAATTTTGCTGTTTACACCTTGGTGCATTTTATGTGCAATTAATGCCAACAATAATTTTTATATTCAAATTTCCTACGTATTACTCTACAAGAAATTTCATTTTGGAGATGATGGAGAAAAGTGCAACATGAATTATATATCTGTGCTGACTGAGTGGCAATTTTTATTTACTATCTAATAAATAAATCTGGTTGGATTTTGCAGTTCTGCATTTTGATTTTGCTACCTTTCATTTATAATGTTCCCTTAACTGCATGTTATAGAGAATAATTATATACCTGATTCCTGAATGGTCCCCAAACTGTTTCCCTACTTATGTATATTAGAATAAAATGGTTATTTTTTTTAAATGGTGAACAGTAATGTTCCTAAAGGCAAATAAAAGTACCTCTGAAAGTAATTAAATAAATTAAAAGGAGCTGATATCTAAATGTGAGAGTACCCAGCACTGTCCTTGTTATACAGCATGTGTGTATAAATGTTAGTTTCCTTTCTATTAATTTTATTATTAAAAACAGGACTCCATTACACTTTATCTAAATTAGATTTAGATAGAATTGGATTCTTTGTAAATATCTAAAACCATGTTTCTATTACTTCATCCTCAGTTGACCTTGCATTATGGAGTCTTAGGAGATTAATCAAGATGACATGTATGAAAGACACTGTGGTATCTGGTATCTATTACAAGTTTAATAAAAGATAGATAGTATTACTTTCGGAAAGTAGTTTAATTTGTTAGAAATAGATGTTGCCCTTGGTTTTAGTTGTTACCATTATAGTCATAAGCCTACACCACTGTATGTTTAGGTTTGGCTGTGTGGTACGTATGACTTGTATAAGAAAACGGGATTTCCTCCCTGTTGGCTCATCCTGCAAGCTGAGAACTCCTCAGACTTTTCAGAAGTGGGCTTCTCTGCACAATGACTGACTGCCATTAAGTGCTAGAATCACACAACTCTTCCAATTGGGACTTCCCTTGAGAGTATGTAGAGTTCTTTATTAGGGCCTACAATCTGTTCATTTGGAGATCTGCACTTTTTTTAGCACTTTTGACGAAAGCACATCAAAAATATGCACCATAAGTTCAAGTTCATGTAAGATATAAATTTAAGAGGTTTTTTCTGTGATAAAAGTCACCTGGCACGTGTTTTTCTTACATGTGCCTATATCTGAGAAACACAGAGCACTCAAGTGACTTTTCCAAAAGAAATATAACAAGGTGAAGATTATTTGCTTTTCTGCTTGGGATATTTTTTCTTTTATTGATGATACATTATTATTATTATGACATGCTATTTTTACATATTTATGGGGTACATGTGATATTTTGGCACACGCATAGAATTTTCAGTGATCAAATCAGGGTATTTAAGATATCTGTCAGGAGCAGTATCATTTCTTTGTGTTAGGAATATTTGAAATCCTATCTTCCAGCTATTTTGAAACTGTAAGTTTCTATGTGACTTTAAGTAACTATAAGTAACTAAGTTAACTATAGTCACACTACTGTGCTATCAAATACTAAAACTGATTCTTCTATCTAACTTTATGTTTGTAACATTAACCAACTTCTCTCCATCTACCCCCACATCCTTCTCAGACTCTGGAAACTGTCATTCTACATTCTACTTTCATGAGATCAATTTTTTTAGCTCCCGCAAATGAGTAAGAATATGTGATATTTTCATTAATATTTACTGTTTTTGTCTGCTTATTAAAAAATACCTAATTATGTTTGGAAAATATGAAAAGCCAAAAAATCAGCATTAATAATTACCTATAGTCATACTACTCAGAAATCACTGCTGCTAACACATTACATATTTTCTTTAAAATTATATTCACACACATATATAAATACATACACACAAATACAGTGAACTATGACAATATATATGATTGTTATCCCCTTTTTCACTTATTTAGTAGTGTGAGCAGTTTCCTATGTTATTAAATAATCTTCTAAGATGTATTTTTAATGGTTACATATATGTATGTGTGGTCATGCCATAATTTAATCATTCTTCATTTTTAATGTTTAAAATTTTCCATTTTTATATTATTGTAAACAAATGTTTTAGTGAACATTTGGATACATAAATAGAAGTCACATCCCTAATTTATTCCTCAATATAAATTATAAAAATTGGTCATTAAAGGATTAAAGAAAGAATATTTGGGAGACTTGTTACATTCATTTATATAATCTTGCTTTATTCATTTCAAGAGATATAAAAATAATATAAGTATTTATATCATATTGTATTATATTACATTAATTTTCATCTCACCAACCGTTTGTGAGTGCCCCCTCACCCCCTCTTCATGAATAACATGAATAATATCATGTTAACATTTTTACAGTTTGACTTTTGAAAAATGGCATCTAACTGGCATCTAAATATTCATTTCTTGTATTATTGGCAAAGTTGAATGTCTTTCCAATTTTATTAATTTTTGTACATTTTCCCTTTGTGAATTATTTGGTCATAACTGTGTTCATTTTTGCCATTTGATTGTGTTTTTCTTACTATAAGGCACTCTATAGTAAGAATATTAATCCTTGGCCTGTTATAGTTGTTGCAATTATTTTATTCTTATTTGATATTTGCCTATTACTTTTTAAGAGTATGCACATAATTTTATATTCCATGTTAATAGTTTTAACAAAGTTGTCCTTTGTGACTCCTCTAATTGCTTTTATGCCTAGAAAGTTTTCCCATACACCAATATCTGAGAGAGTTTTAGTCATATTTTTTTATTCTATATTTACCTCTTAAATACATCTGGAATTATTTAGCATAAGATCAAGAGAGGATAACCCCATCGTGTCCCCTCCCACTGTGGGACCTTTTCTGTCCTCTCAATAAATCCTGCTTTCAAAAAAAAAAAAGGAAGAGAGAGTATCTAATTTATTGACAAATGTTTGCTAATCATCTCAATGGCACTTAGTGACAATTCCTTTCTTTATTCATTGATTTATGACATTACCTTTATCACATATTTTTAATATTCTGAGATTTCTTTCTGGGCCAAATATTATGTTAATTTGTCTACTTACTCATTTATTCATAATAACAAATGTCTCTGAAGAGGCACCATGTGCTAGGCACCATTTTTGTCTATAAATGAGCAATAAATAACATACACACAAATTCCATCACTTATGAAGCTTGCATTCTAGTGTGGGACAAAGAGATTAGCAAATACAAGATGAGTAGATACAAATAAATATTAGATAACATTGAGTGTGATGAAGAGAAAAATAAAACAAGGAAGAGGAATGGGAAGTTTGTGCATGTAGGATAATAAATACTGGTTTGCGATAAGACATTAGTTGAAACTAATCCTCTGACTGAAGGATAAAACAATCTTGCAACCTGAAGTACTCATGTCTTGGGTGATGTCAGAGAATGCTTTAATGGTGAAGGCGGGGCCAGGAATAGCTGTAATGAGATAGAAATGATTTGGGCAAAAGCTTGCTACTAAGGGAATGAGGAGTTACTCTGTGTATTTAGAGGCCAGTAGAATCCTTCACCCTAGAACTGACTATTGAACCCCCTTATGAGCTGCTGTATTCTATAATCACTTGGACAATATCCTATAAACAGCTCTAGATTGTCCAAAAATAGCTGCTTGGTTTATGGATGGCAGTTCTAAGGTGATTGAACAGCATCCTATTTGGAAGGCTGCCACTCTGATCAATGAAGATAAAACCAAATCAGCTCAGTGGGCCGAACTGCATGATGCTTGCCTCTATGTTGGGTTTTTATCAACTCATGAGTAGTTTGGCCAATAGCCTAACCATATGGTTACACAAAAGAGCAATGGAAAATCGGTCTATTAAAGGATGCCTGTATGAAGAACAGCCCTATTGAATCACTATGGACGTTTGAAAATGCATTAAAGTAGGACATACTGATGGTCATCAGAAAAAAAAACCCTTCCAAGATCATAAGTTTTGAGCTGGCAAGTGGATATCCTAACGTGCTCACTTGAGGTCGTCACCTGGTTCTGTGAAAGGAGTGGACATTGAGAGGCTGCCTCAATGCAGAGATGGGTTGAATCTACTCATATTCCTCTTGCACTGTCTGAGACAGAAAATAGTTTTTCTGTCAGTCAATAAGAGAGACAGAGACTGCAAATGGCTTTGAGCAGATTTGCGAAGTTGGGGGAGGGAGAGAGGGGAAAAGCTCAGCACACAGCTGCCATGTCAGAGTGATGTCAGTAGCCCCAGGGGACTACAAATGGATCCTGACAGAAATATACACTTACTCTGGACTGGAATTTGCAAACCTAGTGGAAGATACAAATTCTTAGAGTACTATCCAAAGATCATACCAGAAGATACTGCATCAATTTTGACTGCTGAGTGACATTTTCTCATACCAAGTCATGTACTTTCATCCTTAGAGTAGTGGTTTGATAGAGAACTGAAAGGAACAATGAAAATATTGGTTGTCTAAAGGGAGATACAGGCATAAAGTACTGGCTTACACTCCATAATGAATGTGTGTTCACACTCAATTTGGAGAAGTTCAAGGGAGTATACCCACTAGACAGATTCCTGTTTTTCTGATGGATTTGGGCAAGAGAGGATAGGAGAAGATGCTGGTATGACTCTGAAATTATTCCCATGTAAAAAGGATTTGGTTTGGTTATACGTGTTTCTTTCTTTACCATATCACCTCAACTTTCTTTTTCTTGAGTAATTTAGTGGTCACAGAATGAGGGCTGCAATTACAACTGAAGGAAGCAAGGACAATTCCTAAGCAATAAATTGGAGCTATACTTTTAAAACTTTATATCACATTTAATAAGAAACTGATGGGGCAGACTGAGCCTTCAGATGGGGCAGACTGTGTCCCTCTGGAACAATTAGGATTAACAATGCATGCTATCATTTTGCCTAGTGGCAGAAATAGCCCACTAGTTCTGTACCTATGTAACCCTACCCTATATAAGTAAAATGGACTGAGGAAGAAAGACTTTGTCAAACTAGTACTGCTGCCTGAAATCTAAACCAGCACAGTGACTGAACCTAACATCCTATCCAAAGATGAAAAAGTTTGGGTCTAAACAGAGAAAAGAAGTTATAGTATTTAAGTGTAAAGAAATGAATCGTGGCCGGGCTTGGTGGCTCAGCCTGTAATCCCAGCGCTTTGGGAGGCCGAGGTGAGTGAATTGCCTGAGCCCGCGGGTTTAGACCTGCCTGGGCAACTTGGCAAGACCTCAGCTCTACAATAAATCAAAAATTAGTCGGGTGTGATAGCGTGTGCCTGTAGTTTCGGCTACTTGGAAGGCTGAGGCGGAAGGATTGCCAGAGCCCAGTAGGTTGAGGCTGCGGTGGCCGGGAGTGGCCACTGCACTCTAGTCTGGGCGACAGAGTGAGACTCCAACTCAAAAAAAAAAAAAAAAAAAAAAGAAATGAATTATGAATTATGCAATAAGGAAATTCAATAGACTCAGAGCAAGAGATGATATTGTGTTTTAGCTCAATTATACCAGATACCTGAAGAGTGAAGTCATATATTTCTGAAAATGTCCTGCTTTTAGAACCTGGCAAAATTTACTGGAAGCCTGCAAATCTTAGTGGATTCACCCTGAGAGACATTTTGGTCATTCAATAGAATGATGGATGAAACTCATGATAATGACTGAGTGAAATTCTAGCAATGTGTCAGTATATTTGAACTTTTGTTTCTTTGGGTTATAGCTACCACATTCTGATATGATCTAACACTGGCATTGTTGGTAAGATTACAATACTGATCTGGATGGTTGAGTGTATTGGAAAATTGAGTTAAAGTCCTCCTGTCCCTACCCCACACCAGATCCTCCAAATATTAGGCATATTTATGTTGATACTATTGTTGTATCTGTCATATAAATGCTATATCAAATGCAGATGCTCAGATTAGTATGGACATTTTGCTATAAGAGAACTGTAGTCAAAGGCCAGGAGATGGCCTGTTACATAATAAAGTAATTGTCTGAAATTTGGCCCTGGATCCTGGGAGGTTAGCTGGAATTTCTTGAGCCGTGGGAGTGAGTGCCATTGCTCATCATGAGCCCCTCAGACCATACCTGAGTTTATGCTAATGAGGGAAACCTGATTGGGGTTGGCCATGCCAGAAAGACCAGCCTAGTCATTAGAGGGTTATGATCCACATAATATCAGCCTGACCTTTCAACTTTCTAGGGAGGGGAGGGAACTTGAGAATGAATCAATCATGTGTCAAATGACTTAATCAATCATGCGTACATAATGAAAACCCAATAAAAAACTCTGGATATGAAGACTCAGGTGAACTTCTTGGTTGGTTAACACATTGATGTACTGAAGGTGATGGATCATAATTCTGCAGGAAGATAGCAGGGCAGCTTTGTGGTTGACACCCTCTCAGTTCTTGCCCTGTATATCCTTCTTCAATTGGCTGGTCCTGATTTGTGTCCTTCAAAATAAGTCTATAAGTATAGAATGTTTCTGAATTATGTGAGTCATTCTAGCAAATTAAATCTGAAGCATTCATAGAAATGGAATTTGTAGCCAGTTGGTCAGAAGTGTGGGTAGCCTGAAGACCTCCGAACTTGCAGTTGGCATCAGAAGTGAGGACAGTCTTGTTGGGGACTATGCCCTTAAACCTGTGTAGTGTACACTAACTCAGGGCTGTTAACATCAGAATTTTATTGTGGCATTGAAAGTGACCTGACTAGATCTTTTTCCAAGCATACCAGGCAGAGGAAAGAAGTGCTGAGGCTCTAGTGTAGGAGCATGTCTGGAGTATGCAAAGAATCCAGGAGGCAACTCTGGCTAATCTGAATGTTTCGGGGCACAGATTGTGTTTTCCTTGTACTCCCATTCAGTTCCTCATTACCCTTTATGGAAGATCAGCACCCTCATGATGTCCCCTGGATGCCAGAATTCCCACTTTGGCATCTTTTCAGTCCTCCCAAGCATGCCTCTTGATGACTTCTCCCATTTCCTCTCATCAAAACAGCCATTTTCTGAAAGACAGTATTAGAAACTCCATCTTATTAAGTTAAAGGAAGCCCTCAGGACTTCAGATCCAAGACTATTTGTGACAGGATGGGGTTTTGCTACTGTGTCCTGGTGATACTGCCTGTTCGATGTTGAGTTGCACATGGCATTGTTTGTAGCCATATGGCCTCTAATTAAAACTATTCCTGGTTTTCTAATTTATAGATTTGGCTGGTAACCTCACCTCCACTACTTCTCTCAGCCACACTGTCCAGCTGTCTGCCACACTGCCTTTCTGGTGTTTTAAAACCCCTTCAGATGGGCTGTTTCATAGCTGTCACTTTTATCAGAAGGAAGCATCTTCTATCGTCCTTGATTAGTGGTATGAGAGGATAATGCACAGTTTTCTCCTAAACAAGAACAACAAAAAAAAGGTTTTTTCTTCTCCTTTTGTACTGTGGGGAAGAACAATGGCGGGATAATCTGAAAACTAAAGGGATTGTTTTTCATCTGAGACTCTTTCCAAGACCCTTAGCAATGTGAAGGACTATGGCTCCCAAATTCCTCAGTAGGAGTACTTGAATTACAGGACCAAAAACAATTTCCTCCACCTCCACCAATCCTATAGTAAGCAAATGGCTGGAGGACCATAAACTGCCATTAACCCATGTAGGAGTGCTCCTGCCAGCACCAAACCCAATGCTTTTGTAACAATTTGAGTAAGAAGTAAAATGTTGCTAATTAGTCCACATAAAATATTTACATACTATATATTTAATATTAAATATATTCGATATTTAGTGTTTACATTAATGACATAAAATGTAAATATTTTATATCTAATATTAAAATATATAATACTAAATGTCAATAGTAATCAATATATTATCAGATCAATTAATATAAATAAAATACTATATTAATGTACAAAAGACAAATCATAATATAAATAAAATATTTAACGTTAAATAGTCACACTATTTGCAATAAATATGTGAATTAATGACAAATAAAAACATTTCACTAAATTACTTTTCTCATAGTTGTTTAAAGTAAAACAGTACTAGTTGCAATTACCCATACATTATTTTTTAATGTCTAATTACCATAAAGTATGATGACAAAAATGAGTGCTATTTAAAGTGTTTCTTGGTCAGGCCTGGTGGCTCATACCTATAATCCCAGGAAGAATCACTTGTGGCCAGAAATTTGAGACCGGCCTAGGCAACATAGCAAGGCAACATAGCAAGGCAACATAGCAAGGCAACATAGCAAGACCCTATCTCTACAAAATAATAATAATGAAAAGTATATGCTTGATTTGTGAATTTATTTTGGTTTCCACATTGAGGATATTGGGCCTAAGCAAGAAACATAATAAAAGGAGTTATAAGCATTACAATCTAAGTAGAGAATCTGATGAGTAGAGAAAATAATTTTTCATTTTTTAATAACTCATGATATTTCTCTATTTTCTGTGCATGAAAAATCTGTCAATATGGTGTCAGTGGATAGTTTTAGACAACACTACAACAAGGCAGTTCCTGCAGCTCTAACAGGAAAAAATATTAGAGCCACTAAACAAGCAGTTTGCAATACTTAACATTTTTCTTTGAAGTAGCTCCTTAATTGTTCTTGGAAGCTTTAGACTTTGTTTCTAAATGTTTTATTTTTTATCCCATTTCTTTTCATTCTCTAATAGTACTGTCCAGTAAAAAGATAATGCAAGCTGCATATGTAATTTTTAATTTTCTAATAACCATGTTTTTAAAAAGTAGGGTATATTCATTTAAAAATATATTTTGTAACCAATATCCCCCCAATATTATCAACATTTACTTAATATAAAAGTTATTTAAATATTTTGCATTCTTTTTTTATACTAAATTTTCAGAATATAGCATGCATTGTATACTTAAAGCATGTCTTAATATAGACTATTCTTATTTCAAGTGCTCAATGGCCAGTGTTGATGGCTACTGTACTGGACTATGCACACTTATAACCCTAGTCTGAGTGATATCACCTGTTCCTTTAGACTCCCAATCTACATCTTAAACCTTGATATTTTTTCTGAGTTCCAAACTCACATTTAGAATGGCCTAACAAACGTGACCCTTAGACATCCTACAGAGACCTATGGTTTTAAAAATGTAAATATAAGTATAGTAGTCATTAGTACTGTTCAATGATATTGTACTTATCTTTTTTTCTGACTTTTGGTAGGATTGCACTTTCCTGCCCCTTTGAGCATATAAATCTGTGCCTTTCTTTGGCTAATTAAATGAGCCAGAGTGATGTGTATCATTTCAAGACAAAAATTCTTAAAAGAGCAGAGCTTGTTCACCATGTTTCCTTCACTCTACAACAAACCAGAGATGCACCAGAGGGTGAATATTATAACCAGACCTAGAGATCAATGAATTTACTTTTGATAACTAAGTAGCCACATAGGGTGACAAAAACAAAGGCCATGGCCAATGCAATTCCAAAAATAAAACTAAGATACTAAAGGGTCATTGGAAAGAACATGAATTATAGGGAAAAATACTCCTCGAGAAGAAAGTTTGCTTGTCTTATAGTTGCTGTGTTAGGAGGAGCAGGTGAAATCATCTATAATTTAGCTTTCACCTGCGCTTTATGGCCTGCATTCATTACCCCTTAGCCAGTCTTATGGTACTCATCTCTCTCCCCACCTTCTTGTGGTCTCTTCTATCTTGCCTGGAGCTGTTGACCTGGAAAACTACATTTCTCAGATTCTCTTGGCAGTTTGTTTATGATTGGGTTCTATCAAAAGAAGGTGCTGATAGAAGACTGGAAGGTAGGAAAAAAGAAGTTCTGTTCCTGGATTGAGCAGTAACAGTCGCAACAGTGAAAGGCTTCAGAAAAATTCATGATGTATTTCAGGAAGAAGAAAGGAGGATCCAGGATGACAGGCCAAGATAATAAAAGAAAAGAAAATAGTGAACAAAAGAGTAAATATTGACTGTAAAAAAACAATAATTATTGCCTAACTTGTTGTAAAAGATAAAATTAGGATACTTTAAAACAACTATTTATAAGCTAGAAGTAGGCTAATAGATATTAAAATATAAATCTTCATATGACTTAGAGGAGATTGAAGAAAAGTTATTGATTACTCCAGAATTAGGGTGCATGTTAAAATTTCTAGGGTAACAACTAGGGGAGAGAAAAGGATTCCAAAACTAGTAAAGGGAAGAAATAGAGTAAGCAAAATGGCAATAAAATCATTTTCTAAAAAGCAGAGGAGGTAGAAGTCAAAACCAGGAAAAAGAAAGTAAACAGAAAAGCAGAAAAAAATTAAAAGCACAAAGTAAAAAGGGAAAAGATAAATTCAAATATATCAATAATTGTAACTAATACAAAATAAAAAATTCAGCCGGGCGTGGTAGCGCATGCCTGTAATTCCGGCTACTCGGAAGGCTGAGGTGGAAGGATCGCTGGACCAGCCCAGCAGGTCGAGGCTGCGGTGGCCGGGAGTGGCCACTGCACTCCAGTCTGGGCTACAGAGTGAGACTCCAACTAAAAAAAAAAAAAAAAGGAATACCTAGAACATGTAATGGGGAAAAGATAGGCTCTTTAATAAATGGTGTTGGGAAAATTGTATATCCACATGCAAAAGAATAAAATTGGAACCTTATCTTACACCCTACACTACTAAACCTAAGACCTGAAGCCATACATCTCCTGGAAGAAAATATGGTAAAAAAAACTTCTTGACCTTGGCAATAAACTAAAATACAGGCAGCAAAAGCAAATGTGAACAAGTGGAATTACATCTAATTAAAAAGTTTCCACGAAGCAAAAGAAACAAACAAAATGCAAAGGAAACCTGTGGAATGGGAGAAAATATTTTTAAACATATACTTAATAAAGGGTTGATATCTAAAATATACAAGAAACTCCTATAAATCAATAGCAAGAAAACAAATAACCCAACTTAAAATAAGCAAAATGCCTGAATAGACCTTCTGCAAAGAAAATATACAAATGGCCAACAGGTACATGAAAATGTGCTCAGCATCACTTGTCATCAGAAAAATGCAAGTCAAAACTACAATGAGATATCACCTCATACTTGTTGGGATGGCTGTGATTAAAAGACGAAAGATAAATGTTGGCAAGGACATGGAGAAAAGAGAACTCTAGCACATTGTTGGTGGGAATGCAAATTGGTTCAGCTACTATGGAAAACAGTTATGGAAGCTCCTCAAAAAATTAAAAATAGTGCTAACATTTGAACTAGCAATTCCACTGTTGGGTATATTTCCAAAGAGTTGAAATCTGTACGTGAAAATGATATCCACGCTTCCCTGTTTATTAGCATTATTCATGACAGCCAAGACATGGAAACAACCTAAATGTCCATTGATGTATGAATAAATAAAGATAACGCAGTATATATGTCGTTAAAAAGAAGGAAATCCTAGGCAACCCCTTTGGGTTCCCTCCCATTGGAGGAACTTTTCTGTCCTCTCAATAAATCCTCTTTCTAAAAAAAAAAAAGAAGAAGAAGAAGGAAATCCTGCCATTGTGACAATATGGATGAACCTGGAAGTTATTATGTCAAGTGAAATAAGACAGACATGAAGGACAAATACTACATGATGCCAAATGATGAATCTAAAATAATCAAACTCATAGAAGCAAAGAATAGAGAGATTGCTTTATAAACACAATGCAAATACCCTAGAATTTAGCTAGAGAAAATCCACACATTCGGGAATTTTAAAACCTATAATTTCTAAACAATTAATGATTTTAAAAAAGACATTATAGCAAATTTAGAGAAATATTTAAAATGATAGTAAAAATAATAAATAACTTTTGGTAAGTAGCTAAAGTAGTAATTACAGGGAAATGTATAGCCATGGAATGCATACACAGAAAAGAAGAATGGTTGAAAAGTATTTCACTATGCAATTAATTTTAAAAATTAAATAAAGAATAGCAAATAAACTCAAGAAAAGCAGGATGCAAATTAAATATAGAAGAAGAAATTAATAATAGAAAAGACAAAGATACAACAGGGAGAATCAACAAAGCCAAATATTAATTCTTTGAAAAGACTAACAAGACTATCCAAAGAACAACTAACAAAACAAAGTATTTACATCACAGAAATAAGCAAATGCTACAAATTATTATTATTTTTTATTTCTGAGAACCGGTTGCTAAATGTATACCAGCACACTACTGCTAACGTTAATAACAAAACAAAAAATGACAGACTGAAAAATAAAAATTACAGACCACTTTCACTCATAAGTGAAGATACCAAAATTCTGACCAAAATATGAGTAAGTTTGGCAGTTGAAATTGGAGTTCAGCTACAAGTAATAGACATTTCTAACAAATTAGAGGTTCATTTTATCTTATTTTTTATTCAAGTAAGAAGTCTGGAATAAAGCAACAACTGACAGGTTAAGAATGTCAGGGACAAGATCTCTGTGTTTTCTTAAGTTTTTCTCTCATGGTCACAAATTGACTATTTCAACTCCTGCCATAATGTTTTAGTTCTAGGTAGGAAGAATGAAAAGAAAATAAAGAGAAATGATTTTATTTTTATATCTGGGTCAGAAGAGCAAAGGATTTTCCAGAAATCTTCAGATTTATATTTACATTCATTGACCCAAGCTCTGTCACAAGGCCACTATAGTTGAAAGGGAAATGGACTAACCAATTAACTTCCCAGCCTGTTTGCTGAAGAAAGGCAAAGAAAAGAAGAATCGTATATTAGTGAGTTGGCATACAGTATCTGCTGCAGAATACATTAAAAATAATACATTATGACCAAATTGTATTTAAATAAAGAATGCAAGGATGTCTCAACATAAGAAAACAAATTTTTTTTGTTGTCTCACTCTGTTGTCTAGACTGGAGTACAGTGGCATGCTCATAGCCACTGCAGCCTCAACCTGCTGGGCTCAGGCGATCCTTCTGCCTCAGCCTTCCAAGTAGCTGGAACTACAGGCATGTGCCATCACGCCTGGATAATTTTTCAATTTATTGTAGATATGATGTCTCAACAAGTTGCACAGTCTGATCTCAAACCCCTGGGCTCAGGCAATCCTCTTGCCTCTGCCTCCCAAGGTGTTGGGATTATAGGTATGAGTCACCATGCCTGGCTAAGGAAATGATTTCAATATGTTTTATTTATTATGCTAACAGATTAATGTGGAAAATCATATGATCATCTCTATAAATGCAGAATACAGATTCAATAAAATCCAACATTCATTCATAATTTTAAAAAATATTCTTAGCTGGGCGTGGCGGCTTATACCTGAAATCCCAGCACTTTGGGAGGTAGAGGCAAGAGGATTGCCTGAGCCTACAAATTCAAAACCAGCCTGGGCAAAATGGTGAGACCTCAGCTCTACAATAAATAAAAAATGTAGCTGTGGTGTGGTGGTGAGCACCTGTAGTTTCAGCTACTTGGAAGACTGAAGTGTAAAGACTGCCTGAGCCCAGCAGGTCAAGGCTGTGGTGGCTGTGAGTGTGCCACTGCACTCTAGCCTGGGTGACAAAGTGAAACCCTGACTCAAAATATATATTCTTAGCAAACTAGTAATAGAAGAGAACTACAAACAAAAGCCACAACAAACTTTATGTTTAATTATGAGATATTAAAAGCATTGTCTTTAAGATCAGAAAAAAGAAAATGCTTCCTGTTGTTACCTCTTCTATTCAACAATGTACTGGTTGTCGTAAAGAGGGAGTAAGACAAGAAAAAGAAATAAAACATGTAAGAATTGAAAAGAAAGAAACAAAATTATTATTACTTAATTTCATGAGGACAATATGATTACACAGAAAACCACAAAGAATCTACACATAAATTGGTAGAGCAGATAAAAATTTAGCTTTGTTGTCTGAAGTTAAATATTGAGGTGGAGAAAATTGGATCTAAAATATCTAAGACCTTTATGGTGAAATATAGAAAAGATTTACCAAAAGTTATTAAAGGAGACCAAAACAAACAGAAAAATTATGTTCATCAAATCATAATGTCTTTATGATTAATTAATGTTCCAATTAATCTGGGGATTTCATGCAAATTTCAATGGCTTTTTTGGAACCCGAGACACTAATTCTAGACTTTATATAAAAGGCAGAAGCTAAGTAAAGCCAAGACATTTCTAAAGAGTATTTTAGGTGTCTTTCCCTACCAACATAAAGACCAATCTCTAGAAAGTCCTACTATGTGGCACTGTTCATGGATAGAAAACTCAACCAATGGGATGATGACAGAGCCTACAACTACAAGTAGGCATGTATAAACACCTAACAAATGACAAACGTAGCATTAATCAATGGAGAAGAAAAACCATCCAAGATATGCCAGGACAATTTCAAACAAGAATTTATGTACATGTACATTCACTTGCTCATACATATAAAATTTAAGGATAGGGCATGATTTCTTACGTGAGATAGAAAAGCATACACAATAAATGAAAAAATATAAAAATGATTACATTAAAATTTTTCCTCATCAAATACCATTTTAAGAATGTGAAAAGCAAACTAAAACCAAGAGAGGATATAAATACTTCTAAATGATAAGCTAAAACTGAGAGAAAGCATACCTAATAAGGGGTTCATATCCAGCACACTAAAGAATTCCTATGGCTTGATATTAGCAACAACTACAAAAGCAATAGAAAAAATGAACAAAAGACAATTCCCCAAAGAGAAAATATGACTAGCTAATCAACTAATAAAAAAGGTTCTCAACCTTCTTGATACTCAAAATAATGCAAATGAAAACCATAATGAAATACTCATTGATTGACAATAAAATTATCAGAGAGGATGTAGAACAAGTAATGTTAATAAACTACTGGTGGGAGAATAAATTAGTACAACTATTTTGCAAAACCATCAAGCATTATCTATACCACAGAGACATTCATACATGTGTTGTCTGCAGGATTATTGTTTGCAGTATCAGAAAACTGGCAACAACCAAAATGTCTATTGATAGGAACATGAAAACAATGCATGAATAGTATACAGCTGCAGTAGATATGAATGAATGATATACAATTATGTGCACTCAAATGTATGAAATTCATGAGCACAATATTTTTTGAGCAAAAAAAGAACAGAAGAATATAGTCAGTATTGTATATTTAACATATTTAAAAGAGAACATGTTTCCCACGATGGATATATATGTGGTAAAACTATAGAGAATTGAAAGGGTCTCCTGAATACAAAATTCAGAAAAGTTTGGGAGGAGAGAGGAAAAAAACAGGGAAGAAACTATAGGGTTTCAAAGATATTAGTAATGTTCTCTTTCTTTAGCTGGTGGGAGGTTCTATGGCCATTTATTTTTCATCTTTACCCTGGGAAATTCACTCAAATCCATGCCATTATACCTCACTAAATTAAAGCTATTCCACCTTTCCTTACAAAATGATTAGGTTAACAAAATATTAAATCCTATCAAGCAGGTTCCCTTGGCTATTTTGCACCAACCTGGCATTAAATTTCAAACTAATATTCTCCCATCTTAACCACAAAATTACATCTCACTGTTTAAAATAGTGCCTTTAGCTCCATTTTTAAAATTTTTAACAGGATCACTTAAAAATGTGGTAGGTTCCAGGTGTATTAAAAATCTCATTTATTGGATATAACTTTCCTAACTAGTGTGCTTAGCTGTCACAAACACCCTAGCATTTTCTGTGTGTGTACTCAAGAAAAATAATCATATATCAAGTAGGGAGAATAGCCAGTCTAAAAATGGGCTATTAAATTGCTAGTTATCAAATCAAGCTACTTTAGCCCAGAGAGGTAAGGATCACAAACTTTAAAAGTCAAGGTAAAGAAAAGATTTCTAAAAAAACAGTTCAACAGTAGATTTATATAAAACAAGAAAACAATGACTAAATAGAAATATATACCAAATTTTATGAATATAATGAATAACATGAAAACAATTTTAATTTTATTAGGAATTATTTCATAAGATTAGTAAACGCAACTCATTTAAAGAGAGACAAGAAACAAAATAGGAGAGGGATTTTTTCTGCTGCTTTACTTTACACTGAGCCGTTAAAAATCAGCCAGTGCCTTAGAAAACTTTTAGATACTACCATATTTGCGAACATTGCCCAACATCCTCTGTCCTATCTCTTATATAATACCATTCACCACGCAGCAGAAATCATTATATGGCTATTTAACTTTGAACTCCTTTCAATAGAATCTGTTTATCTCATTAAAAACTGGACCTGAAGGCTTGTGGAGCATGTGTGTGTGTGTGTGTGTGTGTGTGTGTGTGTGTGTGTGTGTGTGTGTGTGTGTTGTATTTGTGTGTGTGTAATGTCTATTACAAAAGAACATTTTATACATATATGAAAAGAATCTCATTAGTGTTCCTAAACTAAAGCCAAGATTCGTAGAAGAGATTAAAGACCACTTTGTTTTATTTTATTTTCTCTAATTCTCTATTCTAGCTGTTTCTGTTATGTGAAATCTATTTTCCTCTTTCCATCAAAGCTCTTCTGGCCAACAAACACCCAGTGTGTCAATATTAGTGCAAACTGTTATTTGACTTATGAAAGCAGTGTAAATAAGTAATAGACTGCAACTGATTCTGTCAATAAACAGTTTGAAATTTTCAGAGATCAGATGAGACCAGAGAGAATGCCCTCAAAGAAAGAGCAGTCCTTTGTGGTAACTGGTCAGCCATGACTTACCCACGAATGCACAAAAGGAGCTCGCTCACACAAGAATCTGGGACTCTGACTTCCCCACAGATAAGCCATGTCAACTAGCCCAGGGGCTTGTACAAATCATTTATGCCCTCATTTCAGATTGAAAAGTACATACATCTGGCACTGTTATGCTTGACTGGTGCTAGCTTGTGGCATATGAACAGCTGAGGAATAAATTTAGGGATATTATTAACCAAGAGCAAAATGTGCCACTCTATTTCACTAGTTTAAAATAACAGCTCACCTTTTTCTACAATATAGTCATCTTAGTATGCTAGTAAGTGCACTTCAGCGTCACTTACCAGTAAATTTATAGCCAAACAACGAATAAACCAGACATTTGTGATATGTATATATCTAATTTTTAGCAAACTGAATAAATAATTCAAGAATTTTAGATGGATACTTTAAGGACATTTGAACTTGAAGGAGAGTCAAGCCCTTTTTGCACAGCAGTTTGTGATGATGCAGAATAAAACTCTCTAAGAAGCATACTGAAGGTCTTCCATGAGCAGATGCCATCCTACTTGCAGAGGATATAAACAAGCAAAAACATGATCTGTGCCTCCAAAGACTGTACCATCCAGAAAAGAAAATTATCTGTGTAACAAAGGCCTGCTCTGGAGTTAATCCAGCAGAAATGAAGACAATGAATAAAAGAAACATCCTATAGGCAGAGTCTGAAAGATGTGAAAACTCATTGGATGTGGAAGAAGAAGGTAGGCATAATCAAAAAGATTATAGAAGGAATAGCTAGGGATATAACATCATTAATGGAACAAGAACTAAGCAGGATAAAATTGGGGTGGAAACTGTGATATGTGTGCTTTAACCCTTAAAGAGTTTGACTCTACTGCTCCCCAAGTGAAATATCTGATATTGTTTGGGGGAAAGGAGGACTTTTATTTTTAATTTTTATCTTAGGGCCATGGAGTACATGTGAAGATTTGCTACGTAAGTATATTGCGTGCAGGTGAGGGCTGGGCTTCTAGCAAACCATCCCCCGCCCCTCCAGTTGTAAACATGGTACCCAAATAATGACTCACTATAGTAAAAATTGGGAAGAGTGACTGTTTCCTAACCCTTAAACTGACCAGATGATGAGTAGAAGAAGGAAGCTGGTTCCCTCATACCTCAACCAGCTTCAGCACAGAGCAGAAGGTACAAGAGTCAGAGGAGGCTCTAGCTACAACATCTCCAAAAAGAGAGGGTCATTTTGGACTGAATTTTGAATTCATGGACATTAATTTGTATAGTCTGATACTGTGATACATATTGCACTAACTGTTTGATCAGCAAGGTTGGGGTTAAAAGTCTCTCTATCTTCGTCTTCAGAGTTGAAAAAATAGTCTCTGAATTTTATCTTGGAAACAATTACTTTAGCTGAGTATATAATATAGCAAGTATGGGAATGGTTGAAGGTGAAATTCCAAATCAGTATAGAAGAAAATGTGGTTCAAATGCTCAAATCCTACTGATTTGTTAGACACTATGCATGAAATCTCATGATCATACGGGCAGGCTTTAATCAACCTTTGCATGAAAAACTACATATTGATTTGTTGTGGATGGCCATGGCAGTTATTAACTACTAATTATTAAAAACAAGGAATATATCTGATTAAATTTATCTCCACAGAGCTCAGTCTAAAAACAGGAATAGGAAGACTTCTAAACATTCATGGATAAATGAAAAATAGTTTGGTAAGTCATTTAATATCATAAAATTTTTCTATTTCACATTGCTATGTGATCACATGTGGTACCAATAGCACCACAGTCATTGGGACAATCATTTTTATTTAGCTATTCAAACTAATTCAAAACATTGTTTACTTATAGTTGACCATTGATGGTACAAAATAAAGTGGCATAAGGTGGGAAGAGGAAACGAATGGGACACTAAATCATTATTCACATTCATAGTTTTAGCTTTGGAGTCACCAGTTCTAGTCTTTTATACAATGTAGAGAGGAGATTAAGATGTTCTAAAACCTTCATGAATGGATTAATTTCTCATTCTTAAATTGAACTGGTACCAAGGATTGATGGATATCAATTTAGATCAAAGTTGATGATGAGGTTTCTCTTATTCTCTCACCACACTAGGCATCAGAGGAGTGGTCAAAATGTGAGGCATCTCCAGCTTGAAGCTAAAGCCAAATTGTTCTGTGGAGATGGATCTGGCCCAGTGTTTCTCCACTAGCAGGTCTAAGAAGAGGAAATTTTCTAAGTGGTTTGGTATATTTCCACCATCACCAGGAATACTAAAGTAACTTCTTATTTTGAGAATTTTTGCTTATTTACATATATGTGTATGAATTCAAAGAGGCATATAGTATTTTTTACTAGCTTTAGCTTAATTTGTGCAAACTATTATATAGAATGACAAGTCAATTTATTCCATTACAAATGTATCCATGATTATATTATCCTCATCTTATTAATTCTGTCAAAGAGCCATAAAATACTGTGTATAATAGATTTTTTTAAATTGCCTGTGGTCTTCCTCATGGGCCTGTCTCTCATCAGAAAATATAAAAGTAGTAAATATTTTAAAAATATTTTAAAACTATTGAGCCATAGTTGCTTTCTAGTCACTCTACATCAAACCGATAAGTTATCTGAATTAAATAATCAGCCCTGCTTTCACACTTAGCCCAGCAAATGTGCTCAAATGATGGCTGTGCATTTATTATCACTTTTGAGCTAACCAAAATTCGGCCTCCTAAACCCAATATATAATGAAATAAGACTATGAAGGAAACTGGAGAAATTGAATCTCTCCGGTAGTGGTAACAAGAAACTGAGTAAATCTTCGGTTAGTAAAGCCCTTCTTTCTAAGATAGCTTGGTACAACATTTGCAGTTCACTTAATGATCATTTGGGCACTGTCCACTATTTCTTCACCATTGTTCCTGCATCCACTCTCACCCCAAGTGGGGATAGGAATTTGCTCCCCTCAATTTCAAATGCTTCTTCAAAAGTCATTGCACAGAAAGAGTACTTCTAAAAAAAATTCAGTAGTGCTTCTGACTATCCAAATTTCACAGTCTTGGTGGACAGTCTACAACTAAACCCAAGGCCCAATTACTGGAATTTCTGTCTTCAGATAGTCTCCAGAACATTTCTCAGGATGAAGACTTAGGAATTTGGAACATAGGTATATGTTTCTCTAGAAAACTCTATAAAAACTAGTGAAGGGAATACTAGTGACAGTAGTAGGAGTAATATTAAACCTCCACTTCATACTTTCTATGAGCAAGCACTCTGTATGTATTACCTCATTTGATGCTCACAGCAACCCTGTGAAGTGTGAACTGTTATCACCATTTTAATGAGGCCAAGGAGCTTCAGGAACTTATTCAAGGTCACAAGTTTGCAAGCAGCAGAACGTAATGCTGCTTCTCAACATTATAGTACTAGATTCTTTTCTAGAGTTTGGTTTTGTGTTCTATTTATGCTTCATGTTGCTCCATTTATTTTTATTAATACCATCCTCCATCTCTTTTGCACATTGTATGGAATTACTATACTTTGTTTAATATTAAGTGTGATATATGCAAATATCTTCCAATGGTCAAATTTTTGAAATTATCTGTCATTATGTACTTCTTATATCCGACAGTAAACGTGATCAAATGATGGAAATACTGAATTTTAAAAAAAACTATGATCTATAAATATTATGTCTGCTTTTTCAAAGTTTGAAGTGGATAACTGGATATCTTTGCCTTTTTATGGTCATAGAAACCTTGCAATGAATCAAACACCTCATTTGTGGAATAGATTTTGTTTCCATTTCCTTTGGGTATCTTAGGAACCTCTCATGTCTCTCCTCCATCAAACTGTTATACTTCAAGATAAGAATATAAAAAGACAGTATTCCTTTGACATTTTATCTTCAGAGTTCAGTGATTAAGTTTAACTGATATCTTGGGGTCTGCTGAACTTCCTACAATAATCATGTAGAAATTAAGTAGTCAAGTTTTCTGTTTAGCCTTTTCACCAGAAACTGCTTGGAATGCAGACATTTAAATAGTACTTTTCTTATCTCCCTTTAAATAGCAAAAAGCAATATGAATCTATTTAAATGAGATCAAATGTACCTTTGGAAATGAGAGATGCTCCCTAGAGGTTGTTTCCTCTTCTAGAAGGTGGACAAGGGTATTATGAGATATCCTTAGTTCTAAAAGGCACTGGACACCATTACAGAATTTCCCATTTAATAAATAATTGGGTTAATTTGTATGCCATTAGTGGACAGATAAGGACAAAGGAACACATATTAATGAAAATGGGGCTCCAACAATTAAAGCATTTTGAGGTTAGCAGCTGCTCCTATGTGGCTGGCTGGCTGTAGATATTTACATATAGGCAGGCCTTGGGAAAATGACACTGGCCGCTAGCCAGCAGATTGGGCCCAGAGACATGGGCCCCGAGGGACTGGGCTTATTCTTATAGCTCCCCTGCGTATCAGCCTGTGTTGGAAGAGAACAAAACAGTCTCAAAGAACAAAACTAGAGTTCTGGACCACACAGTCACATGCCAACCTTTTCTCCTTTTCCCACCCATCTAAAGCTCTAGGTACATCCAAAGCAGTTGAGTCACCCTGGGGCTGGGTCAGTTTTTTGCCCTGAGCCACAAGGAACTCATTTGAAAATACCACACAAAAAGGGATGGAGAAAGAGCTATCCTCCAGACAGGTCGTTTGATTCTAGTCCACTTTCATTAGCAACATTTGTTGTTGAGAATAAGGATAAGAAAACAGCAACAACAGTAAAAGCAACAATAGAAAACAAAAATCCACGATTGTTACCCTAGGAGAAAGAAAAACATATCCCATAAGTCATTGACATGAATTTAACAGAGCTCATGCAGTTACTGTAACAATTACATGGAATAGGTTAAAGACATAAACAAACAAACAAACGAATGAATAAATGTGTTGCATTTATTTACTTTATAGAAATGGAGTTCCTTTGTCTCTAAATCAAGACCTAGTTAAGTGTATAATTGTGTTTCTCAGATTTTACATATTTCAGGCATTCTACTCTCACTCCCATTATATGATCTGATTTTATCTTCACAGCAACCTGGTCAAGCAGAGATTATTTTTGTTTCTATAGTTCAGATAACAAAATCAAGACAAGAAGAGGTTTGGTGACTTTTCAAGGTCATGTGGGCAGTCACTGAAGGACCTGAGTCTGTAACCTGGTCTCCTAATATTAAGGTCAGTGCCCTTCCCACTCACGAAGCTGTTTCAGTATTTTTAACTGCAGGTTATGCAATTTTACAGCTGTATTCCCACTAAATGAAATCAAGTTTCTGTGAAAGTCTAAGCACTCATGATTATAGCTCATTGAACCCACACCCATTCTGATCTGAATTAATTCAACTCATTCTAAATGACAGAGGAACAAACTATACTGCTCTTGAATTTCTCTTCCTAGAACCCCAATCCACATCCACTGAAAACAGGACTGTAGGTACAATGGTTGGGTTTTCTCAGACAGAGCCCATGATTCTCATGCACTTATTCTGCTTCATATTTACAATCTACCCAGGCTTTTGTGATAAAGAATCCTCAAAGTCATTACTCTGAGACTTCAAATGGGTCTTGTCTCTCTTCTTTATCAATGATTAATGATCTGCATGAGCCTGCCTTTTTGACTCCATCTGTTTTTCAGTTTCTCATATTTTATAATGCACATAGCCTTGAGTAATAAAGGTTTATCCAAGGAAAAATTATCGACTATTCATCTCCTGGTCATCTATAAATCTTCTTTATCTTTCCAGCTGCCTTTTTGTTTACCCCTAGAAGTGCTTTATGCTTTCTTTCTAACAAATATCTCTCATTCCCACCTCATCCCTATCCTGGCTTTGGGTTTTACTGACCAAATATGAGCTTTGCAACTGTTGCTCATCTTGGCTTTCCTGGGAGTGTTTCAGGACCTAATTCAGTATATAATTTTTTTAAAAAGTTTGGCCAGAGAATTATTATTATCTGCAGTATACAACTAAAATATATGCATGGATATGTTCTTTCTTTTAAATGTTTCTGTTAGAGAGGCTAGTGACTTGAAAGCTTGGGTAATATCTTAGGAGTAATACAATTTAGCAATTCTAGCTTCTACCTAGAAGTCTGGGGAATCTCTCCAGCGGACCAAAAATAGTGACTTGATTTCAGGTCTACCACATTGTGCTAAAAGATAGCATAAATGCATAGAAAAATAAAAATATATATAAGTATAAATACGCAAAGAAACAGATAAATGGTAATATTATAGGTTCCTGAAACCATTCCACGGTAAACTTTCTTTGCCATTACTTACTCTAGTGCAGGTTCCATGAAGACTGCCCCATCAGTAGTAATTCTTTTGCCTGACTAGAGCTGAACCCTCAAAGTTTGCTACATAACCTTCTTGTTAATTTATTTTGGTTTGACCTCCTTAGTAAAAAAGTTCTAGCCAGGTAGTTTCTAACGAAGTGCTCCTCGGCATGTGACCCCTACAAGGTAAGATCAGAAATTGAAAGTAAGCATTTAGAAAGTTTAAAGCAATTTATGGGGTGCAGGAAGCACTACCTCAAAATATAACATCTTTGCTTACTAACTATTTTAAGTTGAAAGAAATTGAGAAAACAGCAGAAGTGTTAACATTCTTTCTGATCATTTCTCTTAAATATCCTCATGTGACAGGTGTCCTGCCCTATACCCTGAGAGAGGAATATTACACAGAAAGGTCAAGAAGAATCTGAACAAACAGGCCTAAGTTCCCCCCAGTTTACTACCATGAGATCATATTCCCTTTACATCCAGTCATACTTGTATGTGACTGTCTATTCTTTATCAAACCTATGTATAAAAATACACAGTTTTCCCTAGATCTTCATTCCTGAAATCTCCTATATTACATAAAACTTATGGTAAATAAGTTTGGTTATTCTTTTAATTTGTTAATCTGTCTTTTTTTAAAGGAGCATCATCCATGAACCTTGCAATGGGTGAGAAAATATTACTTTTCTCCTCCACACAGTTTTATGTCTATTGAATTTAGTAATTGCTTAAAAATGATATTGTATTGTATATATCTTTGATTGTTAAACATTCTTTTTCCAGTAATTCATGATTTATTCTAATATATAAAGTACTGACTCATGGATTAGAATTTTATTTTTAATTATTCTTCAGATGGATTGAGGAGCACAATTCAGATAGGCCCTTAGCAGTGTCCCAATTTGCCCATCAAATTGGCAAATTTGATACAGAATGATAATACCCCATGTTGGCTACTGTATGTAGAATTCTGTCCTTTGTTATACTTAGGACACGTAGTCACATGTATTCACAAAGCATTTGCAGAACGCTGGAGTCAACAGAGCAAATAGCTTGCTTGGGAAACTAATAATGGTTCTTTCTTGGCAAATATAGTTCAGGGAGGGTCTGAGAAGGTTGGAAGGGGAAAAGAGGCAACAAGAATGTTGGGCGCCTACACCAGCATAATAATAAGAGCGGCTATGGAGAAATATTTAAGGGGTTAATGGAAAGGGCCTGGTGATTGACAGCGATGGGGATTATGGGCGGGGAGAATCTGGGTTCTTCTATAAACAGTGGATGCAGGCAAGACATGCTCAACAGTAGGGCACTGTGGTTTTTATAAACAAATTTGTTAATCTATGCCCATCCAACCAAGAAAACATAAAGCTTTGTATTCTACAATGTACATAATAAAAACAATATTTTTTATATTTTTCAAATATAAAATTGCACTTTGAAACCCATTATCCTTTTTCAAACTATACACAGTAATGTGTCCTCTGTGGGCTTGGGGTCATCCCTCTGTCTTGCTGAGAATCATTGGAAGAAAACACTCGAGGCCTGGGGCAAGCTGACCTGGTCCTAGGTCTAGTTTACATTAACAGCAAAATTGTCCAAGTGATTTCACCTATCAAAGCCTTTGTTTCTTCCCCTTAAAATGGGGATAAGTATGCCTATTTCTTTTAACTCATAGAGGAATTGTAAGAAACATGTATCTTCATTCACTCAACAATATAGTTGATCCATGAACAACATGTATTTGTCCACGTGGGTCCACCTACATGTAAGTGGAGACCTGGGTCCACTTACAAACACATGGATCAAAAATACAGTATCTGAAGCATGCAAAACCCAACTATATGTATGGATGACTTTTTGTTTAGGTGGTTTCTGTAAAGCTGACTGTGGGACTTGAGTATGTAAGGATTTTGATAAACACAGGGTCCTGGAGCTGATTTGTCACAGATATCGAGGGACAATATCTTATTAAGCATCTGTATTTATATGCCAAACACCGTACGTCCTGTAGAATAGAATGTTCATTTGTCAACATAACAGACACGGTTGGCAGCTTACAGTCTAGTGTAATAATTATGAAAATAAACAAATAAAACAACAAATAATGTGATTACTTATTATGGTAAATGCTATAAAAGAATGGAACAGGATGCTATGTGACAGAATGACTAGTGGTGGGAGTGGGTAGGGAAGCAAGTTGAGAGGGCAGGGCATAGATATACAAAGGTTGATTGGCTAGAGAAGACCTTACATAGAGGTGACGTTTAAGCTGGCACCTGAAGAATAAGAAGCACTGATTCTCAAAACACTGAGAGGAAGGGTGCTCCTGGAAGACAAAATGACCAGCTCGAAGATTCTGTGAGGGAAAAGACCCATGTTCAAGCTGAAGGAGGCTGTGCTACAACAGGTTAAGATATAGTGTCATGAGATGAGAGTGAAACAATAAAAGGCAAGATAGATAATTTCTTTAGTTTCCATAATCACCTAAAAGATATTATACCTTCTTCTTCCTCCTCCTCCTCCTCCTTGTCTTCTTCCTCTTCTTCTATAGATAGAATAAATGAGTCTATAAAGTTAAATGATCAACTGAGGACCTAGATTTCTCCATGATGATTTTGGGTGCTGGACCCAGGGCTGTCCGGCTCCAGTGTCCTTCCTGTTCCCACACGTCATGCCACCTCATGACCATTCTCTCAACTGTGAAATATATGGAGTGTGTACACATGTGAGGTTTTCTTGTTATCATAGCTGAGACTAGTTGGTCAAGGACTGGCTCTCCCAAAGGAATACATTATTTGATTTCATGCAGGAGTGCAACGTCCTTAGACATAGAAACATGCCTGTAGAGCTCTACCCTTGGTGCCGTGAGTTTGCCTAGTGAGAGTATAAATGAGGCAAATGATCCACAAAAGAACTTCTGGCATAAAAGGAAAGAAGAATTACAAAAGTGCCTTTGATAATGCAAAGTAAGTAGCCTCAATTACCAGATAGCTTTATCCAGCATGGCTGTTACTTCTCATTTGTAAGTACTCCACTGGGAGAGATGCTGACTCTGTTTACCTAGCATTGGGGAGAAAGTCCACCAGATCAGTTTTTTTAGCACAATTTAAGTTAAGGATAAATTATTGTCATGTTGACTCCATCTTTATGAAACATTTCATTTCATTTTCCAGATTGAACATGTGGTATGATATCTCACCTTATCTTGCTACCAAACTACTGCGCATGGAGATGCTTGGGGCCTCCTAGATTCCCCAGGCTGGTGGATACTGAAGGGTTAAACACTGCCTTGCCAGCACAAACAGCAGATTTGAATGATGACTTCATTTGGCTCACTGGAGTACATTTCTTCTGATGTGGCAGCTATAGAAATGCTCTTCTGGTACCTAAAACAAGAACAGTAACTGAATAATATTCCCAGAAAGGAAGTTGGGAGAAAAGTCTAGAAAAACATTTAAAAAATAGGATAAGTGACGTGAGTGTATTCAGTGTCTTGATATATAATATTGGTTCCATATTATGCTTGATAAATTTAGCTTCAATGGGGCACAGAAAACCAATTCCTTCACCACAGTGTTGTCACATAATACCATTATAAAGGACACGCTGCCACCGAGGAGGAACAATGTGTCTCATTGAAATACATTTCTGAATAGTTCAAATAATACCCGCTTATTTGGGAGAATTTGTTTCTCAAAGAGGAAATCAAATGTGCCTTTGCAGAAACTCGTTTTCTTTCCTTCTAATGATGTGTAATCATTTTACCTTTATTTTGCCAAGTTTTTCTTTCCTAGGTTTCCAAGACGGCAGTTTTAAAATGTTTCTTCTGCTCACAAAAATAGAAATAATTGTACTCTTTGTGGAAAGTCCCAAATGTAAGGCATGACATATGTAACAATTTGCATTTCTATTTGATAGACTAATTTCATATCAGGAATTACCTTTTAAAAAAATGTCCCCAAGTCACTCAACCTGCAGGGTTCTACAAGCCCTTATTCCCATGTTGGATCTAACTAGCTTCCCTGGGCATCTTTTCTTAAAGCAACAGTTTTTCATAATATCAGTAAAGGGATATGTTAGATGACAAATCCTCGAGTATCTTGTGAGATTAAGTCTATGGTTTCCTCATGACCTGAAAATTTCTGTGTTTTAGTCACGTATCACATTGACAAGAACTTTTTCCAAACAAGGGTGCAATTTGATACATCTTTCATGAGTGGTTACAGGAATAGTGAAGAGAGAAAAGGCAAGAAATCACCTTGTAAAACAAACTCAGCTTTTCCAGGTGCTGCCATCTATCTGGGAGAGCCTGTTTCCTTGTCGACAGTTCCCTGCTCAGTACCTGAGCAGAAGGTACTAGCACGATGAAAAGAACCCAGGGCACTGAGCACCCCAAGCCAGTATGATAGCCGCCTCTGCTCCCCACTTGTCAGGCCCTCAACTACCCCACCTGGGTGGAAGAAGGTGGCCAAAACACTTTTGAGATCTTTAGGATAAGTCTGTGATCTATACTAAGATGCAAACTTAATGAGCATAGGGCTTGATCTTATTCACCACTGAATCCTAGAGCCTAGAAGAGAACTTGCCACAGAGTAAATGCTAAAATATTTTGTCACTGGAGAAAGGAAGGGAGGAAAGGAGAGAAGGGAAGAAGGAAGGAAGGAAGAGAGAGGGGAGGGAAGGAGAAATCTATCAGTAGATTCAGATTTCCTGCATGGATGAGAATAATTATAACTATTGCTTAAATCACATTTGCTGATGCAATCACTGTCTATAAAGGGAAGCAAAGAGGCTGGGGTATTTATCATTACTGTGCATAGTGTTTTTGTTTAGTGCTGGGAGTAGGAGGACTTAAACCCTAAGGATGGTCTGAAGTGAATTCATGCTGAGTGGACTTCAGGCACAGGTCTCCTCTCCTCTTTTAGTTCAAAAAGACAAATGCTGTAGCTCAGAGCTGAACACCTACAGACAAACAACCACATAGACCCTCCTCTGAAGGATCACACAGTCTGGTAAGATAGCTATGGTGTGTACACACATAAGTTATTGTAACACAGATATAAAACGATGAGAGTCCTAAGAGAGGCTCCCTTAGAAAAAACTGTGAACTCTGGTTGATCAAGTGGTGGAGCATGAAAAGTTGCCTGTAAAGGGTGTAAACTAAAAATAAAATCCTAACCCCTCCGCTGACTGAATAGACTCCCTCTTAGCCAAAGAGACACAGAAAAATCTTAAAAACTTAGTTTTCAGCCATGACAGGATGGAGGTCAGACACACCTTGTTACACTCTTCCCTTTTGTAGTTTAGATACAACTGACCAGCATCAGTGCTAAACTAGATATCATAAGACTGACAGAACAGACAGACTCCTTGTGGCAGTAAGATACCAAATTATAAACAGGACCTAAGGCCATTCCAGGCAAGGGTTAAGTCATGCAGTCCTACACTTTAATAAACTGTGGTCTCACTGCCACAAGGTTTTTCTTTTTCTCCAGTGACTAAATGAGCACTGGCCTCAAGATAAGCAATATTAGAACAATTAAGACTTATTCAGCTCATAGACACTGACTAACTGACTTCTGTTTCACCAGCCATAACTACAGCTTTGATTGGACAAGAGACTGATTTCAATAACTTTCTCTGGATAAGAAGACTAACATCTAGGATCTACAAGGAACTTAAACGTGCAGAAAAACAAACAAATGGCTCCATTCCAAAGTGGGCAAAAGATATGAATAAACACTTCTCAAAAGAAGACATATAAGCAACCAACAGATACAAGAAAAAATGGTCACTAGTCATCGAAGAAATGCAAATTAAAACCACACTGAGGTACCACCTAACTCCAGGCAGATGGCCATCATCAATAACTCAAAAAACAACAGATGCCGGAGAGGATGTGGCGAAAAGGGAACACTTCTACATTGCTGGTGGGAGCGTAAACTAGTCACCCTTTGTGGAAAACAGTGTGGCGATTCCTAAAGATCTAAAAATTAACCTTCCATACAACCCCACAATCCCCCTACTAGAAATATACCCAGAAGAACTCAAATCATTCTACAAAAAAGATACCTGCACACGTATGTTTATCACAGACATAATAGCAAGCACATGGAACCAACCATACTGCCCATCAAAAGAGGACTGGATAAAAATATGTGGTATATGTACATGATGGAATATTATGCAGTCATAAAGAAGGACAAAATCACAAACTTCACAGCAACCTGGATGGATTTAGAGTCTATAATACTGAATGATGTATCACAGAAACAAAGAACTGAGTATTACATGTTCTCACTCATAAGCAGACCTTGGACAATTATCATAATACTATAAGAAAAGAATTGACAGTAGTGAGAAACTGCCAGGGGGGTGGGATTGGCAGTAGTGAGAATCTGCCAGGGAAGTGGGAGCACACCTATCAACAAGGATACCTGCATAATGAACATTTGTATACCTAACCCTGAATTGTACCCCACATCTTTAAAATTAAAAAATTTTTAAATAAAGAAGACTACCAACCATGAACTGGTACTGGAGAGTTTACGGAGCCTGCACACTTGAGTGCCTTTGCATCCTGAAAAGACCTTTTGACGTATAGGGCCTAATTGAAATACATTTAAATGTTAAGTCTCTACCCCAAAGTGAACTTGGGTCATACGTTACATTCACATTTGTTTGATATACATTCCCGTGAATATTCTAGCTCCTCCTGTAGCCTGTTAGACATGTATATTTAGCCAGCCTGTTCAGTATAAAGCTCCTACCCCAACCCCTTTTCCTTTGAAGTGCCTGTCTCTGGTTTTTGCCAGAAGCTGTGCTCCCCAGTCTGCAGGACGGCCATCTTGCCGTCTATAACCCTTTATAAGAAATAATGGACCTTGAACATCCAATGTAATACTATAAGAAAATGACTGACGGTACTGGGAAACTATGGGGGGAGAGGATGGGATTAACAGTAGCAAATATCTGTCTGGGGATGGGGAAACACCTCTTATCAACAGGGTGCCTGAATGAAACGTAATTGTACACCTAACCCTTAACTGTACCCCACAAAACCATAATAAAAAATATTGATTAATTTAAAAAAAAAGAAATAAAGCCTCCTTTTCTTTTCTAAATGTATAGATCTTCATTTAACAGGGGACATTTGAGCTGGATGTGGAAAGATGACAGTGTGTAGAGTTTGGGTACCACAACTTGGCCCTTTCAGAGACACTTAGGTTGTCAGATTACCTCATCCTTCTCCCTCCTAGGGGATAACTGGAATCATGGTGTAGGCAGGGAGGAACAGAAATTGCTTTAACTCCTCCCTGCTAGAGTTTCTCTATGCTCCCCAGCAGAGACAGAGACGGACACCAAATTCTTGAATCTGAGCACAGCCTTCATTGACGTTTTACTTCTTCACAACAAATAAACCTCAAACCTCTCCATCTCTCTCAGTCTTCATTGGAGAGCAGACATCTAAAGCTGGACTGGGAGGAGACACAGAAGGGAAGGAGACCAAATCATCCTAGCATTGCAGCAACTCTCTTGTGAGAGCAAGTCTCTTGCTTCCTTATGACCTGAAAAATTCTATTTTAGTCACTCGCTGAATGACAGGGATACTCTTCAAATAGGGGTAGTAATTTGATGCATGGTTCTAAGGGTCATTGGGATAATAAAAAGAGAAAATATAAGATATTGCTTTGCAAAACAAAGTAAATTTGTCACCATTAAAAATTTGTTGCAAGTTCTGGTATCTGCATGACCTCTTGAATTTCCCACTATCCTAGTTTAAAGATATGTTGCATTTGTGTCTTACCAGACTCCTAACATTTTAAACCTCAAGCACACTATGTACGGAAGCAATAAATGGGGAAATGGAAAGTGGGTCTTGCTTCTGAGAAGGATAATGTGATGAGTCACTATTTAAATGAATCTATGGAGCTTTGTAAAGTCCTAAAAAGGACCATTTAATTGTACAATACTGAGTCCTTAACTTTATAGTGTCTGGGAGAAATAGTCTCTGTGAGGTGGTGGGAGGTAAATGTTGTCACATGACACCAAAAAAGAAAGAACAATAGCTCAAGATGTGAGGAGGAAATTGGTGTGTTGGATGCTAAAATAAATTGCAGCTGTCAGGAGTTCTTTGCTCTGGCTGGGAATGATTTGTCAAGCAGTAAGGCTGAAAGTGCATGTGTGAGACTGGTGGATGGATTTTTTTTTTTTTACTTTTAGGAAAATATCTTGACTGAAAGAATATCCTGAACACAAAATCAATAGGAATGGATCATCCTAAGCCTCTTTCTTCCTTTTATCTTTTTTCCTACTGGAAACTGTTTTCTCATTTTTTTGAAGATCTTCAGGTGCATTAAATATAGTATGAGTTTAAGGCTGTGATTTTCAGCCAGGGTGATTTTGTACCACCATCACCACTCTCAGGATACATCTGGCAATGTCTAGAGAGATTTTTGGTTGTCACATTGGAAGAGTGCTACTAGCATCTAGCAGTAGAAGTAAAGATATTGCTAAACAACCTACAGTGCTCAGGACTGCCCCTCACACCAAGCAACAAAGAATTATGCAACCTCAAATATCAATAGTGCTGAACTTGGAAACCTTGGTTGAAGGTAAATTCTGACTTTTTGGTTTTTAAAATATTCAGGTGAATTGTATTTATAATGACTTTCAGGACCAAAACAAAACATCAACATGTAGGTAATCAAAACCTGCGATGGCCGGGCTCGGTGGCTCAGCCTGTAATCCCGTGCCTTTGGGAGGCTGAGGTGAGTGGATTGCCTGAGCCCGCGGTTTGAGACCCGCCTGGGCAGCGAGACCTCATCTCTACAATAAATAAATTAAAAAAAAAAATCAGCCGGGCGTGGTAGCGCATGCCTGTAATTCCAGCTACTTGGAAGGCTGAGGCGGAAGGATCGCCGGAGCCCAGTAGGTCAAGGCTGCGGTGGCCGGGAGCGGCCACTGCACTCCAGTCTTGGGCGACAGAGTGAGACTCCAACTCAAAAAAAAAAAAAAAACCTGCGATGTCTATTTCTTGCAAATTTATGAAAGTAGTGACTCTGCTAAATCAGGAGTTACATGTTGCTGCTATATGTCTCATGTAATTTTCTGATAGGCTGTGCAATTATATTTAAGTAGAATCACGATGTATCCTACAGTTAGCTACCACTCCCCTGCAAAGCAATATAACAAACAACACAGCAAAACACATGAAAAGGATACTACCATTTCAGAATTTCTTCCAATTATGTTGGATGTATATCATGTCTCAGTGAAATAAATGAATATCAGGATCCTGGGAATACTAATTACTGTCAGAGTCTCAGAGAAAATCGTTTCAATTCACATAAGATTCTTTGCAAACATAAATAAGAATAGTTACCACTATTTAAGTGTTTTTCCTAATAATTTCTGTCCTCAGATTTCATGTAATTAATTTTATCTAATACAATAGTTCTTCCTTATACATATGGGATATGTTCCAAGACTCCCAATAGATGTCTGAAACCACTGACAGTGCCAAACCCTATATACACTGTGTTTTTTCATGTGATACCTGAGATAGCTCCCTAAGTGACTAATGCCAAGTAGCCTATACAGCAGGAGTCCCCAGCCCCTGACAGGTACCAGTCCATTCATGGCTTGTCAGGAACCAGGCTGCATAGCAGTAGGTGAGTGGCAGCAAGCAAGCTAAGCTTCATCTGTATTTACAGCTACTCCCCATCGCTTGCATTACTGCCTGAGCTTCATCTTCTGTCAGATCAGTGGTGGCATTAGACTCTCATAGGAACACAAGCCCTACTATGAACTGTGCATGCAAGGGATCTAGGTTGGGAACTCTTCATGAAAACCTAAAGCCTCATGATCTGAGGTGGAGCTGAGGTGGTGATGCTAGCAGCACTGGGAAACAGCTACAAATACAGATTAACATTAGTAGTGAGGTTTGACTGCACAGAGACCATAATAAATCGATTGCTTGCAGACTCATATCAAAACCCTATGAGTGGGTGGCAAATGAGTTAATATACTTCAGTTGTACAGCTGCATCTGGTGGCAGGCTTTAAGTCAGAATCCGACACTTATCTTAGTTCATGCAGGGCCCATTCATTATTTTCTTTACCACTTCTCTTTGTACCTCTTTTTTTAAAATGGTGAATTGTATAATTATTTCATTATATATTATAATAATAATAATAATAATAATAATAATAAAGTGCAAAATAAATGTTATGTGCTTGAATCATCCCCAAACCATCTCCTGCCACCACCACCCACAGTCCATGAAAAAAATGGTCTTCCACAAAATGGGTCCCTGATGGCAAAAATGTTGGGGATCACTGCTATACAGGATCCATTGGACAAAGGGATGATTCACCTCTCAGGTGAAATGAAATGGGAGAGCACAACACTTCATCATGCTACTCAGAATTACATGAAATTTAAAACTTGTGAATTATTTATTTCTGGAACTTTCCATTTAATATTTTCAGACTATGATTGACTACAGATAACTGAAACCTCAGAAAGTGAAACCATGAATAAGGGGTACTATTGTACTTACGAGTGTACTTCAAGGTAAACATTTGTATCCTTGTTAGAGATGTGTTGTCCCAGCACTAGAGCAGTAAAGGGGCTCACCCAATCAAGTGATTTCCAATATACATACTATAATGCTTTCTATACCACCCTTGTCTACTTTTGAGGGTCAGGACAGGTCCTAAATCAAAGATAACTGCGGGGCCCTTTGGAAATGGAATCTAAAACAGAGCAACAGGTTCGTATTAGCAGAGTGGATGCATACTCCTAAACAATGAAGGATTATTTTTTTCTCCACCATATTCAGGTTGCATGATGAGAAGCCTGCCTCCCCACAACCCCAAATAGAAGCTGAAATGTATGGAACTAAATGACCACAACCCACAGTCACAATGACCCTGCCTACTGCGTAGGACAGGAAGAGGCAGCCAGGGAGTGCAAGGAGCCAAAGGACCATCAGAGAGGGGGAAGAGAAGAGAACCCAAGGAAAGCTATTGGAAAGCTTTCTACAAAATAGAAGGTAAATGACCACCAGCAATAGCCAGAGAGACAAAACAGGGATCACAAACTCAAACACCCTTAGGTGTCTGGCTTAGGGAGGCAATAAAGTAGAATGAGGCAGTAAAGGGTCAGGGATTTGCTCCAACTGCTTGGGTTTCTATTCCAGTTTCACCACTTAGCAGCTGCATAAACATGGGCAAGATAATTAACTTTTCTGTGCCTCAGATGGTGTTCATTTTCTGAGGATGCTTTTATCCCATTGATTTCTTTCTTTTTTTTGAGTAGGAGTCTCACTCTGTCACCCAGACTGTAGTGCAGTGGCTGCTCCCAGCTGCAGCAGCCTCGACCTGCTGGGCTCCTGCAATCCTTCCGCCTCAGCCTTCTGAGTAGCTGGAACTACAGGCACGTGCTACCACGCCCGGATGATTTTTGATTTATTGTAGAGATGAGGTCTCGCTGCCCAGGCGGGTCTCGAACCCACGGGCTCAGGCAATCCATCTTAATTAAATTTAAGCAGTGTTTTGTAGTTCTCATTGTAAAAGTCTTTCACTTCTCTGGTTAGGAAGATGCAAGGTATTTCTTTTTTTTTTTTTTTGACTATAATGAATGGGATTGTGCTTTTCATTTGGGTCTCTACCTGTTTGTTGTTGGTGTATAGGAATGCAACTGTCTTTTGTATGTTTATTTTGTACCCTGAGACTTTGCCAAAGTCCTTTATCAGTGCAAGCAGGTTTTTGACAGATTCTCTTGCATTTTCAAGGTATAGAATCATATCGACAAAGAGGGATAACTTGACTTCCTCTTTTCTTGTTTGGATACCCCTGATTTCCTTCTCTCGTCTAATTGCCCAAGCTAGGACTTCCAACACAATATTGAACAAGAGGGGTGAGAGTGGGCAGCCTTGTTTTGTTCCAGTTTTCAGGGGAAATGTTTCCAGTTTCTGTCCATTTAGCAATATGTTAGCTGTGGGCTTATCATAGATGGCACTTTCTATTTTGAGGTATGTTCCTTCTAAACCTAGGTGTTTGAGGGTTTTTATCAAGAAAGGACTAGATTTTATCAAAAGCTTTTTCTACATCTAATGAGATAACCACGTGGTTCTTGTTTTAACAACTGTTGATGTATTTAATTACACTTATGGTCTTGCGAATGTTAAACCAGTTCTGCATCCTGGGGATGAAGCCTACTTGGTCATGGTGAGTGACTTTTGAGATGTGTTTTGGGATCTGATTTGCTAGAATCTTGCTGAGGATTTTTGCATCTGTGTTCATAAGGGATATTGACCTGTAGTTTTCTTTTTTTGTTAGATCTTTACCTGGTTTGGGCATCAGTGTGATGTTAGCTTCATAAAATGATTTGGGGAGAATTCCATCTTTCTCGATTGCCTGGAATACTTTCAATAGGATTGGTATCAGCTCCTCCTTGTACATTTTGTAGAATTCTGCTAGAAAGCCATCTGGTCCAGGGATTTTATTTTGTAGGTCGTTTTCTTATGACAGAGTCAATTTTCTGGGTTGTAGTTGGCCTATTTATTATCTCAATGTCTTCTTGTTTCAACCTGGGGAGGTTGTGTGATGTCAGAAAATCCTCCATTTCATTTAGGTTATTAAGTTTGTTTCTATGCAAGTGTGCATCATAATGTCTGATAATCTTTTGTATTTCTTCAGGGTCAGTTGTGATTTGATCTTTTGTATTTCTGATTGTGTTTATTTGGGCTTATTCTCTCTTTTTCTTGGTCATTCTGGCTAGGGGTCCTTCAATATTGTTAATTCTTTCAGAGAGCCAGCTTTTTGTTTTGTTGATGTTTTCTATGATATTTTTGTCTTCTATGTCCCATATTTGGGCTCTTATTTTTTGATTTGGATTCTTCTACTAAAGTTGAGGTTTTGGTAGTCTTTTCTTTCCAGTTCCCTTAGGTGATTTGTTAAACTCTCCACTTGTGATCTTTCCGTTTTCTTGATGTGTGCTCATAGCGATATAAATTCCCCTCTGAGAACTGTTTTCATGGCATCCCAGAGGTTTTGGTAAGATGTTTCTTCATTTTCATTGGTTTACAGGAATCTTCTTTCTATGTTTTTGCAGATCGGGTTAATCCCATGTTCTGGTCTTCAAGTTCTGAGATTCTTTCTTCAGCTAGATTCTTTTTTCCATACTTGTCATCTTGTTATTTATTTTCTGGATGAAAATTTTCATTGCCAAAATCTGTTACAAGTTCTCTCAGTGTTGCATCTAGTCTTTCTTGAGTCTTATTCACTCTTTCCATCCATTCCCTAATCCCTGTTGTATTCTGGGGACAGCCTTTGGTGACTTCCATTGTTTGAGCACCAAAGTCTGATTTTTCAGGAGTTTTGTGTTGGTACACTTGAAATTGCCTTTCATGTCTCTGGTTAGGAAAATACACCATTTACTGAATAGGGTCTCCTTTCCCCAGTGGTGGTTGTTGATGGCTTTGTCAAAGATGTGTTGAGAAATCGAGGTTTTGCTTCTTGAATCTCTATCCTGTTCCATTGGTCTATATGCCTGTTTTTGTACCAGTACCAACCTATTTTGATTATTGTAGACTTATAATAAAATTTAAAGCCTAGAAGTGTGATACCTCCTGCTTTGTTTCTTTTGCTAAAGATTGTTTTGGCTATTTGTGCTCTTTTTGGTTTCCAAATGAATTTTTGTATTGTTTTCAAGTCTGAGAAGAATGATGTTGGTAAGTTGATGGGTATTACATTTAACCTGTAGATTACCTTGGGTCGTATGGACATCTTAACAATATTAATTCTTCTATTCCATGAGCATGGAATATTTTTCCATTTGTTTGTGTCTTTGATTTCTTTGAGCAGTGTTCTGTGGTTTTCATTGTAAAGGTCTTTCATGTCTCTGGTTAGGAAAATGCCAAGACATTTTGATTGTGTGTGTGTGTGTGTGTGTGTGTGTGTGTGTGTGTGTGGCTATTGTGAATGGGATTGTGCTTTTTATTTGGTTCTTTGTACTGAGGCTAATTTAAATTAACCTTAAAAGTCTCCCAATATTTAATAGAACCAATAATTAATGCAAGTTGTTTTAACTAAATGTTTGGATGCTTATTCCGTGGCAAAAAATATTCCTAACAAGAATAGGTTATTCCTTGTGGCTACAGAAAATAGCATTGGGGAAGGGAGAGATAGGAATAGAGAAAGGGGAGAGGGAAGATAATGGATGCTGAAAATGATAAGGGAAAAGTGACACAGTAAGAAGGGAAATGGTGAGAAAAAGTAATAAGCTGAGTGTCAAATATGGACAGAAGCAGAGAATGGTTGATGATGAAAGGCATATCTATGCATCTTAGTGATGAGTAAAATGAACCTTGTGAATTACAGTATTTCTAATTTAAACAACAATGTATAAGCTATAAATGTTTATAATGGTTGTAATTTGTTTAACTTATATTAATGGAATAAAGATATAATGTTAATCATTAAGAGATACTTTAGAGATTTGCAAATGGATAATTAATTTTTTATTGGAACATAATCTATTCAAAGATAAATCATTTTATTAATCTTCCAAGTCAGAGAAATTTAAGTTTTAGATAAATCTAAAACATATTTCTGTCTACAGCTGCACTGGTACCTGGATTTGAAATATAACATCAGGGCAACTGCTGTAGTTAAAAGAGACTAAAGAAAAATGACAACTAACTGCAATACTTGATCTTGGTTAGATCCTGAATTGGAAAATAACTATGAAGTATATTATTAGGACAATTGGATAAATCTGGGGAACTCTGTATCAAGTAATATTATCAAATAACATTATTGTATCAATGTGACTAAATTTGTTAGCATAATAACAGTATTGTGGTTATATTAGAGAATGTGCTTTTGGGAGATACATTCTTCTGAAGCATTGAAAAGTAAAGTATTATGAAGTCTGCAACTTATATGCTTCTCTCAAAAGATTAATCAAAAACAAACAGCAGTTACAAACATACACATGGGGGCAGGGGCAAATATGGCAAGATGTTTAAATTGCGGAACCTAGCTTAGAGATATGTGAATGTTTATTTTAATAGTCTTTCAACTTTTATTTAGTTTTTAAATTTCTTATACAAAAAGTTGGGAAATATTTGACTTTAAAATTTTTCTGAAATCAAATATCCACAAGAAAAATTGTGGAGATTACTGAGGAAGTCACAGGATGAATAATGTAGCTGTTCTAGATTCAAAACATCTAACTTTCTAATCCCACAAAAGACAGATGTAGGCAATCTATTCATCATCCTGCTAGTCAACCAATTAGATGACTCTTCTAGAACCTAGCTGATACAGTTTTATAAAATAGCCAGACTCTTTTATGGGAGAATAGAAGTAGAAATCAGGAAAACTTTTTTTTTCTCTAAATAGATCAATTTTATGAAATAAAGAAAATCAGCAATCTCAAAGATAGGTAGTCTATGTTACATAAGTGATACAAAATTCCTTAAAATCAAAGAGGAAACTAATGTAGGAAAATATGCAAATATCGAATTCCAGGCTATCAGTACAGAATACTAGCACAGACTTATCCCAGTTTCCCATGAAAAGCACTGTGTAGATAGCTAAATAGCCACAAAACCTAATCACTCCATTTAAAGCTAAAAATAATAACAGACTTAGAGGTATTTCCATTAAATACATATTGTATGGGATAAAAGAGAAATGCATTCCACTCTCAGAAGCAGAACATGACAGAAAGCATTAAAGAAGGCAAGAAGATTTAAATTATCTTCCTGCTAGCCCCAATGCAGGGATAGACTCAGCTGGCGTAGTACTCAACTATACAGGGATTGTTTTCTAACCAAGTGTTTTCTGAGCTGCACTGTCTTCCTTTACTAAAATTCCATCAATTACTTTTGTTAGCTTCTCAGTGAAGAGCACAGTGTGCTCTGAAATGGATGGTGGCCCACAAAGAAACATTGCTAGTTGGGCGCAGAAACAGGAGGAACCCTGACAGTAAGGCACTTGTGGGAAAATGCTTTCAGAGTTTCTGCTTAAAACAAGAAAGATATATAGGTTGTATCTTATTCTGGTATAGTGTTAGAATATGATGGGCAAAGCAGAATTTCCTCAGTGAACTTAGCAAATGTTGAGGAGTGTTTGATAATCACATAAACTTCTACATCCTATCTCCATTTAAAAACAGGGACCAGGCCAGGAGAAGTGACTCATCATGCCTGTAATTCCCAATATTTTAGGAAGCTGAGGCAAGAGGATTTTTTGAGCCCAGGAGTTTGAGACTAGCCTGAGCAACACAGCAAGATCTTGACTCTAAAAAAAACCATACAAATTTGTTGGGCATGGTGGTAGGCATCTGTAGTCCCATCTACTCGAGAGGCTGAGGTGGAAGGATCACCTGAGCCCAGGAAGTTGTGGCTGTGGTGAGCCATGATCTTGCCATTTCACTCCAGCCTGAGCGACAGAGTGAGCCTCCAACTCAACAAACAAACAAAAACAAAAACAAAAAACAAGTCACCATTCAAATGTATACTAAGAGGTAAAGAGGTACTTGGAAAACTCCCTACCCAGTCTTAGCTAATACACAACATCTCACCATGACTAGAACCTACCTTAACACAGAGGGGGTGTCCTCTACAATGTTTCTACAGAAAATTTACGAAATTACATCCTGCTCTTTTCAAAAAGCTTTAAGAGGAAATGTGAACAAGAAACTGGAAGACAAACCAACTGAGACCAAGATGAAGATAAAAAAGAGAGCAGTCTGAAGTTTAAAATGCAAGAAAACTAAAAATATGAGGGTAAAGTTAACATTCCCAAAATATGCAGCAAAGAGCAGAATTTTAAATTCAAATTTTATAGGAGACCATTTAAACAGAAACTTGAAATAATAATATGATGTGTAAACTTTGGAATTTTGTTCTCATGCATAGGAAACAAACTGCCGACAAGATGCCAAACTGTAAAATATTTAAGATGATTTATTCTGAGCCAAATATGAGGGACCATAGGCCCATGACAAAAGGTTCTGAGAATGTGTGCCTGAGGTGGTTGAATTATAACTTGGTTATATACATCAGAGGAAGACAGAAGTTACAAAAACCGTAAATCAATACAGGTGAGATTTACATTGGTTAGGCCCAGGGAAGACGGGACTTCTTCAAGCAGGGACTTGCAGATCATAGGTGGATTTGAAGATTTGTCCTGTCAAAGAATATTAATACCAGTAAAGGAAGTGCTGCTGATTGGCACAGGGCATTAGGAGAAAGTTTCTTGATATGTAGCTAGAAACCCTGAGAGAGAATAGATAGATAATGTCTAGCTCTTCTATGGACCCCCAGGAAAGGAGCTTCTGTACATATGCAAATTTCTGCAAGTACTGACTTTGCATGTCACAAAATATTTTTATTTCTTTCTTTATCTGTAACATAATATTATGCCAGAGTCAGGTTGAAAAGTAACCTACATTATATAAAGTAAATAAAAACCTATTTCCCCAAGCACCTTAGTTTGAAACTTGGTAAGAGAGAGAAAAAAATGTCAGAGTTTAGTCCTCAAAACAGAGATAAAAATGATGAGAATGAACATAATGGCTATGTAATGGAAAGGTATACATTCAGCCTAATAATGGCCTTTGCCTGCATAAATGCTTCAGAATTGAGAAAACATATAAATCCAGTTTCAAGAAGAGTTATTATAATAAAACTGTGGATGACCAAAGAGCAAGAAAAGAAGATAAAGGAATCAGAATCCAAAGGCATTAACTGCAAAACAACACAAAAATTAGATTGATAGTCAACTTCTCTGAAACAACACTGGGTGACAGATGTCAGTAGATAAAAATATATCCTTAAAGTGCTGTACAAACAAAACATAAACCAGGAAATATTAATCAAGAATTATATTCTTCATAAAAATATCTTTCAAGGACAAGGTTAAAATAAAAATATAAACTAAAAGAAGTTTCTAAACTACATATACCTAGAAGAATGTAAATAGGGTATATTTCAAGAAGAAAATTGAAAATGTAGATATGTAAGTAAATATAAAGAAAAACTAAAAGGTAAAGCAATAATAATAATCTAGACTGTGGGGTTAAAAATAATTAAAACAAGATAGAGATAAAATACAGGACAACTACTAAATATAAATAGGGAGGTGTATGGTTGACGTTATAGCATTCCAAGACCTTGTGTTATATGAGAAGATATAATAAATAAGTTCAGTCTTTGGTAAATATGAAAGTTGGAATTCTAAGGGTAATCACCCAAAGAAGGTAGTTCTTGCAAACTAGCATAAAGGAAAGAAAATAGAATGAGAAAAACTAAGAGTCAAATAAAGAAGAGAAATGGTAACATGTTATCAAAAGGTTTTAAAGAAAACCTAAATAAATGAAGAGACAAATGATGTTCATGACTTATCTTTCTGAGAGTAGTGACTTCATTTGATTTACAATATCTAGTAACACAATCTTGGCTCAGAGCAGGTGATCACTAAATATTTGTGGGAGAAAAGGATGAATACATTAATGATTTAAATAATAAATGTGAAGAAAACATATCATAAATATACAATTTGAGGATAATTCTCACACCAAAGAGGATCTATAAATTCAAAGACATTCTACTATAGTACAATTAACAAATGGTGACTGTAGCATGTGCCTTTTAAAAACCATTCTAAATCTCAGCTTTTTCCTTGACAATGGTATGTCTAATTTTTGCCTTTTATAAACCATGCTGCAATTGCATTCTTAAACATATAACAATACACAGCTATCTTAATATGTTTTATAGAATAGAAGCTAATTATAATAGGTGAATTCATAATCATGAACATTTTGTATTCTATAGACAATATGCTCTCAGTTGCCATAGCAACATCCCTACCAATTGCAAGACAGTTCCTATTTTCTTAATTCCTTGTCAGGATGAATATTACAAACATTTTAACTTCATTCTTCTATTAATAGAAAATTACTATTTCATTATTAATTTATTTTGTGTTTTAATAATATGAAGTTTAAAATTATTACATAGGTATAACCAAAAACAATACATTTTTCTAGAGATGCATAACCAACCAAGACTGAATCATAAGAAATAGAAAATCTGAAAAGACATAAAACTAGCAAAGTTATTGAATCAGTAATCAAAAACTTCTCAACAACAACCAAAAAAAGTCAATGATCACATGGCTTCACTGGTGAATTCTATTAAATATTTAAAGAATTAACATTAATCCTCTTCAAACTCTTCCAAAAAAGTTGAACAGAAGGGAACACTTTTAATTTATGCTATGAATCCAGTGTTACCCTGGATACCAAAGCCAGGCAAAGACACTACAAGAAAAGAAAAGTAGGGGTCAATATTCTTTATGAATATTATTGCAAAAAATCTCCCTCTGAATACTAGCAAACCAAATTCTACAGTTATTATACACTAAGAACAACAGTATTTACTACTGAAATGCAAGAGTGGTTCAACATATGAAAAGCAATCAATATAATACACCATATAAACAAAGTGAAGAATAAAAATTATATGATTACTTATTTATTTATTTATTTATTTATTTATTTAAAGTAGAATTTATTGAGAAGGTAGAAAAGCTCCTATAGTGGGAGGGGGCCTGAAGCGGTCGCCCTATATGATCACTTTAATAGATGCAGAAAAAATATTAGATAAAATTCAATAGTCTTTTATTATTTAAAAAAAACACTGAATAAACTAGGTATAGAAAAAGAAACTACCTAAATGTAACAAAGATCCCACATGTAAAAGTCCACATCTAATATCATACTCAGTGGTGAAAGACTAACAGTTTTTCCTCTAAGATTTGGAACAAAACAAATGTGTCCACTTTGCCACTTCTAATTATTATAGCACTGAAAGTCTTAGCCAGAGCAATTATACAAGGAAAATGGATAAAATAAGTCTAAATTGAAAAGAAACAAGTAGTGTTAGCTCTCTTTACAAATAACACAATCTCTCTAAAGATTCTACTAAAAAAAAACCCCAAAAATCCATTAGAACTAAAAAATGATTTCTACAAAGTTGAGTATTTAAAGTCAATATGCAAAAATCTGTTGCATTTCTATACACTAACAATATAAATTTATTAAAGGAAATTAATTTTCCATTTACAATAACACTAGAAAGAATAAAATAGCAGGAATAAACATAATCAAAGAGGTGAAAGACTTGTACACTGAAAACTTTAAAACATTGCTGAAGGAAACTAAAGAAGATACAAATAAATGGAAGGACACTCTGTGATCATGGATTAAAAGACTTAACATTGTTCAACTGCCAAAGCTACCCAAAGCAATCTATCAATCAAGGCAATTCTTATCAAAATATCAATGGCAATTTTTCAGATATTGAAAAATATATCCTAAAATTTATATGGAACTTCAAGATACCCCAAATAGTCAAAAGAATTTTGAAAAAAATAGATGTCTCACACTTCCTGGTTTCAAATTTTAATAAAATGCTACAAAAATCAAAACAGTGTCATGCTGAGACATTCATACTAAAGAATTAGAACAGAAAACCCAGAAGTAAACCTTCATACGATATAGACAAATAACTTTTTGGTGTACCGATACCATTTAATGGGGAAAAGACAATGTTTACCACAAATGCAAAAGAATAAAGTTGGGACCTTACCTTATACCATATACAAATCTAACTCAAAATGAATCAAAGGCCTAAGAGTAAGAGCTAAAACTATAGATTCTTAATGTGGATTTGACTATGACTTTTTAAATATGATGCTAAAAGCACAGGTCACAAAAGTAGAAATAGATAAATTGGACTACATCACAATTAAAAACTTCTGTCCATCAAAGGACAATATCAACAGTAAAAGGCAATGTATAGAACAGGAGAAAATATTTGCATGTTATATATCTGGTAAGTGGTTAATAACCAGAATATGTTTTTAAAAACTCCTACAACTCAACAATAAAATTACCAAAGACAATCTGATTTTAAAAATGAGTAAAGAACTTGAATAGACATTTTACCAATGAAGATATACAAATGACCAGCAAGCACATAAAAAGATGCTCAACATCATTATCCATTAGGGAAATGGAAATCAAACTATAGTGAGATACTACCTTACATCCATTAGAATGGGTACTATCAAAAACAGATAATGATAAACGTTGGTGATGATGTGAAATAATTGGAGCTTTTGTGCATAAAATGATGCAGCTACTATGAGAAACTATGGCCATCCTTTAAAAAGTAAAAATAGAATTATATGATCTACCAATTCCATTTCTGAATATATCCACGAACAAACTGAAAACAGGCAGAAGAGATCTATGTACAATCATGTTCATAGCAGTATTATTTACAATGAACAAAAGATTGAAGGCGACCCAACTGTCTGTGGATGGATGACTGCGTAAACAAAATGTAGTGTATACATGCATGGTATATCATTCAGACTTAAAAATGAAGACAATTCTGACCCATGCTGTTACATTGATGAAACTGAGGACATTATGCCAAGTGAAATACGACATTCATAAAAAAACAACTACTGCATGATCTCACTTACATGAGGCAGTCACTCATAGAAACAGAAAGTATAAAGGTGGTTGCCAGGCAAGGAGGGAAGAGAGAAATGGGGAATTATTGCTTAATTTTATAAGTTTCAGTTTTATAAGGTGAAAAGAGTTCTGGAGATTGGTTGTCCAACAATGTGAATGTATTTAATATTACTGAACTTTACACTTAAAAAATGGTTGAGATAGTAAATTTTATGTTATGTGCATTTTATCACAATTTTTAACATATTTTACATTTTGAAACAAGATTAAAAAATTGTTGCATAGGTTTACTATGTGTTTATTGGTTTACTGTGTGCTTTCTATAATCATTTTCTCAATTTTCTATTTGAGTTGTCATTTCTTATTGTTTCCTAAGGAATATCTGATTATTAAAAAACATTTTCAAAGTTAATATAAAAATGTTCCTCCAATTTGTTGTATATTACTTGACTTTGTTCACAAAATATTTTAGCAGTAGTGAAATTTTAATTTTCTATATGGTGAAATTGCCTTTTTTTCCCTCTATGTCTTCTTGGGTTTTTTTTTTTTTTTTAATGTTTAGATACATCTTTCTCTTAAAGATTCTAAAAATACTAACTCATTTTTTTTCTATTAGCTTTGTGGTTCAAATTTTTAAGGTTTACAGTTTGATTCACATAGATTTGTATGAGGCATTGTAGTCAGATTGATTATTTTCCAAAAAGTTAAGCACGTAAATCATTACCATTTGATAACAACGCATCTTTTCCAACTAATTAAGAAAACCATCTGTATTCTAGTAGAAATTCTCAGGTGTATTTCAGTCTATTTTTTGATTTGCAATTCTGATCTATGGAACTGCTTATATATTTTTACTACACTAGAGCTTTATAGTTTGTAGCTTTTGTTATATCTGGCAGTCTTTATGCAAATGCAGTTTCAAATAACTTGTACAATGCAAAAGATAAAAACGTAAATAATCCATTCAATTTATTGATTAAATTAATGTAAATAATGTACATAATAATGTAATGAGTCTTCCCATTTGAGGATATGGTATACAGTTCCATTAAATCAAGTATTTTAAAAATATTATTCCTAAAATCATAATTTTCTTCATACAGTTCTGGTCATTTTTTGTTGGGTTTGTTTCTAAACATTTTATAAATTGCAACTATTGGAAACATATTTTTTTCCAAATAAATTTGCTAGCTAGTTATTCTTTTCATCTAAATTCTACTGATTTTTTTTTCTTCTTCTTGGTAACCTTATTAAATTTCAGAGAAACATTAAAACTGGGTGGGAGAAAATAAACATATAGTAAAGAAGATTCTCAGATCTGAAAAAAGACACATTTCCAGTTTGAAAATTGTCACCAAATTCTGAATAGAATAAATTTTAAAAAATATTTATACTCAGACTCATCCTGAATAAAAAGAAACTACTCAAATTTTCAGAAATGAATAAAGAAATCTTAGCCAAGACACAAGGATCATCTGACATCATACTTCTCATTAGCAATAATGGGACTGGAGGATGATGAAAGAATGCCTCCAAACGTCTGAGGGAAAATGATTATGAGTCACTTTCAATGAAGTGTGAGGTCCAAATACAGACATTTTCTCATGTTTAAGGATTGAAAAAGTTTTCTTCCAATGCACCCAGGAGTATGATGAGTAAATTGGAGGACTTTGGGTAACAGATGACCCATAGTGCAATAATTTAAAATGTACAAACTTACACTTATTATGATAATAAGTAAAAGATTATTAATGGACAATAGATTTAAACTATTTCTGAAAGAAGAAAATTGATGAAGAAAACTGATGCAGCATGCAGAAAGGACAGGATGAGACATGCCTTCTGGGAGACATGGAAAACAATGAAGCCAAAGCACCTTTCCCTCCCTAAAGAGGTTTGAGGATTAAAGACTGCCAGGAGGTTGGAGGAGAAAAGTCAAACACAAGGCTGGAAATGAGGAATAACTGCCAACCTGTGGGTAGAAGAGCATAATCCCCCCCCCACTGTCCCTGCGAGTAGAACACAGGCATCTAGTTGTCTGTCTCCATGCAAGGATCCTAGTGGCTTCTACAGTCCCCCAGCTCAGGTGACTCTCCATTTAAAATGATGTTAATCAGTCCACAGAATGCTTCACCATCACTAATAAGCACAATTTTCATTCAATGCCTTGTTCTTTAATATTACCAGATGTTTGAAGAGGCTTCAGCATAAAAGAAAAAGACCAATCTTTAAGAAATTGGAGAAAGAGGGGGGAAAAATGACCAGTGAGGAAAGAAATCTCTATTTGATAATTCTCAGATAATTCTCTATTTGAAAAGATAAGAATATTATGTTTTCTAATAGAAGGAAGAGAAAACCAAGGAAATATTCTAAAAAGACAAAAGATGGATAATATAAAAGGGGAATAAAGAGACAAGCATACTTAATCCAGAAAATCCAACATCTCTAATAGGCATTTCAAAAAGAGAGAAGAAAGAAAAATTAAGAAGAAATTATCAGAGAAATAATTGAAAAAAAATTTCAAGTAAAAGACATAAGCTTTCAGACTGAAAGAGTCCAGGGAGTATCCACTTCAGGTCATGAAATGATGTCCAGCCCTAGATATGCAATTACAAAATTCTCCCAGAGTAAGAAGATAATATTGAAAATTGATAAATTAAGAAAATATAGGATATTAAAGTAGCTATCAAAAGAGACAGCTAAAATAAAGAGTTGCTTTAGGGAGTATAGTGAGGTTAGGGAGAGAGAGTTCAGGGCATCGTGTATATTTTTTTTAATTGAAATGATTAATATTTGTGTTATTTTTTAAAAGATTCATATCATATATTACCTTAACAAAATGACTTAAATGAACGACAGAGTGAGACTCCAACTCAAAAAAATAAAATAAAATAAAATAAAATAAAAATAAAAATCATTCTCCTAAAATGACTGTAAGAGGTCTACAGAGCAACTGATCCCATGAGAACAGAAAGTTTGAGGGCTACAGAAAGAATGTTTTCAAGGAGAAAGTGGATTTAATGCAAAAAATACCATCATTAAGGGAATGAATTATCTTAGTGATATAGTATGTAGGCATGCTATAAAATTTGAAAAATGAAAAACTAGAAATGGAAGAAAAACAAAAACTAAACTAAAATAACATGATTCAAACTTGTGAACAACTGAAGTAGAGTTAAAATTAACATTAATGTGAACTTGACATATGGAACATTCTTCCTCAACACACTTTTCTCTTTCAAAAAAAAATATTTTCTATTCCTCCTCTTCCATTAGAAGTTCACATTTCTCTTGTAAGTCAGATAATTACTGATCACCACAATGCTCAATAATTGATTCAATAGAATTACTATCGCTGTTGTTGGCATGTTCAAGGCATGAAGGATGCCTGGATGGCAATTCATGCTTCTTGTCATTTTGTTTTGTTTTGTTTTAAAGTGGATTGGGAGCTAGAAAGAGGTACACATGAATGATGAGATGGGGACAAAATAACTATGAAAGACTTTGAAAGCCAAGCAGAGAATTTAGATTTGCTGCACTACCATGAGATTGAGCCCAGGAGTTAGAGATTGAAAGTAAGTTTTAAAATAGAGGTCAGATCCTAGCACACAAGATTATCTAGGAGGCCAATGCAGTGATCCATGAAACTGGACAAGAGTTATTAATATATGTGGATTTTCCCAGCCTTCATAAGCCCCAAGAAGTATGACAAGTCAGACCAACTGGGTTTTGTGCTTTGTGTCATGGAGATCATGGATACTGGGATAAAACTCCTGTAAGAATATTTGACACACAGAGGCAAATTATATTTTTACAGACTTGCTGTATGTGACAGAATTATTTTCAGTAATAATCTTGCAATGATCAGGATTAATCATTTTTCACGCATCCCTTAGATTTGAAACAATTAACAATTTAAAAGGAAATTTTCATGTTATTTGAATTCACTAAAATATACATTTCAGTACACAGACACTGTGCAATCATTGTTTATTTCAAAACTTCTGTTTAAATGCAGGAATATGCAATACCAAAGGAAGTGGTAACAGAAATTTTGCCTAAACTGCTGGAAATGACTCAGAACTCTCATAAACTTCCTCTTGAAAGAATGCTAGTGTTTCAGTCTACATGTGTAAGGGCTAATTGAGAACTAGGATTTCTTAGAATTAATTTGCAGGTAGACTGTAATGTTGACTAAACAAAAAGTAATAAAAATAAAATAATATAATGCTTATATGTACAAACATATATAATTAAATATGTATATTTGTGAATTTTTTTAGGCATCTGCTGTTAGAATCCAACAGCAACCACAGAAATGAGATCAATCAAATATTTGAAAAGAAGAGGGGAAAAGTAATTTATCAATCATTTTTTAAAATTTCTTTTTTTAAGATACCAGGTCCTGACATGTTGCCCACGCTGGATTTGAACTCCTGGGCTCAAGCCATTCTTCTGCTTGCCCCAGTTCCTGAGGAGTTGGGACCACAGTGTCTGGCTGTTACTGATATTTTTAATAGTTGCTGGTACATGACAAAGATTATCGGACTTTTTATCAGTTTAATTATTGGTCTTAAAATTCTCTGCAGTGGATATATCCTTTATTACCAGTGCCTGATAGACTGTTTTTACCCACTCCTCCTTGGTAGAAAGTTTGAAAAATCAGAAAGAATTGGAGATGGGCTAGGGGATGTTGCCTTAGAAAAAGGCAAGAAAAGTTTCTGGCAAAAAGTTTCTGAAAAAATTGCCAGAGATATTTGTAGCAGTATGGGCTGGCTTCTGGAAGACAATTTGGACAGGGAGTAGAGTAGAAATGAGAGATAAGTAAGGGGAAAAAATGGCTATCCCCTCTGATAGTGACTGAGACCAATAAGGATTTTTAACAACAATAAAAGAATAATAATGGCTTTTAATATAGAAAACATTGTGGTAAATAGTTTACATGTGTTGTCGTGTTATTCTCAAAATAATCCTAAGATATTTAGGGTACCATTATGATTCCCATTTTACATATGAAATAACTGAGGCACTGCTATACATTTCTGGTACTTCTAGAGCCAATTTTTAACTCAGGCAATCTGGTTTAAGTCTCTTACAATTGCCTACTTACACTGCAGTTCTTGAGAAACCGAGTAAAGACTTGAATTGTAATCAATTTTTTATTTTAGTCACACTGCTATTTCTCTGAACTGACATAGCACAGTAATTCAGGTACACAAGGAGTATTGAGGCTATACAGGGACAAGGTGATGAGGTTATGCAATTGTACACAAAAGAACAGAATCCACAGTTTGTTTTTTTTTTTTTTGCAAAACAATTATATAGGATTTCATGGTGACTAAAATCAAAAGATAAGAAGAATGAGTCAACGATGACTCAAAAAATTAAGCTTTTGTAATGCAGAAAATGATGGTGCCATTGAAAGGGAGTAGGAAATAAACAAGTGAGTAAACTGGTGGGCAGAAGGTGATGGTGAGTTTAGCTTTGATCATCCAAAGAGAAAGTTTCAGTAAACATTTAAAAATACTGCAACACTTTTGAAAAGAATTTTTAAAAATAGAAAATAAGATTTCAGAAACAGTAGTATAAATGGTACAGCTGAAATTTTACCTTTTGTTTTATCTTTAGTGGATGATGAATTGATTGAATGCTATATATCCCGCCTTATTCCACAGAAGATTTGAAGCAGCTTATGCCAAAATGAATAAGAGATGATTTATTGGTAGTATGTTAATCTTGTATACAGATAAATTCACTTATTTTTAAATTTATTTTTCTCTTCTTCAAATAAATGATTTTATTTTTTCTTGGGCCCTTAACTAGACTCAACTTTTTATTGATCAAATGTTTTTTATTTTTAACAATTTTTTTTTAATTCTCTGAGTGGTAACACTGTTTTACCAGTTTTACTTTACACATACCATTTTGTCTTGTTTTGCATCATATAAAATTTTGGGAGTCTAAATATTGAAAATCATCATAGAAACATTTGTAATTTATGATTAAAATAAGTTATGTACATATATATTTGTTCACTAGGTACCTTTGCTCTCCTAGTCTATTACCTCAACAATGACTGATTTTTGCAGACTTTAAAAATCAGTGTTCTTCCTTCAGGATCTAAGAAACAAAGTACAAACATGTGACTTTGAGTTAAATACTAATAATCATGATAATAAATGTATCAAGTAAGATTTAGCGAATGGAATTAAGCAATATTTTGAGTTATTTTCCTTTAAATATTAGTTTTAGTAGAAGATTATATTGAACTAAAATCTTTGTTTTGTTATTTACTAAAATGAGTATTGAGTGAGTAGTAAGATTTTATTGGGTTTTGTCCATTTACTACCACTGAGAGGGCTTTATCCATGAGAAAGTCTATTTTCATTTGTAATATGAAGGATATTGAATTTCAGCAGTAGCATTCATAATGTATTCTAAAGAATCCTCGAGGGTCCATTATCTTGGTGAATATAGAGTGGAATCAAGGGTAGGGAGAAGTTGTTGTAATGGGAAGGGGAAAAGAAGAAGGGCAAGGATCAGATGACCAAAACATCATAGCTGTGTAAGACATTAACAATAGGGAAAACAGGGTGAGAAGTATACAAGAATTCTCTAATACCTTTCCAACTGTTTTGTAAATCTAAAACTGTTCTAAACAAAAGATTATTTTTTGAAAGTAGTCATTAATAAGTTTAAGAAAACATTAACAAGACACAAAAGAAATACTAATTTTACCAGAATAACTGACTGATGAGACAACTCTCACCTGTAGACTCAGAGCTGCTACATACCCCCATACTTAGCGCCTTATACCACAACACTACAGTGAAACCCTCACCTGCAGGGAAGTTTCTTTTCTCACCAAAGTCAGCCCATAAAGTCTGAAAGAGTGACTGCTTCTTCAAATGCATAACCATTTAGTCTAAGTATCGTGATGAATCAGGAAAACATGGCATCACCAAAGGAAAACAATAAAATTCTAATAACCAACCCCAAAGAAATGGAGATTTGTGAACTGTCTGGCAAATAATTCAAAATAATTGTATTAAAGAACGCAGTGATCTACAAAAAAATCATATATAGACAATTTAACAAAATTGGGAATGATAGAAGAACAAAATGAGTAGTTCAACAATGAGATAGAAAACATGAAAAATAACCAAACATAAATTTTGTAGCTAAAGAATGCAGTGACTAAAATGAAAATTGTGATAGAGAGAAGTTTCCACAACAGACTCAGTCAAGCAGAAAAGGAGTCAGCAAGCTCAGAAACAGATCATTTATCTAGTCAGAGGAAGAAAAGAAAAAAAAAAAAAATAAAGTAAGCCTATGGGATTTATGGGACACCATCAAGAGAGCAAATACTGAAATTATGATAATTTTAGAAGGAGAAAAGAGAGATCAAGAAAAGGGCAGTAAATTTCTTTAAAGAAATAATGGCTGAAAACTTTCCAAATATAAGGAGAGATATGAATGTTCAGTTACGTGAAGCCCCAAAATTTTTATTCAAGTTTGACTCAATAAAAGATTTTTACCAAGATATAATCAAACTGCCAGAATGAAAGACAAAGAGAGTTTTGAAAACAATTAAAAAAAAAATCATCACATAAAAGGGAATCTCTATAAGGCTATCAGAAGAATTCTCAGCCAAAAACTTATATGTTTCTCCTTTTTTTCTTTTTAAGAAAAATTTCAAAACAGCACTGTAACTTTATACATCAAGGAACTATAAAAGAAATCCAAAGTTAAAAGGAAGGACATAACAAAGATTGTAGCAGAAATAAGTGATATAGAAAAAGAAAAGCAAATTTAAAAAATCAACAAAACTGAGTGTTTTGAAAAGAAAAACAAAATGGAAAAACCTTTCACTAGTTAATACTAAGAAAAAAAGAGGTAATTTAAATGAATAAACTCAGAAATAAAAGTGGAGGCATTACAATTGATCTCACAGAAATACAAAAAAATGATAAGATGCAACTATGAGCAATCATGTGCTAAAATGTCAGATAACCTAGAAGAAATAGATACATTCATGGACACATACAACCTGCTGAGACTAAATCATGGAGAAATACAAATTCTTAAGTCACAATGAGTAAAGAGATTGAATTAATAATCAACCCCTTCCCCCAAAAAAGTCCAAGACTTCACTGGAAAATTCTGCTAAACATGTAAAAAAGTGTTAATATCAATCCTTCTCAAACTCTTCCAAAAAAATTGAAGAGGAAAGAACACTTCCAAACTCATTTTATGAGTTCAGGATTACCCTGATCCCAAATCCAGATGATGGTACTATGAAAAAAGAAAAAGAAAAAAAACACAGGCCAATATCCCTCATGAACATATGTGCAAAAATCTTCAAGAAAATACTGGTAAACCAAATTCAGCAGCGCATTAAAAATATCCTACATGATGATTAAGTAGAACTGAGCCCTGTGATACAAAGATGGTTCAATATAGGCAAATCCATAAATGTCATTCACCACATTAACAGAAAGAAGCATAAAATCATATGATGATCTCAATAAATACAGAAAAAAATTTGATAAAATTTGACATAATTTTATGATAAAAACTTACAACCTGTTATGTAGAAAAAGAATGTACCTCAACAAAATAAGAGCCGTATATTAAATGCCCATGGCTACCATCATACTCCATGGTGGAAAGCTGAAAGCTTTTCCTCTAAGATCAGGAAGAAGACAAGAATGCCACTCCCACAATTTCTATTCAGCATAATACTGGAAGTCTTAGCCAGAGCATTTAAGCAAGAAAAAGAGATTTTAAAAGTATTCAAATTATAAATGAAGATGTAAAACTGTCTCTGGTTGCAAAGGACATGATCTTATATAGAGAAAATCTTACAGACCTCACCAAAAAACTTTTACAGCTGATAAATTCAGTAAAGTTATAGGATACAAAAATCAACATACAGAAATCATTTGCATTTCTATCACTAAAAATTAATGATTTGAAAGAAAAAGAATCTCAAGGGTTTCTCTCCACACACACATATACACACAGTAACTATGTGAGTGAATGTGTAAGTTAATGAGCTTAATTTTGGTAATCATTTTACAAAGTATGTGTATATCAAAACATCACATCTTTAAATATAGATATTTTATTTGTTAATAATACCACAATAAAGCTGAGTTTAAAAAGAATCTTGGAAAGGGTAATAATATAGGTAATGTTAATAAATACCAACTATACAAATAAATAATTTTGATCTGTACAGCGTTTAAAATATATATAACGTTGACATGCATGCCAACAATGATACATAAGAAATTATGAAGGTATAAATGGAGTTAAAGAGTTCTAAGTTTAGCTGGGCTCGGTGGCTCAGCCTGTAATCCCAGCACTTTGGGAGGCTGAGGTGAGTGGATTGCCTGAGCCCGCAGGTTTGAGACCCGCCTGGGCAGCGAGACCTCATCTCTACAATAAATCAAAAAATCAGCCGGGCGTGGTAGCGCATGCCTGTCATTCCAGCTGTTTGGAAGGCTGAGGCGGAAGGATCGCTGGAGCCCAGCAGGTCGAGACTGCGGTGGCTGGGAGTGGCCACTGCACTCCAGTCTGGGCGACAGAGTGAGACTCCAACTCAAAAAAAAAAAAAAAGAGTTCTAAGTTTCTAAAAGAATTGAAGAAGTGGTAAAATTATTTTTGTTAGACTAAAATAAATTGGGATGTTCTTGCTTGTGTAAATGCTATAAGTATATATAGTAAAATTATATGTACCAAATGTGTTAGAGAGGGGGAAAATAAAATAATAAAAACAGTTTTGAATAAAAAAAGAAAAGAAAGCAAAAAAGAACATAAAAGCAAAAAGAACATAAACTGATGGACTACATAAAAAATGGATAAGAAGATGGTATAAACCTAATCATATTAGTAATTGTAGTAAATATAAATAAATTGAATATACCAAGTAACATTAAGATTATCAACCTAAATGCAAACCATTTATATGCTGGTTACAAAGGGCATTCTTTAAAGATAAAGAAACAGAAAGATTGAGAGTAAAAAGATGGAGAAAATAGGCAATGCAATCAATAACCAATAAAAAATTGGAGTCTGACAAAATTACTTTAAGATAAAAAGCAATTCTAGAAATAAAGGAGATTTCATAATAACTTCACATCCCAAATATGTATTCCCCAGATAATGTTTCAAAATATAGTAATCAAAATTGACAAAACTTAAAAAAAAGAGAAGTCCACAATCATATGGGATACTGGAACTAAATGACTCAGTAAATGACTAGCAGAGCACATAGAGAATATTCTGTACTCGATGATAATAAAGATAACATACCAAAGCTTGTGAGAAGTTGCTTGAATGATGTTTACTCTTCCATACCACATTTCACAACTTAAATAGTATGCTGAAAAAATTATAATGCTTGCCAGGTGCGGTGGCTCAAGCCTGTAATTTCAGCACTTTGGGAGGCCTAGGTGAAGGAATTGCCTGAGCCCACAGGTTCGAGAACAGCCTGGGCAACTTGACAAGACCTCTTCTCTACAATAAATCAAAAAAATTAGCTGGACATGGTAGCATGTGCTTGTAGTTCCAGCTACTTGGAAGGTTGAGGCAGAAGGATCGCCTGAGCCCTGTAGGTCAACGCTGGGGTGACCATGAGCATGCCACTGCACTCCAGTCTGGGTGATGGAGTGAGACTACAAGTAAAAAAAAAAAAAAAAAAAAAAAAAATTATAATGCTTAAACACTGTGATATAAAGTCAGTACATCTTATGTGATAAGGAAACAAGAGAAGAAAGAAAACAAAGTTATACATATATTTATATATTCATAACAACTAAAAAGAAAATACTCATGACAATTAGAGTTCTTTTTGTAACTGTTTAAGTGTTCATAGCTGGTTTTTATAAATAACTTATTCCATTATTCATTCCCTATTCCCTTTGCCTTCAGCGAGCAACTCAGCTGCTCATGACACTTTACCTGGTGGGGTGACCCAAACTCCCATTCCTGAAGGGTCTGGGCCATTAGTAGTCCTGCCTAGAATAGGGAGTTGTATTTTTAAATCAACCTTAATCACAAGTCATAATTTCCTAAGAGATGCCCTAAGGCAGCGTTCCCAACCTTTTTGGCATCAGGAACCGGTCTTTCCACAGACAGGGGGTTGGAGGGTTGGTTTGGGGATTACTCAAGCGCATTACACTTATTGTGCACTTTATTTCTATTATATTCTATTTCTTTATATTCTATTCTTTATTTCTTATACTCTATTAATATTACATTGTAATATATAATGAAATAATTATACAACTCACCACAATGTAGAATCAGTGGGAGCCCTGAACTTGTTTTCCTGAAACTAGACAGTCCTACCTGGGGGTGATGGGAGACAGTGACAACCAGTGTGTTATGTATGTCCAACCTACTTATAATCTCATTTAGGTTGTTGTCACTGCAGAAAACCCTGTTTCACCAAAATAGGATGTTGAAAATGGAAGCAGGCTTTTCAGTGCTTTTGTGGCAATCACAGGATATTCCACCTTGACTTTAATCCAGAACATATGAAGATTTGAAGTTGTCTCAAACATACTTTTAAGATTGCCTCATTTGTGATCTAAAGCAGTTGATCCTCTTCTAGCACAGACAAAGTCAATTCATCTGGCTTATTCACCAATGGGTTGTGGATCCATTCCTTCCCAGTTCAGGGTCTTTTGTGGTTGGGAAGTAATACTCAAATTATTTTGAAAACTGAGATAAGTGATCATGCACCAGCTGGGAGAAAGAAGGCCCTGGCTCAGTCTTTTTCAAAATCCCTGCTAAATTTTGAAACATGTCAGAAATCCCAATGTTCACTCATCACCCCCACAATTCCAGTTTGATCTTAAATGTAGCCACTTAATCTGCTGACTTGAACACAGTTGTCATTCTCCTCTGAAGTGACAGATTGAGTTCGTTGAGCAGGTTGAATATGTCACACAAGTAAGCAAGTTTTGCAACCAATTCTGTGTCACTGAAATCTGCTGCCAGTTGTGTCTGTTTTTCTGAAAGAAATCTCTGGAGTGGCTCTTGTAGCTCAAAAACTCTGGCTGGTGCTCGACCTTTAGAAAGCCATCTCACTTCTGTGTATAAGAGAAGATATGTGTGCTCTGCGTCCATCTCCTCATAGAGCTGCATGAACAGATGTGAGTTAAGGGCATGCACTTTAATATGGTTGATAATTTTAATCACATCCTGCAAAACATTAAGTTCAGGTTCATTACTCAGCTAGCCATCATTTCTCCATGGATGACACAATGTGTAGACTTACATTCAGAAGAGACCTTTTTGTCCCGATCAGTGAAACCAGAAAACTGTCCAGCCATGGCAGACATTCTGTCTGTGCATATACTGACACAAAATGACCGATTCAGTTTTCCTGATAGGTAATCATTCAAAGACTTGAATAATTCTGCAACTGTGATATTAGTTGACAACAAAAGTACACATAACCTATCCTCATACACATCCTCCTGGAAAATATATTGCACAAAAACAAGCATTGCTACCTTGTTGTCAGCATTGGCAATAGACTTGTCAACCTATAATGCATACTATGACTTATTAATCCTCTCTAACAATTGTGCCTCGATATCTTCAGCTATTTCCTCAATTCATCTAGTCATGATACTAGCTGAAAGAGGAACATATGCCACCTTTTGAACTGCAACCCCTCTTAAAAGTTCGTGACAAATGTCTTTAGCAGCAGGTAGAATCAGTAGACAATAAAGGGCTTCTTAGCTTTAGCGATGCAGTTAGCCACTAAGAATTATGCTCTCAGTGCGGACACTTTTGATGATCTAATGGCCTTCAATAATTGCTTCTGTTCTTCATGTTCACGTTTTGTCTCCAAAAGCTTTTCATTTAATGCAGGGTGCTTGGTCTCCATGCACTGAAAAAGTTTTTAAGGTGCCACGCTTCATTGGTTAGCCAGTTGCCACCTGTTATACTAAGCTGGCTTGGAGAATGTGAATCACCTGTTGCAATGAACTCATAATTTAAGTAGGACTCTTGGTACTTTCTTTTAAATGCAGTTTTCTTTTTATTGACAGCCTTAGAGTCTTATTCTCTTCCATCATTGGATCTCTCCCCCTTTTCAAAGAAGTTTTCCAGTGATTTCTTTTTATTTTTTTAACTTATGTTAGCTAGGGTTAGCTTGTAGACTTACCAAAACTGTGACAGAGACAAGTGTGTAGTGTGGGAAAGAGGTGTGGACAAAAGTGGCAATAAAATAATGGGCGGGCTACACGCAGACTAAAATAAGTGTTGGATTCTGACTTAAAGCCTGCCACCAAATGCGGCTTTATAATTGAAGTACATCAACTCTCTTGCCACTCACTGATAGGATTTTGATGAGTCTGCAAGCAATTGATTTATTATGGTAGAGACCATAAGTGCAGTCAAACCTCACTGCTAATGTTAATCTGTATTTGCAGCTGTTCCCCAGCACTCGCATCACAACCTCAACTCAACCTCAAATCATCAGGCATTAGATTCTCATAAGGAATACGCAAACTAGATTTCTTGCATATGTGGTTCATAGTAAAATCTGCACTCCTATGATAATCTAATGCCACTACTGATCTGACAGAAAATGGAGCTCAGGTGGTAATGTGAACAATGGGGAGCGACTGTAAATACAGATGAAGCTTTACTTGCTTGCCTGTTGTTCACCTCCTGCTGTGCAGCCCAGTTCCTAACAGTCCTGGTGGTTGGGGATCCCTGCCCTAGGAGATCTCCTATATTGTAGACATACTCTTCATTACCTCCACTGTGAACTAGCAGTCAGTTTCTTCTTGGTAGTCAGTATCAATCAGCCCAGTCAACTCAGTCACTCCCTCTTTGCTTGTTGATTCAGAGACATAAGGAACCCCAAGTAGCAGGTCTTAATTTCCAGTTCAGTGGACTCAATGTGTCTCTTGGTGGAGGATTGCTACACCTTTGAGGTAGGATAGTAAAGTTGTATTGCTGGTCTTGTCAACTGAAAGCAAATTGCTTCTGGTGGAACTTTCAATAGGGATGGAAAAAAAGGCATTTGCCGGTTCGGTTGCTACAAACCAGGGGCCAGGGGAGGTTTTAATTTTCTCAAGCAATAAAACTACACATCTGGTGCAGTAGCTTCAATTGGGCTCACTCCCTGGTTAAATTTACCATAGTCCACTGTTATTCTCCAAGGTCTAGCTATCTTCTGCATAGGCTAAATAGGAGAGTTGAATGGTGATACGATGGGAATCATCACCTCTGCGTCAACCAAGTTCCTTATCATGCTACTTAGTCTCCACAGTTCCTCCAGAAATGTGATATTGCTTTTGAGAATAAATGAGATTTAACAGATGGAAAGAAGGTGAGGGACAGGTGATACTACAAGAAAGATAAACTGAGCATCAACATGGAGGAAGGAACATTAAATACTTTGCTTTAAGCAGTGATTTTCAAGGACAGGGATGCCCTTCTGTTATCATTTCTCACAGTCATTAAATTAACAGCTGATTGGAGGGAAGTTTGCTTAACAAAGCAATGAAAGACAATTGAAAATAATTAGGTTAAGGCAGAATTGAGGACCTTGAGGATGAAACTAAATAGTTGTACTTGATTCTGCTGGCAGCAGGGAAACTTGAAATGTTTTTGAGCAGAGGAACAACTTGATCAGACAGTAATGAACAGGATAAATCAGAGGACATGGAGATCAAAGAGACTGGCATTGTCTGGCTGTAAGGTGAAGAGGGCTTTTCCTAGGATGTTGGGTCATCATCCCCTGGCATCTCCTCCACTCACAAGAGTAGCCAAGTGGGGGTTTGTTTTGTGGCTGTAATTGGGATATTGATAGATGGCAATAGAATTTAGAGACTCCCCAGAATGAGTTTCTGATCAATATTTATTTCCTGACTGGGGGGCCAGTCTTAGTACCAGACTTCTGTCAGAGATAAAAGAGGGTTGATAGATGAAGATGTGTAAAAGAGAGGGGTGGGCACACACAAAGAAATCACCAATATCATTCCTATGTGAGCTAAGGGGCAATTTAGGTGCAAACATTGATTGCTGCTGTCTTGATTCATGTCTATTTCAGGTGTCTGTATTAGGAGACCCCATAGATCTTAGCTGTATGAGTTGGCTATTTACTGTGTCCCCAGTGGACCACGAGCATCAAGGTGACCAGGGTCCTCCCTGCTTCTTATTTTTGTTTTCTAATTCAGTGAACATGAAAGTTCGGGCAAACCTGGACATTTTTAACTGCTGTTCTCAGATATATTGATTTTGTGTTAGACTAGCTCACCTTAAAGATAAAATAATCTCCCCAAAGACAAAGCCTTCTTGATTGAATCCTATGCCTTTGCCGTCATAATCTCCCTGCTTCTCTGTAAACTGTGCATTACTTCCATGGGTTATTGATAAGAAATAGCCCTTTTACTCCCTTATGTTTCATTTTCCTTCAGCATATATCAAATTTCTGCTCTCTGATTAACTTCCTAGTAGCGACGGTATAGAAGAAGCTGTGAAAAGTACTAGGATAGCTATTACAGCGATTATCCTGCTGTGCTCCATACCAATTGGTGTTACTCTCAGAAATGTGAGACAATATCAACATAATCATTCATTAAAACTCTCTTGTATTTAAAGTTAAATGTGTTTTCCAGAAACACATTTGTTCGGTTGTTTCTGGGGTTTTTGTGGTGTTGTTATTTTGTTTTAGACTTTAGGAGCAAACAAGACTGGCCTACAGAAATTCATAAAAAAGCAATTGACACATTCATCAGTAAGCTGTTTACTAGATCCTTTTGTTGTAACTATTCTCTCTATCCTTTTTGGCCTCTATATAGGGCCTTCTTCTATGTAGTGGAAGGAAGTAGAAAATAGAGAGGTCTAATCAACCAAAAAGAGTTTATCTCAGTCAGTTATACCACAATGGAAATATAAATCACAGTGTGACCTCTCCTGGGAATTTTACTCTAAATTTTATCTCTTACTATAGATAGAAAAGTAATTTTCCTTTTTAAGGACATTGACTGCATTAGAGAATTTTTGGTTCAGGTCTCTGACCAGATGTTTTTCCTCTCACATTTGCTCCTGTTACGGGGTTTACCTGAATTACATGAAGGAGATTTAAATGACCTTGGTTTGGTCAAACTCATCAGAAGAGGATAAATATAGAATTGCCTCAGGCATCATCAGAGTCTACGCCCTAATTTCTCAAGTGAGGAAACTGAGGAAAGGCTTACAATTTATATGGTTTATTCAGTTCATTTGTTTTTCTAGGAACCACACTTACACTAAAAATATTTTTAGCAATATGAGTGCAATAGGACAAACAAATGAGAGAGGTAACACTAACAAAATTTTTAAAATTATAAAGTAGATGGATGAGTGGTAAACTGACATAGCAGATCTATGGAAAGGGGAAATTTAAGCTATCAGTGGGGAAAAGAAACAAGTAAACAAACTGAATAACAGAAGGAAACCACAAAATCTCCAAAACAACAGTGGGCTACTGTTTAACAACACACACACACACACACTCTCTCTCTCTCTCTCTCTCTCTCTCTCTCTCTCTCTCTCTCTCTCTCTCTCACACACACTCACACACACACACACAACACACACACACACACACACACACACACACACACAGGTCTTCTAAACAGTTCTATCATTATCATTTTTGTAATTATGAATAAAATGCCAAGATTCACGGGATATTTAGAAATGTCTCTAAAACAAACACAGAAAAGGGTAAGTTGGAGAAAACAGAGACACTGCAGAGAGAAGAAATGTCAAACAAATTATTAATATCTTCAGAGAAATAAGAGAAGTTATTGTATTTATGAAGCAAGAACAGGATGCTATAGAAAGGAAACATTCAGAAGGAAAAAATGAGTTATTTGAAATTAAAAATAAATGAGAGCTGAAATGAAAATTTTTGTAAAAGATGGAAGTAAAGAAGAGAAAATTTCCAAAAAACAGAATAAAAAACAAATGGATAGAAAGAGAAGAAAGATAGGCAAAACAGAAGATCTGTCTATTTTTTTCTGTTATATAGGTTCCCAGATTAAACATAGGGAATTAAAAAAAAAAAAGATCCACGAAGGCATATCATTATGAAATTTTTGATAATTAGGTACAAAAGGAAGAGTCAGAGAAGTGGGTAAGAGGATCACATAGAAATAACTGGAAATCAAAATTCGTGTTGGACTTCATAGTAGCATCACTGATATAGATGGAGCTTTCCTAATTCAATAATCCAGAATTCAAAATGCTTCAAAATCCAGAACATTTTGAGTATCAACATGACACTACAAGTGGAAAATTCCACATGTAATAAATACTTTTCAATTTTGTTTCATGCACAAAATTATTTTAAAATACTGAATAAAATTACCTTCAGCCTACATGTATAAAGGGTATATAAAACATAAATGAATTTTGTGTTTAGATTTGAGTTGAGATATCCCCAAGATATCTCATTATCTATGTGCAAATATTCCAAAATCCAAAGTTTTAGACACCTTTGGTCCAAAGAATTTTGGATAAGGGATACTCAACCTCTAGCTTTAACACACAGAAAATTGCAAATTTTGAAGGGAGAAGGGAATATTTTAAACTTAAAATTGTATACCTGCCTAATGCACCAAGTTTCATAGTACAACAAAGATATTTTTTCTTACTAGCAAGATCAGATCTCAAAAATGATGACACTCATGCACACTTTTTCTAGGAGGTACTAAAGAAAGTGCTCCATTAAAGCAAAGGAACAAAGAATGAAGAAATTATGGGATTCAGGAAGCAGGTAAGCTAAAAAAGGAAATAGTTAAAGGAAATGACCAAGATAGGGCTAAAGGAAGATCCAAAATTGGCATTTATAGAGTAGGCCTGAGGAACATTGGTCCAGATTGGAACAGTTCAGGTTACTCTGGGAGTCTTATGCATTTTACTAGTCTTTTGCATTTTATAAAGTCATGACATCTGCCAGAAAGTATAATTTTTACTTTTTATTTTTCCTATGGGCTGACCCCTCTAAATTCATATATTGAAGTCCTAACCCACACCGTGATGGTATTTGGAAGGGTGGACTCTGGGGGGTGATCAGGTTTAGATGAAGTCACAAGAGTAGGGGCTTATGATGAAATTAGTGACCTTATAAGAAGAGGAAGAGACACCAGTGTTCTCGCTCCTCACTGTGTAAGGACACAGTGAGAAGGTGGCCATCTTCAGGTCAAGAATAGGACTCTCATCAGGGAACTGAATCAGCTAGCAGCATGATCCTGGACTTCCCAGTCTCTAGAAATAAATTCTTGTTGTTTAAGCTACCCAGTCAATGGTTTTTTTAATGGTAGCACAAGCTAAGGCAATTTTCTAATACATAAACCATTTATGTTCTATTTCTTCTCTATCACATTAGCTAGAACCTACCTAAGATAATACTGGATAATTTCTGATGGTTCTTCCTTTGATATATTTTCAATTTTTAAATTTGTGATTGGCCCATAAAATTTGAATTTCTTTATGGAATACACTATGATGTTTCAATACATGTATAAATTGTATAATAATGAAATAAGGTTAATTAGTATATTCATCACCTTAAACATTTATTATTTCTTTGCGATGAAAACATTAAAAAATATCTCTTCTAGATATTTGGAAATATGCAGTACATTATTGTTAACTGTGTTCAACCTCCTACGCAATAGCCTCTGAAAGTTTACTACTTCTATCTAACTGTAGTCTTTTACCCATTGACCAGTTCTCACTGTCCCCCCTTCTCCCTACCTTCCTTGTCTGCTGGTAGCCACTATTCTATTCTCTATAACAGCAACATTTTAGATTCCACATATGAATGAGATCATGTGGTATTTGTATTTCTGTGCCCAGCTTATTTCACTTAACATATGTCTCCAGGTTTATTCATGTTGCTACAAATGATAAGATTTCATTATTTATTATGGCTGAATAGTATTTCATTTTATATATAAACCACATTCTAAAAATTAATTTATCTATTGTTGGACATTTAGGCTGATTCTATACCTTGGCTATTGTGATTAGTGCTGAAATAGACATAGGAATGCAGATATCTCTTCAATACAATGACATCATTTCCTGTGGATATATACCCAATGGTGGGATTGCTGAATAGTGTATACTTTTAATAGAATGCTTGCAACTGACTTGTACTAAATACCTAGCATAATATTTAGGGACTACTACAACTTCTATTTTTATTTTTCTTGAGGTATTTCATCAGGACTAGTTTCTAAATACTACAGAATGATTTTCAGCACAAATTGGTAAGATTTGCTTTTTATTAACATAATAAAATATGGTAATAGATTTTCTAATATTAAACCATTCTAGCATTCCTGGAAAATATATCACTAGCAATCATGCTTTCTTCTTTTAATACACTGCTAGGTTTAATTTGCTTATATGTTGCTTGGCATTTTTGAATTACATTTATGAGTAAGTTTGTTCTGTAATTTTTTTGATCTATCGAGGTGAAATATTTGCAAAATAATTTGGTAATCTTTTACTTTTACATGTATTAGAATAATTTGAATAATATAAAAATTATTGTTCTTTGAAAAGTTTAAAACTTACAACTTCTGTAAAACAATTTGGATTTGCTGACTGTTAGGTCACAATCCCAGCAGATACCTCCAAAATGTTATGTTAGACCTGCTGGCGGGGGTATGTGTGATCTGGTGCTGTGCGAAAGATGCAAAGAATTGCACAGAAGTTAGATTGGAAAACATAGTTTATTTAGAAAATAAATGAAAGAGAGAGAGAGAGGAGATTCACCTCCCCAAGGTAGGGGAGGAGACCAAAGCTAGGAAACATGGTGGCCATATCTCAAAGAGCCATGGGGACACATCAGAGTTTAACAAAGTAGTGGCAAATGGCTGCTTGAAGTTGAATGTTTTTTTTTTATTATTATTATTTTTTATTTTTTGAGTTGGAGTCTCACTCGGTCGCCCAGACTGGAGTGCAGTGGCCGCTCCCGGCCACCGCAGCCTTGACCTGCTGGGCTCCGGCGATCCTTCCGCCTCAGCCTTCCGAGTAGCCGGAATTACAGGCATCCGCTACCACACCCGGCTGATTTTTTTTTTGACTTATTGTAGAGATGAGGTCTCGCTGCCCAGGCGGGTCTCGAACCCGTGAGCTCAGGCAATCCACTCACCTCAGCCTGAAGTTGAATGCTTTTAAACTTTCCCTTTGATGAGGGGCAGATTGTTAAGGTGATTGGGTGGTGATCTATTTCACATCATCACAAAGGGGACAGGTAAGCACAAATACTGATGTCAGGTGATGGACAGCTGGGACATGGGTGGGATTGTCACATGAGTGTTGTCATGTTGATGGGTTCTGTGTCACAAAGTTTACAAGAGGCTGATTAGGTTAACTTGTTTCTTATGCAATTACTTAGAATAGAAAAGCTATTTAGTACAAAACAAGCTGGGGAGGGGGTTGTAAAACAATTATCAGTAGCTACCTCTGAGAATCCCATTCTGTCCTTGGCTAGTGGGTAAATTAAAGTGAACTGCTAGTAAAACATGACAAAGCTAAGCCATGTTAAAATGGCTGCTCACTGGGTATATTGACTCCATCTAATGTCCTTTCACTGACCTTTTTATTAGAACATATTTTTAACATTTTAAATTTGGGTAATGTAATTTTAAACCAAAGAATGCAAAAGACTCATCTAAAGTCATTAGAACTAAATAGCTTTTAAAATTCTCAGCTGTGTGGTCTGTAGAACGGGCATAATGATAGTACTGATTGCATAGGGTTGTTGGGAGGATTAAATGAGAAAGATTATGTGAAGTTTTGTACAAAACCTGACACATATTAAAACAGAAAATGCTGCCTATGATGATCATTATTTGCAACCCACTGTAGTGAATTGAATGATGGCCCCCCAAAAGATACACCCATGTTCAAAACCCAGATCCAGAGCCTATGTACATTATCATATTTGGTAAAAGTAGAGAGTAGAATAGTAGTTACTAGAGGATGAGGATAGCAGGGAGAGAGGGGATGGTAAGAGACTGGTCAATGGGTACAAGGCTAAAGTTAGACAGAATAATCTTTGGCAAGTGCTTAACCTCTCTATGTTATGGTTTCTGAGTCTAAAATGGATGGAATTTAGGCAGGTTATTCAGTGAAGGTTAGACATACATAGATAAGTTTATTGCAGGTGGTTTAAATTAAAATAAGTGTTTAGACATCTCTCTTATGGGTACAAGACCTTCAGCCAGCCAAGCAGGCACATTAGATACAACCACTTTGTGGGCTGGAATGTGGATCCACCAGTGCAGTAAATTGCAGAAACAATGGGGAAATACCCAAAACACTGACATGATGTTCTAAGAAAAACCCACCTCTCTTAGCTCATAGAAGTTGGAGAAATGGTAATCAAAACTTGTGACCATGTAAGAATAGGGCAGCCCAACCTTTCAGTTCATGGTTTAGCATAATAATCATTAAAAATCTTTCAGATTCCCTGTTGAAGGTGGAAAGCTGAATACCACCCCTTAACTGACCAAAGCCATAGAAATGATAATAAGACCACCTTTTAGCTCATGACTTGTTTATTGGAGAAGTCTCCTATAAAGGCAGAATATGTGTTCTGGAAAAAACCACCCCTCTTATTCCTCCCATCACAGGTGAGTGATGTCAGTCTCCCTGGAGCTGCATTTCCTGGATTCCACTCTCTTTAGCATATAAATTATTGTAAAAATATATCAGGTCTTTTGTAAAAAATAGAAAGCATGGTTTTCTTTTACCCGTGGTTTTCTTTTACCCATGCCAACTCTGGCATGTCTCTCTCTCTTTTCCCATCTCTTTTTCTAATAACTTCTATTTTAAAATTTAAAAACAATAAACAAAAAAACTTGGGGCCAGACACCTGCAACCCATCTTTCCTAGCTCATAGAAGGTGAAGAAATGGTAATCAAAGCTTGTGGCCCATACTTGCAGCCCACCACTCTTAGCTCATGGTTTGCTTAATCATGGTTAAAAAGTATATAAAGCTTCTTGTCAACGGCAAGCATGTGTCTTTTCTCTTAAGGCACCCATGTCCATTGAGCAGTCTCTTTCTTTCTAAAAAACTCTGTCTTAAACTATACTGGAACTCACTCTGAAATGCTCTTCTGTGGCAAAGTCAAAGAATTCAGGGAGCAACACACTGCACCCCACCCAACATCAGAATGAAAGCACTAGAGGGCTATTGGAAGAAAAAACTGAGATAATATTTAGAACAACGATTAGAGTACTGAAAGCAGCCTGTAAATGTTGGCCACCATTACTACTTTGATGATAAACAAGATAAAACAACTAGACCCAAAGGCAAATGTTTCCAACTCAATTTCTCATTCTAGTGACTTTTTTTTTTGAAAGCAGGATTTATTGAGAGGACAGAAAAGCTTCCACAGTGGGAGGGGACCCCAGGGGGTTGCCCTCATTCTAGTGCTTTAATCATCTTTAAGGGGATTTAGGCTCTAAATGTAGAAATATCATTTTCAGAACTTTGAGGGAAACTTAGTTTTAAATATGAAGTCTTTACCTTTTCACTTCAATGATGAATCTTTTAGTTTCTAAATCATCATTATTGAATTATTTCATCAAATATGTCAAATTAATGAGTTGTTCTGTCATACCAGGCAATGACTCCACTGGAAATTTCTGACTTCTTGAACAATAAAATGATTTCTCCTGTCATCAGCACATCATTATGAAATTCAGTGCTAATCTTTAGAAGCAAACAATATATACAATAACAAATTGTTTTAATTGATGGCTACATGCTGAGGCTAAATATAGGTGACTGATAACCACGAAGATAAGAACTTTCTAGGTGTATCCAAGCACCAGTTTATAGAGTACAGTAGAACAATTCCACCAAGTCACTCTTATTTATATGCTAGAAAATCTCTGGCATACGTGATTACAAATTTCAGGGAGCCTTGGTTCTAGCTGGTCTTCTGATGAGATTACATGCTGAGAGTTTATGTGAGCAAACATTCACAAGAGTGACGATCTGGGGACAATGGAGTTCTCTGGTTTTTTTATTTTTATAATTGAACTTCCTTGATAAACTGTCATTGATCATAAATGAATAACATTAATGTAGATAACTATTTGATTTTGTGAGTTTATAATTAGTTGAGAGAGAGGAAAGGGAGAATTAAATTCATATTCAATTTCTTCTTGTATAACTCTTTACATAGAGAAACTCATTAATATTAAACTATTCTAGTATAACACACCTGGCATAAATATCCTCATTGACAACTCCCCTCCCTTTTGCAGAAAGACAATTAAATTCTCAGGTTTTTATCAGGCTTCACACAACACTGCACTGAAGTGGAGTTCAAGATAATAAACTCTTAGCATCCTGGTTTCTAACCTCAAGTCTCAACATAAATTTAGGGCTGCAAAAGTCCACCAAATGTTTAAGAAAAAAAAATTTTTTTTTGAGTCGGAGTCTTACTCTGTTGCCCAGGCTGGAGCACAATGGCATAATCAACGTTCACCGTAGCTTAGACCTCCTGGCTCAGGCAATTCTTCCACTTCAGTCTCTCAAGTAGCTGAGACTACACCACAAAGAGCTATTTTTTTAAAAAAAATTTTTTATAGTGACAAGGTCTCACGTGTTACCTAGGCTGGTCTCAAACTCCTGGGCTCGAGAGGTCCTCCCACCTCAGCTTCCCAAAGTGCTGGGATTACAAGAATGAGCCACCATGCCTGGCCAAGAAAAAAAAATATGTTTAAAGCTGAATCATTTTTCTAATAAAAAATGGCACAACCTATAGAAGGTTGTCCTGAAAAGAGATAGTAGACCAAGGAGGTCAGCTCCAAGGGGACTCCCCTTAACCACCTTAGTAAAGCAAACCTGTGTCAACAGAGGTCCTCGGGGGTCCCTGAAGTGTTTCCTGACTGGGGCACCAGGAAATTCTCAGATTATTTCATCTCTGCTCAGCTCCCAGTACTAAGGGCCTTTAGTCGTAAAGTCAATTGAAAGCAAGTTTAATAAGACATTGGAAGTTCCAGTCTCCCCAGTTTGTGAGACTTGGACTGGCTCTTGCTGTCTTAAGCCCTGCTTCTCTGTGGACTGCCAGCAGCAACATGGATAAGGTCTGCATGTCATTCTCCTTTTAATACTATACTTTGGATACCTGGCTACCTCCTTAGGGGCCAGCCCTGCAGCACAGCTCTGCTCAGTTACCAGCTTTGACAACTTTTCTCCCTGCTCCCATTCTTGAGGTCCTATACTATGGCATATGTTCTGCAAGTTCTTCCAAGTAGGAATCAGCAGTGAAGAGAGAAAACAAGGCCAAGACACATGAGAAGAGCATTCTCCTAAGCTCAAAGGAGCTGATTTTAACTTTAAAAATTAACTAGGTTTTATTTTATGAGTTTACGTAATAATGCTGTTCAAATAATATATGTATTATCTCCATATATGAAATAATTATAAGAATCATGCATGTATTTTTCTCAATGTTTTGTTATTCAAAATGTTGAGAAATGTTATATTGTAAATGTTCAAATATAGACACAAATGAAAAATTGTATAGTAGGCTTTACATATATCTACCATCTAGACTCTACATTTGTTAATATTTTGCTATATTTGCTTTATCATTTCTCCATCTATCCATTTTTCTGTCCATTTTATTTTTTGAAGTAGACATCAGCAAGTTTCACCCCTAAACATTTCAACATATACCTGTAGTAGTTTTTTTGTTTTTATTTTATTTTGTTTTAGAAATGAGATCTAACTATGTGGCCCATGCTGACCTCGGACTCCTGGTCTCAAGTGATCCTTCTGCTTCAATCTCCCAAGTAGCTGGGAATACCAGCACACGCCAAGTGCTCAACTTGCATGTAGTTTTAAAATAGGTTCTATCTACTTCAGATTTTGTTTGGACTTCAAGGTTATAAAAATTTTGCAGGGTTCCAGTGGGGTGAAGGGTGTTTTGGAGGGTGAGGAGGAAGGTTAATAGTTTTAGAAAGCTTAAGAAAGTAGAGAATAGTTATATCGAACTCTTTTTAATAAATTCCTGGATGCCTTGGAGCTATTATAAGGTGTGTATGAATTCACATATCAGTTAATCTTTGTTTATAGACTGAAGAAAATTCTGCATGTATATGTTCCAATATACATCAAATTTATATTAAGGATATGATTACTGATAAAGTAATAGAAACTCATTCAAAGGTGTGGCTGAATTTGTAGTTGTTTTTTGTCATTACGTATTTTCTCAATCAATGACTATCAAAGCACAATAATTAGCATGGATGATTATTAGAAATGATATCTCCTTCAAAAAGAGGCTTATACTCCACAACACTAGAAATGACCTCTTGAAAGACAACCCAAGAATTACAAACAGACATTAGGTTGTCTATGATGAGTGAGGAAGACAACGGTAGCTCAGCAGCCCTGCCGTTGGCGTTAGGCTCTTTATTACTGATAAGACTTTGTTGTAAGTGAGCTACTTTAAGCCAACTACCTGAACAACGTGCAAAGTATACAGCTCTTTAAGCCATCAGGTCTAGATCAATGTCTGCAACACTAAAAAGGCTTTTCCTTAGCCTTAAATTTTATGACAGAGGTTGGTTTGGGACTAAGTTGTAGAAGCACAGTATAGATCCCCAGGGTTTGATGCGCATGGAGCATGAAACCATCTTAACATTAACTCAACAGGAGGCAGTTGGGAATGGCCTTCTGACAGCAGTTACAGTTTTCCTGCAAGGCACATGGGTAAACCTGAGGACATTAGGAAAATGAAAATAAACCAGACACACAGAGCATGATCTCACTCATGTGTAGCATATTAAAAAGTTGATTTCATAAAAGAGGAGAGTTGGGGGTACCTGAGGCTAGAGGCAGACGAGGGAGGAGAAAACCTATGAGAGGATGGTCAATGAGTACAAAGTTATAGTTAGATAGAAAAAGTAAGTTTGGGTGTTCTATTACACAGTTGGGTGACTATAGCAAATACCAATGTAATGTGTATTTCCAGATATCCGGAAGAGGTTTTGAATGTTGTCACCAAAAGAAACTATAAATGTGATGGATATGGTCATTACCCCAATTTGATTACTATACTATGTATGCATGCACTGAAACATCACACTCTAACCCGTAAATATGTACAATTATTCTGTGTCAATTATAAAAATTTTTTAAATGTTTTAAATATCCCACAAAGGAATACATGGTTGTGCTGAATGCCCCTCCTTTTTTTGAACTCGTTTCCTAGTGGTCAGTCACCTACCAATTTTGGATACGCTTGACATACCAAAAGCAGAAAAACAAGTTTGCCTCTGTTTGCAGTTGATGCTTTTATTATCTAAAATTGATCCTGCTAGTAAATTATCTCCACACATAAGAATCATGTTATATTTTCTCCAAAATAAAGGTATTATTCATGAGAAGTGAAAGTGTAGTTGCTAAGCGAATATATTCTAGACTTAGATGACATTGTCTACTCTGTCAGCTCCATGTCTGTTTAGCTTGTTTGACCTTAGACAGATTATATGACCTCACTCTACCTCATCAGTACATTAGTAGTAACAACAGTTTTTGTCTTATAGGACGACTGAGAAAATTAAATGAGATCATGCATTTGAAATACTTACCACAATGCTTGGCCACAGCAAACATTCAACTAAAGTTCATTACTATTATTTATTATTTTAGAAGACAAGTCTCCAACTTTTAAATTGCTTATAAAGAAAATCCTAGGCAACATTATTTAAAACAACATTATTTTGTTATACAATTTTAGGATTGAAAGGCATCTTCACATTTGGTTGATTTTGAAAGATTCTACTAGAAGTAGAATTATCAAACCTAAGCATTCTGATGGTAATTTAATTTAACGAGGCTGAAGTGGAGGTCTGGTTACGCTTGCCTTACTTTTTTTTTTTTTTTTTTGACTGTCTCACTCTGTCACCCAGGCTGGAGTGCAGTGGAGCGATCATAGTTTACAGCAACCTCAAACTTCTAGGCTCAAGTGATTCTTCCACCTCAGCGTCCAAAGTAGCAAGGGCTATAGACATGCACCAGCATCCATGGCTAATCTAAATACAATTTTTTTTGTAGGGACAAATTCTTGCTATGTTGCCAAGGCTGATCTTGAACTCCTGACCTCAAGCAATCCTTCTACCACAGCCCTCCAAAGTGTTGGGGTTACAGACATAAGCTACCATGCTCAGCTCTTTAAATTCTTTTATTTTTTATTTTTTAGAGACAAGATATTGCTCTGTCACCTAGGCTGGAGAGCAGTGGCACGATCATAGCTCACTACAGCCTCAAATTCCTGGACTCAAGCGGTCTCCCTAAAGTGCTAAGTTTATAGGCATGAGCCATCAAGCCCTGCCAATGTCTTAACAGATGTTAGGCTAAAACTATTTTGACCCTGGCAGTATAATAGAATATTGAGAGATCCATTAATTGACCATTTATCTGCACAATGAGGAAAATTCAAAACTGTTTGAGGAGGCTGTTGGCCCAACTATCAGGTTCCTTCTCATCTCATCTAGAAGAGTAGTGTGGATTTTTGGTTAGACAAAAGCGCATATTGGCTTCTTGGTTTCCACATGGATGTTAACCAACTCAATTGTAGACAGTTGTTCAGAAAGATGGGTTGCTTCTCACCCAGCAGCAAAGATGAGCTTTTGTCCAGAAGCTTCCTAGAGAAACCAACCTAGGAAGTGTGTGATCCCCATACTTCCAAAGATTAAACACAATATGCAAGGTGAAATGCTTAAATACATTCCTAAATCAAAGTGTGGCAGAGAAGTAAATTCCTAAACCATAACAATCTGACCCCTCTAGACTTTATTTAAAACAAATTGTGGATTGTTGTGATGTCATAATCCCACTCTTGTTGCTTTTAAGAAAAGACCATGATGTATTATATTCATATCATTTAAGTCATACTTTATCCTCTTTATGAGAAATCCTGGAGAAATTCTGGTCTGACCCTAGAATCAAAAAAAATTGTTGTAATTTCCTGAGCTTTTGTATTTGCTTTTATCTCATGAACACTATGAGCAAGATCTGTTCTGGTTTCCTTTCTCACCCTTACTGAAAACACTGTGGTGAGATTTAACTGCCCAGAGATATCTTCCTTTTCTCCTTCCACCGGGAAGACTAGACTTTTCACCTGTCTTGTGAGTGGAGTCATGAGACAAGTTCTGGCCAATAAGTGAGTGGTATGGACTTGACGAGGGAACTTAATTACTAGCTCATGATTGATGAAAGCTCTTTCCATCTGCCACAGTAACAGGCAGCATGAGTAACAATGGCTGCTCCATTAGCTTAAAAACCAGAGAGAAACCTGAAACCTGTAACCTGAGAGAGAATGAAAGCATTGATGTCAAAAATCCAGAGATTTCGGAATAGTCTTTAACATAGCATGACCTGGTATATTCTGATTATTATAAATATACAGCTAACTATACACCCCATTGATGGAAGGATGGTCAGTAGTTATTACATGTATTTTGATCTAATTTTTTAATTGCTTTACCTCACTCTTGTTTTTTTATCATTCAACACAATCTGACATTTCCAATTTTGCCATATTTTATGCATTCTTGTAAACCACTTCTGAGAACAGATGGGAAATAAGGTAAAATAATGAATTTATATGAACCCTGGAGAAACATATCAGTAGGAGTTAGCCATGCAGGAGAAACTAAGATTTTAAGCACAGCTGCTCTGGAAGCTCATAAGAAAAAAATCGTTACATAGGACTAGCAACTGCATTTCTAGAGGGATGCACTAGAGGGTGCATAGAGTTTAGCATACTCGACAGTAATAAGTAACCTTTAGCCGGTATGAGTACACTGAAGAGATATTGTCCAAGGATTTTGGTGGGAGTTTGCATACTTTCCTATTTTTGAAATTTAAGAAATTCATATTGATTGATTTTCCTTTTATGTAAAGTTGATCCCAAGAAAAACGACTTTAATAAATTGAAGTTTACCTATAACATTTTTTACTATAAGTTTTTTCTATTATGTATTTTATTATAAAATTTCAGATTTGAAGGGGATTTATGGTATCTTGGTTCACACAGAAATTCTATTTCAATGCAGAAATCTACCAAAACTTGCTTAATGTTCTTCAATTTTTCTGAATTCTTCCTTCAAAACTAAAAAATCCTGATTTCTACTTCCTAGGAGGGGTCTTTTATAGAGGAATTTTGCTATTCAGATTCCCTGTCTGAAGATAATATTTCCTGAGTTTTGGTATGTGTTGAGCTATTTTTGTGGTTGTTTAAATCTTTGATAATAGTAATAGAAATTGGATGCAAGGTTGAAATGCATTTTTAAATCTCCAAACATTCCTTCAGTCAATGACTTTAACCTTCTCTCATTTGGGAAAAAGTATAGGATAAGTGAAAGGAAACACTTTGGATCCAGACCACTACATTATCCTGAACTTTACACTCCTCAACTGTAAAACGGGCATGACAACACACATCTCAAGGATTTGGGAAAAGCCTTATGTCTTATGAAAAGTACTTTGAATATCTCAACAAAATGTTACCTTTTTTTCCCATCAAACTTTTTGTCAGATGTAAGAGTCATAGACAAAATTAATTTATTTAAATTGCATTTCTGATTTATAGAATTGAAGTGGCATTTCTAGTTAATACTGGTAATGTGAAGCAGCTGATGGTGATTGCCAATAATGAAATAGATACCCAAGGTGGACAGAGCAGATCTGGGTTTCATGTAAGAACCTTAGTGAACAACGGAAACTTGTGGCATCTCTCTAATACTTAAGGCCCTGGCATCATAGTCCTCCAGTAGGAATGTGTCAGTGAAAAACATTTTGGTTCCAGCCTCTCATATAAGCATCACTTCTCTCTCACGTCCATTTTATGATCCGCATGATTGCACATGAAAAGATGAAAATTTAACTAAGATAGGCAATGTTGTTAAAATCCTTGAGTTGCTTAGACACAAGCTTCATTTTTAAAACTAGTCTTTCCAATAGAATAATATATTGTTCTGAAGAAATGTTCATTTTCAGGGATATTTCTTAGGTCATACATTATCTTCGTGCCTGCCAAAAAAAATGTAGGCCTCACTAAATTACATTATTGTAAACCATCATTTTCAGTGTAACTGGTTAAGTTCAATGTGTTATTTGTAGCCAATTAGAATATGTAGCCAGAGACAATAAAATATATATATATATATATATATATATATATATATATATATATATATGAAAAAAAGTTTCCATTTTAAGTGTCTGCCCTAGAATACATATTTTGGAAAAAGTCTTTATTCTAGCAAAGATTACTGAAATGTCATCAATACTAATAACAATCTAAACCACTATTTTTTGAAGAGTGTACACAAAGGGAAATATAAAGTTCCATGAAATCCCTGATTCTCTACAGCTAATTTGTATTGAGTTTTGGCTTAATCTTTGACACTCTTTGGTACAAATCTTTCATGTTTTCATTCATTTCCTAAAGTCTGAAATTATTGGATTGGGGGTGGGGAACACATTCTTCTTTAGTTTCTGCCCTGGATCTCAAAATCACTCTGAAAGGGGAAAACTCTTCATCACCCTCTCTTTAGTTGGATGAACAGCCCTGGTAAAAGGATTAATTTCTATGACCATCTTATTATGATGCCCTGTCTGAACCAGGAATAGTGGTCAAAACTGATTAAAATGCAACAATTAATGTGTACTCTCTTGAGTTTCAAAATAACATATAATTTCATGCATTTCAAATTTAGTTAGTAAGTTTTTATAGCTAAATTTTGAACCTTTCTGTGTATACTCGCATCATATTGAATCACATATATTTTATTAAATAAGGTTAAATGAAGCTATTTTCAGAAGGAAATTTATTCTGTTTCTCTAGTTTACTATCTTTCTAAATTTCACTGAGGAGCTAGACAATTTGATGGACCCTACTCTAATGACAAACCTCCTGGACCTCCATCTTGGTCTTTCTGCACTCTGTCTCCCTTTTCTTCTCCTCCACACTTCCTCTGGATGTCTTGTTCCTTTGTCCCTTTAACCTAGACAGTTGGCAGAAATTGCACAAAAACCTTAGTCATTTTTAACAGAAGAAATACATACGCCATACAATACTGGGAATGGGAAGGAAAATCTTGGAGAAAGGAGGGTATAGTTCTGGGGGAGCGGGGGAGGTGTTGTCAGTAAAGTCTTGACCAAGTCAGAGAGCAGAGAAGGATGGAAGAAGGATCAGTCTAGCAGCCAATAGGAAATGAGTGCACTGAGGAAATGGAAGAGGAAGAGCAAATTTCAACGAGGACTGGAAGACAGGAGAGTTAAGCAGGTACTAACATCACAAAATGTGGAGCTGAGATCAGGAATTCAGTGTGAAGTTTAGGATTTCCGGAAAAACAGATGAAGGAGCTTCTGCCCACATCAGTATTCTGGAGATGTCGGTTGATTTTGTTGTCGTGAGAGACAAGAAAAAAACCAGGAATACCAATGAGTTGGATTCTGAAATATTTGTAGTCTCTCAGGATTTACAGAGTTGTATCTCACTCCATTATGGTCCTATCCAAAGATTTCTTTGGGTCTATTTTAGTAGATGGGGTCAGGGCTCTCTAAACAGTGAATTTACTGTTCTGCCTTTGAGGTCTCTTCACAAAAGGGAGAGATCAGAAGAAGCGGGGTATCATGTGTGAACTGATATGAGCCAAGGAGTGGCTGGAGTAATGAGCTATTGTCCAAAACGGGTATCTAGTCAACAGAGACAAAGTGAAAGTGCTGAGGGAAAAAGGAAGACAGATTTGCAGAGAGGGCAGTGGAGGGAGAAAAATTCCCCTCCACTCAGGACATCTGTATTTTCTTTTCAGGAAAGAAGAAAACAAGGTCATCTGCTGATAATAAGGGGAAATGGGCATAGGGGGCTTGAAGGAGTAATGATAGTTCATAATTATTGACATTACATCAATTAAAATCTAAATGTATCTTAGCTAAAAATTAAATATCAGCCCTTTAGTTTATACTGGCCCTATGGAGTGCATAGAGACAGAAGAAAATAAAATTCTCTTTATATCCAGCAGATTAACTAGGCTGAGAGACTCTGGAGACAGTGCAGGTTTAGAAGAGATGAGAAGGGAAAGAAGCATTGACACATTTTGTATTCTTAGATTACAGAAAGATTATGAAACTTATCTGGGTCATCTTGATTTAGGAAAATAAAACATAAATACTCATCACCACCATCATTCCCTGATCCTCAAAACCTCTTCTGTTTCCCATTTGCCTTATTTCATTATGGACTTGGGATTGTAGGCCCCAATACACCAAAATCTTAGGTATGGGATGTTGAGCAAGCAGCCCAACCTGCTGGGATCTCAGTCTTCTCATTAACAAGAATGAGGGGAAAAGGCACTAGTTCTGGGACATTGGGAAGACATTCCTAAGCTTCTGCCTTTCCCAGAAGTTTATCTTTCTTCTAGTTTATCGGAGAGGTGAGAGTTACAAAGCTAACATAAATGGTTAAGAAAGCACCCTAGAATTCCTGAGCATTACAGTGTATAAGGTCCAGGGCTTAGATTCTGAGAAATGCGACTTGTTTTGGGATAACTTTTGGAGACTCAGATTCATATAATGAGAATATGAAAGTGAATGTGATGTTATTCTGTAGTCATAGGCCCGGAACATCTATGCCACAACCGCAATATTGCATGTAAGTCTTTATGACATAGTAGTGCGTGATGAATTATCATTCTCAAATTGTAGATGAGGAAGCTGGAATGTGGCCAGTTGAGTGTCTTATTCAAGATCATCGAGTGGGAGGTACAGTGCTGAAATTCTAATTGGCAATTTCTGAGAATATTTGTTGTTGACAGGACAGCTCTCCTTTATAAAAATCCCCTTTCTTTCCAGGAATATTAAAGTAGCATATTGATAAAATAGAAATTTTACACTTGCTGTTACTTTAGCTGACTATTAACATTTGGGGCACAACTCTGTATCACTTTAGATTATAATTATTTATGTTTGCTTCTTGTCCTAAACTATGGACTCCTTAAGGACAGAAACTGCATCATATTCATCAAACTTTCCCAGCCAAGGAGTTTTTCCAGTTAAGTGTTTACTGACTTAATGATATATGTATTAATGAATAAATGAGTGAATGAATGTGCAAGTATGTGTGTTGTACCCCTTGCTAGTGGTTCTGGAGAGTGTAGAAAATAACTCTTTTTGATCCCCCATTACATGCAGTGTAGAGTCTAGTAAATAATGCTTGATGTAATAAATAAAATTATTTTCTTGATGTTTCTGATATGAACTTAAATATTTAAATTCACTAATTTTTAATTTTTTTGCAAGTGCACATTAAAGCATACTAGTTGCTGACAACACACTACAAACCAAGAACAATAACAAGAAGACTCTAGAAGAGAAGCCAAACCTTATAAGGACAAGTAATATCAAACAAAATGTAGTTACCTATATGGTCTAGTTGTTTCCATAGGAGTTTCTGCTTCTTTTTACTCCAAATAGCAAAATATCTGATCACTCACCTGGAATAGAGTTCTATTTTAACCAATTGCACACAACTTATTTTTAAAAATAATCTATATTTTTGTAGAGTATGTATCCTTTTTTTTAAAGTAAACCACTTTATTTTCATTAATTCACAAACAATTAACATTATAACAGCTACTCTAAAAAGGCCACACAAAAATTTGTTTTTGTACTAAACTCCACACCATCTGGATTGTCTCCTCCCCAGTAAGAATACCCTTCTGCTACTGAGATTCTGAAGCAAAGAAGCTGCTGATGGTGAAGGAGTGGTTTATTTGGTGGTTTTATACTTTATTGTTTCACTATTGATTTTAATTGTATGCTAAATTAACTTGGTCATAAGAGTCATATTTTCCATTTCTTCAGTTTAAACTTCTTGACTAGGCTGTTCCATTGGCAAACATGCCCTGCTTCATCACCTCACTGAAATCCTCATAAAGTTTAGTGTCGCTCTAGGCCTGGGCACACTCCAAAATCTTTCATCTCATAGTGGCAAACACCAACTTGCTGTTGGTACATGGGTGGGGCTCCCTGAGGCTCTTTGAGGTTTCTAGTCAAGAATGTCAGGCCTCAGAAGCTCAGCATTTATTTCACCCACTGAAGCCCCCAAGAATGGCATGACCCAGTGTATGCAAGTTCAGGGCCCGCAGCTATACTAGTTGCAGGAGTGCCATCAGGCATCAGACCTGGCTGCCAGGGTATAGCACAGAGGATCCCACTGCAGATGGAGGAGCCATGGCTGATGGCTGAGCTTCTGGTGCTGGCCTGCCACAGCTCTCATCTGAAATATCCAGCAGGTCAGGCACTTTGACTTCCATGGGCATTGCAACTCCTCAGCATCTCAGCTTTTACAAATGAAAAACTGTAAGTACTCATTTATTTTTCAAGCTTCATCTGTTGGATAATTTTCAGCATAAAGTCTAATGATTATTTTTACTGATACGACCTACATCAGAAAGACAATAGTGTAGGCATTTCCTATATAGTTAGTATTTATAAAAGTCATTCAATGTTATCGTCACAGTTTTTATGTAAAATATGAGTGTTGTTACTTTAAACATGTTCCGAAACAAGGTTTTTCTTTAAAATAGGCATGTGGTCAATAAGGAATACCCACCATAACCTTAACTACCTCATCTAGACCTTCAGTTCATCAAAGATCTTACTTTCATTCAAAGATAAGATCGAAACAGCTTGACTAACACCATTAGCGTCCTTCTTATGAGACAGTCGAGGTTTCCTCCTTAGGGCCCTTCTAGGCACCCTGCTTAAGCATGGAAATAAAGGAAAATGTTGAATTCCTTTAAGGGACATTCCTGGCAACTAGCTAGCCCTGAGAAGTAGAAGGCAACTTGACAGCAAGAACATAATATTGGCTTAAAACAATAGTCAAGGAAGTTAGAGTCCTGAGACACTTTGCTTCCCTAAAGAAACTAAAGATAACATCTTAACAACATCCCTGAGTTGTTTTTTCAGAAACCCTGATGCTACTGAATGGAAAATGCCATCCACAGGCTCACAGACCTCAGATAAAGAAAAACTGAGGACTGAACTCTGACCACCATTTTTTCTTCTAAATTTATTCCTGAGGAGACTGGACGAGGTCATGCCCATGGGCCAGACCTAACATTCTTTTTGCTGACCCCAAGTATTTAAACAAAGCTTCACTCCTTTAACCAACTACAAATAATTATAAAATCTTTGAATCCACCTATGACCTGTGGGCCACTGCTTCAAGTACTGCTTTTTAAGTTAACCCAGTATATAGCCACCATGTATTGATTTATGACTTTGCCTGTAACCTCTACTCCTGCCTTTAAAAACCCTTACATGAGGCTTGGCTCACGCCTATAATCCCAGCACTTTGGGAGGCCAAGGTGAGAAGATTGCCTGAGCCCATGGGTTCGAGACTAGCCTGGGCAACTTGGTGAGACCTCATCTCTACAATAAATCAAAAAAATTAGACAGACACAGTGTACCTGTAGTTCTAGCTACTTGGAAGGTTGAGGCAGAAGGATGCCCTGAGCCCAGCAGGTCGAGGCTGCAGTGGCCATGAGAGAGCTACTGCACTCCAACCAGGGTGACAGAGTAAGACTCCGACTCAAAAAAAAAGATTCTTACATGTAGACCATAGGAGAATTCGGGTCTTAAGCATTGCTTGGTGTCCTGCAGCAAATGCCTCACTTTCTCTTGCTGCAAATCCTGATGTCAGTATTTGGCTTTGCTGCAGTAGGAGGACAGATGCAAGTTTGGTTCAGTAACATTTGAGCAGATTGAGGAACTTTAGATTAACAATCTCCATCTCAAATTTGTCCTAAACTGTTGACTTATCTATATTCCTTTCCTCTTCTATTCCAAGGATAACTCCTCCATGTTCTTGATTTCCTCTTTAGCTGGCTCCAGTCATTAAACTTTCTCTTTCCCTTTTGTCTACAGCTTGGCTCTGGTCCTTTCTATGCTGAAATAGTTTCCTTCTCCCTTGTTGGTGCTTTTGTTTACTAATCTTTTCCTTCTTTCTGTAGTTGCTAAATTAATTTTTAAATTTAATATGAATTAAGATACTGCTTTAATTTATTCAGGGATTTATAACAAAATAACATGGACTAGGTGGCTTATATACAACAGACATTTATTTCCTACAGTTCTGGAATCTGGGAAATCCAAGGTCACGCATGTAGCTGTAGTTTATTCTCATTACTATATGAGATTTATTGTTGGCAAATACATCATGATGCCTTTGCACTTTCTGCAATCATTGTTTGTTTCACTTTTTGTTTTGGAATTCTAATGGGCTTCCTTGAGTTCTCTTGCAATACTCTGCCTATTCTCCTCAGGACCCAGTCCCAGCACTCTTCTTTCTTGGCTTCAGGACTCATAACTAGATTCAAGTCCTAGCAGGTCCCTGAAGGCATGGTACAAAGAGTGACCAATGGGGAGGTAAACTATACTCCAAAAGCATGACTTGACTTTTCCAATTTATACAAATGGGTTTGTAATATGAATGGGAATAGTTATTAAAGGTGTGGGATGATGGTGGATGAAGCATGAAGTTGGATCAGATTAAATTTATTGATATGTGCCCATCAAGCAGCAATTCTACAGTTAATGTTGCAGCTTGGGGAGTCAGAAAGGGCTTTAAACATTTGTTTGGTTGAACAGCTGAAACATAGACCAAAGGTGACCCATGGTAAATTAACGTGGTATGTCAGAACAACCTTGGTTTATTCTAGAGGAAAGGATTGAAAGGTTATGGAGAATGGAATCTTCAAGTGAAATTGTCTTTTCAGACCTGCTCATCCATCCTGGGACTGTGACTGTAAGAAATATGTCTGTGAGGGGAGCCCTAGTATCCTTGAAGAGCCCTAGGATCACCCTTCTTAGCAGGCAAAAACTTCTAGTAGGAACTGCTGTCACTGAATTGAGAAGCCTACATTTTTGTCCGATATAATACATCTCACATTGAATTTTATATCTCATGGTGTTGTTACTATGATTGTCTTTTTGTTAGGCTCATCTGGTATATTTTACCTACCCTACCTCTTTACTTTTCACCTTTTCGTGTTCTTTTTGCAGGTGTTTGTCTTGCATGCTATAAGGTTGGGCATGCACAGCAGTACTCTAGCATAAAATAGAAGTGCTATTATATACAAGATTGGGCTTGAGCAGAACCTGAAAGCATGAGTGAGTTACTTTAAAAGTGGCACAAAACCTATAGTTCTCATTCCTGCTACACTACCTTCTCTCTCCTAGTCAGCATCTATGACCTCCCTACAGTCAGTTAAGAGAAGATGAGAATGCTAGGCCTGATTTAAAGATTATTTTGTATGATATGCAGAAACTTCTCAGGAGCAGACAGATGCAGCACTCTAGTCCCTCTCTGGGACATAACTGAAGGACAGGGAGAAGTGAAATTCTCCTAGTGGGTGGAATTTTGAATAGTGTACCTTTTGCCCAATTTGCTTAGAAGGAGAAATGACCAGACATGCATCGATTCATGGACTGTGGCCAATGTTAAGGCAGGATGGAATCGGAAGGAATATGATTGGAAAATTGGTGACAAGGAAGTCATGGGAAGAGGTGGGTGGATAGACTTCTCAGATTGAGCAAAATATGTGAGATATTTCTGTCCTATGTGAATGCTCAAGAAGGGTGACTTCAACAGAGGAGGAGTTTAATAACCAAGTAGATAGATCTTGACTGGTATTATTCTGTGATACCAGTCAGCCTCTTTCCCCAGACATCCTTGTCATCACCCAAAGGGCTCGTGAGTTAAATGCTCATGGTGACAAGGATGGAAGTTATGCATAGGCTCAGTATCATGAACTTCCACTCACCAAGGCTGACCTGTCTACAGCCACTGCTGAGTGCCCAGTCTGCCAGCAGCAGAGACCAACACTGAGTCCTAATATGGCACCATTCCCCAGGGTGATCTTCCAGCTATCTGGTCATAAATTAATTACAATGGACCAGTTTCATCTTAGAAGGGAAAGGGTTTTGTTATTGTTGGAATAAATACTCTGGATACACATTTGCTTTTCCTGTTTGTAGTACTTCTTCCAAAACTACCAGCCATGGAATCACAGAATGCCTATCCACATCTTGGTATTCCACACAGCCTTTCTTCTGATCAAGGAACTCACTTCAGAGCGAAAGAAATGCAGCAATGGGCCTGTGCTCATGGAATTTACTTGTCTTACCATGTTTCCCACTATCCTGAAGCAACCAGTCCACTAGAATAGTGAAATTGCATTTTGAAGACTCCATTACAGTGCCAGTTAAGTACCAATACTCTGTGAGACAGGGGCAAGGCTCTCTAAAATGCTGTCTATTTTCTGGATCAGTGTCCAATATGTGGTACTGTTTCTCCTGTAACCAAGATTCACAGGGCCAGGAATACAGGGATGGAAATGGAAGTGGCATCACTCAAAATTACTCCTACACTCACTAGCAAAATGTTTGCTTCCTGTCGCCACAGGCTTATGTTCTATTGTACTAAGTCTTTGTTCCAAAGGAAGGAATGCTTCCACCAGGAGACACAAAAATGACTCCACTGAACTGGAAGTTAAGACCTGCCATTTGGGACTCTTCATGCCTCTGAATCAATGGGCAAGGAAGGGAATTACTGGTTGAAGGGATTGATCCTAACTACCAAGGGGAAATTGGACTGCTATTTCACAATGGAGGTAAGGAAGGGTATGTCTGGAATACAGAAGATCTCTTCAGGAATCTCTTAATATTATCAAGTCCTGCTATTAAAACCAATGGAAAGTCATAAGCTAATCCAGACAGGACTACTAATGGCAAGGTTCTTCAAGAATGGAGATTTGGGTCACTCCTCAGGTAAAAAGTCTTACATATGTGGGGTACTTCTTGAGGACAAAGGAAACAGAATAGGTAATGGAAGAAGGTAGTTATAAACACATAACCAGTTATAGAAATGAGTACTGTTTTTATTATGAGTAATTCTTCTTTTGTTATGAATATTTTGTGATGGTGTGTGTGTTTCTGTGTGTATTAAGCAAATATCTGTTCTCTTTTCTTATTCTCTTATCACATAAGATTGATTGACTTTATATTATAGTATTATGATATTGTTAACCTTACGTCATAGTATCTAAGTTATCAAAAAGCTATCAAAGAATATCAAGGAGAAGAGTAAATACTACCCACGGATTTTGCATTCTCTTCGGGAGAAATGATTAGTGCATGTTCAGTTGTACATAGTTGTATCATGTTGGTGGAGTATAACCCTGAAAATTAAGTATGATTAAGAAGTGGTGTCGCTGGAGCCCAGCAGGTCAAGGCTGCGGTGGCCAGGAGCTGCCACTGCACTCCAGTCTGGGCGACAGAGTGAAACTCCAACTCAAAAAAAAAAGAAGTGGTGTCAAATTGACATAGGGGAACTGTAATGATCTGTTTTATGTGTCAACTTAGCTAAGCCAAGGTTATCAGATATTTCTTCAAATATAATGCTAGATGTGTCCATGAAGGTATTTTTTTTAGATGAAGTTAACATTTAAATTAGTCGACTTCACTCAGGAGGCTGAAGAGGAGGATCACTTGAGGCTGGAGTGAGCTATGATTGTGCCACTAAATTCCAGTTTGGGTGACAGAATAAGACCTCGTCTCTAAAAAATAAATAAGTAAAACTCAGTCGACTTTGCATTAATCTGATTATTCTCTATAATGTGGGTGAACATGAGCCAAGCTGATGGAAGGCCTTGATAGAAAAAGACCAACCTCCCCAAGAAGAATGAATTTTGCCAGCAGACTGCCTTGGGACCCATACTGATTGAAACCTTTCCCTGTCAGACTACACTGTATATATTGGTTTTGCTAAGACTTCTTGGTCTTATAAGTCAATTCCTTGTGAGTGTGTGTGTGTGTGTGTGTGTGTGTGTGTGTGTGTGTGTATGTGTGTGTGTGTTATCCTGTTAATTTTATTTCTTTGGAGAATTTTCACTAATGCAGGAAGTTTTCCATATTTTTGTATGATAAGGACTCTTGGTCTTCTACCAAAACTGCAATGAACCTGATTGTTTACTGTTTTTTTTTTCTTGACAGATGTATCACACATGACTTTTTTATTAAGCTTTACAAAATGTTTTATTTTTTAGTTGAATATACTGATTTTTTATTTGTTTTTATGTCATTAAATTTTGTTTTATACTTATAATCTCAAGGGTTAATATGTAGTTTCTCATCCTTATTCATTTCTCAGCTATTAATAATTTTCATTTTGTTTTCCTCTTGTGGCCAAGAATTATATTTTTGTTATTATGTTAATAGCATTTCATTTTAAACAATTACTTGTCTATAGGATATATGTTTTTAGGAATTTATTGCAATTTTATATGTGACTAATTCAGTCTGTTTTTTTTAATGTTCTATGTATTATGTATGTTTGAAAAGACTTTCTTATATATTGGTTTACATTTTTATTTAGGCATAAAAGGTAAATCTTGTTAATTGTGTTACGCTGTCTACATTTTTACTTAATTTTTTCTTTATTCTGTCATTTCTCGAGACATGTTTCCCACTATAATTGTATATGCGTACATTTTTATGTCTATTTTTGCCTTATTTATGTGTAGTTACATACTTATAGTAGATATATTCTTGACCAGTTTCCCACCCACTAAAACAATCAATGTTTATCCCATATAATACATTTTTCATTGAATTCTGCATTGTGTGATGTTATCATTACTTCTCTTGCCTTCTTTTTGTTAATGCTCATTGGATATATTATATCCACTCCTTTATATATTATATCTCTTTTGGTCATATTTTCAAATGTGCCTCTGAAAACTACCTATAGCTAAACTCTAACTATATTCCTGAACACCTCTGCATTTCATTAGGAAAGATTAATTAATTAATTCTGTTGTCCTTACTGATATGCTTAGACTTGTGAATATCATTTTACTGTATGCTTTCTTTTTCTATACTTTCTTTTTGTTTCCTTTTCTATCTTTTGCTAGACTGATGGATCATTATTTTTTCCCCTTCTGTTGGGAAGTTGTTTATCCTAAATTCTTATATTTCTAACATACATCTTATCTTCTAAATTTTGAGTATTCTTGTCATCTCCACGTACAGGCAAGAACATTTGCACGCTTTCACCTCCTTCTAAGTGCAGCTTATTTTCTGAGTGAGGATCCTCTGCCACTCTGTGATGTTGGTATCTTTAGGAGGCTCGGCCTATACCTCAAGCTCAGTCCCCACCCTGATGTGTAAGGTTATGAACAAATGGCTCTCTTGTCAGTATTTAGTAAGGAGGAGAGAGCCATGCAGCAAGATGCAATTGTCCAATAATTACTCTGAGGATGACCATAATGCCCCTCCTGTTCCTTGGGCTTTTTGCCTTTGGAGTTGGACTTCCCCAGACCCTATCCTACCTAGACAGCATGTTGAGTAACATGTGATTTCCCCCAGTTACATTCTCCATAGAGCTAATCCTGATTAATTTTATATAGAACATTTTTGAAAGTTTCTAATGCACTGAATAGGCTTGTTTTCTCGTGTTATCATAGATTTTTTTTCTTCCTCACATGGTGTTTTTATAGGATAATTGTTGCATTGGAAGGAGAACATATGTGCTCAGACTGCCAGTTTGACCCATTCTCACTTCTCTATGTGTTTCCTTTCACTCTGGACCTGTCACATTCTTTGAATAACTCTATGGGTACATATGTTTTACTTTTCTTCCTTTAAGTCTTGCTTATTCTAGTGAAACTTTTGCTACACATTTAAAAAATAAACTCTTTGCCTATCTTGAGGGCTTTCTGTTTCTTGATGACTTACCTTATCTTCATGTTTAAATATTAATATTTTCCTCCAGTGAACCATTATGACCCTTAACTTGAATGTCTGCTATGAGTAAGTTGTAGCATAAATGTGAATTTAAAATCTACAAACTTATTACCTTTTGAAAACAGCGAATGTTGTCTCCTTCATTTTGGATTTCCATTGCGCATAAAAATACCTTGCATATCTTAGGCACAAGCATTTGTAACTAATTCTTTTTTATTTTAAATATGTGGGGTGCAATTCAGTGTTAGGGTTAGGTATACAGATGTTCATTATGCAGGTACCCTTGTTGATGAGGTGTACTCCCCACTCCCTCGGCAGTTTCTCACTATTGCCAATCCTGCCCTCAAACTCCTCTGGCAGTTTCCCACTACTGCCAACCCCTTTCTTATAGTATTACAATAGTTGTTCAAGGTCCACTTATTAGTGAGAACATGTGATACTCGGTTCTTTGTTTCTGTGATTGATCACTCTGTATTAGAGCCTCTAAGTCCATCCAAGTTGCTGCAAAGTTCATCATTTTGTCCTTATTTTTGGCTTCATAATATTCCAACACATATATGTACAACATTTTTTTTTTATCCAGTCCTCTTACGATGGGCAGCACGTTTGGTTCCATGTTTTTGCTATTGTGAATAACCATGTGTGTGTAGGTATCTTTTTCGTAGAGTGATTCGAATTCCTCTATGTACTTTCCCAGTAGGGGGATTGCAGGGTCATATGGGAGGTTGGTTTTTAGTTGTTTTAGGAATTGCCACAGTTTTCCACAGAGGCTGTACTAGTTAACCTCCCACCAACAGTGTAGAAATATTCCCTTTTCACCGCATCCTTTCCAGCATCTGTTGTTTTTTGAGCTATTGATGATGGCCATTCTGACTGGAGTTAGGTGGTATGTCAATGTGGTTTTAATTTGCATTTCTTTGATGACTAGTGATGCTGAGCATTTTATCATTTATCTGTTGGCTACTCGTATGTCTTCTTTTGAGAAGTGTTTATTCATATCTTTGCCCACTTTGTTTTTTGGGGGTTTCTTTGAGTTGGAGTCTCACTCTGTTGTCCAGGCTGGAGTGTAGTGGCCCACTCAAGGCCCACTAAAGGCCACCCCAGTGTCAACCTGCTGAGCTCTGACAATCCTTCCACCTCAGACTTCCAAGTAGCTGGAACTACAGATACATGTTACCATGTCCAGCTAATTTTTAAAAAATTTTATTGTAGAGATGCAGTCTCACCAAGTTGCCCAGGCTGGTCTCAAACCTGCAGCCTCAGGCAATCCTCTCCACTCAGCCTCCCAAATTGCTGGGATTACAGACTTGAGCCACCACACTCTATCCTTTTGCCCACTTTGTAATGGGGCTGTTTGTTTTTTTTTCTTTTCGGTACATTTGAGTTCCTTGTAGATCCTAGATGTTAGGCCTTTGTCAGATATACAGTTGACAATTTTTTTTTCCCCAGTCTGTGGGCTGTCTCCCTGTTCTCTCAGTGGTTTATTTGGCTTTGCAGAAGCTTGTCAGTTTGATAAGGTCCCACTTTTCTATCTTTTCTCTTGTGGCATGGGCATTTGGGGTTTTAATCAGGAATTGGTTGTCAGTTCTAATTTCCATAAGGGTATCACCTGTGCTTTCTAAGGTTTGTGACTAAAATTAAATTAATTTGAATGTATGGTCATCTCCCATCAATAAGAAAAAAATTAATCTGCATAGGGCACTTGGACTGACAGTTTTATGATATTTGTTTATTTACCTTATTGTGTAGTATTTTTTTGAACATCAAATATTTGCTGAGAAGCATCATAAAATAAATTATGCTTGTCACTAATTTTTATACTTAAATTGGATTGATGTCTTTGTCATCCCCACATTTTTGTATTAAGAGCCCAAGGAGAATATTAAAAACCTTTCTGATTTGCTCATCACTTAGAGACATTAGCTGATATCAGATATCTTCTTAAACAATGCTATCGACACAGCACACACACTCCTAATCTCTTGCAGAGAGTGATACACAGATGCAAATCCTTATTTGTCACAACACTGCCCCCAATCATTCACGCTGCTCAACCTCATCAGAGGTCTTTCCATCAAAGTGTGTCTCCATGGTAACACAAGCCAGATTTGGCCATTTGGTTACTGTTTGGAACACAAAGGTCACTTGAAGGTTTATGACATTTGGATTTTGGAGCACATTTCCAAAGCTATAAATTCTGCGTGGTTTTGACATTTGGAAGCACTCGTTATTAGCAGTATTTTTCCCTTGGTGTACATATATGTTTCAATTTGGGTTATATTTGCTGGAAATGAAAGCAGTCAATGTAACCAGTTTTAACAAGATTCAATTTTTTTCTTTGTTACATTTCTTTGCAGAAATATTTTGTGCTTAAAGAGTGCTATATTAAAAAGTCATTGTAAAATGCAAATCACTGAGATTGCTGAAAATATTTTGATCTGCCAAAACTAAAAATGTTGATTATTACTTCATAATGTTCTCTTTTGTCTCAAAATATGATTACATCTTATTATTTTTTATTTTTTATTTTTTTGAGTCAGGGTTTCACTCTGTCACCCAAGCTGGAGTGCAGTGGCACGATCATGGCTCACTGCAACCTCAACCTCCTGGGCTCAGGCAATCTTTCCACCTCAGCATCCTGAGTAGCTAGGACTGCAGACGCATGCCACCACATCAAGTTAATTTTTTGATTATTTTTTATTTTAAAATGTGGGGTACAATTCAGGTTTAGGTATACAAATGTTGATTATGCAGATACTCTTGTTGGTGAGGTGTGTCCCTCCCTCCCCTAGCAGTTTCCCTCAACTGCCAATCCTACCCCCACTTTCCTGGCAGTTTCCCACTACTGCCAATCCCTTTCTTATAGTATTATGATACTTGTTCAAAGTTCACTTATCAGTAAGAACATATGGTACTCTGTTCTTTGTTTCTGTGATAGATCACTAAGTATGATAGACTCTAAATCCATCCAAGTTGCTGTGAATTCCATTTGTTTGTCCTTCTCTATGGCTGCATAATATTCCATTATGTACATATACCACATTTTTTGGATCCAGTCCAGCTTCGATGGGCAGCATGGTTGGTTCCATGTTTTTGCTATTGTGAATAGAACTGCACTAAATATATGTGTACAGGTATATTTTTTGTGGAATGATTTGAGTTCCTCTGGGTATATTCCCAATAGGGGAATTGCTGGGTCATATGGAAAGTCAATTTCTAGTTCTTTCAGAAGTTATCATACTGTCTTCCAAAGAGGTTGCACTAGTTTGCATTCCCCCCCAGCAGTGATTTTTTTTTTCCAGTTTTGAAGTCTTACTATGTTGCTCAGGCTGGTCTTGAACACCTAGACTCAAGTGATCCTCCTTTGATTTCTGAAAGTGCTGGGATTATAGGTATGAGCTACCAGACCCAGCCACATTTTGAATTTTTGTTGATGTGAAATAACAGAATTATTTAATTTGCCAGCATACTTGTTAATCTTTTGTGTCTAAGAAGCATTTGACTTGTGAATGGGAAAAATGTGTTTTCATCAAAATGAAATGAATGAATTTGCAACTAAATTGGGGATTGTCTAAAAAAGGAAAGCTTTGGATCTTTAAAAAATTAAATCTTCAGAGTAATGCAAAAGAAAATTTTAGGAGAATAGACAACATAGTTGCTTGTGAATAATAAGTCCTAGTATCACAGAGTCAATTTTTTCCAAATATACCTATTTAAAATAATAATAGCTAACACTTACTTTGATGTGCCTGATTCTGCCCTTAATTCTTTGTAATATTAACTCATTTAATCCCCACAGTAACCCTAAAAAACTGATGTTACAACATTCCCCATTTTACCAATGAGAAACTGATGGGCAGGGAGATTAAAAACTTACTCAAGGTTACACAGCTACAAGTGGCATATTTGGGATTTAAATCCAGGCAGTCTGGTTCCTGAACCTAAATTAGCCTCCAGCTCTCTAAATTATGGAGATTTCAGTCAAAATCCAAATTAGATTATGTCTTTAGAACTGAAAAAAAAGCTTTATCTAAAGGAATAAGCATCTGAAAGTGGCTATCAAAAGTCTTTTAAAAAAAGAGTAAATAACTAATCAGATATTTAAACAATAGAAAATGAGTTTGAATAGTGTAGAAATTATGTTTTATTTTTCTCAACAATTTCCTCAACTGGAAACCTAGAGTTAGGCAGTCAAAGACCAGTATGGCGGTCCCACAATATCTTGAGAAGAAAATGGGCTTCTTGTAAGTTTCCTCTTCGCTGTCCTCACTGAATGCCTTGATTCTTAAGCATGTTACTTCATGGTCACAAGAGGACTGCTCCTGATCCAACATCATCTTTGGATTCCAATAAGCAAGAAGGGGATGAGCAAGAGAGAAACAGATGTAAGTGAGATGAGGTGACCCCCATAACGAGCTTTTCAGAAAACCCTCACAGTGATTTTCGGTGTTGCAGTTACTAAAACTACAGTCACATGGTCAAACCTAATTGCAAGGAAGGCTGGAAAAAAACATAGGTTTTTGTCTGAGCACATTGCCACCCTGATCAAAATCAGGATCTAATAGTAAAGAAGCATCAGGCTAGCTTAGGCCTACTCTTAAGACACATCCCTCAGTATACCCTGAGTGTTCAACAACAAGCTTTCTCACCTTGGCTAAACAGAACTCAGCTGTCTGGAAATGCTCAGTTTATAGCTCCCTCGTAGTTCTTTGCTCTGCTTCATAAAGTTTTATCCTAAAGGAGCATTTTCCATGTTCTTTTCTCTCTCTCTCTCCCTTCCTTCCTTGCCGCCCCCCCCTTCCCCGCCCACCTTTCTTTCAGCTTTCTCTTTTCCAGTGCTCTTTCTGGAAAATTCAAGCAGCTTCCACCTCCATATATTCCAACTTCTGAAAACTCAACTCAAGGAGACTGTCCTATTCTTCTTGGGTTGCCCCTTTTTATGATACGGTTCTGAATTACTTTCCTGACAGAAATCGGGGGCAATTGAGGGCTCATATAACTTGTTTCCCAATCCTATGTTGCCTGTTAACCAACATCTAAGTACAATTTGCCCAGTTTCCCAGTTGTTTTCAGTGATTGGGCAAGTCTAGTGTCAGCTACTTTTTTGTGGAGGATGCAGAAGCAGAAGCCCTCTCTAGTCCTTTTCTTTGTTTCGGTCATGCTATATGATACCAAAAAAAAAAAAAAGGAAGCAGCAAGCCGGGCTCGGTGGCTCAGCCTGTAATCCCGCGCCTTTGGGAGGCTGAGGTGAGTGGATTGCCTCAGCCCGCAGTTAGAGACCCGCCTGGGCAACTTGGTGAGACCTCATCTCTACAATAAACCAAAATGAGCCGGGCGTGGTAGCGCGCGCCTGTAGTTCCACCTACTTGGAAGGCTGAGGCGGAAGGATCGCCGGAGCCCAGCAGGTTGAGGCTGCGGTGGCTGGGAGCAGCCACGGCACTCCAGTCTGGGCGACAGAGTGAGACTCCAACTCAAAAAAAAAAAAAAAAAGGAAGCAGCTTACCACTTGAGTTGTACATAACGCTTCCTTCATAAATCAGTTGCTTGGAAGATGAAACCTATTTCTCATAAAAAAGCTCATGAAACATTAGCAAGTTTATCAAAGATTTTAATCAGAATGTATAATGCTAAGTTGGTAGGGAAATCCCAAAGAATTTCAAGTGACTCCCAAACGTGACTGATGACCTATAGGTCATTAATCCTCTGGTATAGCAGAGACCATTCTTTCAAAAGCAAATGGCAACCATTTTTAATCTTCTGGAAATGGTGATAATTTACTACTTTAAAGTTTTAATTATATAAATCTGTCACATCTCATGATAAATGTGCTATTACAGATTTGTTTTTAATGTTAAGGAAAGCTTAGCTTACTATTTCTGAGAGCTTTACAGATGATTTTACAACAGGCTTAGAGATGGATGCCATGTGACTAAGATTCACAAATCCTGTCATAAGGAAAACGATGTCATGTCAGATAAACTGCAATCACTTTTATAATCATATTAAACATTCTTTAATAATAAATACAATTGAGGGACTTTGTGGTAAATTATAATTCAGTGTGAGGGGTTTTTTTTTTGTGGTTGTGCTTTTGTTTTTGTCTGTGTTTTGTTTTTACTATCCAAAGTGCTTTTAAACATATGCCTAACTCTGCATAGAATTATTCAATCAGTAGCAAAAAGGCTGGCCTGCACAACATCTCTCCTCCATCTTTTATCTTGGGATCATAGTAAAGAATGATCAGTTAACTCCCTGGGTGAAGGCAGATTGGAAGGTTCTGTTTTCCAGTCATGATTCCTTAGATTGGCCAAGTACTACAGAAACAGGATCTAGGAGGCAGGTTAGCCAGTCGAGCAGAGAAATTTCAGCATCCATACATGAGGCACCCTGTGTGCAGTTGACACATCGCAGGGAAGGGGACTCTACACAGGCAAGTAGAAAAAAAGCACAAATAATTCTAAAGTGGATGCCATTTAGTATCAGGTGAGCAGAGAGAGTTGCCATGGAGGGAAATCTGGCCGAGCATAGTGGAAAACCAGTAGGGACTCTAGGATTCAGAGCAAGGGTGCCAGTCTCTTGAAGCAAAACTAAAAAGAAAAATGCAGGACTCATTTCTAGTAGTACATGAAGGGGGCAAGGCAGAAAACCTAAGACTCAAAATGAACTGGCCACAGAAGCACCCTTTTAGAATCTCAGAATGTCAAGCAAGAACTCCTCTGGTAAATTTGGTGTCCTGTATAGGTTGATTTTTAAGGTCTTCATGAAGCTGAGCCCAACAGAAGGGGTAAAGACAGAGAGCTATCAGAAGAAAAATATAACAGTGTTAAGAACCCTGGCAGCACATGGAAACACCAACCTGCCTTCCATGTGCTCAAATGTATCATCTTTAGAATAATTTCTAGGAAGTCTTTTAGAGGCTCTATTAATATGAAAAATATTACCAGAGAGGTAACACATTAAGCCCTTAAGAGACCAATCACCAGCATTTATTCGTTTACCAGATTAGCTGTTAGTTTCAAACAGAGAGTGTAAGGTCCTGAGGGAGTGAGATTTAGATATTTAAATTTAAAGAAGATTTGAAGGAAATAGTCTTCCAGAGCAGTGACTTTATACATATTACAAATCAGGGAGAAATTTGTTTTTTATATTCCCCCATTTTGCATTTCCCTCTAGCCAACATGCATTGAGAATTTATGTTCATGTGGTAGGCCCTTCCAAAGCATTTTAAATATATTAATTCATTTAATTCTCCAATTTGAACAGTATGTTTTATTATTTCTATTTTAGAAATAGGACAGCTGAAATGCAAAAAATTTCCCAAGATTATATAGCTAGTAAGTGATAGAACTGAAATTAAAATTCATCCATGTCTGAAGACCCAAATAGAAAGATCTTTCAAAGTTTGGGTGAGCCGCATTGATGGTTTCACTAGGAAAGGTATCATGGGAATAGTGACCTGAAGGTGGAGCAAAAAAATAATTATCATACAGAGCAGATCAATAGTCAACCACTGTGTGTTGTCTCCCAATAATTATCAGAGATTGTGCTAGGTAAGAGCACATGAGATATCAGCCATTACTCAGGCCTCATGAAGCATGCCTCACAAGGACAAGACATTCAACCAATAGTGATTTATTTAAAAACCTGCAAATAAGTATAAACTTTACAAAGAGTTGAAAAGGTGGGGGCTATCATCAACAGAAAGAATACTTCTGTTTTGGTCATATTTAAGCAAAAGGAGGGAATTAAAAATGATACTGAAGGTGAGAGAGAATAGGCCTAGGAAAATCAGAAAGATGAGTGATTTGGGGAGAGAAAAATGTACTGAGCTGGATTTATGACATGGTGAATTCGAAACATCCAGGAAGAATTGCCCACTACACAATTAAGATGCAGGACAGGTGCCAGAAGCAGAGAGACACTGTCATGAGCCCTGAAGAACCACTTTTTACACACCCAAGCTTCACACAATGAAGAAAGTGGCTCAGGGATCTCCTGAGCATAATCTTTAATATATATCCATATCTTGGTCTACCTGTGTGGTAGTGGAAAAGGAGAGGTTATAGAAAGTAAACAAAGTTGGAAGCTGCATCTGGTATCCGAAACTTACGATTACTTAAGAAAACTATGGTGGCAGAAAAAAAGAACTAAGTATCACATGTTCTCACTCATAAGCAGACCTTGAACTATTATTGTAATACTATAAGAAAAGAATTGTCAGTGGTGGGAAACTGCTGTGGGGGTGGGCTGGCAGTAGTGGGAATCTGCCGGGGGAGGCAGGGCACACCTCATCAACAAGATTACCTGCATAATAAACATTTGTATACCTAACCCTGAATTGTACTCTACATCTTTAAAATTAAAAATTTAAAAAAAGAAAACCATGGTTTGTCTTTATTATTATTACTACTATTATAATCATAATAATAGCTAAATTTGATTAAAATTAACTTAATTAAGTAGTTGAAGTATTCAGTCATCATAATAGCTAACATTACCTTGTGTCTATTCTGTGCCTTATTATCTAATTTGGTCCTCCCAACAATACTGTTAAGAACTCTCTATTGTTGTTATTATTATTATTACTATTATTATCCTCAATGTAACACCAAGGAAATTGAGGTCCAGGGAGGGTATGTAAATTTCCTATATCCATGGCTATGAAGGCCATATCCAAGATTCACATTTGGCTCTGAGCTTTAATGACTACAGATCAAAGAGAGGAGGAACAAAAGGTTTTTTCCTGTCTTCAAATCCAGTAACAAAGGGGGAGAATCAAGTTCCTTAATTTATCCTGTACAGGTAAAACATATGACCATATACCCCAATGCTATTGTTATTGAACCAAAATGGGGTCTGCTCACCCTGTGCAGCAATGTCAGTCATCCACACTGAGGTTTGCAGCAGGAAAAAGGAAGGTGTTTATTTGCAGGATATCAAGCAAGGGGAATCAGGCAGCTCGTGCTTAAGTCCTGACTTCCCAGATGGCTTACACAGAGAGATTTTTATAGTACAGGGTAAATTTCAGGAAAGCAGAAGTTACAGGCAAAAATCATAAGCCTATATATGGAGGTTACATATTGGACTGACCTAAAAAGGCAGGACATCTCATAGGAGGATCCGAAGATTTTCTGATTTGTAATCGGTTCAGGACGCAAAGCAATTTTTTCGATCTAAAAATGTGGATTCATCCGTAGAGAGTTCTAGTTGGTGGGGGGTGATCTCTTCCAGGTCCCTCAGGAAGTAATTTAGTAGACAAAACAGTGATCAAAGTTGAGCCCTCAGTTTCCCTTTATCTGAGGTCTATATGCTTGTAGACAGACTTTTCATTTTGTTGGTGTCCAGATTTCTGAAAAACAACTCAGGGACATATGTTGAGGCATTATCTTTAGTTTCTGTAGGAGAACCAAATATCCCTTGATGCTAACTTCCTTGGATGTTGTTTTAAGCTACTATTATCTTCTTGCCTGTCATGTTGCTCATTTACTTCTCAGGGATAGCTAGTGCCTGGAATTTCCCTTGAAGGAACTTGAGCTTTTCCTTCATTTCCATGCTTGGGGTGGCGAGTGGGGAGGTGGGGTGGGGAGAGTCCTACAGGTCTTTAAGAGAAATCCTTCTTCCATCTCACTATTAGAAGGGAACTGATATTAGTCTGCATCTCTCAGAGCCTAATAGATTTTAGATACCTTGTCAGACTTTGATAGTCTGACTTTTTCTCATCTTCTCCTCCTTTCAACTGATCAAGATAACAGGTGCTCCATCTATGTGTCTATGCTAACTTTCTCTTTGTGGCTTCTTCCATAAGAAATTTGAAGATGAGAAGGGAAAATACAGGAGTCATCAGAGGATATCTCATACTGGGAAAATCAACTTATCTGGAAACTCTTCCAAAGTATTCTCTGAAATCTATGGAAGTTGTGTTAGGATAACCAAATACAGAAGGAAGAACTGTCTTTCTTAGTACTTACCAGGAGTGGAGAGTAACCACGAGGAAATGACCTGACCTCTTTAGCCTCTGTTCTCCCTTCTATGTAACAGGGCTAACCTGAAAGTCACCCTCAGTAGCCCTTGTAAGGATTTAATGAGTCAATACTCATGTTCTCTCTGTACAGTTTATGGTGCTAAATAAGGTCTTAAAAAATATTTGCCTTAAAAAAAAGTAGCATATAAATGAAAGCATCTTATAAACCTTCTGTGCTATATAATGTGACAACTTTTTAAATGTAGAAAAGAGGAAATAAGCTCAGTCATGTAGTGTGATATGTAGACACCTATGTGCATCTCTTTCAAGTTAAACTATCGATACCACTGTTTCTCTTTAAGGCCTTTTCTATTTGGTCCTGCTTAACGTAATAGTATCTAGAAGCCACTTAGTATTTTCTGTGCAAACGTGCCATTGCAGAACCGAATAACGTAATAGTTTCTAAAAGCCACTTAGTATTTTCTGTGCAAACGTGCCATTGCAGAACTGAATAATAAAAGTTGCATGATTGAAAACAATATGAAACATTTAAGCCCCAGTGACCTGGTAGCCTCATCTAGCTTTGTGACTCGTTATCTTCCAACATCAATGTTTCCATTGTCACTCTGCTGTTTCAGATAACAATACTTTCTGGACTCTTGCCTGCTGGTCATTTAAAAGATTAGGGGCTTCTCCCCCTTCCCTCTTAGTCTACCACTGTGTTGATTCCCAGCTATTCAGTTACCATTTGTAAATCAGTGGAGCAAAAAATTAAGGACAGGCTAGCAGCCCTGCCTGTGGAATACCAATAACAACAAAGGTGTAGGGTTGCCTTGCTGTCTTGTTGTTGCCAACACGTCACTAAAACATCAGGCTTCCAAATAAGCACAATTATTTTAATCATCAGGAGGAATGAATATGGTACAGGAATAGCCAGATTAGAATACAATGAAAAAAATTTCTGGATTTTAAAATACAAACATGAAGGCTTCTAAACAATTCTTTGTTTTTATGGTTTAATTCTTAGGTTAATTTAGATTTTTAACTTCTATGCTATCTGCGGTGATTTCCCCTTAGCTTTGCTGTGAAGTGCAAATTGCTCTGCTCAAATGACACTTAATAATTAGGAAACAAACGAAGGGGGTAAGAAAGTTGTTGAATGAAATTACAACTGAGTGAGCTTAGCTTTTCTTTTTGTATGAAAGTACCAAAAATCTACCTTCTCAGTTAGTCATCCGTTTCCTGCACATGTTCTGATGAACTGTCCCATTAGAAAGGCATCACCAACCTGTCTCTATCCTTCCAGTAATTGTAGATGCACCTATTTCCCCTCCCAAGAATTCAGGGCAAGCAAAGGAAAGAGATATGTGTGTTAAAAAATTGGGGAATTGACACAACATCTTGAAACTCCAAGCCTGGCGCAGTGGCTCAAGCCTGTAATCCCAGCACTTTGGGAGGCTGAGGTGAGAGAATTGCCTGAGCCCACAGGTTCAAGAACAGCCTGGGTAACTAGGTGAGATCTCATCTCTACAATAAGTCAAAAAATTAGCCAGGCATGGTAGCATGCACCTGTAGTTCCAGCTACTTGGAAGGCTGAGGCAGAAGGATCTCCTGAGCCCAGCAGGTGGACGCTGAGGTGGCCGTGAGTGTGCCACTGCACTCCAGCCTAGGCAACGAAGTGAGACTCCAACTCAAAAAAAAAAAAAGAAAAGAAAAGAGAAAAGAAAAGAAATGTGTCCTCATTTTACAGTGCTTCCAAATGCTTTGGAAGCAGCAAAATACTAGTTTACTGACGTGAAAGATTTCTTGTGTTAGGAATTTGCCCTAACAGACATTAAAACATAATAGAATGCTACAATAATGAAAACTGGGTGACTGTGGCAAAATAATTAATGGGCATAATGAACAATCTTGAAATTTATCTGAGAAAGAATATAAGTGGAGAAGGGCTGTATTATTTCATAAATGATATTGAAGACTGACTAATTGCCTGAAACAATAAGCACGAGTTTCAGTTTATAACATACTCAAAATAAGTTCAAAATGAGGAATTAAACAGAATAAAGCCAATAGAAAATAGAAGAAAATGTAAAATAAACAATTAGTTTCTGATATAAAAATAATGGAAGACAATATAAATTTTTAGATGATGACAGATTACATAAACCAATCTCCCCTAAAATCAACTAAGTCTTTTTGAAGGAAGGCTGGGGTGGGAAAGTATAAGATGGGCCTGGAATATATTATCATGCCAGAAAGTAAGAAAATGCTTAAAGAATATTGGGAATAATTCAGAAGGATATAGGAACTTCCACTGGCCCAATCTGGAGTGATTTGACTGTCAAAAAAAATTATATAAGCAGACTATACCCCATTGAATAAAATAGGAATCCATGAGTCTATATTAATGTACATATTGATAATGAAAAATTAAAATTTTGAAGCAAAGTGGGATTACATAGCCTCACTTTTCGCCCCAAAGACTGCCATGTGCAGCAAAGCCAAACACTGACACTGGAATTTGCAGCAAGAGAAAGTTAGGTATTTATTACAAGGCGCCAAGCAAGGAGAATTGGGCAGCTCATGCTTAGGACCCAAACTCCCAGATGACTTACAGATAAGAGGTTTTTTTGTTTTTGTTTTTGTTTTTCAGTTGGAGTCTCACTCCGTCGCCCAGGCTGGAGTGCAGTAGCACACTCACGGTCACCCCAGCGTCAACCTGCTGGGTTCCGGTGATCCTTCTGCCTCAGCCTTCCAAGTAGCCGGTACTAGAGGCTGGCACAACTACTCCCAGCTGATTTTTAATTTATCGTAGAGACAAGGTCTTGCCAAGTTGCCTGGGCTGGTCTCGAATCCGCGGGCTCAGGCAATCCAGTTGCCTCGGCCTCCCAAAGTGCTGGGATTACACAGGTAAAGGTTTTTAAAAGTGGGGAGACAGAAGTTATAGGCAAAGTCATAAATCAATACATAGAGGATATACATTGATTTGCCCTAAAAAGGTAGGATATCTTGAAGTGAGGGGGCCCATAGGTCACAGGTGGATTCAATGGTTTTCTGATTTGTGATTGGTTAAAGAATAACTTTGTCTGAAAATGTGGGGTCAGCAGAAAAGAATATTAGTATAACTTCCTCTGGGCCCCTCAGGAAGAAATTTAGAAGACAGAACAGCAATCACAGTTCAATCCTCACTTCCCCTTAAGTCTAGTGCCAGTAGATGGTATTTTCCACTTGGTACAGCTCCAGGTTTCTGAAAAACATCACAGGAACATACGTTAAGATATTATCTTTAATTTCCATAGGAAAAGCAAACATTCCATGATGCTAACTTCCTTTGCTATTGTTTTAAGCTACTATTACTTTCTTGCTTATCAAATTGCTTATTTACTTCTCAGAGCTAGCTAAAAGCCTGAAATCTCCTTTGAAGGAACTCAAGATTTTCCTTTATTTACATGCTTGGCAGGGAGTATGAGGAGTACAGCAGGCTGCTAAAAGAGGTTCCTACTCCATCTCAATACTATACTAATTAAAGACAAGGGGGAAAACCTTTACGGCAAAGGATCCTGACACATATCACCTTAATAAAACGTTTAAAGTGACCATCACCAGTAAAGGTACAAATCCAAGTAGTGGTCCACCAGGTATGATGTAATAAGAATTAAGAATCCCTCTGTGATCTCCCTGCCAAAAATGTATTGCCTAAATCTAATCATGAGGAAACACCAAACAAACTCATAAAAGGACATTCCACAAAATAACTTACAGGTAATCTTCAAAAGTGCCAAGGTTGTGAAAATCAAGAAAATATTGAGGAACAATCCTAGATTTATGGAGACTAAAGGGATGTAACAACTATATGCAGTGTGATTCTGGATTAAATTCTTTTACATAAAGAACATTGTTGGGACACTTGAAACTGGAATGGGGTCTGAAGATTAGATGGTATTAATGTACTAGTGTTGATTTTCTAAATTGGATGGTGGTATTGTCATCATGTGGAAGAATATCCTTGCTTATAGGAGATACACACTAAAGTTTTCAATGATGAGGAGACATCATGTAAGCAACTTGGTCTCAAATGGTTCACAAATAAAAAAAATTCTTGCGACTTAAAAAGAAAATAAGTTTAAGGTTGTTTCAAAGTAACAACAACATTAACAAAAGAGCAAATATGCCTATTCCAAATTCTCTTTTGCCTTCTGCTAGCTGGGTATATCTAAATATTGTATTCATGTCATAATAGGTTTTTGGCATGTCTTTTACAAAAGTTAACTGCCAAAAAAAGAATTATTATGCTACAGATATAGCCTAGAACATTATAAATATGTTTTAGTGTTTTTGTTTTGACAAATAGGTAATAATATCGGAAGAGTCTCATAGTGTTATTCTGTTTTTAAAATAAGAGTAAAATCATATAGTAAATACAAATTTAATATGATTCTGCATGTACAAGTATGATTTGAAGGAAATATACACTTCAGCCAAGGCTGTATCTGAGTAGTCTGAATATGAGTGATTTATTTTTAATTTGGTATTTTGTCTCAATTTCTTATATTGACCATTTTTAATAATCAAAATTATGATAATTAATATAAAGGAATGCAGAGAGGAATAAGAAAAAGTTGTTGACTAAAGGGGAAGTCTCTGAGGATGTAAAACTCTGCAGATATATTATAGAGGTTATTGTGGGGGGAAAAATACATGAGAGTAAGACTAGAAACAAACCATTTGGCCCAAAGAAGAGACCCTAAGCTGTGATTCTACAACCAATCTCTGTGACTTTGCTAAAATACAGCTTTAACTCTTAAGTGCCCTGAATGTGAGCACCAGAGTGATGGGTAATCGAAGCAGAGGCACTGGCTGCTGGCCTGGGTTTTCTCCTCTGCTGTTAGGTGTGAAGCTCAGAGACTGTGTGTGAAGCCACTGTGCTGTGGCTAGCACTCAGTGCTTTCTGACCCATGCCCTGCTAAGGCCACACCTCTTCTGGTGCTTGGAAACCTGGGCAGTCTGAGGTACACAGAGCAGTTCTATGGGAAGCTGATCCCCATCACCTGCACTTATGTACACAAGAGACCCTGTTTCCCACCCAGCCCAGGTGACCAGGGCCAGATTGCAGGGCTTAGAGTGCAATAATGAAGGGGCAACTGACATTACCAGTAATACACAAAATCCAAATATTCAGTTTCCTGCTAGAGAAAGAATCATTCTTATTCACAAATCAAAAGGGTCTGTTCACCATAAGAAAAGAATAAAAGGATCTAACTTATTTTTCCATTAATAGAAACTCTATGTAGAAATCCTCTAGAACGACATCATACTTCATGGATTTCACATTTCGTCATGTTCTATTCTAAGCTTGGATTCAGCATATTTGAAATCAGCTAAGAGGCTTCTGTTGATACAAAATACAGTATTTGCAGACTGATCTACTGATGCTAAACTTGTCTTATGACAGATGGTAAAGAGACATTAATCAAAACTAACATATGGCAATGTGAAGGAAATAAGTTTCCCTACAGAGAAATATTTGAAGGTGTCATAAAAACCGTAAAAACTTGTTGCTTAAATTCAGTGTGTAGATAAACTGTGTCAACTTTGGAGCTAGACTGCTTTCATTCAAATTCCAACAAATAGATAACAGCCAGGTAGATACATAATGTGGCTTTAAGCATGTTACTTAAACTCTGTAGGCTTTGGTTTCCTTATATGAAAGAGGGCTGGAAATTGGAGTGAAGATTAAATGAGATAATGTGTATCCAGTAAATAGCATAGTCCCTGGTCTATACCGGAAACACTTGATAAGATTGCCATCATCATTGTTGTTTTTATATTATGAATAAATTTGTTGTGTTAGAGATCATTAATATCCACCCACTATGAAAGTATGTATAGGCATGCAGATGGAGGTGAGAGAAAAGAATCAGAAACTATATACTTTATTCTCTTCCACACCCCTGCCACTTAAATTTTCATTCCATGCCCAGTCTTCCCCATCTAGGTAAAAGGAATACCATCTACCCAGTTGCTTGAGCCACATATTTGAGTCACTCCCTTTTTTTGTTTTTTTTTTTGTTTTTTTGTTTTTTTTAGTAGGAGTCTCATTCCTTCACACTGGCTGGAGAGTACAGTGGCACCATCATGACTCACCATAGCCTCCATCTCCTGGGCTCAGGCGATCCTTCTGCTTCAGCCTCTAAATAACTAGAACCACAGGTCCAGTGTGCCACCATATCTGGCTAATTTTTCGTATTTTAAGGAGATGTGGTCTCACTATGCTGTTTTGAACTCTGAGGCTCAAGCAATCCTCCCACATTAGCATCCCAAAGTGTTGGAATTGCAGGTATGAGCTTACCACAACTGGCCCAGAGTCACTCTTAATATCTCCCTTTTCCTTGCTGGTTGACCTCCCTCTACCTCTATTTCATCTCAATTATTCTAATCCTACCCTCATCTCTCCCTAGATTTTTATAATAGTTTCCTCAAGCTTCTTTCTGTGTTAATTCAGAATCTCCTGTAACCACACAAAACCAGAACCATCTTCTTTTTTTCTTCCCTTTATTTTAAAAATGTGGGTACAAGTCAGGATTGGGTATATAAGTGGTCTATGTGCAGGTGAAGTTTGCGCCTTCCACTGGTTCTCACTTCCCCTGATTTGGGATCAGGTACCCCTAGTGAAGTGATGCTCCCCGCCCCCTCCCCAGATAGTGTTCCTCTACTGCAATCCCTCTCGTATAGTACTGTGATAAAGACCCAATTATGAATAAGAACATGTGGTATTCAGTTCTTTGTTTCGGTGATAGATCACTGAATACAATAGACTCTAAATCCATCCAAGTTGCTACAAAGTTCATATTTTTGTCCTTCTTTATGGCTGTGTAATGTACAACCTCTGTGGAAAACAGTGTGGAGATTTTTAAAAGAATTAGAAACAGACCTTTCATATGACCCAGAACTATCTTTTTAAAATAAAAATTAGATCACAGGTTATCTTCCCAACTGGAAACCTTTCATTGACTTCCGATTGTACTTCAAATAACATGCAAACAACTTGCCAGGGCCTCTGGCACACCCCCCAATTCTTGACCTTCCCCACTCCCCACATGATCTGGCTCCAAATACCTCCCTAACTCCACCACTTCCCATTACTTCCTTCAATACATTTCAGGTGTTTGAACAAGCCAAGCTCCTTTCCACCTCATAGCCCGGGCACCTATTATTCCCTCTGCCTGGGACACTATTCCAATTTTGCATAAATGCCTGGTCCCTTCCTGACCTTCAGGTTACAACCTCAAAGTTTTCTCTTTAGAGAGGTCTTCCCAGTACTCCAACTAAAGCAGACAACCTCCTCACCTCCGTTATTTTCCAGATCTACATTGTGTCTTAACAACACATCAAATAACTTGAAAGTAATTTATTATTTTATTTTATTGTTTTACTATTGTTTTGTCTGTCTTTCCCAAAGACTATGAATAACTTTGGAGTCTTATTTGTCTTCTCCATTTTTTTCACTTGCAGTACTCAGCATTATGAAGTACTGCAAGTGAAAAAATGGAGAAGACAAGACATACAGTAGATACATAATTAAAAGCAAGAAGGAATTGAATAACAACAACCTTGTAAATGTCCATGGCTAAAATATCTTAGATGTATAATAATTTATTTTCACTCTTTATTGAAAGGTCAAAGATTTTTTTAAAAATGAGACAACACATTTTTATATGTTTGTATGTATGGTTAAAAGGTTAGAAATATTGGACTCTTTATGGCCCAATTATTTAGGAATTCTCTGTTGCTTAGAAAGAGGTCATGTTAAAGAGGTAAATGTAAATTAGGAATTTTGCTTATTGCAGTTCATTGACACTTTCAGGATCATTGGATTACATGAGTCACTTTAAAAAAAATTATCTCTTATTTTAAAGGATGCAGTAGTTTGAAACCAATGTTATAATCACATTTCACAGGATTTGCTCCTTTGCAATCATGGGCAATCAAAGGTTAATTTCAAGTATGCCATGGTCATCTGAGGGCTGTCTTCTTCTCATTGTCTCAGCCAATTGTTTTCTGGATAATTTGGTCAATATTTAAAATTGACTGCAGAAACTGCTATGGTGTGTCACTTGACTCCCCCTCTGTGGGACTCACTCCTTCATTCTCCAGTAGCTAGTGTGTTGTTGAAGAGAGCAACCTCAGCTAAGGTCAAGAGTCCCCATCTTAAGGGATGGCCCTCATTCATAACTGCTCTGGGTATGTGGCAGATGGAGGAGATCCAGACCTCTTGACTAATGAGGAGAATCAGCTCGGAGGGGCCATTCTAGCTCCAGGGCTCTGTGGGACAGCTAAGACCTTTGTTGCAATTACATTGACTGCGTTGAGCTCAGCTACTCCTTCTGCCCAATAATCCTGCTTTCTTTACTTCCTCACAGATGTTGATCCAACAGCACTCCCCAACAAACCTCCTGCACCCAGACGCCCATTTCAAGGTAGAGGTAGTGTCTTCTTAAGACACTGACCGAACTGACTTGGTGCTACCCTTTTCCCACTACTTCCCACTGCTTCCTTCTCATTGACCTGAATGAATAAATAGTCTGCTGCCCAGCTCTCTCCTAACCTTAGATCATATCTGATGGCAGGTTTCAAAATGGTGGTGGCACAGACTCCTGCTGTGCCATTATGAAAACTAAACTATCATTCACCTCCTTTCCCTCCTCATTGTCTTTTCAGTGCAGAGAAAAATGTAAGAGGGACCACTTTCTTACTAATTAATTAGTAAGAGACTAGCCATAATTATGTACTTTGATATAATTACAGTAGTATCCCCTCATCCCCGTTTTTCTTTCTGTTGTTTCAGTTACCCACTGTCAACCACAGTCCAAAAATATTATATACAATAAGATATTTTGAGAGGGAGAGGAGACCACATTCATATAACTTTTATTACAGCCTATTATTATAATTTTTCTATTTTATTATTAGCTATTGTTTTTAATCCCTTACTGTGCCTAATTTATAAATTAAACTTTATCATTGGTATGTATGTGCAAGAAAAAAACATAGTATATATAAAGTTTGGTACTATCTTCTGTTTCAGACATTCACTGCATGTTTTGGAATATGTCTCCCATGGATAAGGGGAAACTACTGTGTTTTAATAGCATGTGTTATGAGCTGAACTGTGTCCTCCCCCAAGTTCATATGTTGATGTCCTAACTTCAGAATGTGATTGCATTTGGAAACAGGGTCTTTAAAGAGGTAATTAAGTTAAAAGGAAGTTGTAGAGGTAGGCCCTAATCCAATATGACTGATTTCCTTATAAAGAGACCAGGGCACAACCATGCACAGAAGGAAGACCATGTGAAGACACAGGAAGAAGACAACCATCTACAAGCAAAGGAGTGAGACTTTAGAAGAAACCAATCCTGCCAACACCTTGAACTCAGGCTTCTAGCCTCCAGGATGAGAAAATGCACTTGGGTTATTCAGGCCACCTAGACTGTGGTACTTTGTCATGGTACCCCCAGGAAACTAATACAATGTGTACTCGTAAAACCTGTGGATTTTGTTTCATAACCTGTAAATGCCCTGAGCACACTAAGGCCAGCAATGACAGCTACAGGAGGGTTCCTAGAGTGTCTCTTGTGTGACTTCTTTGCCACTTGTTCTGTTTCTCTGACTTATCTTTTGTTTCCATATCTTTATCTCTGCTTGGTGTGGGCACCCTGAATTGGTCATTTGGTTTGTTTGTTTTTTTGGGTTTTTTTTTAGTTGGAGTCTCACTCCGTTGCCCAGACTGGAGTGCAGTGGCCACTCCCAGCCACCGCAGCCTCAACCTGTTGGGATCTGGCAATCCTTCTGCCTCCACCTTCCAAGTAGCTGGAACTACAGATGCGCACTACCATGCCCAGCTGATTTTTTGATTTATTGTAGAGATGAGGTCTCACCAAGTTGTCCAGGTGGGTCTCGAACCCGCGGGCTCAGGCAAGCCACTCACCTCAGCCTCCCAAGGCGCGGGATTACAGGCTGAGCCACCGAGCCCGGCTGATTATTTGGTTTTAGAGTCTTTCCTCCAGCTCCAACCTTGCACTTTTATACTTGCTGTCCTCTGTTTGTAAGCTGTTGTTAGGCTGATTCTCTACCTGTATCCTGAGCTCCAAACCCCAAGAAACCATCCTGGACAGGCTTCCCCTAATGTAGCCCTTCCTGAAACAGGGAATGGGCCGGATATCCCAAGAGCTATATATATGTATATAGCAGAAAAGAACATCATTGAAGGAAGCAATTTCCATCATCCCCCAGGAGTCCTTCATGTGACATTTTGTTCATCCATCCAGTCTTCTCCAGGCACTCTTGCAGATAAAATCATCTCTGACGGTTGCCTTGTGGCACCATCATGCTTCTGCCATCCCACTCCTGGACCACCACAGATGCTCAGGAGCCCTCAAGGGACCCTGACTGTGTAGTGGTCTATGGCAGAACAGGAACCTCAGTCTCCTTGTACAAATACAGTGAAAGAGCATCAAATCTGGGCTGCCCAGATAGAAACTCTCAGCTTCTGATGTAACAGCTGTTTACTTCCTTCAAGTACAGCTCCCTCTTCTGCCCTTGGACTCAGTCAAGGTTCAGGGATATATTTGAGTGACAGGCTTGGCTTTGTGCTCTCCACTGATGACTAAGGCATTGTTTCTGGGTCAAACTTGTCACGACTCCTTTCTCTTAGGGAAAACTCTCTCTTAGTATTACCCTCAATGCCTCCTGGTAAACTGTCTTGCTAGCTCTCCAGATATGCCTAGGGGGAGCTCAATAGTAACTACTGAACAAGCCAAAGACTTCCTGCCTCCAGCACCTCTCTTCACAGCTCTCCTCAAATATGTTTATGGAGAGTGAGTTACAGACAAAAAGTAGAAAAGACACCATTGCTCCTTTAAGGAGCAAAGGTTTAAGTATTGTTTTGAGGTGTAAATTCACATAAAATCCCCTAAGATGATGCTTGGCACATGATCATTATGAAAGACCCTAATTGAGGATATCTGGTATTGCAAAAAGACATACAGGTCTACTTCAGTAAAAATTAGGACTAAAACTTCATGGAAAATCATGAAATAAGCTACTAACTGATAAACAAACAAGATTGCAATGGGGAGACTTCAGGGAAGATGGTGGCAGAGCCAGTCAGACTATGTGAATCCCAGTGTGAGTGAGAGGGTATATGGAAAAATTTACATATGCGTCTGTGAGTAAGTGGGCATGTGAGTGGCTGACTGAGTGGGGACTTGGGAGCAAGTGACCAGAATGCTCCTGGTGAAGCAGCTGGTGCACAGTTGCTCTGCTTGGACCCTAGCACTCTCCCAGGGTACAGAAGTTGAATACCATTTAAAAAAAAATCAGCAAAGCCCTTCCCAGGAAGAAGCTGCCAGGAGTGGTTGCTAATTCCAGGCTCTGCCTCACCACTGCAGCACCTGGCTGGATTCTGGCAACAAGGGCTGCAGAGGGAGCACAGCAAGGGAGACAGAGGGAGAGCCCCAATGAAGAATATGAAACAGGCACCCTGCTGCCATCTTGAAAACTGGGCAGGGAAGTGCTCTGGCTTGCTCACCATAGAGTGACCCAATCTCTGTGACTGGAGGGTTAACTACTCAGGGATTGATCATGACCCAGAGGGAATATCCTGAAAGCACAAACTTCAGAGGGACAGGATGAGTGCTGAGTCTTGGGAGCCCCAACCCCCACCCTGATTCAGTCATGAGCCAAAGGGTGTGACCAGAAAAGGGTGAGGAAGACCCCTGAAGGGATTAGCAGTGAGTCTGGGGCTAACTCAACCCCCTTCTCCCCAGCAATCCTCTGAATGTCAGACCCATGTGGCTGGGGCAGAACTCAGAGGGATAAACTCAAGCAGAGCCTGAATGTCAGCCACAACAGGAAGACTCCACTCCAGGATAAGCCTGGCTGGGGTGCTCCCCATCAGCACCTGGAGAAGAGACAATCCCACATCTTCCCACCAGAGGGGATCCCCCTGGCCATATGAGAGTGGGCAGAGAGGACTGAAGCCCTACCCACCTCCACCTCCTTTTCCTCTTTCCCTGGTTGAACACTGGGGAAATTGTGAATAAGGCTGCAGCCCCACAGGAGACAGGAGAGGGACTTCCCTGTGAGCAGCTGAGAGGAACAATTACAGGATCTGCCACAAGAGAGCAGGTTGTATTTTGTTTATTTTGTTTGTTTGTTTGCTTCTTTAAAAACATTTTTTTTTTCTTTTTCCTTTGTGCACAAATGTGTATGTGAGGGTTGGATCTGGATTCACCATTTTTTATCTTTCTTTTATTTTCTTCTTTTTCTTCTTTCATTTTCTGTTTTGTTTATGTGTGTATGTGAATTATTGGGTATTCATATTTCAGTTTTTGTGTGTATGTGTTTTTTTCCTCTTTTTTCAGTTTGATGTGTGTGTGAAGGTATGAGTAGGGTTTGATTTGAAATCCTTTTTTTCTCTTTTTTTTCTGTTTTGTGTTTGTGTGTGTGTGTGTGTGTGTGTGTGTTTGTAGGTGTGTTTGGTTTTCCTGCTTTTTTGTTTGTTTGTTTTGCTTTGCTTTTTTTCCCAATTTGTGTAGATTTTAGTTTGTGTGTGTATTGCTTTTGCTTTGGTTTCTGCTTTTGTTTTTCTGTGTTTGTTTTTTTTTTATTTTGTTTATCTTTATTCTTTTTTTTTCTGTTTATCTCATTGCTGTTACTATATCTTGGACTCAGGGGGTACACACATGTACCCATTGCATCATCATATAGAGTGGTGGTGGGGAGTGGGTCTCAGGGAACCCATACCACAATCATTGCAATTTCCAAGTCGTTTCTGAATCCTAGACCCCATCTTCTGCCTTATTCGAATCTCAAAACTACAAGAAACAGAAAAACTACCCACTTACAGGCATGTTTCAAAATGGAGCAAATTCAGAGCCCAGATCAGGGAAGAATAGAGGGCTGAGCAAACATCAGAAGTGAAAGTCTCTCCCACTGCCAAGGAATAATAAGACCAAAGAGAAAAGAAAGAAATTGGTCACAAATAAGGAAAATCCAACAGAAGAACACAAGTAATTCCCAGTGCAACAAAGAGAAAATGCCTGAAAAATCAGACCTCAGAACCCAAACAATGGGAGTCACTACCAACTGGCTTCAGAGTATAACAGGAATTAGGGAATGGATGGAAAGAGTGAATAAGGCTTAAGAAAGACAAGATGAAACACTGAAAGAACTTGTAACAGAAATTTTGGCCATAAAAAATTTCATCCAGGAAGTAAATTACAAGATGAGAAGCATGGAAAGCAGAATTAATCAAGCAGAAGAAAAAAATCTCAGAACTTGAAGACCAAAACATGGAATTAACCTAACCTGTAAAAAAGCATAGAAAGAAAACCCAGAAAGAAAGAACAAAGCCTCCAAAAGATGTGTGATTATATCAAGAAGCCATACCTATACCTGATTGGTATCCCAGAAGAAGAAAGGGAAAGGGAGAACACCTTGGAGCAAGTATTCCAGGAGTTTATCCAAGAACACTTTATCTATATCACTAGAGATATGACCATCCAAACACAAGAGATACAAAGAACCCCTGCAAGACATAAAATAGGAAGACCAACCCCCAGACACATAGTAATTTGCCTACACAAAGTAGGTACAAAAGTAAAAATCCTAAAGACAGTAAGAGAGAAATGTCAGACTACCAACCAGGGAAAAACAATCAGAATAGCAGCAGACATATCAGCAAAAAAACTACAAGCTAGAAGGGACTGGAGACTAATATTCAAAATCCTCAAAGATAAACAATATCAGCCAAGAATTTCCTATTCAGCCAAGCACAGCTTCATCAGCAATGGAGGATTAAAATATTTCCCAGACATCCAATCCCTAAGAGATTATGCAGCTTCCAGACCAGCTCTACAGGAGATGCTTAAAATGGTATCAAGCACAGAAGAAAGAATAAAAGAATGACCATACACTTCCCAAGGGTACAGGAGAACACACAAGGAACAGAGAATGCATCATGACTACAAACTTGAAAACACACACATACATCAACCCGAAAGTTGAAAGAAAACAAAGAAAAAACTTTATCAGAACCTCATGACGGGGGTTAAACAAACACATTTCAATAATTAGCCTGAACATGAGTGAACTAAATGCACCACTGAAAAGATACAGAATAGCAAACTGGATAAAAACCATGACCCATTAATTTGCTGCATCCAGGAAATTCATCTCACAACAAGGAATGCACACAGACTTAAAGTTAGAGAATAGGAAATGAATTTCCAAATGAATGGGTCACAGAAGAAGGCAGAGGTTGCGATCTTAATATCAGACAAAACAACCTTTAAGCTATCAAAAATTTTTAAAAGATATGAAAGGACACTACATAATGAAAAAAGTTTCAATCCATCAACAAGATATATCTATCCTATCTGTCCTAAACCATACGCACACACACACACACCCTATCCAGGAGCACCAGCGTTTATAAAGCAACTGCTAAGTAAACTAAAAAGAGATATTGACTCTAATGTTATTATAGTTGGGGACTTAAATAACCTGCTAACAACCCTAGATAGGTTGTAAAGGTAAAAAATCAACAAAGAGATCTGGAACCTCAACTCGACACTTGACCATATGGACTTAATAGATACCTACAGAACACCTCACCTAACAACCCCAAGAAATACTTTCTACTCATTACCACATTGAATGTACTCCAAGATCAATCACATCCTTGGCCATAAATCAAGCATAAAAAAGTTTCATAAGATCAAAATACTGCCAGGCACCTTTTCAAACCACAGAGATGTAAAAATAAATATCAAACCAACAAAATTCTTCCCAAACCTACAAAGACATGGATACTAAAAGCATGATGCTGAACTGGGTCAACACAGAAATCAAAACAGAAATTAAAAGATTCCTGAAAACAAATGAAAATGAAGAAATATTCTACCAAAATCTCGTGGATGCCATGAAATCAGTTATAAGAGAGAAATTTCTGTCTCTATGAACACACATCAAGAAAATGGAAAGATCACAAGTTAACAGCCTAACAAATTACCTAAGGGAGCTGAAAAGACAAGATCACCAAAACCCTAACATTAGCAGAAGATTCCAGATCACCAAAGTAAAAGCCCAATACAGGACATAGAAGACAAAAATATCATAGAAAAAAGTCAACAAAACCAAAAGCTGGTTCTTTGAAAGAATAAACAAGATTGATGGACCCCTAGTCAGACTGACCAAGAGAAAAAACGCCCAAATAAAGACAATCAGAAATGCAAAAGATCAAATCACAACTGACCCTGAAGAAATACAAAAGATTATCAGAGACTACTATGCATACCTGTATGGAAACAAAATTGATAACTTAAATGAAACAGAGTACGTTCTGACATCACACAGCCTTCCAAGGTTGAAACAAAAAGACATTGAGACACTAAATAGACCAAAAACAACCCAGGAAACTGACTCTGTCATAAGAAAACCACCTACAAAAAATTCTGAACAGATGGCTTTCCAGCGGAATTCTACAAAACATACAAGGAGGAACTGATGCCAATCCTATTGAAAGTATTCCAGGCAATTGAGGAAGACGGAATTCTCCCCAGATCATTTTACAAAGCAACACACTGTCACCCAGACCAGGTAAATATCTGACCAAAAAAAAAGAGAACTACAGGCCAATATCCCTAATGAACATAGATGCAAAAATTCTCAACAAGATTCTAGCAAGTCAGATCCAACAACACATCTCAAAAATCATTCACCATGACCAAGTGGGCTTCATCCCCAGGATGCAGGTCTGTAAGACCATAAATGTAACTAAATACGACAAAAGATATAAAAACAAGAACCATATGATTATATCGTTAGATTCAGAAAAAGCCTTCGATAAAATCCAGCATCCCTTTTTGATAAAAACCTTCAAACACCTAGACATAGAAGGAGCATACCTCAAAATAGTAAGCACCATCTATGGCACACCCACAGACAGCATATTGCTAAATGAATAGAAACTGAAAGCATTTCCCCTGAAAACTGGAATAAGATGAGTCTGCCCACTGTCACCCCTCCTGTTAAACATTTCATTGGAAGTCCTAGCAATAGCAATTAGACAAGAGAAGAAAATCAGGTGTATCCAATTAGGAAAAGAAGGAGCTATGCTATCCCTCTTTGTTGATTATATGATCGTATGCCTTGAAAATTCAAGAGAATTTGTCAGAGACCTCCTTGCACTGATCAAGGACTTTGGCAAAGTCTCAGGGTACAAATAAATGTGCAAAAATACAGTTGCATTCTTACATACCAACAACAAACAGGCAGAGAACCAAATAAAAAGTACAATCCTGTTCACAATAGACACACACACACACACACACACACACACACACACACACACATACACACACACAAGTAATACCAAGGCATCTTCCTAACCAGAGAAGTGAAAGACTTTTACAATGAAAACTACAAAACACTGCTCAAAGAAATCAAAGAAGGCATAAACAAATGAAGAAATAGTCCATGCTCATGGATAGGAAGAATCAACATCGTTAAGATGTCCAACCTACCAAAGGCAATCTACAGATCAATGCAATATCCATTAAGTTACCAATGTCATTCTTCTCAGACCTGGATATGACAATACAGAAATTAATATGGAAACATAAATGAACACCAATAGCCAAAACACTTCTTAGCAAAAGGAACGAAGCAGGAGGTATCACACTTCCAGACTTCAAACTTTACTATAAGGCTACAATAATCAAAACTGCCTAGTATTGATATAAGAATAGGCATAAGGACCAATGAAACAGGATAGAGATTCTGGAAGCAAAACTTCAATTTCTCAACCAACTTATTTTTGACAAAGCCTCCACCAACAGTCACTGGGGAGAGGAGAACCTATTAAGTAAATAATGCTGGGAAAACTGGCTGAGCACATGTAGAAGATTGAAAGAGGACCCTTAACTATCACCATACACAAAAGTAAATTCTAAATGGATCAAAGCCTAAACATAAAACCTCACAGAGTATAAGGATCTTAGAAAATGTAGGCGACACCCTTACAGAAATCAGAGTAGGCAACCAATTCGTGATCAAAACCCAGGTTGTCCATAACATAAAAGATAAGATAGACGAGTGGTACCTCATTAAACTGAGAAACTTGTGCAAAGCAAAAGAAACCATCAAGAGGGCTGGAGACAGCCCACAAAATGGGAAAAAATATTTGACAACTATATGTCTGACAAAGGCTTAACACCCAGGATCTACAAGGAACTCAAATATGCCAAAAGGAAAAAACCAAACAGCTCCATTAAAAAGTGGGCAAAAGACATGAATAGACACTTCTCAAAAGAAGATATACAGGCAGCCAACAGACATATGAAAAAGTTTTCAGCCTCACTAATCATCAGAGAAATGCAAATCAAAACCACATTGAGATACTACCTAACCCCAGTAAGAATGACCATCATTAATAAAACAAACAACAGTAGATGCTGGCAAGGATGCAAAGGAAAGGGAATTCTTCTACACTGCTGGTGGGAATGCAAAGTAGTGCAAGCGCTATGGAAAACAGTGTGATGATTTCTAAAAGAACTAGACATTGACCTTCCATATGACCCAGCTACTGGGTCCCACTACTGGGAATATACCTGGAGGAACTCAAATCACTCTATAAAAAAGATACTTGCACATGTGTGTTTATTGCAGTACTATTCACAATAGCAAAAACATGGAACCAACCGTACTACCCCTCAAAACTGGACTGGAATTAAAAAATGTGGTACATATGCACAATGGAATATGACACAGCCATAAAGAATGACAAAGGACTTCATAGCAACTTGGATGGATTTAGAGTCAATAATACTCAGTGATCTATCACAGAAACAAAGAACAGAGTGCCATATTTTCTCACTCATTAGTGTACCCTGAACATTTACCATAATACTATAAGAAAGGAATTGGCAGTAGCAGGATACATCCGGATGGTACAGCAGGGAACATAACATCAATAAGGGTACCTGATCTCAAACCAGGAAAATGGGGAACAAAATGATGCCCAAATTTTACCTGTACAATGTCTACTTGCATACCTAACCCTGAATTGTACCACACAACTTTAAAATAAAGTATGTTAAATAAATAAAGACTGCTATTGGGACTTTATATCTGAATATAAAAATAAAATTATAAAAATAAGCTTATTTCATAGATAATCACACTTGGATTATAATTGCTAACAATTTTCTATTCTAATTCCCTGTGTAGATGACCCAACCCTGGGGACAAGGATCAGATATAAATAAACTTATGAGTGCCTTGAGGCTGGAATCCAAGGTAAACTCACCCAGAGCAGGAGAAAGTAGATATTCAACTTTCCCCAGTTTAGCATTCCTTAAAGCAGCAATGATGATAAATAGAACAGGCCTCCTGATGCATCCACCTGATTTGTTACCTATGCTGACAGAATCCAAAGGCCACTGGGAATGACAACACTCCAGCAGTACCTAGAAGCTCCCTTGTATTCTTTCCCCATGACCTCAATCTTTGCTTATGTTACAAATCTGTCTGGTATTCCTCCTCAAATCTTCCCCAAAGATGGAGCAGACAACACACAGTACTGCCTCTAGTTACATCTCATTTCCTTTTCATGTGGTTTTTCTAACTTTGCAATTTCCAATGTAATGATGTTGGGAGGTCCTGTGTAATACAAAATTTGTCAGATGTGAAGCATTAAAAATTGTTATACATCCATTTTACAGCTCTCAAAGAAATAGTTTATTATGTGAAACCAACTTGAGGCTAATTGTAACACAATTTTATAAAATTTTCTGTAGTATCTTAGCCCATTTTGGGTGGCTATAACAATACCTAAGTCTGGGTAATTTATAGAGAAAAAAAGGTTTGTTTGGCCAACAGTTCTGCAGGCTGGGAAATTCAAGGGCATGGTGATAGTTTCTGGTGAGGGCTTTCATGCTGCATCATAACACGATGAAAGATCAAAGGGTATCCTCACTTTATGACAACTGCCCTTGTAGGAAATAATCCATTTGCAAGAGAACTAATACCATGAGGGTGAGAACTCACTACCTTGAGAATAGCAGCAAGCCACTCATAAGGGTCCGAGTCCTCATGACCCAAATGCCTTTCATTAGGCCCCATCGCTTAAAGCCTACCTCCCAACATCATTACATTGGTAATTAAACTTCAACATGAGTTTTGGCAGAAGCAAGCCACATCCAAACCACAGTAGTGAGCTACAAATAAGAATCTGTATTATTCAGATGACAAAGTGACTGAAGCAAAAAATAAAAGGCAGCTTTTCTTTAAGATGTGAAAGAGGCATAGACATACCTCTTCTTGGGGATGTACCTTTTGTTATGTACAGTTTAAGAAGACTTACTTGATAAGGACTTCTTTTCTTTTCTTTTTTTTTATTAATCAATATTTTTTATTATGGTTTTGTGGGGTACAGTTAAGAGTTAGGTGTACAATTACGTTTCATTCAGGCACCCTGTTGATAAGAGGTGTTTTCCCATCCCCAGACAGATATTTGCTACTGTTAATCCCATCCCCCCCCATAGTTTCTCAGTACCGTCAGTCATTTTCTTACAGTATTACATTGGATGTTCAAGGTCTATTATATGAGTGAGAACATGTGATATTCGGATCTTTGTTTCTGTGAGAGGAAGGACTTCTTTTCTTAGTATAGTTCAAATTAAGTTGCAATTTCCACCTGAGAAAATATTTAAATGTCTAAGTGCTCTATATGCTTATAAACTAGTCTTACAAATGAAAAATTTAGATAGAAAAATTAATCACAACTTATCTTTTCAGAAGAAACATTTTTGGTTAATAATAACTTTCCTTTCATTTAAAAGTTCAAGTTAATGGTTGGTAAGTGAATACATGAACAGGATCCCTATGGAATATTTTGGAACCTATTTTCTTAATAAATAGCCAAATTAAGAGGTATAAAGATCCCCACTTCTTTAGAATAGTTGGAAAATAAAGCATCTTGTTTATTTGTATGTAAATGAAGACTAATGTTGTAGAATGATAGTTTTGAAGTTTTAATAGGATCTTTTTGAACATGTGGTATTAATTTTACAGCAGAATAATATATTTGAAATCATATTTAATAATATATTTACTCCTAGAAGTTATTTTGTCTGCTGATAGTTACCTTGCTAAGACATTAGCTGAAGTGTTTAATGTTCATTGTCATAAATAGAGAACACCAGTGACCTGGTCAAATTAGAGTGGATAACAGAAATTCCACATAGATTTGGGAACTCAGTCTTGGACCCCAGAACCCATCCTGGATAGACAGTTAAGAAGGCAGTGAGATCTCAGAATAGCAATGGTTAGTTGACAACTCCTCAGAATTTTCTCATGCCCTAGGTTTAGGAAAGGCAGCATAATAAACACAAGGTGGTCACGAGAGTTAGTTAAAACAGCGAGAAAGACCTGAAACCTGTAGGTGTTGAAGGGAGAACAACTCAGAAATGACTGGTGAAGGGTGTCTTAATATTACGCATTGCCTAAGACTTGACTGAGATTAAGAATCCAAGGTTGGTCAGGCTCCATGGCTCAGCCGGTAATTCCAGCGCTTTGGGAGGCCACGGCTTTGGATTAACGGAGCCCGAAGGTTCGAGACCCACCTGGGCAACTTGGCGAGACATCGTATCTACAATAAATCAAAAATTAGCCGGGCAAGGTAGCGCACGCCTGTAATTCCGGCTACTTGGAAGGCTGAGGCAGAAGGATCACTGGAGCCCAGCAGATCAAGGCTGCGGTGGCTGGGAGCATGCCATTGCACTCCAGCCTGGGCGACGAAGTGAGACTCCAACTAAAAAAAAAAAAAAAAAAGAATGCAAGGTAACACAAACAGTAAACAGGTTATACTATGCCCAAAGAGGCCCCTTCAAAATTGTGCAATTGCATGGGCACGTGGATGAAGAATAAACAAATGGAATAGAATAGTGAGCCCAAAAGCAAACCTATTTATATGGCATTTTATATCAGTGGAAAAGGATGGACTATTCTAAGAAGTTGGCCTGGACAATTTTTCATTAATATGAAAAAAATGAAATTAGACTCCACCAAAACATGCATAGTATTTATGATTTATAAAATTGTAAAGCATATAGAACATATAGGAAAATATCTTTATGACTGTAGTATGCAGTAGAATTTCTTAAACAAGATTTAAAAAGGATAGCATTGATTATTGACAATATTAAAATTATAATTTACAAATTTATCTGAAGACCTTATAAAGAAAGTCAAAAAATTCACAAACTAGAAGATATTTTAACTCATGTAGCTAACATGAGATTTATATTCAAATTATATAAAGAATTGCTACAAATGAATAAAATACTGACAAGCAACCCATAGAAAAATGGGAAAGGACATGAGCAGATATTTGATAGAGTTATGTTGCAATACGTATTATACCTAAAATATTTTTTTAAATGCTGCAAATAGCAAGAAAATAAAAATTCTACAAAAATATGGAGAAAATGCGTAAAAATTTAACATACTTATCCACAAGTTTTGAAAAACATAGATATGTTAAATTTTTACGCATTTTCTCCATATTTTTGTAGAATTTTTATTTTCTTGCTTCCACAAGTTTTGAAAAACATAGAAGCTGGGCTCGGTGGCTCAGCCTGTAATCCTGCACCTTTGGGAGGCTGAGGTGAGTGGATTGCCTGAGCCCGTGAGTTCGAGACCCGCCTGGGCAGCGAGACCTCATCTCTACAATAAATCAAGAAATCAGCTGGGCATGGTAGCGCACGCCTGTAGTTCCAGCTACTTGGAAGGCTGAGGCGGAAGGATCGCCGGCAGCAGGTCGAAGCTGCGGTGGCCAGGAGTGGCCACTGCACTGCACTCCAGTCTGGGCGACAGAGTGAGACTTCAACTCAAAAAAAAAAAAAAAAAAAGAAAGAAAAACATAGAAATATATTCAACTTTACAACCATACTAAGACTGTAATAACATTTTATATCACTAACTTGGCAGAAAGTTTTAAAAATATGATGACAGAAGATATTTGTGATGATGATGATGATGATGATGATGATGGCAATGATGTGGTGTGTGCGTGTGTGTGCATGTGTGTGTATGTATACAAAAGAGAGAGAAAGAATAAGAGAATTATTCTATCCTGTTGATGGCTTGTAAATTGACACAGTCATTTTGGAAAACAATTTGGCATTTTCTGGTAACTTTGAATAAGCTTATGATTAAAGACCTAAATATTCTACTCGTAGAATGTCCAAACCAGAGGTATATGAACATATTCATAAAGTGTTGTTTGCAATGTGACATAATTATTATATAGCAAGGAAATACTATACAGAGTGAACAATGATAAAACAGCTACATATATCAACATGGATAAATTTCACAAACATAATTTTGAGAAACATAATTTAAAAATGCATATTCTTGTAAAAACAACAACACAAAAAGCAATGAAAAAAACTTGGAAAAATAAATGTCACACTAATCTGGTAATCTAAAAAGAGAAGTAAGGTATTGATAAATACCTAATTCAAACATAGTATTCAGAGTTGAAGTGGGCAGTGAAAGGAGGACTGAGATTGGACATTTAAAAATATCAGGCCTCCAGGGTATTCTTAATGTGCTGTTTTTAAGTTTGGTGAGGTGTAAATATTCATTTATACCTTCCCTCTCAATATCATCTTAGCCTTCTAGCTAGCTATCTGCATTCATGTGTGTGTGTGTGTGTGTGTGTGTGTGTGTGTGTGTGTGTGTGTGTGTATGAAATTTTCAACATAGTATGGTTTATTCGAAGGAAAAGAAAAAAGAGAAAGAGTAAACATTTATATTTTACATTTTTTGAAATATAAAACACTAACTATGTGGTCCTACTGTAAACTATTCTGTAATTGTATTAGATTTCTTTGGATTGGATGTTGACACATAAAAGTTAGACACAAAACTTAACCACTGAGACATTTCATTTACTCCTAAATTTTTTATGAATAATACAGAGTTGAAAGCTATGACCCAGACAAGTGTTGAACTCAATGCACTGGTAAGCCCAAAGTAACAGCTACATAAGCATTGATAAGGTGTGAATTAGAGAAATTGTTAATGTCAGTAATGACCTTAAAAAAATTACTACTGCTATAAATATATTCACATAGGAGAAAAGTAATTAACTTTTCCGAATACCTACTATATGTGTCAGGCTTAATTGGAAGTGTTTTGTTTTAGATGGCTTATATTCTGAGAGGGATATAGGTCTCAAAATATACTATTTTCCCCATATTAACTAAAATTCTTTTGTGCTTTATAGTATCTCTGAAAAATTATATGCTGCTTATTTTATTTAGCTATGTGCTGTTCCTTCATGATATTACACCAGCTGCAGAATCCAACATTCTAAGGACAACTTCTTTAAAAATACGGCTTCTGCTACTTCATCACAAATTGAGTGAGAAAAAGTAATAATTTATTTCTACAAATATAATGGAATAATAAAAATAGCTAGAAATATTTGAATTGTCTACACCTAAATGAAACCAAATATTTGTTTAATGACTAAGTTCTTTGCAGAAACAAATTACAGGCATATCTAGGAGAAATTGTGAGTTTTGTTCCAGACCACCACAATAGAGTGGGTCACATGATATTTTTCATTTCCCAGAGCATATGATAGTATATTTACACTAAACCAGTCTGTTAAGCAAGCAGTAGCATTATATCTGCAAAAAACAAAACAAAACAAACAATTTAATAATACTTTATTGCTAAAAAATGCTAATAATCATTAGTCTTAATTGCTTCATACTCTTTTGGCAGGAAGGTTTTGCCTTAATGTCAATCACCACTGACTGATAGGGCGGCAATTTCTTAAAATAAGACAAAGATGAAGTTCACTGTATTAACTCTTTCATAAAAAATTTCTCTGTACCATGTGATGCTGTTTGATAGTATTTTACCCACAGTAGACCTTCTTTCAAAATTAAAATAAATTCTCTCAAATCCTGGTGCTGCTTTATCAACTGAGTTTATCTGATATTCTAAATGCTTTGATGTCATCTCAACGATGTTCACAGCATCTTCACCAGGAGCAGATTCCATCACAAGACACCTCTTTCTTTGCTCATTCATGAGAAGCAACTCCTCATCCATTCATATTTTATCATGCGATTGTACAATTCAGTCACATCTTGAGGCCCCACTTCTAATTCGAGTTCTCTTGCTATTTCCACCTCATCTGCAGTAGCTTCCTCCACTGAAGTCTTGAACCCCTAAAGTCATCCGTGAGGAATGGAATCAACTTTTTCCAAAGTCTGGTTAAAGTCAGTATTTTAACCTCCTCCCATGAATCATGAATGTTTTAATAGCAATTAGAGTGGTTTTGAAATCCAGAAGGTTTTCAATTTACTTTGTCCAAATCTATCAGAGAAATCACAATTTATGGTAGTTAAAGCCTTATGAAATGTATTTATTTTCTTTTGTCTTTCTTTCTTTTCTTTTCTTTTCTTTTTTTTTGAGACACTGTTTCACTCTGTCTTCCAGGCTGGAGTGCAGTGACACTATCATAGCTCACTGCAATCTCAAACTCCTGGACTCAAGCAAGCCTCCTGCCCCAGCCTCCTGAGTAACTAGGACTACAGGTACATACCACCATGCCCAACTAATTTTTTATTTTTTGTAGAAATGAGGTCTCACTAGTTGCCCAGCCTAGTCTAAAGCTTCTGGCCTTAAGCAATCCTCCTGCTTCAGCCTCTCAAAGTGCTGGGATTACAGGTGTGAGCCACCATGCCTGCCCAGATTTAGTATAACTCTTAAGGGTCCTAGGATTTTTGGAATGGCAAATGAGCATTGACTTCAGCTTAAAATCACCAGCTGTATTAGTCCCTAAGAAGGGAATCAACCTGTCTTGGAAGCTTTGAAGCCAGCCAGGCAATTTCTCTATAAAAGTCCTAAAAGTTCTTCCAATAGAAGGATGTTTCATCTACACTGAAAATCTGTTGTTTAGTGTAGCCACCTACATTAATCATCTTAAGTAGATCTTCTGGATAAATTACTGCAGCTTCTTCATGAGCACATGCTACTTCACCTTGCACTGTTATATTGTAGACCTGACTGCTTTCTTTAAACTTCATGACCTCTGCTAACTTTAAAATTTTCTTCTGTAGTTTCCTTACGTCTCTCAGCCTTCATGGATTTGAAGAGAGTTAGGGGCTTGCCCTGGGTTTAGGATCTGTCTTAAGGAAATGTTGTGGCTGATTTGATCTTCTATCTAGATCTTTCGCAAACTTCCCTTTTATCAACAATGAGGCTATTTCACCTTCTTATCATTCATGTGTTCACTGGAGTAACACTTTTAATTTTCTTGGGGATCTTTGCATCTTCAACTTGGCTAACTGGTGGCAAGAGCCCTACTCACTAAGTTAATCATTTCTAGTTTTTTATTTAACGTGGGAGATGTGTGACTCTTCCTTTAACATGAACACTTGGAAGCCATTGTAGGGTTGTTAACTAGCTAATTTCAACATTCCTCTGTATTCTATCAGGGAATAGAGAGACCAGAGAAGAGGGAGCATGAAGGAAGAAGGCCTAGTTCATGGAGCAGTCAGAACACACAGGCTTATGTGCCTTATAAGGCACAATTTGTGGCATCCTGAAAAGAATTATAACAGTAACATCAAAGATCATAGATCTCCATAACAGATACCTTAATAATGAAAAAGCTCTAAATACTGGGAGAATGACCAAAATGTGACACAGAGACACAAAGTGAGCATATGCTGTTTGAAAAATGACACAAATATACTTGCTTAATGCAAGGTTGCCACAAACCTTCAATTTGTGTAAAAAAAACCAACAATATTTACAAAGGACTATATTGCAAAGCACAATAAGTTGTACCTGTACTTAGGGATAATTGTATTTTAAGAAAATACAGCCTGTTGAAAATAATTTAAAAAATGAAATATTTTCAAGAATTATGAAACCTGTCAGTTGCTTCAGAACATTCCATTGCTGTACTTTTAAAATATCTATCTCCCTACCTCTCTCTGTCTCTCTCTCTCTCTGTCTCTTTCAATTAGGTAAGCTTGTGACTTATGAATCTATTACTCAAAAAGTTTAGAATTAAGATATAAGTTTATTCTTCATGCAAGAATTAGAATGCAACATTTAAATATGCCTTCCTCCCTAAATATTTCTTGACCCTATATGTCAGGGTTATGCGTGTATACATTATGCAATGTTTTGTTCTAGGGACATTTTGGCAGGAAGCAACCATGCCTGCCACCATATAAGCCTCCAACCTCTGGTATACATATGAGGTCTCAGGGAAGAAAATTGTGTGCCCTTCTATGCCAGAAACAAAACCCCCCAAAATGGTGCAGAGGTCTCTTGGGGAGAAGATTTGTCAAGTTTCCATTTTATTTCTTGGTTCTAAAGAAATTTTCAGTTTCCCCTCTACATAAAATAAGAAAACTATGGTATATAGTAATGTATCCCATTTATAATGTGACTTTCAGAATGACTTCATAAATGCTATCTTATTGGGCCTTCACAAATCTTCTGCAAAAAAAAAAAAAAAGTTAAGTTTGGGTTTATTCTCATTTTCCTCCATGTTCAACAGCCAGTAAGTCCTAAATCCAAAGTAGAACCTGTTTTTGAAACCGCATCAATTTTTTAAAAAAATACTCATGATATATAAAAAGATTAAAGGCTTTAGAATCCAAACTTCTGCATTTGAACCCTGATTCTGTCAAGAACTCCCCATAGGATTGCTAGAAGAAAATAATTAAAGCTGTGCACTTAACTATAAACCACCATAAATGGCAATTATTAAGTTTTTCTATCATGCTCTTCAATGTGGCAGATAAATATTAACTACCTAGTGCTGAGGACATATGGGTCATATTAATAAGGGATAAATAACTACTTGCTCATTGAAAATAATCATAAGTCTAATAAGGTGACAAAACATTTTAAAGAAAAATGTGAATAAAATTAAGGAAGAGGAAAAAAGAAATGAGACAGTGAGGGTTGTGTAGGGTAAATTGCTAATGGAAAATGTCTTGCCTCTGGTCAGATTCATTTTGTCTTTCTCAGATGCTCTTGCATTCCTATCAGTGGTATCAATAATCTTGGACTCAGGGAGCTGTGCTAGCACAAAAATAGTTTTGGATAAAGTAGGCTGTGATATCTCGGATCAAAGTGTCAAGTGTAGTGGTTTCTTTTATTTACTTCCAGAAAGGATCAGAAAGGATCAAATCCAGAAAGGATTTGGTATGAAATGTATGCAAAGTACTTAAGAATCTGGAAGATAGTTCTTAATCATGGAAGTGGAAGAAATAATATGTCACCACAGACAAACACATATTGCATATTAATGTCAGTATATGTGAACCACTCATGTTGGCTGGTCATGGTTTGCAATGCTCTCTCCATGGGTGTGTTGATGCAGTAAATGAGCAGTTCACATTCTCTAGTGGGAACAATCATAGTTTTAGATGAGCAGTCTTACTTGAACTTTATTTAATTATATTTTTCTGTATACGTCACCTCTCAGGAGGTGTCAGCAATTTCCACACTGCGGGTTTTTTCTATTTCACACAAAAAAGAAACGTGGGGATCTCAGATCAATCTTGAGAGCCAGTTAGCAGAGATTTGATGATGGGGTAGTGCTTGGCCACATACTTTTGTGAATCTGCCTCCCACTGCTGTTAGGTTTGTTCTGCCTCTGTGTAGTCTGTGGATTGGGTTAAGGATAGCAATTTCTGCGATCAGAGCTGACTTCTTATGATAAGACACCAGAACATCTGAAAATTAACTAGCTGGGATTTGAGGAGGCTCTAGCTCCTACTAGAAAAGAGCACAAGTCTGGGAGTTTATAGCCTTGACCAATTGGAAAAAATAAAGCAATCAGAAAGAGTGGAAGGAAATCCAGGTCCACTTTGGTTCATTTTCTGGCCTCTCATGTCCCCAGACTGGTCCCCACAGCCTGCTGTTCCCCAATCCACTTGTCTCCACTCTCCGAGACCTGGTCCCCTCTTTGACTTCTGCACCTTTTGCCTTGACAATTTCCAGCCACATGTAATCCCCTCATCACGGTGTTTCTATTCCAGTTCTTGAATTGCCAAATATTGTGGGAGAACAGATTTGAATCCCAATGATTGAGTTTACTCCAACTACAGCCCATTGCACTTCCTTGTGGGCACTCAGCATTGTCTTCACTCTTCCCTTGTTACCAACTTCCTGTTAACAAACTCTTCTTTAGAAGGCCCTGGCCTCATCCACACACATGCATCCAAATATACTCTCTCAGCATTTACCCACTTACTGTACAGAACAGCACTGTATTGTTCTGACCTACCTTCACTTTATGTTCATCTTTCCATTTCAAATAATTTCCATATGCTTACTCTCTGAGTCTTCTCTTGCCTGTGTCTCTGAAGGGTAACACCAACTTTCCTGGCTAGCACTGCCCGTGTGTTCATGAGCCTGCTGTTTGCCTTCATAGATTCACTCTATTGCTTCTTTCTCTTCTCCCTGTCTCTCCATCCAGGCACTTATTCATTCACCAAACAGAACTTCTATCTTGTGTTAAAGCACTAATGATGCAAAAATGAATGAATAATGGTCTCTGCCTTTGAAGGGACATGTAAAAAAAAACACAATCTAGTTCAATGCAATTAAGCTGTTTGAAAGGTACTATGGAAGAAAAATGGAAGGTTCATGTGCCTCAAAGATTTTCTGAAAATACTTATGAAAAGCTAGAAGCACAAGGCATATTATATGTGTTTAATTTATGCTATTTTTTAAAAAGATAGATTGATCTTAAATTGCTTTTCTTCTATTGACTCTTTCCTCTTATTCTGATATCTACAAGCCTAAAAAGCCTTTCCCATAAGGCTACCTCCCACTTCTTTTCTTTCTCATCTCTGTTTAATAGAGTCCTTCTTGGCTAATTTTTCATCTTTATCATGTATTTATTCTAAAAATATTTTTTACCTTAAGTGAAATAGGTATCATCCTAATATACGTATATATGTATACGTATATATGTATACATACACATATATACACACACACACACCAAACACACAAAGAAATTCATTTTATAAATAAGATCTTTTGACTTGCCTATATTTGTGTGCATGTATGTGTGTGTAATTTTAGAGATATTTGGTGAGAACGGTGGCAATACTTTCCTGTTCTGGTATTCTGAGGCTATTCCTGACTTGCTTTGAAGAAATATTTTAATCAAACCCGGTCCTTTTAAGACCTTTGTGATCAAGGATAACTTTTATAGATGCCAAACTCTCCAGAGTCACCATTAACACCATTAACAGTCAATCCCTTGGGAGTGATCAAAGTTTGTATCTTAATTTCCAGGACTGGCCTAGAACTGGATCTCCCTTCATGAGTCAGAGAGTCAGGTAACATTTGCTTGGGCCCTTCTCCAGGTGAGTATAAGTAGCCATGGAAATAATCTTTCATATCACATTTATCAAATGCAATCCTATCATTTTGCTTTTAAAGTAAAATGTTTTTAATTTAAAGACATTTAAATGAAGCTCCATTCTTGATATTTTGTGTAACTTAATTCACAATCTTTTTAGAACAAACTATAATTTATTTGATGATATGCTATCTCTGCAGACAGAGAATGATTTTGTTGTTTTATTTAGTTTTAAACTTTTATTTAGAAGTCATGTTGAATGTGTGAATCTCTGTTATCACTTGCACACTTCGATGTCAACTAAGAAAAGCTCTGAAATGGGTAAGATACTATGAAAAAAATATTTTTATTAGAGATGCCTGGTTGTATTTAGATCATTCTAAAGTTATTTCCACACTCTTTCCTATATTTTTCTGTTCATTCATGTTTCTAATTTAGTCTCATTTCTGAATTCTTCTACATATTACTATTCCATTCTTCCAAATTGTTTTGTTAGCAGAATTAATGGTTGTCTATATTTAAAAGTTCTCTTAGTGTCAGTTGATCAGATAAGAAACAAACAAATGGGGTGATAATTTCTGGTTGTTTCATTTCTTATTTATTTTTTTTTTTTTTGCGTTTCTTACTGTCTAGCATGTTTCAACACACTGATTCTGAACTGATTTTTAAAATTGCATTATTAGAATGTCAAACATTATTTAAAGATTTATATTTTAAGTGAATAGTTTCCATAGTCATTCTATAGCAGTAGCAATTTCTTAAAAGGAGTTTAATGCTTTCATATATAAAGCTTCATTTTAAATATTCAAGTTCTATATTGAACACAGAAATAATATTTTATTATATTTCTCTTTCAGTGTTAAATCAAGTAAATAAAATACAGGAAGCATTTTTCTTGGAGAAACTTAGAAAATGTTATAGATTTGAATACCTTGAGTTCTCCTAAAAAGAATATAATGATCTTTATTTTCCAAGTGTAAAACTGAAAGGGAGAGAAACAATCTTGCCCAGTGTTGCTAGGTGTGCTGATAGCAAATTCCTAAGAGGGTACAGGTCATCTTCAGCCAAATAGACAAGTAGATTACATTTGTATTCAATTTTCTTCCATTTTCACTGCAAAATTCTTCTCTTTTGACAACTTTCCCATTTTTCCATCCTATGATCTTTCACTTAAATTTAACTTTATTGCTAGCATCCATATTTTCAATCCCTCTTCACTCCCACCATATCATCAGAACTAAACCACACCATGCCCCATATTCCCTCAGGGTCTGCTCTCTGCTAATCAATACAATAATTTTTAAACAGTGATAATAGCTTGCTCTTTTAAAAAACATCCTTCCCAACTGTCTCCAGCCCTTAGTGGTGTGGGATGAGCCAGGATTTGTAGCCAGAGGGCCAGGATATAAACCTCTAGCTCTTGAATAATCCAGACCTCAGTTTCCTTGTGTATAGCATGGGGATAATAATATTGACCTCACAGAGATTTTGTAAGGATTAAACATATGTGAAAAGAATTACACAAAAGCTATTACCAGTAGCTAATATGCATTCTCTTGAGGGCCTTTAATAACTCAAACTTTGAAGAGAATTTCATGTTCTGTGATAAGTAAATGGGAAGTTACTTTGGGATATCTACAGAGTTTTCTACTTTTTAATGCAGAAGTAAACCTGTGCAACCAACCCCATAGCCATAGAATGGCTACTCTTAAAAAAGCCAATAAAAAAATAAAAACAAGTGTTGATGAGGATGTGGAGAAACTAGAACCCTTGTGGGCCCTTGATGGGAATGTAAAATGGTGCAGCACTGTGAAAAATATTATGGTGGCTCCTCAAATTATTAAAAACAGAATTACATTTGCTCCAGCAATTCTGCTCCTGGGACTATACCCAGTAGAACTCAAAGCGGGGACTCAAAGAAATATTGGTACACTCAGGCTCATAACAGCTTTATTCACAATAACCAAAAAGAATGAAAATAACCCATATGTCCATTGACAAATGAATGCTTAAACAAATGTAAATTTGTTTTTGAGTTTGAATGCATGCATGCAATGGAATATTATTCAGCCTTGTAGAGGAGAAAAATCCCCACATATACTACAACATAGATGAAACTTGAGGATATTATGCTAAGTGAAATAAGCCAGTTACACAAAAATGCAGTATGATTCCACTTATATGAGGTCAGAGTAGTCAAATTCATAGAGATAGGAAGTAGAATAGTGTTCACCAAAGGCTGAAGGGGCAAGGGAGAATGGGATTTAGTGTTTAATGAGTACGGAGCTTTAGCTTTGCAAGATGAAAGAAATCTGTGGATGGGTGGTGGTGACGGCAGCACAGCAACATGAATGTACTTAATAACACTAAGCTTAAACTTTAAAGTAATCAAGGTGGTATATTTTATGTTATATATTTTTACCATAATTTTAAAAAGGCAACCAACCAATCTGGTACATCAACAAACTCCATTTCTTATCTGAGCAATCATATCTGAAAAACAAAGTAATGTGTTTGGAATACATTATTTTAGGCAACTTTTATAATGAAGTAAGTCTTGTACACATCCCATGTCCATGAAGTATAACTGCATACAAATTGTTTCTCACTGCCTGGGCTCATCATTTATAATCATTTATAAACCTGGGCTAGTTACTTAACCTTTCTTAGCCTTAGTTTACTCATTTGTAAAATGGAAATGCAAACTTCTTTCTAGTAGGATTCTTGTGAGGATTTAATTAAATGATTTATGCAAAGGGCCTAGAAGACATAACAGTACAGGGTCTGTGTTCAACACGTTTGTCAAAGAGCCTAGGAGACACAACCTAGGTACAGGGTGAATGCTCAATGTTTGTTTCCTTTCATAGATTAAACTCATTGAAATGATAATTATACCTTGAGGGTCACAATAAAAAAAATCAGAAGGACAGATATATATAGATGGAAGTAGAGTGGTCCCACTTTTCTTGAAGATGATTGGAACTTGGCAGCTTTGCAGCATACAGATATACATTTCCGCATCAGATTCTCTTTGGCACCACAAAAAATAATAATTCTCCCTGTTCATTCCTCTCACCTCTCCAGTCATCCATTCTGAACTCTACCTAGCACCAAAATGAAGAAAGCCTCTACAGAGGGGGGCTAAAATTATTTCCTCTGATTTGCTCTGCCTGAAAGATGCCTCTGTCTATGGTTTTTTAAGCATCATAGACCAAATTGATCAAAGGTGTAAAAAACAAAAAAAAATTCTTAGTGGGCTTGGGTGGGGAAAAAAATGTGTTGGTGACTCTAAACTCATTTTCTAACTTTTTTACAAAGGTGTATTTTGAGGGTTTGTTTACTTTCTTTTTGTTTATTTGTTTTACATTTACTTAGCTGGTTTTCCTGCTTTTTAAAGCTATCTTGTACAGAATCTGCTGCCTCCATTACACTAATTGGCAATGTAAATATTTTAACAAACTCTGTGGGATTACTTTACCTCTGCTTTAGGTGAATGTATAATTTAATGCCTCAAAGACATCTTACATCACTCCATTATTTGATGCTTCTCAATGTCAAATAATTGATTACATGGCAAATAATTTTGCAAAATTTTGAAATTAGTTTGTAGTGAAGAAGGCAAGTCTATGCCTTCATTTCAGCCCTCTGAACCCTCAAAAAAGTGAACATTGAGAGTTGTATTGCTATTTGCTTAAATCAAAGGAACAACATTCTCCACAGATGTACATGTTCTGAACTCTTAGCCTGTTAATTAACTATTGTAATCACAGGAAATGCTAATTATATTGCTAATCAGGAGAAGTTCACCCTGAACCATATTTACCCTAAAAACTCTACTTCATGGTCATTAACTGACACTTTTGTAATTCCTTCACACACTTCCATAGTGTTGAGGAAGCTTGCTTTGGAGGGTGACATGCAAAAATTAGTTTCTCTGTTGATTTTTCCCTTATGTTTTCTTAGCTTCTCTTCCTCTTTCTGTTCATCCTGTCCCCAATGTAGAGTATTATGAAAGTTTCTGTCAAAGAAGGAAGTTTTAGTAGTGATGAACTCACAAGTAAACAAGAGAAAAATGCAATTATTTTGTAAGAATGGTTGCTTTCATTTGTTCCCAATCAACCTTTAGTTGCCCATATGAGTCTCCATTAGAAGGGACAGATCAGTTCTGAAATCTGGAGCTGTTCTTCTCGGGCACTGAACTGTCTTTCAGTTTTGGTGAGGATTAATCATAGGAAATGTGATGTAGCTGGCTCAGCCCACTGAATGACAGCACTCTGTCCTGCTCTGGTAGAACTTGAATCTGAGGCACTCCCAAGTGACAGGACAAGTACCCAAGGTTTGTTAGTATTTAAAAGGAGCCAGACAACTACTGTGTGTGGCTTTTATTTTGGCACATTTAATCAGTTACTCTAAAAACACAGGATTCATTCACGCAATTCAGAACTCTAATTCAAGGAAAGATGATTGTTAGCACAAAGCAGTAGGTTATCAGAAGCCATAGATATATCATTATTTATATTTCTGTAGACTACTTAACGCCAGGTAGTTAAAGCAGAAAACATTCTATTGTTAAGAGTATGTGTGTGAGGTGAAAGGAGAATTTCTATTAGTCTTGATTTTGATTGTCTGTGTTGTAAGAACCTCATAGTTTTAATATTAGAATTTTCATGAAGGGGAATAACAGCTAAAAGGAGTAGTTACCATTTGTTGAGTAAACAAGGTGCCAAGCCCTCTTGTTTAGTGTCCTTAACATTCCTGAACTTGAATATTCACATCTCAATGAAGGGATTAATAATATCCACCTTATTATACAAATGAGAAACATCAGAATTCAGAAAAATTAAAAGAATGCAAAACTCATAACCTAGTAATAGAATGAATGTCAGTGATGATAAAGGTCACTTTCTTTACCCAAGGCTAGGAGTTTTCTTGATTGAAATAGTTGCTATATTGGAAATAGCAGGGAAAGAGTTTTGTAATAACAGCCCTGAAATTCTTCTGTGAGTAAATGATGATAATTATAATGATGATGACCCAACAGTAGTAATAATTATAGTTAATATATACTAATTATGTATTGTATGCATGTAATGTCCTGAGCCCTTATGATTTTATTTAATCCTCAAAATAATTTTTGTGATGTAGATAATATTATTATTCACCATTTTCTAGAGAAGTAAACTGATGCACAGAAATGTTAAAGCTGTGCTCATTGTAACATAGCCAGTAAGTAGTGGAGCTGAGAAGTCAACTGAAAATGAATTAAATGTGTACGGTAAATCATTTTTTAAAACTATTATCCTCAAATAAGGGTTGAGTTTTGTGATGATTAGTTTTATGTCAGTCTGACTGAGCTAAGGATTACCCAGGTACCTGGTAAAACATTCCTGGGTTTGTCTGTGAAAGTCTCCCTGGAAGGGATTAGCATTTCAGTCAGTAGACTGAATCAAGAACATTACTCTCACCAGTATGAGTGGGCATTATCCAATCTATGGAGAGCCTAAAAAGAACAAAAAAGTAGAGAAAGGGCAAATTCTCTCTCTCATCTTGAGCTGGGCCATGTATCTTCTCCTGCCGAAAGGTAATTTATAATATCATGCTGTTGAGGACTAAACTTTGATCCCCCTTTTTCCCCCCCTTGCCAAACTCCTACCTGAGAGGCTTGGGAAGTTATATGCACTACAAAGTCTTATCAGATGGATTTTCCTTAACTCTATGTCATGTGAGTTACTTTCCAGTCTGACTCTGGCATAACATTACATAACAGATAAATAAGAAAATACAAAATATTGTATGACCCTGCAAAGTCATCTTTTGAGGAAATTTGCATTTGCATGGAATCCCCTTTCTGAGGATGCCCAGAGGAGCTAAACCCTTACTTTCTTAGGGTTGCCACCTATGAGGTTTCATCTACATGTCAAGAAACCTCACTTCCTCAAACCCTTATCTCAATGTGACATTTCTTTTATTGATTTCAAAATTCCTTAGAGCAAATCTTTGCATCCATTTTTGATCTGTAAGCCCCTCTTGGAGATGTCTAACCTTCCTGGGCCAGAGCAGTGTAAATCTCATGTGTATCGGTTTATGGTATTTTGTAACTTCTGCCTTCTTAAGATATATATAACCAAGCTGCAATTCAACCACCTCGGTCACATACTTTCGGAACCTCTTGGGATGTTGCCACAAGCTTAGGTCACTCACATTTGACTTCTAAGCCTCTGAAAGTTTACTGTGGTAAACTTTCTTAAATATTTTACAGAGTTTGGCATCTTTAGTCAACACTGTCAACAGGGGACAATAACCCAAGTGCATTATTTTGGCCTGGAAATTCCTCACATCCTATCATCAGATTTTACTAACTTAGTGAATGCCTTGTTGATTCCATAAATAAAAGTCATGCCTAGGTTTTAGAAAATATCTCGTAACTGAGTGGAAAATAGGAAATTTGCTCTATGTTTCCATCCAAAATCATTTCTACCTCCACCCTGCCTAGAACTCTACCACATTGCACCACTTTACTGGACTCATCATTAAACTTCCTGAAGAGTGACATTCTGCATGATGTTGGTAAATTAATGAATAGTTTTACGTGTTGCTGCTGGACCATAGCAGAATCTAGTGTCTAGTTGATGCTCTCTCTTTCTCAACCAACTCCAGAAAGAAAGAATTTTTGGTACAGGGGTAATTCCCATATGACTTCTGAAGTTCTTTAACCTAGGGAGAGAGTCATTACCATCAGCCACCAAGGAAATTACACTGTTTGACTTCTCTCTTCTCCAACACTGTGTCTATGTGTAAAAGAATAAAAATTAGTTCAAGTGAACATCAAAGAGAAACTTTGGTCTATGAAACTCTAGAAATAAATACTAGGGGTTGTAATTTAGGTAGTCCTCAGAGCAAATGCCATAATAGCTTGAGAGAGTCATAGAGGAATGTGATGGGGAAGGGGACATAGAGTGGCATAAGTTGACTGATGCTGTGTTGCGCAAGCTCAGAATTGCTACCAGTGAACTTCTAGCTCTTAACTCCTTCTTTATATACTTCCATTTATTACAAGCACTCACAACAATTTAAATTATTAAATTTTTAGGGCATTTTCTGGACAGAATCTAGACTCTCACACCAGCCATACCTCCACTGGCAGGAGCGAAGAGAGTAAATAAACTTTCACTCCTGTCAAATCTTCTTCCCATCTTCCAACCCAATATACTCTACAAAGGAAAGTGCACAATTGTAAACATAGACTGTGAGTGTTACCACAATAGAGAGGGATTAAAAAAACAAAAGTTAAAAAAAACTCACACTATGTTTCACATTTTTTAAAAAACCAGATAACTTGTAAATATTTTGAAGAAAAAATGTCAAACACTTTCTTTTACTTTCTAAAGAGATTTTATACCCTACTTTATATCCTTAATTCTTGTGTTTTCTTTCCACTCCCCAAAACTGTATATTATAAACGTATCTTTATTAAATGTTATTGGAAAACATACCTTTTAGAATAGAAGTATTCTTAAACTGTAGTTGTATTTTCAATTTAGAATCCAAACCAAATATATTTATTCTGATAATAATTATTTAAAACATTATTTTACCCATTATAAGATTCAGTGGAAGTATCCGATATTAAATGAATTTAGGTCAAGGTAAGAAATAAATAGATGGCCAGGCTCAGTGGCTCAGACTATAATTCCAGTACTTTGGGAGGCCGAGGCAAGTGGGTTGCCTGAGCGTCAAGACCACCCGGGCAACTTGGTGAGACCTCATCTCTACAGTAAATAAAAAATTAGCCAGGTGTGGTAGCGCATGCCTGTCGTTCCAGCTACTTGGAAGGTTGAGGTGGAAAGATTGCCAGAGCCCAGCAGGTCCAGGCTGCAGTGACCAGGAGTGTGCCACTGCACTCCAGCCTGGGTGACACAGTGAGACTCCAACTCAAAAAAAGTAAAAGAAATAAACAGCCAAAACAGCACTCAAAAAATGAGACATAGTCTTCCTTTCTGTTCACTATATTACTGTCTGAAATATAAAGAACAGTAAAAAAAATATAAAGCCTATGCAGTAGGTGCTATAGTAAACAGTTTGCATATACCTTACAGAAGTGAAATTTTCAGTTAAATTACAAAGTGAAATTATATACCTCCTGCCTCCCACGTAAAACAATTTAAAGTCAATGATAGAAGGTCAAAATTCATAGAGAAATATCAAATAGATGACATCAATGAGAACTTAAAATGTGAAATATTTTACAAACAACTACATAAGTCAAATCTTGAACTCCTTCTGCCTGAGTAGATGTAATTAAAATGATAGTTTTGATGTACTTGAACTAGTAGTCCTGAGAGCAGCAAAACTGACAATGAAGGCATAACCAGTCAAAAGTGCCCAAAATAATAATCAAGAAAACACCTGGGCCACCTGTTATAAGTTAAAAATGCAAACAATAAGCTAGAAGGCTTTAGATAAGTTTAGTAATGAAAGAATGTGTTGATCTCAATGGTCTGAGTATCATTTATACTAGTAATCTTCTATCTTGGAGTATTAGCACATACAGAAAACAATTCTCCACGCATTTTGTAGTCATAGATGACAAAAATGAGTTTCAGAATGAATGCCCAGAACAGTTCTAATATCTAGAAGTACTCAGTAAATATTTACAGCGTAATGAATTTAAATGGAGGGATACAATTTCTACAAAGTGGCCTACTATATCCATTATGTTGATACTGATAAAGGCTTTTCTCTAGGAAATGGACAATCAAGTATATGATAACTGAGATTATAATGGTTCAGTAAATTTAGAAGGAAGTGAATATTCACTATGGGTAGAAGAGCCAAAGAAAGATCCTAAGAAAGTCCTTAGGCCACAGCAAAGTCTAAGCCAATTCATGGCCCATCATTGGAAGCTAGTCAAGGGGATTTAGATCATTTGAAGCAGCATGATTTATTTCAAATTCTTGATACCTCTGTGAGGCTCAAGCTGTAATCTGAGCATTTACAGAGAGGGTAGTTTATAAAATTTGTCTTAAAGAGATGATTGCTAAGATTGTGGCCTTTAAGAAGTCACTATTCTATGCTTCTTTTCTTTTTTTAAAAAACTCAGTTTTCTCCTTTATTTTATTTTTGTTTTAAAGATATGGTGTACAATTCAGGATTAAGTAGCTAAGTGGTCATCATGCATGTAAATTTTGGGCCTCCCTTTGGTCCCTGCTTTGCCTGGTTTGAGATCAGATACCCTTATTAATGTTATGTGCCTATCCCCTCCTCCCCCATCCTCCCCTTGGTAGCATCCTGCTACTGCCAAACCTTTTCTTATAGTATTATGATAAATGTTCAGGGTCCTCTTATAAGTGAGAACATGTGGTACTCAGTTCTTTGTTTCTGTGATAGATCACTGAGTATGATGGACTCCAAATTCATCCAAGTTGCTGCGAAGTCCATAATTTTGTCTTTCTTTGTGACTGCGTAATATTCTGTCATGTATATGTACCACATGTTTTTTTCTATCCAGTCCACTTTCAATGGGCAGCATGGTTGGTTCAATGTTTTTGCTATTGTGAACAATGCTACAATAAATGTGCATGTGCAGGTATCTTTTTTATAGAATGATTTGAGTTCCTCGGTATATTCCCAGAAGGGGGATTGCTGGGTCATATGGAAGGTCGATTTTTAGATCTTTTAGTAATCGCCACACTGTTTTTCATAGATGTTGTATTAGTTTACACTCACACCGATGGTGTAGAAGCATTCCCTTTTCCACGAATCCTTTCCAGCATCTGCTGTTCTTTCAGTTATTGATGATGGCCATCCTGACTGGAGTTAGGTAGCATGTCAGTGTGATTTTAATTTGCATTTCTTTGATGACTAGTGAGGCTGAGCATTTTTTCATGTATCTGCTGGTTGTTTATATGTCTTCTTTAGAGAAGTGTCTATTCATATCTTTTGTCCACTTTTTAATAGGGCTGTTTGTTTTTTTCCTTTTGGAGTTTTTGAGCTCCTTGTAGAACCTGGATGTTAGTCCTTTGTCAGATACACTGCTGGCAAATTTTTTTCGCATTCTGTGGGCTGTCTCTTTGCTGTCTTGATGGGCTCTCTTGCTTTGCAGAAGCTTGTCAGTTTGATGAGGTCCCACTTGTCTATCTTATCTCTTACGGCATGGGCATCAGAGGTTTTGATGAGGAACTGGTTGTCTATTTGAACTTCTGTAAGGGTGACTCCTGAGTTTTCTAAGATTCTTATAGTTTGAGGTTTTATGTTTAGATCTTTGATCCATTTAGTGTTGGTTTTTGTTTATGATGATAGGCAGGGGTCCTGTTTCACTCATCTTCATATGGTCAGTCAGTTTTCCCGGTACCATTTACTGAATAAATTCTCCTTTCTCCAGTGGTTGTTGGTGGAGGCTTTGTTGAAGACGAGTTCAGTTTTCTTATTAGTAAATAGAGACACTTACTTTATTGGTATTTCCATGAGAGAGAAAATATATGCATACAAAATGAGATAAAACACTTGGAGAAAGTTTGCATGTTAAGAAAGAGAGAACTGTTAGATCTATAGGCAATATGCTCTGTTTTCTTACCTAAAAGGATCACCATGTAGCTATGCTATAAATGTAAAGAGTCTTTCTACAAAGGACTTGAGTAATATATACATTAATTATTTGACTTTAAAAAATTGAGAGGGAAAAGCACGGCAAAATATCAGGAAAAAGTTGAAATGCTTTAGGATTTTGAAGGACCAAATTAAAGCAAGATCAGTGAGATAAATAGACAAGGTTCAGTTTAAGAACTAATCTAATTGGGCTGCATTTCATGTACAAATATCACAGGGTTAGGTTTCTGAAGCTCAAAAAGCAGGACTGTGTGCTGTTCCTTCCCTTACTGGATCTCCTGGATCACTGGGTCAGTTTTGCTGGACTCATGGATGAGATGCTGTTAGCCTACAAGTTGAGAGTTTGCTTCTGGCAAGTCCATTCAGTCTGCTTTTTCTGAGCCTCTCTGCCTAGGTCAGGATGGCTGAGTTAAAATCAGAATGAAGCTAGGTGCAGTGGTGTACACCTTGTAATACCAGCTACTACAGGGGCTGAGGTGGGAGGATCACTTGAAGCCAGGAGTTTGAGACCATCCTTGGCAACATAATGAGATTCCCTTTCAAAAAAAAAAAACCAATTAGACAGGCATCGTGGAGTGTGCCTGTAGTCCTAGGTACTGAAGAGGCTGAGGTGGGAGAATCACTTGAGCAATTGGAGACCAGTCTGGACAACATAGATAAATAAACAAACCAAGTAGGCATAGCCAAGTGTCAGATGAACAAGAAACTATGTTTTTTCCAAGGACACACTGCAGCTGTAAAGTGTCCCCAATGTTACCTTTTTTGAGTGACTACTTCTTTCTAACTCATTAAAAAATCTTGTTCTCTAAAATCATAGACTACCAGGAAATTTGATTTTTGAAATTATGTCAAAGAACAAAACATCCTGTTCTTGCTTTGAGGATCTAATTTTGACAACAGACAAATGCCCTTGATTTACAGTGTACAACTCAAGTGCAGAGCTTCAGATAAGGAGTTTCTGAAGACAGCATTCTACATTTATCCAAGGAAACAGAACGCTGAGTTCATTTTGTAGCCCTAGCCTCATGCTGATCCCTTTACTACCAGTTCCAATTTGCTTTGAGCTTATTAAGAACCAGTTTCATGGTTCCTACAGTGTGCAGTCTTTATTGTCACAATGAGTCAATGGACCTGACTTTGTGGGACTAATAGCTTTGTCCTTGATGGTCTTAGACTGGTTGGATTGGACATACTTATCTATTTTGTTGATGTCATACTTTTAATTATTATAGCTTAATCATATATTTCTTTTTCATTGTTTTACCAAAAGTTTCTCAATTTTTGGGTCTTAGGACCCTCTTTTACACTCTCTTCTTTTTTTTTTTTTTTTGAGTCGGAGTCTCGCTCGATCGCCCAGACTGGAGTGCAGTGGCCGCTCCCGGCCACCGCAGCCTCAACCTGCTGGGCTCCGGCGATCCTTCTGCCTCAGTCTTCCAGGTAGCTGGAATTACAGGCGTGCACTACCACGCCTGGCTGATTTTTTGATTTATTGTAGAGATGAGGTCTCGCTGCCCAGGCGGGTCTCAAACTCGCGGGCTCAGGCAATCCACTCACCTCAGCCTCCCAAGGCGCGGGATTACAGGCTGAGCCACCGAGCCAGACTTACTACATTTTAATTGGGTATTGTTTACCTATATAAAAATCATTTTATTCTGTATGGGGGCACTTGGTTGTTCTCTTATTAATTCTTAAATTTTCCAAGAAACATCCAAAATGGCAATAATTATGCTAAAAAAAATTGGGCTGCAGAAATTTATTTTTATTTTTATTTTTGACCCAGGAAACTGAAATTTTTTATTTAACAATGTGGGGTACAATTCAGGGTTAGGTACACAAGTAGTCAACATACAGGTGAATTTTCGGCCTTCCATTTGTCCTCACCTTGCCTGGTTTGAGATCAGGTTCCCTTATTAGCGTTACTTGCCCCCCCACCACCACACACACCCTCTCCCCCACGCAGTGACCCGCTACTGTCAATCCTTTTCATATAGTGTTATGATCAGTGTTCAGGGTTCACTTGTGAGTGAAAACACGTGGTACTCAGTTCTTTGTTTCTGTGATAGATTACTGAGTATGATGGACTCTAGATCCATCCAAGTTGCTGCGAAATTCATAATTTTGTCCTTCTTTATAGCTGTGCAATATTCTATTGTGTATTTGTACCACTTTTTAAAATCCAGTCACCTTCGATGGGCAGAACAGTTGGTTCCGTGTTTTTGCTATTGTGAATAGTACTGCAATAAATGCACGTGTGCAGGTATCTTTTTTGGGGGAGAGTGTTTTGAGTTCCTCCGGGTATATTTCCAGAAAAGGGATTTGCTGGTCATATGGAAGGTTGATTTTTAGGTCTTTCAGAAATCTCCACACTGTTTTCCACAGAGGTTGTACAAGTTTACATTCCCACTAATAGTGTATAAGTGTTCCCTTTTCTCTGCATCTTCTCCAGCATCTGCTGTTTATTGCGTTATTAATGATGGCCATCCTGACTGGAGTTAGGTGGTATCTCAGAGTGGTTTTGATTTGTATTTCTTTAATGATTAGTGATGCTGAGCATTTTTTCATGTAGCTGTTGGCTGCTCATATGTCTTCTTTGGAGAAGTGTCTATTCATATCTTTTGCCCACTTTTTAACAGGGCTGCTTGTTTTTTTTCCTTTTGGCATGTTTGAGCTCCTTGTAGATCCTGGATGTTAGTTAGTCCTTTGTCAGATACATAGTTGGCAAATATTTTTTCCCCTTCTCTGAACTGTCTCCCTGCTCTCTTGATGGTTCTTTTGCTTTGCAGAAGCTTTTCAGTATGATGAGGTCCCACTTGCCTATCTTATCTCTTATGGCATGGGCTTTTGATCAGGGATTGATTGCCTATTCCAATTTCTGTAAGGGTGTCTCCTGCGTTTTCTAAGATTTTTTTTTTTTTTTTTTTTTTTGAGTTGGAGTCTCACTCGGTCGCCCAGACTGGAGTGCAGTGGCCGCTCCCGGCCACCGCAGACTCGACCCGCTGGGCTCCGGCAATCCTTCCGCCTCAGCCTTCAAAGTAGCCGGAATTATAGGCATGCGCTACCACGCCCAGGTGATTTTTTGATTTATTGTAGAGATGAGGTCTTGCTGCCCAGGCGGTTCTCGAACCCGCGGGCTCAGGCAATCCACTCACCTCAGCCTCCCAAAGGCACGGGATTACAGGCTGAACCACGGAGCCCGGCTTCTAAGATTTTTTATTTTTATTTTTCATGGTCTGCTTTTTAAAGAAATAACTTGAAGTTTTGAAGCTGTTCACATAATGTTAGGCTACTGATTCAATGTTCTCCATATCAAAGATACACTTTAATTTCTAGATTTTAATGTTATTTTATGAGGAAGGATCTTGAATATGTTGAATGTTTAAAATCTATTCAAATAATCATATAATATTTTTAAAAACATGCATTGTTTAGGATTACATGAGGTCTCTTTGGTCTCTCCCTATAATTCTCATTTAGACACCATCATGAATGTAGGATGCATTTAGATGAACAGGATCAAAGGACATTTTGATGGTGGTTCTCACCTTTTGAACTTAAGGCTTAACTACACCCAAATGTCCCTTGAGGTTGTCCAGGGGAATCTGGCCAGCATAGTCCCACTCAGTGAGCCACGTTTGACAGGAGACCAGAGAAGAGGCCCAGGTAGAGGGTTGGTGACTGACAGGGTCCCTCCTCAAGGCAGAAGTTCCTGCCTGGTCTTCAGCCGGATCCCCAACTTCCTTAGCAGTCTGTCAAATGGGATCGGTCCCCGGGTGGCGAGGGGTGGTAGTCACTTTTCCCCTGGGTCCTGAAATCGATGCTTAGGAGCCTGGGGGCCACGGGATTGCATCCACGCAGTTTGGGGAAGCTCCCGGAGGGACGACCTTGCGCATCGCAGGGGGGAGAATTTGCTCGAGGCGCCGGCGATCCGAGAGGGCTCCGGGGACCCAGGCCCCGCTTCCCCGCTCCGGGCGCCAGGCTGGGGAGGCTGGAGTCCCGGGAAGCCCCTCGGCCGCCAGCCAAGGGTCCCGCGAGGAGCCGCGGCGCGGAGGGCGCGGCCTCCTGTCGCGCTGTCACCCGGGGCGGTGGCGCGCGCTGCGGGAGGCAGAATATCCCCCTCCCACAAGTCGGCATAAGCGCCGCTGGCGGATTGGGACCCTTGGGGCGCCCTCGACTCAGGTGGCCGGGTCTCTCCTTCCGCCGACCTCCGCCCCGCCCCCGCAGGCGGCCCCGCTCCACCCCCGGCTCGGCTGCCGCCCACTCTGGCCGCCCCGCCCCTCCCGGGTGCGCCAATCGGCTGCGCCCCCGAGGGGAGTGAGGTGGCGCCTCGCTTCCCGCCGAGGTAGGGGTCGGGGCAGCGCCGGAGACTAGCCAGGGAGGGCCGCGGGGAGCGGGACCCTCGCGGCACCGGGGAGAGCGCCGCTTTCTCGATCTTTGGGGCGTGTGAGGCGCGCCCTGGGCTCCCAGAACGCGAGGGCCCCTGCTCCCGCCCGCCCTAGGCCGACCCGGAGGACGAGGGTGGGGAAGGGAGGGAGGGGAAAGCGAGGTGAGAATTCCAGGGCGGAACGTGAGGGGGGACCTGGAGGGAGCAGGAGGGGTGAATGTGAAGGTGGGACAGAAGGAGTTAACTTGAGGGGAGAACTCGAGGGCGGAACGTGAGAGGGAAACTTGTGGAGGGAGCGCGAGGGACGGACTCGAGGGGAGAACGTGAGGGATGGACTGGAGGAAGGAACTGTGGGGGGAGATGAGGGATGAACGCGAGGGGTGAACTTGGAGGAACAGGAAGGGTGAACGTGAGGGGAGAATTTAAGGGGAGAACTCGAGGGGTGAAGCGACGGGGAACGTGAGGAGGGGACTGAGGGGCCTTGCGGGGGAGTCGAGGGGGAGCGGGAGGGAGAAGGCGCTGGTCCGGCTGGTGTCTGACCCGAAGCACGCGCCCGCTTTGCGGCCCCGCCCACAGTCACGCCGTCGCCCCGAGGGTGCTTTCGGGGTGATTCTTCCGGGAGCCGGTCGGTACAGAGCTGGGGTCCCCGCAGGGGAGAGGAAGCGCAGACAAGAAAAGTGTGTTTGAGAAACAGAGAAACCTAGCAGAAAAGGATGTCTTTTCAACTTGCTAACCGTCGATTGCCCTGCTAATTCGAACCTTGCTAATAATCCCCTCGCACAAAGTTTGTTTTTAATTGTTATGGGAATTGGCCATAAACTTTGAAATAGCTGTTGTAATGCCACTGAATAAAAAAAAAAAAAAAGGAAAGAGAGAATGAAAAGAACAATATTTTTGACAACACAAAGAATCTTTATGGGTTTTCGTATTTCTGCAGTTTTCTTAGTGAATTAACAGAATTATACAGGTGCTCTTAAAGCCTCTTAAGAATTTTTATAATTCACACTGATTCAATAATTTGAGAGGTGCTTTTATGTCAGTACGGGAAATGAGGTGTTTTGCATTCCCTGTTAGTTGTGTAAAAGTGCTAATACCGAGTCAGTGAGGATAAATAAATTGTAGTCTTGCCATTCTACAAAAAGTTTCTAGGTTAAACTTCTGATTCTTTCCTCAGATCCTGAATGTTTATTTCTATAACACCATGATTTGTTGTTGTTATGGGTTACAGGCCCAGGACCCCAGCTGCAGCCTGATATGGTATTCTTGGTATCTGAGCATTATTATGCATTATTTTCAAGCTTTGCTAAAGGTAGGTGATAAAGTTGACAAGTTTTTTTGAATTTGCCTGATCCTAAGTGCCCAGTTTTGACAGATAAATGAAGATGTATGTTATTCATGCCATATTGATTTTTATTACATTATAAAAGATAATGTTTTAAAATGGGAAAATTTCGAGATGTATACGCTTTCAAAGATAACTTGTTATTTATGAATATATCGATGTGATGTCTAGCATGTGAAAAATTGCCCTCATTTGTCTTAGTCCTTTTTTCAATTATTGTTGGGAACAAAAAAGGCAAAGTAAAAGATTCTATTTGATGATCTTTAATACTAGCTTAGAATCTTATTCAGTAGCAGAGATTTTGGTCACATCACATAATGGGATAGCATCATCTTGCCCTTCCTTTTTCCACTGTATCTTTACACTCTGCTTTTTGTGTGTGCATACATTTTTTTGAAAAATAACTTTATCAGTCAAATTCAAAATATTTGAAGGTCTATTATTTGCTACAAATAGTTTTGATAAACAAATATTTGAAAGATGAAATATACTTTAGAATATATGAAGGGGAACCCCAAAAGAACCGGAACTATTTTTTGGAGGGTAGGTGCCTTGTAGTACAGGCTTCCCTAGCTAGCCAAGTGATTTAGGAACCCATCAGCATCAGTGTACCAGCTAGCATTGATGTAAGAGGCTGTATTTAGCTTCAGTGATTTTTTTTTTTTGGAGATTCTTTCAATGTCTATTTCATAATGAGTGATTTATGAGTGCACCTGCCCACCCCACACTGAGTGTTTAGCAGTTTTTGACCAAAACACAGCATGAGCCCTGTGCCTCAACCTCCCTATTCACCCTGAGCAACTTTGTTTCCCTGGATAAAAAAAATTCCTCAAAGGGAAATGTTTTGCTGATGTGGAAGAGGTGAAACAAAAAAATGGCAGAAACATTAAAAGCCATCAGATTTGATGAGTTCAAAAACGGTTTTGAGCAGTGAAAAAGCATCTCAATAGGTATATTGCATGAAATGAAGAGAATATTTTGAAGGTGACCTGAGTTTAAACATGTAAGAGTAAAAACATGTAATTAGTACACATTTATTTTTTATTTTTTATTTTTTTTGAGTTGGAGTCTCACTCAGTCGCCCAGACTGGAGTGCAGTGGCCGCTCCCAGCCACCGCAGCCTCGACCTGCTGGGCTCCGGCGATCCTTCCACCTCAGCCTTCCAAGTAGCTGGAACTACAGGCACATGCTACCATGCCCGGCTGATTTTTTATTTATTGTAGAGATGAGGTCTTGCCAAGTTGCCCAGGCGGGTCTCAAACCCGCGGGCTCAGGTAATCCACTCACCTCAGCCTCCCAAAGGCGCGGGATTACGGGCTGAGCCACTGAGCCCGGCCCACATTTATTTTATAAATAAATTCCAGGGTTTCTTTTTTTGTTACCTCTTTTATAGCTCTTTTATGTAAATTATATGAAATTTTGATGTAAAATATTTGTTATTTTAATAATTTCTGTGATATCATTTCCAACATTTTCTTAACAAGCAAATGTCTTCATTAATTTTGTCTATGAATTGATAAAAAAAGATTGTATCTAACAAACTCCCTTTCCCTAGTAATAAGAAACAAACTCAATTATCCATTAGAGGGTAAATAGAAGATTTTCACTGGCTTTTCAAACTAATTCATAGAAGTTTGCTTACCATTTTAGGAACACGTAGGGAGTCAGCAACCTCAAATTAGGAACTAAATCATTTATCTTTGAACACCTAATTTCTACATGACTTGGTCTGTTTCTTGACTCTACCATTTACAAACAGTATGACCTTAAAAACTTTCTAATCTCTTCTTTTTTTTTTTTTTTCTGAGTTGGAGTTTCACTCTGTCCAGGCCACCACAGCCTCGACCTGCTGGGCTCAGGTGATCCTTCCACCTCAGCCTTCCAAGTAGCTGGAACTGCAGGCATGTGCCACCACATCTGCCTAATTTTTTGATTTATTGTAGAAATGAGATCTTGCCAAGTTGCCCAGGCTGGTCTCGAATTCGTGGACTCGGGCAATTCTCTCACCTCGGCCTCCGAAAGTCCTGGGATTATAGGCGTGAGGCACTACGACTAGCCTAAAAGCTTTCTAATCTTTCGTTTTTTCTGAAAATAGGGGTTATACCAATGTCTTTCTAAAAGGTTTCTTATGAGTATTAAGAGACATAATGCATGTAAAACTATAAGCATAGTAGTTACCTGGAATATAATCAGTACTAGCCACTGTTCTTATCCATTTTCCTGGTATTTGAGAGTGATTAGACCATGTGGGTAGGATTATGTTTATTGGCCATTTCTTGATAAAGAATAAAAAGCCTCATGTAGAAGCCATTGATTGATAGTTTAAAGCTGGATTTGACCTTCAGACATGTTTGTTTGGGTCAGCTTAATACTTTAAAATAATTGATGTATTTACCAACATTTTCAGGTTAGTAGATTTTGCATAAGTTCCCAGAGTCCTAGCTACTGAAAAACAAGAGAACCAGGCAAGACAGGTATTGCAACTGCTGGCAGCTAAAGCCAGGACAGGGTTGCCCACTGGATGAGACATACACTCTCCACTTTGCAACATTGCTGCCACTCTGCTTTTATTTTATCAAGACCTGTTTCACTCATGTATTTTACATTCCTCACTGCAACAAACCTTTGAGTTGGTGATATCTAACTTTTGAATTATCCCTTACTAACTTTAATTATGTGGCTCAAACTATAACTCAACTTTCATCCTTAAAAATAGTAATCCTCGGTTGTAATTTACAAAGCATTTCCTCGTAAAACCCAGGTGATACTTATATTAACTTTGAGGATTTGTTCGGACATACATTATTATCCCATTGTATAGCTGTGGACATTGACTCCTAGTTTATATTAAAAGTTTAAAATAGTGATCTGGTGACTTAAAGTTTTTTGGGTTCTTACTAATGCCACTTTTTAAAGATGGAGAAAATTTCTAGGACATGATAGCCTTTCTTTCGGCTCCAACATTTATTTTAAGCAATTCCTTTTATTCCCATAATTACAAAGGAAGAAAAGGAGTGGTGGAGAGCTGAATATGTAAATAAAGTACATACCTATACTTTTTTTGTTTCAGTTTTAAACAAAATTGCAGGGAACAAAACACTGGTTATGGCTCATTCAAAAAAAAACCATACATATAATTGGACAGGGTCTGCTTGTACTTTATTGTCTAAGTTATTGGCAAGCTGAAAGGAATGTGTGTCCAGCTCATCCGTCTGTAGTTAAGTTAGACCAGATTTCTATGAATCTCCTGGGTTTTAAAGTTCTGTAAAAAGGAGATACTGATACTTAGTGACTTAGACTGTATTTTAGATAGCAAACTCAATTTTTTGTAGGCTTATTTTAACTGGGAAGACTTTATTGTATTACTTTCATAATCATCCCAGGAGAATAATCCATATAGTAAATTAAAATTAGGGCTACTTCATTTGTGGTTATAGTAACTGTGTATGGTTCTAAAATATATAACTATATATGAGAGAATTTCAAGACAGTCTTGCAGAGGCTGACCTGCTGATATCCTAGTGTATCTTTTCAGAGTCAGGAACTTCTTTTGAATCTGATGTAATTATGTGATCCAGCTTGGCAGAAGTTAGGGCCTAAAGGGAAGAATCTTCAAATAACATTGTACAAAAAATATATGACGAATGTTTGTAAAAGTGAGACTCATGATTCTCAAATATTATTTAGTTTTAGGTAAAGTCATTTCTTAGCATACTCCATGTCATGAAACAACTTGTATTTTCTTTTCTTTTCTTTTTTTTTTGGAATTGAAGTCTCACTCTGTTGCCCAGGCTGGAGTGCAATGACATGCTCACTGGCCACCGCAGCCTCAACCTGCTGGGCTCAGGTGATCCTTCCGTTTCTTCCATTTCAGTCTTCCAAAAAGCTGGAATGACAGGTGCAGGCCATCATGCTCAACTAATATTTTGGTTTATTATAGAGACAAGGTCTCACCAAGTTGCCCAGGCTGGTCTGGAACCCCTGGACGCAGGCAATCCTCTGCTTCTGCCTCCCAAAGTGCTGGATTATAGGCATGAGCCACTGTACTTGGCACAAGTTGCATTTTCATTGAGAAATGGTATTCTTGGCATATATTTTGGAAAAGTTAATTAAGTTTATTGATATTTGTGTGATATTAGAAAGGCAAATGTGTTCGTGTTCATTTATGAAGCAGTAGCTTCTATGTTGGATTTCTAGCCTCTTCCGCTGATAAATTTGGTCATTACATATAAAGTATTGTGAAATATAGTACTTGGACAGAGTGATTTTTGATGTTTATGTATGTATTCTTCCTGGAGGTTATGTGAGTTAAGAATAAAATGTTTAGCATTAAGTATAAAGTCCCATTAATTCAAACATTTCAAGAAAAATAGTTTTTCTATATTTTCTTCTATAATATCATTTCTAGGAAATTTTTCATTCAATCTGCTTTTAAGTTTACTGTTATAAAATTATCTTTTTTTAGTCTCTTCCCTAATTTATTAGTCTTTTCATCCTTAATATTGGTCATCTGTACCTTCTCTCTTGTTTGTTGATCTATCTTGACAGGGATTTTTCTATTTTAAAAATTTTTTTGAAAAACTGTTAAATTTATCAATCCTCTAATCTGTCTTTTTTTTTCCCTATAATGTCTTTCTTTAATTTCTCTTCTTATCTTCCTTTTTTCCTGCTTTCTTTGATTTCATTCTATGGTTATGTAATTTTTTTTTTTTTTTTTTTTTGAGTTGAAGTCTCACTCCATCGCCCAGACTGGAGTGTAGTGGCCGCTCCCGGCCACCACAGCCTCTACCTGCTGGGCTTCGGCGATCCTGCTGCCTCAGCCTTCCGAGTAGCTGGAATTACAGGCACGCGCTACCACGCCCAGCTGATTTTTTGATTTATTGTAGAGATGAAGTCTTACTGCCCAGGCAGGTCTCGAACCTGCGGGCTCAGGCAATCCACTCACCTCAGCCTCCCAAAGGCGCGGGATTACAGGCTGAGCCACCAAACCCGGCAGTTATGTAATTTTTAACCTTTCTTCCTTTCTAATATAAAATTTAGAAATGCTGTGTATTTTCCTCTGTATACTACTTTAGCTGTCAGCAATAAATTTTGATATGTAGAAATTTCACTATTATTCAGTTCTAAGTCTATTTTAAAATGTTCATTATGTTTCTTCTTTGACTCTACTTGTTTATTAGTTCCTTTTTAAAGTATCTATTTGTGTAGGTTTAAAAAAATTTTTTTTTAGTTATTTTCTTACTTAAGGGCAATGCAGTCAGATGTGTTCAGAAAGACTATCTATTCTAATTATTTGTTGTTTAAATTTTGTTTATCCTTAAAAACTTTTTTTTTTCTTATTTAATCCGAAAGAGAATGTGTGTTAAAGTCTTTCAATAATTGTGAATTACTGCATTTTTTCCTTTGTTTTTGTTTCTTTTTTATATATTTTGGGGTTCTTTTTTGAGCTTTTTGGCAAGACCTCATCTCTACAATAAATCAAAAAATTAGCTGGGAGTAACAGTGCACGCCTGTAGTTCTGGGTATTTGGAAGACTGAGGCGGAAGGATTACCTGAGCCCAGCAGGTCAACTGCACTCCAACCTGGGCGATGGAGTGAGACTCTAATTCAAAAAAACAAAAAACAAAAAGTTCCCTTCTCAGGGGTTATTTTTATTAAACTCTATTTTTTTGTTTTAATGAAAAATACCTTTACTTTGGCTTTGATTTTGAAAGATACTTTTATGGAAACTTTTTAAATTCCAGATTAACAGTTATTTTCTTTCAGTTTTTGGATATATTACTGTCTTCTTTTGAAAAATCAGTGATTAGTCTAATTGGTTCTAACGTAATAACTATTTTCTATCTGGTTGGTTTTAAGAGCTTCGGATTGTCTTTGGCGTTGTGTAATCTCATTGTGGTGTATATAAGTGTGGATTTATTTTTCTTCATCCTACTTGAGCTTTCTAAATTTGAGTTTTCACACCTTTCACCTATTTGGGAAAACTCTCAGCTATTATTTATTACTTGTATTTTTTCATTCTCTCTGTTCTTTTCCTCTCGAATTCTGATTAGATTTGTGTTAGGCTGAATTAGTAAGGAAAAAAGAGGTAATGCCAGATAGTTCAACTGAGGCAATTTAATACAGGGAGTTAGTTACAAATATCTTGTCACATCTAAGAGCCAAATAAGTGATAGTGAGGGATTTTAAAAGTTAGCAATATCAGCTGGGCTCGGTGGCTCAGCCTGTAATCCCGCGCCTTTGGGAGGCTGAGGTGAGTGGACTGCCTGAGCCCGCGGGTTTGAGACCCGCCTGGGCAGCGAGACCTCATCTCTACAAAAAATCAAAAAATCAGCCGGACGTGGTAGCACATGCCTGTAATTCCGGCTACTTGGAAGGCTGAGGTGGAAGGATCGCCGGAGCCCAGCAGGTCGAGGCTGCGGTGGCCGGGAGCGGCCACTGCACTCCAGTCTGGGTGACAGAGTGAGACTCCAACTCAAAAAAAAAAAAAAGTTAGCAATATCAATAATAAATAAATAACACTGTTGTCACTCCTAGGACTGTAAGGATAGAGTAGTCTATCACAACCCAGAATCTGAGACTATCTAGAATCAGGACAGTTTCTGTCCTATAGGAGCAGGGACCCTGGAGGAGACACAGCCATTGATGAAGACACCACCACAAAAAGCAGAGAAAGCAGAGGAGAAATATTTTGGTCGTTCCCTTCATCCTACTTGGGACTCTCACTGCCAGAACTTCTCAGGGTAGGTAGCCAATGGGGCAAGGAATATAGGAAATACAGTTTGGAGGTGCCACCAGTCACCAGATTTAGGGCATGGATGATCATGGATGGATCTGGTAGCAAGTTGATCAGCCCATTCTCCTCTCCATATCTTTTAACTCGGCCTTCATGTTTTCCATAATCTTGTCCCTTTGTATTGCATTCTGGTTAATTTTTTGCTGTGGAAATATGTACATATTACATGAAATTTATCCTTTTAACCATTTTTAGGTGTGGTATTTGGTGGTACAGTTACATTGTTGTACAATCATTGCCACTATCCATCTCTAGAAATTTTTTATCTTCCCTCTTATGAGTGGAATCATACAATATTTTTCTTTTGTGACTGGCTTATTTTACTTGGTATAATGTCTTTTAGGTTAATCCATATTATAGCATGTATCAAATTTCCTTCCTTTATAAGTCTGAATAATATTTCATTGTAGGTATATACCACAGTTTATCTTTTTATCTGCTGATGGACATGTGGTTGCTTCCAAATTTGGCAATTTTGAGTAATACTGCTATGAACATGGATGGACAAATTATATTTTTGAGCCCTTGCTTTGATTTTTTTTGGGTATATATTTGGTAAGTGGAATTGTTTGATCATGTGGTAATCCGATGCTTAATTTTTTGAGAAAGTACCATGATTTCCATAGCAGCTGCACTTTTTTATAACTACTGGCAATGCCTAAGAGTTCCAATTTCTCCACAACTTCAGCACTAATTATTTTCTGTTTTTTTCTTTTATATTTAAAATGGGTGTGAAGTAGTATCTCACTGTATTTTTTTGCCTTTTCCTGATGATTAGAGATGTTCAGCATCATTTCATGTGTATATTGACCATTTGTATATCATATTTGGAGAAATGTCTATTCAAGTCCTTTGCTCGATTTTAAATTGGGTTTATTTTTTGTTTGAATTATAGGAGTTATTCTGGATATTAACCTCTTACCAGATATGTGATTTGCAAATGTTTTCTCTCACTCTGAGGATTGTCTTTTCACTTTTTGTACAAAAGTTTTTGATGTTTAGCAAGTCCAGTTTATCCATTTTTGCCTTTGTTTTTATGTTTTTGGTGTCTTACCCAAAAAGCCATTGCCAAAACTCAAGTCATGAATATTTCTCTTATTCTTAGCTCTTTTTATTTTAAAGATGTGGGGTACAATTCAGGATTAGGTACTTAAATGATCCTCATGTAGAAGTAGTTTGGGTCTCCCATTGATCCTCACGTTGCCTGGTTTGGAATCAGGTAAATTTTAACTCTTATATTTAGGCCTTTGGTCCATTTTGAGTTAATTTTTGTATGGTGTAATGAAGTATTCTTTTGCATGTGAACATCCAATTTTTCTACTGTTACTTTTTGAAAAGAGTGTTCATTCCCCGCTGAAAGGTCTTGACAATCTTGTGGGGAATCATTTGACCATATATGTGAGGGTTTATTTCTGTGCTCACTTTTTCATTCTTTTGGTCTACATGACTGTCTTTATGCCAGTACCACACTGATTTGATTACTGTAGCTTTGTAGTAAGTTTTTAAATCAAAAAGTATGATACTTCTAACTGTGTTCTTTTTTCAAGGTTATTAGAGGGCCTTTGAGATTCCATATGAATTTTAGGATTTTTTATTTCTCTTTCTGCAAAAACATTATTAGATTTTGATAGCAATTGAGCTGAATTTGCAGATTGCTTTGGATAATATCGATATTTTACCAATATTAAGTCTTAGAATCCATGAGTACAGAATGTCATTCTGTTGATTTGTATGTTCTTTAATTTCTTTCAGCAATATTCTGTAGTTTTCAGTGTACAAGTCTTTTAATCTTCATGGTTAAGTTTATTTTTGGCCTGGCTGCATAATATTCCATTGTGTATATGTACCACATTTTTTTAAGTCCACTTTTGATGGGCAGTACGGTTGGTCCCATGTTTTTGCTATTGTGAATAATGCTGCAATAAACATGCATGTGCAGTTATCTTTTTTATAAAATGATTTGAGTTCCTCTGGGTATAGTCTCAGAAGAGGGATTGCTGGATCTTATGGAAGGTCAATTTTTAGGTCTTTTAGGAGTCTCTACACTGTTGTTCACAGAGATTTTACTATTATACATTCCCACCAACAGTGTAGAAGCATTTCTTTTTCTCTGCATCCTCTCCAAAGTTTTTACATATAAGATCAAGTCATATGCAAACAGAGATCATTTTACTTTTTCTTTCTTACTTGGATTCCTTTTTGTATTTCTTCTTATTGCTTAAGTGTTCTGGCTAGGACTTCTAGTACTATGTTGAATAGAAGTGGTAAAAGTGAGCATCCTTATCTTGTTCCTTATGTTAGTCTTTCACTATTGAGTATTCTTTTAGATGTGGATCTTTTATAAATAGCTTTTATTATGTTGGAGGAGTATTCTTCTATCCCTATTTTGAGTATATTATCTTGAAAGGATGTTGAATTGTGTCAAGTGATTTTTCTTCATCTATTTAAGTGATCATATTTTGTTCTTGTGTATTGTTAATATGACATATTACATTGATTGATTTTTGTATGTTCAATCATTCTTATAGTCCAGGAATAAATCTTTAAATGTTTGGTAGAATTCACCAGTGAAGCCATCACGTCCTGAGTTTTTTTGTTATTGTTGTGGAGAGGCTTTTTTATTACTGATTCAGTCTTCATACTAGTTATAAGTCTATTCAGATTTTCTACTTCTTCATGATTGTGTGTTGTTAGGAATTTACCCATTTTATCTAGTTTACCCAATTTGTTGGCATATGATTGTTCAGAGTACTCTATTATAATCATTTTTATTTCTTTGAAATTGGTAATATATTTTTCTCGTTCATTTCTAGTTTTAGTTATTTGAATCTTCTCTCTTTTTCTCTTAGCAAATCTATCTAAAGTTTTGCCAATTTTGTTTATCTTTTAGAACAACTCTTGGTTTTGTTGATTTTCTCTCTCTCTCTCTCTCTCTCTCTCTGCCTCTTGTTCTCTATTTTATTTATCTCTGCTGTCATTTTTATTCTTTTCTTCTTTTTGCTACCTTAGGTTCATTTTTGTTTCTCATATTCCAGCTTCTTAAGTTATAAAGTTATGTCATTGATTCCATTGTTTTAAAATATAAGCTATATTTATAGCTACAAATTTCTCTCTTGGCACTGTTTATACTATATCCTATAGGTTTTGCTATGTTGTAACTTCACTTTCATTTGTCTCAAAGTATTTTCTGGTTTATTCTATGAATTATTCATTGTTTATTTGTGTGTTGTTTAATTTCTACATATTTATGGATATTTCCAATTTTCTTTCATTTCTAGTTTCATTCCATTTTTTAATCAGAAAATATACTTTGTATGTTTTCAATCTTTTTACATTTTATTAGGGATTGTTTTGCAATCTAACATATGTTCTGTCCTGGAGAATGTTTCTTGTGCATTTGAGAAAAATTTGTATTCTGCTGTTATTGGGTGGAATATTTTATATATATTTGTTAGATTTAATAGATTTATAGTGATAAATCTTCTATTTTTGATATTCTGTCTCATTGTTCTATCCATTACTGAAAGTGAGTTCTAGAAATCTTCTACTGTTATTTTAGAGCTGTCTATTTCTCACTTCAGTTCTGTCAATGTTTGTTTATATATTTTGGAGCTCTGAATTGTGGTGCATATATGTTTGTAACTGTCATATCTTCTTGGTGAATTGACCATTTGATTATCAGTAATGTCCTTCTTCTTCTTTTTTTTTTTTTTAAACAATTTTTGGCTTAAAAATCTATTTTGTCTAGTAATGTAGTATAGCTACCCTTGCTGGTTTTTGTTGTTAGTGATGGTGTTGGTATTTGAATGGGATATCTTTTTTCATCCTTTTACTTTCAACCTAATTTTGTCCTTAGATCTTAAGTGAGTTTTTTGTAGACAGCATATAGTTGGATTAGGGTTTTTTTGTTTTGTTTTGTTTTTTAGTTCATTTGGTCAATCTCTGCTTTTTGATTAAAGAACTTAATTTGTTACATTTAAAATGCTGATAAGGAAGGACTTACTATTGCCATTATTTTCTGTATATGTTACAGCATTATTTTGTCACTAATTTCCTCAAATACTGCCTCCCTTTGTGTTTGGTGGATGTTTTACAATGATATGTTTTGATTTTATTCTCATTTTCTCTATTGTCTATTTTATAGATATTTTATTTGTGGTTACCATGGGAATTACATATAACATTCTAAAATTATAGCAATTTGTTTTAAACTGGTACCAACTTAATTGTACCAACTTAACTCAATTTTCTGTAAAAACTCTACTCCTTTACAGCTCTACCTCTACACTTTATGTATCTGATATCACAAACCACATTTGTAAATACAGTGTATCCATTAAACATAAGTTTCTAGTTATTTTTATACATTTGTGTTTTAAATCCTGTAGAAGATTAAAAAGTGGAGTTATAAATTAAAATTATTGAAAACAATAGTATTGTTTTTTTATATTTGTCAATGGAATTATTTTTACTGGAAAAATGCATTGTCATATGCTTTCAAGTTAAAGTCTAACATCTTTTCATTTCAACCTGAAGGGCTCCATGTAGCATTTCTTGTAGGGCAGATGGAGTGGTAATAAACTTCCTCTGCTTTAGTTTATCTGGGAATGTTTTAATTTCTTTGTCATTTTGAAGGAGAGTTTTGGCAAGCATAGAATTTTCACTTGAGAAATCTGCCAGTAATCTTGAGAGTCTTGTATATGACGAGTTGTTTTTCTCTTGCTGCTTTCAGGATTCCTCCTTTATCTTTATCTTTTGATGCCTTGATTATAATTATGTGTATTTGTGTGTGTTTCTTTAGTTTTGCCTTGCAGTTCATTGAGCCATTTGGATTTGTATACCCATATCTTTCTTAGATTTGTGACATTTTTGGCCATTATGTCTTCAAATAAGCTCTCTTTCCCTTTCTTTTTCTCTTCTCCTTCTTGAACCCTTGTAATGCATATATTGATTTTATTGCTGGTATTTTATAAGGCCCTCAGGCTCTGTTTACTTTTCTTCATTCTCTTTTCTTTTTGCTCCTCTGATGATAATTTCAAATGATGTGTTTTTAAGAACACTGATTCTTTCTTCTGCCTGTTCAAGCCTGCTATTGAGCCTTTTTAGTGAAATTTTCAATTGAACTATTTTATTTTTTATATCCAAAATTTCTATTTGGTTCTTTTTGGAAAATTTATCTGATTTTAAAAAGTCTTTGTTTATTATTTTCTATTCCTTTCCATTCAGTGTTAAACAAATACTTATGGAACACCTACTCTGTGCCAGGCATGGAGTTAAAGTCTTTGGAATACACCAGTGAACACATTTCAGGCCTCAAATGACTTGCATTCTAGTAGCAGAGAAAAGCAATAAATAAAACATAATAAACAAGAAATTATTTAGTCTTTTAGGAAGTAATAAATGCTGTCAAACTATAGCAGGGTAAGGGGAACAGGAGTTGGAAAGCAGGATGAGATGGAAGAAAGCAGGTTGAGATTTTAAAAAAGGATGATCAGGGTAGGACTTATTAGGAAGTTGATGGCTGAGGCAAGATTTGAAAGAAGTGAAGATGTGAGCTATGTAAACATCTGGATAAAGAGCATTTCAGGCAGAGAACGGATAACCCACCCAATTGGAAGTCACAGTCTTGATGTGTTTTAGAATGAGCATTAAGGCACTTTGGTTATTTTATTAAAGAAAAATTAAGTGCAGATTTACAAAAACAAGCAGAATAATTGTTGAGATGAATGTTAAGATCCTGAAGTAAGACAGTTTTAAAAATTTTATTATCATCTTTTTTCTATCTTGGAAAAAAACCCAAAGCTCAATATATAATAAATCAATTTTAAAAAGATAAGCATTTATATTAAAAATGTAGCTTCATAAGCATTTTTTCAGAATCATGATAAGTATATTAAAGTATGTTAACTATATATGTTAAAAATAACTATTTGGCTTACATGATCGTATACTTAAGAACTTTATAAGTTTTTGTGTTATGGGCTACAGAATTATTTTTCACTCTGTGAATGCTAAAGGAATAGAACAACTATATGAACATACATTGCTATATAGAATGTAATTTACTATAGTTATTAAGTAATTAGTTGTTTACTAACAGTGACATTTTCTTTTATTCTTAAAGAATAAACAACTTTATCTGAAAAAAGTATAGAGTTAGGAGTAGGAGATTTGCTGCTAGTCTAATTCTTGAAATTCTTTAATGTATGCTTTTGAAAAATTTTAAATGACTTCATTTTACCAATGTGTTGGGAGTTTTATTTGCTTGGTATGGATTTTGACTAGGTATGTTCTGTTTCCAAAATTTGTGATAATTGTTTTATGGTACAGTGATGTCCTGCTTTAAATATTTGTCTGATTGAAAACTGTTAAAGAGAAAATTGCATTTTAGACAAGCTTCTGCTTATTTTTAGTGTCCAGCTCAATATTGTTTATTCTCTGAATCTTTTTCTCATTACTTCAGAATTCATTGCTTCTTCACCTGGGCTATTATGCATATTTTTATTATTTATCACTTTTCATATGTTTTTTAAAATTAATTAATTTATTATAAAGATGTGGGGTACAATTCAGGGTTAGGTATACAAACATTGATCATGCAGGTACCCTTGTTGATGAGGTATGCCCCTCCTCCCCTAGCAGTTTCCCTCAACTGCCAATCCCACCCCCCATCCCCTGACAGTTTCCCATTACTGCCAATCGCTTTCTTATAGCATTATAATTGTCAAGGTCCTCTTGTGAGTGAGAACATATGGAACTCTGTTCTTTGTTTCTGTGATAAATTACTGAGTATGATTGACTCCACATCCATCCAAGTTGCTGCGAAGTCCATATATTTGTCTTTCTTTATGGCTGCATAATATTCCATTTGTATATATGTACCATATTTTTTTTATCCAGTCCAGCTTCGATGGGCAACACGGTTGGTTCCATGTTTTTGCTATTGTGAATAGAGTTGCAACAAACATACGTGTGGAGGTATCTTTGTTGTAGAATAATTTGAGTTCCTCTGGGTATATTCCCAAGAGGGGAATTGCTGGGTCATATGCAAGGTCAATTTCTAGTTCTTTCAGAAATCGTCACGCTGTCTTCCAAAGAGGTTGCACTAGTCTGCATTCCCACCAGCAGTGTAGAAGTGTTCCTTTTTCTCCACATCTTCGCCAGCATCTGTTGTTGTTTGTTTTATTAATGAAGGCCATTCTTACAGGGGTTAGGTGGTATCTTAATGTGGTTTTGATTTGCATTTCTCTGATGATGACTGAGGCTGAGCACTTTTTCATGTGTCTGTTGGCTGCCTGTATATCTTCTTCTGAGAAGTGTCTATTCATGTTTTTTGCTCACTCTTTAAAGGGGCTGTTTGGACCCCCACCTATCACCATACACAAATATTAACTCTAAATGAATCAAAGACCTAAACATAAAACCTCAAACTATAAGAATCTTAGAAAATGCAGGAGACACCTTTATGGAAATTGGAACTGGGAACCAATTCCTATTCAGAACCCTAAAGTCCAATACCTTAAGACATAATATGTTATAGTTACATGTTTATAATCTCTCCAAGAGTTGCTTATATTTTTGTCTCCAAAACTCATGAACATACTTTGAACACATTTGGTGTTCAGTCATTTTTTTTTCATTGAATTCTTATGTCCGTATATTGGAAAGCCAACACTTAAATTCTAATAGTTAATATATTAGAAATGAAGATTGTGTTCAATTACATCACTGCTTAAAAAACAGTATTCCATGTAATGAGTGTTTCCTCTGGTTGAAAACTTCTATTTCAGACATTTTTTTTTCTCTTTTAATTTTTTTATTTTAAAGATGTCAGGTACAAGTCAAGGTTAGGTATACAAATGTTCATTATGCAGGTACACTTGTTGATGAGGTGTGTCCCCCCATCCCCTGGCAGATTCCCACTTCTGCCAATCCTGCTTCCCAACCCCACCTCCCAGCAGTTTCCTGCTACTGCCAATCCTTTTCTTAAAGTATTATGATAACTATTCAAGGTCCGTTTATGATTGAAAACTTGTGATACTCAGTTCTTTGTTTCTGTGACACATCACTCAGTATTATAGACTCTAAGTCTATCCAAATTGCTGTGAAGTTCATGATTTTGACCTTGATGACTGTGTAAGATTCCATTGTGTATGTGTACCACATTTTTTTATCCAGTCCTCTTTTGATAGATAGCACAGTTGACCCCATGTTCTTGCTATTGTGAACAATGCTATGAATAACATACATGTGCAGGCATCATCTTTATAAAGTGATTTGAGTTCTTCCGGATATATTCCCAATAGGGGGATTGCGGGGTCATATGGAAGGTCAATTTTTAGATCTTTTAGGAATCACCATGCTGTTTTCCACAGAGGCTGGACTAGTTTACACTCCCACCAGCAGTGTAGAAGTGTTCCCTTTTCCCCGCATCTTCGCCAGCATCTATTGTTTTTTGAGTTATTGATGATGGCCATCTTGATGAGTTAGGTGGTACCTCAGTGTGGTTTTAATTTGCATTTCTTCGATGATTAGTGAGGCTGAGCATTTTTTAATGTATTTGTTGGCTGCTCATATGTCTAATTTTGCGACGTACCTATTCACATCTTTTGCCCACTTTGTAATGGAGATATTTGCATTTTTATTTTTGGCATATTTGAGTTCCTTGTAGATCCTAGGTGTTACGCCTTTGTCAGACATACAGTTGACAAATATTTTTTCTAATCCTGTGGGCTGTCTCCCTGCTCTCTGTATGGTTTCTTCAGCTTTGTAGAAGCTCGTCAGTATGATGAGGTCCCACTTGTCTATCTTATCTCTTATGGCATGGGCACTTGGGGTTTTGATAAGGCATTGATTGCCAGTTCCAACTTCCATAAGGGTGTCTCCTGCATTTTCTAAGTTTCTTATAGTTTGAGGTTTTATGTTTAGGTCTTTGATCTAATTAGAGTTGATTTTTGTGTATGGTAATAGGTAGGGGTCTTGTGTTAATCTTCTGCATGTGGTCAGCCAGTTTTTCCAACACCATTTACTGAATAGGTTCTCCTCTCCCCAGTGGTTGGTAGTGGAGGCTTTGTCAAAGATGAGTTGGTTGAGAAATTGAGATTTTGCTTCTGGAATCTCTATCCTTTTCCATTGGTCTGTATGCTTGATGTTGTACCAATATCAGGTTGTTTTGATTGTTGTAACTTAAAAGTTTGAAGTCTGGGAGTGTGATACCTCCTGCTTTGTTTTTTTTTGCTGAGGATTGTTTTGGCTATTTGTGCTCGTTTGTTTTCATATGAATTCCTGTATTGTCATTTCAAGGTCTGAGAAGAGTGCTGCTGGTAATTTAATGGGTATTGCGTTAAATCTGTAGATTGCCTCAGGTAGGATGGACATCTTGACAATGTTGATTCTTCCAATCCATGAGTATGGAATATTTTTCCATTTTTTTGTGTCTTCTTGGATTTCTTTGAGCAGTGTTTTGTAGTTCTCATTGTAAAGGTCTTTCACTTCTCTGGATAGGAAGATAGCAAGGTATTTCATTTTTGTGTGCGTGTGACTATTATGAATGGGATTGTGCTTTTTATTTGGGCTTCTGTTTGTTTATTGTTGGTGTATAGAAATGCAACTGTCTTTTGCACATTTGTTTTATACTCTGAGACTTTGCCAAAGTCCTTTATCAGTGCAAGGAGGTTTTTGACAGATTCTTTTGGGTTTTTGAGGAATAGAATCATGTCGTCTGCAAAGAGGGATAACTTGACTTCCTCTTTTCCTGTTTGGGTACCCCTGATCTCCTTATCTTTCCTGATTGCTCTACCTAGGATTTCTAAAACTATGTTGTAAAGGATGGATGAGAGTGGGCATCCTTGTCTTGTTTCTGTTTTCAGAGGAAATGGTTCCAATTGCTGTCTGTTTAGCAGTATGCTGGCTATGGGTTTCTTTAGTTGGCTCTTATTATTTTGAGGTATGTTCCTTCTATGCCTGGGTGTTCAAGAGCTTTTATTAAGAAGGGGTGTTGGATTTTATCCAAAGCTTTTTCTGTGTTTAATGATTTAATCATGTGGTTTTTGTTTTTATACCTGTTGATGTATTTAACTACATTTATGGTCTTATGAATGTTGAACCAGGCTTGTAACCTGGGGATGAAGCCTAGTTGGTCATAGTGGATGATTTTTTTAGATGTGTTGTTGAATCCAGTTTGTTAGGATCTTGTTGAGAATTTTAGCATCTATGTTCATCAAGGATATTGGCCTATAGTTCTCTTTCTTTGTTAGATCTTTACCTGGTTTGGGTATCAGTGTGATGGTAGCTTTGTAAAAAGATTTGGGGAGAGTTACATCTTTCTTAATTTCTGGAATACTTTCAATAGGATTGGTATCAGTTCCTCCTTGTATGTTTTTTAGAATTCTGCTGAAAAGCCATCTGGTCCAGGCCTTTTTTTTTTTTTTTTTTTTTGGTAGGAAATTTTCTTATGACCTAGGCAATTTCCTTGACTGTAATTGGTCTATTCAGGGTCTTGATTTCTTCTTGTTTCAACCTGGGGAGGTTGTGTAATGTCAGAAAGTTCTCCATTTCCTTTAGGTTTTCAAGTTTGTTTACATACAAGTGTACGTAGTAGTCTCTGATAATCCTTTGTATTTCTTCAGGATCAGTTGTGACTTCGTCATTTGCATTTCTGATTGAATTTATTTGGGCTTTTTCTCTCTTTTTCTTGGTCATTCTAACTAGGGGACCATCAATCTTGTTTATCCTTTCAAAGAACCAGCTTTTTGTTTCATTGATTTTTTTTGTATTATCTTTTTGTCTTCTATGTCCCAAATTTGGGCTTTTATTTTGGTGATCTGGATTCTTCTGCTGAAGTTAGAGTTTTGGTGGTCTTGCTTTTCCAGCTTCCTTAGATGATTTGTTAGGCTGTTAACTTGTGATCTTTCTATTTTCTTTGTGTGTGTTCATAGAGGTAGGAATTCCCCTCTTAGTACTGATTTTATTGCATCCCAAGGATTTTGGTAAGATGTTTCTCCATTTTCATTTGTTTCCAGGCATCTTTTAATTTCTGTTTTGATTTCCATGTTGACCCAGGAGTTGTTTAGCATCATACTGTTTAGTGTCCATGTCTTTGTGGTTTTTAGGGGAACTTTGTTGGTGTTGATATTTATTTTTATTCTATGTGGTCTGAGAAGGCGCATGGCAGGATTTCAGTCTTATTAAATTTGTTTATGCTTGATTTATGGTCCAGGACGTGGTCGATCTTAGAATACGTTCCATGTGGTGATGAGTAGAATGCATATTCCATGTTTGTTGGGTGGAGTGTTCTGTAGGTATCAGTTAAGTTTATTTGGTCAAGCGTTATGTTGAGGTTCTGAATCTCCTTGTTGATTTTTTGTCTTGATGATCTGTCTAGGGTTGTGAGTCGGATATTTAAGTCCCCAACTATGATAGTGTTAGAGTCAATATCTTTTTTAAGTTTACCCAGAGCTGCTTTATGAAAGTTGGTGCTCCTATGTTGGGTGTATATATGTTTAGGATGGGTATTTCTTGTTTATGGATTGAATCTTTATCATTATGTAGTGACCTTCTGTATCTTTTTAAATTTTTGATAGCTTAAAGCTTATTTTATCTGAAATTGTGACTCCTGCTTTCTTTTGTGTTCCATTCGCCTGAAATTTTGTTGCCTATCCTCTTACTTTGAGTCTGTGAGTGTCCTTTCTGGTGAAGTGAGTCTCTTGGAGACAATATATTGTTGCCTCATGATATTTTATCCATTTTGCCATTCTATGTTTTTTTTCAGTGGTGCATTTAGTCCATTCACATTCAGACTAATTATTGAAATGTGAGAGTTTATTCCCGTCATGAGGTTCTTATAGAGTTTGTTGTTCCTGTTTGTTTGCTGTCTTTCTTTTGATTTTTGGGTTGATTCATGTGTGTTTTCAATCTTTTTCCTGCATTTTTGTGATGGGTGTTGTCATTCTTTTTTCTCCCCTTTCTTCTGTGTTTAATACTTTCTTAAGTGTTTCTTGTATAGCTGGTCTGGAGGCAGCATAAGCTCTTAGGGATTGAATGTCTGGAAAAGATTTTAATTCTCCATCACTGATGAAGCTCATCTTAGCTGGGTAGCTCATTCTTGGTTGAAATTGTTTATCTTTGAGAACTTTGAAGACTGGGCTCCAAACCCTCCTAACCTGAAGTGTTTCTGTACATAAATCTGCTGCTATTCTAATTGGTCTTCCCTGATAGGTAGTCTGACCTTTTTCTCTTGCTGCCTTGAGGATTTTTTCATTTATACATATTTTGTGAAAGCAAATTCCTATGTGTCTAGGAGTTGATCTTCTCATTTAATGTGTTGCAGGGGTTCTCTGAATCCCTTGTGTTTGACTGGTTGCATCATTGATGAGATGAGGGAAGTTTTCTTATATGATTTCATGGAATGTTTGTTCCAGGGAGATCTCTGTCTGTCTATCTGCCTTGGGGATTCTAATTAATCTTAGGTTTAGCCTCTTGAAATAATCTCCTCTTGGATGTTTTGTTCTGTCTTTTTAAGCTTCTTTTCTATGTTTTTAACAGTTGGGGTTAGTTTTATATTTTGGTCCTCAAGCTCTGAGGTTGTTTCTTCTGCTTGGCTAATTCTGCTTTCCATGCTTATCAGTTTGTTATATATTTCATTCACTGTATTCTTTATTACTGTTATCTCAGTTATCAGCTCCTTCATCCTTTCCTCTTGTCTCTCCTCAAGTCTATTTATTTTCTCTATTAATGTCTTGATATCTGGGTTTGTGGTTTGAGACCATTTTGAAGGCTCCTCATTGTTTACATTCCAAAGTCTGTATTCTCAGTGTCTGACCTCCCAGGGGTCTGAGATCCATATACTTCTTTTGGTTTTTATTCATTTATGTGGACTCCCCATCCCCTTTATTAACCTCTTCTTTAATTCTGTTGTTCAGGGTTGGGCGGTAGCTTTTACTTCTTTATTGCTCAATCTCCTATTCTTCCTTATGTGAATCCTCTGGCTTTGTTCAATTCTGAATCTGGACTGTGGGTTGAGGTCTGTACTTTTTGCAGTTTTGAGATTTCATTAAGGGGGAAGCTGTGATTCAGAAACTATTTGCAGATCCCAGTATCCACTGACAGGTATATGGATCCCTTGGAACTCACTTCCCACTGCCTTACAATCTGTCCATGCAGTGGGGGTGTGGGCTTGCTCCCTGAAAGCACATTGAGGTAAGAAAAAGGAAAAGAATGGGAAAAGGAAGGAGGGGGATGAGAGGAAAGTGGGGAGAGAGAAAAATAAGATGGAAAACAGATAGGCATACCAACTAACAAATGAAAAGAGACACAAAGGCAAAAGATTAAGCAAACTAAAATCTGCAGACAATCATACAAACACACAAAACAATGAAAACCCTCCATTGATGTACTTTCCCTTCAAAAATACCCATACACAAACAAGAAGTCTTAAAAAAAGTAATAAAATAATAAGAACAAAGCAAGTACAAAAACGTAATCAAAACAGAGAGAAAAAACTAAAACAAAAAACCAAACAGAACAAGCAAAACAAACGTACAAACCAAAAAAATAAAACTCTCTCTGAGGTTGTTCCTGTAAGTTCAACTTCCTTTCAGCTCTGATCTCTAGCCCCTCCCCTCTGCTCTCAGCTAGGCTGATAGGGTTTCTCTCAGCATGGATCAGATGCCCCAGGCCTACTGTGGGAGAAGAGTGGATCAGATCTGGATTCACCCAGCTTGCTGCCTGTCAATTCTCCCACTCAGATCTGATGTTTCTGTGTCCAATCCAGCATGGGGTAGGGGCTTCTGTCTCTCTGAGTTTGATGAGATTACCCCTAGGTCCCAAGTTGGAGGCTGAGTGGAGCTGGGTGGGGTGATACAGGTGATACAGAGAAAATGACTCCAGTTGGTGTTTCCTCGCTGGTGGTGGGGCTCCTCTCCAGCTCTCCCCGATCTTCTCTCTCCAAGGATCGTATCCAAGACTCTATCCACTTTGCTGTCACAGTTGATGGTGTGAGCTAAGCGCCAGGTGATGAGAATCAGCTGTATTCAGCAGGCTCTTCTCAGGAGAGTCCCGAGAACAGCAGACAATCCTGTGTGCTGGTGGCTACAATCTCAGGGTGGTGGGGGGTTACAGCCATCTCTGGAGGAGAGCCCCAGGTACATGAACCCGAGTCTCCCCTCGGACAGACTTTCACTCACCCACCAAAACACACTCACTCATGCAGAGAGTCTTTATGGACGCTTGCTTTTGTGGAGACTCTCACAGACTGACCTGTGCTGTTGCCATCTTGCTGGAAATCCTATTTCAGACATTTAACAAGACTTCATTTGATCTTTTGGTCTAAAATACACTATTTAGATAGCATAAATGCTTATTTTCATGACTCAAGTAGATAGATGCAAGAAGTAGTTATCTTGTCACTGATTACGAAATCGTTAAAGAGAATGATTATTACTGATTACCTCTTTGCATTTTGAATCAAAAACCCAAATTCCATAAAAATTAAGTGTTCCTAGAACTATTCAGAAGTGTGTTTTTGTGTAGTGACATAATTACTAGCAGGCATTCATAACCATTTACTAGATGAGGTGCCCTTAAGTATAATTAATCAATATAATTCTTATACTTTTGGATTTTTATATTCTTTTCAGAGATTTCTGATTCTTATTTCTTTCCTTTGTTTTAAGAAACTTTTTTTTTTTTTTTTTTTTGGAGTTGGAGTGTCACTCAGTTGCCCATGCTGGAATACAGTGGCACAGTCACCACGTTGCCCAGGCTGGTCTTGAACCGATAGGCTCAGGCATTCATCTTGCCTTGGCCTTCCAAAGTGCTGGGATTACAGGCTTGAGCCACCACACCCCGCTGAAACTTTGCTTTTTGAGTCAGTGTATTACTTTCATCCAGGCTGGAGTGCAATGCACAGTCATAGCTACCACAGCCTTGATCTGCTGGGCTCAGACTATCCTTCCACCTAAGCCTTCCAAGTTGCTGGAACTACAGGCATGTGCCACCATGCCTGGATAATTTTTTTTTTTTTAGTGTAAGATGAGTTTTCACCATGTTGCCCAGGCTGGTCTTGACCTTCTGGGCTCAGGCAGTCCTCTCACCTCAGTCTCCCAAAATGCTGGGATTACAGGCATGAGGCACTGTGCCTGGCCAAGAAACTTTTTTTGAAAAATTCTATTTATTCATTTATTCAACAGTTGTATATTTAACATCTACTATATGTTTGAGAAACAGAGTTAGGCCAAATCTGTTATAAGTGAATAAGACAGATAAAGTTTCTGCTGTTAGAATTAAGGGTAAGCCAAGCTCGGTAGCTCAGCCTGTAATCCCGCGTCTTTGGGAGGCCGAGGTGAGTGGATTGCCTGAGTCCACGGGTTTGAGACCCGCCTGGGCAGTGAGACCTCATCTCTACAATAAATCAAAAAATCAGCCGGGCGTGGTAGCGCATGCCTGTAATTCCGGCTACTCAGAAGGCTGAGGTGGAAGGATCTCTGGAGCCCAGCAGGTGAGGCTGCGGTGGCTGGGAGCAGCCACTGCACTCCAGTCTGGGCGACAGAGTGAGACTCTAACTCAAAAAAAAAAAAAAAAGGGTAAATAATTAAGGGATAAATAAACGCTTGCCCATTTAACCAGTGTTTACTGACTGACTGCCTACCATGTGCTAGGCATTGCTCTGGGAATTGCGGTTACAGTAGTAAAAAGTAACAGAAGTTCATACCCTCTCTTAGCTTTCATTCTAATAGAAGAATAACAGAATAAGAAAGGAAGGCTAACTTTATAAAGACTGATCAGGAAAGGCCTATCTATGAAAGTGTTATTTGAATTGAGAACTAAAGGACGAGAAAGAACCAAAGGAAAAAACTATTTAAGACCAAACAACAATTACCAGAATAGGAACAAATTCATCATGTTTGATGCACATCGGTTTGTAGTTTTCAAGATGGTAATATTATGGAATTTACTAATGCTTTTGGTTTTTTTAAATTAATTATAAAGTGTAGGTATCATTTGTGAAGTTTTGTGAGAGAGAGTAGATAGCAAAGAGTGAACAATTTGAGGACAGATACCACAGCCAGATAGAAACTCCAGAGAAAAGAGAATATACAAACCACAGAAATGCATGAGGGTTGCTGGACAGTGTTAAAAGTCTACTTGTAGCTTTGTTATCTTGAGTTTAAAGTGAAACTAGTCAAAATGGTTGTGTGTTTTTTCCAGCTTTGAGAGGTGTGAAGGAGGTGTAGGATTTAACCAGAGTTGTTTTTTCCTTAAGAGAATGTGGAGAAAGAGAGGAAAAGAGTGTTGAGGACATTTGCAAAGAAGTCACAATAATACAAATTATAGAGTCCATGGTAGGGAGGGAGAAATGGGTAGGGAATCAAAACTGAAGAGGGCTGATGGACCCAAAGAAAGTAGATAAACAATAAATTGGTGGTGTGAATGAGGTTGGAGAGTGTTTAGAGGAAGTGACATATGAACTGGGACAAGTAGGTGTTAGCGGTAGGAAGAGATGGTGTCTATTAAGACCCTTAAGCAAGAAAGAACTGACCAAAGAAATTTAGAGTAGCTGGATCATTGTATATGAGAGAAGAAGTGTTGCAAGATGAGACTAGGAAATTAAGCAAGGGCCATATTTTAGATGAGACTAGGAAATTAAGCAAGGGCCATATTTCAAAGAACCTGAAGGAGATTTCATCTTAAAAGCAATGGAGAGGACCCACTATTGAGTTTTACATAGAGGCGTGACATAAAATACAAATCACTTATAAAGTGTTGAATTTTCTTAAATGAGGAAGTTGAATTTTATCATCTCTAAGGTACATTCTGAAATTCTTTGTTTCATTGTAATACCTGCGTATAAAGAAGTAAACAAAAAATGATATGAATATATCTCTTATTTTAATATTAAAAGAATTAATGACAATATGGGACTAGATTAAACATAGAAATAAAGCCCTGCTTAGAAAGCATTATTAAACTCATTAATCTGTTTGCAAATGAGAATTGAAATTAGATTTTATGTGACTCTGAAGTATGTTTTGTTACTGTTGTATATTTTCTATCTTATCAGTGGAAATATTAGATAATTTCCCATGAGTTTATGTGTGCCATTTAATATCCTCAGTCAAATGTAGATGAAACTGTACTTTTTCCTTCTAGGAATTTAAACCTTTGAGATGTTTCCATTAATTAGAAAAACAATCATCTTTGATAACTTTCCTGATCCTTCTGATACATGGGAAATCACTGAAACAATTGGCAAAGGCACTTATGGGAAAGTTTTTAAAGTTTTGAATAAGAAAAATGGCCAAAAAGCAGCAGTCAAAATTCTGGATCCAATTCATGTAAGTCACATTTTCTTTCTAATTAACTTTGTTTTTATCTGTATTAAGCAGTTAAAAAATCTATAAGTATCTTTTTTTTTTTTTTTGAGTTGGAGTCTCACTCTGTCACCCAGGCTGGGAGGGCAATGGCACGCTCCCGGCCACTGCAGCCTCAACCTGCTGGGCTTCGGTGATCCTTCCACCTCAGCCTTCCAAGTAGCTAGAACTACAGGCGTGCGCTACCACACCCGGCTAATTTTTGATTTATTGTAGAGATGAGGTCTCACCAAGTTGCCCAGGTGGGTCTCGAACCCGCGGACTCAGGCAATTTACTCACCTCGGCCTCCCAAATCGCGGATATACAGGCTGAGTCACCGAGCCTGGCCCTTTTTTTTTTTTTTTTTTTGAGTTGAAGTCTCATTCTGTCACCTAGGCTGGAGTGTAGTGGCAAAATCACAACCACCGCAGCCTCGACCTGCTTACTCAGGTGATCCTTCCGCCTCAGCCTTCCATGAAGCTGTAACTACAGGTGTGCACCACGACACTCAGTTAATTTTTTGATTTATTGTAGAGATGAGGTTTTGCCAAGTTGCCCAAGCTGTTCTCGAACCTGTGGGCTCAGACAGTCCTCTCACCTCAGCCTCTCAGAGTGCTGGGATTATAGGTATGAGCCACTGTGCCTGGCTTAAGTCTATAAGTATCTTATTTTGATTTGCTCATCACAGTGCATTCTTACACAGGTTACAATTTGAAAAAAAAATGTGCCAGGCTTGGTGGCTCAGCCTGTAATCCCAGCGCTTTGAGAGGCCGAGGTGAGTGGATTGCCTGAGCCCACGGGTTCGAGACCCGCCCGGGCAACTTGGTGAGACCTCATCTCTACAATAAATCAAAAAATTAGCTGGGTGTGGTAGCGCGCGCCTGTAGTTCCACCTACTTGGAAGGCTGAGGTGGAAGGATCGCTGGAGCCCAGCATGTTGAGGCTGTGGTGGCCGGGAACATGCCACTGCACTCCAGTCTGGGAAACAGAGTGAGACTCCAACTCAAAAAAAAAAAAATGTAAAAGTCTACTTGTTTGATTTTCCTGCTTTATGTGCTTACCATATATTATAAGGCACAATAAGTACTTGATAAATGAATTAATAAGTGTATAAGCTCATAAATAAATGTAATAAGGCGATTCAAAATTATTTTAGATTTCAAAAATCTGTGAAAATACACTCATGGATCTAGAAGTAACCCTAAAGTGTCATCTTAACCCTATAATGTCATCTTAAATTCTACTTTTCTTTCTGCATTTATTTAGACTTCAAGCAGAATTTCAAACTGAAGAGAGTTTTTAAAAAATTAAATTTCTTTCAGAGAGGGAAATTAATTTTCAGGTTTGCTTAAATGTTTTCAATGGCAAAATGGTATGGATTTATAATGAGCATGAGATTGTCTCATTATGAAGAATTGAGTTTTACATTCAGTTTTGCTGGTCTATGCTTAAGTGAAACCATAATGGGTGTCCCCTTATTGCTTTTTTGTGGGTAACAGTTGTGATAAGGGAAACTACCAATCCTTTTCTCAGGAGACTGCTGAGATTCTATGGTTTGGAAATGAGGGCTGGGACTTTTGAAATACCTTCAGGCTTCTGGGAGATACTTTGCTCTCCTGTAGCACAGGGGTGAGCCAAAATGAGCTCAGTAACCACATACTCCCCAATTTCTATTAAGAGCAACTTCTCTAATTACGAGACTCTTGTACATGTGATGGGAACATGGCAGGATGGAAATGATAAAATGTATTTGGAGAGAACATCGAAGTCCTAGATCCTTGTCACAGCTTACCCACTGACAAACTGTAAGACAGTACAAAAGGATCTGTGGGTCTCTGTTTGTTCATCTTAGAATTGCACTTTCTTTTTTGATAGTTTATTTTCACTAAACCTATTATAACTACACAATTCCATATTATTTTGAGTAGAGGAGAAGGGGGGGTAGGCTTAAATGAGGAAAAAAATGAGAAGCATTGTACTCAGGCTTAACTGATGCTGAAGGTCTTCACATTCCTCTATTGAAAATATCTAACCATTTAAACTGAAGGAAGAGAGGCACAAGTTAAATTTTACCAAAAGGACTTTATGTCTCTTTCCTCTAACCTTTGCTTTTAGGGATTGGGATGTGTGGCAGCAAGAGAAAGGACTTCAGCTTGATCCCGTTGTCAGGCCTCATTGTTAGTGTGTCTCTCCTCTTCCCTTCCTTCTTGATAGAGAGAAGAAATGGCTTATGATACATTACCCATTATTCTTTCATAATTTACTTATGTGTGGTGTACTTACAAACCTTATAAATCATGTTTGGTACTATTACTTTAATGAAATACTGATTTTATAACTATAGTACTTAAATTTGTTATTTTGCTTTTATTCTTGTCACAATACTTATGTTTTCCTAATAAGTATTTATTTATTCTTCATTCATCTTGCAAGTCAAATAGAAAAGATATATAGCTAAGAGATTATAATCTTAAATATATTTAAAAGCATCTAAGCATTTTACAAAGATTTTTAAAAATTAAATTATTCTTGGATGGGTCATTGGTACTTTGGGAAACTAAGGCAAGTGGATTGTATGAGCTTTTAGGTTCAAGATCAGCCCAGATAACTTGGCGACACCTTGTCTCTACAATTAAAAAAAAAATTAACCGGATGTGTTAACACGCACTTGTAGTTCCGGCTACTTGGAAGACTGAGGTGGAAGGATCACTGAAGCCCAGCAAGTCAATACTGGGGTGGCCAAGTGTGCCACTGCACTCCAGCCTAGGTGACAGAGTGAGACTCTGACTCAAAAAAAAAAAAATTAAATCAGTCTTACTATTATGTATTTTTCATTAGTAGTTTTTTTCTCTAAGGGGGATTAAATGAGCAATATTAGAAGGTAGACTTTGAAGTCTATACCTGGATTTTACAATAACCCACTCTGACTGTGATATCTCTGAGCTTGACTTTCTGCCTTCAAAAATTAGAACTCAGGCTTAAATTTATTTCTATCTCAATGATTTCATGATTCTGTGGTAAAACAACATAGACATTAAGTGTCACTGTAAAATCAGTATTGGTAAAGCTCTCTCTTATTTACTACTCTGAGTTGTTTCACATATATGTGATTTTCTAGAAAGATGAGTAAGTGGCTATCTTGCATTTTTATTGATAAGAGAGCAACTTATTCTACTTCTGGTGAATGAGCTTTTGGTTCACTAAAGGTTATATGCCATCTATATAATTTAACTCTGTTTTACTTTTTTTGAAAAGTGGGAATTTATGGTTTGTATGACTGGTTTTGGGATAACATCCAAATCATGTCTTCCAAAGAAACAAAATGAACCAGATTTCTAATCCTAAAAGTATTTATTTAAAGTCAATGGCTTTGCCATTGTGACAAAGTTAGTAATATAAAACAAAGCAAACTTATCTGGAGTAGTTCTCTATAGATTTTTTTCTAATTGCCTATAAAAATAGACCATTATTTATCCCTTTTAAAATCCCCTGAAATTAATATAGCTTAAGATACATTTGATTAGCATAAAATCACAATATCCTCTCTTAAACAATTGGAGAAATTTCAGTACATAGTATATGTAAAATAAAAGCTATCATGACCTTGCTTTGACAAAATTAGATTCTTTATTTGGTAGTCTATGTTTCTTTGCCATTATTCATGCTTTTCTGACAGTTTTCTTTTTATGACTTTTTGAAACTAGGATATTGATGAAGAGATTGAAGCAGAGTATAACATCTTAAAAACACTATCTGACCATCCTAATGTGGTCAAATTCTATGGAATTTACTTTAAGAAGGACAAAATCAATGGAGATAAGCTGTGGTTGGTTCTTGAAGTAAGTGCTTCAATGTTATTTGCATGGGTGGAAACTTGTAGTGTGGTTCTGAAATGACTTACTATTTATGTATTGTCAACACCATAAAACAATTCTAGTAAGTTCCTGATCTGTCATATCCTCAGTAGAATGCTATGCCTAGTTCTGGACTTGTCATCTTAAGATACACATCAGGAAATTAAAATTACAAAGACTACTACAGATTAAAAGGAGATGACTCCACAATAAAAGATTAAATAAATTGAGATTATTTTTTCCTACAGAAAAACAAGTTAAAAGAGATTTCATTATAATATTTATTTATTCACCTATATTTTGTTTAGTTAACATGTGACTGAGGCTCTGTGCCAGGTACTCGGATATAAGAGAAAATTAATGTTAAGTGAGGCTTCATTAGAACAAATAGTGAGCTGTGATTTTCTGTCTTTATTGAATGCTAATGACTTAAACTACAGAACCAGATGTTTTTTTTGTTTTGTTTTGTTTTTGAGTTGGAGTCTCACTCTGTTGCCCAGACTGGAGTGCAGTGGCTGCTCCCAGCCACTGCAGACTCGACCTGCTGGGCTCCGGCGATCCTTCCGCCTCACCCTTCCAAGTAGCTGGAACTATAGGTGCATGCTACCACACCTGGCTAATTTTTTTGATTTACTGTAGAGATGGGGTCTCGCCAAGTTGCCCAGGTGGGTTTCGAACCCACAGGCTCAGGCAATCCACTCACCTCAGCCTCCCCAGGTGCGGAATTACAGGCTGAGCCACGGAGCCCGGCTGGGAACCACATGTTTACATTTATGGGGAAGAAAACTTACTAAAAGTAGTGTAGATACTGAGTATGTTGCCAAAGAGAAGTAGAGTCTGTCTTTTTAAGTCCCGAGAGTAGGTTTTATTTGTTTGAACAGTCCTCTGTAAGGCAGGAATACTAGGAGGTACTTTACTAAGACTTCCAGCCCTAAAAGAATTCGATTTTTCTGATTTTCATTGAACATTATTTTTTAAGTGAAGTAATTGTTAATTCTAATAAGATCTATTAGAATTTTTAAAAGTTGTTTTGTGTCAAACTCAACAACAGTAAACACCTTTGACTACTGTAACAGCATGTACTTATTGTGCTCAGTGGCATTTTATTAGCATTTGACTATTTCTTTTTTAATGTTCCATTGATTTTCCTGAAGTGGCACTGTCTTAATTTCGTTGTACTGCTATAACAATAAAACACAGACTGGGTAATTTATAAAGAAAAGAAATTTGTTTCTCACAGTTCTGGAGGCTGGAAAGTCTAAGATCAAGGAACCCACAGATTCAGTTGTCTGGTGAGGCCTGCCCTCTGTTTCCAAGATGGTACCTTTTTGTTGCATCCTTTGGAGGGAAGGAATGCTGTGCCCTTACATGGTGGAAGGCAGAGGGCAAAAGTATATAATGTTGCATGAAGTCTCTGTAAACAGACTCTTAATTCCATTCATGAGGAACGGCCTCTCATGGCATAGTTATCTCCTAAAGACCTCATGTCTTAACATTATCACATTAGGCATTAAGTTTCAATACCTGAAACACATTCAAAGCATAGCAGGGATAATACTTATGTATAAATTATATTATTTTATGTTTTATATTCATATTTTTTCTATTATGTTTTTAAGTGATTCTACAAATAATTATTGTAGAAAATACTTGAAACTATTAAAAACACTATTAACATTTAACATATTTGCTTCATATTTGTATGTTCAAAATGGTTTACAATATTACTTACGAAATTATCCTACCTTTTCACCTAATAAAATTTCAGATAGACTTCATCATTGATATCTTTTTGAAAGTAAATACATTCTACATTCACTTGGTTAATAGAAAGCAGATAGTACCAAATTACTGATAAGATAAAACAATAAACATGTAAGTCCAGTTTAGCAGTGCCACCTTCTCTTGAACAAGTCTGCACTTTTGATGTATTGTGATTGCTGTACCTGGAAAAGAATGGCTGAGCTTCTGTACTATCTCATTTAGTAATCCATGCTCTTAATTTTAACAAGATTGTCAACCGCATATTAGGGACTTTATGAATGCCATGCATCTGACCTCTTTGGTATCATTTTGCTGCTCACCTAGGTGAAACCCACTGACTCCTAGATCCCATGGCCTTTTCTTTCCAAGTTTATGGTTTTATTTTGCACATTATGTAGTAATATGTGTCTCACTCCCATTTTCCACTTTGCTAATGTTACCAAGCCTTGAATTCTTCCAATTCAGTTTCTGTAGGGAACAAAATTTCTCATCTCTCAATCTGGAGGTACATTTGTGAGGAGTACTCAGACAGACTCCTTGATGTTGACGTTTTGTATGTGGGATAAGAAGGTGTTAAATGTTTTGACTGGAGACTTGCTATGTTGCTTAGTCTGATCTCAAACTCTCATGCTCAAGCTATCCTCCCATCTCAGCCTCCCAAAGTGCTGGGTTATAGGCGTGAGCCACTGCACCTGGCCTGATTTCTTGTTTTCTGCCCCTCTCCTCTCAACTGCACTTCCACCTCCATTAGTCCCTAGCACAGTCTGGATTAATCTGCTCAGATGATCTGAAAATAGCCTCACCAAGTGTTCTAGTTTGTGGCTTCCTTTGCATTGCTAAGTCAGTTACCACTTGCTTATCTGCTTTCCATTTTGTAAAATTTTGCTGAAATTTTTTGCCCACTTCTCTCCCTTTTTTCTGTCCTTTTTAAACTTACGGTTTGCTAGCATTTTAATGGAAATCCATGGGTAGGAGGAAATAAATTTATGTGTTTCATCTACCACCTTTAATTATGATAAGGAGCCTTTCAAAATGTGAAATAGTGTTGTCAAGATCTTTTCATCATCTGGAAGCTGTATAGCATATTATTTTACAAAGTTTTAAAATGTTTTCAATAGCCATTTGTGTCCTGTAAAAATAGACTATTTATTTATGATTTCAGAATATAGTTGACCCTTGTACAATGTGGGGGCTGGGGCACCAACCCCTCATGCAATCAAAGATCTGTGTATAACTTTTGACTCCCCTAAAATTTAATAATAGCTTACTGTTGACCAGAAGCCTTAATGACAGTATAAACAGTTGATTAACCCATATTTTGTATGTTATATACATTAGATACTACATTCTTAAAATAAGCTAGAGAAAAAATGTTGTTAAGAAAATTATAAGGAAGAGAAAATATATTTACTATTCATTAAGTGGAAGTAGATCATCATAAAGGTCTCCATCCCTATTATCTTCACATTGAGTAGTCTTAGCAGGAGGAGGAAGAGGAGGGGCTAGTCTTGCTGTCTCACAAGTGGCACAGGCTAAGAAATTTGGCATGCAGGTGGACCTGCTCAGTTCAAACCCATGTTGTTCAAGGGTCAACTGCATTTTATATTTCTCTAATTTAAGATAGCTTTATATTTTTAGTTAAATCACATATAAGAGCAAAGTTAAACTTTTACTCATCTAAACCTTGTTGCCCAAGAAATAGAATATAAATGATGAACTTAAACCTTTTTTTGCCAAACATTAATGGGGAATTTTAGAATTTATGTTATGTTTGTGTATTTGAGATGTAATGTTGTGCAAGTCCTTGATGTAGTCTTGAATAGTTTTTTGTGTTTATATACTTCAAAACATTTTCAATAATGCATTTAAAATTTTTCTTCCATGTAAAATCTTTGGCAGATTATCATTTAAATGAAGATTCAGGTGTTCTGCTGAATGTAGGCCTAAATGGGCAAGGAAATTAAGATATAAATGTTTGCCCAGAACTTAGAAATATTGAATGGGATCAGTCATTGTCTTTTACATTTATTAAATTCTTATTCTAATATCTTGGCATTTCTCAGTATTGTCACCTGGAATTAAGTGAGAGATGGAAACTCCTGATCATAGTTAAATTTATTTTTGAGAAAGCAGAAAAGATTGATTTAAATGGTTGTGGAATATCCAGTACAAGTAAAGCAGCATCTTGATATAATGAATCAGGAGTCTTAACAGTTTCTTTAAACTCTGTCCTTGTATTTTATTATCAGATAGAGAATTGGAAATATCCCTAAATGACTTGAAAAAATGTAGTTTAATAAAATGATATTTGAGAAAGCTGATCTATTTGAACTTACAAACAGAGGAAAAGGCATAAAGAAAACAAGAAGTTGGCAAACTGTATAAGATAGTTGATTTGCATATGTAAATTAGACTAATTGTATATACACATAAGTGGCTAGATGTACACTTACCTGATTTATAAAAATGAATGGTGCAGGTGCTGCTTTAGAGGCACTTTCAGAAATTTGGCTTGTGACATCAATACTTTGTACTACAAAATGACTGCTAATTATATGTCTTATCATAATAAAGTCTAAATAAATTATTTTGCATGAGGATACCAAAAGGGGGGCAGTGGCTGTGATGTTATCCAGAAAGTCATGTTGACAACACTAGGCATTTAATGCGAATGTTCACAAAGAAGGTGTGTACTGGAGGGTGTGTGTCTGAGCAATGAGTGGCAATCCTCATTCTAAGCCTGGCATGTGGGGAAGGCTAGACTAACCTAGACAAACTCCTGTGAAATGACTTATCGCCATGAAAGAAAAATCATTTTACTTATATTTCAATATAGAATTGAAATCCTAAGAACAATGTTTTCCCAAATCTTGCTGGGCAGTCTGTTTTCTCTAGTTGTGATTTTTGAATTATTTCTTTTACTTTTTGATAACATTTTTCTATTTCTTATATTTTTCCTTCAGTTTGTTATTGGATATTTTTTGAGCATGAATGATATGCAAGACTCTGCTTAGGAATTATTTCCATCTTAACTTCATTTTTAGACTCTAAATGTTGCCCCGGGTTAGTAAAAGAGCACTAGTTACAGGCCTTCTGAGATTCCAGTTCCACACTTAAATGAAGTTTTATGCTGTGGAAACTGATTTGTTTTTTTACAGAATATCTATGGAGATTTTTACTGTCACTTAATATCTTAGGTTTGTCTAATGATATAGGCATAAAAGGAGAACTGATATTTTTGTTTGTTTTCACTTATGCCTCATTTTGAAATACCTTATGTATATTCCTTTCTGCCCATTGCCACCACACCTTTGACTGACCAGTTTAGTAAGATATAGGTATGTCTTTTTACTTTGTACTTCCTTTAACCCCTAGTGTCTACTGTTGAAGGTCAGTATATAGAAAGGGCGGGTGTGGGGAAGAACTGGGAAGCTGAGAGTTGGATCAGGATTCTGCATAACCTCCAGCATGGGGAGAGCAAAAAACAGTGTCAAAATTGAGTTCAGTCAGTCTTGTCTAAAGCATTTGCTGCTGATGAACACAAAGGGAAGAACTGAGATTTAACTGTAATTTTACCCTTCTTGGTTGGGTGAATGACCACATTTTAAGTATGTAAGGAAATCTAGACTTCTCTCTCAGGAGCTATTTGCTTAGTGTGCCTTCAACCATAATGGAGCCAAAATTCAGAGTTAGGGCATCTTCCTGTTGAAAGACCATTTCTTTCATAATCCAATTTTAGCTATAATTATTCCTTTCATGGTGGTGCTATACACTGCATTCTGTTATTCATCTGAATTGGTCCTGATTTGTTCATTCTTAATAGTGACATTGCTTTTTCTTTTTGCGTCCCAATTACAGCGATTTTTCTCTTTGAAATTATATCCCTTTCAGGAGATCAAAGACTGGCAATTACAGGTGGTATTTGAAAGTACAAAAATTCAGTAAATAGTCATAAAGCCTCTCAAATGCATATTTTAAGTCATTGAAGTGGCATTCATAGATATAAATACTACTCTCATGTGTCATACATTATTGGTTTTTCTGTTGCTATACTTACATCTAATAAGTAATATAAGGCCTGTCATGAGGAAAGGAAACATGGGGTGACAGAAAGATGAGTCAGAATGAATGTGTGCTTTCTGGTTTGGCGTAGTGGCTCACGCCTGTAATCCCAACATTTTGAGAGGATAAGGCAGAAGGATTGCTTGAACCCACAAGTCTGAGACCAGCATAGGCAACATAGCAAGACTTTGTCTCTACAAATATCAACAAATTATCCAGGCATGGTGGTGTGTGTCTGTAGTCCCAACTACTCAGGAGGCTGGGTTGGAAGGATCTCTTGAGCCCAGGAGATCAAGGCTGTCGCGAATTGTGATTGTGCCACTGCACTCCAGCCTGGGTGACAGATTAAGACCTCAACTTAAAAAGAAAAATGTGTGCTTTCTATTTGTTCAGCTATTAACCCTTTACTGTTTCTGCCCTGGAGGTAACATGTACACAGAAAGGAACATAAAGCCTTTGCAGCCTTGTATATTTGTGAGGGATCAGGAGAAGCAGGGCAGAAGTGGGCGGTGGGCTTTAGGTTCCCTGATAGCACAGCATCATCATTCCTTCTTCCTTTTGGCAGCTTACAGTCTCAGTGGAGTAGCAGACTGATGGCATGTTTTGTGTTCTTAGGGCTGGAACAAGCTTTCCTAGCTCTCATATAAAAGGCTGTTATTTGGTGTACTTGTAATGGAACAGATAGTCAGTTACCAAGAGTTGTTTCGTTTTGTTGTTGTTCAAAAGGCAAGATGGAAGAACAGTCTAAATGTACTTCTTTATACTTTTCTAACCTAGGAAATATATAAAGATTATATATAACTCTTGTTATGTTTTTCTTCCCTAATTGTATTTCAGTGCTCACAAAAGCATCTACTTCTCTGAATAGGAGTGCAGGTTTATAGATAACTTCAGAGATAAATAAATATGAAGTGGCCAGAGATATTTTGCTGTTTAACAAATTAGTAGATTTTGATTGTACACACTAAAATATTTATTCTTATAAGTTATTTTCTCTTTGTTAAAATAGGTTTCTTATTGACAGCATTGCCAACGTGTGATAGTGTTTTCCTAAGAATTTAAAAATATTTTAGTGTAAAGAAATTGTTTTATGTTTTAATTTGGTGTTTTCATAATTGTATACAGTTACCAAACTACAACAAACTGCATACCTAAAAGAGTCAATTATATTATCTGTCAATAATACCTTTAAAATACTGTTTCTAGTTTACATATTAGAAAATCAATGGGAAATCTTTACACATTACAAAAGTACTCATTGGAAAACATCTGTTTGGAGATGGTCCCAGTTTTCATTAATGTTTGGTTCATTAATGTATTTTATTGAAATTAAGTCAAACATGTCACACTTGAAGAGGTACCTTCCATATCATGTGACTGTGTGTGTGTGTGTGTGTGTGTGTGTGTGTGTGTGCATGTATAAGTTTAGAGAACTTAAGTTTACCTATCCAGTCCTTTATTTACCTTGTAAATAATCATCTCTTACTTTGGACCAGCCATTTTGAAAGGTTTTTAGCATTCAGTAGAGATGAGACAACCTTTGTCATTATGGGGCTTACTGGCAATGTGGTGGGGAAAGATAATTTACAACTAAATAAGCAATTAACTACTTACATATTTTTATTCATGCTATGAAGAATATAAATAGGTATGTTAATAGAAAATGAAAGAGAAGAACTTTGATGAAAAGAGTAGCCAAAGAAGGCCTGTCTGAGAAGGTAGTGTTTCAATCTGCTACTTGGAAACAAAACAAAAACAATAAATAGTTTTAGTTTCTTTATTCTTTGAAATATTTTTCAAGCTAGCTCCTTCCATCTTGAACCCCCTGAAGCAAAACTGTAATTTTTGGAATGCAAGACATTGCTTAGTATTCTAACCTCCGTTGTAATTGCAGTGTAAGAATAGTGAGGGTATGGGTTGAAAGATATAATATTTAAATAAATAATGAGTAAACATCTTCTAAATTTGATGAGCACTAAAAAACTGTAGAAGCTCAAAAATTCCCCAAGTATGATAGACAAAGAACCCCCTGAAAAGAACCACACTAAGATATGTCATAAAAAAACGCTGAAAACTATTAATGAAAAGATTATAAAAACAGCAAAAGAAAAAAGACTCATTACATATATGGGCCACAGAGGTGCTCACTGGTTTGTCATCAAATGCAATGGAACGATATCTTTAAAACATTGAAAGAAAAGTGGTCTCAGAATTCTGTATCCAAGAACAATATTAATCATAAGTGAAGACAAAATAATAACAGACATTTTTATCAAATGAAAAAATAAGCAATTTACCACCAGGGACCTGCACTATAAAAAATGTCAAAGAACATTTTTCAGACTGAAGGAAGATAATTCCAGATGGAAATCCAGATCTACAAAAGGAATAAAGAACACTATCCATAGTAAATATAAAGGTAAATATGAAACTTTTGATTTTCTATTTTTTAGTCTCTTCAAAAGTGTCTAAAGTTATAATAATAACTGTGTATTATGGAGCTATAGCATATGTAGTACTAAAAGGTAGACAATGATCACAAAAGGACAGAAGTGGAAAATTGAAAGTAGAGTAGTACCCCTCATCTAAGGTTTCACTTTCTGCAGTTTCAATTACCCATAGTCAACCAGGGTACAAAAATATTATAGGTAAAATTCCAGAAGTAAATAGTTCATACTTTTTAAATTGTGTGCCTTTCTATGTATCATGATGAAATTGTGTGCCATCCTACTCCGTCCTGCCTAGGCCATGAATCATCCCTTTGTCTAGCATATTCATGATGTATATGCTACCTGCCCATTAGTCACATAGTAGTCCTGGGTTACCAGATTGTTGTGGTATCATGGTGCTTAAGTAACCCTTATTTTACTTAATAATGATCTCCAAATGCAAGAGGAGTGGTGCTGGAATATTATTATAGTTTTTTAATGTTATTATTAGTTGTTATTAATCTCTTACTATACCTACTTTATAAATTAAATTTTATCTTAGATTTGTATGTGTAGGAAATAACATAGTATATACAGTGTTTGGTACTGTCTGTGGTTTCAAGCATTCATGGGGCGTCTTGGAACATATCCTCCATGGATAAGCGGGGACTACTATGTACAGTTTTAAGTGTCTTACATTGTACGTGAAATAGTGTAATAATTTAAAAAATAGATTGTGATAAGTTAAAAATGAATATTATAAACCCTAAAGCAACCACTACAAAATAAAGAAGTATAGCTAATAAGCTAGTAAAGGACAAAATGGGATACTAAAAATATTCAAACCGAAAGAATGTAGGAAAATAGGAAAAACTGAATAAAGAATAGATAAGACAATTAGGAAACAAATAGCAATATGGTAGACTTAAACCAAATCAAATTTATAATTGCATCAAATGGAAATGGTCTAGAATCTATAATTTAGAGGCAGAAATTGTCAGACTGGGTGAAAGTAGGACCTGATTACAAACACATTTTCTTATAAAGACTGACAGATTAAAAGTAAAAAGATGGAATAAGATATACTATTAAAACATTAATTTTTAAAAAGTTGGAGTGGCTGTTTTAATATAAGACAAAGTAACTTCCAGATAAGTAGTATAATCAGAGGCAAATTACATGTCACAATGAATGAAAAGTGAATTTGTTAAGATAAAGCACCCCTAACTTTGCGTAATTAATAAGAAAACTCTGAAATACATGAGGCAAAAACTGAAACAACTGAAAAAATAGGCAAATCTACAATATTAAATGAAAATTTCAAAATTCTTTCCTCAATAACCTAAAGAATAAGTAGGCTATTAAAATATAGAAGAGTTGAGTATTCTAGACCCTAAAATAGAACCCTCCTACATTTAAAAGAGTTAAAATAATAAAAGCATATTCTTTGATCATAATGGAATTAAATTAAAAATCAACATAATAAAGATATCTGAAAAGTTCCCAAGTGTTTGAGGATTAAATTGCATACTTCAAAAGTAAACTTTAGGTTAGAGAGGAATTCAAAAGGAAAATGGGAAAATATGTTGCATGAAATGATAATGAAAATACAACATATTAAATTTGTGTGATACAGTTGAGCAGTGCCTAGAAGGACATTTACACCTCCTTTTAATGTTTATATTAGAACAAAAGAAAGGTTTAATATTAATTATGTAGGATTTTTGTCTTAAGTTAATAAAATCAAAGCTAATTAAACCCAATGTAATTTGAAGGAAAGAAAAATAAAAATAGCAGTAGAAATCAGTTCAATAAAAAATGAAAAAAGAATAATAAAGAGAATAAAAGGAAAAGTTGGTTCTTTGTAAAGGTCAGTAATAAACTTGATAAATTCCTCTCTAGACAGATTCAGAAAAGAAGTGAGAAAATACATATTACATGTATTAGAGATCTAATGGAAATATTACTATTGAGTCTGTCAAGTTTTGAATTATAGTAATGAAATATTATGAACAACTTTATATTAATAAGTTTGGCAGCTTTAGTGCTTTGTGTCTTCTTTGAAAGACACGAGTTATACAACTGACATGAGAAGAAAACACAAATAGCTTTATATTAATTTAAAAAATACTTTATAATTAAAACTCTTCCCATAACTGAAAAGCCAGACCCAATGGCTTCACTGGTAAATTATATCAAATATTTACACTACCTTAATTCTAGAGGAATATAGAAATGTTATTGTGATAGCTCTATCTTCTCTTCCTTATTTTCATGTCATTATTGTTATGTATACTGTATCAATAAATAGTACAACAATGCATTTTTATTATTACTTCATATAATTTTATGTATTTTAAATAAATAGAGAAGATAGAAGAACAAGTAGGTAATTATAGAGTTTGTTATCTTAACTTTTTTATTTAACATTTCTGGTTCTTTTCATTTATTCCTGTGAATTTGAGTTATTGTCTGCTATCAGTATTTTAATATAGCTTTGCTCAAACTCACCTCTTTTGTGCTCTTATTGTCAAATAGGTTACATTTCTATATATTGTAGGCTCAATAATACAAGTATATACCTACTGTTTTGTACAGTTGCTTTTTAAATTAGTTATAAAAGGAAGAAATGTGCATTTATCAGTATGTCTTTATTATTCTATAATCAAATAATTACCTTTACTAATGCTTTTTGTTTTCTAGTGTGGATTTAAATCACTATACGTGATCACTTACTTTCATTCTAAGAAATTTCTTTTAGTATTTCTGAAATATACGTCTGCTAGCAATGAATTCTGTCAGTTTTGTTTACCTAGAAATGTCTTTATTTACTTCCTTTCATTTGTGAAAGATAATTTTGCTGAATAGGAGTCAGTGGATAGTTTTTTTTTCCTTTAGTACCTTCAATATGTCATCTCTCTGCCTTCTGGCTTATATTATTTTTGATGGCAAGTAAGCTGTTAACCTTATTAGGATTCCCTTGTATGTGACAATAATTTTTCTCCTCCTAATTTCAAGATTTTCCTTTTGTCTTACACTTTCAACATTTTTACTGTTACCTGACTGCCTGTGGACCTCTTTTCATTTATTCTACATAGAGTTCATTGAGCTCCTTGAATGTATAACTGAATGTTTTTCATCAAATTTGGGCAGTTTCAGCCATTACTTCAAAAGGTTTTCTTCTGTAGTGTATTCTCTCTCTTTTCTTCTGGTACTGCCATTACACACATGCTTACATTTCTCCAAGACTATTCATTTATCTTCATTCCTTCTTCTCTCTTTCCTTTATATTTCATAGTCTTTATCAATCTATTTCCAAATTTGCTGATTCTTCTGCCAGTTCATATCTATTGTTGAGTCTCTCTAGTGAACTTTTCAATTCCATTATTATACTTTTCATCTCCATAATTTTCATTTGGTTCTTTTTTATTATAATTTTATGAGTCTGTCTCTATTGATATTTTCTATTTGATAAGACATTACTATCAAACCTTTTAAAGAATGGTTTTCTTAGTTTTTTAAGCATTTATAATTTTTGCTTTGTAATATTTAAGTTTAATGTCTGGGCCCTTTCATACACCCCTACTTTTTTTTTCTCATTTGTATGGGTGACATTTTCCTGTTTGCTTGTCTTATATATTTTTTGGTTGAAAACTGGACATTTTAGAAAATATGCTTAAAGTATTGTAGGAATTCTTGATACTAATTTCCCTGAATGGGGAACTTTTTATTGTTTGCTTGTTTGTTTAGGACTTGGCTGAACTATTTTAGTAAAATCAATTTTCTCTACAGTATGAGGCATTTGATGTCACTCTTCAGAGAGTTCAGCTTAGGGCATATGTACAATAACCCCGGAATGACAGTAGCATTACCAGGGATTTCTTTGTTTAATTATACCCCTAATCTTTTTATTAAGCTGTCTGCTTCTGTTTGTATCACACCAAGTTATTAGGCTCCGCTAATTGTCAGCTGATTCCACTATTGTTTTCAGCACTATCTTGGGGTATGAATTGCTTCACAGTCCAATTCAATTAAACTCAAACCACCTTCTAGTAGTACCTTTTGTGGCTAGTCTTTGAGGTTTGTTTTGATCCCAGGAGAGTTCTTAGCTGTTCCTTTTTTTGATTCTATTTGCTAAGCTAGCTAGTCTGTGGTTAGTTTGTTGCTCTCGTACAGTTACTTATCTTCTTATAATTAGCAAAATTTTAGGCTTTGACTTTCCCACACTGTCTTCCAAATAGTCAGGACTACTAGGGAGAGCTTTGGAGTTCTCTGTTTGTATGAGCTACCTTTCACCCTGGGCAAAATCTCTAAGCCGCTGTACCAGAGCTGGTAATAGAGATGGGGGTCCACATCTCTTCGAGTGACATCTTACTTCAGAAGCAGATCTCTGGACTAGGGAGGTAGCCTCTGGTCTTCTCAACTTGCCTCTTCAGGCGTGAAATCTATGCCCTATGAGCAAACTGGAATGAGAACCTTTGGGACTCCATTATTCTTAGTCTGCCACACCTGAATTAAAATAAATGGAGTCTGAATGGGAAAAGGGAGCTTCTGGCATTGGCCTTAAATTTAACCTCAACAACATGGAGTTGGGGAGTATGTGGAAAATGCTTGTGGTCTCCTCCTCCCAAAAGAATACCACAGACCTTGAGCAGAAGCTGTGGGAAGACGGAACTCCATCTTCTTAGCAATAACCACCCATGGTAGAGTTTTTGTCATGCTGAGCTGGTTGGGGATGTTGGGGGAAAGTGTAGTGCAAGTGCCACAGACTCTTATAGTTCTTACTGAGATTGTGTTATGATCGTGAATGTTTCTTCATTTGCCATAAGCCCTTATGACAATTTCCAGAGATTTTACTATTGGTTATTTTTCTAATTTTTACCAATTATGAATGTTTCATAATTGGAGAATGGATTCATGAGTTCATTATACCACCATTCTGGAAACAAAAATTCGATGAAGTATTTAAGAAAGAAACAATCAGTCTCGTTGACTCATTTTGTGAGGCCAGCATTACGTTGTCACTGAAGAATCACAGGTTCATACATTTGGAAAGAATAACTTTTTTCTTATAAAGCAGTACAGCCTGCAGGCTGGCCATCCACAGGCTAGAAAGCATGGTATTTGGCTGGAATTGGAAGCAGGCACTTCAAGAGAGGGAAGGATAGACAGGAATATATGTTGAATGGGTTGGCTAAACATAAATATTCAGCAGATTATAGGAGGAGTTACACATATTCACATAAGGGAGGAGTGTGCATGTGTAGCAGGCTAATGTGTGCAATGTTCACTTTGGAATGAAAACTTAACGTTTAAATGTATTATAATTATGCCCTATATATCAAAAGGTGAAGCAGAGGACACAAGGCCCTCAGTTGCATGCAACCTCCATAGACTGGCCAGAACCATTCTGTGGCTGGTGATCTCTCTCTCTCTTTTTTTTTCGCTCTTCTGTATTTCAATAGTTTTAGGGGATACAAATTGTTTTTGGTCTGGGCTTTAAGTATACCAACCACTACCACCTTTGCACATTGTATCTGATAGTTGATTTTTCCTCCTGCCACCCCTTAACCCCCTTCCTTCTTAATCTCCAGTGTTCATTCTCTAAGTCTTTGCATATCCTTAGTTTAGCTCCCACTTATAAGTGAGAACATGCAGTGTTTGATTTTCTCTTCCTGAGTTAGTTCACTTAGGATAATGTTCTCCAATTCCATCCAAGTTGCTGCAAAAGGCATCATTTCATTCTTTTTGATAGCTGAATTATATTCCACAGTAGGTAGATATACATATATATATATACACACACACATACATATATATGCCACATATATATACCATATATATATACCACATTTTCATTATCCACTAATTAGTTAATATTTTTTAGGTTGATTCCACATCTTTTGAATTGTGAATTGTGCTGCAATGAACATGTGGTTATGGTGTCTTTTTAAAAATATAATGACTTCTGTTCTTTTGGGTGGATACCTAGTAGTGGGATTGCTGAATCAAATGGTAGATCTAACTTTTAGTTCTTTGAGAAATCTCCATACCGATTTCCATAGAGGTGGTACTAATTTACACTCCCACCAACAGTAAGTATTCCCTTTTCTTTTCATCTGTGCCAGCATCTATTGTTTGTGATTTTAAAAAAATTATGACCATTCTGACTGGTGTAAGGTGGTATCTCATTGTGGTTTTGATTTGCATTTCCCTGACTATGAATGATGTTGAACATTTTTTTCATGTTTGTTGGCCATTTGTGTATCTTCTTTTGAGAGATGCCTGTTCATGTTGTTTGCCTACTTTTTAATGAGGTTTTTTCTTATTTCTTGCTGATTTGAGTTCTTTGTAAATTCTGGATATTAGTCTTTTGTCAGATGTATAGCTTGGGAATATCTTCTTCCATTCTGCATGTTATCTGTTGGCTCTGTTGATTATCTATTTTGCTGTGCAGAAGTTTTTTGGTTTAATTAAGTCTCACTTATTTCTTTTTGTTTTGGGGATTTTAGCCATAAATTCTTTCCCTGGACTGATGTTTAGAAAAGTTTTTCCTAGGTTTTCTTCTAGTATTTTTGCTGAGTCATGTCTGACTTTTAAGTCTTTAATTCATCCTGAGTTAATTTTTTTTTTAATGTATGGGGAGAGATCAGGATCATGTTTCATTTTTCTGTATGTGGCTATCTGATTTTCCCAGCACCATTTGTTAAATAGGGTGTCCTTTCCCATGCTCATAGATTGGCAGAGTCAGTACTGCTAAAATAACTATATTACCCAAAGCATGAGGTGTGACAATTAAGTTCATGAACTTGCCACTGTGCACTTACATTGGCAACACTATACAAACAACTGGGTAAGGTTTCATAACTTTGGTATTTCAATGTCTCATAACTGATATGCTGTGTTAATGAGTGGTGGTGTCTTGGTGAGTGGCATTCATTACTGTTGTTGCATGTTTTTGTGTGTTGTCACAAGATTGTTGGAGCTTGAATTACAGCAATGAACAAATATTAAATTTCTTGTTAAACCTGGCAAGAGTGAAAGTGAAATCAGGGACTTGTTAGTCCAAGTTTATGGGGATAATACCATGAAGAAAATGGCAGTGTACAAATGGATGAAACATTTTTCTGAGGGGAAAGCATCACTGATGAAGAGAGGTTAGGATGGCCAGTAACCAGCAGAACTGATGAAAACATTGCAAAAATTTGTCAAGTTGTGCGTCAACACCGTTGACTGACTGTAAGAAGCATAGCAGATCAAACAAACATCAGTAGGGAAAAAAGAAAATGTTAACTGAAAATCTTGGCATGAGAAAGGTACATACAAAAATGGTCCCAAAGGAGCTCTTACATCACGACAATGCACCAGGTCACACAGCACTGTCGGTGAGGGAGTTTTTAGCTAGTAAACAAATAACTGTATGGGAACACCCTTCCTACTCACCTGATCTGGCCCCCAATGACTTTTTTCTTTACCTGAAGATCAAGGAAATATTGAAGGGAAGACATTTCGATGACATTTGGGATATCAAGAGTAATACAATGACAGCTTGCTAATGTCAATTCCAGAAAAAGAGTTCCAAAATTGCTGTGACAGATGGACTAGGGACTAGCATCAATGCATAGCTTCCCAAGGAGCGTACATTGAAGGTGACCATAGTGATATTCAGCAGTGAGGTATATAGCACTTTTTCTAGGATGAGTTCAAGAACCTAATTGTCAGACCTCATAGTCTACAGATGCAATGCAATCCTTATCAAATTACCAATGTCATTTTTCATAGAATTAAAAAAAAATCTAAAATGTATGTGTAATTAAAAATGAGCCAGAATAGACAAAGCAATTCTAAGCAAAAATAACAAAGCTGGAGACATCACATTACCAGACTTCAAGTTGTACTACAAGGCTGTAGTAACCATAATAGCCTGGTACTGGTAAAAGAGATGACACAAGGGAACAGAATAGAGAATCTAGAAATAAACCAAGATACCTACAGCTGGTGATCCTTTATCAGGAAGGAATGTTTGTCAGTTGCTTTGTTGAAACTGCAAAAAGGAGGATCAGCATCAGGCAGTTGATTTAAATCATGAATAGAACACATCTTTGGAAACAACTGACTTCTGTTTAACTCATAGGGAAGAAAGGGTAGTTAGTGAAAGAGGGGTATAAGAAGACATGTCCGACTTGCAGTCCCATCATGGCCTGAACTCAGTTTTTAAGTTTTCTCTGGAGTCCTCTTGGCCAAGAGGGAATCCATTTAGTCAGTTAGGGGACTCAGGATTTTGTTTTTATTTCTCAACACTGATTAAAAAAAGACAAAGACATTACAAGAAAACTTTAGTCTGGTATTCCACATGAACAAAATACTTTACAGAATATTGGCAAATCTAGCAATATATAAAAATATTACCATATCATGACTGAATGATGTTTATTGAAGGAGTACAAATTTGTTAAAACATTTAAATAATTTTGTTAAAACATTAACAATTCACTTCACCACAAATGCATTAATATAATCAAAGTGGAAAAAAGAATCATGAAAAATATGCCAAAATTCAACACTAATATATGATAAACACTCAGCACACTAGGAATAATAGGAATTTCACTTAATAAAGCACAGCACACCCAACCAATTTAAATATAAGTGAGCAAAATTTTAGATACTGTACAAAAACATACATAAAAATATATTTAACATCTTTAGTCTTTGGGAAAATTTAAATTAAAAAATTAAAACCATAAAGAGATACTATTAGACATCCACTAAAATGCCTGTAATTAAAAAAATACATAATACTGAATATCAGTGAGATTGTAGAGTGAATTGAACACTTACACATTGCTTATGGCAGTGTAAAATAGTGCAGTTTCTTTGGAAATGTACAGCAGTGTCTTATAACATGACACACACATCGAGTGTGGAGGCAATAGTGACTCCATCTTGGATGCTGATTTGCCATGTTGACCTCTGAATAGCCCTAGTCCTGTGAATGTCTCCTGATTTCTACTTTGCTTACTATCACTAGTGTAAGGACATGTACTCCTGCTTTTAGATTAAAACAACCTTGATGTTATTACACAAGCTATAGGCCATGATGCCTATGGCATTTTTTCCTGTCTTAGAGAGTTGCCTTTAATTGTTTTGCTGCTGCACGTATTCTCTTTCCCTGTGGCATGTAACCCCTAGGTCTGGGGAGTAACCGTGTGAAAATCTACTTGTCTTGCAACCACTCAAGACTTCTTCTGTAAGTTCCCTCAATAAATCACCCAGAATGACCAACTGGATTTGTTTACTGGTTTCTTGTCTCCTTTGGCATTCAAGGGTCACTTTGTATATATAGCTCTTTTATGGAGCACCTACCACAGGATCCAGAAGTTTCACATTTAGATATTTTTTAAAAATTAGTGTCTACAAAAAGACTCAAGCATGAATATTGATACCACTTTTATAAAACGAGCAAAACAAAAGGTGGAATGAGTATGAGAAATCAGAGTTTCTGCTTTTGTGGCCTCACACAGGATATAGACTAAATTAATGGTGTTAGAACTTTCTTAGAATAAACAACAGCAATAACACCAAAAAGAAAAACAGCAAAAGTCAGAAATACCAACTGCAGAAATTAGCAATCCCTTTTCAGAAATTTGAGTAAAAGTCTTATATCCTCTCCTATAAAGACAGAATACTTGCAGAGAAATTATAAAGGCTGTCTTTGGAAGTTAGTTGCAATGATCTGTTTATAGAATGTCATTCTTTTTGATTTGAGTTTTCTTGCTAATGTTTGACTACAGCCATGGTAAAGAATTCATTTTCAGTGCTGCTCTGTTATTTAATTAGTGTAGTTCTGGTTTAGAAAGATTATTCTTCAATTTTGTTCAATTAAAGAGTATTAAGGTCTACTTTAGCATTGTGTTGCAAAGTTACACTTAATGATTTTTCCATTTCCTATTATAAATTCCCTCTTTAGTCTAGCTTAGTGATTTGAAAATTGCATAGGCAAAATATGGCATAATTCATTCACCTGGATGCAATTATTTTTAAGGGGAAGCATAAGGTCATTTTAATTTTTATGATCTATTACCTCAATTCAAGAATATTTGTATTTTATTTCAGATATTTTAATCTTTCATATTTATTAATTAAAAACCAAACTCATACTTTGATTTTAATGTTATTTTGTTACTTTCCTTTATATAGAAAAGGCATTTTATGCTTGTTTGGGCAAAAGTAAATTTCATCCAACACCATATTGAAGTTTTACTAATTCTAAATGAAAAATTAGAGAATTTTGATGTGATTATATTTAGAGGTTTTTTAGGATGATCTTCAGTCACAAATTTATTTGTGGTGTATTAATATTTAGTGTCAATAGTCTATTTAATAATTTCCATGTTTATTTTATTTGCCTCCTCCTGTTTCTTTTCCATATTACCTAATTCTTCTTGAAATTTCATTCAGAAAATTATTTTCCATTCTGAAAATTAAAACACTGGCCCTGCCTGGGCAATAGTCAGAGAAATAATTTCCTACATGGAACAGATGCAGAGTAGGAAGGTTCTGTCTCTGATTTCAATGTTGATATTACTTTGCAATTTTATGTACTTTGTGCTTGTCTGGTTTTTACTCCCAAACCTCTGGTTTCTAAATGTAATTTTTAAAATGTTATCACTCATAAGAGACCTTGAACAATTATCATAATATCATAAGAAAGGAATTGGCAGCTGGGCTCCATGGCTCAGCCTGTAATCCTGTGCTTTGGGAGGCTGAGGTGAGTGGATTGCCTGAGCCCACAGGCTTGAGACCACCTGGGCAGGCGAGACCTAATCTCTACAATAGATCAAGAAATTAACCAGATGTGGTAGCGCTCGCCTGTTGTTCCAGCTACTTGGAAGGCTGAGGCAGAAGGATTGCCGGAGCCCAGCAGGTCGAGGCTGCGGTGGCCGGAAGCATGCCACTGCACTCCAGTCTGGGCGACAGAGTGAGACTCCAACTCAAAAAAAAAAGAAAGAAAAAAGAAAAAAGAAAGGAATTGGCAGTAGTGAGAAACTACTGACAGGGAAGGAGCACTTCATCAAACCAGGTGAAGTGGAAACCAAAGTGAGGTCCAACCTTTACCTCTATAATGACCATTTGCATACTAACCTTGAATAGTATCCCACATCTTTAAAATAAAAATTTTTAAAAGAAAGAAAAAAATTACATATATAGCAAACAATACAGTAGAAAGCATAAAGGAAAGAAGGCTTCTGATGTTTCAAATATACTGTTATTATATTTCAAATATACTGTATATTTCAGAATATTTTAAATATACTGGTTATATGTTCAATTCAGAAAATTGTTTTCAGTTTGCTTGTTTTATTTTTCAGTGTCTTTTAGATAATGTGGTACATATACAAGATGGAATATATGTAGCCATAAAGAACAAAATTATGGTCTTCGCAGCAACATGGTTGCAGCTGGAGACCATACTAAGTGAATGATCACAGAAACAACTGAATACCATGTCTTCATTCATAAGCAGGCACTGATCACTGGTCAAATGAGCACAAGGGTGGGATCAGCAGATCACACTGCTAGGGGAGGGAGAGAGGTAGGAGGGAGGAGGGAAAATGGCAACACATGGGATACCTGTCCACTATCAAGGGGAAAGAGGGCTATCTAGAAGCCCAAACTTCACCTACATACAACCATATGTAGTAAATCCTCACTTGTACCCCACAGCTCAAATAAAATAAAATTATATTGTGCCTTTTATTTAAAAAAGTGTTTGTGTTTATTTGGAACAGGAATGAAGTCATATAGCTTCTAAGATTGTACTTTACTATTATTAAGAAATACTTAGCTAATATAAATTAGAATATAAACAAATTATAGATAAGAGTTAGGAAATTATTATCTTAATTGAATTCCTCAGATAACTAATAGCTTTTTAGAGAATTTATCAGGTAAAATTTAAATTTAAGCAACAAAATTTAAATTTGATGGGGAAAGGTTGTTTATATGCTTTATACTTCTACATTTATATTTCAGATAAGTTTGTTGTTTCTCCCTTTGGTAAGACACTATTAATGATAGTAGTAATTGTGGTTAATAGTTTTGATGTGTGCAGACTATTATTATGGCCTCTTGTCTACTACTTCACTGTTTGAAAATGTTTGTGATTTTTTTCTCATGTTGTTTACTTAGGTCTCTAAAATAGAGGATTATTAAATCATTTTTTTCTTTTTCTGTCATTACTGACTTTTCATAGAGTTCTTAGACAAGTGGTTTTCATGTCTTTTGCCTCACATTCTAGTGTTACTTTAGTTGATCTTTCTTTCTGAAGTGAGCTAATCACATTTCAGCATCACTGAAAGCTATATTTTAGCATACAGTCAATCCTGAGGTCATATCTCATACACTATAAGCATGCTCAATGGCCTCCACAGAATTAGAATACACTGTTTCCAGTTATTAAAGTGAATGACATTTTTTCTTTTTAACTATTAAAATATTTTCTGCTTTGGTTTTTATATACATGTTTTTAAAAATCTAATGATCTTAAATAAAGTTATAGAGCTATAGGAGGACAATGACTTTATTACTATCTTAAAAGAGTCACAAAATATTAATTTATTTTGGAGAAAAACTTTTCTTCTGAGTACTACTAAAAAAGAAAATAAAAGTACACGTAAAGAAAAAAATTGATAAATTTGAATTATCCACACTCCCTGTCAAAGTATACTTCTATATTCCAGAAGATATCATAACCCAAGTAAATATACACCACAACAACCTGGAGAAAACTATTGTCAATGTGTGACAGCAGATTTCATCCTCTCTTTTCTTTTATCCCTTCCAACTCAATGTTATCAGTCTTTTGTGAAATTCTACAGTACTTTGCAAATCATTCTTTTATTCACATAGCTATAATTCAAGACCAACATATAATCTAGGTAATTTTTTTAATCCCTCTAATTAGAAGTTTTCAACTTTGGCACTGTTGACATGTTGGCTTGGAGAAGTCTTTATTGTGGGGTGTTTTCCTGTGCATTGTTGGATATTTAGCAGCATCTCTGGTCTCTAGATGCCAGTAGCAGCTCCCTAGCCTTGATAATAAAAAATATTTTCAAACATTATAAAGTATCCTCTGGGATCCAAATCTTACCATGTTGAAAAACCACTGTTTCAACTATATTTTAAGCCACCGGAGAGCAGAAACCTTCCTAGCCATCTTTGATCCCTGCTAACACCTTCTCAGTGTTTTTCAAAATAGATACAATTCAATAAATATTTGTTGACTATAATGGAATAAGTTATGGTTCTTCTAAAAAGTAATTTCCTTAACCAAAAGCACTATCATATTGAGAATATTTTCTGTGTCAGCAGCTCACTTTTGTAAAAAATTATTAGATAAAAAATTCAACTATGAGTAGAATAATTTAGTTTCTGAGAAGACACTCTAGAGGCACTTTATTTATGTCAAACTTAGATTAATTTTGTATGGTCCATTATTACTTCAAGTCCTTTCTGTGTAGTTTTGGGGTTGGTAACCAGGCTTTTTTTAAAAAAATAGACTTTTAAAAAAAAATCAGTTTAAGTTTTGCAGAAAACTAAGTGGGAAGAACAAAAATAAAAACTATAAGAGCATGAATAGCCAGAAAAATTCTTAGCAAAAGAAATAAAGCTGGAGGTATCACACTTCCAGACTTGAAACTTTATTACAGGGCTACAGTAACGAAAACAGCCTGATACTGGTACAGGAATAGGCACATCGACCAATGGAACAGGACAGAGATTCCAGAAGCAAAAAAACAGACTGTCAACCAACTCATCTTTGACAAAGCCACCAATAGCAATCACTGGGAAAAGAAGACCATATTTAGCAAATGGTGCTGGGAAAACTGGCTGACCACATGCAGAAAAATGAAACTGGATATGTACTTATTACTGTATACAAAAATAAACCCAAAATGGATCAAAGACCTAAACGTAAAACCTCAAACTATAGGAATCCTAGAAGAAAACATAGGACATGTCCTTATGCGCATCAGAGTAGGCAATGATTTCTTAACTAAGTCCCCAGAAGCAAATGCCATAAAAGCTAAGACAGGCAAGCGGGACCTCATCATACTGCAAAGCTTTTGCACAGCAAAAGAAACCATCAAGAGAGTAAAGAGACAACCCACAGAATGGGAAAAAAATATTTGCGTATTATGCATCTGACAAAGGCCTAACATGCAGGATCTACAAGGAACTCAAATGATGTGAAAGCAAAAAAACCAAACAATCCCATTAAAAAGTGAGCAATGAACATGAAAAGATGCTTATTGAAATATGATAAACAAGCAGCCAACAGACACATAAACAACTTCTCAACCTCACTAATCATCAGAGAAATGCAAATCAATACTACAATGTGATACCACCTAACTTCAGTAAGGATGGCTATCATTAATAAGTCAGAAAACAACAAGTGCTGACATAGGTACAGAGAAAAGGGAATGGTTCTACACTGTTGATGGGAGTGTAAGCTAGTTCAACCTCTGTGGAAGGCAGTGTGGCGATTCCTAAGAGAACTAAAATTTGACATTCCATACGATCCAGCAATCTGTCTCCTGGGAATATACCCAGAGGAACATAAATAGTTCTACAAAAAAAGACACCTGCATACACATGTTTATAGCCACACTCTTCACAACGGCAAAAACATGGAACTAACACTACTGCCCATCAAAAGTGGACTGGATAAAGAAAATGTGGTACATATATACAATGGAGTATTAAGCAGCCATAAAGAAGAACAAAATCATGGACTTTGCGCAAATTGGGTGGAGTTGGAGACTATCATCCTGAGTGATCCATCACAGGAACAAAGAATACCACATATTCGCATTCATAAGTGGCTCCTGATCACTAGTCACCATAGCAAAAGGGTGGGATCTGGAGTCACTGGGCACTGATGGGGGAGGGAGGGAGGAGGGCAGGATTATGTGATAACAGTGTACCAGGGGGAGTGAAGGTCACTTAGAAGCCCAAACATCACCTGCATGCATCCTACTTATGTACTAAATACTTGTTTGTACCCCACATCTGTATAATAAAATAAAATTTAAAAAGAAAAGATAAGCACCATCACTATTGATCCCCCCCACCTCATTTACCCTATTATTAACATTGGGCATTAGTGTTGTACATTGTTACAAATGATGAGTCAATAATGCTACATTATTATTAGTTTAAGTTCCTAGTTTACTTAAGGATTCATTTTTTGTGTTATGTTTTATAGATTTTGACAAATGTTTAATGACCTGCTTCAACCACTATACTATCATACAGACTAGTTTCACCCCTCTAAAAATCCTTTGTGCTCTACCTATGCCTCTCCCTTTCTCCCTCACCCTAAGCCCTTGGCAATTACAGATCTTTTTATTATCTCTAGTGTTGGCTTTTTCAGAATATTATATCACTGGAATCATACCGTATATAGTCTTTTGATTGCCTTCTTTCACTTACAATATGCATTAAGGTTTCCTCATTTTTGGTGTTGATAACCAGATTTAAAACTCAATTCAGAGTTACATCTTCTGTTTCTTGGAAAATTTTGACAAACAGAAAAGCATGCTGTAATAATTAGATATCCATATACAAACCATACATCATATCATGTCAAAAATTAAGTTAAAATGAATCACAGACCTACCTATATGTAAAACAAAAATCTATAAAACTTCCTAAAAAATTCCAGGAGAAAAATTTTGTGACCTTGGATCAAGCAAAGATATTTTGTATATGAAACAAAAAGCACATTCCATAACATTTTAAATGATAAATTTAGAACTTTTCCTCTTCAAAAAGCACTTAAAATAATAATGAAAGCCAGCACCTAAGAAAATATATATAGGAGTTCCGGTAAGATGGCAATGATATAGGTGAATTTGTGAGATTCTCCAAACGTGAGTTCCCAAAAAGACTCATTTTTCTTCCCTCAACCCCCTGCCCACTGCCAGCTGCACTGGTCTGAGGCCCGGGGACCTTTGGTCCCACGCAGGGCTGGATACTGCAGCCCTGGCTGCTGCTGCTCTACTATGTGTGACTTCTGCTGCGTGGGAGTCCTGGGTTCGGCTCCCTCCCTGGCTACATTGTCTCGCCCAGCACCCAGCACCAAGCTGCCGGTCACCCAGGGAGGCTCTGGGCACCCACCCCTCAGAGATACCAGTCCCATTTCTGGCTGAAGTACCCTGTGAGGGACCCAGGGCCATTCTTACTGCCCACCACCTGCCCTTTGGAGCTTTGGAGCTCAGAAGCTCTGGGCCCACTCTGGCTGAGGCACTCAGTGCAGCAACCCCATGCTGGTGTAAGGGAACAGCCTATCTAAGATGGTGCTGATCAGAGGCTCTCAGCTCCAGAGGAGGAAACTCCCAACCCCCTCCTCCATCCCAGGCTGCTGGTGGCACCCCGGATCCAGCGCCCATGTGTGCAGCTGATCCCCAGTGACTCCCACTCCAGCATAGTCCATCACAGTGGATCACACAGGGACCCAGATGGGACCCAGATGAGCAGAGAGGAAACATCTGTGAAAAGTGAAACTGCCACCTCGGCCATTCTCCAGACAGAGATTTGCATTGCCCCGCCCACCTATCAGCTGCATCCACCTCAGTTCCTAAGGTAACATTGCTAAACAGGAGACAAAGCCCCTCCCCTGCTGAATCAGACAAAGGCAACATTGCAGACTTGTCAGCTGCAAGTAAATCTAGCTGCCTGCAAGGAAAACAAAGGGGAGAGGCTGGTGATCAGATCTCCTATTTTGACTTTTGATTTTAGCATTTTGACTGTTTTGCTCACTTTTGTTCACTTCCTGATTCACACTATCTGTTTCATGATTTTAGTGGTCTGTCTCTGTGTAGCTACCAGTACTCTTTAGGGAATTTTGCTCATGTGTTTTTTTACTTCTCTGCAGCCCTGTGTCTCCTTTTCACCTATTAATTGGTATGTATGTGGGTTTTCCCTCTCACTCTCCTCTCTTTCTAACTTCCTATTGACCCCCCCCCCCGCTTCCTCCATTATTTTCCTCTTCTGTACCACCTTTTGCTCCAGGGAATAAACTTACATACCGCTGCACAGACAGATTATAAGGCAGTGGGAAGTAGGTTCCAGTGTGCTCATACACCTGTTGGTGGATGCTGGAATCAGCATATAGATTCTGAATCACAGCTTCCCCCTCAATTAAACATCAAAACTGCAAAAAGTACAGCTCACAGCCCACACTCCAACCTCAAAAGTGAACAAAGCCAGAGGACCCTCATAAGGAATAACAGGAGATTGCATAAGTGAACAAAAGTAACCCCACCTTCCCTGAAAAACAGAATTAAAGAAGGGGAGGGAAAAGGGGAGAGAGAGAAAAATCTACATAAATGAAGAAAAACCAAAAGAAGAATATAGGTCCCTCGCAGACCCCTGGGAAGGCAGACACTGAGAAAACTGGCTTTGGAATGCAAACAATGAAGAGCCCCCAGGATGACTGGTCTAAAACTATAAACCTAGATATCAAGACATTAATGGAGAGATAAAAAAGAATTGAGGAAAGATAAAAAGAAACTAGGAAGGAGCTGATATCTGAGAAAACAGTAATAAAGAATACTGTGAATGAAATAAATAACAAACTGATAAGCATGGAAAGAAGATTAACCCAGTCAGAAGAAAGAATCTCAGAGCTTGAGGACCAAAATATAGAACTAACCCAAACTCTTAAAAACACAGAAAATCAGCTCAAAAAGACAGAACAAAACCTTCAAGAGATGAGTGATTACTTCAAGAGACAGAACCTAAGAGTAATTGGCCTTCCTGAGGCAGAAAGAGAGACAGAGACCACACTGGAATAAACTTTCCATGAGACCATTCAAGAAAACTTCCCTTATCTAATCAGTGATGCAGAAATTCAAACACAAGAGATTCAGAGAACCCCTGCAAGACAACAAATGAGAAGACCAACTTCTAGACACATAATATTTCGCCTAAACAAAGTAGGCATAAAAGAAAAATCCTAAAAGCAGCAAGAGAAAAAGGCCAGATCACCTACCATGGAAGACCAATTAGAATGGCAACAGATTTATCTACAAAAACCCTGCAGGCTAGGAGAGCTTGGAGCCCTATATTCAAAGTCCTAAAAGATAATCAATTTCAACCAAGAATAACTTACCCAGCCAAACTAAGCTTCATCAGTGAGGGAGAATTAAAATCTTTCCCAGATATCCAATCCCTAAGAACTTATGCTGCCACCAAACCACCTCTACATGAAACACTTAAGAAAGTACTAATCACAGAAAAAAAGGAAAAAAGAACAACATTTTTCACAAGAGTACAGGAAAAAGAATAAAATATACATGAACCAACCCAAAACCAAAAGAAAGACAAAAAAAAAAAACCGAGTGGAAGGACAACAACTCTATAAGAACTCTATGACAGGGACGAACTCTAACATTTCAATAATTAGCCTGAATGTGAATGGACTAAACGCACCATTGAAAAGACATAGAATGGCAAAATGGATAAAATATCACCAGGCAACAATATACTGCCTTCAAGAGACCCATCTCACTAGAAAGGACATGCACAGACTCAAAGTAAGAGGATGGGAAACAAATTTTCAGGCGAATGGAACACAAAAGAAAGGAGGAGTCACGATCCTAATTTCAGACAAAATACCCTTTAAGCTATCAAAAATTAAAAAAGATACAGAGGGCCACTACATAATGATAAAAGGTTCACTCCATCAATAAGAAATATCTATCCTAAACATATATGCACCCATCATAGGTATGCCAACTTTCATAAAGCAACTTCTAGGAAAACTAAATAAGGATATTGACTCTAACACCTCATAACTGGGGACTTTAATATCCCACTCACAACCCTAGACAGATCATCAGGACAAAAAATCAGCAATGAGATCCAAAACCTCAATGTGACTCTTGAACAAATGGACTTAATCGATACCTACAGAACACTCCATCCAAAGACCACAGAATACACATTCTGCTCATCACTGCATGAAACATATTCTAACGTCGACCACATAATTGGCCATAAATCAAGCATAAGCAAATTTAAAAGGACCGAAATTTTACCATGCACCTTCTCAGATCACAATGGAATAAAAATAAACATTAACACCAACAAAGTCCCTACAAAACCCACAAAGACATGGACACTAAACAGTATGATGCTAAACAACTCCTGGGTCAATGATGAAATCAAAACAGAGATCAAAAGATACCTGGAAACAAATGAAAATGAAGAAATATCTTACCAAAATCTCGGGGATGCCTTGAAAGCTGGAGTAAGGGGGGAATTTATATCCCTATAAACACACATGAAAATGGAAGGAATACAAATTAACAGCCTAACGACCCACCTAAGAAAGCAGGAAAAGCAAGATCACAAAAACCCTACTTTCAGCAGAAGAATCCAGATCACCAAAATAAAGCCCAAATCCAGGACATAGAAGACAAAAATAAAATACAAAAAAAATCAATGAAACCAAAAGCTGGTTCTTTGATAGGATAAACAAGATTGATGGTCCCCTAGCTAGACTGACCAAGAAAAAGAGAGAAAAAAACCAAATAAGGACAATCAGAAACACAAAAGATGAAGTCACATCTGACCTTAAAGAAATACAATATTATTAGAGACTACTATGTACACCTGTATGGAAACAAACGTGAAAACCTCAAGGAAATAGAGGACTTTCTGTCATCACACAACCTGCCTAGGTTGAAACAAAAAGAAATTGAGAGCCTAAATAGGTCAATAACAATCAAGGAAATTGACTACATAATAAGAAAACTACCTACAAAAAAAAGCCCTGGTCCAGATGGCTTTTCAGCAGGATTCTACAACACATTTAAGAAGGAGCTGATCCCAATGCTACTGAAGGTATTCCAGGGGATTGAGAAAGATGGAACTCTCCCCAAATCATTTTACGAAGCCAACATCACATTGATACCCAAGCCAGGTAAAGATCCAACAAAGAAGGAGAACTATAGGCCAATATCTTTGATGAACATAGATGCTAAAATTCTCAACAGGATCCCAGCTAACCGGATTCAACAACACATCTCAAAAATCATCCACCATGACCAAGTAGGCTTCAACCCTGGGATGCAAGGCTGGTTCAACATACGTAAAACCATAAATGTAATTAAATATATCAACAGATGTGAAAACAAAAACCACATGATTATATCATTAGATGCAGAAAAAGCTTTTGATAAAATCCAGCACCCCTTCTTGATAAAAACCCTCAACATCTAGGCATACGGGGAACATACCTCAAAATAGTAAAAGCCATCTATGAGAAACCCACAGCAAGCATACTCCTAAATGGACAAAAATTGGAACCATTTCCCCTGAAAACTGGAATAAGACAAGGGTGATCACTCTCACCCCTCCTGCTCAACATAGTATTGGAAGTCCTGGCTAGAGCAATCAGAGAAGAGAAGGCAATCAGGGGTATTCAAATAGGAAAAGAGGAAGTCAAGTTATCTCTCTTTGCAGATGACACCATTGTATACCTTGAAAACCCAAGAGAATCTGGCAAAAAACTCCTTACACTGATAAAGGCCTTTGGCAAAGTCTAAGGATATAAAATGTTCAAAAGACAATTGCATTTCTTTACAACAACAATAAATAAACAGAAACTCAAATAAAAAGCACAATTCCATTGACAATAGCCACAAAAAAATGAAATACCTCGGCATCTTCCTAAGCAGAAACATGAAACACCTTTACAATGAAAACTATAAAACTCTGCTCAAAGAAATCAAAGATGACACAAACAAGTGGAAAAATATCCAATGCTCATGGATTGGAAGAATCAACATTGTGAAGATGTCCATCTTACCTAAGGCAATCAACAGATTGCATGCAATACCCATCAAATTACCAGCAACATTCTTCTCAGACCTAGAAAAGACAACACAGGAATTCATATGGAAACACAAATGTCCAAGAATAGCCAGAACAATCCTCAGCAAAAAAAACAAAGCAGGTGGTATAACATTACCAGACTTAAAACTTTACTATAAAGCTACAATCATCAAAACAGCTTGGTATTGGTACAGGAACAGGCATATAGATCAATGGAATAGAATTGATATTCCAGAATCAAAACCTCAATTTCTCAACCAACTCATCTTCGACAAAGCCTCCACCAGCTACCACTGGGGAGAGGAGAACTTATTCAGTAAATGGTGCTGGGAAAACTGGCTGACCCCATGCAGAAGATTGAAACAGGACCCCTCTCTATCCCCATACACAAAAATTAACTCCAAATGGATCAGAGACCTAACTCCAAATGGATCAGAGACCTCAAACTATAAGAACCTTAGAAAATGAAGGACATACCCTCATGGAAATTGGAACTGGCATGCAATTCCTGAACAAAACCCGAAACCCACAGGCCATAAGAGATAAGATAGACAAGTGGGACCTCATTAAACTGACAAGCTTCTGCATAGCCAAAGAAACCATCAAGAGAGCAGGGGGACAGCCTACAGACTGGGAAAAAGTATTTGCCAACTCCAGGTCTGACAAAGGCTTAACATCTTGGATCTACAAGGAACTCAAATGAGCTGAAAAGAAAAAAACAGACAACCCCATTATAAAATGGGCAAAAGATATGAACAGACACTTCACAAAGGAAGACATCCAAGCAGCCAACAGACACATGAAGAAATGTTCAACCTCACTAATCATCAGGGAGATGCAAATCAAAACCACACTGAGATACCACCTAACTCCAGTCAAAATGGCGGTTATCAATAACTCAAAAAATGATAGTTGCTGGAGAGGGTGTGGTGAAAAGGGAACACTTCTACACTGTTGGTGGGAGTGCAAACTTGTGCAACCTCTGTAGAAAGCAGTGTGGTGATTCCTAAAAGCTCTAAATACCAACTTTCCATATGAACCTCCAATCCCCCTACTGGGAATATACCTGAAGAACTCAAATTACTGTATAAAAAATATACCTGCACACGAATGTTTATCGCAGCGTTGTTGACAGTAGCAAGAACCTGGAACCAACCATGCTGCCCATCAAAAGAGGACTGGATTAAAAAAAATGTGGTACATATACACGATGGACTACTATATAGCCATCAAAAAGAACAAAATCATAAATTTTGCAGCAACCTGGATGGAACTAGAGTCTATAATACTGAGTGATCTCTCACAGAAACAAAGATCTGGGTATCACATGTTCTCACTTATATAATGGACCTTGAACATCCAATGTAATACTATAAAAAAATGACTGACAGTGGTTGGAAACTATGGGGGGGGGAGGGAGATGGGATTAATGTTAGTAAATATCTGTCTGGGGATGGGGAGACACCTCTTATCAACAAGGGTGCCTGAACGAAGCATATTTGTATATCTAACCCCTAAATGTACCCCACAATATCATAATAAAAAATATTGATTAAAAAAAAAAAGTTATGGAGGCATGGAGCCAGAGTGCAACCATGTCATTGGATGACTCTGGTTAAGTTATCTGCTTTTTTCCTTTTTTGCAGGAAGGTGATATGGTTGTTCAGCCTCTTTGAGTCTGTGTAACTATGTTATCCATTCATGAAGTGGTACATTTGAAAAAAGACATTATGAATTGTTTACAAAAATGTTATTAGTTTTCTATTTTATATAAAGGGAAATCAAGAGGAACTTTGAAAAATATATTACTAATGTCAAAGTTAAAAAAAAAAATAGCTAAGATGTATTGAGCACTTACTGTGCCAGGCACATTTCTAGTCAATTTACATGATTATCTCTAAACCTCACCACTCTCTGAAACAGTTATTATTATCATCTCCATATTAAAGATAGAGAAGCTGAGGCATTTTTATAATAGATGTCTTTCTTCATTAAAAGAAAACTTATTTCAGCTTATACAGGAGTTTGTACAATCTAGCATTCCAAGACCTGCATTTTTCTTCTGTATCAAGAAGCAGAACGCATTTTAAAGTGGATAAGCAAAAAAGTGTTCCTGCCCTGGAAGGAGAATATAGGGTCAGGCTGTCTCCACTGTGACCTAGTGTGAGTGGTTCCCAAAATTACTTACAATTGACTGAAAAGAAATTCTGCACTTTAAAATTGCAAGTTGCTTATTATTAAAAAGAAAAAAACTCCAAGTTTAGGACTAGTTTTAAAATTCTTAAAAATAATTCTAGGTGGATTCAATTTCTTTTCCTATTTCTTCAAAGTGTGGCGTCTCTTTGGCTGTACCTGCTGCAGTGGACTATTATGTTAATACAAGAATAAATAGTCTGGTTTCCTTGACTTAGCATAACAAATTTAAGATCATCTACAGAGGGTGCCAAAAAATGTACACACATTTTAAACAAGGAAAAACTGTAATAAAATCATAATACTCAAAATATACCAGTAACAAGATGAATACAAGTCATGTTTGACTTCTGCAATTACAAGAGGTGCTCAAAGTGGTTACCATCAGCATCCAGGCACTTCTGATTATAGTAATACATGGAGAACATCACTCAAAATTTGTATACACTTTTTGGCACCCCCGGTATATTGCTGCATATTCTTCCTTAAATACTGTTTTTGTTATTGATTTCTTTGTTAATGCTGCATATTCCACTGAATGGATAAATCACTGTTTATCCATTAACTATTAGAAAGACTTAGTTCTGAGTTGTTTTCCATTTCTGGTAATCATGAGTAAACTGCTATAAACACACATGTAAAGTTTTTGATGTGAATATAAGTTTTCATTTCCCTTGGGTAATTGAGATAGGGAACTGCTGAATCCTAAGGGTCATATGTTTAACTGTCTCTGCATCTGCCAAACTCTTCCAAAGTGGCTGTATCATTCTGCATTTCCATTAGCAATATATAAGAGTTTTAGTTACTCCACATTCTCACCAGCACTTGATATTGTGAGATGTTTTTAAAAAGCCATTCTAAATGGTAGTGATATTTCATTCTTATTTTAATTTGTATTTTCCTAATGACTAATGACACGGACCTCCTTTTTGTGTACTTACTTTCCATACATATATTTTCTCTGGTGTGGTGTCCAAACTTTTTGTTCATTTAAAAAATTTTTTTCTTATTATTCAGTTTTTCGTGTTCTTTATATATTCTGGATACAAATCCTTTGTCAGATAGGTGTGTTAAAAATATCTTTTCTCAAAAAATATATGTATATTTTCTTTTTTTTTAATAATCAATATTTTTTATTATGATAATCCCAGTAGGGGGTTTGCAGAGTCATATTGGAGGTCAATATTTAGAGCTTTTAGGACTCGCCATACTGTTTTCCATAGAGGTTGTACTAGTTTGCACTCCCACCAACACTGTAGAGGTGTTCCCTTTTCACCACACCCTCTCCAGCAACTATTATTTTTTGAGTTATTGATAATTGCCATTAAGACTGGAATAAGGTGGTATCTCAGTGTGGTTTTGATTTGCATCTCCCTGATCATTAATTAGGTTGAACATTTTATCATGTGTCTTTTGACTGCTCAGATGTCTTCCTTTGAGAAGTGTCTGTTCATATCTTTTGCCCATTTTATAATGGGGTTGCCTGTTTTTTTCTTTTCAGCTCATTTGAGTTCCTTGTAGATCCAAGATGTTAAGCCTTTGTCAAACCTGGAGTTGGCAATTACTCTTTCCCAGTCTGTAGGCTGTCTCCTTCCTCTCTTGATGGTTTCTTTGGCTATGCAGAAGCTTGTCAGTTTAATGAGGTCCCACTTGTCTATCTTATCTCTTATGGCCTGTGGGTTTCGGGTTTTGTTCAGGAATTGCATGCCAGTTTCAATTTCCATGAGGGTATATCCTTCATTTTCTAAGGTTCTTATGGTTTGAGGTTTTACATTTAGGTCTCTGATCCATTTGGAGTTAACCTTTGTGCATGGGGATAGATAGGGGTCCTGTTTCAATCTTCTGCATGTGGTCAGCCAGTTTTCCCCGCACAATTTACTGAATGAGTTCTCCCCTCCCCAGTGGTAGCTGGTGGAGGCTTTGTCGAAGATGAGTTGGTTGAGAAATTGAGGTTTTGATTCTGGAATATCAATTCTATTCCATTGATCTATATGCCTGTTCCTGTACCAATACCAAGTTGTTTTGATGATTGTAGCTTTATAGTAAAGTTTGAAGTCTGGTAATGTGATACCACTGGCTTTGTTTTTTTTGCTGAGGATTGTTCTGGGTATTCTTGGTCATTTGTGTTTCCATATGAATTCCTGTGTTGCTTTTTCTAGGTCTGAGAAGAATGTTGCTGGTAATTTGATGAGTATTGCATTAAATGTATAGATTGCCTTCGGTAAGATGGACATCTTCACAATGTTGATTCTTCCAATCCATGAGCATTGGATATTTTTCCACTTGTTTGTGTCATCTTTGATTTCTTTGAGCAATGTTTTGTAGTTTTCATTGTAAAGGTGTTTCACATTTCTGCTTAGGAAGATGCCAAGGTATTTCATTTTTTTGGTGACTATTGTGAATGGAATTGTGGTTTTTATTGGGGTTTCTGTTTGTTTATTATTGGTGTAAAGAAATTCAATTGTCCTTTGAACATTTATTTTATATCCTTAGACTTTGCGAAAGGCCTTTATCAGTGTAAAGAGGTTTTGACAGATTCTCTTGGGTTTTCAAGGTACACGATCATGTCATCTGCAAAGAGAGAAAGATTGACTTCCTCTTTTCCTATTTGAATACCCCTGATTGCCTTCTCTTCTCTGATTGCTCTAGCCAGGACTTCCAATATTATATTGAACAGGAGGGGTGAGAGTGATCACCCTTGTCTTGTTCCAGTTTTCAGGGGAAATCATTCCAATTTTTGTCCATTTAGGAGTATCCTGGCTGTGGGTTTCTCGTAGATGTCTTTTACTATTTTGAGGTATGTTCCACATATGCCTAGCTGTTTGAGTGTTTTTATCAAGAAGCGGTGCGGGATTTTATCAAAAGCTTTTTCTGCATCTAGGATATAATCATGTGATTTTTGTTTTGACATCTGTTGATGTATTTAATTACATTTATGGTTTTATGTATGTTGAACCAGACTTGCATCCCAGGGATGAAACCTACTTGGTCATGATGGATGATTTTTGAGATGTGTTGTTGAATCCGGTTAGCTGGGATCCTGTTGAGAATTTTAGCATCTATGTTCATCAAAGATATTGGCCTATAGTTCTCCTTCTTTGTTGGATCTTTACCTGGCTTGGGTATCAATGTGATGTTGGCTTCGTAAAATGATTTGGGGAGAGTTCCATCTTTTTCAATCCCCTGGAATACCTTCAGTAGGATCGGTATCAGCTTCTTCTTAAATGTCTTGTAGAATTCTGCTGGAAAGCCATCTGGACCAGGGCTTTTTTTTGTAGGTAGTTTTCTTATTACGTAGTCGATTTCCTTGATTGTTATTGCTCTATTTAGGGTCTCAATTTCTTCTGGTTCCAAACTAGGTAGGTTGTGTTATGTCCGAAAGTCCTCCATTTCCTTAAGGTTTTCAAGTTTGTTTCCATATAAGTTTGCATAGTAGTCTCTAATGATCTTTTGTATTCAGGGTCAGATGTGACTTCATCCTTTGTGTTTCTGATTGTGCTTATCTGGGTTTTTTCTCATTTTTACTTGGTAAGTCTAGCTAGGGGACCATCGATCTTGTTTATCCTTTCAAAGAACCAGCTTTTGGTTTCACTGATTTTTTGTATTTTCTTTTTGTCTTCGATGCGGATTTGTGCTTTTATTTTGGTGATCTGGATTCTTCTGCTGAAATTAGAGTTTTTATGGTCTTGCTTTTCCAGCTTCCTTAGGTTGTTTTTTAGGCTGTTAGTTTGTGTTCCTTCCACTTTCTTCATGTGTGTTTGTAGGGATATAAATTCCTCTCTTACTACAGTTTTTAAGGCATCCCAGAGATTTTGGTAAGATGTTTCTTCATTTTCATTTGTTTCCAGGTATCTTTTGATCCCTGTTTTGATTTCTTTGTTGACCCAGGAGTTGTTTAGCATCATACTGTTTAGTGTCCATGTCTTTGTGGGTTTTGGGGGGACTTTGTTGGTGTCAATGTTTATTTTTATTTTACTGTGGTCTGAGAAAGTGCATGGTAGAATTTTGGTCCTTTTAAATTTGCTTATGCTTGATTTATGTCCGATTATGTGGTCGATCTTAGAATACGTTCCATGAGGTGATGAGTAGAATGTGTATCCTCTGGTCTTTGGATGGAGTGTTCTGTAGGTATCAATTAAGTCCATTTGGTCCAGAGTCACATTGAGGTTCCAGATCTCCTTGCTGATTTTTTGTCCTGATGATCTGTCTAGGTTGTGAGTGAGGTATTAAAGTCCCAGTTACAATGGTGTTAGAGTCAATATCCTTATTTAGTTTTCCTAGAAGTTGCTTTATGAAAGTTGGTGCACCTATGTAGGGTGCATATATGTTTAGGATAGATATTTCCTGTTGATAGAGTGAACCTTTTATCATTATGTAGTAGCCCTCTGTATCTTTTTTAATTTTTGATAGCTTAAATGATATTTTATCTGAAATTAGGATTGCAACTCCTCCTTTGTTTTGTGTTCCATTCGCCTGAAAGTTTGTTTTCTATCCTCTTACTTTGAGTCTGTATATGTCCTTTCTAGTGAGGTGAGTCTCTTGAAGGCAGTATATTGTTGCCTGGTGATATTTTATCCATTTTGCCACTCTATATCTTTTCAATGGTGCGTTTAGTCCATTCACATTCAGGCTAATTATTGAAATGTGAGAGTTCATCCCTTTCATAGAGTTCTTATAGTGTTGTTGTTCTTACACTTGGTTCTTTTTTGTCTTTCTTTTGGTTTTGGGGTTGGTTTATGTATATTTTATTCTTTTCCCTGTACTCTGTTGAAGAACGTTGTTCTTTTTTCCTTTTCTTCTGTTTTTATTTCTTTCATAAGTGTTTCGTGTATAGGTGGTTTGGTGGCAGCATAAGTTCTTAGGGATTGGATATCTAGGACAGATTTTAATTCTCCCTCACTGATGAAGCTTAGCTTTGCTGGGTAAGTTATTCTTGGTTGAAATTGTTTATCTTTTAGGACTTTGAATATAGGGCTCCAAGCTCTTCTAGCCTGTAGGGTTTCTGTAGATAAATCTGCTGCCATTCTGATTGGTCTTCCATGGTAGGTGATCTAGCCTTTTTCTCTTGCTGCCTTTAGGATTTTTTCTTTTATGCCTACTTTGTTTAGGCGAATTATTATGTCTGTAGTAGTTGGTCTTCTCATTTGTTGTCTTGCAGGAGTTCTCTGAATCTCTTGTGTTTGAATTTTTGCATCACTGATTAGATAAGGGAAGTTTTCTTGAATGATCTCATGGAATGTTTGTTCTAGTGTGGTCTCTGTCTCTCTTTCTGTCTCAGGTATGCCAATTACTCTTAGGTTTGATCTATTGAAGTAATCACTCACCTCTTGAAGGTTTTGTTCCTTCTTTTTAAGCTTGTTTTCTGTGTTTTTAAGAGTTTGGGTTAGTTCTATATTTTGGTCCTCAAGCTCTGAGATTCTTTCTTCTGGTTGGGTAATTCTGCTTTCCTTGCTTATCAGTTTTTTTGTTTATTTCATTCACATTATTCTTTATTACTGTTATCTCAGATATCAGCTCCTTCCTAGTTTCTTCTTGTGTCTCCTCAATTCTTTTTAATCTCTCCATTATTGTCTTGATGTCAACGTTTGTTATTTGAGGCCCTTCATTCTGGGCACTCTTCATTGTTTGCATTCCAAAGTCAGTTTTCTCAGTGTCTCCCTTCCCGGGGGTCTGGGAGAGACCCATACTCTTCTTTTGGTTTTTCTTCATTTTTGTGGATTTTTCTATCTCTCCCCCTTCTCTCTCCTTCTTTAATTCTGTTTTGGGAGGAAGGTGGGGTTGCTTTTATTTCTCTTCTGCTATATCCTGTTCTTCCTTATGAGGGTCTTCTGGCTTTGTTCACTTTTGAGGTTGAAGTGTAGGCTTCAATCTGTACTTTTTGCAGTTTTGAGGTTTAATTGAGAGGGACGCTGTGGTTCAGAGTGTATATGCTGATTCTGGCATCCACAAACAGGTGTATCAGCTCACTGGAACCTATTTCCCTCTGTCTTACAATCTTTCCATTCAGCAGTATGTCATCTTGGTTCCTAGATTAAAATGTGGGTATAAAAGAGGAAAATAATGGAGGAAGAGGGATTCAATAGGAAGTTAAAGAGGGAGAAGAGTGAGAGGGAAAACAGACATACATACCAACTATCAGGTGAGAAAGAGACACAAGGCCGTAGAGAAGTGGAGGAAGACACGTAAGAAAGATTCCCTAAAGAATACTGATAGCTACACAAAAACAGACCAATATAAACATGAAACAGTGTAAGTCAGAAGGCAAACAATGATCGTGATCAAAATAGACAGTCAAAATGATAAAATCATAAGTCGTTATAAGAGATCAGACTAAAATCACTTCAGCTCTGATCTCGGCCTCTCCCCTTTGTTTTTCCATTGCAGGCAGCTAGGTTTACTCACAGCTTGGGTTTGGCTGCCTGGGAATTGCTTTTATCTGATTCGGTTTAGGGGTGGGGCTTTGTCTCCTGTTTAGCAACATTACCTTAGGAACCAAGGTGGAGTTTGTTGATAGGTGGGCAGGGCAATGGAAATCTCTGCCTGGAGAAAGGCGGAGGTAGGTTCTCTTTCGTAGATCCCTTTCTCTCCGCTTGTCTGGGTCTCCAAGCTTGGGGTCACAGGCTGAGTGCCTCAGCCAGGGCGGGCCCGGGGCTCCAGAGCTCCAAAGCTCCTACGGGCCGGTGGTGAGTGGCGAGACTGGCTCTGGGCTCCCCACAGGGTACTTCAGTCAGGAATGGGACTGGTGTCTCTGAGGGGTGGGTGTCCAGAGCCTCCCTAAGTGACCAGTGACTTGGTGACAATGAGAGACGATGTAGCCAGGGAGCTGGCTGAGACCCGAGACTCCCACGCACACAGTGGAACAGCAGCAGCAGGGGGTCGCAGTATTGGGCCCTGTGTGGGACCAAGGGACCCCAGGCCTCGGACCAGCGCTTGCTGGTGGTGGGCTTGGATCGCCAGCAGGTGGTGTTATCCCTTGCTCCAGATGGTCTTTATCTCTGCTGCTCGCCCACCCCTGAGGCACTGACAGTGTGATGTGGAGTGCCTGCTTTGGCAGCAGCGGTGGCAGCAGCAGCAATGGTGGCAGAAGTGGCAACTGGGCCACTGGTACAGGTGGTGCGATGTGTAATGGCCGCCTCTGTGCGGTGGCTGCCTCGGAGGAAGTGGCTGTTTGGCTGCCTCGGAGGAGGCAGAGGCTCGGCCACCTTGGAGAAGGAGGCGGAGGCTCGACTGCCTCAGAGGAGGAGGCAGAGGCTCAGCCACCTCAGAGAAGGAGGCGGAGGCTCAGCCGGCTCGGAGGAGAAGGTGGAGGCTTGGCTGCCTCGGAGGAGGAGGTGGAGGGCAGAGTCCCAGCCATGTTGGAGGAGGAGGCGGAGGCTTGACTGCCTCAGAGGAGTAGGTGGAGGCTTGACTGCCTCAGAAGAGGGGGCAGAGCTCGGCCCCCTCGGAGGTGGCGGAGGGCAGAGTCTCAGCTGCCTCGGAGGAGGAGGCGGCGGCAGCTTCACTGCCTTGGTAGGGGAGGCGGAGGCTCGGCTGCCTCAGAGGACGAGGCGGAGGCTCGGCCACCTCGTAGGAGGAGGCGGGGGCTCGGCCGCCTCGGAGGAGGAGGCGGGGCTCGGCCACCTCGGAGGAGGAGGCGGAGGGAGGAGTCTTGGCCGCTTTGGAGGAGGAAGCGGAGGTTCAACCGCCTTGGAGGAGGGGGCAGAGGCTCGGCTGCCTTGGAGGAGGAGGCGGAGGGTAGAGTCTCAGCTGCCTTGCAGGAGGAGGTGGGGCGGTGGTGCCTCCACCACCTTGGGGGGGCGGCGTTGCCTCCACTGCCTCAGAGGAGGCCGCACAGCTCCGCTGCCTCAGAGGAGGCCTCGGCTCACCCCAGGCACTGGCGGTGGGATGTGGAATGGCTGCTGGTCAGAACAGCAGCAGCAGCCACCACAGTAGCTGTCCAGACCTTGGCGATGTCTCAGTAAAGTCTACCTTTGAGCTCCGTGTGAAGAGCAGGCTGCAGACGATGGGATCTGCAAACTCTGGGGTGAGAATCAGAGTCTCTTTGTGTTCTCCTTGGTGGAGAGTTTCACAGGCAGTGTTGCCCCGTCGCCATCTTTCCAAGACCTCTGACTTCCATTTTCTTCATGTGCATTTGTAGGGATATAAATTCCCCTCTTACTACAGCTTTCATGGCATCCCAGAGATTTTGGTAAAATGTTTCTTCATTTTCATTTGTTTCCATGTATCTTTTAATCTCTGTTTTGATTTCATCATTGACCCAGGAGTTGTTTAGCATCATACTGTTTAGTGTCCATGTCTTTGTGGGTTTTGGGGGGACCTTGTTGGTGTTAATGTTTATCTTTATTCCACTGTGGTCTGAGAAGATGCATGGTAAAATTTCAGTCCTTTTAAATTTGCTTATGCTTGACTTATGGCCAAGTATGTGGTCAATCTTAGAGTACGTCCATGTGGTGATTTGTAGAATGTGTATTCTGTGGTCTTTGGATGGAGGATTCTGTAGGTATCAATTAAGTCCATTTGATCATGAGTCACATTGAGGTTTCGGAACTCGTTACTGATTTTTTGTCCTGATGATCTGTCTAGGGTTGTGAGTGGGGTATTGAAGCCCCCAGCTATGATAGTATTGGACTCAATATCTGTTTTTAGTTTACCTAGGAGCTGCTTTATGAAAGTTGGTGCTCCTATGTTCAGTGCATATATGTTTACGATGGATATTTCTTGTTGATGTATTGAACCTTTTATCATTATGTAGTGGCCTTCTGTATCTTTTTTAATTTTTGATAGCTTAAAGGGTATTTTGTCTGAGATTAAGATCATGACTCCTCCTTTCTTTTGTGTTCCATTTGCCTGAAAATTTGTTTCCCATCCTTTTACTTTGAGTCTTTGAGTGTTCTTTCTAGTGAGGTGAGTCTCTTGAAGGCAACAGATTGTTGCCTCATGATATTTTATCCATTTTGCCATTCTATGTCTTTTCAGTGGTGCATTTAGTGCATTCACATTCAAACTAATTATTGAAATGTAAGAATTGATCCCTATCATAATATTCTTACAGAGTTTTTTTTCTTCCTGTTTGTGTGTTGTCTTTCTTTTGGTTTTAGAGTTGAATCATGTGTGTTTTTAATCTTTTGCCTGTACTCTTGTGAAGAACGTTGTTGTTCTTTTTTCCTTTTCTTCTGTGTTCAGTACTTTCTTAAGTGTTTCTTGTAGAGGTGGTCTTGTGGCAGTGTAGGTTCTTAGGGATTGGATATCTGGGAAAGATTTCAATTTTCCTTCACTGATGAAGTTTAGCTTGGCTGGGTAGGTTATTCTTGGTTGTTTATCTTTTAGAACTTTGAAGTTAAGGCTCCAAGCTCTCCTAGCTTGGAGGGTTTCTGTAGATAAATCTGCTGCTATTCTAACTGGTCTTCCCTGGTACGTAGTCTGACCTTTTTCTCTTGCAGCCTTTAGGATTTTTTTCTTTTATGCCTACTTTGTTTAGACAGATTATTATATGTCTGCCAGTTGGTCTTCTCATTTGTTGTCTTACAGGGGTTCTCTGAATCTCTTGTGTTTGAATTTTTTCATCCTTGATGAGATGAGGGAAGTTTTCTTGAATGATTTCATGACATATTTGTTCCAGTGTCCTCTGTTTCTCTCTCTGCCTCTGGAAGGCCAATTACTCTTAAGTTCGGTCTCTTGAAGTGCTCATTCATCTCTTGAAGGTTTTGTTTTGTCTTTTTGAGCTTCTTTTCTATGCTTTTGACAGTTTGGGTTAGTTCTGTGTTTTGGTCCTCAAGCTCTGAGCTTCTTTCTTCTGCTTGGCTAATTCTGCTTTCCATGCCGATTAGTTTGTTATTTATTTCCATCACAGTGTTCTTTACTGCTGCTATTTCTCACATCAGCTCCTTCCTATTTTCCTCTTGTCTCTCCTCAATTTTTTTAATTCTCTTTATTAATGTCTTGATTTGTGGTTTGTTGCATGTGACCAGTCATTCTGGGGGCTCTTCATGTTTGTGTTCCAGAATATGTTTTCTCAGTGTCTGATCTCCCAGGGGTCTGTATGAGACCTATATTCTTCTTTTGGTTTTTCTTCATTTGTGAGGTTTTTCTCCCCTCCCTGTCACTGTCTTCTTTAATTCTGTTATTCAGGGGTAGAGGGATTGGTTTTACTTCTGTTTGTTCAATCTCCTATTCTTTATGTATGCCCTCTTACTTTGTTCAATTCTGGAGTTGCACTGTAGGTTGGGATGGTCCTTTTTGCAGTTTTGAGATTCACTTAAGGGGGGAGCTGTGATTCAAAATCTATCTGCAGGTCCTGGTATTCGCTGACAGGTGTATGGATAATCTGAAACCCACTTCCCACTGCCTTGGAATCTGTCCATGCAGTGGGGCTGTAGTTTTACTCCCTGAAAAAAAACGTGGTTAGCAGAGGGAAGAGAATGGAGCAGACAGTGGAGGGAAGAGGGGGGTGGAGAGATAGAGGAGTAAGGGGGGAAACAAATGAGTGTACCAACAAATGGAGAGAGAGACCTATACTGACACAGATAAAAACAATAGACCACAGCTACAGACTAACCAACTCCCATACAAAAAAAAATTACAATGATGCTAACATATAAGCTAACCAATCACCTTATTGGTGTGCTGTTCCTCTATCCAAAGGTATGGTTTACAGAGAGGAGAAAAGAGAAGAAAAAGACGAGAGGAAAAAAAAGGAACAATACAGTAGGAATAGAATTAAGTCATTAAACTAACAGAACCAATCAAGCACACTCTGAGACTTTTCGTTTAAGTCCAATGTCCTTTCAGCTCTGATTTCTAGCTTTCTTTTTAAGCTGGTAAATTAGTTCACAGTTAGGGTGAGTTGCCCCTGGCCTGCTGTGAAGGACAGTTCAGATCACCCTCCGTTCACCACTCTGGCCTGTGTCTGGTTTTCAAGCTGGTTTCTCCCATTTCAGTGTTTTTACCTTGAATTGCCAGCAGGTGGTGCTATCTCAACTGCTCGCCTCAGAGGGGGTGGGGCCGGATAGGAACCCAGCAGATGCTGGAGGAGATACAGGCCTGCCTCAGGGCACACGGGAAGAGACCCACGGCAGGCAGGATGTCACAGTCGCAGGATAGGTGGCAGCGATCCCAGAGGATCTTGCCTGCAGGGGCTTCAAGGACTGAAGTGGTGGATTGCCTCAGGCATGGGTGGCACAATGTGCTATGGATGCCACGGAGGCCTCAGAGGCGCCGGAGGCTGCAGTGTCTGTGCTGCAGTGGCTGTTCAGACCACTGCGATGCCCCAGCGGTGGTGACAGCTGAGCTCCATGTGAAGAGCAGGCTGCCGATGTTGGGATCCGCAGCCCTCGGGGAGAGAGCCAGAGACCCTCTGTGTTCTTCTTTGCAGAGGGTTTCATAGACCCACGTCTTAGCTATTATTATCTAATTCTTAATGTACCAGGAGTGTTTGGGCATCCAGTAAAACCTAATTGCTATATTAGAAAAAGTTCATGAGAAAATTTATATAGTATTTTAAATAAGTATGCTAGGAATATACTTGCTCTCACCTCCTTTCTCTGTCTGAACTTGACTTAGAAGAGAGTCAGGGAAATGAAGACTCTTTGTTTCCGGCCTGGTGAGTATAGAGGCAGATGGTAAAGGAGGTTCAATAGGTCTGGATGAGAGACAGGGAGCCCATACACAGGAAGGAGCCCTGGGGGAGCTGTTAGGTTAAAGGATAAGGCTAAAGAATTAGGGATTAGGGAATCAAGAACTTATGGGGTCAAAGCTTCACTGGGACCTCTTAGTCGAGGGCCATTTACCTGGTTATCTTCCCTCCCATATGCACCGCTGATATCATTGTGTCCTGCTCTGTAAACATGCAGCTCTTTTGAAAGTTTTCTGTGTGATTTAAAGTTACCTAACTTTGGAGAACCCAAATGTGGAAAACTCCTTTACCATGTTCCTTCCTCTTGTTTTTCTGTTTAGATTCTCCCTGCTTTTGGGGGGTGGGGAGGGAGGATGCTAATGAGCATAGGAAACATGATATTTTAAGTAGTTTCCTAAAATATTATTTGTATTCCTTACATCAATGTACTCTGAAATTTTGCCCTCGAAGAAGCATAGTTTTAAAATAATGCCATGTAAAATAGCATATAGTTATGTCTTGAGGTCATAGAATCTATTGTACTATTAATTAAACCATCAGTAATCAATAATGATTTTAAGCCCTAGAACCTAAATTTGAAGAATAGTTTGCTGAATGATAATTGTTATCTTGAATTTAAAAAAAAAATCAATCCTTGGGCTTCTTCAAATTATCTTATAAAAATTAATTAATATGAAAACTTCCATTAATTGTACACAATGTGATTTTATATATTCATTTTATTTATGAAAGCATGAAGATAATGGGAGTAATCATCTGAAACAAAAAAATTGGAACAATTAAAATGTTTTGGAACACTTTTTATAGCAAGAACTTAGAACTTAAAATGTCATATCCATTTTAAAATCCGTCTTGAAATATTCTTTTTTTAGCTATGCAATGGAGGATCAGTGACTGATCTTGTGAAAGGATTTCTGAAGAGGGGAGAAAGAATGAGTGAACCTATAATTGCCTACATTTTACATGAAGCACTAATGGTAAGGCAATTTAAATTGTTTGTGCATTAATTATGAGGCACTTCTAGTTAAAGGAAAAATGTGGATCCTATTTTTAGAAAAATATAACTACATTAGAATTTATTAATGCAGGAGTATATGCGAAATCTGACATGTTTAACATAGATAATTCGTTTTTCCCATTGGAAATCTACTCTCCTTATAGAAACAGAATCCTGAATTCTGACTTCCTGAGTGTATTTTTGAGATTGTGATAGTGATGAAGGTAGAAAACTAATAGTTAGGTTTTTCCTTGCCATTATCTTAAATAATTATATGGAATGTTTTCTTTTATTGAGATTAACATGTTTTCAGTAAGATATTTGGTAAAAACTGAGGGGCATGCTCTGGTTTTATGAATTTTCATATAATCCAAAGTAGAAATGATGCACTTTCATTTGACTAAATAAATGTGAAAACTTTAGGAGTGTTTGAACATTAATTTTAATGTTTCCTATTGATTTTGCACAAATGTTCCAACTGAAAAGTTTTTGTTTGATGCGTTTCTTAAGAGTTTTTATGTATTTTCCATCTTCTAGGGACTTCAACACTTACATAACAACAAAACTATCCACCGAGATATAAAAGGAAATAATATTCTGTTCACCACTGAGGGCGGAGTTAAACTAGTAGACTTCGGTAAGTTCTGTTTAAAATGCTTGAGTTGACCTGCACAATAAATTAGTTTGATGTGATTTGATCATTTCCAACAGCTTTTCTTTCTAGGCATTGAAAGTGAAGAAAGATCAGTAATATTACATTGAAGTTAAAAGTACAGAGATAATTTGGTAAATGTGAGATTTCTGGAAGAAAGAGTGACTTCAGCTAGTTTGTGCCCATATATTACTAATATAGTAATACGCATCCTCTGAAACAGCATTTCCAATGATTAAGCCAATAATGGTAATCCCATGGCTCCTAATAGGAATTACTTTAAAAATGGGCATATGTCGAAGTCCAAAATTTTGAGATGTAAGGGAAAATCTTCAGGGTCATCTGAGACTATTTTCTGCATCCTAAGAAAGAGACACAAGGGAAAGAGGGTCTTGTTCTTCTTCAGGACCATGTGTGTCTTATTGTGAGATGCCTAAAACTGCTGTAGTTACCTTGTGACTAAGGTACTCTGTCCTGAGTGGAAAGCCAATTTTGAAAATGGCAGAACTGAGAAGGGGGAGTAATGGGGATCTTTGATTCATAATTAAGCCACTAAGTCAATCAACTTTAAAACCTGCCTTATCTCTGACCTTTTGTTATGTGAGATAATAAACTGCCATATTTACTAAGCCAATTTGGAGTTTCTGTGTTATAGCCAAAGGCACCATAGCTGATATACCTACCCTTCATCTGGGCAGTTGTTTTCCCATTTTGATGATGCTCTCTTGTTCCTTCTCCTTTGATCCCTGCAAACACAATAATCCTATGAGAGTGGGCAACAGTATTTATGACTTCTCAGTGTTCTTCAGTCATTATTCCCATTCCCTTTTGCACTCTAGCTGGGTAAAGTATCCTTTCTTGTACTTCTGTAGCCTGTGTATATTTCCATTTTTGCTTTGATTACACAGAATTATATTATCTATAGATTATCTATTAATCTATAGATAATTATATTATCTATAATATAGATAATTATATTATCTTAGAAATATAGATGGACTGACAAGGTATTCGAGAAATGAGACTGTGTTTTAGTCTGTCTTGTAGACCTAAAGCTTTGTTAGTTGAATGCATGCACTTCCTTTCATTTTGCATTTTAGAAACTGAAGCTTAGTGAAGTTAATTGATTTACTTTAAACGTTGTTTTAATGTCCAGGATTGTAGCTCTCTAGTTATTTTGGCTTAGCTCAGGAATGAATTTCAGAGCTAGAGAAGACTGAATGAGTAGTGTATCCTCACCTAAGCTTTTGAAAACTACTGAGCAGCAGTGAGTTTGGCAACTGACAGTAGTGTTGCTCTGTTGAACCCAGAGCCATGTGCTGGAACAATTTAGCTGTGTTGGTATACTGAAAAGGACTTCTGCTTGAAATTAAAAACAACAACAATGAAACACTGTTCACTGTTCCATAGGCAGTTCTATTATTCTCTCCAGAAAATAATTTTGCCTCTACTATAAGTCAGGCCCAAATAGAGAATTTGATATTTAACTTGAGATCTCATAATTCTCTTTCTTTAAAAAATGGATACAGCATATATAGGCTACAAATTGTTAAAAACAAGTATAAGTAAACATCTTTTTTAGACATTAAAGGAAAGTTTGGTAAACCAGAAGCTTTGAGAAGTGTACATTTTTGAGATATCCTCCAAAATAAGCTAGATTAAAATTACACACTTAGTAAATAACTAAGGGAGCTTTTAATATGATGTCTTTAAAATATAGTCATAAATTGGATAGCTGACAAAATGAGAGCTTTGGTTTTAGATTATTTGATTTATAGGCTAGGTATGGTGGCTCATGCCTGTAATCCCAGTGCTTTGAGAAATGAAGGTGGGAGGATTGTTGGAAGCCAGAAGTAAGACCAAACTGAACAACAAAGTGAGACTCAGTCTTTAAAAAAAGTCTTTTTTAAAAAATTAGCCAGGCATGGTGGTGCATACCTGTAGTTCTAGATGTTGGAGAGGTTGAGGCGGGAGGACAGCTGGAGACTAGGGGCTAGAGGCTTCAGTGAGCTATGATTTTATCACTGCACTCCAGCCTGAGTCACACAGTTACATATTAAATGCATTTCTAGTGTCTGATACCAAAATGCTACTATTTACATATAGGACATTGTTTCTATTTCTATTCTCCATGGTAGGAAGATATGGATTCAGTTAGCTAAAAATGATTAGTAGGTTTTTGTATGAGTTAAATAGTAAGGGTGATAGTTGCATGTACATATGGTGAAACTTCTTGAGGGCAGAAGGAACAAGATGGGATAAACCACAAATGGCAGAATTAAATTGAAAATGAATGTCCTCGTTTTGTGTTTAAATCATAATCTTAGAGAAAGCTACAACTGGGAATAAAGGATTTTAGAATAAGTTTTATTTGAATTTCTTACATCATAAAATATGCTATAAGCCCATTACTGGTTACTGAAGATCTTAGATGGCTGTCAGCATCTTATATTCAGAATGTCCACCCCCCACCACCAGCTCCATTCCCCCAATCTATATATCAAGAGTTTCTTGTCTTAGAAATTCACTTGCATCTACTCATCGCTCAAGACACATATCTTAGGCTCATCCTTGAGTCTTCCTTTGCCTTCACCTTTTGTATGCACAACTAGTCACAAAACTTGTTTCTCTCCTAGATATCCCCAGACTCCATCTTTACTGCTCCTGCCTTAGTCCTAGCTCTCATCTCTTACCTCGGTTCCTGCAGTTGTACTTTACTAATCTCCCTACATCTAATCTTATTCCCTCCCCTCAGTCCATTCTCCACACTGCAGTCAGTGGGAGGCTTTCAAAAACACATCTGATCCTGCTGCTTCCTCATTCAGTATTTTATTCAGTGGCTTCCTGTAGTCCCTGGGTGGTGCTTTTCCTTATGATCCTCTGTGCTGGCACAGTGTAAGCACTTAATGATTAATACCCTCTTTATATCCCTTGTGCTCCTCAGGAACCCATCTTCCTATTACCTATTAGCCCTATCAGCTTTTTCAGTATCCTAAATGTGTCATACTCTTTCCCAGTCGGGGCTCTTACATTGGGAAAAAAAGTACTTTGAAATTTATTAATATGCTTTTCTCTTTTGCCTGTTCAAGAGCATGATCTTCATCCCAATGTGCCTGAGGCATCTCTCTGGAGGAGGGGGGAGATTAAGATTTATTCTAGAAGGCATGCAAGAAAATGACTGAGTTAATACTCAGCTTTTAATATTCAAAAATAGGAATTTGTAGCAAGACCCAAGCTGTCTCCTGAGAAAATCTGTCTAAATTGTTTTATCTTCTCTTTAGCACATGGAGAGAGTTTTCAGGGATACACCATAGCGTTTCACGTAAGAGAGGATAGAAGAGGGGGGAATCCTTTCCAGTTCTATGGTAATTGTAGAAGAATGAAGCAGAAGGTGAGGCCAGAGAGAGAGATGAGTTTTTAAATAGTAAAGATGATAACAAGGGCAGGAATGTTCTGGAGGGGACCACTCAGTCTGCTGCCGTCCAGCCCGAGGTGAGCCATATCATTGCCACTCTGGAGGTACAGAGTGATCAGGTAGGGGAAGGACTCAAGGTTAGTTATCCCAAGCCCTGTCCTTAGTTTCTAGAAACCCTAAAGTAACAGAGAATCTGGCTGGTGAGTTTCTAGAAGTGGTTTTTCAAGGGATAAGGGAATTTGTACAGTAAGACACAGAGCAGATGCCCTGGCCAGGTCTGAACAGAAGCCACAACCAGATCTCAGTGTGTTTTCAGCTCCAGCTGGAGCCAACCTGAGTTTTCATCTCCAGGAGGAACTACAGGAAGTGCTGCCTGCATGAGAACAGATCACAGTTCACTGGAGACAGATGCTGGCATGGAAGGCCAGTAGGGCACCTAGCAACTAGACACAAAAAGCATATGGCCTCAAAGACTAGATACTTCTCCCTGTTACAAGTTCTTATAAGAAGGAGGAGAAGGGACACCATCTGAGATACTGAACTCTGTCTAAAAGGACTTACAAATTTATTGGATCTGTCTGAGCTTTACTTCTCTCCTAGCTGGAGAGCAAGGGCTTAGGGAAAGGTTACAATAGTTACAGGCAAAAATGAAGAAATTGCAATTTTCTGAATATCTAAGAATAAGTATTGAATTTTGTGACCATTTACAAACATGATGCTTTCTCCGCATAGAAATCTGCCCTCACTCCTATACCCAACTAACTTCTGTTTGCCTGAATGAGTGCCTCCCCAAGACTCAATACTTCATTCATCTGACCAGTTATCAAGCTCTATTATAGTCATATACTTTATTTCACTGCCTTCTCTGCTAAGCTGTAAGATTCCCTGTCTGGTATATCACTTTGTCCCTAGAACCAAGTCCAGTGCTCACATTTTGAAAGTGCTTGATAAATACTATTGAATGAATGGATGAGAGAAGGATTTTCCATACAATTGTGTGACTGTGATAAAGTCACTTAACATCTCCAAGGGCATCAAGCTGCTCATCTACAGGTGTGAAAAAAGAGGTTTCTACCTTGTAAGGTTGGTTGTTATGAAGAGTAAATGAGATGCCAGAGGTAAACTTCATAGTATAATTACACTTAGGAACTCAGAAAATCTAGCTATTACCATTATTACAAGATGATATTCTCACTTAGCCTCAGTGCTGTACAAGTAGTAGGTGCTTGATAAATAATTGCTAAATAATAAAAATCTGAGTTCCCACAACAGGTGCCTTTTTATGTTTCAAAAAAAGAAAGCCATCGTCCTTTGCTAGAGTAAATTTAGTATTACTTTAAATTTCAAAAATTACACTAAAAGTAGAATTCAATTTGCTAATACTAGTTATGAGTACAGCCTTTAAGAAAACCTTTAGGTTTTTTGTTAAATGGGATACACTCTTACAGAAAACTACCAGATACCTCAGAGAGCAAAAAGACAAGTAAGCTTGTAAACATTATTAATGAAATGCATTAGTGGTCACCAGTATACAATCAATCAATCAATAATATAACCTCCTAGGGGATAAACCCCTTTAGGCAAGGCAACTAATGTCTGAAAAAGCAGTTCTTGTCTTGAATAGAAAATGAAAGACAAACTAAATTTAAAGGGCAGTCCTCAGTTCTCATTTCTGTGGATTTCTCTCTGGGGAACTTAATTTTTAATAGGATAGTTAACATTTCAATACAAAAGTACAGAATGTACTTTTTGTGATTTATTTAGGCATCGTTTTTATGACAGAATATTTTATGGCTTTAAATCTCTTATTACCCACATGCCCAATTTTAGACCAAATCCCCAGCGTGTAATATAGGTCAAAGAGAAGTTGTGATTTATTTGTTAATAACCCACTTTTTTGGGGCACTAAGTGAGGTGCTTATAACTGAAAAACTTAAAACTTAAAAATTGAACTTGAAAACTATGAAATACCCTTCAACCTTCCCCCCTTTATTGAATAATTTAGACCAAAAGCCATTAGGTAGGACAAGAAATCATGAGAGGGGTGCAACTCAGTACACAATTTGGGGCCTGAGGGGGGTGAGGAAGGCATCCATGATGACATAGGATGTTGAGTATCCAAGGGGGATGAGAAGGGCATCTATGTAGGGTCTTGGGGGGTAACTCCAGGTGGTTGACAGAACCAGAGTGAGGTGAGGAGGGCATCTGCATAGGGTTCAGGGTGGAAAGAAGTGATTGGCTACCTAAAGGGGGCTTGATATTTAGCATGAAATATACTGGGGATAATGGGAGTCGGGTTTATTACAGTTAGAAAAAATTAAAAATTTGAAAAGGAAGAAAACTGGCTTGGTTTTGGATGGTGTTTTAATAGGCATAAACAGATAAAGAAATATAATGCAATGTATATATGGGATGGTGTGTGTGTGTGTGTGTGTGTGTGAGTGTGTGTGTGTGTGTGTACATATTGCCTAGCTATTCAAAGAAGAGGGCTTGGGAGCATTGATGTTCTAAGAGAGCACAACTAGCACCCAGCACCTAGCTTTTGGTTTTTAAATATAATTCTCGGCTAAAAGGAAGCAAGAATTCTTGGAGAAAGGCTGATTTTAGGGCTATATCAGATGAACCTGAAATTTGTGACCCCAAATAAGGAAAGATGCAAAGAATGATGGGAACATATCCAAGGGATGCAGAAACCAGCCTGAAACAATTCTCAATGACCAGATCTAGGATAGTTTGAGTACCAAAATAGTAATACTGATGGTAATCCATTGAGTATAATAAAAGGTCACAAACCCATAGTGGCATACATACACACATCAATAAGTGAATGGAGAGAAGCAGAAACTTTTCCTTATAGAAGAATGCCAACTAATAGCGATAGAAGGGATAATGAAATTTTTAAAAAGTCATTCGTTGAAAGCCATCATTGTAATAATTCATCCAGAAACTTCAATGGATGCTAAAACTAGTAGGTTAAGTTTTGGTTAGAAATGGAATAGTTTCATAGTCTCAAAATACAAAATACTAGTTCATTAAAAAAGAAAAAGGAGAACTTTACAAGGGAGATGCTCAGCAGACCCACCATTAATCAAGTCAATGTGAGCATATCTAGACATGGGACAAATGAAAATCAAACAGCACCCAGTAGGATGCAATGAGAAGACCTCAGCATTACTTCCATAATATTACTGCCAAAAAGAAAATTGTGAGGGACTAACCAACAAACCAAAATTCAGGAACAGCCTATAAAATTAACTGACTTGAAATCTTTAGAAAAAAAATCAAGTCCATTAAAATTGAGTAAAGATTGAGGAACTCTTCCAGATTGAAGGAGATTAATGAGACTAGACAACTAAATGCAACACATAATCCTGTATTATATTCTTTTGTTATAAAGGATTTATTTGGGACAACTGATATATTTTGTTGGGACAATTGACACAATTTGAATGGGCTCTGTAGATTAGATGTTAGAAATTTATCATTGTTAAACTCCCTGATTTTGATGGTTATGTAGGGAGAATGTCCTCTTTTGTAGCAATTACACACTGAAGTATTCAGAGGGTGAAGGAGCATGTTACCCAGTTACTCTCAATGGGGGTGGAGGGAGTGTGCATTGTAGTTTTCTTGCCACATTTTCTCTAAGATTGAAATTATGTAAAAACATTAAAATGATAGAGCTAGAGACTTAGCATGGAAATTTAAAGATCTAGGTGTTAAATATGTATACATACATGCATATGTACATATATACACACATATACATATTTACTATATATAAGTTGAATGTTATGAATCTTGAAAATTTGAGAGTTAGCACTTTATAGAGTGAACTACTATATTTTGAAAAAACTAGAGGGAAAAATCATTTTTAAAAGTTGGCAGAGCTTCAGAATTTTCATAACTATACAAAAACTAATATTTTACTCAGCTAGAATATATTTTTGACTTTGAAGAGATGACTTTTACCTTGTTAGAAAGAAAAAATATTTATAATTCTTTTGTTACATAAAGTTGATCCATGAATAAGTGAACTCTCTCTTTTAGAGCTTTATGATTCTACCTGCACCCATGGGCTCAAGAATTCCAAACTGATCATTTTTCACAGTTGAATGTTTTACATTATAGATTCTGATGTATGTTTTAGTCAAGGATCTTTTCGTTGAAAGGAGCAGAAACTCAAACTAGCCCCCCAAAATGATTACATACAAAAGGCAATCTCATAGGTGAGAGTAGGAGGCCAAGGGGCTGCTGAAACTGAGAGGGAAAAATGGAAGGCAAGAGCCAACATTGTTGCCACCTTATGCTCTCTCACTATAGAAACAAAGTTTCATCTCTCTGCTTCTCTTTGAAGGCCTGTAGACCAGAGTCTGGAGTTTTCATGTTGCCTCCAAGTCTACTCAAAAATAGGTCTCAACATCACTGTTTGTTTGACTTTATGGTTATGGATCCTGTGCCAACAGCTAACTGACCCAGACTTGTAGCATGGCAAATCAAAGAAATTTGAGCTCAACTGGCCCAAGTGGGATCAGATGTGCACTTTGCATCCAATTAGTCATAGCTGCCTGGACCCTCTTATTCTGCAAGTTACTGTGGATGAAGAAAGGTTCTTTTTAAAATGAGGGTCATGGAAGAGAGAGACAAATATATTTTCTAAATATCCTGGAGAATATTTTTTCCTTTTCATTAAAAAAAATCTTTATTTATTTATTTATTTAGAACCTAAAGGGTCTTGCTATGTTGTTCAGGCTGGTCTCCAACTCCTGGCCTCAAGTGATCCTCCCACTGCAACCTCCAAAGAGCTGAGATTACTGTCATGAGCCACTGCTGCTAGCCCTAGAGAATACTTTTTCTTATTGATGTATGTTGCCCTGTACTTTGAGAGAAGATGTTAAAAATTTTAGTTTTTAATTGTGGCAATTTAAATTACTTTATTAGATTATTTCCCCAAATTCTATAATGTATATGAAATTGAAAGTGAATTTTAGACATTTTGAAATAGTTGTATTTTTTATTTAGTACCACAAAAGAAAACTTTGTATCTCGGAATTGATACAACATAAAAACAACCTTAACACAGCTGTATACATTGTAATAATATCTACCAAATGGGCTTTTGCATGATGCCATAAATTTTGGTGAACCAAAGAGGATTTTCCTTATATTTTTAAGAATCAGTTATTCACTCCTCGGTTTTACTCATTGTAGAATAAGTGTTTGGGACTAAAACTAAGTGATTTTAATCTGCAGCTCTAAAATTTTAATCTCTAAAGAGCTTCAAGTAAGTACAAGATTTTTATGATGAGGCAGGAAAGAGGACAAAGGGAGAATGAAAAGGGCTATGAAAAATAAGATAAGATATCATTAATGATAGCGTACCATGAATCAGAAATATGCTATACACTCTAATCTGTACGATTGAGGTCCAGTACTGTACCTATATACACATATACACAGTCATACAGAATTGAATGGTATAGACATTTCTGGGTGCAAGCCAAGGAGGATGCAGCAAATAGTGTGATCCTGATGTCTTTAGAGAAAGTACTACACCTTCTTCATTATAGGATATGAGTTCAGTCTTAAAGGAAAAGAAAGATATAGGCTGGGCAGATTGGAGAGAGGATGAATTTTCAATGGAAATCATGAGTATTGGCGAGGTGGTTGGAGTGAGCCATTTACCTTGCATCATTGTATAGACTCATTGAGTGGTAAAGCTGGAGCCTTAAATATCATTTGGTGTATTAATTACAGAAACATTAGAAGGTTTTTGATCATCTTTACATGCAAAATATTGTCTGAATATGAATTTTTTGGTGAGAAAGTGATTTATGAGATTCACTAGGTAGTTTTTGACCCCAAAATAATTAAGAATTATTGATTTATTCTAATTTCTCAAATTAACAATGAGAAAACAAAAACCTGGAGAGAAAAAAATGACTTACTGAAGGGCAGACTTCAATATTTCCGTTGCTAGGTATATATAGTAGTTTTTAAATATATTAACTGAAGAGTATTACACATAAAAAGTATTAAACAAGATTCTTGGATATACACGATTTTATTTACACGTGAAAGATGATTATTTCTATACTTAGTTTATGTCATTTAAAAACTATTTTCTAAGAAAAGAGTTGTCTTTCTGATGTGGAGGTCTTAGACCTTTTTAAAATGTCAACTGGAGAATATTCTAATGTTTCTGGCTTAAAAAACACTTTTATTGACAAAAGTACATAACATAAAATTTAATATCTTAATCATTTTTAAATGTACAATTGAAGGTATTAAGTACATTCATGTCATTGTGCAACCATCAATACCATTCATTCATATAACTGTTCATCTTGCAAAACTGAAACTCTGTACACATTAAACAATAACTTCTCATTCTCCTTTCTTCCTAATAGCTGGTAACCACCATTCTTTCTGTCCCTATGAATTTTACTGTACTAGGTACCTCATGTAAGTGGAATTATTTACTACTTGCCTTTTTGTGACTGGCTTATTTCATTCAGCATAGCTTACTCAAAATACATCCATATAGTATGACACATGTACTATGGGTCAAGGTTTTCTTTCTTTTTAAGACTGACTAAAATCCTAGTGTATGTTTGCAGCACATTGTATTTATCTATTAATTAATGGGTGGAAACTTCGGTTGCATTATAAATAATGCTGCTATTAACATGTGTGTACCAATGTCTCTTTGAGTCCCTTTGTTCAGTTCTGTTGGGTATACCCAGAAGCTCAATTGCTGGATCATATGATAATTCTATTTTTAGTTTTTGGAGAAATTGCCATACTGTTTTCCACAACAGCTATACCATTTACATTCTCACAAATAGTACACTAAAGTTCTCCTTTCTCCATTTCCTTGGCAACACTTATTAGTTGTGCTGTTTTGATTACTGTAGCTCTGTAGTACATTTTTAAATCAGGAAATGTAAATCCTTCAGCATTATTCTTTTTTTTCAAGAATGTTTTGGCTATTTGGCTATATAAATCCTGAAAATAAAAATTTTTGGATGGATTTTTGTATTTCTGCAAAAAAAATGTTGGGGTTTTGATAGGAATTGCATGAACTCTAGATTCTTATTAAATGTTAATTTAATATTGAGATCTTAACAATATTATCTTCCAATTCATGAATACAGAATGTCTTTTCATTTATTTTCATCTTCTTTCAGCAAGATTTTGTAGCATTCAGTGTACAAGTTTTACTTTTCTTACTTATGTGATCATATCAGTTCTAAGCAGATCTAACTTTACTCGTTCCTTTCATTTGGATGCTTTTTATTTATTTATTTTTTGCATTAGTTTTCTGGCTTAGACTTCTGGTGCTGTGTTGAACAGAAGTGATGACGGTGGGGATTCTTTCCTTGTTTCTGATCTTAGAGGAAAAGGTTTCAGTCGTTCACCATTGTGTAGGATGCTCCCTGTGGTTTTTCAAAAATATATTTTATCAGACAGAGATATTTTCCTTCTATTCCTAGTTTGTTGGGGTTTTCTATTTGTCAAGAAATGGTGTTGAATTTTGTCATGCTTTTTGCATCAATTAAGATGCTCACATGGCTTTCTTTTCCTCTTATTTCTGTTAATGTGGTATATTGCATTGATTGATTTTTGCATGTTGAAGCATTCTGCATTCCAGGAATAAAGTTCACTTTTATTTGATGTATGGTGCATAATCATTTTATTTTATTTTTTTATTATCAAGATGTGGAGTACAATTCAGGGATAGGTAAACAAATGTTGATTACGCAGGTACCCTTGTTGATGAGGTGTGCTCCTCCCTCTCCTAGCAGTTTCCTCAACTGCAATCCCACCCCCCTCCCCTGACAGTTTCCCACTACTGCCAATCCCTTTCTTAAAGTATTATAATTGTTCAAGGTCTGCTTATGAGTGAGAACATATGGTACTCTGTTCATTGTTTCTGTGATAGATCACTGAGTATGATCGGTTCTAAATCCATCCAAGTTGCTGCCAAGTCCACATGTTTGTCCTTCTTTATGGCTGTATATTCCATTGCATATATGTACCACATTTTTTAAATCTTTTTTTGTCCAAGCTTTGATGGGTAACATAGTTGGTTCCATGTTTTTGCTATTGTAAATAGAGCTGCAGCAAATATACATGTGCAGGTATCTTTTTTGGAGAATGATTTGAGTTCCTCCGGGTATATTCCCAATAGGAAAATTGCTGGGTCATATGGAAGGCCAATTTCTAGTTCTTTCAGAAATTGCCACACTGTCTTCCAAAGAGGTTGTACTAGATTGAATTCCCATCAGCAGTGTAGAAGTGTTCCTTTTGCTCCTCATCCTTGCCAGCATCTGTTGTTGTTTGTTTTATTAATGCTGGCCATTCTTACTGGGGTTAGGTGGTATCTCAATGTGGTTTTGATTTGCATTTCTCCGATGATGAGTGAGGCTGAGCACTTTCTCATGTGTCTGTTGGCTGCTCGTATATCTTCTTTTGAGAAGTGTCTATTCATGTCTTTTGCCCACTTTTTAATGGGGCTGTTTGTTTTTTTCCTTTCAATGAGTTTGAGTTCCTTGTAGATCCTAGAAGTCAGGCCTTTGTCAGGTCTACAGTTGGCAATATTTTTTCCATTCTATAACTGTATCCCTGCTCTCCTGATGGCTTCTTTTGCTTTGCAGAAGCTCATTAGTTTGATGAGGTCCTATTTGTCTAACTTATTTCTTAAGGAATGAGCATTTAGGGTTCTGAATAGGAATTGGTTGCCAGTTCCAATTTCCATAAGGGTATCTCCTGCATTTTCTTAGAGTCTTATAGTTTGAGGTTTTACGTTTAGGTCTTTGATCCATTTAGAGCTAATTTTTGTGTATGGTGATAGGTAGGGGTCCTGTTTCAGTCTTCTGCAGGTGATCAGCCAGTTTTCCCAGCACCATTTATTGAATAGTTTCTCCTCTCCCCAGTGGTTGTTGTTGGAGGCTTTGTCAAACATGAGTTGGTTGAGAAATTGAGGCTTTGCTTCCAGAATCTCTATTCTGTTCCATTTGTCTATATGCCTGTTCTTGTACCAATAACAGAGTATTTTGATTACTGTATAGTAATCAAATCGTAAAGTTTGAAGTCTGGAAGCGTGATGCCTCCTGTTTTGTTTTGTTTTTGTTGTTGTTGTTTGTTTGGTTTTTTTTGCTGAGGATTGTTTTGGCTATTTGTGGTCGTTTATGTTTCCATATGAATTTCTGTATTGTTACTTCCAAGTTTGAGAAGAAGGATGTTGTCAACCTAATAGGTATTGCATTGAATCTGTAGATTGCCTTTGTAGATGGACATCTTAACAGTGTTGATTCTTCCTATCTATGAATATGGAATAATTTTTCCATTTGTTTGTGTCTTCTTGGATTTCTTTGAGCAGTATTTTGGAGTTCTCATTGTAAAGGTCTTTCACTTCTCTGGTTAGGAAGATACCAAGGTATTTCATTTATTTTTTTGTGACTATTGTGAATGGGATTGTGCTTTTTTTTTTTTTTTCTTTTTGAGTTGGAGTCTCACTCGGTCGCCCAGACTGGAGCGCAGTGGCCGCTCCTGACCACCGCAGCCTTGACCTGATGGGCTCCAGCGATCCTTCCGCCTCAACCTTCCGAGCAGCCGGAATTACAGGCATGCGCTACCACGCCCTACTGATTTTTTTATTTATTGTAGAGATGAGGTCTCGCTGCCCAGGCGGGTTTTGAACCCGCGGGCTCAGGCAATCCACTCACCTCAGCCTCCCAAAGGCACGGGATTACAGGCTGAGCCACTGAGCCCGGCTGGATTGTGCTTTTAATTTGGGTCTCTGCCTGCTTGTTGTTGTTGTATAGGAATGCAACTGTCTTTTGTACATTTATTTTGTACCCTGAGACTGCCACGGTCCTTTATCAGTGCAAGCAGGGTTTTGACAGTTTCTCTTGGATCTTCAAGGTATAGGGTCATATCATCAGCAAAGAGGAATAACTTGACTTCCTCCTTTCCTATTTGGATACCCCTGATTTCCTTCTCTTGTCTAATTGCCCTAGCTAGGACTTCCAACACAATGTTGAACAAGAGGGGTGAGAGTGGGCAGCCTTATTTTGTTCCAGTTTTCAGGGGAAATGTTTCCAGCTTCTATCCATTTAGCAATATGTTAGCTGTGGGTTTATCGTAAATGGCACTTACTATTTTGAGGTATGTTCCTTCTATACCTAGATATTTGAAGGTTTTTATCAAGAAGAGATGCTGGATTTTATTTTTTAAAAAAAAAACTTTTTCTGAATCTAATGATATAATCATGTGGTTCTTGTTTTTACATCTGTTGATGTATTTAATGACATTTATGGTCTTCCAAATGTTGAACTAGCCCTGCATTCGGGGGATGAAGCCTACTTGGTCATTGTGGATGATTTTTGAGATGTTTTTGGATCCGATTTGCTAGAATCTTGTTGAGAATTTTTGTATCTGTGTTCATAAGGGTTATTGACCTGTAGTTCTCTTTTTGTTGTTGTTGTTGGCTCTTTACCCAGTTTGGGTAACAGTGTGATGTTAGCTTCACGAAATGATTTGGGGAGAATTCTATCTTTCTCAATTGCCTGGAATACTTTCAATAGAATTGGTATCAGCTCTTCCTTGTACGTTTTGTAGAATTCTGCTGGAAAGCCATCTGTTCTAGGGCTTATTTTTGTAGGAAGTTTTCGCATGACAGAGTCAAATTCCTGGGTTGTTATTGGTCTGTTTAGTGTCTCAATGTCTTCTTGTTTCAACCTGGGGAAGTTGTGTGATGTCAGAAAGTCCTCTATTTCATTTACGTTATCAAGCTTGTTTCCATACAGGTGAACATAGTAATCTCTGATAATCTTTTGTATTTCTTCAGGATCAGTTTTGGTTTGATCTTTTGTATTTCTCATTGTGTTTATTTGGGCTTTTTCTCTCTTTTTCTTGGTCGATCTGGTTAGGGGTCCATCAATCTTGTTAATTCTTTCAAAGAATCAGCTTTTTGTTTTGTTGATGTTTTCTATGATATTTTTGTCTTCTATGTCCCATATTTGGTTCTTATTTTGGTGATTTGGATTCTTCTGCTAAAGTTCAGTTTTTGGTAGTCCTCTCTTTCCAGCTCCCTTAGGTGATTTACTTATGATCTTTCCATTTTCTTGATATGTACTTGTAGAGATATAAGTTCCCCTCTTAGGACTGTTTTCCTGGCATCCCAGAGGTTTTGGTAAGATTTTTCTTCATTTTCGTTTGTTTCCAGGAATCTTTAAATTTCTGCTTTGATTTCAGTGTTGACCCAATAGTTGTTCAGCATTGTGCTGTTTAGTGTCCATGTCTTCGTGGGCTTTGGGGGAAATGTTGTTAGTGTTGATATTTATTTGTATTCCACTGTGGTCTGAGAATGTGCATGGCAAGATTTCAACCTTATGGAATTTGTTTATGCTTGATTTATGGCCAAGAATGTGCTTTATCTTGGAATACATTTCATGTGGTGATGAGTAGAATGTATATTCTGTGGTCGTTGGGTGGAATAATCTGTTGGTGTCTATTAAGTCCATGTGATTGAGTGTCAAGTTAAGTTTGGATCTCCGTGTTGATTTTTTGCCTTGATGATCTATCTAGGGCTGATAGTGGGGTATTCAAGTCCCTGCTATAATAGTATTAGAGTCAATATCTTTTTTTAGTTTACTTAGTAGTTGCTTTATAAATGCTGGTGCTCCTATGTTGGGTGCATATATGTTTAGTATGGCTATTTCTTGGTGATGATTGAAACTTTTATCATTATGTAGTGTCCTTTTGCATCTTTTAAAATTTTTGATAGCTTAAAAGTTTTGTCTGATGTTAAGATTGTGACTCCTGCTTTCTTTTGTGTTCCATTTGCCTGGAAACTCATTTTCCATTCTTTAACTTTGAGTCTTGTTTAGCACTTGTAGTGAGATGAGTCTTCTGGATGCAGCATATAATTGGGTCATGGTTTCTTATCCAGTTTGCCATTCTGTGTCTTTTCAGTGGTGCAGTTAGTTCATTTGCATTCAGGCTGATTATTGAAATGTGATTATTTATCCCAGTCATGAGGTTCTTATAAAAATTTTCCTTTGTTTGCTTGTTTTCTTTCAGCTTTGGGGTTGATGTATGTGTGTGTTTTCAAGTTTCTTGTTGTGTTGTATGCTCTGTTGATTCTGTGCTCTGCTGTTCTCTTAGGAATTGTGTGGTCATTCTTTTTTTCTTTCTTCTGTGCTTAATACCTTTTTAAGTGTCTCCTGTAGAGCTGTTCTGGAAGCTGCATAATCTCTTAGGGATTGGGTGTCTGGGAAGGATTTTAATTCTCCATCACTGATGAAACTGAGCTTGGTTGGATAGGAAATTCTTGGTTTATCTTTGAGGATTTTGACTACAGGGCTCCAGTGCCTTCTTGCTTATAGTGTTTCTGCCAAAAGGTCTGCTGCTATTCTGATTGGTTTTTCCTGGTTTGTAGTCTGACCTTTCTCTCTTGCTGCCTTTAGGATTTTTTTTCTTTTGTGCCTGCTATGTATAGGTGAATTACTATGTGTCTAGGGGTTAGTCTTCTCATTTTATGTCTTATGGGGGTTCTCTGTATCTCTTGTGCTTGACTGGTCATATCTGTGGTGAGATGGGGAAAGTTTTCTTGGATTGCCTCCTGGAATACTTGTTCCAAGTTGTTCTCTGTTTCCCTTTCTTCTTCTATGATACCAATCAGGTGTAGGTTTGGCCTCTTGATATAATCACACGTCTCTTGTAGGCTTTGTTCATTCTTTCTGAGTCTTCTTTCTATGCTTTTTACAGATTGGGTTAATTCCATGTTCTGGTCTTCAAGCTCTGAGATTCTTTCTTCGGCTAGATTAATTCTGCTTTCCATATTTGTCATCTTGTTATTTATTTCCTGGATGAAATTTTTATTGACAAATCTCTGTTACAAGTTCTTTCAGTGTTGCATCTAGTCTTTCTTGAGTCTTATTCACTCTTTCCATCCATTCCCTAATCCCTGTGGTATTCTGGGGCCAGTCTTTAGTGACTTCCATTGTTTGGGCACCAGGGTCTGATTTTTCAGGAGTTTTTTCTTTGGTACACTTGAAATTGCCTGTAGACTTCCTTTGGTTTTTCCTCATTTGTGACAGATCTCTTGTTTTTCTCTTTAATTCTGTTACTCCCTTCTGATGTTTGCTCAGTTTTCTATTCTTACCTGATCTGGGCCCTGTATTTGTTCTATTTTGAAATAGGATGGTAGATGGGAAACTTTGCTGTCTCTTGTAGTTTTTGAAATTTGAATAAAGTAGGGGATGGGGCACTAGGATTCAGAAACTACTTGTAAATTACAATGTTCACTTATTGTGGTATGCGTTCCCTGAGACCTACTCCTCATCATCACTCTATATGATGATGCAAAGCAGAAACCAATGCAAAAAACAAGTGAACACACACACAAACAGACACACACACACCTCCAAACAAACTGGAATAACAGCAAAGTGAAACAAAACAAACAACAGCAAAAACCCAAGAAAAGTGTACACACACACACACACACACACACCCATACCTAGCACAAAGTGAATAGAGAAGAAAAAAGAAAGACCAGAAAAAAAGGAATTCAGATCAAACCCTCACACATATATTGACACATACCTCAAACTAGAAAAATGAAAATAAAAAACCCCAGAAAAACAAAAGAGCAAAAGCAAACCAACTAAAACAACTAAATTGAAAACTGACACACTCAAACATTCACATATACACATAAACAGAAAACAGTAAATAAAAGAAGAAACAAAAAGAAAAGAAAAAATCTGGGAGGGGATGAAGATAAAACCCTCTCATACACATTCATGCACAAAGGAAAAATATTTTGAAAATAGATGAACTAACAGTCAAAAATTTAAAAAAAAATTTAGAAATTAAAACAAAAAAAAAGAAAAAAAACTGCCCTCTTTTGGTGGACTCTGTAATTGTTCCTCTAATCAGTTCTTTCCTGCAGAGCCACCCCTTTGACCGTCTCCTCAGTGTCCAGAGTAGGGAAGGAGGAGGGGTAGTGGAGGTGGGTGGTCAGGGAGATCCCTTCCAGTTGGGAGGTGCTGGATTGTCTCTTTCCCAGGTATGTACTCACAGGGGTGTTTGTTTAGCTTTAGTGTGAGGGAAATCCTGGCCTTACAGAATAAGTTAGAAGTATTTTCTCCTCTTCTGTGTTTTGGAAAAGTTTGAGCATTGTTGGTATTAGTTCTTCTTTAAATGTTTAAATGTTCGTTTTTCTTTAAAAAGCAATAAGTTTAGGAGTTTTCTTTTTTAGGAGATTTTGATTACTGATTCAATTTCCTTACTAGCTATGTCTATTTAGGACTTCTACTTCTTTGTGATTCTATCCTGGTAGGCTGTGTTTCTGGGAATTTGTTCATTTGACCTAGATCATCCAATTTGTTGTCATAAAATTGTTCATAGTACTTTCTTACAATACTTTCTATTTCTGTACTGTCAGTAGTAATGCCTCTACTTTCATTTCTGACCTTAAGTAATGTGAATCTTCTCTTTTTCTTAGTCAGGCTAGGTAAAGGTTTGTCAATTTTATTGTTCTTTTTGAAGAACCAACCTTTGATTTTATTTATTTTTTGTTTTGTTTTTATATTATGTATTTTATTTATCTATTTTATCCATTATCATGTCTTTCATTTTGCTAACTTTGGGTTTAGTTTGTCCTTTTTCTAGTTTCTTATGCTATAATGCTCAGTTGTTGATTTGAGAGTTTTCTTTTGTCATGTAAGCATTTATGAATGTGAATTTTCTCCTTAGTACTGCTTTCTCTGTGTTCCATGACTTTTGGTATGTTCTGCTTTCATTTTTGTTTGCCTCGAGATATTTTCTCATTTCCTTCATTTATTCTTGATACATTGGTTGTTTAAGAGTGTGTTGTTCAATTTCCACAAATTTGTGAACGTTTCATTTTTTTTTCCTATAAAATTCTAACTTAATTATGGTCAGAGAAGATAGCTTACATAATAGTTATATTTCTAAGCTTTATTGAGAATTGTTCATGGCCTAATATATGGTCTACCCTGGAGAATGTCCCATGTGCACTTAAGAATGTATATTCTGTTGTTGTTGGATAGTGTTCTGTATGTGTCTGTTATATCTACTTGATTTATTGTGTGTTTCAAGTCCTCTGTTTCCTTACTTATTTTCTATCTTGTTTTTCTATCTATAATTGAAAGTGGGATATTAAAGACTCCAACTATTATTTTACAATTGTCTATTTCTCCCTTCAATTCTGTTCATTTTTGTTTTGTATATTTTGATGACCTGTTATTAGGTGCCTACTATTTAAAATTGTGTGAGCCTTTATTAATATATGTCTTCCTTTGTCTCTTATAAATTTTTATTTTAATTTAAAGTCTATTTTATCTGATATTAGTATAGTCACCTCTGTTCTCTTTTGGTTATTATTGCATGGAAAAGCTTTTCCCAGGTGGGCTCGGTGGCTCAGCCTGTAATCCCGCGCCTTTGGGAGGCTGAGGTGAGTGGATTGCCTGAGCCCGCTGGTTTGAGACCCGCCTGAGCAGGCAAGACCTCATCTCTACAATAAATAAAAAATTAGCCGGGCATGGTAGCACGCGCCCGTAATTCAGGCTACTCGGAAGGTTGAGGTGGGAGGATCTCCGGAGCCCAGCAGGTCGAGGCTGCGGTGGCCAGGAGCGGCCACTGCACTCCAGTCTGGGCAACAGAGTGAGACTCCAACTCAAAAAAAAAAAAAAAAGCTTTTCCCATTCTTTCACTTTCAACTTATTCACGTCCTTAAATCTAAAGTGGACCCCATGCAGACAACATATAGTTGGAACAGGTTTTTTTATCCCTTCTGTCAATCTTTGTCTCTTGACTGGAGAGTTTAATCCATTTGCATTCAAAATAATTATTTGTGTAATTTTGCTATTTGTGTTCCATATGACTTATAGCTTTTTTTGTTTCTCGTTTCTTACATTACCGTTGTCTCATATGTTTAGTTGATTTAATTTTTTTAATTTTTAATTACAGGTACATAATAGATATATATTTATAGGGCATAGGGATGTTTTGACACAGGCATACAATGTGTAATAATAAAATCAGGGTAATTGGAGTATCTATCACCTCAAGCATCTATCATTTCTTTGTGTTAGAAACATTTCAGTTCTACTCTTTTCATTATTTTGAAATATACAATAAATTGTTGATTATAGTCACCTTATTTTACTATAAATACTAGATATTAGTTATTCTAACTATATTTTTGCCCCCACCAACTATCCCCACTTTATCTCCTCTTCCCAGATTCTGGTAACCATCATCCTACTCTCTTTTTCCATGCGATCAATTATTTTGATTTTTAGCTCCCACATATAAGTGAGAGTGTGTGAAATTTGTCTTTTTGTGCCTGGATTATTTCATGTAACATAATGTCCTCCAGTTCCATCCATGTTGTTGCAAATAGTTGATTTTGTGTGTGTGCAGTGAAATGTCTTAAATCTGTTCTCATTTTCTTTTACATACATTTCACACCTGTTTCCTTTGTGATTATAATGGAGATCACATTTAACATCCTGAAGTCACTCTAATTTGAATTTATACTAGCTTAACTTCAATGACATACAAAAATTCTCCTCTCATTGATCTCATTCAGATCTGTCCTCATGTCCTTTGTATTTGGGTGTTACAAAATTACATTTTTATGTATTGTATGTCCTAAAACATAAACTAATAAATGTTTTTATGCATTGTTCTCTTAAATTATTAAAAAACAAAACGTGGAGTTGCAAATCAAAGTTACAATATTAGCTTTTAAACTAATAGTAGATTTTTTGAATGTACATTCATCTCTTAAATCATGCAGAGAATAACACAACATGAAGTTATAAACCAAAGTTAAAATAATTTATAATTATCCATGTATGTACTTTCATTGATGTATTTATTTTTTCTTACAGCTTTGAATTACTGTCTAGTGTCCTTTCATTTCAACCTGTAGAACTCCTCTTAGCATTTCTCGCAGGCAGTTCTAGTAGTAACAAACACCCTTAACTTTTGTTGATCTGGAAAAGCCTTGAATTTCTCCTTCACTTTTGAAGGACTGTTTTACTGGATATAAGTTTCTTATCTGGTATTTTTTTCCCCAGCACTTTGAATGTATTAGCCTACTGCCTTCTGGCTTCCAAAGTATCTGGTGACAAATATGCTGAATCTTCTTGAGGACTCATGAGTCACTTTTCTCTTGCTGCTTTCAAGATTCTCTCATCTTTGGGCTATGACAATGTGATTATGATATGTCTTGGTCTGGGTATTTTTGAGTTCCTCTTGGAATTCATTGAGCTTCTTGGATGGATATATTCATGTTTCTCATCAAATTTGGGAATATTTGGGCCATTATTTCTTGGAATAATTTCTGTGCTCCATTTTTCTCTCTCTCTCCTGGGATTCTCACAATGCATATGTCTATCCACTTGATGGTGCACCACAAGTCCCTTAGAATCTTTTTACTTTTCTTCAGTCATTTTTTGTTGTTGTGCCACAGAGTCAATAATTCCATGGTCCTATTTTCAGATTCTCTAATTCTTTTTTCTGCCTGCTCAAGCCTGCTTTTGAATCCTATTAGTGATTTTTTAAAATTTTTAGTTATTGAATTTTTTACCTCCTGAAAGTTTTTTCATTTCTTTTAGATTTTCTATCTCTTTATTGATATTTCCATTTTGTTCATACAGTATTTTCTTAACTTTTCCCATGTCTTCCATTAGTTTTTTTTTAGCATCTTTTAGACAGTTGTTTAAAGTTTTTGTCTGGCCAAGTATGCCATCTGATCTTTCTCAGGGAGAGTTTCTATTGTTTGTTGTTTTTTTCCTTTAAATTGGCTGTAGTTTTCTACTGCTTTGTATGTCTTGTGATTTTTTTCTGGTGAAAACTGGATATTTGGATCTAATAATGTAATAACTCTGGAAGTTAGATTCTTTCCCTTCCCCAGTATTTGCTGGTTTTTGCTTTTTTGATTGTTGTAGCCTATCTGTGTGCCAAGGATCAACCTGAAATGTAAACTTAAGGTCTTCTTTAGCCTTTTTTTGAACCTGCACCTTTCCCTGGATGTATACAGTGACTTTCTAAATTTCCTTGTGTGTGTATTTGCTTTTGAATATCTGAAATTTTCATTGTCTGACTCTTAAGAGGGGAAAAAGATAATAGTATAGGAAGGAAAAAAAAATAGAAAAAAAAAAAGAGTGCTACCCTTTTATACCCCTAAAAGTTGCTACAACTGTATTGCTTACTAAAATTGTGATTTCTGACATGTCTTATTAAGAAAAAAAAGGTAATAAACGATCTTGTTCAATCTAGTTCATTTGAAAGGACAATCCTAAGAGTTCTTATCATAAAAAAAGGAATAAGGTTTTCCAGAGAAACAGAACAAATAAGATGTTTGTATGTCAATAGGATATTTGTATGTATGTGTATATGTATATATGTACATATGTGTATGTATGTATATATGTACATACATATGTATTTGTGTTTGTGTGTGTGTTATGAGAGAGAGAGAGAGAGAGAGAGAGAGAGAGAGAGAGAGATTGATTGATTGATTGAGAGAGTATGTGTATGTTAAGGAATTGGCTTACAAGGTTGTGAAGGCTTGACAAGTCCCAAATCTGCAGTGTAGGCTGTAAGGAAGAGTTGCAGTTTGAATCCAAAGGCAGTCTTTTGGCAGAATTTCTTCTTGCCATGGCAGATAAGTTTTTGTTCTATTTAAGCCTTCAAATAATTGGATGAGGCCCCCCACATTATGGAAAGTAATCTGCTTTACTCAAAATGCAGCAATTTAAATATTAATCTGATCCAAAAAAATACTTTCAGATAAATATCTAGAATATTATCTGTGTACCATGGCCTGCCAAGTTGACACATAAAATTAATTATCTCACTATCTTTTTTTTGAGTTGGAGTCTCACTCTGTCGCCCAGGCTGGAGTGCAGTGGCAGGCTCACAGCCACCGCAGCCTCGACCTGCTGGGCTCAGGCAATCCTTCCATTTCAGACTTTCAAGTAGCTGGAACTACAGGTGTGTGCCACCATGCCCAGATAACTTTTTTTTTTTTTATTTCTTGTAGTAATGAGGCTTTCCTAAGTTGCCCAGGCTGGTCTCAATCCCCTGAACTCAGGCAATTGTTTTGTCTCCACTTCCCAAAGTACTGGGATTACAGGCGTGAGCCACCGCATCCAGCAACCTCACTATGTTAGTCTCATCAGCAAAATGATATTAAATGGCGTAATACATTTTATGACCTCTTTATATTGACAAAAGTCTATATTTTGATAATTTCAATTCTTATAACTGCAATATTTTGTTTTTAACAACAGAAAATGTGCTTATCTCTCTGTTCTATTGTGATGTCAAGGGTTTTGCTATATGGTGATAGCAAATCAAGTTTCTGACCGTAGTCTGGTCTATTGAACCACATTAGAAACCATATATTTGATGTTTCTACTGTCTCCCTACGACCCTTAGAGACCTCTTGATTGCAGGGATAAAGTCTGTACGTTTCTCTCCCTAGAAATGAGACTTACACAATATCAAATGGGGTTGCTGTACAGCCATGAAACAGCCTAGGAAGCCTTGCTGGATGGGCCTACAATAGCCTGAAAATTCCCTAGTAAAGCAAAAGGCTAAAGACTCACTAACATAAACCTCTATGATGCTCCTGTGGCTTTGACTTTTAATAGATTATTATCCTCTCTGTTTGCCTGTTTTCTGTTCAGCCCTGATCCTTTTTGGCTTCCTATTTCTTTCCATATTCTCTTGCTATCCCAACTTTCAGCCTGGAATTTCCAGTCCATCAGCATCTTCTCTCTTGAGATGATTATGTAACTATTTACTTTGGTAACTTATTCCATTAGCTACTCTCTGGATGAGAAGATTTTACTAATCTTCTTTACTTCCTAGGGCTCCTGAACTCATACTTTGGATCCCTGTTGCCTTTTAAAGTAATGTATGTCAATCATTTTTAATAGAATTTTGCATTTTTCTATTTCCTTAGCTATTTTTCTTGTGGGAATTTATATTAAGTACAAATGCTATTTGTCCTCTGGAGTGACTTCTTTATCCACCTTAACTTTACTAACCTGAAAATAAGCAAGTTAGAATTTATGACCATTAAGTTGTCTTCTAGCTGTGAAGCTGTTTGGTTGTGTTGGTAAAATGATTTTGAGGTTTAACAGGCATTGAAGATTCTTTAAAAACGTGAAATTTAGTAAATGTCTTTCTCTGTGTCACATGTTCATAGTTGGGCATGTGTCCTGTTTTTAATGTCATAATAATCTGGTATTCTCAGACTCAAGGATTCCTTTATCTAGTTGTATTTTCACTTAATTTGGGACTTTTTCCTCCTTTACAGTCTGGGCTGAATTTTTCTTGCTAGCATACAGTTTACTCTTTAAGAAACCATGTGTAAAACATTCCTTCTTCAGGATCCCAACAGACAGCAATTGATATGTGATGGTGTTATAATTAATTACCCCAGCACTCCTCAGATTTTGAAGAGGGCATCAGTGCCAGGATATGTGCAAAACATCGTTGGTATACAGGAAGAAATAGTCATATTTCTATTATAATTATTATTTTAATCTCATGCTTTAATCTCATTATCTTTTATATGTTTCATAATACATATATTAGTATACTAGTAAATATATAGAGAAGTCTATTACTATATCTATATACAGTATTCTTGCTCAAACATTTCTTTCTGTTTGGGATGTTTGATTGAAAAGATTGCAGACTAAATGTTTGCCTTCCTTAGAAAATTATTAATCTTACATTAATATAAGTATATAAATAAAATATAATCTCATATTTATATAAAGTCTAATGACTGTTAGGCTTTGTAAACTCATTATCAACTATGCTCTTGACACTTTGCTATTTTAGATGTAAAATCATTGGGGTTTTATACTTGTCAGTCAGGAATGGACTCTGATCAACTTAGGTAAGGATGTTGAAAACAACACTGGCTGGTTCACAAAATCAAGGGAGAAGCTGGGCATTCTGGCATCCCAAGAACACAGCTGTGGAAGCCCTAGACCTCAGGAAGAAAATCACCTGAACTCACCCTTAGGACCCTGCTATTGGCTTACTCAGCTCTCGTTACCTTCTCTCCTTCAGTGTTTCCACTCAAGATTCACATTTCCAAGAAAAAGAGTCTGATGGTCTACCATGACTCATATGCCACACCCCTAAAAAATCGTATCAGCATCATTCCATGTTTATTTCCTGGGATTGTGGAGGGAAAGTCCTTTTCAGCTGTCTATGTCTGTAAATTAAAGTACTAGTACATGGCTACTTGCTAAAAACTGCCATTTCTAGTGATGAAATCATCATATTCAGAAAGAGAAAATGCGTAAAATGTCACTTTCCTACTAGGAGCAAAATTTGATTTTTATTTGTTTTTTTTCCCCTTCCCTTCACATTTCAGTTAAATGATATTTGAATTCTTAAATTATCTCCATAAAATTGAAACAAATATATTCACCAAGGGTCAAATATAACTTAAAAATTTTTCTTTTTAAAAAAATTATTTATTTTTTTTTCTTCCCTTCTGATGGATTTTTATTGATCACTTATCTATCTCAACAAACATTTATTAAGGGCCTTTATTTGTACTAAGTACTCTTTTATGAAGTGATTGTGTATACAAGACAAACAAGATTCCTGCTCTCACACAAATTAAACTTTAGAAGGTTACTTATTCTGGGTTTTACTGTGAAGATAAAGCCAAGCAAAATGCAGGTAACTCAGAAGAAAAGCAGAAAACTTAGTTCCACAAGAAGGCAATTATTGTTATCATTTCTTTTTTTTTTAAACATATTTTTTATTTTAAAATTGTGGGGTACAGTTAAAGGTTAGGTATACAAATATGCATTGTTCAGGCACCCTTGTTGATAAGGGGTGTCTCCCCGTCCCCAGACAGATATTAACTACTGTTAATCCCACCTCCCTTTCCCTTACTACCCCCCATAGTTTCCTGCCACTGTCAATCCTTTACGATAGATGTTCAAGGTCCACTTATGAATGAGAACATATGACACTCAGATGTTTGTTTCTGTGAGAGATCACTCTATTTATTTTTTTAATTATAAAGATGTGGGGTACAATTCAGGTTTAGGTATACAAACATTGATTATGCAGGTACCCTTGTTGATGAGGTATGCCCCTCCCTCCCCTAGCAGTTTCCCTCAACTGCCAATCCCACCCCCCTCCCCTGTCAGTTTCCCATTACTGCCAAGCAACTTGGATGGATTTGGAGTCGATCATACTCAGTGATCTAGCACAGAAACAAAGAACAGAGTATCATATGTTCTCACTCATAAGCAGAGCTTGAACAACTATAATACTATAAAAATTTTTCATTAATAACTGGAAACCCTTAATATAATTTTTGAAAATTTAGAACTGATTTTAAATTAAATTTGCTTTTAAAACTTATTTACTTTCCCCAATTATATCAATACATTACTATCTTCTGATACATCATAATATCCAAGTTTAGTCACTGTCTTTAATTCATAGGACAGGACAAGATAAAATGTTTAGATTGAAATTTAATTTTTTTGAAATGTTAAAAAGAAAAAAGTTAAATGTAGAATATGCATTTTGGGGAAATGGGACTTTATTGATTCTCTTTCTCCAGATAGTCTGTTGGAAAACATTAAAGGGAGAATCTTCAAGCACAGATTCGATAATCTTTGAATTTGAAAATGATTTAGTGGGGATATCAAATAATGAACTTTTTAAAAGGCAAAATTTGAAGGTCATAGATTAAAATTCTTTTAGGACAGGATTTATTTAGATAGAGTGGGTCATTGAGATGTAATTAATGTAGAACCAAAACACACTCCTCATCCCTCTGCCCCAGTATATTTCTACTACTGAAACACCAGTTTGGTTGAATATGGCCTTTGAATTTCATGGTAAAAGTCAAATGCCATTTTGGAGAATAAAATCTATTCTCATTTTAAATCTCAATGAGTGCTTTTTCCTTTATGTAACTTATAAAATAAGCAACCAGAGTCTAGAATTAATGTGACACCTGGTAGGTACTTTTCAAAGCAGGGAAATCAGGGAATGAAAGTGCATGATTTGAGTATAACCCATGATGTCCAGAATAGGAGCACGGTATAGTCAGTGGTAACCAGGCTCCCTTGCATGAGGACCAAGAGTGTGAAAATTGCAATGAAATTTGGGAGGCCAAGGTGAGGGATTGCCTGAACCCAAGGGTTCAAGAACAGCCTCGGCAACTTGGCAAGACCTCATCTCTACTATAAATCAAAAAATGAGCCAGGCATGGTAGCATGCGCCTGTAGTTCCGGCTACTTGAAAGGCTGAGGCAGAAGGATCACCAGAGCCCAGAAGGCTGACGCTGGAGTGGCAGTGAGCGTGCCATTACAGTTCAGCCTGGGCAATGGAGTGAGACTCCAACTCAAAAAAAAAACCAAAAAGACAAAAAGAAAAAAAATTGAGAAGAGAAACCTTACTGCTAATTCTCAGTTATGATTATGACAGTTATGATACATGGAACTAATGGAATGACATGAGTGAAATATTTCATTATATCTCTTCATCATAGCCCCTCAATCTGTTATCTCTTTAAAGGAAAAGAATTGGTTCTAGTAATGATTTAAATAAATGTAGTTAATTTGAAACTTCCAGCCAGGTCAGGTGTGATTTGTCAAGGGTTGAGAGATGGAAAATAATTTTATGCATTTTCACAAGCTACCTGCTATGCACATAACATCATATAGAACATTCTCAGATTCACCGAAATCTGTTAGTGGACAGGGGAGGAAGTGAGAAGGGAGGAAGCAAACCATACAAATAACAATTACATATACTTGCTATACACATATATATGTATTACAGACAAATGTAATACATTAATGTAATACATTAAAATGTAGAAAATAAAAAGAAATAGAGATTAGTATGATCAGCAGCAGATTAAATGTCAGCATAGGAGAACTAAGACTTGAAATGGGACTTTGGTGAGGAGTAGGACTCAGATATGAGAAACAGAAAATAGAAGGACCATTCTGCATTTTGGCTATGTAGAAATCCCAATTTAGGATCCTTTTATGAAAAGTTAAGTTCACTGGCAACTTTGAGGGGACAGAATTTTAATATTAGTTTGTAAGAAAATGTATAGTGATTGAAAACTCTTTACATGAGTAATTAATGCAAGAAGTGCATCTCGTTTCTTCCTTCCAGGTGTGTCTGCACAGCTTACCAGCACCCGGCACCGTCGGAACACATCTGTAGGAACACCATTTTGGATGGCTCCTGAGGTCAGATAGAATTTTGAAGGAGACAATGTAGTACTTGATCCTTTCTGATTCCTTTTTATGTGTACTCTGTCTCCATAGGTGTTTTGGAATATAACAGAAAGAACTGTCAGTTGTATTACTGTAATGTGAGATTTTTGCATGTATGAACAGCAGCATGGGAGGTGGTCATTAAATGGACTTTGAATGAATACATGAATTAGTAAAAGACTGAGTGAATGGATCAGATGAGATAAAAAGAAACTACTTACAGCTTTGATCTTTTATTAAAATTAGTTAGCAAAAATCTGTATTAATGGTATTTGCATTCTGTTATTAAATAATAATATAAATTTTATGAGAAGCCCTAGCCTTTGTGACTTCAGATCCAGGTGTGCTAACCTCCATGGCAGGCTCTGTGTTATCACTCAGGCTGGGAGCTAAGTGCAGCTTCAGTAGATTCTTTTTACCATGACCTTTGGGAAGTTGTAGGTAAACTGCTAAAATAGTTGAGGGGAAAAGTTTTTGAGTCACATCTTCTCCTCACAGTTATATTTAATGCCTTTAGTTTTTAAAATTATGTTTATCATCATAATGAATGCTTATTTTTGAAAACTCTCTGCAACTGTTGGGAAAAGATCTGCTATTTATTTCTAATTTTCTGGGGAGTGAAGGGAAGAGAAATAGTTCAAACACTGTATTGATATTGCAAAATCTTATAATTAAATTTGTTTGAGGATTATATCCTGGTGTACTGTATTTATTTGAATTCTAATTCAATTATTACTTACAAAATAAGTTAAAATGTAAACAATATAAAATATGGAGAGAGGATAAATTGTTTTCAGAAACTTTTAAAATAATACAATTGATTAAAAAATGTTATAACAGGGAACACATCTTAGAATAAAAATTATAGCCATATAAGCAAAAACAAAATTGGATAAGAGAATCTCAAATGTGAATTTCTGTAGTTTGCTCTGATATATTAACAATATTTAAAAAACTTATGAAAAATTTACACAAATGAGAAGTTTAATAAAAATATAGGTAAAATATCAAGCAGTACATTTGTTTTCATATATTAACAATTAAAATAATAATAAATAACATACAATAACTATATTATTATATAATTAATACCCTAGCTTGGTTTTTGTATGTTAATTTATAGTAACAAAGTCATTATTATATATTTAAGTTTGCCATTTGGTAAAAACACTTAATATGCAATTCCTAGACAGTCATTTTTTTGATGAGTCATTATTCATTATTAAGAAACCTATGGTACCACAAATAGGGCTTGAAAGTTCTTTCCTGCTTAGCAAACTAATGAATGTTATAGAAAATATAAAGATTCACTGTAATTTTTTCAAGTTCTCATGTAAATATATGTTTGAGATATTTCTGCATATTATATTCACTTCTCTGTAATAAGTACTTTCTAGCTTTGAAGAAGAACATATTTTTGGATAATCAGCTTTCTAGTTAATCAAGATATTCAATATATCCCACTCCATGTTATTATTGACAAATTTCTAAGAATTAGAAAGCAATAATGTAAACAAATATAAATATATTTACCATAAAGGCATAGAAGTATTTCAGTCTTTTTAGAATCCCAGAGGCAAGCTTATTCAAATCAGTTATCAGTTGAAAAGTGAAGTTCTTGATTTGACATTTTAAAATTAGATTATGCCTCAGAGGTAGTATTTTTATTTATGTAAAACCATTCTTCTCAAATTAGAGTACAAATGTACCAGAATGAACTGGACAAGGGAAATGGTGACTATGGCAGGCGACCATAAAACTTACACAAACCAGCACGCATTGGAGAATGAAGAAGGATAATATTTATAGTGATTCTAGGACAACAAGCATAAAACAAGATTGTCCTAAGCAATCTTGAGCCTGTGGGGAGATGTTCCAGGACCACATGTGTGAAGCTGTAAAAATAATGCATTATCCTGAAGCATCAATTTTACTAAGAACAAAAAGTTGGTGTGGCCAAAAACATATTTTTATGCTAAGGCAAACAAAGATATACTATATAACAGAATGGAAAATTCATATGATTATATCTTAAAATTTTTTAACAGTTTTATAGAGATATAATTCATATACCATATGATTCACTTACTTAATGTGTATGAGATTCTGATTTTTTTAAATATACATATACAGGATTGTAGAATCATTTTCACAATCTAAGTTTAAACATTTTTGTTCCCTTTAAAAGAAACCCTGTGCTCATTAACAGTCATTCCACATTCCTCCCCAAACTCCTGTACCCTAGGCAACCATTAATCTATTTTCTGTCTCTATGGATTGGACTTCTCTGGAAATTTCATATAAATGGAATTATCTAATATGTGGCCCTTGTGTCTGATTTCTTTTATTCAGTGTAATGTTTTCAAGGTTGATCCATGTTGAAGCATATAATGATACTTCATTTATGACTGAATGGTATTTCATTGTATGTATATAATACATTATGTTTATCCATTTATCAGTTAATAGACACTTGAATTTTTTTTCACTTTTTGGTTATTATGGATAATGTTTCTATGAATATTTGGCACATATATTTTTATGTAAAACTTGGGACTCATACTTTCTCTCAGTACTTAGGATATGCTCTGTGATTTCAGCAGTGCACTCTCATGTGACTGGAAATAATTTGGTAGGAAGGATTACGAAACACTGTGTAAGGTGATGTCTCCATTGAACTAACTCTAAGTTGGGATAATATATTCTCTTTCTGTCTCTCTGAGTCTCTCTCTGTACACATACATATGCATATATATAATTTACTTGTGTATGTACTTATTATTAACCTCCAGATGCTTAGAAATGGACTGGTTCCAGGGGTTTATTTGCCCATGAACTCACCACCCGAGCAAGAACTAGAATGTTATCAATAGCATACATTTGCCTCTATCTCTTCCTCTAGATCAGCAGCATCTTGCCTCCTCTCTAGAGTAACTGCTGCCCTATATGCTATGTTTATCATTGCCTTCTTTTTAATTTTTAATCGCACTGATATGTGTGATCATTGCCATCAGTGTCAGGGTATGAATAAAGACTGATTCATGAAAAAATCACCCTTCCTAAGTGACACATTTGTAAATGTTACCAACTAAACTCCAGTGTGCCAACATAGGGATCTTTAAAAATGCGTTAGGACTGATGTTAAGTGGAGAAAGGTAAAATATTGTTTCAGACAAGACCTTATATTTCTTTCATTTTATGTATCATTTTACAGTACTGTAAATAACAACTGTAATCTGCCATGATATCAAAATCATTTTTTAGTTTTTCTTGTGGGTTTGCATTCACAAAATGTAAAACTTTAAAAATATAAAAAATAATTTTTAAAATATAAAGTTGAATTTCCTTTTTGTAATTACTGATGTTAATCATTAGCATTCATGGTCCATTTGTATTTGTATTTACACATTTAGAAATAAATTGCAAAGTAATTAATGCAATAATTTTCCTATGTAATACTTACTTTTATTATGTTGCAAAGATAGATCCCCCCTTTTTCTTGTCTTTAAGTTACATCTTTGATTAATGACATGTTTTTAAACCTGGTTGCAGTTTTAAAATTTAAGGTGACCCTAGATAAGCTGTTGGTAAATCATCATCAATGTTTATTTTTATTCATTTTATTTCTTTTTATTAGTGACTTCAACCTCTTTGCATTTCTCCAAATTTGTCTCATTGCTACCGTGGATATCCTTGACTTCTTGTTGCCAGTAAAGATCAAGACCATCTAACTAGACTGCCCTCAAGCTTATTTTTCTTTACTTCTTCCACTTTTAACTCTTTAAAGATGTGTTCTTTATCCTTGTCTAGTGAATGTCCGCATTCCCTCATCAAATGCTTATTGAGTGAGTCCAACTACGCAGTCTAGCTGTGCATTTGATTCCATCCCTTCCCATTGGGACACTGTTTCTTTCCTCTTTTGCTCTGTATTTTCAAAAATATTTCCTTTCATGGGTTTCTTCCCTTGTATTTGTAAACCTGCTAAAATATTCTGTGTTCTCAGAATAAAAATACTAGCACTAATACTAATACTACTTTGATCTTCTTCTCCTAAATTATTGCCTTTATCTTTCCTTGTAGCAATCAAACTTCACCAGTTTAAACTGTTAATGCTTTGTTGTAATTATTTTGCTATATGTTGTTAAAGTCACACATACTTTGTCTTTTTTGTTGTTGTTTCTGAAAGGTGATTGCATGTGAACAACAATTGGATACCACTTATGATGCCAGATGTGACACTTGGTCCTTGGGTATTACAGCCATTGAGTTGGGTGATGGAGATCCTCCACTAGCCGACCTGCATCCCATGAGAGCACTCTTCAAAATACCAAGGTCAGATGACTAACATTGAGTTCAGTATCTGCAGCCCAATTTTCTTGCTACAGTTGTTGAGTGTTCATCATACTCATCATGCAGATATTCAGATATATACCAACAAGTTGGTAATAAAGTGACCTGGAATATTATTCTCCTCTTCCAAAACACTGTATTTGTCAGTAATTGAATTTCCCTAGTATACATTAAAAAAAAATCTCTTGATAATCAGTGTGTCTTTCTCTCTTTTGTTAAGGTTTTATTTCAGATAATAGAACTTCTTCCCACTCTTTATCCATTCCCCAATGAATCAGTGAGGTACCCTATCCATAGTCAATGCAACAGTGATTTTGTCTTCACCTACCAGTCCAGTAATTTCTTACCACTTACTAAGACTTCTCTTTATTCAGAACTTTAAAAATAATATTATTAAGAAAATGATAAATAGACTCTATTGATAAAATACTAATTTTAAACATTTGCTATTTTAACGATGTTAATATAAAACAATAAATTTAAATGAATAACCTCTTTGACTCCAAGAAAGCACCTTATAATCTGTGGAGATCCTACACTCTCCATTAAACAAATTTTGTGGTTCCAATGCCTGTAAAACATAGAATAATATGTACAAAGCCATGGGGAAAATATTCTAGTCTTAAAGAAATAATGTCAATGTGATGTATTCATTTCCAAATGGATTAATTTGGAATATGTTGCATGTAATTAATTATTATAAGACCAAAGCATGTGAATTTGTTTTTCATTTTATCTTTGAATTTCCTGTTCTATCTGTTTCTAATTATATTACCTTAGCTATATATCATCCTTTTCATACTGCTTATTTTGTAAGTGGGGAAACAAAATTACAGAAAAGAAAGGAAAACCTTCTCTGTACAAGTCTAAGATATTTCATTAAATTTGAGGAAAAGTTTTCAACAAGGGTACCTGCATGATCAATGTTTGTATACCTAACCCTTAATTGTACCCCACATCTTTATAATAAAATTTTTTTTTAAATTTATATTTTCCTATTACTGTTGTCATTCAGTATGTAAGGAGAAGTGCTATACTTCCTGAGCCATTTTAATTATAGTTTAAATCACCGTATTTAGCCTGAAGTTATTACTCTTGGGATGATGCCATATGAAGGAACAATGAGACTGTTGACATATAGTGTACCTAAGGAATATGCAGTGTGCAAAGTAATTCTGGAAACAGAATTTTAGTTATTTCATATTATTTCTACCACCAGCATGTCTCTAAAATGAAATTCCAAGATTACTGACTGTAGAAATATGTAGTGAAAGGGGATATGAAAAGCTACCCAATTCTGAGTGTTTTGAAATAATCAAAACTTTGTTATACTAAAGTAAAGCAATAAATCTCATAAAAGGTAATTTTCAAGAGGACAAGAAGCAAAATGAGATTTTTGGAGAAAGGAATTACTTCTTTTAATGTGCAAATAGAGATCTTCAAATAGTCCTAAGCATTGTGAAATGAGCTTAGATGTGATCTGGAGTAGATGAGTAGCTGCACTTTTCTTTAATGAGCCTGTACAAACTGTACGTTAATTTCATTATGAGCTATTTAAGGAGTAATGCAGAACTGAAGGCAAAGTATTTCCATTCCACTAATGAAAACAAAGAGCTGTTAGAATTAACATAAAGCAGCACTTCAACAGATTCCACTATCATGGTTGATCAATGTTGCTTGATTACAGAGTTAGAACAGCCTCATTTTCAAGTGATGTTCCTTTGTATTCATGGATGTACCCCAACAGAAAAGATTTGTTCAGCTTAAATGGAAAGGAATTAATAACAAATTTTTAAGTGGCATTCAGAGCTTTATAACTAGTAATGCTTTTTAGTTCCTTGCTATTGTAACACTTGTTTCTTGCCACATATCCAGTGAAAAAAAGAACAACCCATGAAAACATTCTACTGTGCCTCTCTCCTCCATATTCCAAATAGGTCACCTCTGTGCTCCCTGGATATTCCTCAGGGACTTCTATGGGACTCATAGGAAAACATTTTTTCTCTGGTATTCAATTTCTAGTCCCAAAGTATTGCTGTTTTCTTCTAGGGCTGTCAGGAAAAAGCAAGAAGATTATTTAAAATAAGAAAATTAACAGTTGGAAAAATTGAGTCATATATTGTTTTCAGAGAAACAAGGAATGTGTCATTTTATGGAAAGAATGATTAATAACTAATGCTCTGTCTTGAAATAGGAAACCGAAGACAATCCTTGATTATAACCAGAAGAACCTATGACTATAGTAATGCCTTAGTCTATTCAGCTCTGCCTCTCACTCTACACTGACTGACCAATTACGCTTTCCAACACTGATCCTTATTTTTGTAGGAATCCACCCCCCAAACTAAGGCAACCTGAGCTATGGTCGGCAGAATTCAATGACTTCATTAGCAAGTGAGTAATAATAGAGTCTAAAAAAACAAAAACAAAAACAAAGAGACCAGCCTCTATAACAGAATCTCTTCCTATTTCTTATCTGTTAAACAGCCCCAGAGGTTTCCATTATTTTCTTCAGAAGAAGCATCTGTAGTGTCTTTTAAATGTTCAGTGAATTCATCATTACTTAAGTAATGACCTTAGGGTCATGTTTATTCACTTATCAATAGCTATGTTTCTGTAGATGCTTTATGGTACATGGACACATTCTTCTGTTCACCTGCCTTTTGAAGTTATGCCCTCAGCATTTTCCATCTGCTCACTTAGGTTCTACCTAGTCAGTTGTTTAACCCGTCATTTTATCTACATCACTAATTCTCATTATAATCAGAGAATTTTCATTACAATTAGTGAATCAGATATTCATATCTATAAAATACCTATGCATTTGAAATTCATTGAACATTCTTAATTTGACAAATATTTAGCTCAAGTGCAATGCCTCCAGACAATTGACTAGAAACTAGGAGTCAGCTATTTCTAGAAATTTGTCCCATAAACTTTTCATTACAATTTTTATTTTGTCTTCATCTTAAATAAATAAGGTAATGAATGACCCCTTGTTACAAATAGGGAATATGGTATGCCAAACTACTTAGAAAATGTAGATAGTGCAAATAAAGTCGAAGACCCAACAATATTCATACATGCTATTATCACTGGTTCTCCCACCAAGAATTTCTGCTTATTCTTCTAAAGACAAAAAGCTTATATTCAAGAATTTGTGAAAACTCAAGAAAGATTGTTTTTTTAAAATTTTTACTTGATCAGACATTACTAAACATGTGCCGTGCAAAGCATTGCATTTAATAAACTGCAATCACATTTGTCAAAGCTCTTAGGAGAATCACGGAAACTTGAAGGGCCCTCATGATTCGCAAGGTCTAAACCTTCCATGTCTGTAGATTCTTCTTCATAGATTCTCAGTGAAATTTAGTGTCTTTGACATATTTCCTACAGTTTCCTCTCTGAGAAACATTTCCTGGGTTTCCACCAAGAAATTAGTATTCGGTCCTGTGTGCTACTGCATTTTGCTCCTCAATCTCTAATGACATGCCTATAACTGTTTTGACATCTTTCTCTCTAACTAGACAGTAAGCCACTCTAGGGTCCTGAATGTGCCTTGTCAATGTAACTCCAGTGTCTTAGCAGAGTGCCTGATACACATTAGCTATTTGATAGAGTTTTACTTGAATAAAACAATTTTACGTGTGATTTTTCTGTATACATAGATACAAGTGCTACTAGATACAAGATACTAGATTTATTGTATTAAACTAAATGAAAACTAAGAGCACTTGTTCTTATTTTCTGACATTGCCCTCCTTAGTCCATAGCATATTTTAGCATCCCTGGGAAATATCTTTTGGGTTAAACCCAATGAAATAAGTTGCCAAATTATTATCCCAGGATTAACAAAACTGATTAGAAATGTCACTGCTCAAGCTAAGGCATGGCAGCCCAGTTTTCTTATAATCGTAGATTCTCTGAATCTCAGGGTTAGATAGGACTTGAAAAATTGTATGGCACAAATTTATAGCCAGAGCTTAAATCCTTCTCAAAGATGTGCATTGAGTACCCTTCCAATCAGTACTTAAAATCCCTAATAAAAATAAGTATGCTTCCCCAGGTAGTCCATTCTACCTTGATAAGCCTCACTCTTGAAAAGTACTTCCTTATACTGACTTGAAATCTGTTTCTCTCTTGATTCCACCAACCAAGCCAAGGAATTTTGCCCTTTGTGAACATGGAGAACTACTTGAATCACTTTTCAAATATTTGAAGACAGCTACCACAGTTGATTAAACATCCTGTTTGTTCAAATACTCCTCCTGTGATGTTGTTTCAGGTGTTCTCACTAGCCTTAAACTTTCTCATGAATATGCTCTGGTTGAACCTATCAAGAGGTGTGATACACATTAGTGTATCTACTGTATGACCTCAAAAAATGCCCACTGATATGGAATTTAAACATTCTCAAAGGATTAAGCTTCTAAAATGGGTTAGCAGTTTTATCGCACAGAAAGAAATACATCAATTGAGAAACCTCTCGTGAAGGGAAGCATTCATGAAGGGAACATGAAAAGTTTGTTTTAATTTTAGATAAGCCTTAAAACTGTAATGACTTCATGGTCATTTATCTTTAGCTACTGACTTGTAAAGGAGACTTACAGTGGAGACAGCTTAATTATCACTATGCAGTAAAGCTTGTTGGAAGATGAAGGAAGTGGCATTTAGGTGAAATTTGGTATCACTACAGCACAATTGCTCACAGATACGTATACTTTCACAAACATTTATTTCATTATATTGCAGTTCAATATTTTGAGATATTAAAATTACAGTTAATATATTGAACTTGGGCTGAACATTTGTGAGGATCGTTGCTCTTTTGTGTTGTTAGATTTTTTGTGTGTATATAAACAATAGCTTCAAAACTCTAACTTATCTAATAATTGTATGTTCTTTTTTGCCAGTGCAGGTGCTTGACTAAAGATTATGAAAAGCGTCCAACAGTGTCAGATCTTTTACAGCATAAATTCATTACACAAATTGAGGGCAAAGATGTGGTGTTACAAAAACAACTAATGAAATTCATTGACATTCATCAGTGCATGGGAGGCACAGAAAAGGCCAGGTAATCAAATAATATTTTTACTCCAAAAGTGCAAAAATTGTTGAATGAATTCTGGACAGTTTTGCAATGAGATAGTTGCTAAGGTGACAAAAAAGAAAAAAATTCCTGGAGGTAATGAGAACTTGCATAATAAGTGAATGTCAACTGTTTAGTTATATCTCAATATTGGTAAAATTACTGGCAGCATTTTTAAAACAATTTTATGAGAACAAAGAATGTAAACTTCAATAGAGCATTTGTATTGATCTATGTTTCCTCATTTTTTCTGCTCTTCTATAAGGTAAGCTATCTTAGATTTGAGATTTAAAAAGGAACATAACCCTTGAAAGACTTTTTTGGCACTATTATTTGTTGGTTCATTTGTTCTGGTTAAATGATATTTAAAGATCATTTGAAATATCTTTCTTAATACTTCTTATTTGGACTTTTAATAGTAGATATGTTTATTTTAGGAAGTTTCAGAAATGTATACAACATAAAATTAATCAGGAATTACATTTTACTCTGTAATATTTTAGTATCTCCTTGTGATTGAATATACATTTTAAAACAAAATTGGAGTAATATTTATATGTGTTCTGGAGCCTGTCTTCTTTCCCTGAATAGTGACTATCCATATCATTAAATATCCTTATACTACATATTTTTTAATGACTGCGTAGCATTTCCTTGCTATTGGTTTAAATAATTCTCTATTACAAGTAAGAAATTTCTGTTATTAACTGTTTCTACTCAAACAAATAGCACTGTAATGAACAGACTTGTGCATGAATCTTTTATTGTTTCCTTAAGATAAATTCCTATAGATGGTACTATTAGGAATAATTTAATATTTAAACAAATTTAATAATTTGCTCTTGAGAATCTTGTTTCATCCCAGGAGCACAGCGCTATTTAGGAAGTTTGGAGAGGTGAATAGGACATGACTTATTTGAATTCTTGTTGAGTTTACAAATTTAATTCCTATTTGCTTAATGACTACTATGTGCCACACACTGTGTTAGGACTTTATTAATATTATCTCATGTGATTTTACAAACTCTGAGGGAAATATTTCATAGTATCCCAGTGTCACGGCTGAGAAGAATTGAAGTTTGTAGAAATTAATTAACTTGTACAAGGCTGTATAAGTAATGAATGATTTTGCAAGATTCTGATTCTGATCCCAACACCCAAACTTTATTCACATGAGTAAACAACCTAATGATTGTAGAGGATCTCAGGAGATAATAATAATCCTTGCCTATGTGAGTTTATGTTTTTTTTCTACAGAGACAGAATTAATATACCTTTAATGAGGAAAACTTAAAAGTTGTGTGTGGAATTAAGTTGACAAAAAGAAGGAAACAGATGTATAGGTTATAGTGAGGAGTCAGTCACGGGGTCATTTATGCCCATATTTTAATCTTTGTATGAATGCATTTTTGTAGTCTGCCACAAATCATCCTCCCCCCTCAAAAAAACCCAAGCAAACAAACAAAATTTGAGGTATACCAACATTATGTAGGGTGTTCAATATCAAGAACTATGAAAGATCTGAGATTTTACCCTACTTGCAAGCTAACTAATTGGCCTGCCACATTTTCACAAATGCTAGCAGAAGACTCAAGGCTTATGGATTAGAGACCAAGGGCTCTATGATTCACAGCTAAGCTGGCAGCATGAGATTTTTATTCACATTGATTATCCTTGCCCCATAAATTTTAGGGAAGATGTGGAATGGCCTAGGTAGATGCTGTGTACTCATTGGGTTTGCCTCATAGCTGGGGAACCCTGAGCTTGGGAAACTTCAATCTTTTAAAGGGTCTGGTAGCATATTTGTCCAAATTTTGCCTTGGAGGAGCCATTATCTGGACACCAAATAAAACTTCCATTTTTCCTAGAGGGAGACAATATTAAAGGTTGTTTTCTATATAAACATTATTGAAAATAGTCTGAAACAAAAGCTAATATAAGACATGCAGAAACCTGACAGACTTATGGAGAATTGTTTCCCAGATACAAGCATCATAACAATGGTTGAACTATACAATATTTAGGTTTTTAGCCTGGCACTCTAAATTTTAGTGATCAAATATTTTTAAAGAATATTATAAACTACTTTAAGTTAGTCACTGTGTTAAGTTCAATACTTCTGATTCTGAGTCACAAGATATATTCTTATTTACCTGTTAAGGATTCAGAATATTCTTTCAATATGAGAATTAATGCTTTATTTAGTTATGGAAATTTTTCAGTCATTCTTTTAAATATTGGTCCTCTCTCCTTTTTATTTTTTACTCCTAAGAGATAAATATAGGAACTTCCTAATTTACCTTATGTGGTTTGTAATTTCTCCTTCATATTTGTCATTTATTTATCAATCTCTGCTACATTCTGAGTGAATTCTTCAGAAATTGTTTTCCAGTTCATTAATTCTCTCTTTGAATGAGGCCTATCCTAGAAGTTATCCTATATATTTTTCATGCTGATGTTTATATCAACATCTATATTTTCATTTCTAGAATCTCTCACTTTTTGCCATTCATATCTGTCTTTTTGTATCTAGCTTTTTTTTTTAATGAGTTGGAGTCTCTGTCACCCAGACTGGAGTGCAGTGGCTGTTCCCAGCCACTGCAGCCTCCACCTGCTGGGCTCCAGCGATCCTTCCACCTCAGCCTTCCGAGTAGCCAGAATTGCAGGCATGCACTACCACGCCCAGCTGATTTTTTTATTTATTGTAGAGATGAGGTCTTATCAAGTTGCCCAAGCAGGTCTCGAACCCGCGGGCTCAGGCAATCCACTCACCTCAGCCTCTCAAAGCGCGGGATTACAGGCTGAGCCACCAAGCCCAGTTTGTATCTAGCTATTTTTATCTGGCTAATTTATTTTTCTTTTTTATGAATGTAATTTCATTTTTTTCTTCTTTGATCTTTTAAATCAATCACTTTCAGATTTGCTTTTCAACACAGGTGAAATGTCCTGATTATTTAGTGCATCTGTTTACTTAATATTTGATTTCCAGCCGGGTTCAGTGGCTCAGCCTGTAATCCCAGCACTTTGGGAGGCTGAGGCGAGTGGATTGCCTGAACCCGCGGGTTTGAAACCAGCCCAGGCAGCTTGGCAAGACCTCATCTCTACAATAAATCAAAAAATTAGCTGGGCATGATAGTGCATGCTTGTAGTTCTGGCTACTTGAAAGGCTGAGGCGGAAGGATTGCCGGAGCCCAGCAGGTTGACACTGAGGTGGCTGTGAGTGTGCCACTGCATTCCAGCCTAGGCAACAGAGAGAGACTCCAACTAAAAAAAAAAAAAAAAATTTTGATTTTCTTCTGTGGTTTAGAATTTTAGTTTGAGCTCACATCTGAGTAGGAGGCTTTTGTTTTGCTTTTTTTTCCTTTTTTGCATTCTCTTCTACTTGGGGAGTTTTATTTTTGCTATAATTTAGCTTCAAGATTACCCAATACAAAGCCTTCTGCCCTTTATGATTTGAAGGATATTGCAGCTCTAGTCACTGAGTTAGGGGAAAGTAGACTCCATATCTCTGTCCCATTCTGCCATCTAAGCTGTTGGCTCCATATAAAAGGAAAGAGGTATAGATTTTTTTCAGTTTTCTCTTCCAGACAATGAATCTCCACATTCAGTCCATTCTTTCTAAGCCTAGTTCAGGGCCTTCACTGTGAGTGGGGCATTTTAGTTCCTTTACCTTCCAGGTCTCTTTCTGATGCTGAACCTGTTTGTTTCTGATGCTGGACTTTGAGTCAGCTTATTGTTTCTGCCCTCTTGCCCAGTGTTTATCTGATCTGTTATGTCCACTGTAATGCTCATCTTATAGAGAATGTCTTTTAAGTTTTATTTTAAAATGTATTTTTAATATTTTATTTTATACAAATGTATGTTTGGAGAAGTATGATTGGAGATTGAATCATTTACCCACAACACCGTCTTGACCAGATCTTAGTCCCCAGTTAAAGGAGAAGGAAGATTGTTCCCTCTCTAGGCATTCATATACTGTTCTGAAAGTGTGAGACATTCTCTTGCAAAGGGAAAGAGGCTCGGGGATGCCACTGGCAATACACTGGGCAAAAGCAGTCTTCTTGAAGAATATGAAAAATGATTTGATTTGTCATAGTTCCTGACATTGGTAAAATTGATCTAAAATTTTACTGTATCAAACCAACCTAACTAACTCAAAACTGACTTTTTTGTATGTGATATCATCCTTTGGAATTCAACTGAGGTATGTGCTCAGCTGGATAATGTTTTAAAAATTAAAGATTCAGCTTGAAAGAAAAACTGTCCTAATATAAGTTGAATACAAACTGAGTGCTTTAAACTTCCTGATTGGAGGGGGCAGTGTGTTGAGAATGGATACAAGAACTTTCTATTATAACTCAAGGGGTGAATATAGCAAACTACTATTATAAGTTATTTGCCTGTTCTGAGGAATGAGAACGTATGTGTATGCAACAAATGCTCCCATGATACCCTTCTCAAAAAATGAGAAGTCGTCTTTCACAGGAGACAAAATTGACAATGTTAGAATACAGACTGAATCAATAGAAATTTGAATTATGAAATAATTTAAAAGAAAATTTTGTTTATGAATCCAGTATTTTAAAATATTCAACTGCTTGATTTAATGGGAATAAATAAAAGGCATTTTAAACTGAAATGTACTATCCAAAATCTTGACTAAAAACAGTAAAAGCTGACTTAAAAGGAAAAGCAATTTGGTGGAAAATATTGGAAGGCTCAACAGAGAGGAAGGCAGAGAGCCAGGCTTGGGCATAAAGGAAAAGAAGCAAGGAGCCTCAAGTGTCTTTCCTCAAGAATCGCCTACTAAATGGCTGCCACTGAAACCCAACCACCCACCCCCTGACGTTTCTTGCAGTGACACTGGTTTTTTTGAATGCCATAACCATCTCAAAATATTTGTAAACTGGCTTTGAACTTTGTGTCATGACCTTGAGATTCTAACTTCCATACTGGACCATCTGATTCCCCATACATAGGTCACAGGCCCATGCTCTAGAGAAATCAGGTGGTGATAGACCCTCGGTCCCCCCTCACTTCCGGTTTCTGTATGAGAGGCAGAGTGCTGCCTCTCAGCCACTTTAGAATTTTCCCCCATATCGGAAGGGTAGCAGAAGCAATGGATATATACTCATTATATGGTATTTTTAAACAGATTCCTAAAATTATTTCTTTTAAATATCTTGAACATTTGCCTAAAAATATTACTTGAGCTATCATTTGCATTCCTTTTAAATAAAGGAAAAATCTAGCCCAGCATCTACTTGAATGAGAACAAAGTCTAAATTAAATTTTTGTGGTAGCTATATTATCAGCATGTTATTGAGGGGTACAATTCAAGGTTAGGTATACAAATGGTCATTGTACTGGTAAAGATTGGGTCTCCCTTTAGTCCCCACTTCACTTTCAGGTACCCTTACTGATGAAGTGTACCCCCCCCCGGGAGTTTCCCACTATTGCCAATACCTTTCTTGTAGTGTTATGATTGTTCAGGGTCCACTTATGAGTGAGAACATGTGCTACTCAGTTCTTTGTTTCTGTGATAGATCACTGAGTATTATGAACTCTAATTTTATAGAAGTTAATTTAGTAACTCAAGCACAATTGTTTCTCACACCAAAAATACTGGCTGTGTGTATGACACTGTTGTAGTCAGTCTTCTTGTCCTAGCATATATATATGGTTTTCAAGCCAGAATGTATGGCATCTTTGAGATATATCTCAAAGGATTAACAAATGAAAGATAAACTAAAAAAAATTGGCCGACCATTCAGTGTTAAAAGTACCTGACTCAAGCTGTCAATTCTTTATTAGGTGTGGTACTTTATGCAATGTAAATTTGCTCAAATAGGGTTTTGACTTTACAAACAGAACAATAAAAGGAGAAAGCATAAAATCAATAGGAAATAACGATATGGTTCTTTCAGTGTGATATAATGCGTAACTTCATTTTACTTTTTATTTTCTGGGTGAGATAATTTTTCTCTAATGGCTGTGACTATGTCATGGTGAGAATTATTCACTCTTTGGAACATTTGCCCCTTTCCTTAACACATGGGACTTTAAAAATGCTATCCCTGCTGCTCTTCTAACAACCATGTTTTCAATTTCCATCTCCACATGACTGTTTGAAAGACACTTCAAACTCAACATGTCCAAAATTGAATGTATGCTATTCCATCCAAAATTTGTTCTTTGTTCCTTTTCTTATTGATGACACTGCCACTCATGTCATTATGCCAACTAGAAATCTAGGGATTTACTTAGCATATTCCTCTCTCCTACTTTCCATTTTTAGTCTAATCAAAGACTAAATTCCTTACTGCCCCATTCAACCCAATTCCATTTGTGATGTAAGTTTAGCTACCACAGTAATTGTGGGTTGAGACAACATCCGTGTTATCTCTACATTTATTGAAGTCCTGTGTCGAGCTCTGGATAAAGAATCTACACAGGATTCTGACAGCTGAAGCCTTTATAGAGTCTGTGCTCCAAGGCTTACTTTTTAGCAAATGGGATAAGACAAGCAACTAAATAACCATTATACAAAGCTTCATCCCCATAAAAATGGATACAAATAATGTCCTGTTAGAATTCAGAAGCCGCAGAGTATTTCTGCTAGTTGGGGCAGGAGAGCTTATCTAAGAGGCAGTCTTTGTGTTAACACTGCAAAGGATTAACTGGACCAAATCATGTGAAAATAGAGTTACCACTAGATGAACATTATTGGCAGAAAGAACTGTCTGAGCAACATGATGAAAGCAAGGAAATATACTCACAGAAAGGCAATTATTTAATCACTTATGGGGGGAAAATCCAGAAATACGAGGGGCTACCCAAAACAATGGAACTTAGTTATTAAAAATTGTGTATTACCCATAATGTTTAAACTTCATTCACCTTCAGAGTACTCTCTATTTGATGCAATACACCTATCAAGACACTTTTTCCACTGCTCAAAACAGTTTTTGAACTTGTCGATTTGGGTACCTTTTAATGCTTCTGCCATTTTTTTTCACCTCCCACATCAGCAAAACATTTCCCTTTGAAGACTTTTTTCATCCAGAGAAACAAAAAAACAGTTGCTCAGGGTAGGATTGGGTGAATAGAGAGTGTGGAGCTTGGAGGTCATGCTGTTTTTGGTCAAAAACTGCTGAGCACTCAGCACAGTGTAGGCAGGTGAATTGTCATGGTGGGAGAACCAGTCACCTATTTGCTACAACTCAGGATGTTTCTTCCTCAAACTGTGATGCAATCTTATCAAAACTTCCAGATAAAAACATTATATGACTTTTTGATTCAAAGGGCCAAGTTCCAAGTATACTATAAGGGACTCACCTTCCAAAAGATGTCTGTCTTTTGGGGGATTCCCCCTTGTAGGATTTGTTTGCGGAGACCAGACCATACAGAGTACTGAAATTCAGGCTGAGAGGTTTGACTTATGTCCTTGACAGCCTGTAGTGGAGAGTACCCCATCATCAGCTCCTAAGCCCCCATTGTGTTCTTACCAGGTTTTGATTTGTTCTAAAAGGTGAACTATGGAAATAATAAGACAGACTGTAGTAATAATTTTGCATGCATTTTGTTCATTCTCAATATGACCTTTTTTTCATTGTGTTACTTCCTAACTTTAAACTATTATGGTTCTTTTGGAGGTAGATGAAGTTGGTCCCCACTCTGTTTAATTATCCTCTATCTCTAAATGTCTTTGGCCAGAACGTGTCTCCTTGTCATCTCCAATTACAAACTAATGTGAGTGCTCAGCCCTCACTATAGACACTTGAACCCCAATACCTGGTTTGGGCCACCAAAGGGCAACTCCACTGTCTACAACAGCCCACACAAGCTGGGACCCAGACAGGAGTATTTACCTTCACACAATTTAGTAAATATCAACTCCAATGGCTCTGCAAATGAGGTAAGAACTGTAGATATCTGAAATTAGATACAGAAACAGGAGAGCAAACTTCTGGAAACAAGATAACCTAGAGTTTGCTTTTATTTTATTTATTTTTTTATATTAATCAATATTTTTTATTATGGTTTTGTGGGGTACAGTTAAGGGTTAGGTGTACCATTACTTTTCATTCAGGCACCCTGTTGATAAGAGGTGTTTTCCCATCCCCAGACAGATGTTTGCTACTGTTAATCCCATCCCCCTCCCCCCCATAGTTTCCCAGTACCGTCAGTCATTTTCTTATAGTATTACATTGGATGTTCAAGGTCCATTATATGAGTGAGAACATGTGATACTTGGATCTTTGTTTCTATGAGAGGTCACTCAGTATTATAGACTCTAGTTCCATCCAGGTTGCTGCGAAATTCAGGTAGGAATCTATCATGGGTTCAGAAAATGGATCTAGTAGCTAGAAAAAAATGGAAAAGAGCAGCAATTTACAAAAAGATAATCTTAATATTCACAAAGGCTGATAATGAATCTTGAGTGTTGGAAGGATAAATGAATTTGCTTAAAACCTGGTATATGTCTAATAAGCTGTGATAGGCAAAGCAACTAGTGACTAGTGTTTGAATATTTATATATTTAATATAACACTGATTTATATAAGAGAGGACCCTAAAAACTGGGATTATCTTTTGGAGGGTGGGCCCCTTGTAGTACAAGCTTCCCCCTCTAGGTAAGTGTTCTAGGAACCCATCGACATCAGTGTACCAGCTAGTGTTGTGAGAGGCTGCGTTTGGCTTCAGTGAATATTTTTTGGATATTCTTTCGATGTGTTTGCCCATTTAATGATGGATGATTAACAAGCTCACCTGTCTACATTGTACTGAGTATTCAGCAGTTTTGTTGTTGTTGTTGTTGTTTTTACCAGAAATGGCATGACCCCCTTTTCCTTCTCTCCCTATTCACCCAATCTCACCCTGAGCGACTTTTTTTTTTGTTTCCCCAATGAAAAAAGTAGTTAAAGGAAAACAGGAGACATTTTGCCAATGTGGAAGAGGTGAAACAAAAAACAGCAGAAGCACTAAAAGGCATTGAAATTGACGAGTTCAAAAACTGTTTTGAGTAGTAGGAAAAGTGTCTTGATGGGTACTTGGAAGTTGATTTAAAGCTTAAACATGTAAGAATAAATACACAATTTTTATAACTAAATTCCAATTTTGGGGGGTCCTCCTTATATTTAATATTGATGTATGTATGCTTGATATAAATTTATATATATTTCTGTGTTTTCATAGGTTTTGAAAATTGTTTTGGACGTGTGTGTATGTGTGCACACATGCATATGTGCTTATATTCTAAATAAGATTTTATTTTGGAAGACTCCAATCTTATCTCAGCTAAAATAAGGGATAAACCTGTCCCTGTGAGTGCTAGAAGGAAAGATCTCATAAAGGAACATGCTAGTGGCTGCATCCATCCAAGATGGACAACTCAGAAAGAAACACATAAAGCTGGGAAATATAGTAGAGTCCCTCTAAGATCAGGAATTTTGGAAAAGAAATGATAACTTACCTTTTTCCACCTGAAATGTACTTATGCCTCTCTTTACTACTTTCTCTTCCAGAAAAGCTCCCAGAATAAGAGCTAAATAGCTTTTTAACATGGTCTCCAGGAATTTTATAGGGAATAGCAGTTGAGTAAGTACTCCTGGGAGAAGGCCATTATGAGTCCTCTGCTCATAAATAACACTAAATAAAGGGAGTAAGATAAACCAGAAGAGGCATTTGCTAATATATACAAAAAAGCTTGTTACACTGATGCTTCAAAACAAAGCAGGGTGAAGAAACATCACATTGATATATTCTGCCATCTATGTTGACTCACGTAACTAGAGAAAACTGAGACCAAGGTGGAGTGGAAAAAAGATTTGTTCAGGGTCATGTCATGCTGCAGAAGAGCTAGGGTCAGAACCCACTGTTCTAATATCTAAATCAGTTCCTGTCTTTATCATGCCTCCGTTTTTTTCTCCCCAAAATAATTATACAATCATAGATTGTTATTACTAGAAGGGAAATTTTTAATGGGTTCCTTATTTTAGAGATCAGAAAACTAAAGCCCAGAGACATTGAATCCTGCCTTCTGAGACAATAGCCAATTAATGACCAGCACAGGGCCGTAACTCAAATATTAAAATTTTCAGGCCAACGCATTTACTAGTTTCTGTATTCTTCATTAGTATTAGAAGTTAGCAGTCCCAAAACTGATAATGTGGAGAAATTTTGTTTGACTTTTTTGAGCTACTTAGTATGGTTTACTCACAATAAGCACTCAAACTTAAATTTTAGACTATTTCTTTGTTATACTGCCACTGGAGTTTGTATTATTGAGTAGTATGTTTAATGGTCAAGGAATCTTTGTCCATGTTTCCCTAGTACTTTTTTTTTTTTTTTAATTAAGGATACTGATTGTGGAAACAGCTAAGTTTAAAATGGCCATCTAATTTATAACATCCTTGAAATAAATAAATTGTTGAAGTCCAGATAAGGGTTTATCTTTCTTTGTCGTAAGATTAGTTCGTGTCTTTTTCTAAAGTTGAAATGGTTGGATTCATTTTTATTCAATTCTAGGCAATATCCAGTATCTCCTTGCTCTTAAGGATGAAGTTAACAGTTACATTTCCTCTCACCTCCTTTATCATCACCTCCTGGGATTGTGACACTATCTTTTTACATTGCTACCATTTAAGATTTGCAGTCTGATCCACAGTCCTACCTGAGCCCAGTCTTCGGCCATCCCCACCAAGTGCCAGCTATATGAGTAAAACTATACTGACCCTTCCAGACCAGTCCATAGACTAGCTGACAATCACTGAATTACCTTAATTGATACCAGAAGAGTCACCCACTTGTAAGTCCTGTCAGAATTCTGGACCCACAAAATAGTGAAATATAATTAGGTGGTTGTTGTTTTTAAGCTGCAACATTTTGAGATAATTTGTCATACAACAATTTATAACTAGAAAAAGAGGATATGAATCTTATTCAAATCACTAATTTTCATAGTATCAATGTGGCAGAAAAACCTTAAGTGGCTTATGTGATAATAATCTTGCCTTGGAAGCCCAAACTTTACCTGTATGATGACCACTTGTTTTCCTAATCCTGAATTGTGCCCCACATCTTTAAAAAAAATTTTTTTTTAAGCATCTTGCCTTGAGTTTAAAAGAAATTTAGACATATTTGATCAACCAGTGGAGTGAGTCTGTACACATAGGTGGGGGTTACTGGAGGGCCTCCTGAGTAAAAGAATGAAGCTGTGCCTACTTTGAGGACCCAGGTATTTTTATTGGATTGTGGTCTGGCCCAGTAGGGGTCTTTTTGCCACAGACTCTGTGGTCTTTGGAGATGACTAATGCTAAGGGGAAGAATAAAGCTTTAACATTTGGAGGGACTCAGAACTCTGAATATAAGTATCAACTGGTAATTAAAACCATCCAAACCCAGCCCAACCAATGAAGTATATATCTATGTCCTAAGAAAGAATGGGGTTATAAATGAAAACTGAAGGAGCTGCTTCACTCAACCTTTGAAAGGGGTGTACAAGCAATTGTGCTTGCCCCCATCTCAGTCAGCACTTAACACAAGGGAAAAGATCCATCGATTTGACTTCTCAGGGGACTCCTGGGTGAATGGAGCTGCAGACAGGCATGCTACGCCTGATGTGTGCGTTATCCAGCACAGCAGAAATGTATCTACCCAGAGGATACAAAACGTATCTGCCCAGAGGAATAAAATACCTGGCAGAGCCACTGGAGACCTGCTTTGCTGGCTGAGGAAGGCTGAACCTGATTGGCGAGGATGCCACATGCTCAGGAGCAGCAAGAACTCCCAGAGAAACTAACAGGGTGCCAAGCACCATCTGCCTAGCAAAGTAGGAAGGAGACTAATACCTAGCTCAGTGAGAGCTGAGTAACGTGGCAGCTGACTGAAGCAGACTTCTCCACAAGTACTTGGGAAACATACTTATGAAGATGTTGTAAGGTGACAGAAGTCCCACGTCCCACATTGGCATGTGATGGCAATAAGCCTGCAACATTTGATTACTAATGTCATGATACCTATTGTACCCATAAGTAGTATGAGATGGTATGATATTATTTATGCATGTGTTTTCATCCATGGCTCCTGGTCTATAACTCCCATAACCTTTATATTTCCTAAGTGACTAAAAACAATAAGCATATTTTTTATTAAAGTATTTGGCCTTTTGTCCTTGGCTCCTGAAGCAGCTTTGGGACAGCTTCAGAGTAATAAAGGTGAAAGACAGTCTATTTCATAATGTTGGAGTGCTAAAGTTCTCAGAAACTGGCCTCAGAAAACAGAAACTTTTTTCTGACCTTCTCCTACCTTCCTTTCTCTTGCTCCTTTTTCGCTCCCCAAGGCAGGCCATGCAAACTAAAAATACAATCTCCCCCTACCTTTCTGTCTTGAAGCTAACCATAATGAAATTCTCTGACCTACTTTATCTGAACGTAGGTCATAAGACCCTTTTTTCAGAAAGGGTTCTAGCCAGGCTCAGTGGCTCAGCCTGTAATCCTGCGCCTTTGGGAGGCTGAGGTGAGTGGATTGCCTGAGCCCGCGGGTTTGAGACCCGCCCGGGCAGGCGAGACCTCATCTCTACAATAAATCAAAAAAATTAGCCAGGCGTGGTAGCACGTGCCTGTAGTTCCAGCTACTTGGAAGGCTGAGGCGGAAGGATCACCAGAGCCCAGCAGGTCAAGGCTGCGGTGGCCAGGAGCGGCCACTGCACTCCAGTCTGGGTGACAGTGAGACTCCAACTCAGAAAAAAAAAAAAAAAGAAAGGGTTCTGCTCCATACCCAGGAGGGAGGAGTGCTGCACAGAGGCCAAGAAAGATCTGGACAGGTATGGTGGGACTTTCCCACTCAGTCTGTTAGTATTAGTTTGTACCCTTTTGATCCAATCACATTTCTGTGTGGTTGTTCATGTTTCAATTATGCCTATCCAGTGAAAACTCCATAAAATGCTTAAGGATGAGGTAGGGAGAACTTCTTGACAGCTGAACATGTGTATACTTGCAAGAAGGTGAACATGATCTCACTAATGTGCAAGAGGGAGGAAGTTCCCAGAAAGATCATGGAATCCCTTTCCCACAGTCCTTGTCCTATACATCTCATCATCTGTATTCTTTATATTATCCTTTATAAACCAAGAAATGCAATTAAGTGTTTGCCTGAGTTCTGTGAGCCACTCTGGGAATTAATCAAATCCAAGGAGGAAGTCATGGGAATCCCAATGTACAGCAGGCTGGCCAGAAGCACAGGTAAAACAACCTGGAGCTTGCTTTTGGCATCAAAAGTGAGGGACAGTCTTCTGGAACTGAGTCCTCAACCTGTGGGCTCTGACATCATTTCCAGGTATGCAATGTCAGAATTGAGCAGGGTTGGAGGAACTGGTATCCACCATAAAATTCATCACTTGCTTTATGTGTGGGGAAAAATCCCCACATATCTGGTCACAGTTTTCTGTGTTGATTGTGATGTGAGAACAGAGGAAAACCAGATTGTTTTTTTCAACACAGGTAGCCCATGTTGTACAATTCCAGGAGATACCATTCATATTAATGACCTTACACCAGAGCATATAAATAGAACATTAATGGTGCCCCTGGAGTTGTGCAATGTGGACATGTAGATCAAGAGAGCCTTGGAGAACTCTGAAGACATTTGCTTTACAACCCAAAACAGGTGACCATCTGTGATATGAGCTATGTACATATGATTTTAGCACAAGTAAAGAACCAGACAGAGTAAAAAGCTATCCCTAGTTCATTGTTTATAATCTGGTCCTAACTTAGCCTGACAAATTTGGTTCTCTTAAGTACTTTCATGTAAGATTGCATTCACATAAAAGTGCATTCAGCAAATCTATGCAAGGATAAAATTATACTTCTCTGATCATATGGACTTATTTATTAATTTCTTTTATATCTTCAGCATCATTCACCAGAACATTGTTTTTAGTTAGTAGTTAGCATTAAAATATGCTAAATACAAATAGGGAATTTAAATTTATCAGGAATGAGTATCACTTTATAAATTCTGAAAGTTTGTATCAGACTCCAAAATTTTTGTAATGTTAATGTTTCCAATTATGTTATAAAAATTACTAATTATTAAACTGATGGCATTACTCATTTTTAGCTATTAACACATTAAATTGGGCCAGGCTCAGTGGGAGCCCGAGGCGAGTAGATTGCCTGAGCCCATGAGTTCGTGACCAGGCTGGGCAACTTGGGGAGACCTTGTCTCTACAATGAACCAAAAATTAGCCGGGCGTGGTAGTACATGCCTGTAGTTTCAACTACTTGGAAGACTGAGATGGAAGGATCACTGGAGCCCAACAGGTTGACGCTGCGGTGACCATAAGTGTGCCACTGCACTCTAGCCTGGGTGACAGAGTGAGACTCCAACTCAAAAAAATTGAGTCAATGATTTTTTTGTTTTGTTTTGTTTTGTTTTTGAGATAGGGTCTCACTACTGTCACCCAGGTTGTAGTGTAGTGGCATGATCATAGCTCACTGCAGCCTCAAACTCCTGGGTTCAAGTGATCCTCCCACCCTGGCCTCCCAAGCACCTCAGCCTCCCAAGTATTACTAGCTAGGACTTAAGGCTCATGTCACCACACCCAGCCCATTTATTTACCTTTTGTAGAAAAGGGGTCTTGCTATGTTGCTCAGGATGGTCTCAAATTCCTGGACTCAAGTGCTCCTTTCGCCTTGACCTCCCAAAATGCTGGGATTACAGGTATAAGCTACCTTGCCAAGACTCTATTTGTTTCTAAAATATTTATACAGTTTCTTATAATTTTATAGTTGTTTAATTTAAGGACACATCTGAAAAATATTACATATGACTTCATGGGGTAAAAATAACATGAATCCAACAAATGTATATACTTAAATAGAGAGAAGTATAACACATTTCACTAAAAAGAATTAAATTTCCTGAAAAATTCTGGGCATACACCTTTTGGCCTTTAAAAAAATTTATTATAGGGTTGGACATGGTGGCGCAAGCCTGTAATCCCAGCACTTTGGGAGGCCAAAGTGAGAAGATTGCCTGAGTCCAGGAGTTTAAGACCAGCCTGGGCAACTTGGTGAGACCTTGTCTCTACAATCAATCAAAAAATTAGCTGGGCGTGGTGGCATGTGCCTGTATTTCCAGCTACTTGGAAGGCTGAGTGGAAGGATAACCTGAGCCCAGCAGGTCAAGGCTGCTGTGGCCACGAGCATGCTGCTGCCCTCCAGCCTGGATGAAAGAGTGAGACACCAACTAAAAAAAAAAATTATTATATATAGACACGCACACACACACACACACACACACACACACACACACACACACACACACACACACAAAATGTAAGGGATTATCAAGAGCCTTAACCTACATTATAAATATTCAGTATTACCTGTTTGTTTCTTTTCTTTTAAATTAACAATGCTAAGGAGTTGACTAAATCCATTTTTGCTATCATTGCCATAAAAAAGACACATTTGCATAGGATTATATTTACTATTAAACTCAGTGCCCACAGGAGGCAGCAAACTGAGTATGGATGATAATTCTTTTGTTTTGTTTTTGCAATAAAACAAGATGCATGGTTTGAATGTAGTGCAGAGCAACTCTTTTCCCCAGGTGTCTGCACATTTTTAATCCTCTAAATACATTTTTGTCATCATGTCAAAGCCTTAGTAATAAATCTGTTGATAGTAGCTTACTGGAAAAAAATTGTGCTTTAAGGTAGGTACAGCTTTTAAACTTTTTTTTTTTTGGAAAGGAAAGAGAAAAGAAATCTTTTTAAAAGGTAGTAGTGAAGGTTTAGAGTAGAATATTTCAGTCTTTGAAGTGAATTCAGAATGACATGCCCCTCATTCCATACTGCCAGACACATAAAGCTTTATCTCTGGTTGTTCAGCTGCCCTAATCTTTTTTGCTTCCCCATTTATTTTTCTAATCTCTGCAAAAAAAAAAAAGTGCTACGTTTAACAGAATTTTTAGTTTGGAAGATTCTGATTCACTTCAAAGTTAGATATTATACATTTATATAAATACAGCTGGGCTTTTTTCAAGTGAAAAATCTAAAGTCAAAGTTTTCAGTGTTTTATCAGAAGAAAAGAAAGATAAGGAAATAAGTAAATACCTAACCATGAAAATTCCAGTCTTAGAACTATACATTGAAATTGAGTATTATTAGTTCATGATTAATTCTTACATAGATTTAACTATACCACAAGTTAGTCTCAAAAAATTATATATCTGTGATATATATGTATATGATATATACATATGTGTATCTGTGTGTGTTAAGTAGGTAAGTAGGAAGATAGATAGATAGAAAGATAGCTCATCTGGGTAGCACAAACTAAAATGTGGGTATTGTTCCCTGTCCATAGATGATAGTGTAGATCTGTATTTATTCAAACAGGGACAAGATTGGTCATGCATTCTGTTGGGGGCATGCTAAATTTGATATGCTACTTAAATATTAAAGTAGAGTTATCAAGTAAGCAATTGGATATAGGAGTCTGGACTTCAGAGTAGAAGTCCATGTTGGAGATAGTGGTTTGATTTATTTGCTTATAGAAGTATTCAGTGCCATGGCATTGGATTAAGTCACTGAATGTGAGTTGAGAAAGAGAAGGGTAGAACTCATTGAGGAGCTAGCAAAGGAGTCAGAATCGGAGATTAAGAGAGTGTGGCCCTCAGGGAGGAAGAACAGGGAATGTGGTCCATTGCAAGCTTTGTGAACTAAGTATTTCAAGGAAAGAATATGTAACTCTGCCAATTAGTGTTGGAAATTCAAGAAAAATAGAGTCATGTTGAATTTGGCCTCAGAGTTCCTTATGACCTTGACATGAACCACCTCAACGACTGGGGTTGAGGGCAGGCCCAACAGGAGAGATGAAGGAGAGAGGTGAGGTAAAGAAGAAGAAATAGGGAATATGAACTACTATTTTAAGAAGCTCAGCTATAAAGGGCTGAGAAATGAGGCAAGAGCTGAAATCATGAGAATCAAAGGAGAGATTTTATTTTATTTTTTGTTTTGTTTTTAGATTAGAAAATATAATTTATTTAGAAAGTAAATTTGAGAGAAAAAGAGGAGCTTCACCTCCCCAAGGTGGCGGGGATGGGGGGGTGGGGTGGGGGAGCAAAGCTTAAGAAACATGACCTGGCCATAGCTCAAAGAGCACATGGCTACACCATAGCTTAGCAAGGCAATGGCCGTAATGGCCTGACAATGGACTCAAAGGAGAGATTTTAAAGCTGGGAGATACCTCAGCACAGTTATATACTGATGGAAGGAAATGGTTGATGTTACACATGAGAGGGGATCATTACAGCAGTGAATTCTGGAGAAAGCACACACACAAGTAGAAGAGTTAGCCTTTGCTCAAAGCAGGGATGGTTTCTCCACTGGAACCAGAAGGAGGCAGAGAGAGCAAGTTAATGCAAAGAAGACATTCCTTCTGCTTGTTTAGAACTGCTCAATGAAGTGTGAGTTGTGGTCATCAACTGAGAGTTTTGGTACAGAGGAGTATAGGAGAAATGTCTTTTTACTGTATTTTCTTGTTTTCCATAGTGTATATGCATTACTTTTATAATCAAAAAAGATTGTAAAAATTTATATCTTTCAATTCAACATTTTTTTTCTAGAACTTTATTCCAAAGAAGAGAACAAAAATGTTTATGCAAATATGTTTATTATGGAATTATTCATAATAACAACAGGGATGGAATGACACAGTTGTTGCAAAGATGAAATGACACAGTTCCTTCACTATTTAGAGCTGTATTACCAGGGTCATTGCAAGTATCTGTAGGACAAACACCATTACAGGAAAATAATGTGGTTAATGGCTGGGGTGTTTTGTGGAATTCACCTTTACCAGGAGTTACTATATGGCATGATGGGTCACCGAAGAGTATATAATTGTTTTTATTACATTTATGTTTTCAAGTCTACAAATAATATCCATTCTTTATTTTAAAAAATTAAAAAATGCCAAGAGGTATAATAAAAAAAATTACTTACAACTCCATCACCAAGAGATAATCATTACATTTTATATGTTTCCTTTTTTTATTTTCTCTACACACACACACACACACACACACACACACACACACACACACACACATATTTAATGTTTTAGTTCTTTAGAAATTTGGTATCATATTTGCTGCATTGTTTTGAAGATCATATTTTTTTCTTAACATATTGAATCTTATACATGTCATTTAATAAGCTTTAAAAATTTCGCTTTAATGTCTCCATGGTCTCCTATTTTGAAGAGAGTCTGTGACTGACTTAACACATCTTTCTACTGTTGTTTATCCCCTTCATGTGCTGTTATGAATGATTCTATAATAAATATATTTGCATAAACATTTTTGTCCTTTTCTTTGGAATAAAGTTCTAGAAGAAAAATTGCTGAATTGAAAGATATAGTGGTCAGAGAAGTCTATAACATTAGAAGCTACTAAAAATTAGAAGTTAGATAGAATTTAACATTTTTCTGAAATAAAAGTATAGGTGGATTGGGAAAAGATTCAACTTTTAAAAAGCTGATTGCTATACACATCCATTGCATTAAATGAGACATACAATTGGGTGATCATACAGAAAAATGCTAACTTTTTCTGCCACTAGCTTGTAAATGTTAATGTAATATTAGAAATTTTATGGTTTAATTTTTTTTAAGTTTCACTCTCCAATCATAAAGCATGCATTGGTCTTTATTAATACATATATATTTATAAAAAGACTCTCTGCCTTGTAAACCATAGATCATTGATAGTACTTGTCATCTCTCTCCTTCAGATTCTTCTCTCTTCTCCAGACTTTTTGCCTATTAGAGGGTCAGCAACTTTGGCTCACAAGCCAAATAGGCTTGCCATCTATTTTTGTAAATGAAGCTTTAATAGAACACAGCTACACATATCCATTTATTTGTTGTCTATGACTGTTTTCATGCCACAGTGATGGGTTGAGTCATCATAACATAGGTTATATGGAATGCAAAGCTGAAAATATTTATTTATCTGATCCTTTACAGAAAACATGCCCTAGAGTATGGAATTGTGGTTATGGTAATGAATGGACAAGAAAAATTAGAGAAAAGAAAAATCAAGAACTGATTTTAAATGTGGCAATGACAACAATACAAAGTTACAGACAGTTGGGATAAATTAAGGACATGTGTACATAGATAATATGGGTACAGATTTTCATCTGCTTCCATATATCACTTTTCCAAATTCATCCTTCCAACATTGCTACAAGTTTTATGAATATATATTTATCTGCACAGTCCAGATTATAAAACATCTTTAAAGAAGAGTATGTGAAAGAGGAAAGGTTCCATGAATGAAGAGGGCAATTGAAACTTATTGGAAACTGGGTGACTATGACATCTGACACTCCAGTCATTGAGAGTTGATTTGGTGCTACAGCTTGCCAGTTGATGTATGCATCCCTCTGCATTACCATTTCAAAACTACACACTTGGCCAAAGGGGTCAAATTGCAGATAAATAAAAAGTAGTCTTCTGGGGCACATGGGCAGTAATCCTGTTGGTACTACCAGTTGTCTTTGTTATTGAAATTTAAAGCTGGATAAGGAAACTAATACAAAACCATTGATTAGATTTATGTTTAACAAAGAATTGCTGTTATACCCTGCTGGCTCCTGAATAGCCTTGGGTGATAAAGCTTGATATTTACAGGAGTATTTTTAACCAAAGGAAAAGCAAATAAAGCTGTTCTATTACAATAGTACAACTAAATAGTAAGGATAAAAATTTAACATCTGGCAGCAATCGTTGTTTCTTTTTTCAGTGTATATATCTGAAATACAAGTGAAGCTATAATAACCATCCCTAAGGGTACATGTGACCTTTGACAACACAGAAAAAAAAATTTATAGTCTGAAACTATGTCTCTCCAGTATTGTAGAGTAAATGAAAAATATAATCTGGTTAACAACCCATACTTTTCACAAGAGGACAAAATCCTTCTTATAGAAGAATTCTGACTTTGGTTTTTCCAAGACTTCAAAAAGAAAACTTTTAATAAAGTAACAAGAATGAAAGACAATTCTGTAAAATGAAAGCAAAAGGAAATTATTTAAAGTATAAAATTATTTTGAAGTGTATTTCTATATATTAAAGTATATATATATATTTTTCTTAGAGCATATGTATTTTTTCTTAGAGCATTTCAATTGTTTATAGCCAGAGTAAAAAAATAAAAATGTATTTGGTCCCATAGTAGATGAATATTTAGTAAAAGCAAAATTTTCTTTTCTTTCCCAAGAAACATGTACCACCATTTGTGAGAATCTAATCTAGAAGTATGGGGTATCTTAGTGAGTGATGAAAACAAATGCAAAAACCTGTTTTCATAGCACTTGCATACCTATGAGAAGACACAGATAATATATATAATAAATTAATAAACAATGTAGTGCTATATTAGATGGTGATATGTGCTAAAGAAAAAAAAGGAAAAATGTAGAGAGGATCGGGAGTCCTGGAGGTTGGTGGGGAGTTGGAATTACAGTGTAGTTAGTTCAAGCCCTCACAACCCAGGGAGGTACTTAGGCTTGCATCTCTTAGGACAGAGAGAAAAATCAGGACAAAGCCTCTGAGGCAGGAGTGAGCTGGGTGTTAATGACTGTGTCAGGCGGGAGCCAAGGGGCTGGAGAAGAGTGAGCAGGAAGACAATGTTGGGAGACAAGATGAGAGAGTGGGGTGGAGGGTGGGTAGGGGTGAGGCTGGATTACATGATACCTTACTTTGAGTGTGGGGAGGATACTGATGGGGAATGTTGTAACATTTTTTTACTTATGTTTTTAAAAAATTGTTCTCACAATTTGCAATAACCCAGGAAAGTAATTTAAGACTCTAAGATCAGGGTTGTAGCAATGGAACTTTTGCCTCAGATGTAGACATTGAAGTTTTCATTAAATACGTTCTCTGTTTAGGAGACAGAAGGAGAACAGAAAATTATTCAGTTGTAAGAAATGCCTTCTTTTTGCTCATGTGTCTAATCAGCAGTCAGAGGAAAACCTTCTAAACTGTTTTTACAGTTTATGTGCTTCATGTTCTTTTATCTTCCCGACAGTATTTCTGTATGCTGCACATTTTCCATTTGCCTTTCCAGATTGACCTTCAAAGATACCCAGGTCTAATACCTGGAACATGTGAATGTCACCTTACATGACAAAAGGGACTGTGCAGATATGATTAAGTCATGGATCTTGAGACGGGTACATTATCCTGGATTGACTGATAGGCCCTAAATGTAACCATAAGAGTCCTTATAAGAGAGAGGCAAGAAGGGAGAAAACCATGTAAGGATGCAAGCAGCTATTAAAATGATGAGGCTATGACCAAAGAATGCCTGCAGCATCCAGGAACTGGAAAAGGCAAGGAAATGATTCTCCCCCCAAAATCTTTAGAAAAAACTAGCCCTGCTGATGACAGCTTGATTTCAGGCCAATGAAGCTGATTTTTGACTTCTGGCCTCCAGAACTGTGAAAGAATAAATGTCCATTGTTTTAAATCACTAGATTTGTGAAAGACTTGTTACAGTAGCAATAGGAAACTAATGCAGAGTTCTCCTTCCTGCTTCTTCATTCTGCTGTGTGTCCTAGAAAGCCAATGCTGGTACATTGCCCCAACCAAGCACCAGAGAACTGGAGGTGATAGTAGCTGTATTCTACCTAAGACAGCAGCTCCTATACAGCAGTGCCCAACTAGGGCTACAGCTTTCTCTAGGTTTCAGGAAACCACTTCTTCCACTTACATCTTCGGGCGTCTGTTGTTAAGTTACTATAGAGGAAGCTTTACTATGTGTTGTTGGCTTCCCTCATCACTACCCACATCTCCATATATATAGACTCTTTAAAAACTCTCTTTATTTAGTTTCCAGTCATTCAGAAAACCCCATTCAGTTTCCCTGTCACTTCATCCTAACAACCAGTGACAAACTGAACAAACTGAAAAATCAACTCTTCTTGGATCCATCAGAGAAGTAAGGTGCAAACCACTGCCCACAAAATTGAAGAGACAGGAAGGGAGACAGAGAGAATCACAACTTACTGGAGTAGAAATTTCCATGGGAACTATTACTGTAATTCATGAATTGCTGGAGGCTCAGTCTCAGAGTTAAAAAACTATAGGGGACCCGATCACAAGAGGTCCCACAATTTGTGAACTCTACCTTCAGGACATCAACTGCGTTGTCATTGTCAGTGTCAGAGAAATATTCCCTTGTTTTTACAGTAGGGAAGGAGAAAAGGAGCCATTTTGAAATATGCCAAAGCATTCTGTTCTTTTTATAGTGGCTTGCCCTCAAGAGAAACTATTTTATCATAGTCTAAATTATTATTTTTTTCCTGGAGTCTAACCAATCTGGGAGAAGGGAACTACCTGTTCTCCAGAGTGAGAGGGGAATAGAGGAGGTGGAGACTGAGAAGCACTAGTGAAGTTCACAGTCCAGAGACTTATTAAAAGTTTGAGACCTAATCACAGTTTTATAAAATGCTTTCCCTATCTTATATTTATAACACCTTGTGCTTATAACCACCACATTAATAAAGACCTATTCACTAGAGTCCTTTTTCCCACTCCATTATGTCTGGCTTTCAAGAGAAAATTACAAGGTATACTAAAAGGCAAAATTTGTAGTCTGAAAAAACAGAGCAAGCATCAGAACCAGAGTTAGATATAGCAGGCATATTCAATTATCAGATGAGAAAATTTTTTAAAGTCCATAATTAATAGGATAAGGATTCTATTGGATGAAGCAGATGACACACAGGGATAGATGGGCAATGTAAGCAGAGAGATGGAAATTCTAAGAAAGAAATGTTAGGATCTATAACAGAACTGAAGAATGCCTTTGAAGTGCTCATTAGTAGACTGGACTCAGCTGAAGAAAGAATCTCTGAGCTTGAAGATCTGTCAATAGAAACATTCAAAATGGAAAAGAAAAAAGGTTGAAAAGCAAAAAAATATTGAAAAGGCTAGAGCAGAGTATCTAAGAACTGGGGAATAGCTAAAAAGGTAAACATAATAGGAATACCAGGAAAAGAAATAGAGGAAGAAACAGAAGAAATTTTTTAAACAATAATGACTAATAAGTTCCTTTAAATTAATGTCAAACACCAAACCACAGATCCAGGATTTCCAGAGAACACCAAGAAGAATAAATGCCAAAAACAAAAGACCAACCACATCTAGACTTATCATATTCAAATTGCAAAAAAAAAAAAAAGATAACCATCTTGAAAGAAACCAGAGCCGGGGAAGCATCTTACCTATAGAGGAACAGACAAGCAAGAATATAGTGCAGTGAAATTTTAATTAATTAATTAATTCATTCATTAGAGATGAGGTCTCGCCAAGTTGGCCAGGTGGGTCTCAAACCTGCGGGCTCAGGCAATTCACTCACCCCTGCCTCCCAAAGCGTGGGATTACAGGCTGAGCCACCGAGCCCAGCCAGTACAGTGAAATTTTTAATGTTTTGAGAGAAAAACTCACCAATCTAGAATTCTGTACCCTGCAAAATTATCCTTCAAAAATGAAAGAGAATAAGGACAATCTCAGACAGACAAACATTGATGGAATTTGTTGCCATTAGACCTGCCTTAAACAAATGTTTAAAGAAGTTTTCAGAGAGAAGGAAAAGTATATATAGATCAGAAACTCTGATCTACATTTTTAAAAAGCTTCAGAGAATCAATAAATGTAAGTCAAATAAAAACTTTTTTCTTATTCTTAATCTAACAGATTATAGTTTGCTCAAAATAATAGCAACAATTTTTTGATTATGTATATATATATGTGATGTATGCTTATGTATAAGTCAAATGAATGGTAGTAATGATACGAAGGATGAAAGAGAAGAATAAGAAAAATAAGTTTATTATAAGGTACTTGTATTACCCATGAAGCAGTATAGTGTTATTTGAAAGTGGACTTGGATTAGTTATAAATGTATATTGCAGACTCAAAAGCAACCACTAAAAAGTAAAAAAAGAAAAAGAAAAAAGAAAAAAAAGTGTAACTGATATGTTCAGAAAAGAGAGAAACCAGCCAGGCTCATTCGCTTAGCCTGTAATCCCACTCCTTGGGAGGCTGAGGTGAGTGGATTGCCTGAGCCTGTGGGTTCGAGATCCATCTGGGCAACTTGGTGAGACCTCATCTCTACAATAAATCAAAAAATTAGCCGGGTGTGGTAATGCCTGTAGTTCCAGCTACTTGGAAGGCTGAGGCGGAAGGATCGCCGGAGCCCAGCAGGTTGAGGCTGCGGTGACTGGGAGCGGCCACTGCACTCCAGTCTGGGTTACTGAGTGAGACTCCAACTCAAAAAATAAAAAGTAAAAAAAAAAGAACAGAGAGAAAGCATTTATGGAGATAGACCATATTCTGGGCCATAAAACATCCCTGAACAAAGCTGAAAGAATAGAAACCATATAATGTCTACTCTCAGGTCACAATAGAATTAAAATGAAAATCAATAATAGGAAGATAGCTGGACAATCCCAAAATATGTGGAGGTTAAACAACACTCTTTTAAATAACACTTGGATCAGAGAAGGAATCTCAAGAAAAATTAACTAAATGAAAATCAAAATACAACTTCTCAAAATGTATAGAATGCAGTGTAAGCAGCTATTTTGTAAGAGAATTTATAGCATTGAATACATGTATTAGAGAAGAAGAATGATCTCAATTCAGTAATTTCACCTTAAGAAACTAGAAAAGAAAGATAAAATTAACTCCAAAATATGCAGCTAAAGAGAAATAATAAAATGTGGAGCAGAAATTAATGAAATTGAAAACAGGAAATCAAAAGAGAAAATAAAATCAAAAGCTGGCAATCTGTTCAAGCTAACTAAGAAACAAACATGGAGAACACACATTACTAATATCAGAAATGAAAGAGAGGATACCACAACACATCCTCTGGACATTAAAAAGACGACAAGGGAATATTATGAACAATTTGATATCCATATATTTGATAACTTAGATGAAATGGACCATTTCCTTGAAAGACACAATCTTTTAAAGCTCACAGAAGAAATAGACTATTTGAGTAGGACTATATCTATTAAAAAATTGAAACAATAATTGCTAACTTTGCAAAAGAGAATGCACCAGGCCTGGATGGGTTCATTGGTGAATTGTACCAAACATTTAAGGAAGTTATATCAGTCCTCTACAATCTCTTCCAGAAGACAGAAACAGAGGGAATACTTGGAAACTCATTCTATAACACCAGCATTATCCAAATTCCAAAACCAGACAAACACATGATAGGAAAATAAAACTACCGATCAATATCTCTCATAAACATAGATGAAAAATTTCTTAACAAAATGGTAGCTAGTTAAATTCAACAGTGCATAATTTGTCATATCAACAGGCTAAAAAAAGGAATATCACATGATCATTCCAATAGCTACAGAGAGAGTGTTTGACAAAACTCAACACCAATTCATGATAAAACTCTCAGCAAACTAGGCATAGAGGGAACTTCCTCAACTTAAACAGCATGTACAAAAATACCTACAGTTTTCTTAACTGCAAAAGACATTGTGAAAAGAATGAGAATATAAGCCATGGACCGGGAGAAAATATTTGCAAAGACATGTCTGATAAAGGACTGTTATTCAAAATATATAAAGTACTTTTAAAACTTACAGTAAGAAAATGAGCAATCCAATTTAAAATAATGTGGGAAAGATCTGCAAATTAAAACAATAAGATTATCACACACTACTGGAATGGCCAAAATCCATGCACTAACAACACTAAATGCTGATGAAGATGTGGAGCAACAGGAACTCTCATTCATGGCTGGCAGGAATGTAAAATGGTACAGCCACTTTGGAAGATGGTTTGGTAGTTTCTTAGAGAAAATAAACATACTCTTAGAACATAATTTGAAAAGACTGCATATGTATGTTTTACAACTTTATGACATTCTGAAAAAGGCAAAACTATGGAGACGAAAAATTGACATGAGTAATTGACAACCATTAGTAAAAAGGGAAGAATAGGTATAGCACAGATTTTTAAGGCAGTTAAGCTATTCTGTAAAACACTATAATGATGGATACATGTCATTATACATTTGTCAAAGCCTGTAGAATACAACAACAGAGTGAACCCTAATGTAAACTATGGACTTCAGGTGATGATATGTTGATGTAAGGTCATCGACTATAACAAATGCACCACTCTGGTATGGGATGTTGATAGTGAAGATGGTGTCTGTAGGGCAGAGGATACATGGGAAATCTTTGTACTTTCCCATAGATTTGTTGTGAACCTTAAACTGCTCTAAAAAATAAAATCTACCTAATTAAAAAAAAAAACTCTCTTCAATCATACTTCTTTGGAGCATATAATCTCTCCTCCCAGGACCCTGACTTCATATATATATATGTAGAGAGAGAGAGAGAGATGGGAAAATAAGCATATGAAAATATGTTTAACATCCTAAGTCATTATCCAACGAGCCATATACTTTTCTCCAAGTCCAATGTTGCTAGTTTCTGGTCACAGAAATCACATGAAATATTTGCATCTACTAATTAATTTTCTTAACCCATCCTCAGATGGCTTCCTATCTCATTTTTCATAATGGTTGTCCAAAAAGTTTCTACCGTTCAAGCTTCCAATGTCTGCTTCTCTTTTCTTCAACACAAACTCACTCAGGTTCCTCTCTCTATCAAAATGTAAGTATATTTTCATCTATCTTCTCCTCACACTCTCCCCTCTTTCTCACTTCTCTCTCACTTTCAAGGTAGAAGTGTCACCCTTTTTATCCAAGATTAATATTACCAATATGTCTATTGATTCTCTTTCTTGTGAAACTTGCTCCATCATCCCATCAGAAGTTTCTTCTCTACTGGATATATATTCTCAGTTTTTCTTCTTCCATCCTAAGTTGTCCATTTCTCAATTTGCTACTTTCTTCTTTAGCTATAACCTTCTCTACTCTATGTTGTCAATTTCTCAAAAGGTCATCTGGATTCACAGAACTCTTCCTTATTTACATTCACTCTTCCACTCACTGAAACTCTGGCATCAGCACTGTTATTGCCCTCTTGATAGCAGGATGACCTTTTTATTGTCTTGTTCAATCACCCTTTTAAAATTTCATCCTATTCAGTTTTTCTGTGTCTTTTAACTTTATTGATCTACTCTCTCCTTAAAATTCTTTCCTCTGTAGCTTTCACATCTTTTTTTTCCTCACTTTTCTCTCTCAGTGTGCCTAGCCTCAGTTATCTCAGTCCATGGCACCATCACCTACTTAGTGGATATGGAGAAACTGGAGATTTGAGAAATTTTAAGGAGATTAAAATCTGGATATGGGAAGTGAGAGAGATGGAGATTTTAGCATGTATAATTAAATGAGTTGTGATGTCAGTCAATAACATAAGGAATACTGGGGGAGTTTCAGATTTTGTGAGGGAAGTCACAATTTGCTTCTGGACATATGGAACTTGAACACATTAAAGATATCTGTATTTCCTTTTTTATTTTAAAGATGTGAGATACAATTCAGGATTAGGTATATAAGTGGTCATTGTACAGGTAAAGTTTGGGCCTTCCTTTTGTCCCTACTTTGCCTGGTTTAAGATTAGGTACTCTTATTGGACATCTGTATTTCAAAATAATTATGCCCTCTCCAACCTCGTAGAATCCAGCATCATATACTCTAGTGCACTACATTCTGGACATAGTAGATTATCTCTAAAGTATATGCCCTGCAATTGCCCATTTACACATGCTATTCTTTCACATTTGATCACCTGTCAGACTCCACTCCTACATGCAAAATTCTTCCTCAGTTTACTGGGATCCTACTCCTACTTAAAGACCAAGATTGAATACTAAATCTACTAAGAATCATACCCAGTTTACCAAAAGGAAATTAATTGTTCTCTCCTTGCTATTTCCTTAACACTTTTTATATTACTTCAGTTTTGGCATTTGCCACTTGCCTTGTGTTGTCTTAAATATTTGGGTTTATTTTTTTCACTAGGTTGAAACTCATTGGATATAGGATCTAGCTCTTTTATCATCTACAATAATCACCCAACACTTAGGACACTGCCTTGTATATACAAAGTCTCAATAAATATGGATTGGGTTAAACTGCACAACTATATTTATATTAAAAACATCACTGATATGAAAAGATTTGAAACAAAATGCTCCTCTAAAATCTATAGGTATCACATTTCTTAAAAACATATTTTTTAACAACCAAGATTTATTTTCCTTACAATTTTAGTATGTGGCACTTGGAATGTAGCTAAATCTGACAAATCAACACATGCAATGTTAAAACCTACTGAATATTGAAAACATGAAAGTTAGTCAGAAAAATAGTAATAATTGATTATATATTCACCATATATTAAAATTATTGAAATATTTAGATGTTTTTTGTGGAAATCTAGGTATACTTACCCATTTTAAGAACAATTATACAGTCATAAAGAAGGACAAACATATGGACTTCGCAGCAAGTAGGGTGGAATTACTGTCTGTAATACTCAGTGATCTATCACAGAAGCAAAGAACAGAGTACCACATGTTCTCACTCATAAGCGGACCCTGAACATTAACCATAATACTAAAAGAACAGGATACTACTGAGGTGAGGGGAGGAGACACAACATCAATAAGGGTACCTGATCTCAAACCAGGCAAAGTGGGGACCAAAAGGAGGCTCAAACTTTACCTGCTCAATGTCCACTTGTATACCTAATCCTAAATTGTACCCCACATCTTTAAAATAAAATATAAAGAAAAAAATGTTATACTAAGAAAAATAACTTAAAGCTATTTTCTACCCAAACCTTAAAGCATTCAGTTTGTTTCAGGCAAACATGGATATCATATTAAGGTAGTGATGAAGATTTAAGAGACCAATTGCCTTTTATGTCTTTGTATCCAGGTTCAAAAAAACTAATAACACTTAGTTTCTACCCACAAGTTTCTTACCTCTTGGCAGGAATGATGAACATGTATAGACTCAATTAAATGTAAGAACTTCTCTACTAATGGTGCATTCTCCTAGAAAGACCTGCAATGATCTCCCAGAGAGGGTGAATTTAGCTCTAATTTTGAAGGATAAGTAGAATTTTGGAAGATATGGAAGAAAAATAACTCCAGGTAAAGAAAATGGAATAAACAAAGTACAGAGCCATGAAAATACTTGGAATACTGGGAAATGTTCTGTACAAAGATGATGGGGAATTATGCCAAAAAGGTTGTTTGAGACAAGATTGTGAAGGTCCATGAATTCCACTCCAAGAAATTTTTAATTTGTACTATAGAAAATGGGAAACCATGTGAGGTTTTTAAATATCGCAATGACCAAATATCTTCTAAGTTTTGACAGCTAATACCAAAATCATCATGAAGGATGAATTCACGAGTGAAAGCGTGAGGGTACCAACCAGCCAGATATTGATCCCCTGTTCTTCACCATTTACTCCCTGTTGTTCTCCAGAAACAGTCTTTAGTTGCCAAATGGGTCCATAAAAACAGATGAAAACTTTAAGGCCCTACACTTCAATAATTGGACTTTTCTTCTATTTTCTTACAAAAGAGTATGTCCAAATAATTGTATGAGTCTCTTTAGATATTGAGGACAAATAAGATAATTGCTTTTTCAATTCAGCAAATTTGGAGACCAACTATGTACAAATTGTGTGGAGAATATACATTATTCATTCAACTAACTCTTATTGAGGAACTACCATGTTCTAAATAATCTGCTAGTTGGTAATACAACAAAGAACTAAAGTCATAGTTTCATATGTCTTGGAGCTTACATTTCAGGAAGAAATTAAAATATTAACTTATCATCCACAGAAATAAGTACATAATTATACAATTTTGTAAATGCTATAAAAATTTCAGAAGAATCTAATTATAATCGTAAATAGGAATAAGATACTATCCCCATCCTTAGATATAAGTCCTCTATCAGATATGTGATTTGCAAATATTTTTTCCAGGACATGGGCTTGTTTTTTATTTTCTCAACAATGTCTTTCATGGAGCATACATTTGTTATTTTAGTGAAGTCCAACTTATCAATTTTCCATTTCATGAATGTGTTAGTGTTGCATCTAAAAACTTATTTTCAAGCCCAAGATTGTCTAGATTTTCTTCTATATTATCTTCTAGGAGTATTACAGTTTTACATTTTACATTTAGATCTGTGATTCATTTTGAGTTAATTTTTATGAAAAGTGTAAAGTCTTGAGTCTTTTTTTTTTTTTGCATGTGGATGCCCAATAGTTCTTGCATAATGTGTTGAAAAGATATTCATATGCTAGGAAATGTACAATTTAGTAAAATGAACAAAATCAGTACACAAATCAGTGACTGGAATGACTTAACTAAAATAATTGTCCTGAAGGATGTATAGAATTGTGCTGAAAAGTTTAAAAGAGTGGCGTTTCAGGAGGACTGTGAAAGTGAATAAAGTTTCTTCACACTGTTGGGGCTGAAAAGAAAATAACAAAAGCAAAAGGACAAAAGAAGAAAGCACAAGGGATGTACAGTATTAGAAACAGGAACAAATCCAATTAAGCTAAACTATAAAAAGCTTTTGTGGCAAATACACTAGAAAGACAGATTGGATAATATTACAGAAAGTCTTGAATGGCAAAACAAGGAATTTCATTTATTTGGTCACTCAACAAATATTTATTGAGGGCCTACTACGTGCCATACATTTTTATAGGTGCTGGGCACACAGCAGTGAACAGTACAGGTACTCTGTGTCACTATTGAAATTGAATCTAGATTGTCATTAGATTAATGGAAGAAGACAGGCAATAAACTAGAATATATAAGAGGTTGAGGGAGGACAATTGGGGGAAAAGATAATTGATACAATTAGAGCAGGAAAGGAGTGATAAGAATTTTTGACAAGAAGTTACTGACTTGGGTTCCCTAGGAAAGGATTCTGATCAGTATAATATTAAAAGAGGCCCATATAAGTGAGAGGGAATTTTGCAGATATCAGAGATAAATGCATCCCAGTCAGAGGGAACAGTAAGTAAAAAGGCTGTGAGGGAGAAGCAGACTTAACATGTTCAAGAAACAAGGAAGCTAGTGTGGATGAAAAGAACTGAGTAGGGTGGGTATTGAAAAGAGATTGCGTTAGAGAAATAGTAGGGGTATTGGGGCGGGAGCAGATGCGCAAATCATATAGGGACTTGGAGGCCATGGTAACGCTCTGAATATTGCTTTGAGTAATAATGGGACAATCAGGAACCTTGAGCAGAGTAGTTATGTGATCTGACTTATTTGTTTCTGGCTGCAGTATTGAAGGTCAAGGAAACAGCAAGGAGACCACTTGGAGGGCTATTGTAGTAGAAAGATGGTGGTGGGGGAATGGTGGTGAGAAGTATAGTTTGATAACAGAGCTGATCATCAAACTAGGTATACTAGGTAAACTATACCTAGTTTAGTGATAGAGCTGATGGGCTTTGTATAATATATAGATTGCATGAGTGGTGTGAGAAACAGAGTAAAACCAAGAATATCTCTAAGATTTTTGTCTTGAACAGTCAGAAGAACAGAGTCATCACTGGCTGAGATATGGAATCAAGGGGAAGGAGCAGGTTTGGGGACAGGATGTTTAGGAGTGTGATTTGGGATATGTTAAATCTGCCTGTTAGACTTCCAAGTGAAGCATCCAACAAGCAGTTGGATGTACAAGTCTAGAGTTTAGCAGTTTATCATTGTATGAGTGGTATTTAAAGCTCTGAAATAAGGAAGTGAATGTAGAGAAGAAATAGCTCCAAGAACTGAAACTTAGGAGACCCCAAAATGTGACAGTTAGAAAGATGAGTAGGAACCAGAAAAAGGTAATCAGATGGAAATACCGATAAGGTAAGGAAGAAAGTCAAGAGAAATGTAGAGGAATCCTAGGCAAACATATTCAAGAAGGTTCAGTTTGTTAAATGCTGCCAGTAGGTTAGGGAACTTAAAAATTGACCATTAGATTTAGCAGTGTGAGGGTCATTAGTGTCCTTGATGACTTTAAAGCTGCTTTCATGGAATGTGGAGATGAAAGCATGAAGAAACTAAGTGTTGGTAATTCCTTGAGAGATTTTTATTATAATGCAAAGAAGTGGAATAGAAGATGGAGGAAATTGTAAGTTGGGAAAGGCAGTTTGTTGTTTGTGAGATGGGTGATAAGATAGCTGGAAGGGAAATGAATGATGTAGGAATGAGAGAAGCAGCAATAGAAGTGATGTCCTTTGGTAAGCGAGAGGGAATGGAAGCCATTGCACATAAGAAGCTGTTGGCTTTAGGTAGGGCAAGGGCAATTTATTAACAGACTTAATTTTCTAAGCAATGAGAAACCATCAAAGTTTTCTGAGTGTATGATTCTTAATAACCCTCATAATGTATTTATTCTTTCTCCTTTTGTAAATGGGCAAATCCAGATATTTGAATGTCTGTTCAAAAATAAAATAAAAAATACAGATCTTCTCAAAATAAAATGAATGTCCAGAAAAATTTAAACAAACCATTGTGTTTATCTCAGCAACTTCTCCAGCTTTCGTGTTAAATCAAGATCCTTATGCTATTTTTGAAAGTTGCTGAAGTGTTATGCTTTGAAAATAAACTTTCTAGTACACAAAATCTATTTTCCACACATATTTAACCTTTTGAAAATTCCTAATGTGATTTTTTTTTTGTATTCCTGTTAAAATTTGCTGGATAATAATTTAAAATTGCCATACCTTAACCACCCATGGTCTAACACTACCTCCAACAAGACTGGAAATCTAATGAATTTAAATCTTTGAGACTTATCACTTGTAATAGATTAAATAATACATATGAATTTAGAGAAAACTTTAAAGCAACTTATATATAGGATCACTCTTGTTTATGGACTCTTGATTATCCATAAGTTTTATATGTTTCATTTTTCCAGTGGACATGATTTTTAAAAATAGCCAAGTTCAAATATATTAAGATATTTTCTGATAAGTTATCACTTAATTTAGTTAACAGCTTCATAGAGGTTTTTCAATCTCATATATTAACTAAAGCTTACTTCCACTATAGTCAGTAATAAGTTCTTAAATCATAAAGCATTTCTCTCCACAGACATGAACGTATTCATACCAAGAAAGGTAACTTCAACAGATCTCTAATAATTTCCAGTCTGAAGAATGTTGATGATTTAGCAACTCTAGAAGTTTTGGATGAGGTAAGAATTGGGTTTAATTAAACTTAGACACTCTAGATTTTTTAAAAATTAAAGAAGATGTGGGCAGGAGTTTTACTGAATGACATCTGTAAGTCTCATGCCCTCTTGTCGCTTAGCTTTCTATCCTGTCTTCAGTTTTAATACCTATGACTCAAATTTCTAAATCTTTCCAACCGTGTCCGTTTTATTTTTTTATTTTTGATACTCAAACTAACAAAAGTATGAGGTCTCCCAGCATGAAATGTTAAGTCACAGATCTTTCTTCTCCTTAATTATTTATAGAAGTCTCAAAGGTATGATTTGCTATGTTGAAAAAACAGTCTGCCTCCTACAACCAATGTATCATTCTTCTCTTTTATTTTCTCCTGCTCCAGCTCTAGCCATACCCAAAAGCCTCTATGATTCCTCAAGAGACTTTTGGGTACCACAATCAATATTTCCCCTTGTGGTATCTCAAAGCCCTTGCTCTCACACAGCTTTCTTTTAGGGCATCAGATTCTTCTTGGAACTCCTTATTCTAATTACCTTAGAAATATTTCAAACATTTCTTGTAAAAGTACAAATCCAAGCCATTAAATTATAGTCACAGCCTCTTTCCCCTCATCCCTCTTTATTTTGGATAGTCAGTTCATTAAATAAATTAATAAATGGCCTCTTTTCAATACAATGTCAGGATATCTGTCCTGCCTAATCAACAGGTTTTTCTCCTTTTAAAACTTCTGATACATGCTTGAGCATTTTACTCAGAAATGCAATAAATCAAGAGTCATGGTCTGAACAGAAGTAGTCATTTGGCAAATTTAGGGTTGCATAAACACCTCAAGTACTTGCTCAAAATAATCTCTCCCAAGAACATCAAACATCTTGAAAATCAAATTGTGTTTGCAAGTCAAATTGCTAACACCTTCTGAATTCTCACATATCAAATTTTCCAATGATGTGAATCCCTTGGCCTATGAATTATAAACGTTTCACTAATCATGTTGCTGACCATCCATTAATATATTAAGTACTGGCCAGGCTCAGTGGTGGCTCAGCCTGTAATCCCAGCACTTTGGGAGGCCGAGGCGAATGGATTGCCTTAGCCCACGGGTTCGAGACCAGCCCGGACAACTTGGCGAGACCTCAAATCTACAATAAAAATAAAAAAATTAGCCAGGCATGGTAGCACATGCCTGTAGTTCTGGCCATTTGGGAGACAGAGGCGGAAGGATTGCTGGAGCCCAGCAGGTCAACGCTGGGTGGCCGTAGGCTATGAGCATGCCACAGTACTCCAGCTTGGGCGACAGAGTGAGCCTCCAACTCAAAAAAATGTGTGTGTGTGTGTTGTGTGTGTGTGTGTGTGTTATATATTTTGTTTATTTTAAAGCTATAGTTGACTACAAATGATTTCTAAGAAAGGGAAATTATTTTATTAAATTTTTTTGCAGAATACAGTCTCAGAACAACTTGAGAAGTGTTACTTCAGAGATCAAATCTATATCTGTGTGGGAGATATACTCATTGCTCTTAACCCTTTTCAGAATCTGGCTTAGTACTTAATTATATATATATTAAGTACTAGGTTTGTTTTATTCTGTTGTCTGTGTTTACCTTTTTTTTTTTTTTTTTGAGTTGGAGTCTCACTCTGTCGCCCAGACTGGAGTGCAGTGGCCGCTCCCGGCCACCGCAGCCTCGACCTGCTAGGCTCTGGTGATCCTTCCACCTCAGCCTTCCGAGTAGCCGGAATTACAGGCATGCTCTACCACGCCCAGCTGATTTTTTTGATTTACTGTAGAGATGAGGTCTCGCTGCCCAGGCGGGTCTCGAACCCGTGGGCTCAGGCAATCCACTCACCTCAGCCTCCCAAAGGCACAGGATTACAGGCTGAGCCACCGAGCCCGGCTACCTTTTTTTTTTAACCTAAGATCTTTTGCTCCTCTTTTGTGTATTATGAATGATGATTTCTGACACTATCAAAATCGATTCATGTACTTATGATTTATCAGCTATGAAAGTTATTTTCTGAATTTTTCTCTCTGCCTCATGAAGTCAAAAGTCTAAAAAAAGGACTAGGATGTTCCACAAAGCATTGCATCACTTTGATTTGGAATAAAATCATGTTCACTTTATCTTCCTATTTCTCTTTATTTCATCTACTGCATTTAGCATTAAAAATGTAAAATCCCTGTAACATGTCCTTCGGAAAATGCAGATAACAATGATGTTCTTCTGTGGCTCTCAAAACCAAAGAAAGTGCCTGTCAAGTGAATGGCTAATTGCAGACCTGATGTTATATTTCTTACAATCAATATATCCGTTTCTTTCTCATCCTTAGTCCAGATTTCAGATGTTTTATTTATTATTGCTTATCTTAAAGCTGTTGTTGACCACAAATGATTTTTAAGAAAGGGAACTTATTTTATTTAATTTTTTTACAGAATACAGTCTCAGAACAACTTGAGAAGTGTTACTCCAGAGATCAGATCTATATCTATGTGGGAGATATACTCATTGCTCTTAACCCTTTTCAGAATCTGGCTCTTTATTCCATAGAGGTATGTGGTGTGGCATGCATTCTTTTACTTTATATTACTACAAATAATTATAAATTCAGATATTTAAATTACTTTAGATGAATGCCAATACAACTTTTGCCTGTACTTTGAACAATTAAATAATTATTGTTAAATCATAGAGATTAAAAAATAGAAAATGAAGTCAATCTGGGTGAAGTTTATGAAGTTTTTCCAAATGTGTGACAGAACGTTAACTACATTTAGCTACCGGTAACTGCTCTACATTACATATTATATTATGAAACAGATAACTTAAAAGTGTATACTCAGTGTCTACTCTAGAGGTATGTACTTAATGTTTTCCTCTAAACATTATGGGAGAGTCAAAAGTGTAATTACATTGTTTATATAGATAATACATACCTAATGGCTGTAAACATTATCATTTTTAGTCTAAATTTTCCTTTTGACATATTCTTCCTAAAGTTTTACAATTCATGACTGGTGATTTCTCCTTATACCCAAATGTGAAAAATCTCTCCAAAAATATCCTTACTTATGTCTAGCACAGGCTTGAATACTTCATCAATAGGGAACTCATCTTTCATGGAAGAACTTTCCAAATTAAAATTTCCTTTTGACATATGATGGGCTTCATTAATATTACATATATGTTTTATGACTATGAGTATATGGGTATCTGTTATTGAAATCCTAATGGTTTAAATATAAAATACTATTCTGGAATTAAGCAAGGTTGTTTTCCATTTTAATTGGATTCATTCTCTTCTAACTATCTGAGTGCTCTAGAAAATTCCTTAATACTGTTTCTAATAGTTATTTTATATATATAAACATATATATCTGTAGTTTTTACCATCCTAAAATTTAGAAGAATAATAGTAAATTTATGATCCTTAACTTATGTTTCAGAAAATTTAGGCTTTAGTGCAATTCTACTTTCAATTAACTTTCAATTAATTCTACTTCTCAATTCTGGGCTGGAGGGTTATATTTTATATAATCGTGCATGGTGTATGCATGCACGATGTATGTGCATCGTGTATGTATGTGGTTTATGTGTATGACAGGTATGTAATAATTTTTTGGTGGTATGAAACGGTATTTTTATTTGTTTTCTTTAAAAATTGGAGCAATATCTATAAATAACTAGTATTTAAATAAAAATAAAAGTACAAAACGTATTCTTTTTAACCTTTAGCATTCCAAACTGTATATTGGAGCAAAAAGAACTGCCAATCCTCCTCACATTTTTGCAGTGGCTGACTTAGGATATCAATCTATGATAACATATAATTCAGATCAGGTAAGAAGAGTCTCATGTTCTGAGAAATCTCCCTCTTAGTTTTTTATATGTAGAAATGTTGTGAGGACAGTCTTCTCATGATTTTCTTTTCTCTGTGCAGTGCATTGTTATTTCTGGAGAAAGTGGTGCTGGAAAGACTGAAAGTGCTCATCTTTTAGTTCAGCAGCTCACAGTGCTTGGAAAGGTATGATTTATTTTTTTCTCTGACCTATCAGAAATATTTGTTGAATTTCAGAGCCTAATACAATTGATTAGATTAATATTCACTAATTCCTACATTTAATAGTCTACAGAAATTATGAAACCATTGAGAATTTAAAATATAACAAACAATATGAAAAGCATATACTGTGTTTTGAGGATTTTCTACCTTTTCTCACTCTTATTAAGATAGGCTTTATAAATATGATTTTTCTTTCTTTTAGTTCCAGCACATTTGTTGAGTGTTTTCTTTACCTTCTGTTCTTTTGTTGCTAGCCAGTTAAAAGAGAGTCAATATACAAAAAATCATTTGTATCTATATATCATATGTGTGTATGTACTAGCAATGATGAATTACAAATTAAAACTTAAAAGTACCATTAACAACATAAAAAACCATGAAGAATGTAGATCTAATTTTTATCACATATATGCAAGATTTGATTGCTGAAAACTAAAAAAAGTTGATAAAAGAAATCAAAGATACAAATAAATGAAAAAATATGTTAATGGATTAAATGACACAATATTACTACGATGTAAGCCCTCCAGAAATTGATCTATAGATTTAATGCAATTACAGTAAAAATCTCAGCAGAATTTTTTTGGTGGAATTTGACAGGTTGAATAAAAAATATATATGGAAAGGCAAAAGAACTACAATAACCAAAAAATTTTGAAATAATACATGGTTGGAGAATTAATACTACCTGATTTTCAGATTCTCTATAAAGTTGCAGTGGTCAAGATAATGTGTTATTTATTTATTTATTTTTTGAGTTGGAGTCTCACTCTGTTGCCCAGACTTGAGTGCAGTGGCCGCTCCCGGCCACCGCAGCCTCGACCTGCTGGGCTCTGGTGATCCTTCTGCCTCAGCCTTCCAAATAGCCGGAATTACAGGCATGCGCTATCACGCCTGGCTGATTTTTTTATTTATTGTAGAGATGAGGTCTCGCTACCCAGGCGGGTCTCGAACCCGCGGGCTTAGGCAATCCACTCACCTCAGCCTCCCAAAGGCTCGGGATTACAGGCTGAGCCACCGAGCCCAGCTAAGATAATGTGTTATTAAAGAAAAGGCTACACATAGATCAATGGAACAGAATAGGGAGCCTACACGTATATAGTTTATTGATTTTTTTACAAAGGTGCAAAGTTAGTTAATGAAAAAAGATAGTTTTTTAAATAAATGGTGTTGGAATAATTGGATATGCTTATACAAAAAATAAACTTTAATTTAGACTCACAAACTTTAAAAATTAACACAAAATGGGTCATAGGTCTAATGCTGTAAACAAAAAGTATAAATCTTCTAGAAGAAAGCATAAAAAGTTTTTTTTGTGTGATTTTGAGTTAGATGAAGAGTTCTTACATATGACATAATATGTAGCATAACTAAATGCACAGCATAACTAGATTTGTATCTAGTATATGCAAAAAACAACGTTAAAACTCAATGATAAATCAAATGACAATTATAAAATAGACAAGATTTGAAGAATGACTTCACTAAAGCTGATATGTAGATAGCAGTTAAACAAATGACAATAGAGTAAGAAGAGAATTAGTTTTTCTCATTAGACATAGTAGATATTTGGTGAAGAATCACTTCACCAAAGCTGATATGTAGATAGCAATTAAACGAAAATTGTTCAATGTTGATAGCCATTTGGAAAATGCAAATTAAAGCCACAATCACCATTATACACCTATTAAAATGGCTAAGATTTTAAAAAATATGACAATATCAAGTGCTGACAAGGATGTGGAACAACTGGAATGCTCATATATTGCTGATGAAAATGCAAAGTGGTACAGCCACTTTGGAAAACAGTTTGGATGTTTCCCACATACTACACTTGCCATGTAACCCAGCAGTTCTTCTACATCCATATCCAGAGGAAATGAAGACCCATGCTTATACAAAAACCTGTAGACAAGTATTTGTAGAAAATTTTTATTTGTAAATTCCAAAAAGTAGAAACAACCAAACTAGGTAATGGATAAACAAGCTATAAGACATCTATATAGTGGAGTATTGCTCAACAATAAGAAGAAAAAACACTGATACAAGCAGTGATATTTGGACGAATCTCAAATGTATGTGCTAAGTCGAAGAAGCCAAAATCAAAAGACGACATACTGTATTCAATTGGCATTGTCATTCTTGCAAATTTAAAACAATAAGGACAGAAACAGATCAGTAATCATCAGGAGCTGGAGGTAGAAGGTGGGGATTACTACAAAAGATCACAGGACAATTTGGGATGGTGAAGCAATTATTCTATATGTTGACTGTAGTGAGAGTTACATGATTGTATATGTTTGTAAAAGCTCTCAGAGCTGTGTAGTATAAAAAGAGAATCTTAGTGTATACAATGTAAACCTTAAATTTATTTATTTATTTAATTAAAAATATTTTTAAATATTTATTTAATTTAAAAATGTGGGGAACAATTCAGGATTATGTATACAAATGGTCATTGTACAGGTAAAGTTTGGATTCGACTTTGGTCCCCACTCCTCCTGGAATTTTTTTTTTTTTTTTAAGAGAAGTTTAAGATAGATTGATTTTCCTGGTAGAGTCCTTCAAATAGAGTAAGACAAGAATTAGTTTTTCTCATTAGACTAATGGCCAAAAAAAATGATTGTGCAAAATTTACCCCTATAAAAAGTTTTATCATGATCTACATAGTTATAATTAGTCATGTTAGAATTTTTGCCAACACTGTGATTGTAGGAATCTTGTGTTACAAAGTACCAGTGGGTTCGAGGTCACATCTAATCTCTCTACTTAAGAGTAAGGTCACATAGTTCAAAACAAACGCTGAATTTAATCAAGTTCACTTTTTAATGCATTTGGAATTTATTCTGACTTATAGTGTCATAAATGGATATAATTTTGCCTTTTTGTCATATAGCTATTCAGTTATTCCAACACCACTTATTTAAAAGTCCATTTTATTCCATAAACTTGAGCTGCCACCTTTATGATTTACTAAGTATCCTTATGCAGTTGGGTCTGCTTCTGATTTTTTATTCCATTCCATTGGCCTATCCATGCACCAGTGCTACACTTTTTATTGTAGAAGCTGTATATAATTTATTAGTTTTTCTTTTTTTCAAATAAGTTTTACTGTGTATATATAAAGTATATAATATAATGAAATATACATAGGTAGCAAAATGATTACTGTAGTGAAACAAATTAATGTATTCATCATCTCATGTAGTTATCCTTTTTCGTTTTTTTTTTTCTGGTAAGAATAGCTAAAATCTACTCATTTAATATGAATCCCATAAACAATACAATTTTATGAGCCACATTCTCATGCTGCTCATCTTATGTATCTACTACTTTGTATCCTTTGCCCTACATCTTCCCATTTCCTCCCCTTCATCTTCACCTCACTCCTGGTAGCCACTGTTTTGTTCTGTACATCTACATATTGAAATTTTTTAAAACATTCAACACATAAGTAAAATCATGCAATATTTTTCTTTCTGTGTCAGGTTTATTTTGCTTAGCATAGTGTCCTTCAGGCTCATTCATGTTTTGACAAATAGCAAGATCTCATTCTTATTTTAGTTGAATAATATTCCATTGTATATATGTACCATAGTTTCTTTATTCATTCATCCATTGACAAACACTTAGGTTGTTTCTATATCTTGGTTATTGTGAATAATGTGGCCATGAACATGGGAGTGCAGATATCTTTACAAGGTAGGAATTTTATTTCCTTTGAGTATATACCCAGAAGATATATTGATGGTACTTGTATTTTAAATTTCTTTTAAAAACCTCCATACTGTTTTTCATAATTGCTATACCAACCTACATTTTTGGCAGCAGTGTATAAGAGTTCCCTTTTCTCCATACCCTCTCCAACATTTATCTTTTGCTTTTTGATAATAGCCATTCTAATGAGTGTGGGGTGGTATCTCACCGTAGTCTTGATTTACATTTCCATAATGATTAATGATATTAAGGCATCTATTCATATAGTTGTTGGCCATTTTTATGTCTTCTCTGAAGAAACGTTTATTTAGGCCTTTTGCCCATTTTTAATTGGGTTGTTTATTTCTCCCCAGATTAGTATGTAAGTTCCTTATAAATTTTGGATATGAGCCCCTCATCACATAGATGATTTGCAAACACTTTTTCCCTAATCTGTAGGATGCTATTTCATTTTGGTGATTGTTTTCTTTGCTTTGCAGAAGGCTTTTAGCTTGATGAAGTCTTATTTATTTGTTTATTTTGCATTTGTTTCCTAAACATTTGGCATGATATCCAAAAAAATCATTGACAGGAACATTATTCAGGAGATTTTTCCCTAGGTTGTCTTCTAGGAGTTTATAGTTTCTGTTCTTATATTTAGGTCTTTCAACCATTTTGATACGAATTTTGTGTATGGTATAAGAATCTAATTTTATTCTTTTACAGTTTTCTCAGCATCATTTATTAAGAAAAAGAAAAAAACCCTGTCTTTTCCCCATTGTATTCTCTCAGTGCCTTTGTCAAAAAAAAGTTGACTATGTATGTTTGAACTTATTTCTGAACTCTAGTTTATTGCACTTGTCTATGTGTCTATTTTTATGCCAATGCCATACTGTTTTGATTACTATACCTTTGTAATATAATTTTAAGTCAGGAAATATTTATGCCTGCAAATTTGTTTTTCAGTCTCAGAATTATTTTAGCTATTTGGGATCATTTTGGCTTCATAGACATTTTGGATTGTTTTTTCTATTTCTGTGAATAATGCCATTTTAATTTGGGTAGACATTGCATTGAATCTGTATATTACTTTGGGTGGTACGGCCATTTTAACAATATTTAATTCTGAAAGTTTCCAGAAATTATTTTATTAAATAAGCTTTCTATCCTTTTCACTGTCTCTTTTCCTTAGGAAGCCCCTTTAATGCAAAAATGTGTTTGCTTAATGATGCCCCTTAAGTATAGACTGTCTTCACTCTTTTTCATTCTTTTTTATTTTTTTCCTTTCACTGGGTCTTTTCAAAAGACCTGTCTTCAAATTCACAGATTCCTTCTTCTGTTTGATCTAGTCTGCTGTGGAGGTTCTCAATCATATTTTTATTTCATTGATTGAATTATTAAGCTCTAAAATTTCCATTTTATTCTTTTTTATAATATCTATCTTTTTTGTTGAATTTCTCATTTAGATCACACATTATTTTTCTGACTTCATTGAATTTTCTGTTTATAGTCTTTGTATCTGCTGAGTTTCCTTAAGATTATTACTTTAAATTTCTTTTCTGGCAATTCTTAAATTTCTGTTTATCTTAGGTCAGTAACTGGAGAATTATTGTGATACATTGATGATGTCATGTTTTATTGCTTTTTCGTGTTTCTGTGTTCCTGCATTGATGTCTTAGCAACTGATGGTGCAGTCGCCTCTTCCAAACTTTGCAGAGTGACTTTCATAGGGGAAGACTTTTACCTGCAAATCGAGCTAAAGATGCTGATCGGGTAGGTTGTTGTGGCTCTGGTGCCATGTAGGCACAGTGGTATGGTCTCTATGCAGCTTCTTTAGTTGTGATCAATATTTAATGATGGCTGTGGCTGCCTCAGTAGTCTAGGCTCCAGGAATTTATGACAGTGACAGTTACAGTGGCTTCATATGTTATTAAGGAAGGTTTTAGTGATTCTCCTGTTCTTGTCTTTCTCACAGTTAGGAGTCTTAGCTGAGGGGATCTCTCTTGATGTTGGATCTGGCACAACTCACAGGCAGACACAGTGGCACTGGGATCCAAGGCACAGGTGCTTAAAGCAGCTATTGAGCCAGGTTCCTGGGCCCAGGGTCTTTTGAAACTACTATGGCACCTGATACTTGAAGCAAAGGTTTACTCTCCAAAGTACAAGCAGATGTAGTTCTCCCACTAAGTTAGAGTTTATTCCTATGAGGCACATCCCAGTAGCTTGAGCCCAGGGGGCTTGAATGTGTCTGTGGTTCTGACCCTGGATGACGGGGCACAGCACTGGCATGGAGTTGGGGAAGAGCAGATATTCTGGAGGTTCAGGCCCTGATAAACAGGGCACAGTGGCAGCTTGGGCTCTAGGGCATGAGGTACTATCCAATGGTGATTTTGAACCATGAGATGATGGGGAACAGAAATAGCCCTGGGTCTGTGAAGAGAGATGCAGCAGCATCAATTACCCAGGAATGGAAATATGCCACTGTGGCTTGGGCTCTGAGTGGTGCAAAGCAGTGAAGTAATGATTACACTCCCCAGAGAGGTGGGGTGTCTCAGCAGCTCAGATTGCAGCGGGCTAGTTCATTTCCAGAAAGGTAAGGCGTTGTGACTGTCCAGCCTGTGGGCAGGATGGCACAAGTCAACCAAGGATCTGATTCATATCCTTGATATGGTTATCTTCTCAGCCCCAGAAAACACGGCTATATGGATCAGCAGAGCATCTGGATCCCTGGACTGTGGTGCAAGGAGGTGCATCAGCTTAGATGTGCTGAAGGCTTGAAGCTACTGGGGGCAGCGTGCTGCCTTGCTTGAGCTGTATTTTGGGGGCAACTATTTTGACATACAGGAGGGTAGAGGTCCTATGAAAGTCGGGTGCTGCCTTAGTACTGAAGAGCTCGCTCAGCTGGGCTCAAACCCTGTGAGGACTGCAAGAATCTCTAGCAGCCAAGAGTGCAGGTGTCTGTGGTAGTGCTGGGGGCTGCTGGGGTTCTCTTGCTTACTTTTTCCCTGCAGGAGGAGTCCCTTCTGTTCTGAGTCTATCCCCACTGGGAGGATGGGGTGGCAGAGGCAAGGTGTTTCTTTTCCTTCTCTATGCAGCAATCCTAGATTCTTGTAATCTACAGAATTTCTGCTCTATATCTATCTATCTGTCTGTCTGTCTATCTATCTATCTATCTATCTATCTATCTATTTATCATCTTTCTGTTCCTGGTGCTCTCCTTTACTTATCTTGGTCTGAATATAGTTGTTTATTCATTGTTTTGGATTTTTTTGGTTTTTTTGTGTGGGGAGGACAGAGTACTAGAAGCTTCTGGTTGGCCATCTTGTCATTGTCACTCCTAATTCATTTTCAAAATGATGAATAGGAAGAATTCCATGTTCCTGTTAAAAATTAATTGACTGATGTAATATTTTCCATCAGATGCGTTGGTGTGGGATAAAATATGCTTTTCTCGGTGAATTTGTATGACCTCTACTCACTAGACCTGTGACCCCTCAGTGCTGTCCCAGGGCTCTCATCTCAATTCCTCCTTCAGCCCCTTGCCCATCAACTCCTCTTTTCTTACTCCTAGGATACCTGTTATTCTAAATTAAAATAAATTTGTTTAAAGATAGAGTCTTACTCTGATACACAGGCTAGAGTGCAGTGACTTGATCATAGTTCACTGCAGGCTTAAACTACTGGACTCAATCAATCTTTTTGCCTCAGCCTCCTGAATCACTGGGACTACAGGCCTGTGCCATCATGCCTGGCTACTTCTAAAATTTTTTTGTAAAGACACGGTCTTTCTATGTTCCCCAGACTGGTCTCAAACTCCTGGGCTCAAGTGAGTCTCCCACTTCACTCTCCCAAAGTATAGCGATTGTATGAGCCACTACTCCTTGTCCATTCTAAAAGTTTTAACAACAGTGAAATAAAATGTAACACAGAGTCAGGGAGCAGTGCGGCATACTATCTTGGTGCTAAAGAGCTAAACATCTGAATTAACTTGCTCAAGAGTCTTTGCTATTCTGTCTTAATTTGTGGACCCATAGAGGATTTCATCAATAATGGATTAACAGTGTGTGAATGTTGTTTTGTAGATGTCAGCAAATTTGTTAATCTAATCTTTTTTCTTATTTTAGATCTAAAACTGTGATTTAATATTAATTGAGGAATATGTGGATATGTATGTTTGTGAATGTGTGTGTGTGTGTGTGTGTGTGTGTGTGTGTGTTCACATATGTGTGAACATATATATATATTCAGATTCCAACCCTTATCAGGTCTTATCTTGTTTTTTACTTATGCCCTTGAAAAATATTTACCAGATGCAAAAATCAGATATTTGGTGGGTAGAATTTACCTTTGGAATAGGCACTCCTCCAGATCTTACTTAGTAAGTCACTGCTTTTAATATAGGCAGATGAAGATGTCATCTTGCCTTTTTTATGGGTGCAAGGTCAGCTGAAAGCATTTTAAAAGAGTCAAGTTTGTCCCCAAATCACTACTCCCTTTTCTCATCCCTTACTGCCTCTTTTAGAAGATAATCAAAGTCCTTACACAGCCTCAATGCCTCACTGCAAATGCTGTCTCCAGCCCACTCAAATTCTAGTGTAGCCTATGTTCCTGTCCCTCAAGTTATAAAATTTCTATACCTTTAACACAGCTGATCTCCATGAGGTATTAAGGAATTACACAGAAAATAATCTACTGGAGCCAATTTCTGCCAAGTTGTAAATGAGTGATACCTAACTAAACCTCTAAGGGAGTGGAAGCGGGGTATGCTTATCTAAAAATGGTTGGCTATTAACTCAAATAAATTTCTACTTGGGAGAATTTCAGCAAAAGTGGCAAAGAAGAAAAATGAAATGTAATACTTGCTTAAGGGGAGGAACATAAGACATGGGGTAGGAGAAGATGGAGGAACAGCCATGTAGGCCTGCTGGCCTTGACTTTGGTTCTACTCTGTCCCTGCACACTTCCAAGCTGTTCTCATTTTTCACAATTATTCCTTTTCGCCTGCTTCCAAATGCATGAACTATCATTACTGTCTTAGATTTAGAATTATCATTACTCTCTTAGCAGCTTCCCTGGAAGCAAGGGAAGTGGTTCTGCCTTTGGAGAAGATTTGGAGAGAGGCACAGGCAAGTAGAGAAGGAATAACAAAATGACAGGTGTACCTCAGTATGTGTACACTGCTTATAAATTGTATTTGCAGAGCAGGCACTGAATATAACTGTATTTGAATTTAAAATATAGAATATCTCTTTGCCCCCTTTTAAGGAAGCAAATGAGTAATATACACGTGGGAGGGGAAAAACAAACCAGGTTGTAACATCTGGCAATATACCAAACATGCTTTCATATGCTTATGTCTACATAACATTTTTACCAAAGAAGAGACATTTTAGTGGGGTGTGGTATGTGCACCTGTAGTCTCCGCTACTCAAGAGACTGAGATAGAAGAATTGCTTAAGTCCAGGTGTTTGAGGCAGCGGTGAGCTATGATTGCACTGAACTCCAGCCTGGGTGACAGAGCAAGACCCTGTTTCTAAAAAACCCAAGCAAACAAAACTAAAAAAGGGGGGAGGGAAAAAAAGAGATTTTATTACATACAAAGTTAATTTTTACATTTAAAAAAAAATCTTCACATTTTCTCTCTAGGCTAATAACAGAACCCTGCAAGAGAAGATTTTACAAGTAAACAATTTAGTAGAAGCCTTTGGCAATGCCTGCACTATTATAAATGACAATTCCAGCCGATTTGGAAAATACTTAGAAATGAAATTTACCTCTTCTGGAGCTGTAGTGGGAGCACAGATTTTTGAATATCTTCTGGAAAAATCCCGAGTTATCCATCAAGCTATGTAAGTTCATCTCAAATATCTCCTATTTTGGGAGGACACATAAGCAAAGACAATGCTTTTTGTTTTAATAATAAAAATATCTTTCACATGCAACAGAAATTTGTTGATCACCTACTGTATGCAAAGCACTTACTGTTGGAAACAAAGAGATGCTTCAGCACTGTCTTACTTGCATGTATGCTACATTCAGTAGAGGAATTAATAAATTACCTAAAATTTATGCCACTAGAGAGAAGCTCATCATAGAGGTACTAACTGTAAAATTAGAGCAAGTTTTGAAGTAGGAGAGAATATATTTCTCCTCACAAAATTAATGTGAAATTTAATTAGAAATAACTGAGTCTTTTTTATTTTAAATACTGGTATATATAGATAGATCTTTCAATTGCTTCTCTTGTTCCTCTGTTTATAAAGAAGGGATCAAATAAAATATTCAGGAATGGGCTTTATTATATTGCCCTTTTTATTGCTAGCTGATTTAAGCCAGCAATACTATTCATAATGTTTTGATAATAGGTTGAATGAGTTCCTTTTGGGAGTTTATAGCTGAATGACAAAATTTATCTCCTAATGATTCCAAAACGTCTTAGTTATTCTTATGAAGAAACTATAGCTCCACATTCCTGGTGGTTACATTATTTAAAAATAAAAGTGTGACAAGTTAGAATCTTACTTTTTATTATGTTGATTTTATCTAAACATCTTCTACATTATGGTAATGATATGATCAATTAAATTCACAGGAACATAATAAGCTCTTGTTATATATTAGTACATCATTATTTAATACAGCTGACTTCAAATGTGCTATCATTCAATTCACGAGTAAATCATGAGTATAAATTGTTTGTAGTTCAGTACTTGAACACAACCTTCGATGTGGAACAGTATTACCCTTGGGCTTCAATTTAAAATATGTAAGGAATGATTATTAGACTAGTGTGGTTTTTAATTGTGGCTCCATAATGCATTAGTCTATCTTGGGTAAAATATTTAAACTTAAAGACTCTTACAAGATCTTGGCTTTGCCACTTATTGTGTGTATGATTTGAAACAGTTTACTTACTCTCTCTACACCTTGTTTTTCATCTCTAAAATGAAAATAGCATTAATACCTACCTATCAATCAAGATAATGTCTGTATAGTATTTAGCACAATGAACAGCACATAGTAAGTCCCCATAAAGTTCAGTCATTAGTATTAGTAATAGTGTTAATAGTTGGGAAAATTAGAAACAACATCTAGCACAACATCTGGAACATAGACGATGTTCAATAAATAGTAGCTACTATGTATTGATGTGTTTCCAGTGCTCACTCATACCTAGAAGGGCTTTCAGGTTTTAGCTGATGTGAAGACTTAACTGGTTCTCAAATCTATTTATCTTGCTCTCATAATTGTGTAAGCTTCTCCTTCAGGGCTTTGGGGAAGAACTTCTTAAGTATACCTTACTAATGTTTAGATGGGGCCACCATTTCTTACAGTGTTAAGGGGTAACATTCACAGTGCATTCTATGGAGATATGGAAGGAACACCATTCACATAGGAATGCCATGTGAACAGCCCCCTCTGGAGTTGCACAGTGAAGCCCAGGGCTTTTAACCATAGAAATAATCTTGTTAATGTTTATTGAAATATTGCAGGATGTAGTCCAATAAATAGAACAATTAGGATTATATTTAAGGCATGCTATGAATTAAATAAACTTTTATTCCCAGCTGGCCTACCGAACTATTCTAGTTTTATAGCATTGTTTATTGGAGAAAAGCATTTCAAGTTCAAAATTCACAATCAGGTGGAAATATAACTTGAGCACAGTTGCATTACAATTTATAATGAAGCTTTTTTCCATTTTTATATCTCTTTTTTCTTTTACTTAATTTGAATTGTATTTTTAAGTTCTAGAAGAGCTTTTGTAACCTATGAATATGAAAATATCAGGCATGTAATAGAAGAATCTTTAGTAGGTATATATTTTACATTATAAATTTAAATATACTCTATCAATTATGGTACTTAAAGGAAAGAGCATGAGTTTAACTGAGAAAACTATTTACAGAGATTGAATGGGCATCGAAGAACCAAGAATGAATGGTGAGATGCCCATGGACTGACAAGGGTGAGGAGACATGGCTGCCTTCAGGTCTGCAGGCAGAGGGAGGCAGGACTCCAGGGCCTGGTACACTGCAACTGCTCAAGGAGAGTGCAAGGGGTGAAATATACCCACCAATCCTTCTCCCTCCTGCCAGTCTCCTACCTGTGCTTGCTATTGTCTAAACCACAAAGGAAGCCAGAGAGCAAGGAAGCCCAGGGATTGCAGTCTGTAGAGGTTGGCCTTCGGATCACAGAGCATGGCAGGCACAGATGAGTAGAGAGCAGAGCCAAGAGGCAGCAAGAGGCAGGGCAGACAAGTGTTTTTAAAAGTGAACTTAACATTTTATTTTAAGAGAATTAGTTATTTTCTTCTCTTTTCTCCTATGTCCATGCTATCCTATCTCAGTCTCTGACCACATTCATTTTTAGATTATCTTTTTAATGATGGTACTATCTTTTACCTTGTGACTTAAAACCTTGTCTAAATGAAGATGCTTATGGTTGTTTTTTTTTAAGATGCGGGGTTCAATTCAGGGTTTGAAACATAAGTGGTCATTGTACAGGTGAAGTTTGGGCCTCCCATTGGTCCTCACTTCGCCTGGTTTGGGATCAGATACCCTATTAGTGTTATGTGCCTCCCCGCCTCCCTCCCCTGGCAGTGGCCTATTACTGCCAATGCCTTTCATGTAGTATTATGATAAATGTTCAGGGCCCAATTCTGAGTGAAAACATGTGGTACTCACTTCTTTGTTTCTCTGATAGATCACTGAATATGATGAACTCTAAATCCATCCAAGTTGCTGTGAAATCCATATTTTGTCCTTCTTTATAGCTGTGTAATATTCCAACATAGAAGATTTAAAGAAGAAAATTTTCAGAGTCTGCTTAATTTCAAGAAGAAAATGAGCACATTGAAGGTCGTCCTAGATAATTCTCACCAATATAAATGATGACTGTTTCTGTGGCACTGTTTTCTATTACTACAGTTTAGTTCAGCAAGCATTGATTGCATTTCTCTCATGTGCTCAGGACTCAGGAGACATAAACAAATGGCAGACAAGGTACTCTACTGTGGAAGAAGGGAAATATATTTATGGAGCAATTATTCTATGTTAGGCACTGTGCTATGCACCTTACAGCCTTTATCTCTTTTAATTCTGGCAGTCAGTTGACAAGATATTGTCTTTTTATACATGAGGAAACTGGGACAAAGAGAATTTTTAGTAAGAGAATTTTTGCAAGCTGCCTAATTTCAAAAAGCTAATAAGTAACTAAGAGTTTGAACCCTTGTCTGTCTGATTCCAAAGCCCACCATTCATTCATTCACTCATCCATTCATCCTTTTTACAAATATTTATTGAGTGCCTTCTGTGTGCTAGGCACAGGAGATACAAAGCTGAATAAGACAGGATTCCTGTGGTAAAGCAGCTCAAAGTCTCCTGGAGAGCTCCATATACCTTGACACAAAACTTGCTGATCACTTATTAACGGTTTCTCGTATCTCAGGAAAGTAGGAAATGAGTTCATCTGCATTGAGTGAGCAGGTAAATGGCAAGAAGAGATTGAGGAGACTGCATAGCCAGGAGGAGGCAGTGTAAGAGGAGGGAGCTGTAATTAAAAATAAAATACTAGTCCAGGCACGATGGCTCAAGTCTGTAATGCCAGCACTTTGGGAGGTTGAGATAGGAGGATGGCTTGAGCCCAGGAATTTGAGACCACCCCCTTTCTTCAAAAACTAAAAGCGTAAAACCCCCTTTCTTCAAAAACTAAAAATATTAGTTGGACAAGGCGGTATACATCTGTAGTTCCAGTTACTTGGGAGGCTTAAACAAGAGGATTGCCTGAACCTGATCTCAGGAGTTTGAGGCTATGGTAAGCTATTATTTCACCACTGCTGAGTGAGATGAGAGAGAAAGAGAGAGACAGAGAGAGAGAGAGAGAGAGAGAGAGAGAGAGACTGAAAGCACTGCTTTATGATTACTCCATGAGGCTTTAGGAATGCAAAACTTCATTATTAGCTTTCCATGTCTTATTGTTGGCCATTTTGTCGAAGATTTAAAGGTTTTACAGATGAGTTAAGCCATGCCCTTGTGAGGATTTTGCTGCAGTTTTGAAGGTGTTAAAGGTCTTGGCTACATAAGTGATCTCCAGGGTCCAAGGAATGAGGGTCCACATGAATTAGCCCTGATGGTCTGCCTGCACGTGGCTGGATGGAATTCTCTCTGAAGACATATTAGAGGAACTACAAGTAGGAGGGGGGCCGAGTTAGAGAAATACTACTAGTTAACTTGCTGAGACCCTATGTCTGGCCCCAGGCCATCCTGACATGGGAACCACTGGTCACATTGGCAAGTGTGGGATGCTGAAGTACTGTCTTCTTGTATAGCTTTGATGTAATTAGGGGCAGGACATGAGTTGGGTAATCTTGGAGATGTGTTCTTTTCCTGTTTCTTTAACTTTCTGATTGTTTATCCACTGAAGGTCAGTATATTTCCCATCATATCTCCCTTGTCAAATTACAATTCTCAGTAAATATACACTGATAATTAAAGAGAAATCCACTAATTTTGTGTGCCTACATTTGTGAGTCACTTCACTAATTGTACATTGCATCATTTAAGCATTAAAGATGTGACACATGAGGCAATCAGTGTGATTTCATTAGAACAAAGCAAACTAAATTATATACTGTGCCAGTCATGGAGAAGTTTTCATTATATTGTGTTGAGAAAAGACAAGAACTAAACTAAACTTTCAGTTTTGTTGTAACCTTGCTCATGTACACTGTTAGTGTTTTTGGCAGTATTGCTGGTGACTGCCACAAAAAACAGACAGGGGTGTGGAAGATGTAAATGTGATCAGTTCAGAAGGAAAGATGTGCCAGTACTCACCAGCATCCAGCCTGTGGACAGCCCCTTTTCTTGAGACCCTCACCTTTCTCTGTTCCATTACTAGGGTCTCCTGATTCTTCTACTTTCTGAATTTTTCTTCTATTGCTTAGATTTATTTATCTATTTCCAAAATATGTGTTGAAGCTTTTTTCTTTTCTCTCTGCACTCTCTCACTTCACAATTTCTTCTGACATCATAGCCTCAACAGATAGCTCTATATGACTGACAGCCAAAGACTTATCTCTTGCTCTTTCCTAGGTTCACATGTTTTAATTCCAACTACCTATATATCCTCCTGCTATCTCAAATTCAACTGAAAACATATCTCAGACCTGTTTATTTTCTTGTAGTCCCTTCTTTTGGAATGGAACTATCCTCCTTTAGTTATATAAAACCTCTGACTCTCCTCGCTTTCCATGTCTAAATATTTGTGACGATGTATTGAGTTCATCTCTCTAATCACATTTTCACCTCTCTTCTGCTTTCTCTTCTTCTGCTGCTATTTTACATCAAGCCCTTATTCCCCTGAGGCCCAGATATTTGAAATATTTAGATCGCCTCATTATTTGAACTTTCTTCCAAGGCTTGGTGATATGCCCTCTCAGACTCAGGGAAGAGTCTCAACCCAGAATGCATACTAATCAATAGCACTGTTACTTTTCTCTAGAAAATGTCTTCCTTCCTTTCAAAACACTAACAAAGAAGAACAGGGATTTGCATTATTTACTTTTTAAAGTACTACTGTTTCATTTTAAATGTTTTTATCTACTAACTCTCAGGAAAGGCCAAATGGAGTATCTTGAATAGTTATTGGTGTGACACAAATATCAAACCTTTAACCACATTATTTTAAACCTAAATGAATTGTGTGTTGGAGCCCTTAATGTAAAAATTGCTCTTATAATGGTTTTTGGCAGAACCTTGAACCAAAAATAGAGGTTATGAGATAAGGCCACAGAAGTTCTAAAATTCCAAACATCTTTTACTGCATTAATGGAAAAGTAAATATATAGAGATATATCTGAGCTACCATTGATTCTGAGCCAAACACATATGTACTGAAAGAATAGATAACTTATGAAGAAAGCAAAGGTAAAATTTCCATCTCAACTGAGATTAAACTGCATAATATACAAGAGGAGAAAACCTAGGAAAGTTTTAAAATCCTTTCTTATCTTTTAAGTGAAATGACTTGTATAAAATTATGCATGTCATAAAGTGGTTTTTTTCTGTTTATATACTTCATGTGGAAAACATTCCTGAGCTTAAAAAAAACTGGTTTTTTTTAAAATTGTAAAGATGCGGGATACAATTCAGAATTAGGTATACAATACAAGTGGATATTGTACAGGTAAAGTTTGGGCCTCCTTTTGGTCCCCACTCTGCCTGGTTTGAGATCAAGTACTCGTATTGAAGTTATGTGGCCCCATCAGCAATTTCTGGATACTGCCAATTCCTTTCATGTAGTATAATGGTAAATGTTCATGGTCCACTTATAAGTGAGAACATGTGATACTCAATTCTTTGTTTCTGTGATAGCTCACTGAGTATGATAGGCTCTAAGTCCATCCAAGTTGCTGCAAAGTCCATAATTTTGTTCTTCTTTAGGGTTTCATAATATTCCACCATGTATATGTATTACATTTTTAAAATCCAGTCCAGTTTCAGTGGGCAGCATGGTTGGTTCCATGTTTTTGCTATTGTGAATAGCACTGCAATAAGCATGCACGTGCAGGTATCTTTTGTGTAGGGTGATTTAAGTTCCTCCGGGTATATTTCCAGAAGGAGGATTGCTGGGTCATATGGTAGGTCTATTTCTAGTTCTTTTAGGAATTGCCACACTGGTTTTCATAGAGGTTCAACTAGTTTGCATTCCCACCAACAGTGTAGAAGCGTTTCCTTTTCATCACAACCTCGCCAGCATCTCTTGTTTTTTTGTTTTATTAATGATGGCCGTTCTTACTGGAGTTAGGTGGTATCTCAGGAAACAAAGTGTGAGATATCACACTTCCAGACTTCAAATTTTTTATTATAAGCCTACAATAATCAAAACACCATGGCTTTGGTACAATAACAGTCATATAGACCAGTGGAACAGGATAGAGATTCTGGAAGCAAAACCTCAATTTCTCAACCAACTCATCTTCAACAAAACCTCCACCAACAACCACTGGGGAGAGGAGAACTTATTCAATAAATGGTGCTGGAAAAACTGACTGACCACATGCAGAAGATTGAAACAGGACACTTACTTATCACCATACACAAAAATCAATTCCAAATGGATCAAAGATCTAAACACAAAACCTCAAACTTTAAGAATCTCATTGTTGGTGGGATTGTAAACTAGTACAACCTCTGTGGAAAACAGTATGGCAATTCCTAAAAAGTCTAAAAATCAACTTTTCATATGACCCAGCAAATCCCCCTTCTGGAAATATACCCGGAAGAACCCAAATCATTCTACAAAAAAGATATCTGCATATGCATGTTTATTCCAGCATTATTTACAATAGCAAAAACATGGAACCAACCGTGCTGCCCATTGAAACTGGACTGGATAAAAAAATGTGGTACTGCCGGGCTCAGTGGCTCAGCCTGTAATCCCGTGCCTTTGGAAGGCTGAGGTGAGTGGATTGCCTGAGCCTGCAGGTTCGAGACCCGCCTGGGCAGCGAGACCTCATCTCTACAATAAATCAAAATATCAGCCGGGCGTGGTAGTGCATGCCTGTAATTCCAGCTACTCGGAAGGCTGAGGCGGAAGGATCGCCGGAGCCCAGCAGGTCGAGGCTGCGGTGGCCGGGAGCAGCCACTGCACTCCAGTCTGGGCGACAGAGTGAGACTCCAACTCAAAAAAAAAAAAAAAATTGGTACATATACATGATGGACTATTACTATGCAGCCATAAAGAAGGACAAAATTGTGAACTTTGCAGCACCTTGGATGGACTTAGAGTTTATAATACTCAGTAATCTATCACCAAAACAAAGAACTGAGTACCACATGTTCCCACTCATAAGTGGACTCTGAACAATTGTCATAATACTATAAGAAAGGGATTGGCAGTAGTGGGAAACTGCCAGGGGAGTGAGAGAGTGGGCACACTTCATCAATAAGGGTACCTGATCTCAAACCAGGCAAAGTAGGGACCAAAGGGAGGCCCAAACTTTACTTGTATAATGACCATTTGTATACCTAACCCTGAATGGCACCCCACATCTTTAAAATTAAAACACACACACACACACACACACACAGGAGATGCCCTTATGAAAATTGAAATAGGCAACTAGTTCCTGATCAAAAGCCAATATCATAAGAGATAAGATAGATAAGTGAGACCTTATCAAACTGAAGAGCTTCTGCACAGCAAAAGAAATCATCACAAGAGCCAGATGACAGCCCACAGAATGGGAAAAAATATTTGCCAACTGCATATCTGACAAAGTTCTAACATCTACCTGGAACTACCTGGATCTACCTGGAACTCAAATGTGCCAAAAGGAAAAAACAAACAGCCCCATTAAAAAATAAACAAAAAGCCAAGCTTGGTGGCTCAGCCTGTAATCACAGCACTTTGGGAGGCCGAGGCAAGTGGATTGCTTGAGCCCATGGCTTCGAGACCAGCCCAGGCAACCAGCCAAGACCTCATCTCTACAATAAATAGAAAATTAGCTGGGCATGGTAGCACGCACCTGTAGTTCTGGCTACTTGGAAGGCTGACACAGAAGGATTGCCAGAACCCAGCAGGTCAACACTGGGGTGGCTGTGAGTGTGCCACTGCACTCCAGCCTGGGTGACATAGTGAGACTTCAATGAAAAAAAAAATGAGCAAAAGACATGAATAGGCACTTCTCAAAAGAAGACATACAAGCAGCCAACAGACACATGAAAAAATGTTCAGCCTCACTAATGATCAGAGAAATGTAAATCAAAACCACAAAACAGCTTTGATAATAATAATAGTTTTTTTTCTGAAAACATTTCATTGGCCTCCTAAATTTGCTAACATAGGCTGTAGAGGCAGTGAGGGAAAGGAGCAGGGTGAGAGGAGAGACTAGCTGCTCTGGGTTTCTGTGTGGGGAGTGACAAGTGAGGACCTTGAACATAGCTCAGTCCACCACCAAGGGTAGCGGAGAGGGGAGCATCCTCAGCAGCAATTTAGTATCTCCTGACCCAACTCCTGTGTTAACACCCTCAGCTTTGTAGAGTGTTTTCAGTTAGTTTTATACTAGCTGAGAGAGAAGTAATAGTAGAAACAAGGGAAGACAGCAAGGCCTTTGGGTTTGAAGCATTAATTTAACCCCTGTAAGCATCTTCCCTGCCTCAACCCCAGCCCATGAGCCTTGTGATGATGGAGTGAACAAACAAGGGTTTTGGATCACCCTAAAACAAGAGGAGGGTCCAGTTGGAGTATGAAAAAAGGAATGCCACAGAGATGCAAACCCCCCAGGTCTCCCAAATGGCCACCAGGATCATCAAGAGTGGAAATTAAGCAGGGCAGAGAAGGGTCGGTGGAGACTGGGAACGGCAAAGCAGGAGGATCATCCTCCACTGTTTCAGAAGAGAACCTGAAAGTGAGATTTTTCTTAAGAGCCCACCAGAGCAAAAGGAAGATGTGGGGGAGTGAAAAGGGGGGGACCCCGAGGTCCCAGCAAGTATGTTGTAGATTATCCTGAACTGGAGATCTACCTTGTTTTGATCCATACTCTTAATGGTATTATTCCAGAGTCTGGGAAATGCTGTTTATACTACTTAGAACCACAGGGTCATAGAATTTGAGGCTTATAAGAAAGAGATTCCTCATACAAGTGAGAAAACTGAGCCTTGGAAAGAATGTAAAAGGGTTGTTAAAGACGTGAACCCTGGACTCAAATAGACCTAGTCTGAATCCAGTATAGTCGTCAACTCTGTCACTTTAGGAAAGATTGATAGCTCGAAACCTCAGTTTCCTTGTACATAAAATAAGGAACCCATGCCTACCTCAGCAGGGTGTGGAAGGTATGAGATAATATAGCACTTATCACTATCTAGCATGCTGTATGTATTATTTATTTATTTTTCTGTCTAGCATGATGTATGTATTATTTATTTATTTTTCTGTCTGCTTCACTGGCATGTAAACTCTCAGAAGTTAGGGATTTGTGTTTTGCTCCTGTTATATCACCAGTGCTTGGAACAATGCCTGGAAGTATATGTTTAATGATTCGTATGAAGTTATTTTAATGGTGTCTGGAATTTAATGACAGTGGTTGTTGAAAGTAATGACAATAGAACAACCATAGAAAGCCAAAATGCAGTATTCAGTGAAGCCACACTGGCACTCAGAGTTGTTGTTATAATAATTATACTGTCAAGTAATTTTAATAATTAATAAATATTCTTACTAAACACCTTACTGAAAATGTTTTATTTTTCAGTGGAGAAAAAAATTTTCATATTTTTTACTACATCTATGCTGGTTTAGCTGAAAAGAAGAAACTAGCCCATTACAAATTGCCTGAAAATAAGCCTCCCAGGTAATCTACCAGATTGTACTTTCATAAATAATACTTTCACTTTCCGCTTAATTTTAGAGTTTTATCCTTCCGTTTATATATTTTTTCAGGTACCTGCAAAATGACCACCTCAGAACAGTGCAGGACATGATGAATAATAGTTTCTATAAATCCCAATATGAATTAATTGAGCAATGTTTCAAAGTCATAGGTTTTACAATGGAGGTAAGTATGAAAGACATTTGAACCTCTTTAGAAAATAACTTTTTATTGTCATCAATGTAAAAGCACTTATCAATTGATTAATATATGCCAGGCTAAGTGCTTTACATGAATTGAAATGACTTTATGAAATAACCAGAAGTATAATATTTACTTAACAGACAAAGAAATGGTAGCCTTGAGATATAACTGATTTGGCCTTGCTCTTAATCTTTTATTTTACTCATACTTACATCTCCCACATATATATACAATTTTACTAAATACACAAATTTGCATGCTCATTTCATATAAATAGGATAATGTAATATGTGGTCCTTTGTGACTTACTTCTCTCACTCAGCATAATGTTTTCAAGGTTCATCTACTTTGTAGCATATATCAGTACTTCATTTTTCATCGTTGAATAATATTCTATTTTATGAATATACCTCATGCTATTTATTTATTCATCATTTGATGGACATTTGGGTTGTTTCTACTTTTGGACTGTTATAAATAATGCCGCTGTGGATAGTAGTGTACAAGTTTTTGTGTGGACATAAGTTTTCATTTCTCTTTGGTGTATACCAAAATTGTAGAATTGCTGGATCACAGAGTAACTCTGTGTTTAATTTTTTTTATGAATTGCCAGTTTTCCAAAGTGGTTGCACCATTTTACCGTCCCACCAGCAATGTATGAAAGTGCCAATTTCTCCATATTTTTATCAACACTCATTGTTATTTATCTTTTTTATTATAATCATTCTAGTCTACAATATGAAATTGTATCTCATAATGACTTTGGTTTGACTCTTCCTAATGGCTTATCATGCCAGACTTCTTTCCATGTGCTTATTGGTCACTTGTATATCTTCTCTAGAGATATGTCTGTTTGAATCCATTACCTATTTTTTAATTGAGTTATTTATCCTTTATTACTGAGTTGTAAGAATGTTTATATTTTAGATACCAGCCCCTTATCAGATATGATTTACAAGAACTTTCTCCTGCTTGTTGTCTTTTCACTTTCTTGATAGTGTCTTTTGAAGGACAAAGGCTTTAAAATGTTATGATATCCAATTAATCTATTTTTTGTTGCTTATGATTTTAGTATCATATAAGAAGCCATTGCCTAATCCAAAGTCACAAAGACTTATGCCTCAACTTTCCTCTAAGAGTTGTATAGTTTTAGCTCTTACATTTAGGTCATTGTTCCATTTTGAGTTAATTTTTGTGTATGGTGTGAAGGAACAGCATCTTCCTTTTGCTTGTGGATATTCCATGAATTATCACTGTTCGTTGAAAAGACTATTCTTTCTCCTTTGAATGTTCTTGGCATCTTGGTCAAAAAAATCAGTTGGCTATAAATGTATAGGTTTATTCCTGGACTCTTAATTCTATTCCATTGATTTATATGTCTTTTCTTATACCAGTACCACACTTGATTACTGTAGTTTTGTAATAAGTTTTGAAGTTGGGGCATGGGAGTGCTCCAACTTCGTTCTTTATTTTGTAGATTTTGGTGGGGGGGCGTGCTTTTCTGGGTCCCTTGACTTTGTGTATGAATTTGAGAATCATCAGCTTAGTTTCTAGTGCAGTTTTTTAAGCTTCTTTATTGTTCACCTCTCTCTTCTTTATCTTACCCCTTACATCTTCTCTCTTTCTGTTCCCCTAACAACCCAGTATATTTAGTCCAATATACCATATTTATCACATATTTTGTAGATTTTGGTGGGGGGGGGCTTTTCTGGGTCCCTTGACTTTGTGTATGAATTTGAGAATCGTCAGCTTAGTTTCAGTTTATTAAGCTTCTTTATTGATCACCTCTCCCTTCTTTATCTTACCCCTTACATCTTCTCTCTTTCTGTTCCCCTAACAACCCAGTATATTTAGTTCAATATTCCATATTTATCTCCTGATTCTGAAGTCCTGCTTGTAGACACACAAATACACACACACACACACGCACACGCACACGCACACGCAAGTATGTACATGTGCCTATATCTGTAGAGTGAGTCATTGTTGTATCAATATGGGATTATATTTCATACACTTCTCTTTTTCTGATTTTTCCTACGTAGCAATATCTGTGAAAAATCCCTTCAAATCGCCTAATATATCATTTAATGACTCCTTTTAAAGGCAACATAATGTCCCATAGTATGAACTACCTTAATTTATTCAGCCATTCATCTGTAACTGGGCATATAACTAATAATGTTTTCAGATCTTTGCCATCATGAGCAAGGCTGAAGTGTGTCCCTATTTACTGGCACTTTTCTTTCTGGTTTTTAGTAGTGATATTGCAGAGTTAAAGATATATGTATTTTAAATTTCAATTGAAATTGCAAGATTGCCTTTCAATAATTCTGTAACACTTCACGTTTCTACCAATGATGTATGCACGTACTTTTCCCTCATTCATTCTGTCATTGCTAGTCTGATGGGTAACATAACATCTTATTTCAAGTTTGCATGTCCTTGATTAATAGTATATTTGAACATTTTCCATTTGTTCGCCACCTGCTTAGGTTTATTCTTATGAATTGTAAATTTATATATGTTGCCCCTTTTATTGAATATTTCTATGCCTTATGTCAATTTGTAAGTGCTCATTGAATATTATAGACATTATATTTTTCTATCATTTGTGTTTCAAATGTTTCCAGTTTTATGACTTTCTTTTTGTCATATCGTTTACATCAAAAAGTTTTAAATTTTGTTTGTAACATCTAGGTTTCTAGTCTTGATTTAAAAATTTTCCCGTTTCTAGATTGTACATGTAGTCTCTTGAAAGTTTAAAAAATAAATTTGTCTTCAATCCATTTGAAATGTATTTTATGAAACCAAATGGTGCACTACCATTTTCTTTTCTTCCAGATGAAGAATCAGTTGTGCCACCTGTTATTAAATACTACGTACCCTTTAACCACTGGTCCATGTTTTCTATTTCTATTACAGTGGTTTGATGCTATACTTTTCTAGTAAGACAACCTATCTTGAAAGGCAAGTCATGCTCTCACTTTCTTTTTTTCCTACTTTTCTTATCTATTGCCTAGCATTTGCTTGTCCATGTAAACTTTAAAATCAGTTATTCAATTCCCAGAATCTCAGTTGGAATTCTAATTAGAATTATTTTAAATTTATATACCAATTTTGGGAGCACTGTTATTTTTATATTATGTCTTCTCATCCCAAATTGTTACATGACTTATTTACTTTTTGTCATATGCTTTTTCATTTGTTTTGATGTTGCATTGAATTTTTAAAATAATTTATAGTTTTATTCATATAGAACTTTATTTTATTTTAAAATTTACTTATACTATGATAAATGAAAGGCTTTTTCCATTATAGAATTTTCTAGACATATAATCATGTCATTAGCAAAAATAATAGTTTTACCCCTTTTTTATTATGTCAGTCATTTCTTTTTCTTTTGAATACTTGTAACATCTAATACTATCCTGGGTTGGTGACTCATACCCATAATCCCAGCACTTTGGTAGACTGAGATGGGAGGATTTCCGAGCCCTTGGAGCTGGAGGGCAGCCTGGACAAAATACTGAGACCTTATCTCCTAAAGGCTTTCAGAGGTTTCAAACTTTGCTTTTAACAGTTTATTGTTTGCTGTGTTGATTCAGATTGTGAAGAAGATTTCACTATGAACATGAATCAAGCTTTTACAGGCACTCTTTCAGGAAAGTAATATGTATTTTGTTGAATTTTCATTCCTTTTTATAAATGACATGCAGTTTTAAACAATCAATGTGTCTGCTTAAGATGTTTACCAAGATTTTATGGGTTATTAGATCTCTAAAAAAGAAAAAACACTCTACTTTTTCTAAAAAAATTAGAAAATTTTACCAACAAGATATAAAATGTAGAAATGCTGATATAAGTGAAACTTTGCAACAGTCATTCAAATTATATGCTGTGAAGTTATTGAATCTAATGATTTTGTAACCTGCTTTTAAGGCACTATTGACTCCCTTCTAAAATGCAAGACTGTAACAGTAATCTTTAGTCCTGTGATCCATTTGTTTGCCAGAAAGTAATATTTCTAAAGATTCAAGTGTTCTTGGCATAGAGCAAAGTTTATTAAGTGCATTTTCTCCAAATATGGAACTTCTACTGTTGGCAGCTCTGATGATAGGAGTCCCTCAGTCTTGCCTTTTCTTTGAAAACTTTTGGCTCCATCTTGGGTATCCTTGCTGCAGACCTGCCAGAGGTAGGAATGCATTTTCAAGATTTTACCTTTAGAGAATGAAGTTCAATCTTGGGTGAGGATGGAAAAGAACAGGTAAATGCCTTCTTTTAAAATTTGAAATTAGACTCCTGCCTTATAGGGGAGGTTTAGGTAAATCGAGGGTCATCTTTATCCATCAGGGTCCTAGAGATTATTGATTTATCTCTCCAAAACTAACATTGTAACCCAGAAATGTTCTAGACAGATATTTGATAGAACAAGAATACATAGATTCAAGCGAAGTTCCAATTATTTAGTTAAGATCTTACTAGGGACCTTTTGAAAGATATTTCATGCAATCTTTGTAAGAATGGAAAATGTAGAACAATGTTATAAATTGACCACTCTAACTCAATGAATGAGAAATCAAAAGTACTATGAAATGAACTTTGGCTTAACTTACAAACCAGATAGTATCTATAACTGAATATTTAAAGTAAAATAGTTCCCTCTTATCCATGGTATTGCTATATCCACTGTGTCAGTTACTTATGGTCAACTGCAGTCTGAAAATATAAAATGGAAAATTCCAGAATATACAATTCATAAATTTAAATTGCATGTCATTTTGAGCAGCATGATGAATTCTTGAACCATCTGCTCCAGTCCCTCTTGGCATGTGAATCATCATTTTGTCCAGCATATCCAAGCTGGACACTTAGTAGCCACCTCGATTATCAGATCAAAAAAACATAGTACATATATAGACAGTTCAGTATACTATCTGGATTTCAGGCATCGAAATCATGGAGGTCTTGGAAGAAATTCTCCAAGGGTAAGGGGGACTACAATAATCTTGTGTGTCATAATCAAAGCAATGGTTGTTGCGAAACATTTCAACTTTTAGAGTAAATGTTTCTGGTGTGCCCTTTTTCCATAACCCAGAGGAAATCAGATTTGATGAGAAGACTCTTTTCTGGCTGTTTTTACAGACCCAGAATTTAGAGTTCCTCCTTGAGTTCTGAATAAACATTGCTGCTCTGTTTCTAGGATGAATTAATTGGTTGTAGGGACAGCTGTGAGAGTCTGAGGAGCCAGAGGGGAGCTGGAAGTTGTTTTCAGGACCAATCAAGGAGAATTAACTCCTCTTGGGACCAGAAGAGAAACCATTACAATTACTTTCCCCAAAAGTTCTCAGTTTTTACCAGATAATTGTGAATTATAAGGACAAGAGGGAAGCTGTACTCTAGACTGAGTGGCAAACCAAGCTTGAATGCGTCTTTAGGCAAATACTTTAGTCACACAAAGTCTTGAACTGAAGCTAAATAACTTTTTCGTTTAGAAGTAGAAGTTACAATTCAACTGTCTTCATTTCTGAATGAAGTATATTCTCCATTGATTCATGAACCCTACCTGGGACTTTGGGCTGACAACTCAGCCTGTCTACTCTTTAACTACTAAAATGCAGCTGTAATCTGGAAACTCAATGGTTCTGTGGTCTCTAGGGCAGAGAGGAGATGAATGGGCCCTTTTCTCTGTTGATGCATTAGATAGCTTTTAGGCTGTAAAATGAAACAAAAATCCATTGTTTAATAAAATCTCTCTGAAGGCTTTTGGAAAAGCTTTCAGACCTTGCTTTTAGCTATAATTAGTTACTGTGGAGAACTTTCTCCCTGTAAGACAGTACCTGGTTCTTAAAGTGGCCAAAATGTAAATCTCATTTCCCTATTTCCCCCACCCTCTGAAATAAAGAAGCCTCAAAGACTGACAAAATGACTGTATTGATGTATTAGGACAGGAACATTTGCTTGACTTTGTTTAAGAGTTGGGAGAAAATGGTAAAGACTGAGCAAGAGTTGAATGGAGAGATATCAAAGCCTGTAGAACTTATCATGGATACCTCATGTAAGAAGCAAAGTGCTGTATGCTTTTGTACATGCCATGAAATCTGGGTGGTGGCCATGATATCATGCTGAAATCTGTGACATTGATGCTACCTGACTATCTTTTGGGAACAATATCTGAACTGTAGCATCTGGTGTCAGAGATAACCCTAATACATTTCTGAAAAACAGATGTTTTTGTTTTGTTTTGTTTGTTCGTTTATTTGTTTTTTAAGAGATGAAGTCTTGCTCTGTGGCCCGAGTTGGTGTGCTGTGGCACAATCATAGCTCACTGCAGCTTCCAACTCCTGGGCTCAAGGGATACTCCTGCCTCAGTCTCCCAAGTAGCTGGAATTATAGGCATGAGCCATTGCTCCCAAAAATATTTTTAATACTAGTAAAATAAGTGTGTTTATAATGGCTTCAGCTCTGAAAGAGAAACTCTCTGACTCAGAAAGCACAAGTTTCAGCCATATTCCAGGTGATATATGACCCCTACCCAGAGACTGCAGACTAGCCACAGGAGAACTGCAAGGAGATTCCACATGCCACCCTGTTCCAGATACAGTCCCATTTTTATGTTCTAATTCTGAAGTCCTGGGTATCATAGGTGACCACTTAAGTTTTTGCTCCTGTTAGTTAGCTTAATGCTAACTCTACCCCTACCCCAACCCTTTTCTGGGCATGACCACTTTTGGTGTATCTTTGTCACCTTCTCCATGTCAAAACTCAATGTTAAATCTGGCTCTTCCCTCTTCTACTGAATCACTTACCCTCTTTAGACCTTCTCTAACCTGGCTGTCACTCATGCCACAGCTTGGGCCTATGGAGACAAGCTGATTAGGTACCCACAGTGTCCTGGCTCTTAAAACAGAGCTGAATTATTTGGGATGCAGTGAATAAAGAAAAAGCAGCATTCATCCTTTTCTTCAATCCTTGGTCTTAAAGTCAATGCTGCTAGTGGTAGATGCTCCTTTTAGACTGTGGTCTGGCTCGGCTGAGTGCCTGGTTAGAGAAAACAGGGATGGCTAAGTGGATCTCAGGGCATCTTCCAAACTGAAATGATGTTGTACAACAACCAAGACAGTCACTGCTTGAGGTCAGAGGCTGGGCCTCTTTGTATTCTTTTCCCTGCTTCTTGTCATCAGAAGAACTGATCTGCTTCTTACCCATTCACTCCCCCAGAGTTTGCTATTTTAGAAACAAGTAATCATTTTTAATTGGTTTGTTTACCTCCAAGTTCTACTTGTTAGAGGCAATGTTTCACTTATATTTAGCTCAGTTACTTTCTTTTGCTTGGTACAGCAATGTTGAGTAACATTGAAATGAAACCAGTTTTGCAGTTAGCATCTACTGACAAATAAAATTCATTTATTTCCAAATTTAAACATACTCAGTGTTTATTGAACATCTAAACATGTAGCTTAGGCTAAAGAAGAATATAACATCTGTTTCTGAACCTGAAGCACAACCACTGCTAAATAATTTGTGAAGTCTTTGAGTCCAGTTCAAGGTGACTCTCCTAGGATATAGAGGTCTCTCATCTAAAGCAGAGACTCAGAGAGTTAACAGGGCAGACCATAGAATTAAGCCAAGTGGGTATTTGCTTTCTTTTTATCCCAGTCCTGATTTTTAAAAATACTATCTTACTGACTTTCTTAGATCTGTTCTTTATCAGTAGCTGTTTCATATCCATTTTGGAAAGAGGCAACTTGCAAAATCAAGTAAACCAGCATGATTCTCACATCCTCTAAGCACAGCTGCCTTCACAGTTTACTGCAGCTCAATTCTGGTGACTGTTAAGAGAGTCTCTCTTTCTCTATCTCCCTATCTTTCTTCTCATTGGTGTTGATGGCACCCTTTAGATATTCCCAGAGTTTACAATTCACATGCTCATTTGTGATTCAGCACAATCCAAAAAAATGACAGGCAAATCAAAATCAGATATTTTCTAAAAATAACACAAATTGGAAAACTCTAAAACTTTTAAGCCATATGATTTCCTAAGCCATTTTCCTGCCATAATTTTAAAATAAATGATTGATAGTTTGATTTCTCATAGTAGTTTGATGATTCAATGAATAGTTTGTCTCATTTAGAGACATTTTCTCATATAATATAGGAATTTTTGTGAGCTTTTTGGTACAAAGTTGTATGTCTTATGTCTAAGATTAGAATGCCTTTTAACTGCTTTTTTTTTTTTTTGCATACATTTCTAATGATAGCCTGTGAAAGAACTTAGGCACCAGTGACAACTCCACATGCGTTAAAGACCAAGAGATTTATTAAAGCGGCGGCTACAGGGGAAAAGGGAAAGGATCTGTGGCCGCAGGGTTGGGGAGAGAGAGAAAGAGAGAGACGGGGGAGAGAGAGAGCAAGGGGGGGAGGGCGAGAGAGAGAGAGAGAAAGAGAGAGGGAGAGAGGGCGAGAGAGAGAGAGAGTTGCAGGGAGAGGGCTGTATTTATTAGCCTGACAGGGGCCGGAAGGGGCTGTGCTAGGTTCTTATTGGAGGAGTGGCATGGGAGCAGGGTGGGTATAACAAAACTAGCTATGTCATGGGAAATGATTGGAGGCTTGCAGTTTTGAACTTCGCACGCAAGGGGAATCATGCATGAAGAAAGCCAGAACCTAGGGCCTTTGTTATCTAGTGTGACTTTACCATGTTCAGCGCTATTTTGGGAGCCACCCCTCTGGCTGTTTCCTGTACCCTTCATTCCCACCTTTTCTGTTTCTTTGAGGGAGGGGCGTCATTATTCTTTCTGGCTGCTTCCTGCTGGCCGGGGGCATTGTGGGGAATGGTGGTTGAAGGGTATAGAACCAGCCAGAAGAGGGTCCAGAGATAGGCACTGAAGGTGAAGATTTCTGAAGGTGCGAGTTTCAGGAAAGTTCCTTGTAAATGTAGAATGGCGACTTGTTCCGGCCAGTCCTCCAGTGGGCACAAGGGCAGTAGTAACCAGCTGTCTTGGAGTAGACTGTGGAGGTAAATAGAGAACCTGGAAGAGAACATATCTAAAAGAAGAGTTACGTGATGTTTAGGGACGAGGTGTTGACTCCTCTACTGGGACAGGTTGATAACTATTGAGTAATAGGAGGTTGAGGTTTTGATTTGAGACCTCTTGTGTTTTGTTATTTTAGGGGCTAGGTTTGGAATATTTGGCTGAATTTGGACATAGGTGTGGTAAATTTTGATGGTTCCTGCTGGGGTGTAATGTTTGCAGTGGGGGAAGGGGGGTTTGGAGGAGGAAGCACAGATGCATGTGGGACAGTGGGAGGGAGAGAAGCTGTAGAGGGAGTGTTTACGGAGGAGAGAAAAGGACTGAATGTGGGGAATCTCCATCTACCATTTTGAACGCTCACAGAAATTATATAGGTCCCGAATGATATCAGGATTTAGGGACCCCTGATGGGGCCACTGGCTTTGGTTGTCTACGGGATATGTTGGCCAGTCCTGTGTGCAGAGGCGAATTAGGCATTTGGACTTGATATCAGGTGTGAGTGAGTATATAGTGAGATTGCTTAAGAGGCATTTAAGGGGGGAATTGGCCAGCAGGGATGACGAGCCTCCCATGGTGGGACAGGTGGACTAAACGGGGTGTCCCCCGAAGAGTTGGCTGTCCAAGAAGTGTGGCTGTGGCAAAGTCTGTCATCACAGAGGTTTGGCACAACCAGGGTTCTCCTGGAGAACCGAGGGGTCAAGGCACCTAGAGCTAGGAATTTTCTAAACAGACAGAGAGCACTTGACCAAGCGGCAGGTGAGGGGATGTTCGAGATTCCTGCCGGTTGAACAGGGTTTACTGTGGGGCAGTAGACGTGGGGACCTCCGAGGTCCGCTATTGCCCGACAGATGTGGGGAGCCCTCCGGAATCCGCTGTGGGCTAGCAGATGTGGGAGCCCTGGGGTCCACTGCAGCCCGACAGCCATGGGAGTCCTCGGGGGGGGAGAGAGAGAGAGGAAAAGAGAATAACCACTGTGGGTTAGCAGGCGTGGGAGTTTTTAGGGATTGAGAGAGATAAAGAAGAGAAAGCCTTTAGCTGCAGCCTGGCAGCCGTGGGAGTTTTCAGGGTTTGAAAGAGATAAAGGAGAAGAGGAAGCCTTCAGGATCCGCTGTGGCCATGAAGGCCGAGGCAGGGTGTGTTCCCCCTCACCCAAGGGCCAGAGGGACTGCCAGATGATCAACGGTCAGTTTCCCCCAGCAAGTTTTAAGCTTCTGTGTCTGGGGAACTAACCTATCCAACGATCGCTGGTGGGTGCAGCTCACGCATTCAAAACAGTGGGGAAGGTCCGGGAGGGCTGGAGTGGCCACCGGTGCTGGGTCAGGGATCCCGCCTACGGGGATAGATCCGCACAAGGGCAGGAGAGCACCCGATCTTAGTCACAGCACCAGTGAAAGAACTTAGGCGCCAGTGACAACTCCACACCCGTTAAAGACCAAGAGATTTATTAAAGCGGCGGCTACAGGGGAAAAGGGAAAGGATCTGTGGCTGCGGGGTTGGGGAGAGAGAGAGAGACAGGGGAGAGAGAGAACGAGAGAGAGAGAGAGAAAGAGAAAGAGAGGGGGAGAGAGGGCGAGAGAGAGAGAGTTGCAGGGAGAGGGCTATATTTATTAGCCTGACAGGGGCCGGAAGGGGCTGTGCTAGGTTCTTATTGGAGGAGTGGCATGGGAGCAGGGTGGGTATAACAAAGCTAGCTACGTCATGGGAAATGATTGGAGGCTTACAGGTTTGAACTTCGTGTGCGAGGGGAATCATGCATGAAGAAGCCAGAACCTAGGGCCTTTGTTGTCTAGTGTGGCTTTTCCATGTTCAGCGCCATTTTGGGAGCCGCCCCTCTGGCTGTTTCCTGTACCCTTCAACCTGAAGTTACAGTTTGACATATTTTCTTTGGATTATCAGTTATGACTTTAATTCTTTCACAAATATTATTTGTGAAAAAAATTAAATATTTTAAAGCATTACATAAAATGCTGAATTTTCATGAAGTACTCTCACCTTATTTTTAAAAATTGGTTTTGGTCTAGGTGTAAGGGGTGTGTATGTTCCTTTTGGATAGTCATTTATAATAATTTAAAAATAATAGTTTGATACTAGTTATTGTTTTCATTTTTAAAAATCATAAAATGGCCAGTCATAGTGGCTCACATCTGTAATCCCAGCACTTTGGGAGGCTGAGGTGGGAGGATTACTTGAGCCCAAGAGTTCGAGACCAGCCTGGGCAACATAGCAAGACTCAAAATGCATAAAACAAAATGCATAAAACAAGTTACAGTTCCAGAATGCTGTGATTTGGCCAATATTAATGACTTGAACTGCATGACAGGACCAGGGAGACAGTTGGTAAAAGAAAAATAATTCTGTGCTAGGGAGTCAAGATCTCTGAGTTAAAGTCCTTTACACTGCATATTTCTGGCTGTATGTCCTTAGACCAATAACTAGACTTCTCTGGTATAATATTATTTACCAGTAAAAGGAGGGCAGAGGGATAGTTAATTTCTGAGTCACTTCCACTCTATCTATGGTTTTATGTCTAAAATTGAGGGTCATTTAATTTCCTTCTAGTCTCTGCAGATTGTTCATATCAAGTTATTGCTTTAAGAATCCACAGAATTCAACCTAAGAATAGAGAACATATTAATATCCCTTATGTACAAGCAGCTGTGAATGCTGATTGCAGAACTTCCCCCTCCCTCCCATCAGTTTCTATCTGCCTGGTATGTGAGCTGTTGTAACATCTTGTCCTGGTACTCTCCTCCCTAGCCTGCCTCCTTTGTCCTTTCTCAACAGGAGCATCAGCACCTTGACTCTCCAAGGACTAGATTGGGTGGTGCCATACCCCCCAGGGCTGGAGCCACTTCACCCTGGTCCATGGTGATCCCAACTTCATGAGATCTAGGCATTGTCCTCTTTCCCACAACTCTCTCACATGAAGCATCAGGTAAGGGTGGGGGCCCTAAGGTAGCATTTAGTGCATGTCCCCAGAAAGGCTCTGTACACCAAGCTCAGTCTACCCAGCATGGGTAGCAGCTGCCATTTCCAAAACACAATTAAAGAAAGGGGGATCATAAACTGTCCAACCACAGGGTTCTGCCACTTAGAGGAATTAATTGGCTTTTGGAAAAAATACGACTTGGCTTTGTGAGGGCTTGTTCTCATAAAATCTAACTACTAACTCAGGCTGCAAAACTTGATACCAAAAGAAGGGGACATTTAAATTTTTTTTTTAATTATGAGGAAGATAAATAGAAACTATGAAGCACAGGTAAAGAAACTTATTAGCATGTAAGACAAATAAGAGAGATTCAGTTTTGAAAGTGAAGAAGATTTTACTGTCTCTTGACTGACACAAAAGAAAACAGTTTGACAAGCAATTATTGAGTGCCACCTGTGTATCAGACCTTGTGCTAAAAATTAGAGATGTGAATTGGTCACAGTCTATCCTCAATGACTTTATAATCTGATAGAAGAGATATATATAATAGGCACCATTTCAGTAAAATATAGTATATTCTATGATCACAAACAGAGTGTGTCACAGAAACACTGGGGTTGATCAATGAAAGATTCAGAGTAGAGATTATGTGTGAAGGATGGAGAAAAGAACAGCATGAGCCAGAACTGAGATATGAAAATGATGTGTAATGCTTGGGAACCCATGAGGAGTTTGGCTGACTGAAGCATGTAAGAGAAAAGTAGTTGGAAGTGACAGTGGAGAGGCAGACAAGCACAAGAAGATGCAGGGCCTTCTTTTGCAGGTCTTAATAAGAAGCTGGAACTTTATCCCTAGGGGAATAAGTTCCATTAAAGGATTTGAACTGCAGACATAAGATGATCTGATTTGCCTACTAGTAAAATCACTCTGACAGCCATGTGAAAGAGGAATTGGAGAACGGCAAGATCATAGGCAAGGAAACAAGTTAGGAGTATAATACCAGAGGCTCCCATGTGTGCTGATCATGTTTGTGAATCTAGATGCCACACTGACCCTGATGAATCAACATGCAACTAAATGCAGACAGTTCACCTGGTAGTTGTTTTTAATGCTCACTATGCATTAAAAGACATGTTTGTGCTCAGAAAGGACTATTTACAGTTGCTTATTTAATTAATTCAATGTATGTGTTAGTGATTTTGAAACCAAGAACATAGATTTAGTTTTTTCTTAACTTGTTGAGTTCTGCTTGCTCATCTTTTATCAATCTGGAATCTAACAATTTTTGGATAAGAACAGAAAAAAATGTTGTTCCTTATTCACTAACTCATAAATATAACTTTAAATTGTCCTAAACATACATAAGTAATTAAATTATCCTAAACTCCTGAACCTATATAAAAATTTAGTACTTCTGAGTCTTTCAAACACTCCAAATGACTGACAGAGCAGGCTCACAAGAACTGATAAGCACTTTCTGCACTTTCTAATCATTTACCTAAATCTTAAACACTCAAACTTATTAGCCTGGAAAATCTAGTAATTCAAAATTATTAATGTAGTAAATCAAGCTGTCTTATACATTTAAACGTAATTTGCAATCAAATTATGCTATGCTTTTCAAATTAAAACCTTAAGTATAATATGAAATAAACATTTAAATTCAAGTCACGTAACTGTCAGATTATTTACTGTCTTTAATATGATCTTTATACTATGCTCTAATATTGCCTTAAAGATTTTAAACATTTAAGAATAAACACATTGATTATCCCAAGATTGCTGACTTTATTCGTAAATTTAACAAAAAAGCATTGATAACTGTATTAACTTGCTAGGTTTGCCACAAACTGCGAGGCTTAAACATTAGAAATATATTGCTCACAGTATAGGAAGCTAGAAGTCTGACATCAGAGTGTTGGCAGGGTTGGTTCCTTCTGAGGACTGTGAGGAGAGTCGGGTCTAAGCTTCTTTCCTAGCCTCTGGCAGTTCCCTGACAGTTGTTGGCACTCCTTGCATTACAGATGCACCACCCAAGTCTCCACTTTCATTCATCTTTATATGATTCTCCTGTGTGTGTCTGTTTCTTCACATGGTGGTTTTGTTTTGTTTTGTTTTGTTTTGTTTAGAGTTGGAGTCTCACTCCATTGCCCAGGCTGGAGTGCAGTGACACACTCACAGCCACCCCAGCGTCGACCTGCTGGGTTCCTGCGATCCTTCCACCTCAGCCTTCCAATAGCTGGAACTACAGAGATGTGCTACCATGCCTGGCTATTTTTTAATTTATTGTATAGAGGGGGGTCTCATCAAATTGCCCGGGCTGACCTTGAACCTGCAGGTGCAGGTAATCCACTCGCCTCGGCCTCCCAAAGAGCTGGGATTACAGGCTGAGCCACTGCACCCGGCCACATGGTGTTCTTTTAAACACACAAAAGTATATGGGATTGGGGAGGCCATCCTACTCCAGTATGACCTCGAATCTTAACTATTTACATCTGCAATGACCCAAATAAGTTCATATTTTAATACTGGGACTTAGTGTTTCAACATATGAATTTAAGGGGGAGGACACACTTTAACCCACAACAGATACTATAGATTTGACTTACTTCTAGAATTCTATCCTTATTTTATATTTTCCTAGGATTATAAGCTGAGACGGAAAGTTCAGGACCATTCTTTGGGACATTGAATTTTGAGACTTTAGGATTTAGATCTGCATATTTCTAGGACAGGGTTTCTCAACCTCAGCACTGTTTACATGTGGGGCCAGATAATTCTTTGTTGTGAGCTTTCTCCTATGCAGTGCAGGATATTTAGTAGCATCCTTGACGTCTACCCACTAGATGCCAATAGCACCCTACCCCCATTTGTGACAACTAAAAATGTCTCCAGCCATTGCCAAATGTCCCCTGAGGGCAGAAATTATTACCCCCCCCTACAGTTGAGAATCACTATTTTAGGGTAATTTAATCCAATCTACAGATCTGAATCTATTCTCATAGTTGTGCTCTCTCTTCTCTGTTAAGGGAAACCTCAAGTTGTACCTTTCAGCTCATATTTAGTTGTGTAATCTGGTGTATCATACATTCCCCTGGGCATCTTTCAGGTATTACTCCTATCCAGTTTCCACCATAACCTTTTGAACAATCTTTATGCAGATGTGGGTTGGCACTACAACTTCGTATACAGCCAAACCTTTCACTATTTGACAGGATTCAACCAATCTGTTATACTTTATGATGCAATTCTGCGTTGTTTTTTACACTTTGGGGTTCATAGGCCATAGTTTTATATTGATTATGTTGGTAATATCCACATCAGGAAAAAAAAGTATTTGAAATTAAATTAGACATTAAATAGAACCAGAGCCATCAACCACTAGCACTCTTGAGAGTTTACAGAATTCTCTTCTTTTGATGTTGTTTTCAGGCTTCTAGGAATAATCATGAGTCTTGAATTATATTTTTTTATTTGTTTGAGGATTTTTATATAGTTTAATATTTTAAAAATTTGATAGTGTTATTTTCATATTTTTTATTACACAGGTGCAATATTTCAGGTGGACTGTAAGTGTGGTAGGCTTAGGTAAGGGGATGTTCCATTTTACTTTCTAAGCAAGTTATATCTTAAATGCTGACAAAGCCATCAAGTAGTAAGGTGCTTTGTTCTATAGCATTGTGCTCCACATTCCAGACAAAATCATATGTAAATAAACTTTTGGAATACTATGTTTTATAAATCAGCTGCATCTTCTAATTTATGAAGAGCCACAGGATGATGTATTGCTTTCCATGAGCGATTAAGCTGTGAAAAGACATGGAGAAAGCTTAAATGCTTATTAGCATGTGAAAGAAGTCAATCTAAAGAGACTATATACTGTTTGAGCCCAATTCTGTGGCATTCTGGAAAAGGCAAAATTATGGCAGTGAGACCTCATCTCTACTATAAATCAAAAAATCAGCCAGGCGTTGTAGCGCATGCCTGTAATTCCGGCTACTCAGAAGGCTGAGGCGGAAGGATCGCCGGAGCCCAGCAGGTCAAGGCTGCACTCCAGTCTGGGCGACAGAGTGAGACTGCAACTCAAAAAAAAAAAAAAAAAATTATTAGTGGCTTCCAGGGGTAAAGAGGAAGAGAGGGATCAGTAGGCAGAGCACAGAGGATTTTTAGGGTGGTGAAACTATTCTGTACATGCAGTAGTGGCAGATACCTGTCATGATATGGTTGTTAAAACTTATAGGATGTACACATCAAGAATGAACCTGATGTAAACGATGGACTTTGGGTGATAATGATGTGCTACTGTGGGTTCATCTATTGTAACAAAAGTACCACTGTGATGTGGGATGTTGATAGTGGGGGAAATTGTGCTTGTGTGGGGACAGGAAATATGTGGGAACTCTATACTTTCCACTCAATTTTGCTATTAATCTAAGCTTCTCTAAAAAGTAAAATTAATTCATGGAAAAACTATAATAAAATATAGAGGCCTTGCCGGGCTCAGTGGCTCAGCCTGTAATCCCACGCCTTTGGGAGGCTGAGGTGAGTGGATTGCCTGAGCCCACGGGTTCGAGACCCACCTGGGCAGTGAGACCTCATCTCTATAATAAATCAAAAATTCAGCCGGGCATGGTAGCGCATGCCTGTAATTCCGGCTACTTGGAAGGCTGAGGCGGAAGGATCGCCGGAGCCCAACAAGTCGAGGCTGTGGTGGCCGGGAGCGGCCACTGCACTCCAGTCTGGGTGACAGAGTGAGACTCCAACTCAAAAAAAACATATATATAGAGACCAGGTTTGGTGGCTTAGCCTGTAATCCCAGCACTTTGGGAGACCAAGGCAAGTGGATTGCCTAAACCCGTGGGTTTGAGACCAACCCAGGGCAACTTGGCGAGACCTCTACTCTACAATAAATAAAAAATTAGCTGGGCATGGTAGCGCACGCCTGTAGTTCTGACTACTTGGAAGGCTGAGGTGGAAGAATCACCGGAGACTAGCAAGTTGATGCAGGGGTAGCCAGGATTATGCCACTGCACTCCAGCCTTGGCGATGGGGTGAGACTCCAACTCAAAAAATAAAAATAAAATAAAATAAGATAAAATAAAATAAAGAAAATAGAACAATATGTAGAAATGATTCGTAGAGAAATCCAGTATGGAAAATGACCCATAACCATTTGGTTCCATGACTTTAAGGTTCTTGAGAGCAGAAATTATTTTTATTTATTGATATATCTACAATACCTAACATAGTGCTTAATAAGTAGTGAGCAGAAGATGGATAAATGAATGAATGGATGGATGAATGGGATGCATAATTTGTACTGTGCAGTAGGATTTTGGAGGAGGAAGAATCTATCTAACTGAATAATTTTGCCTTGGCAGATAAGCTCAGTGTAGAGAGAAAGACTCCCATAGGTACAGTGTGAGGTTGCTGTCTGCATACCAGATCACCATAGAGTCAAGCACAAAAATGGAGCGGGAAAGTCTAGAATGTCAGTGTATTAGGCTGTAGCCTACTACATCATAACAGTGACTCTCCAGCTAACCAGAACTGTGTATTTCCTTGAAGACATTGCTAAAACAGTTGCAGGATATAGAGTAGGTGGAAGGAATTGTGAATATTTTCCAGACTCTGGAGAGAACTTAGAGAGTACCCTTTCCCTGTAAGCCACTCTCTTTCCACAGTGAAAAGGTGTAGTGTTTTTTTGAGCTGGGAGCCAGGATTTAAATCTCAGCTCATTCAAAGTCCCTGAAAAGTTGTTTGATTACTTATGCTTTGTTGACTTTATGTATTTAAAAAATATTATTTCACTTATTATTGTTAACCATCATACACAAAATCGCCTTGGGCTCTTTGGGGATGACCAGCAGCGGAGATGATGAGTCTTTGTACCATAAATAACTCAGTTGCTCCCTCTGTCAAGACTCTGCTTCTGCCTGAGGTTCCTTTGAGGTCTGTTAAACTAGCAAAGCCAAACTGAGCCAGGGGTGTGGTTTGCTGCTTCTGAGTCTCCAACCTCAGTCCCTATGAATGTTGTAATTACAGACTATCAGCTAGAGCCTCACAGTCTAGAAATACTGTGCAGTTATTCTTATAAACAGTTGAATAGGAATTAAATGTCCTTTGAGTCAGCATTAGAGTCTCTAGAGTGACTCTTTATATGCTGTTTAATATATAGCTTTGGAGGCTCTGTACTTGACCATTCTGGTGTGTAATTGAAAAACAGAATTTTGAAACAACACAGTTTTGGACAACCTATCGAAAAGAATATCTCTTCCATACATTAACCATAAGGCCCATCATTTCCTCAAGAAAAATACAGCACAGTGTCAGATGCTGTATTAATTTCTCCACCTGAAAGCTCATGTTGGTTGCTTCGTGACAAGTTACACACATTACAAATGGTAGTTTCTTACCAGGAAAATTTTCTTGGACAAGTTATTCACATCCAATCCATCAGCATATGTATTTTTCTATTTCCAAAATATACCCTAAACCCATTTACTTCTTTCTATCTCCACTATTTACTTACTGTTCTATCCAAGACACCATCATCTCTCACCTAGATCACTGCAGTAGCCTCCAGACTTTTCCATCTTGCCTCAATACATTCAGTTTCACATAATAGCCAGATTCATCAGTTTAAAATATAACAGATATTGTCACTTCTTGTTTTGAAATCTCTTCCTAAATTGCTTCCTATGGCAATTAGAATGAAATCCAAACTTTACACTGGCCCAAAAAACCTCTCTGACTTCTTTTTGTAACATTCCACCCTGTCCTCTCCCCCCTCTAGCCTCCCTCTTCCTTCTTTCTAAAAGAAAGATCCTTGCTGTCTCTCTGCCTGGAATAGTCTGATTCCAGTTCTTTCCATGAGTGACTTCAGCTTTGATGTCACCTCCTCTGAGGGCATACTTCCCTGACCTCCTAACTGAAAAAGCCCTCCTTCCCTTCCCAGTAACTCTCCACTATACCTCTTTATAGCCCTTTTAATTTTCTTCTGAAATTACCATGTTTATCTATTTGCTTATTTTCTTATTGACTTCCTCCACATAGTCTGAACACCCCAGGGAAACTAGGACCTTTATTCTACCTGCTACTGAACACTATGACTGGAATAGTGCCTGGCATAAAATATATACTTATTGAATATGTGAATAGATAGCACACATGCATGTTCATTTAACAAATATGTTTACTTATTTAAATATATGTTCATTAATGTATACTTTATGTGTTATATATGAAAAATAGAGATCACTGAAGACTTTTTTCCTATCTAGCTTTTATCTTAACTTGGAATATTAGAATGGATGGAGTCATCATTTTTGTTAAATGTAGGATCTAGGCTAGAATAAATGCAGCAACTTGAAAAAGCAGTAAAAGATTTTGCCTCTTTACTGTACCTCACTACACCATGAACATGGAAGAACACCTAGAATTACCAAAGACTCCTTGACCAAATGCTTACAGTGCCTCCCAAGAGGAATCATATATGTGTGTATATATGTTTCTGAATGTATTTTTATGGACTTTATTTAGGAATTTATGTTAAAGAAGTGATAACTCCTATAAACTCTAAGCTATTATCCAAAGTTCTAATGCCAATACTTAAATCACACATATCTTTTTATTTTGGTGCTAGAATCTTTTTTTTATTTTATTTTTAAATTTTAAAGATGTGGGGTACAATTCAGGATTAGGTACATAAGTGGTCATCATACATGTGAAGTTTGAACCTCCCATTGGTCCTCACTTTGCCTGGTTTGGGATCAGGTAATTAATGTTATATGCCCAACTCCTCCCTCCCCTGGCAGTGTCCACTACTGCCAATCCCTTTCTTATAGTATAATGATAAATGTTCAAGATCCCCTAATGAGTGAGGAGTGAGTGAGTTCTTTTGGGTTTATTCCCAGAAGGGCGATTGCTGGGTTGTGCGAAAGGTCGATTTTTAGAACTTTTAGAAATCAAGTGTGGCGATTTCTACAGTCTATACTAATTTACACTCCCGCCAACAGTGTAGATGCGTTCCCTTTTCTCTACATCCTCACCAGTATCTTTTGTGGTGCTGGAATCTTTTGATTTTGCTTTTTAAACTCTCCTTTATCCATAGATATAACTTTACTTTAAAATGGCCTTGAGGAAAATATACATATGGTAACAATTACACTCAGTTCTGAAGTTAAATGTCACGTGGATAGATTTATCTATGACCTAATGAATGAGGTATTTCTACTTCCTCAGTGGATAACTCATTTCTATTTTTATTCATATTTTCATCCATAAAATATTTTGCACTGACTAGTTAACAGCACTATACTCACCTCTAAAGTCAAAATTACTAGTGAGGCCAAGCCAACTTGGATCTCTTAGCCTAACATCATAGTCTGCAGGGTGACCTGCTTAATGCTAGGGCCTTAAGAGTCTTCACCAGTCTGTCTTCAGTCATACTCAAGGAGAGAATAATGCCAATGTTTCTATGGTGTGTTTCAGCAACTTGGAAGTATATACAGTATACTTGCTGCAATCTTAAATGTTGGAAATATTGAATTTTCTTCTGTGGCAACTGAACACCAGATTGACAAGAGCCACATTTCCAATCATGCAGCTCTGGAGAACTGTGAGTTTCATCATCTTCTATTCAAAACTGGACTCTTTCAAAGTCTTATGCTATACCATAAGTGTCACATAAGGATAATTTCAAGCAATTATACTAATATGGAATCTTTAAAAAAATACTCAATTTGTTTAAAACTAAAATTTTAAAGTCTAATATTTAAAGCAGATCTTCATGCCTACAAAGTAACTGATCATTATAGGCAATGTATCTAACAACTAGGCTTTTATGACTATTTTAGGAACTATTTACATTTCAATGTAAAAACATGGATAATATAATTAAAATTTAATAAGCTGATCTGAAAAATAATTAAAGTAGTTATCTTATAGATTTAGTATATATATTATTTTACAAGTAATTAAGACCTGTAATATTTTCATACTGGATGAATTTTTGTATACCCATTCATCCTGGGTTATTGATTTTGCTGTAATTTTATACACAAGAGAAGTACATTATGGTATTTAATTCAAATCAAGTTTTCTCATAATAGTAGAGTTTTATTAATTATTCCAATAACTTAAGATTCCTTATTGATATCTTTTTCCAATGGCATCCTTTTTTTCTATTTAGAATATATTCTATTCTTTTATAATTAATATTGGCATATGCTCCTATAATTCCATATTATTTGTTTCATGTATTACCTAGAGACTCATAATATGAATTTTTATTTATGTATTATTTTTCTGATTTATTCTTAAGAAGAGAAAGAGATGTTTTAGTATAAATGCCAAACCTCCTGGTCCAGAACTGTCCTTGAGATCCCTGCCATCTCTGTCCCACTGTGTCCCTGGAACCAGGGTGGTGATACAACAGATCAAGTGTCTGAAGGTGGCATGTAGTGATTGATATGTACCTTGAAACCTTGAGGAAATGTGTTCTGGTTTTCCATATATAAAAACTTATAATTGACACACAAATATTAGGTTGTCCAAAGTGGAAGAAATAACCAGAAAATTCCATTGAAAAGATTCAAATCTCACCATCTGCTCATAAATAGAAGAGTTATCAACAACCAACAGGATAAGTTGCAATAGAGATAGATAGGTTGTAGGTAAAGGTATATTAGAAGCAACCAAACTAAAAAATGATTTTGATGATTGAGAACTTATCTCTATATATAAGGAGACAATCATATAGGTTACAAAAGGCCAATATTAATATAATTTAAAGTACTTTCTGGAATAAAATAGAAATTCATGGAAAGTAGACATTTTATTAATTTACATTAAAATGATTGATAATTAAATTTACAAGGAATTATCTCCAAACCAAGGGTATATTTCCAGATGGTTTTACAAGTGCATTGCTCCAATCAGGTACCAGTTCTGTCTATTTTATCCTATAAATATCTCTCAAATCTGACCAGTTTTCTTTAGCACCATTACTTTATTACCATCATTGCCATCCTTTTTAACAACATTGCCTCTCACTTGAACCAATTAATCTCCCAATTGTCCACTCCACATCATGCATTAATCTTTTCCAGGTCATTTTCTACAATTCATTCGGGAGCCACATAATGCATGTATCAGGGGACTCTCTCAATCTCTCCCTCTCTCTCCCTCTTCTGCTCCCTCTTCACCTCCACTTCCCCTTCCTCTTCCTGTTCCCTTTCTCCTCCCACCTACATTTCTTGATTAGCTTCTCAATCCTTCTAGATAAAGACCATCATGACTAGAACTTTGTTTTGTACTTAGCATTATATCTCTAAGTGAAATTCCTGGCATATAGTAGACATTCAATAAATATATGTTAAATGAGTAAACAATGTGGGAATAGAAATAGACATACAGATCAGATCAGTGAGTTCAGAAACAAATACAAGAAAAATTACCAAAAATGGCATTACAAATCCCTAGGGAATTGGTGTGGAAGGTGGAGCAACTGGCTAACCATTTGGGGAAGGGGGGATGTGCAAATTTGAACTATTCTCTTTTACCATATACCAAAATGAATTTCAAGGGGGGGGGTCCAAAAAAATCCCAGAATTTTCCTTTGGAAGGTGGTCCACTTGTAGTACAACTCAGAATTTGTTCCTCCAGCTCAAACAGTCAGCCAAAGTTTTTGTTTGTTTGTTTGTATGTTTTTTGGGGGGGTTGTTTATTTGTTGTGTTTTTTTTGAGTCGGAGTTTCACTCTGTTGCCCAGGCTGGAGTGCAGTGGCATGCTCATGGCTACCACAGCCTCAACCTGCTGGGATCAGGCAATCCTGAATGTTACCCACAATTTGTGGAAGAAATGTCTTGAGTTGTGGCAAACAAGTGACCAGTTCCTCTATCATGACAGTGTACCTGCCCACACCATGACCAAAAATGCCATGGCCCTATGCCTCACCCTCTCTATTCACCTGATCTTGCCCCAAGCAACTTTCTTTTGTTTCCCTGTTTAAAAAAAAAAAAAAAAAAAAAGTCCCCAAAGGGAAATGTTTGGCATGTGGAAGAGTTGAAACAAAAAACTAAAAGCAAATAAAAGGCATCAATATTGATGAGTTCAAAACCTGCTTTAAACTGTGGAAAAAGCATCTCAATAGGTGTATTGCATCAAACAGAAGACTTTGAAAGTTTACATGTAAGAATAAACACACAATTTTTTATAAATAAATTCCATTTTGGGGGTCTCCTCTCATATATTTTAATTGCAAAAAAGTAAAAAGTGTATCTATAAAATCCTGAGGTGAGAAAGGACTTGAAGGAATTTATGTGCAGAAAACCAAAAGCAGAATGATTAAAAAAAAAAAAAAAAGACAAGTTCTCACTGTTACCTAGGCTAATAGCACAATTATGGCTCACTGCATCCTCAAACCCTGGGCTCAAGTGATCTTTCTCCCTCAATCTCCTGAGTAGCTGAGACTACAACTGTGTGCCCCTACACACAGCTAATTTCTCTATTTTTTGTAGAGACAAGGCTGGTCTTTGTTGCCCAGGCTGATCTCCAACTCCTGGCCTCAAGGGATCCTACCATTTCAGCCTCCCAAAACGTTGGGATTACAGGCATGAGCCACTACCACACTTGGCCAGAAATGATTTTTTAATGTCTATTTGACACATAAAAGTAAAAAAAAAAATTCATACTGATAAAAGAAAACATAAATGAAATTGCAGTGCAAATGAAAACTGAGGGAAAATATTAGCAACATATATATCAAAGCATTATTCTCTTAAAGCTATGAAGAACTGGTATAAATTGATTAGGAAAAGGTAAACATAACAATGAAAAAATTGCAACTTATAAAATAAGAGCCAAAAGTCACCAATAAAATTATGAAAAAAATGCAGCTTCACTAGGAATCATTTATGAACCAAAAGAAAGGAGACATTGTTTTCTATCAAATTGGTTACTTAAAAATCAATAGTCTTTGGTGTCCATGAAATTGAATTGAATTTATTGGTGTTTTATTTAACTGGTAGGAGTGTAATGGCTCAGAGTTTTTAAGAGCAGTTAAGTAGTATCTACCCAAAAAACTTAAAGATTTTTATATGCTTTGAGCCAATTGTTGAATTTAGGCAATCTATACTAAGAAAATAATACAAAATATAAACACAGATTTATTTCTAAAATATTTATCCCAGTATTTTTTACAATGATGAATATGTGGAAACAACCTAAACATCCAAAAATTTTAAAATTATTGATATAATATATAAGAATATTATATAGCAAATTAAAATCATAGTTACAAACAACTTTGAACAAAATGAGAAATGTTAAAGCTATTATATTAAGATAATATATTTGTGCAGAATAATGGCAATAAAAATGCCTAAAAGGAAAGAAATGCAAAAGGTTAACTTTGAAGGCAATATTTCTGCAATGAGTACTTCTACAACCTGAGCAAATTTGTTTAAGATAGAGTTCAACAATCTTAGCCACATAACTAAGAAATATCATGTCACAAATGCTAAAAGTAAATTCAAAATGTTCAAAATATTTTAAAAGGAGAACAACTGGTTTGAAAACTTAAGCAATTTGTCATCTAATAGTTTTGGTTAAAAATGTTTATTATATTCAAAAATAAATTTTGTTCACTGCATTTGTGTTATTAATTTGAAATTCCCAGTGAAATTTAAATTTAAATGAAGTGAAATTCAGTGTTAAATAAATGCTTAATTACCAAGTTTTAACAAAATGTAGTAATTAAATAAAATAGTAAAGTAAATAAATAAATAAAATAGTAATTTAAAAAAACTAAAAAGTTAGTATGGTAAGAGGTACATGAATGTCAAGATAAGTTCATGCTTTTTCAGCTGTCTGCTGCAGAAGTTACTTCAAATACATGTGTTTTGGTGTATCCTGATGTCTAAGTAAACTTCAATTAATTTCTACATTTTGAAATGTGTATCCAAATTACACCAAATCTATTTGTTATGCCTTTAAATTATTGAACACAATTCGGTGAAATTAGTTTAACATTATGTAAACAACCACTCACTTGTGCAGTTGTGTCTCTCTGTCAGCCAATGAGATTTGTGTTGTGTTACATTATGCAGCAGCCTAAGTTTGACCAGTGAAGATAAGTAGAGAAAAATGATCAAGAAGAGACATAGGACCCATTTTGAATAGTAACTTATTTTTATATTACAAAATCCTCACATATTAAATTCATATCATTTGAAGAAGGCACATTAAGACATTTTCATTTTCTGGGAGTGATCTCATTGCTATAATTTCTTCTAAAAATACATCTGTTTATTTTTCAGCTGCTTCATTGCTTTGCATTCAGGCAGATGAGCTACAAGAAGCTCTCACTTCCCACTGTGTGGTCACTAGAGGAGAAACAATTATACAACCCAATACTGTAGAAAAAGCTACTGATGTCAGAGATGCCATGGCTAAAACTTTATATGGACGTCTCTTTAGTTGGATAGTTAACCGCATAAACAGTTTGTTGAAGCATGACTCATCACGAAGGTAAAAAAAATTTTTTTTTTAATTTTTATAGAAACATTTTCTTCCCAAATGTCAGGTAATGTAAATGTATTTTCTAATTGTTGCTCTATAAGTTCATTTGAGTATATTTCTACTTTATCTAAGTTATAGTTTAGTAGATATGATTCATTTCCTAATAGTAGCACCTCATTATACCACATAACTATATGATTTTTAAATTCCTGCACCATAAAAACTGTAGTACATGAATAAACACAGTACAAAGTGATTTTTTTAATGTCACATTTTACTATCAATTAATACATTCTTTCAATTAGAAGTTTTACCGTGAAGTATATACCAGTTTGTATTTGTATAAAATGTCAATTCAGCAGTTCTTTGATTTTGTTTTTAGGGTTTAAATTAAATTTTGAGGATAAAGGAAAACTTTCTTTTCATATTTTAATTCTCACCATAACCTTATAAGGGTAGGTGTTATGATTGCCAGTGAAAGGTGTTTCAAAAATGCACTATATAATGGTAGATCATAGTAAATGGTAGAACCAGGATAGGAGCGTTAATGTTATCTGACCCCATGTCTACAGCCTTCCTAGAACCTTACCTTTGAAATAAAGATAACCACAGCCACCATTGACTGCTTGCTATTTGCTAGGGATTGTACATAAATGTAAGTCCTTACCTTTACATCTAAAGCTTTATTTCACCATAAATTATATAATCTTTAGAAATTTTGCATGTGGAAAAGCAAGATGGATGCCTAACTTAAGATCACCCCATTCATACCTGCTTACTAAACATAAAAGACTACTTTATATACATTTCAAGTGTGCAGTTCATCATTACTTTTCCACTAAAATACATAACACAGCATAATATTATCTGTCAAAGTGTCTAAGATATTATCCATTATTCCTCCATGTTCTTAGGTCTGTGTTCCTCAAAATTGCTTCTATACCTCCCTACTGAGCTGTATGTATGCTATCATAGCCAAGCCTGCAAATCACAATCTAATTTTCCCATTATATTTAATGGTCAAAATGACTTGTATGTTCATGTATGACCATCTATATGCTATCAAGAATTTATATGAAAATGGAAAAATTGAGGAATTTTTTTATTATCCATATATTCAGATAAAGTCAGCAAGATATTCAGAGATCTGACTTCATTTTGTTTATTATCATCTGCATGTTTGGCTCTAAATAGTACCCAGAGGGATTATCTGCTGAAAATTCTACTATTGCCTATGTGCTAAATGGTAACTTTCCTTGCCATACACTATTGAAAACTATCCAAATCTTAGATTTTAAAATTTTTTACAGAATGTTTAAAAAACTAGAACAAGATCAACCGAAATAGTCTAGTTTAATTCTGTCAAAATTACACTAAGATTTTAGAGAGCCAGGTTTTGCCACTAACTTGTGTGACACTGGAAAAGTTACTGCATGTTTCAAGGTCTCTTCCTCCTCAGCTATTAAATAAGGATGACAAGTCAAGTCATTGAATGACTTGTCATTAATAAGTTAGTGGTCTTAACTATTGGTGGGTATCTTGAAGACTTTTAAGAACCTCTTGAAAGCTGTCTATGTCCTTCATTCAAAATTTTCAAAATGTGTATATTTAAACATACTCACCAAAATATTGCATATAGTGTGATTCCAGACCCCTTGAAGGCCATTAATAGATACCACTTTAAGAATCCCCATACCAGATCATTTGTAACATCTTTTCTGTCTCTAACACATTAGTGTACAATAAGTTAAATATTTATCTTGGTGAGATCTTGTGGGACAAAGTAAATGTAAAAGAATAATAATTTTGACTAGGCCAGTATACATTTTAACTAGGCTTCTTTCCTCATTTTCCTCATATAAACACATGGACTTACATTTACTATCCAAAATAGGAAATTTCGTAAGTACTCAGATAACTTTCCTTTTGTTCATCCTGGCACATATTTAAAGTATTCTGTAATCTGTGTTCTGAATTCAGTCACTTCCTCCAAATGTAGAGCATATCCTTCAGCTCACAGCGTACAGTTGCTAGGTGCCATTTCCAAATCAGTTTCTCACACAAGGCATAACCTAGAATACCTAAATAATAAACACAAAAAGAATCTTTTGCACTTTCCTTTTTAAATTCACATAAAACCCTGAAGAACTTAAATCACTCTATAAAAAAGATACCTGCACACGTATGTTTATCGCAGCGTTGTTCACAATAGCAAGAACCTGAAAACAACCATGCTGCCCATCAAAAGAGGACTGGATTAAAAAAATGTGGTACATATACACGATGGAATACTACACAGCCATAAAAAAGAACAAAATCATGAATTTCGCAGCAACCTGGATGAAACTAGAGTCTATAATACTGAGTGATCTCTCACAGAAACAAAGATCTGAGTATCACATGTTCTCACTCATATAATGGACCTTGAACATTCAATGTAATACTATAAGAAAATGACTGACGGTACTGGGAAACTATGGGGGGGTGAGATGGGATTAACAGTAGCAAATATCTGTCTGGGGACGGGGAAAACACCTCTTATCAACAGGGTGCCTGAATGAAACGTAATTGTATACCTAACCCTTAACTGTACCCCACAAAACCATAATAAAAAATATTAAAAAATAAAAAAAATAATATATTCACATAAAAGTAGCTCTGCAATATATGTATTTCTGGGTGAGGGGAGCAAACGTTTTGACCAATAGTAGAAAAATTATTTGAAATATTCCATTGTAAAATAATATTTAATTGTATTTTAGAGTATTTAATATAAAATAAATCTTTGCATATTTATATCTTTCTCCAGATTGCTATTTACCATTTACATATTAAAAATTATAATCAAATAATCCAAAAATAAATAACAATTCTTTAAAATAATTAAGATCTTTTTAGTAAAGTTTTTAATTCTGCTAAAATGAAAGACTAAATATACTCCTTAACAGAATTTTTACTTTTATCATACAATTTTTATTGAATATATTTTTGCTATGTTCTGAGTTCTAACCAACTTGCTCCTGTGATTCCTGAATCACACAGGGTTATGACTGTGCTTAGGGAAAAAAGTTTCTTTCTTTTGTTTCAGTATGTAAGAGTATTTGAGTGGTTTCTCTACTACAAGGAAAAAATTGTTCAATTTACATTTTAAAATCGATATTTTTATATGCTATGAAGAAAAGCTTTTTCAATTAAGAGTATTTCATTGTAAGTATATGTCCTTGTAGTAGTTTCTTAGCTCAAGCACAGGAGTCCCGGATTTGCATTACCTCTTCAGGAAATACTTCAAAGTAATATCTCTTTAATTCTTCTAGTGGGACTAATGATGAGCTGAGCATTGGCATCCTTGATATATTTGGCTTCGAAAATTTCAAGAAAAATTCCTTTGAGCAGTTGTGCATTAACATTGCAAATGAACAAATTCAGTATTATTTTAATCAACATGTATTTGCATGGGAACAGGTAAGTTGAGGTACTTAAAAAGATGCATGCATGTGTGTGTTAAATATAGAGTTGTACTAAATGAAGCAGGGCATATATCATAAATTTAAAGCCTTAAATATTTAAAAAAGAAAAAGAAAAATGTTTTATTTTCTTCATGTCTATAGCAAAAACAGAAACAAAAACAAAAAACTAGTATGAATTTAGCATAACTTGATAGATGATGTTAAATGTTCTCAATTGAAAATCGGTATGTTCTTCTCCAAAATTTAGCATGTCTGAGCCCTTACAAAGAAATTTCCTTTGAAATTTTAAATAAACAGATGTGTCCAATAGTTTCTCTTTCTGTAGACTGCATAGCTGAAATTCTGTTTGAAATTTCAATATCCATCTAAAACCCATTAAACTTCAGAATTCCAGTAGCTAGGCAACAGAACATAAGATAATGGATTTGATGAAAATGCTATGAAATGGTAATTTTGTCAGGGTACAATGTGTAATTTATGATTCAGCTTCAAAAATATTCTTTCTTAGAAAAAAATCAGAGACTTACTTGAATTTAATTTGGCAAGACTATATAGTACCATTTAAATTATTTTACTATCTGAAAGAGTCATATTTAATGTCATTCAGTATATCACTTGTCTCCTTCAAATATTACATTGTTTTGTGTTTAAATTAGAGGTAAATGAACCTGTTTTTATTCAAAATATTTAGGTTTATTGAGAATTTATTTTGAAATTACATTTTGAAAACAGTAGTCACAAAAGAGAATATTTATATCTTGACATTTCTTAGGCAAAAAAAAAGGATGTAAATTTAAGACTTTATTTTCTTATCTACCCCAGGATCTTGTTCCATCAAATATTTATTCTCTCTTCCTCTTACCTTCTTCACTCCTCTCAACCCTTTCTCCATTGGTGCCCTCCTATAGCCTAGATATGAAGAAGTCTCTTCCAAATTTTAAAACCAAACAGAAAAATACCAAAACAAAACAGAAACCCTTCTCCTCTCTGTAGCCATGGCCCTATCTCTTCCCCTCCCAGCCAAAATCCTTGAAACCATGTTCAACACTCACTGTGTTGCATTAATTTCTTCACCATCTGGGCACATTGAGTCTATAGCATTGATCTCTGATCTCTCCACTTTACTACATGGCTCTTCCTAATCTCATCAGTCATTAATACATTTTTGCCTTTCTCACTAGGCTGTAAGCTCATTTAGGTCACATATTATGTCTTAATTATTTTTATATTTTCAGAGACTGACAATAAATAGCAAGTCTTCAATAAATATTAATTAAATTAATGTCATCCCACTTTAATGTTCACAGAATCCATTTGAACCAGAGACTGAAACAAGTAAAAAAATTTTGGTTTGGGCTTTTTGATATGGATCTATGAGGGTTACCAGGTGCATTCTCATGTGTTGGCCATCTAATTAATGACTTGTATTGGTAGAACTCTATTGTTTTCTTTTTGGAGTTGGGTAGTATCTGATTTTATTGAAACTAGCCTTAAGCCAATTTACAGATATTTCAATAATTATTGCTTTTCACTTTTTATAAAATATTATAATTTACAAATCACTTTGATTGATAGCCTTGAATTTCATCCATGATCCTGAAGTCTTTTGTCTATGGGTTTGCTACAAAACTATAAATCCCTTTAATATATCTTTGAGAAATGTTAAAAACAAACAACTCAAGATTTCCCTCAACAAAATTAAAACTTCAACTAGAATCCAGGATTACAAAAAGCAATTTGAGGAATTAAGACCATTCCCAATCCTTTAGGTACCTGCCTAGGGGAACTACCAAGGAATTCCTGCTTCATAATCTTGTGGATCAGACACTGGTGGCTGAGTATGACCAGGTTAATGAATGTGTTATTCAGTAGAAATGGTTTTAGTTCATTATTCTCTCTAGTTTAACATGTGGGTGGCACTTTATTCTTTTACTCTGTTATTCCCTTGCAAAGGCAGAAAATGTAACTAAGAAAAGCTAACTCTGTATGAATTAACTATCACAAACGAAGAGTACACTTACACTAATTTCTATAAATGAGAAATAGCTACAAAACCACATAATTAATTAAAGTCATGGTCACACCTTTTTTGGTCAAATGTTACCCAGGTTTGACCTAATTTAGAACCCCTTAGTTTAACAGAGCCATTATTGCCTGTCAGTAAGAAATAGTGTCCTTACTTTCATGAGACATACAAATGATCTGGCTAAGTCTCAGCAAGATACAAACAAGCCTTGGGCAGCACCTTAATGAATAAAACACTTCTGGTCTTGTTTAAATCAGCAAGCATTATTTTTACTGATAGTTCTACAGCATTGGAACATAAATAATGGTCTGCTAAAAGTGTTTTCTTATTTAACTCAATTTTGATTTATCTGTAATATACAAACCAACAAAGCTGGTTACAAAGATATTTTGAATATGATTTTCCCACTGCCTTTTACTATCAAAAATAATCAATAGACTACACCAAAACATTTTTAGTGAAAGAATTTATGATGGTGACCTAAATGATAGCTTGCTAAGAGGGTAGTTTTATTTCTCTTGGAATGTTGCCTCCAACTAACAATTTGTATTACTTTCCTAAATGGAGAAATTCCTATTATCCACTCACTAGCAGCTATGCCTCCTTTATCCTCATAGCCTGTTTTTCTATGGACGTTAATTATATGCCTCGGAATCCTCTTGACAACAACCTAGAGCATCTAGAACTTCCATCCCTTTCTTTTCCTTATTATCAAGATTTTTAGAGTTAAGAGAGCTGGTCTATAGAAGCATTATTCTTCCAGGGTGTTTAATATATAACTCCTGAAAATTTTCTGGAGTTTGATATTTCATAGTATTTGAAACTCTCATGCTTTCTCATGCTCTCATGAGCACTAGAAGAATAATTCTATGTATACTGACTTCAAATAAAATCTAAAGGGACAATTTGTATCTGAAAACAACAGTTTGACAATTAGATGATAACTTAGGTCCCGCCTTGCAAATAGAAGATGCTCGGTTGAGAAGTATAGTTGTAATCATTTTAAAATTTAAGATTCAGCCAAAAGCTATTCAGTGAGTTGCAGCTGAAAATGTGTAGAATTTTCTCTCAATTTTATTAATTCCACAAACATAATATTTATATCTCAGCCTTCCTTGTTACATTTGTACAGAATTTTTGTGACACACACTGTTGAATTCCATTTTCTGAAAGGCTTTTAGTTAGCTGCTCAAAGGGCTGTTTTCTCATTTCTGACAAGGAAGGCATCTTTTTCTCAATAGCCCTCACACTAAATTTCCAAGATAAATATACAGCAAAGGTTTTGGTTTTATTTGATTTATTCTTTTTGTTCATTATCTTATTTTCTTCCATGTGTAAGACAGCTAAACAGTAATTAAAGTGTGATATAAAGTCTTAAGTCACATTTCTCATATTAGAATCCCATATGAGAAATGTACATCCCCTGTCAAAGGTATTCTCATCCTGGTGCTGTAGTGGTGGCTTTGTATTTTGCACTGTTGTATAATCATTGTGTATAGAACATACAAAAGATGTGAACCCTGCTCCTTAGAAGTTTACACTTAAAATCACAGGGAGCACACACCAACCATAGATTGGTCACCCTCGGCATGAGTTTGAATTGGAACAAATGACATTGTTCTTTAGGACACCTAGAACATGTGTATGATGATACTACAAAGCATTGCTCTGAAATCCTGAAGATTCACTCAACCTACTTATACACCTATTTATACTTTGGATAAGTTTTCTTCATCTATTAGAGCAGCACAGCTGACTAGCTATTAATTGAATTAAAGTTTGTTTTTTCAAAATGAGCTATTAATAATTGCTTTTTTTTACAAGGGTGAGTTTTTACATGTGTCATTTATACATGTACCCGTGGGTTTAGCACTGAACGTCAGAAGTCATTTTATAAGCAGGAAACTATTTACAGCACATAATGGAAACAATAACTGCAATTATGGCTCTACTTTCTCTTGCAGAAAGTGATGTGCATGACTTTCATCACCAGCTGTTCACATCCTAAAGTGTAAAGCTTTTGTGATTTTAAATGTGGGCTCCAACACATAATTTGTAGCAATTACAAAGAATAAAAATTTATTCAATATATGATAACTATATTTTTAATTTTTTATATTATAAAGTAAAAATAATCAGTCAGCTGATAAAAAAATGCATGGACAAATTTTAAAAACCCCTTAAACATGTCTTCAAATTGTTTTGCTGAGAAGTATGAATTTTTATTTTGTATTCAGCTTTCTTCCCCATTAAGCCACATGTGTGCAGTGTTGGTAGCATGTGTCTTATTTTAGCTCTCTGAGTGATAAAGACCATTTTATGAGCATTTTCTTAAAGCAGAAAGATAGCCAAATACATGTGAGAAGCCCTTGACACAACAAGTCTTTCTTTTTAAATGCTTAGCCAAGTTTTGGGGTTTTGGTTGAGATTGCGTTCAAATATTCATTCCACTTCTCACACATTGAGTATGGAAGCTGATGTGCAGTGATTAGAGACGTGAGGCAGCCCCAGCAGCAGCTTCTGGCTGTGAACATGCCATCCTCCCCCTCTGGCCCGGGTGTGTTCCTCATCCCCCTCAGCAGCCATGCCACACACGCAGTCTGTTTCTCTTTCATTGTTGAAACTGGGTCTTGCCTTTCATGTGATGTGGGGACTTGAGGTACCTATTTGGATAATTTGATGCTATTTTAAAGTTTTTTTAAGTGTTGGTTAAAAAGTAATTCTCAATGAAATATACAGTTAGGAACCTGGATCCATATGATTGTACCATAGTTTTCTACATGTACAGTTAGAGCACACTGTTGACAAACTAGAAAGTAGTTTTTTGGTAAAGATTTTAAATTGGAGAAATAGTTGAAAGCAAAACAGATCCTGGTATATAGAAAACTACATTTCTGAATTTCTAACCCAAATGCCTCTTTATTGTAAGCTGATACTCACTAATATAATATAAATTTTATAATTATTTATGGCATTTATAGAACTTTCAGAAATAGACATCACACACAAAAAGTGGCTAGACTGGAATTTTCATCTCAACATGCATTGTTAATACATGTTTTTTCCTGAATAAGGAAAAACTCCTTCCTCCAAAGTTCAATAAAATGTGCATAAAGTGAAACATTAATATTTTATTAGGAATTATCCAAAATACTTTCTCATTAGGCTATTTGTCAAATTCTGAATTAATGACCTGTGTCATCTCAAATTAATGATAACCAGCATTCTCTGTGACCTACCATTAACAATAACATAAAAACTAACAGGACTGCCAATATCAGCTTTGAATAGCAAATACAGGAAGAAATAGAATTCAAATCCTAGATTTTATTTCACATTAAGACTTCAGAGTTTTAAATATATGTTATCACTTCATATATATATGAAGCTGACGTGCAGTGATCAGAGACATGAAGCAGCCCCATATTTTAAATATTAAAAAATTATACACAATTTTTTTTTTTTTTGAGTTGGAGTCTCACTCTGTTGCCCAGGCTGGAGTGCAGTAGCACGCTCATGGCCACCCCAGCATCAATCTGCTGGACTCTGGTGATCCTTCCACCTCAGGCTTCCAAGTAGCCAGAACCACACCCAGCTAATTTTTGATTTATTGTAGAGAGGAGGTCTCACCAAATTGCCTGGGCTGGTCTTGAACCCATGGGCTCAGGCAATCCACTTGCCTTGGCTTCTCAAAGTGCTGGGATTACAGACTAAGCCACTGAGCCCGGCCACTTTTTTATATTTTTTAAATAGTTATTTCATTAAAGTGTTATTAAAATATGTATATCGCAAAAGATAATGAAAAAGCAAATGTGGTAAAATATCAACAGTTGGGAATAGCCGCCATTAAGGATACACAGAAGTTATTTATACTTTTCCTGAAATTTTCTGTAAGTTTGAAGTTATTTCAAAATAAAAAATGGCAAAAGTTATTTTTTTACTATAATAAACATATCCAGTTTATCTTGAGTACAGATAGCATCCTTGTATAGATCCTAGATTTTCAACGTTTTAAAAATCTTTCTCTTAGAGAAAGGAGGATTTCTGTCAGTGGTTAGAACGAGCAACTTCTTCTCAAGGTTTCTTCCCACCTTGGGCAATGTTTTCATAAATATTCACACTCATTTGAGTAGTTGGTGAATAGAAGCTCTTTTACTAAAGACAGGCTTTAGGAAATGTATGTGTTTATGTGACTTCTCTCCTCTTGCAAGCATCCTGACAACAGTTTTAGCCACATTTATTCATTAAGTTTCACAACACATCCAGGCACTTTGGAATTCTGAAATGTTAAAACCAGAAGAAACCTAAACAAGTATCTGTATTTCCCAGATAAAAATAACCCTCCATGATTTGTATAAGGTTACAGGCTGGTGTAACAAAACCAGGACCAGAAATGTGTGAAGGTTCCAGAGTTATCTAGGGTTTTTCTCATGGACAAATAAACAAAGTTAAAAAGATCTGGGGATATAACAAAGTAATCTTCCACGCAGAAGAAAAGGATGCTCCTACCTATTTATAAACAAAGTCAAAAAAGGAAGGAAGGTGGGTCAGTCTGGTCACACGAAAAGCCAAGGAGAATCAGCATTAAGGCAGGATAGCAAGAGATGAGATGACAAGTAGTGGGGATTGTGACAACTGGAGGGAGCAGGAGACCCCCATAGGAAGGTTTCAGTACTATAAAATGGAACAACTGAAGAAGAGAATATAACCCAAAGCAAATAAATCCCAGGATGTGACTTCAGGGCTGGAAGAGTGGAAAGTCAGAGAGTATCTTCACAATGCCTAAAGAACAGGAGCTCTATCTTTTTTGTCTCTAGTTCTACCTTCCCCAGCCCCACCTACCCCTAAACATGTAGGTGCTACATGAATGTTTGAGGAATTTGAGTATGAGGCATCCTTTGCAATGCACAAAGACAGCACCACAAACCCAGGTGAATTGCAAATGCCAGCTCTCTCTCTTTTTTTAACCCCATTTTGTTTATTTATTCATCACCCCAACTAGTGATTCGTTGTACCTGATAGGTAATTTTTCATCTCTTACCTGCTTCCCACCCTCCCTCAAGTATCCAATATCCATAATACCATTTTGTAATCCTTTGTGGACCCACAGCTTAGTTTCTACCTATAAGAGAGACCATGTGGCATTTGGTTTTCTGTTCCTGAGTTACTTAATTTAGGATGATGGCCTCCAGTTCCATCCAAGTTCCTGCAAAACACATTATTTTGTTCTTTTGTATGACTGAATAGTAGTCCATGGTATATATATATATCACATTTTCTTTATCCATTGATTGGTTGACGGGCAGTTAGGTTAATTCCACATCTTTGCAGTTGTGAACTGTGCTGTGATAAACATTTGAGTGCAGGTGTCTTCTTTGTATAATGACTTCTATTCCTCTGGATAGATATCTAGTAGTGGGATTGCTGAATCAAATAGCAGGTCTACTTTTAGATCTTTGAAAAATCTCCATACTGTTTTCCCTAGAGGTTGTTCTTATATGCATTCTCTCCAATAGTGTATAAATAGTCCCTTTTCACCACTTCCACTCCAACATCTGTTGTTTTTTTTTTTACTTTTTGATAATTGTCATTCTGATGGGGTAAGTTAGTAAGTACTCATTGTGGTTTAAATTTGCATTTCCCTGATGATTAATGATGCTGAGCATTTTTTTCATGTTTGTTGATCATTTGTATATCTACTTTTGAGAAATTTCTGTTCATGTTCACTTTTTAATAGGATTCTATTCTTTTTTTCTTGCTGATTTGTTTGCGTTCCTTGTAGGTTCTGGATATTAGTTCTTTGCTGGATGGATAGTTTGCGAATATTTTCTCCCATTCTGTAGATTGTCTTTTTACTCTATTGACTACTTATTTTGCTTTGCAGAAGCTTTTTACTTTAATTAAATTCCACTTATTTATTTTTGGTTTTGTTATTTGCTTTTGGGATCTTAGACATAAATTCTTTGCCTAGGCCAATGTCCAGAAGGGTTTTTCCTAGATTTTTCTTCCAGAATGTTTATGGTTTCAGGTCTTAAAGTTTTTAATCCATCTGAATTAATTTTTGTATATGGTGAGAGACAGAGATCCAGTTTCATTTTCTGCATATGACTGTCCAATATTCCCATAGAATAGGAAAAACTAGTAATTTATTTCTATGAATATGATTTTAATAACATTCCCTAAGTATTTAGTAATTCAGGTTTCCTTCAAACCCAAATTAACAAACATATATGTTAATCTAAATAACAAATATTTATGTATTTACTCATGTATGTATATATATGTATATTAGGTTAATCTTTCTGTGATTTAGTTTGAACTTTGAACTTTTAAGTGATGGAAGCAGTGAAGGATTCAGTGCCACAGTACATTTTGATAGTGTTTAAGGCTTTTTTAGATCAATCAACTTAAGTTTCTTACTAATATAAATCAAGCTTGTTCCAATTCCACAAGGACTCCACCACAGTCTTTAGGATAGAGAAAAATCACTGGTTTGCCACGTGCTCCTGTTTTGACTTTTTCACTTAGTCTGCAGATCTTCTTTTCTTTCAAATCCATCAGAGCTGCATTTATATTACCCACCTCAATGCAGACGTGATGCATTCCCCCAGCCTTGTTTTTCTACAGAAAACCTGCAATTGGACTGTCATTGCTCAATGGATGAAGCAATTCCATCTTGGTATTTACCAGTTGACAAAAACAACAGATACTCCATGTTCACCAAGAGGGAATGGCTCACTTCTTTGGGCTCCCAGAACATTCTTATAAGATGCTGCACCCTTTGCCAAATCTGGTACTGCTATGGCTACATGACTGAGTTGACCCAGGTATCACGCAAGACCTGCCACTTGATGCAAGAGCTGTGACATGGAAAATCCTTGGTGTTGGAACTCAAAAAAAACTCTATGGTGTTTGTAGTTGCTGCCATAACCACCGCCATCAGTACATGCCCCATCTTGGAAAGAGCCCAAATGCCATCTCTTGATATAAAGTTCATTCTTCCTCTCATGACCTAAAATGAGTAGAACCATTAAAAAGTGGACTAAGTTTATAAAAAATAAGAGATACTGATTTATTACTTGAAAACAAAAAACACGGGAGAATAAATATTGAGGATCACATGTACCAGCTATTAAAATATTTCCAGATTCTACAATTGTATAATATTGTTAAATGATGGGCTTGCCTCCCTAAGAATGTTGTGATTTCATTCCCCAGGTGTAAATTCTGTGAAAGATCTCAGTATGCCCTGTCATTGCATATTATAAATCTTTTATTATAGGACAATGTCATGAACCAAATTTCTCAAGTCACCCCAACTGGTGATTTCAGAAGAATCTTTTTAAAACTTCAGACTTAGACAAAACTATCAAGTGGTAGTAATAAGTGTTCTGCAGTAAAATGATGCAGTGGTGTTTTGGGGGAGTAGGGAGAACACTGTTCCAGTTGAGGAAAGGAAACTGCAGAATTAGTCTGGAAGATGGGGGAAGTTCTTTCTGAAGTGGTGAGACACTAATAATGAGAATAGACTTTTTACTGTTACTGATCTGTGCTGAGTAACCTATGTTTAAAAGATAGAAACTTGCAGTCTCGCTAAGCCTATGGTGACCATCCTTCCACACTGCTGTGCAAGTCTGATGGCTCTATGTAGTAGTAATCTTGAATCTCTCCTATGGTGGTGCTTTGGCCCTAAACATTTAGGCTGTAGTTTGCACTATTACTAAAGCATAACTATGGAGGTACACCTTCTATGGGTTTTTCTGCCACTATGTCTTTTCATGACTCAAAATTCAATGAAAAGCAAAAGAGACCTTTACCTAGGTGTGGGGTTTCTTAATATCTAAGTCTGCTGATTTCTCCTGCCTCGTTGCTATATATGGGGTGAGACAATTAAGTTCACAAACTCATCCTAAAAAGTGCTACATGCCTCATTGCCAACTATCACTATAGTCACCTTCCCAGTACTCCCCTTGGAAATCTATGCAACAAAGCCAGCACCTAGTCCACCCATCAAAGCAATTTGGGAGCTCCTTTTCTGGAATGGCCATCAGAGCTGTCATTGTATTACCTTTGATGTTCTGAATGTCGTCAAAATGTCTTCCTTTCAATATTTCCTTATCTTTGGGTAAAGAAAAAAACCATTGGGGACCAGATCAGGTGAGTAGGGAGAGAGGATGTTCCAATACAGTTATTTATTTACTGGCTAAAAACTCCCTCACTGACAGTGCTGTGTGACCTGGTGTATTGTTGTGATGCAAGAGCTCCTTAGGGATCATTTTTGCATATACCTTTCTCATGCCAAGACTTTCAGCTAAGGTTTTTCTGTTTCTCTACCAATGTTTATTTGGTCTACTATGCTTCTCATGGTCAACTGACAATTTGTGCACAATTTGATGAATTTTTGCAACGTTTTCATCAGTTCTGCAATTTACTGGTCTTCCTGACCTCTCTTCAATAGTGATGTTTTCTCTACCCTTAGAAAAACATTTAATCCATTTGTACACTGCCATTTTCTTTATGGACTTATCCCCATAAACTTGGACTAACATGTCCCTGATTTCATTTCTACTCTTGCCAAGTTTAGCAAGAAATGTAATGTTTGTACATTGCTCTAATTCAAGCTCCAGCATTCTCACAACAGCACATAAAAACATGCAACAATATTGAATGCCACTCAGCAAGATACCGCCACACATCAACATGAATACAGTTGTGAGACACTGATATACCAAGGTTATGAAATCTTACCGAGTTGTTTGTACAATGCTGACATCATTAAGTGCAGGGTAGCAAGTTTATGAACTTCATTGTTAGAACTTGTATTTGAAATGATTATTTACCTATTTTCAAGAGAACTCAGGCAATCTGAATAGAGATTATATTTACTAAACCCATCAGTTTTAATACAGTTAGTAACTGTCTTCTGCTTTAAATGTATTTTTAATATACAGGAGAGAGCAGAGGACTTTCAGAAGAGATATGATCCCTGCTTCTCAAAATATACTTTAAAAAACTAAGCATTTTAAGATCACAACTACTACAAAAATACATAGTGTATTGTTTTACTCATGATAATCTTACTGTAAGTGCTTTTTAAATTCTGAGTAATAGCATTTTTTTTCCTCCATTGGTTTGCCTGGAATCCATAATACTAGCAATTGTCCTGAAGGGGAACCCATTGTTTTCCAAGTCACTTATCTCTGCTCTGTATGATCTGCCACAAAAGCATTCAGTGGATTTTGACACAAGCAAATAGAAATGACAAATACATTGACTTGGACCTTAACCTCATGTGCTTTCTATATAAAACATCAAAAGTTCTTTTGATCTTTGCAGTTGCCCATTTAAACTATAATATGCTGTCACCATAATGTGTCTAATAGTGAAATAATTCTAGGTCTACTTACTTCTCTCAAGGTTACCTTCAAAAGTAAAAGCTGTGAAACTTCAAGACATCATTTTCATTTTCTTATAGTGGATAAACTGAAAGTCTTTCAGGTTCTCAACCTTTTAGACCATGGGTTCTGCCTTATTTTTATACATTAAACTTTGTTTTATTTTAAAATATACATTTATTTTTATTGGTGACACCTTGGAAATGAGATTTCAGCTTCATAAGCCTTCTACCATAATGATTAAAAGCCAGACTTATCAAATGTTCCACCTGCCACTAGATAAATTCCAGAAATTTCCAGAAATAAGTTTCCTTTCTCTTAACTCTTGGAGCATGTTTTACAAAGTATTTATCTATTCCAAGTTAACTTGCATTATCATTTAAATTATATTTTAAATCTGCTAAGGACAAGGAGGTTGTTTTAAACATCTCTGTCACCCACTGTAGTGCCTTAGATGTCCATTAATATATTTAAAGAATTACATAATAAAATAATTGTGAAAATTGCCTGTAGTTCAAGCATGTGAGTGATGTAGAAGGTTCTGCCTGGGTCAGTGGTTGTTTCAAATACTTACCTAGGAATGGTGACTCATCACTTGAGAATTGGTGACCACCCTACATACAAGCATTGCTGCACATTATAGTTCAGAGGCTGTGTCTCTTCTTTCTTTTACAGACTTCAGCACTGGGCTAAGGGTGCAGTTGTGAAGGCAAAGTCATAGAAACAAAACTGGGCACAAGCCTTCGTGTCCCTTTTGTAAAGTAGATCAGTACCTATGTTGTGGTGGCACTACAACCCTACAGTAACTGTCTATGGTTCATTGTTTTTATTTTACACATTTTATATCACAATATATTGGCAAATGATTATTAACTACTATATATTTTTATTTTGTGAATGGGGTTTGTTACCCTCATTTAATGGATGAGAAAATGGAAGTTTATAGAGTAAGGAAAATCCATACCACTATATAGCTAGTTAAGTGCCAGAGCCCACAGATGAGCCCATGTGTCCTTGATTTTAAATGTATTGGTTGGACCTGCCACTGTCCACTTTACTAACATTGTAAATATCTAGAATCATGATTGAAAAGTTATGTTCTTGAGAGATTCACTGGGGGAAGGTATACCTCTAAGATATATCTGGTTCATATTCTATAAGTTCTGGATCATAATTGTGTTACTTCTTTTTAACAACACATCCACCTATGGTTTGAAAACTTGAAGTGTATGTAATTCTAGTATAAAGACTGTAACTTCTTTTATTACTACTGTGGGTATAGTCAGTGCTGACTTTAAGGCATTAGCCATTCTGTAGAAAGACAAAATGGTACCATCAGTTTAAGGGCAAGGTTATAGGGAGGAATTTATTATAATACATGTAAAGTCCAATTTTAGGTAATTGAAATCAAGCTATATATAATTCTCAAAGTCTTCTGTGGTTTTTATATGTATCATGACTTGTTATAGAATGAATACCTAAATGAAGATGTTGATGCTAGAGTCATTGAATACGAAGATAACCAGCCCCTCTTAGATATGTTTCTGCAGAAGCCAATGGGTTTACTATCCCTACTCGATGAAGAAAGTAGGTTTCCCAAGGCCACTGACCAGACTCTTGTAGGTGAGTTTTAAATCCAGTGTCTGCATGGTTTATGAATATAGTCATGCAATTCTGAATGATTTTTTAGATTGCTTTAAATTAGTTGGGATAAAATAGCTATCATAAAGCTTATATATTTGAATTTAAAGGAGAGGTTTTGGATCTAATACTTGGGCCACAGAATGTTAATGACAGGGTGAAATATTTAGTGATAAAATTAACAAGTTTGGATACTAGACTTGCTTATGTTATGGTAAAGCCTCAAGCATAGAATCATAGGTTAGAAATGGCCTTAGAAATTATCCAGCTCAAAATTAGAAATTGATGAGCAGGGCAGAAGGACAGCTCTAGGATTTTTAAAACATATAGCCAACAGGAGGGAAATAAATTAGCCTGTGATGTTCTGCTCTATCATTTATTTAATAGAGGTGAGTAACTACAAATACCTTAATAACCTCTAAGTTACAGTAGATGAATAAATGTTCATGATAATAATCCTGAGTCATCAAAGAAAGATTAAATGTATTCATTTTTTCTGTTTGAGAAGGCAGAGATGTGTATTATATATTTTAAAAGATTATAATCCAAAATGGTTAAAATGAAAATGTCCTACTCTTTAAATTAAAAAATAAAAACTCTTCAGATTTTTTTCAGATATCTGAAAAAAAATGTTTTTAAATGTGCAACATCATATTCCCTGATGATAGGAGATATTCATTCGGTATAATAAGTACTAGCAGAAAATTTAGATTTACGTTTTTCTCTTACTTATTTTTGGTAGCCATTAAACCTATTTCTTGACATTAAGGCTGTTAATGTTGCTTCCTTCTGACCCGCTGATTGGCTTAATCTCTCTCCTCTAATTGGACAACACTAGATGGAACAGAAAATATGCTGGTGGGGGAAATCACTTCATAAAAGTCACTTGATTTTTATATTAGATATTCCTTTTAAGACAAGTTCTCTGAAGGTGGTAAGATTGTTTATAGAAATTTAACAGTCTTTATGATCCTATTGTGCTTTTTATGTAATAATACTAATCTATAGTTCCTCAAATAGAAAGGAGAGCCAAAACACCAAATGTTTAGGCTCATGGCTTGGTATCAAACTGTGTTTCACAAACTTGATTGACTGGTCAGTCTCAAGTACTGCCCTTCCTCTATACCAGTTGTTGTCAAAATGTGGTTGCCAGATCATGAACATCAGCATCACCTGAGAACTTGTTAGACATGTGAATTCCTGGATACCACCACATACCTACTGAGTCAGAAACTTTAGGAATGGGGCCCAACAGCCTGTGTTTTAACAGGCTCTCAAGGTGACTTTGATGCATGTCAGGGCTTGGGGACTGGTGTCTAAATCACGATGGATGAATTAAAAACTCATGATCTTGAGTTTTGCTTTGCCACTTATAATTATATTTAAAATCTGCATATATTAACTGTATGAATATTCTGTCTTTGTTCACTGTACATCACAGTGTCCTTTTTGTGGTGAAATAACTGATTCTCACAATATTTTTTGAGGATCTCCTACATCCTTCATATTGGAGATCAATTTTTTTCTACAGAAAAATTTGAAGGTAACCTGAAGTCACAGTACTTCTGGAGACCCAAAAGAATGGAACTTAGTTTTGGAATTCACCATTATGCAGGAAAGGTAAGAACTCTTAACAATTATGACTGAGATTCTCTTTAGTCTTTTATTGAATAATAAGGATAGACATGAAAATTGTGGCCCAAAATATTTAGAGATAGCTATATTGACATAGTCATCTGTTTCTGCCCCCATCTGGCCCAAATTCTGCTCTCCAGTGTCCTATATTCTGTTCTGTCCTTTGCCAGCTCTCACTATAGAGGCCACTCCCACTCCAGGACACGTACTTCTAGCATCTATCCTGAAGACATTAAAAGAAATTTTCTTCTCTTAGTTTAACAATCATAAGGTTATAGTTTTTCTCGAGGAATGTTTATTAAGTAACTAGGGAAAAAAGAAAGAAAACAAAGAGACAATACTTAAGATCTGGCTTTGGATGAGATTAGCTGACAATGGTTACCTATATTTTTCCTTTTATCAATAACCGGGGACTTTTGATATTAACTTCCTTTTTCAGATGTTAGATGCTTATCTTTCTACTACACACTTTGTTCCTCCTCCCTCACAAGAGAAGGTGCCAGACGGGAGGTGTGGTCAGAAAACTGAGCTAATCCAGATGGGTGGAATTGGCTAATGGACTAATATGCAGTTGGAGGAAGAAATGTTTCTGCATTAAGAGAAACACATTCCCACATCAAAGCATACTTCAGATATTCAGATATGTTGTCCTAGACCCAGAGAATGCTTTCTTTTTCTTTTTCTTTTTTTGAGTTAGACTCTTACTCCTTTGCCCAGGCTGGAGTGTAGTGGCACGCATGCTCACGGCCACTCCAGCATCAACCTTCTGGGCTCCAGCTATCCTTCCGCCTCAGCCTTCCGAGTAGCGGAAACTACGCACCACCATGCCATCCCCAGCTATTTTTTATTTTATTGTAGAGACGAGGTCTTGCCAAGTTGCTGTAGCTGGTCTTGAATCTGCGGGCTCAGGCAATCCACTCACCTCGGCCTCCCAAAGTGCTGGGAATACAGGCTGAGCCACTAAGCCCAACCCAAGAATGCTTTATTTCCTTCCTTCTGGGGAGAATAATGTATCACAATGATGTCCTCCAAGATATTAAAATCAAGAAAGAATGTATAAAATGAGAAATACATTTAAAAAATAAAATGATGCATAACCGCAAGCATTCTAGTCTACTTGGCAACCTCCATGTGTCTGTCAACACTCCACAACCTCTTCTCATCTAAAAAGTATACCTTAAATCATTATAGTTATAATCTTTCTCATGATTTTTAGCATGACTTTCCAAATAAAGCCTCCTTTAAACAACCATTAAGAATTGCCCATGATCATTTTATTTTTTTACTATTTTATTTATTTTTTTTTAAGATGTGAGGTACAATTCAGGATTGGGTATACAAATGGTCATTGTACAGGTAAAATTTGGGCCTCTCTTTGGTCCCCACTTCATCTAGTTTGAGAGCAAGTATTCTTCCTGATGTTATGCCCCATCCCTCCACCCCCGCCCCCACTCCTCACCTGGCAGTTTTTAAACAACTCTATTAGTCTGCTTGGGCTGCCATAACAAAAATGCCACATGTGGCTTAAGCAACAAAATTTTTTTCTTTTTTATGGTTTTGAAAGCTGAAAAAATCCAAGGTCAGAGAGTTCTTAGCAGGGTTTATGTCTGGTGAGGCCTCTCTTTTGGCTTACAGACGGCTGCCATCTCAATATGTTCTTACATAGCCTTTTCTTTGTGAGCATGGGGAGGGGAAAGAGCTATCTCTGGCATCTTCCTTTTCTTATAAGGACAAAAGTCCTATTGGATTAGGTTATTTAACTTCATTTAACCTTAATTACTTCCTTGAAGGCCCTACCTCCAAATACAGTCAACAGTGGAGGTTTTGGTCTTCAACATCTGAATTTTGAAAGGACAAAATGTGAATCATAACAGCTATTATGTTAGATCATATGCAGAAATCTTTGGTTTATATTGATCATTAAAAAGTCTTAAACTTATTTAGAAGTGCCAGAATCAGAAACACTCACAGTTTAGGTATTTAGATCATACTACTACTGAAATAAAAATCTATCATGGCCAATTCAATTTAGGTGAATCGATTATCATAGAAATAGGAATGTCTTGGTGGCCCAGTGTGTTTCCATTATGTCTCTCCCATCACTCCAAATAGAAAAAAAAATTACCAAATTTTCCAACATAAAAAGTGGGAGGAATCAAACCTCTTTGGTCATCGCAACCCAAATAAAATCAGTGAGACATAAGCGTTTCTCTAAGATACTAGGGGTACCCAAAAATGACCAGAAGTAGTTTTTGGAGGGTGGACCTCTTGTAGTATAGGCTTCCCCTGCAACGTCAGTGTTCTAAGAACCCATCAGCATCAGTGTAACAGCTAGTGTTGTGAGTGGCTGCATTTGACTTCAGTTAATTTTGGGGGGGATATTCTTTTAACATGTTTGCCCATTTATGATGGATGATTTATGAGCTCACCTGCCCACACCACACTGAGGGCTCCCCAAGTTTTGACCAAGAATGGCATGACTCTTGTGTCCCACCCTCTCTATTCACATGTTCTTGCCCCAAAGCGCCTTTTTTTTGTTGTTTCCTCGAATGAAAAAATGTCATTAAAGGGAAATATTTTGCCGATGTGAAAGAGATGAAACAAAAAACATCAGAAGCACTAAAAGGCATCAAAGCTGACGAGTTCAAAAACTCTTTAGAGCCATGGAAAAAAGCAACTTGGTAGGTATGTTGTATCAAACAAAGAGGACTTTGAAAGTGACTGAAGTTTAAACATGTAAGAATAAATACATGATTTTTTATAAGAAAATTCTGATTTGGGGAGGGTCCCCCCCCATACAGTGTAAACTTAGAGAGGCTCCCTTCTCCAAACAAATTTTAAGGGACTACCTTTTTAAATCTCTGAATCCCTATTGCTCAGCACAGAATAAGCTCTCAATAAATATCTATTGATGATGATGAAGACAACAAGAATGATGACACTTAATATGATACTGATGATAGTGTACTTTGTCAACAGGTTCTTTATAGTGCAAGTGGGTTCTTAGCTAAAAATAGAGACACTCTTCCAACTGATATTGTGCTACTTTTGAGGTCATCTGAAAACAGTGTAATTCGGCAACTAGTCAACCACCCTCTAACAAAAACAGGTAAGACAATTTTCTTTAACTGAGAAGTTTCCTCAAGCCCAATCAAGTTGTTTTGGTCTCTGTGATTTTATTTTATTTTTTTATTTTTATTTTATTTTATTTTTTATTTGTGATGCTCATTCTTTTTTTAATATTTTTTTACTTTAAAGTTGTGGGGTACAGTTTAGGGTTAGGTATACAAATATTCATTGTGCAGGTACCCTTGTTGATGAGGTTTGGCCCCCTTCCCCAGATAGATATTGATTACCATTAATCCCACCTCCCTTCCCTCCCCCCATAGTTTCCCGCCACTGTCAATCCTTTTCTTATAGTATTACAGTAGTTGTTCAAGGTTCACTTATGAGTGAGAACATGTGACACTCAGATCTTTGTTTCTGTGAAAGGTCACTCAGTATTATAAACTCTAATTCCATCCAGGTTGCTGTGAAATTCATGATTTTTGTTCTTTTTTATGGCTGCGTAATATTCCATTGTGTATATGTACCACATTTTTTTAATCCAGCCCTCTTTTGATGGACAGCATGGTTGGTGCCATGATCTTGCTATTGTGAACAGTGCTGCAATAAACATATGTGTGCAGGTATCTTTTTTTAGAGTGATTTGAGTTCTTCAGGGTATATTCCCAGTAGAGAGATTGCGGGGTCATATGGAAGGTAGATTTTTAGAGCTTTTAGGAATCACCACATTGATTTCCATAGAGGCTGTACTAGTTTACACTCCCACCAACAGTGTAGAAGTTCCCTTTTTCCCTTTTCGCCACATCCTCTTCAGCATCTGTTATTTTTTGAGTTATTGATAATGGCCATTCTGACTGGAATTAGGTGGTATCTCAGTGTAGTTTTAATTTGCATCTCCTTGATGACTAGTGAGGTTGAACATTTCTTCATGTATCTGTTGGTTGCTCATATGTCTTCTCTTAAGAAGTATCTGTTCATATCTTTTGCCCACTTTGTAATGGGGTTGTTTTTTTTTTTCTTTTCAGCACGTTTGAGTTCCTTGTAGGTCCTTGATGTTAGACCTTGGTCAGATATGGTTTTGCCAGTCTGTGGGCTGTCTTCCTGCTCTCTTGATGGTTTCTTTGACTTTGCAGAAGCTTGTCAGTTTAATGAGGTCCCACTTGTCTATCTTATCTCTTATGGCCTGTGCATTTTGGGATTTGCTCAGGAATTGAATGCCAGTTCCAACTTCCATAAGGGTGTGTCCAGCATTTTCTAAAGTTCTTATGGTTTGAGATTTTACATTTAGGTCTCTGATCCATTTAGAGTTAATTTTTGTTTGAATCTTCTGCATGTGGTCAGCCAATTTTCCCAGCACCATTTACTGAATAGGTTTTCCTTTCTCCAGTGGTGGGTAGTGGAGGCTTTGTTGAAGATGAGTTGGTTGAGAAATTGAGGTTTTTGCTTCTGGAATCTCAATTCTATTCCATTAGTCTGTATCTCTATTCTTGTACCAGTACCAGGCTGTTTTGATTATTGTAGCTTTATAGTAAAGTTTAAAGTCTGGTAGTGTGATAACTCTTGCTTTGCTTTTTTGCCGAGGATTGTTCTGGCTATTCTTGGTCATTTGTGTTTTCATATGAATTCCTGTATTGTTTTTTCTAGATCTGAGAAGAATGTTGCTGGTAATTTGATGGGTATTGCATTAAATCTGTAGATTGCCTTAGGTAAGATGGACATCTTTATGATGTTGATTCTTCCAATTCATGAGCATGGGATATTTTTCCACTTGTTTGTGTCATCTTTGATTTCTTTTAGCAGTGTTTTGTAGTTTTCATTGTAAATGTCTTTCACATCTCTGGTTAGGAAGATGCCAAGTTATTTCTTTTTTTGTGTGGCTATTGTGAATGGAATTGTGCTTTTTATTTGGGTTTCTGTTTGTTTATTATTGGTGTAAAGAAATACTATTGTCTTTTGCACATTTATTTTATACCCTGAGACTTTGCCAAAGTCCTTTATCAGTGCAAGGAGGTTTTTGACAGATTCTCTTGGGTTTTCAAGGTACACAATCATGTTGTCTGCAAAGAGAGATAACTTGACTTCTTCTTTTCCTATTTGAATACCCCTGAGTGCCTTCTCTTTTCTGATTGCTCTAGCCAGGATTTCCAATACTATATTGAACAGGAGGGGTAAGAATGGGCAACCTTGTCTTGTTCCAGTTTTCAGGGGAAATGGTTTCAATTTTTGTCTGTTTAGGAGTATGCTGGCTGTGGGTTTCTCATAGATGGCTTTTACTATTTTGAGGTATGTTCCACGTTACCTAGATGTTTGAGGGCTTTTATCAAGAAGGGGTGCTTGATTTTATCAAAAGCTTTTTCTGCATCTAATGATACAATCATATGGTTTTTGTTTTGATGTCTGTTGATGTATTTAATTACATTTATGGTCTTACGAATGTTGAACAAGTCTTGCGTCCCAGGGATGAAGCCTACTTGGTCATGATGGATGATTTTTAAGATATGTTATTGAATCCAGTTTGCTAGGGTCTTGTTGAGAATTTTAGCATCTATGTTTATCAAAGATATTGGCCTGTGGTTCTCTTTCTTTGTTGGGCCTTTACCTGGCTTGGGTATCAATATGACATTAGCTTCATAAAATGATTTGGGGAGAGTTCCATCTTTCTCAATCACCTGGAATACTTTCAGTAGGATTGATATCAGTTACTCCTTAAATGTCTTTATACAATTCTGCTGGAAAGTCATCTAGTCCAGGGCTTTTTTTTTTTTTTTTGTAGGTAATTTTCTTATTACATAGTCAATTTCCTTGATTGTTATTGGTCTATTTAGGGTCTCGATTTCTTCTTGTTTCAACCTAGGCAGGGTGTGTGATGATAGAAAGTCCTCCATTTCCTTAAGGTTTTCACATTTGTTTCCATACAAGTGTACACAGTAGTCTCTTATGATCTTTTGAATTTCTTTAGGGTCAGATGTGACTTCATCTTTTGTGTTTCTGATTGTGTTTATTTGGGATTTTTCTCTTTTTCTTGGTCAGTCTAGCTAGGGGATCATTGATCTGATCTTGTTTATCCTTTCAAAGAACCAGCTTTTTGTTTCGTTGATTTTTTGTATTATCTTTTGGTCTTCTATGTCCCAGATTTGGGCTTTTATTTTGGTGATCTCAATTCTTCTGCTGAAGTTAGGGTTTTGGTGGTCTTGCTTTTCCGGCTTCCTTAGGTGAATTGTTACACTGTTAATTTGTGATCCTTCCATTTTCTTCATGTGTGTTTGTAGAGATATGAATTCCCTTCTTACTACAGCTTTCATGGCATCCCAGAGATTTTGGTAAGATGTTTCTTCATTTTCATTTGTTTCCAGGTATCTTTTAATCTCTGTTTTGATTTCATCATTGACCCAGGAGTTGTTTACCATTGTGCTGTTTAGTGTCCATGTCTTTGTGTGTTTTGGGGGAACCTTGTTGGTATTGATGTTTATTTTTATTCCACTGTGGTCTGAGAACATGCATGGCAAGATTTCAATCTTTTGAAATTTGTTTATGCTTGATTTATGGTCAAGTATGTGGTCGATCTTAGAGTACATTCCATGCAGTGATGAGTAAAATGTAGAGTCTGTGGTTGTTGGGTGGAGTGTTCTGTAGGTATCAATTAAGTCCATTTGTTCAAGAGTCACATTGAGGTTCCAGATCTCGTTGCTGATTTTTTGTCCTGATGATCTATCTAGGGTTGTGAGTGGGGTATTAAAGTCCCCAGCTATGACAGTGTTATAGTCAATATCTTTTTTGAGTTTACCTAGAAACCGCTTTATGAAGGTTGGCGCTCCTATGTTGGGTGCATATATGTCTAGGATGTATATTTCTCATTGATGGATTGAACCTTTTATCATTATGTAGTGGTCTTATGTATCTTTTTAAATTTTTGATAGCTTAAAGGGTATTTTATCTGAGATTAAGATCGTGACTCTTCCTTTCTTTTGTGTTCCGTTCACCTGAAATTTTGCTTCCCATCCTCTTACTTTGAGCCTGTGAGTGTCCTTTCTAGTGAGATGAGTCTCTTGGAGGCAATATATTGGTGTTTGGTGATATTTTATCCATTTTCCATTCTATGTCTTTTCAGTGGTGCATTTAGTCCATTTACATTCAGGTAAATATTGAAATATGAGAGTTGATCCCTATCCTAAGGTTCTTATAGTGTTGTTGTTGTTCCTGTTTGTTTGTTGTCTTCTTTTGGTTTGGGGGTTGGTTCATGTGTATTTTTAATCTTTTTCCTGTACTCTTGTAAAGAACATTGTTGTTCCTTTTTCCTTTTCTTCTGTGTTTAATACTTTCTTAAGTGTTTCTTGTAGAGGTAGTCTGGTGGCAGCGTAAGTTCTTAGGGATTGGATATCTGGGAAAGATTTTAATTCTCCCTCACTGATGAAGTTTAGCTTGGCTGGGTAGGTTATTCTTGGTTGAAATTGTTTATCTTTTAGAACTTTGAAGATAGGGCTCCAAGCTCTTCTAGCCTGAAGGGTTTCTGTAGATAAATCTGCTGTTATTCTAATTGGTCTTCCATGGTAGGTAATCTGACGTTTTTCTCCTGCTGCCTTTAGGATTTTTTCTTTTATATGAACTTTGTTTAGGTGAATTATTATGTGTCTGGGAGTTGGTCTTCTCATTTGTTGTCTTGCAGGGGTTCTCTGAATCTCTTGTGTTTGTATTTTCACATCACTGGTGAGATGAGGGAAGTTTTCTTGAATAATTCCATGGAATGTTTGTTCCAGGGTGGTCTCTGTCTCTCTTTCTGCCTCAGGAAGTCCAATTACTCTTAGGTTCAGTCTCTTGAAGTAATTGTTCATCTCTTGAAGGTTTTGTTCTATCTTTTTAAGCTTCTTTTCTATGTTTTTAACAGTTTGGGTTAGTTCTATGTTTTGGTCCTCAAGCTCTGAGACTCTTTCTTCTGCTTGGCTAATTCTGCTTTCCATGCTTATCTGTTTGTTATTTATTTCATTCACAGTATTCTTTACCACTGCTATCTCAGTTATCAACTCCTTCCTAGTTTCTGCTTGTCTCTCCACAATTTTTTTTTTTGAGTTGGAGTCTCACTCTGTCACCCAGACTGGAGTGCAGTGGCCGCTCCTGGCCACCGCAGCCTCGACCTGCTGATCCTTCCGCCTCAGCCTTCCAAGTAGCTGGAATTACAGGCGCACGCTACCATGCCCAGCTAATTTTTGATTTATTGTAGAAATGAGGTCTTGCCTGCCCAGGCGGGTCTCAAACCCGCGGGCTCAGGCAATCCACTCACCTCAGCCTCCCAAAGGCACAGGATTACAGGCTGAGCCACCAAGCCCGGCTCACAATTCTTTTTAATCTCTCCATTAATGTCTTGATATCTGGGTTTGTAGTTTGAGACCAGTCATTCTGAGGGCTCTTCATTGTTTGCATTCCAAAGTCAGTTTTCTCAGTGTCTGACCTCCCAGGGGTCTGTGAGAGACCCATATTCTTCTTTTGGTTTTTCTTTATTTGTGTAGATTTTTCTCTCCCCCTTTCCCTCCCCTTCTTTAATTCTGTTTTTCAGGGAAGGGGGTTGCTTTTACTTCTTTTTATTCAATCTCCTGTTCTTCCTCATGAGGGTCCTCTGGCTTTGTTCACTTTTAAGACTCGACTGTAGGTAGGGGCCTGTACTTTTTGCAGTTTTGAGGTTTAATTGAGGGGAAGCTGTGATTCAGAATCCATCTGCAGATCCCAGTATCCACCAATAGGTGTATGGGTACACTGGAATCCACTTCCCACTGCCTTACAATCTGTCCTTGCAGTGGGGTTTAGGTTTGCTCCCTGGAACAAAAGGAGGTCAGAAAAAGGAAAATAATGGAAGAAGGAGTGGTCAAAAGGAAGTTGAAGTGAGAGAAGAGTAAGAGGGAAAATAGACATACATACCAACTAACGAATGAAAAGAGACACAAGGCCAGAAAAGAGTACAAAACAAACAAACAAAATTCCCTAAAGCATACTGGTAATCACACAAAGACATTCCAGTAAGATCATGCCTTTTGATGTGTTTTTCCCCAACACAAACAGGTAGTCTAAATCAAAAAGGTAACAAAAGTGAACAAAACAAACAGTCAAAACAATAAAATCAAAAATCAAAATAAGAAACCAGACTAGCTCTGGAGTCTTTCCTGAGTATCTAAAGTCTCTTCAGCTTTGATCTCTAACCCCTCCCCTTTGCTCTCATTACAGGCAGATAGATTTACTCATAGATTGGGTCGGTTCCCTTGGCTTGCTGCCTTGCTGCCTGAGGACTGAGTTGTCTCCATCTGATTCAGCATAGGGGAGGGGCTTCTGTCTCCTGTTTTGGCAGGTTACCTTAGAAACAACAAGGAGACTGCTTGAAGATGGGCGGGGCAATGTGAATCTCTGCCTGGAAAATGGCTGTGGTGGTGGCTCCTCTTTCGCCGATCCTTTCTCTCGACTCATCCTTTCTCTCCATTTGTCAGGTCGGTAGATGATCCACTATGACAGGCGATGGTGTGTGTCCGGTGTCAGGCACTGGCAACAAGTGATATGACTGGGCTCCACATTTGGTATGCCACCGGAGGTGTGGAAGAGGGAGCCGGGAATTTCTGGGTTGGAGCCGAGAGCCAAAGTGTCAGCAACTGGTAGCAAACAGCAGTAGTCCCTTGCAGAGACCATATTGCGATGGAGGCTGTTTGCTGCATGGCACTGGCTATAGTGGCCACCGCCCATGTAGGTGGCAACTGCAGGGATGTGTGGAACTGACTTCAGGAGTCACCTTTTATGGAGACTGTCACAGTTCAGCTTGTCCCGTCACCATCTTCCACTCTTATATTATGCAGTTTTTGAAGGTCTTTGGCCTATCGTATAAGACATTTCTTCAGGATGATTCCCCATGACTCCAAGTACTTTTTCTTCTGAAAAGGAAGTTTGGCGATTCAGATGAAAATTAACTTTCCCATTTAAGAGAGTCTGCTTAGTGAGTCTGGCAGGTCTGAGCCCCCTGGGAGCACAGACACCCACGCACACCTGGCTTGGCCAGGAGAACCCAGGCAGCCCCGCACCCAGCCCTGCCCAAGTGCGGGAGCCACCGCTGCCACCAGTCTCTGTGATTTTAATGAATTTAATCCTAAATTTTTCATGTTAGTTTTTCTTCAATTCACTAAATATTTATTTATTAATATATTCTGCCCCAGAACATCTGCAGAAAATATAAAAATGAATATAGAGAAGTTAGGTTTTCATTAAAGATAAGTATTTAAAGCACTTACCCAGAAATAATGGTAGTATCCTATCTACCCAGTACAAGAGTACACTCACCTCCAGAGCTGAGAATACCTGCTGTTTTCAGGAGTGGACAGTCTTTGGATAATTCTCCAAGGTTCTGAAAGTTTGGTGAACTTTCTCATTGATTAAACCTGCATATGTCTTTGTTCCACCCAACCGTATACATTTTTTGCATTTGCTTTAAAAAAAAAAGTTTGGGTTATTTTTCTTTACTATAGTTTAAATTTGCTCTTTGCATTTTCCTTTTCATAGTTTTATTGAGGTATAAATGAAATACAATAAATGGGACATATTTAAACAGTAAAACTTGATGAGCTTTTGACATATATGAGCACCTGTAAAACTATCACCATAATTAATGAGCATACTCATTAGCTGCAAATAATGTTTCCTTATGACCCTTTGTAATCCTCCCCTCTACTTCTCCCTGCCCCATCCAATTGTTCTAGCACCATTTATTGAAAAGATTGTTTATCCTCCATTGAATTGCTTTGACACTCTTGTTGAAAATCAATTGACTAATATACAGGTCTATTTCTTACTCTTTACTGTGTGTCATTGATATTTATCTGTCTTTAAGCCAGTTTCACACTTCTTGACCATTGTAAATTTATAAAAAGTCTTGAAATCTGGCGGTATTAGTTAACCTAAGTTTGTTCTTCTTTTTCAGACTTATATAGGTAATTGTAATTCATTTGCTTTTCCATGTATGTTTTAGAATAAGTTTGTCAATTTCTACAAAAAATCCTAGTGGAGTTTTTATTGGGATGCATTGAAGCTATAGTTAAATAATAAAGGCATTGATGTCTTCACAATATTAAATCTTCCAATCAGTTAGCACAGTATAGCTCTCTATTTATTTAAGTCTTTCTTAGTTTCTCTCAGAAATATTTTCTAGTTTTCAGTGTTCATCTTGCACAACTTTTTCAAATTATCTGCTTGTGTATCACATTTTATGCTATTATAAATGGTAATTTTTAACTCAAATTTGTTTGTTGCCAGTATATAAAATCCATTTGATTTTCTTTTTTTTTTTTTTTTTTTTTTTGAGTTGGAGTCTCACTCTGTCGCCCAGACTGGAGTGCAGTGGCCGCTCCTGGCCACCGCAGCCTCGACCTGCTGGGCTCCGGCGATCCTTCTGCCTCAGCCTTCCGAGTAGCCGGAATTACAGGCATGCGCTGCCACACCCGGCTGATTTTTTGATTTATTGTAGAGGTGAGGTCTCGCTGCCCAGGCGGGTCTCGAACCCGTGGGCTCAGGCAATCCACTCACCTCAGCCTCCCAAAGGCTTGGGATTACAGGCTGAGCCACCGAGCACAGCTTGATTTTCTTATATTGATCTTTTGCTATGAAATCTTGCTAAACTCATTTATTAAAGTAGCTTTTTGAAAGTGAATTCTATAGGATTTTCTCCATAGATGATTATGTCATCTGTGAAGAAAGAGTTTTGCCCTTTCTTTTCCAATATGTTTACTTTTAATATCTTCTTTCTTGGTTGCACTGTCTAGAATCACCAAAGCAATGATGAATACAAGTGGCAAGAGTGAACATTCTTGCATTTTTCTTAATCCTGGGTGGGAAAGCATTTAGTCTTTACTAGCAAGTGTGATATTAGCTCTAGGTTTTTCATAGATGCCCCTTATTGAGGGAGGAAGTTACTTTTTATTTCTAATTAACTGAGTTTTTATCAGGCGTGTATGTTGGATTTTGTCAAATGATTTTCTGTGTCTATTGAATAGAACACTCATATTTTTATTTTAATTAATTATTTAATTAACAGATAATTGGAATTTAGGTACAACTCACTGCATTAACATCAATTTTTAATTCATTTGTTTTAATTAACCAATAGTTGGAGTTTAGGCACAATTTTTAAAAATCTATGTTTTTCACCCTATTAAGGTATGTAACCAGGCTCTAAATACTATACCATGTCTCCTATCAGCTGAACTATGTCTGGTTGACCAGGAAAGCGAATGTAGTAGTCAAAGATGTTTCAATAATTGCAGAACCTCAGAGATATCAAAGACAGTTGGATTTTATATTTACGAATGTGTGCAAGCACGTAATAATCATCATAAATAACATTGTTATTTATTATCGGTAGGCGCTATACTAAGTAGTTTCAGTTACTCTTAATAACAACACTGTCAGGAGGTACTACTTTTTACAAATGAGATGTTAACAGCCGGGCTCGGTGGCTCAGCCTGTAATCCCACGCCTTTGGGAGGCTGAGGTGAGTGGATTGCCTGAGCCCGTGGGTTCGAGACCTGCCTAGGCAGCAAGACCTCATCTCTATAATAAATCAAAAAATCAGCAGGGCGCAGTAGCGCATGCCTGTAATTCCGGCTACTTGGAAGGCTGAGGCGGAAGGATTGCTGGAGCCCAGCAGGTCGAGGCTGCAGTGGCCGGGAGCAGCCACTGCACTCCAGTCTGGGCGACAGAATGAGACTCCAACTCAAAAAAAACAAAAAAACAAATGAGATATTAAGACTTGGAAATACTGAGCAGCTTTCCCAAGGTTACCTCATTGGGAAGTGTTAGAAGTAGGCTTAAAAGTCCAGATTTTTCAGTTGTTTATTATGCTTTCTCCAAGATTCTAAAATAACCATGGTCTTTTGTATAGAGAACATCAAATATGAAATATAGTTCAGCCATCATTGGGGAAAATGCACTACAATTCTTCATAGCTCACATTTCTAGTTTGTTTTACTACAGATCTTTTCATTGGGTCAACTGTATAAAAGTAAAGTGGACATATTTTCTGAAATGAAATCTATGCTAATTTTAGTTTCTGTTGAGCTATGTAGAAGAATTTTTAAATGATTTTGTATTTATGTTGTTAAGTAATTTGATGACTAGTATACACATGTTGTTAAAGTGAAATTAGAATTCTCTACTAAATTTTCTCTAGTCTTTTAGTTTTCGGATAAACTTAAAATGTTAATTAAATTTTTGTTAATGTTGAGTAATGGTATCTATTAAGTAATAAGTCTAGCCCAACTAACCTGCTCCTAGCACTTTGTATATTCATTATGCTTCTAAGAAATTTCCAACCTGGGTGCTGTGGCTCATGCCTATAATGCTCGCACTTTGAGAGGCTGAGGCAGGAGGACCATTTGATACCAGAAATTCAAGATCTGCCTGAGCAATATGAGACCCCATCTCTACAAAAAAACAATTTTTTAAAAAATAGTTTAGTGTACCTGTCATCCTAGCTACTTGGGAGCCTGGGGGTGGGAAAATCACTTGAGCCCAGGAGTTCAAGGTTGCAGTGAGCTATGAGTGTGCCACTGCATTCCAGTCTAGAAACTAAATCAATTTATTTATCTATAAATAAATAAATACTAAGAAATCTCCAAATCTGCAGTAATTTCTTTCCCAATAAAAATGTTGTTTAAAAACTTTCTCTGGTAATCCTTAAAAAAAAAACAAGCAAAATTCCTAAAAGTGACTGCCTCTGTCTATTCTGCTGTAGTCAATAGGTTTTACGTTTGACAAATGAGCAGCTCAGTGAAAGCCAACACACACACACACACACACACACACACACACACACACACATACACACACACACACTCATTCGTTGGTTCTTTGTGCTTGGTGGGGGTGGGAGAACAGTGAAAGTGAACTACATTTTAGTGTCCTCCGTGTGCCAGACATTTCATCAAAACTCTGTGAGGTAGCCACTATTCTTCCCATCTTATGGATTCAAATTGCAGATTGGAAACTAGTTAAATGACCTAAAGGCAACACAATTTAAATACTACAGCTGGGATTCAGTGCCAAACCTTTCTGGCTTCCCAGACCATCATTTTGTTCACTGCCTTAGATTGTGTACATTTGTGCAGCCCCTAGAATGAAGCACCTATTTCTGAATGCTGGCTTTAAAATGGCCATTGCCCCAATCATCCTTGATTTGTTTATAACCACCTCATGTAAACTAATAATTCACATGATCTTTAAGGCCCATTGTAAAAAAAAACTTAGATGCCATTTAACATACACACACACAAAAGAAACAAGTTGTTCCTTTCATATGCATCTTCTAGCAATTGAAGGGAAATCTGACACTCTACCTTTTCCGTTTTCCAAGTCCAAGAGTTTTTTTTTTTTCCTGAACTTCAAATTTATGAATTTTCATATGATACTATTTTATCCCTAATTTTCTCAATAAATAGTTAACCAAGCATGTAAGTATGAATATTGTGGCATCAACAATGCTTATTTTAACATTTAAGTAAATGGGAAAAGTCATCTAGCCATTAAGGATTCTAATAGGCATATTAATTTTTTCTACATTCCCATAGGTAATCTGGCACATTCCAAAACTAAAAATGTTATCAACTATCAAATGAGAACTTCAGAAAAATCAATCAACCTCTCAAAGGTAGGAAAATACATTTTTTCATAGTAGTGAGTCTAAGAATGTAACCTTTACACTGGCAATATTCGTGTGCTTCTAAGAGCAAAAAGGTTTGTTTTTTGAGTTTGTTTTGTTTTGCTTTTTGTGTTGTTTTTTTGTTGTTGTTTTGTTTTCTGCCTTTAATTTTTTTTTCTGTTTGAGCAGACATTTGTATTATGTTCATGTTACTGCTAGTGGCTAAAATAATCATACATTTCTGATATATTTCTAACTCTTTTTTGTAGCTAAATTAAATGTTTTACTGAGATCAACTAAAAATGTATTAGCTAGTGAAAGACGGTGGCGCACAGTGAGACTCAACACCCGTTAAGGCCAAGAGATTTAATGAGTAGGAGTGAGAGTGGCTACAGGGCCTGAGGGTCAGGCTGTAGCGCCAAGGCAAGGGAGAGAGAGCCCGGACTGTGGAAGAACCCAGAAGGTGCCGTTTCAGACGCCCCCTTTGTTTGCCGGGTCGCCATTTTAGGCGGGGGCTGGGTTTGGGCCCCTTTCCAGGAAAAGGGAGGGAATGTGGTTTACTAGCGCCTGGCAGTGGCCCTGGTGGTGGCCCTTCAGCTAGGGTCAGAGATATTCACATTCTATGTAAGATCGATTAAAATTCCAATAAGACTGACAAAACCATTACCTTAAAGAAAGCATATCAACAACATTTTGTTGTTTTATGTGTTTGAATACATAAACTATTCAAACGTGTTTTCTGTAGATCATAAAGTATAACAGGTACTGAAGCTTCACTATCTTCCTTGGTCTTCTTAGGGTGAAACTGGAGAAGCCACACGTCATGCCAGAGAGACAACCAACATGAAAACACAAACAGTTGCATCATATTTTAGAGTAAGATATTATGATGTGTTGTGCTTAGGGGTGTTATTTATTCTAAATGAGTTACTAACAAATAGCAGAGTGCCATTAGCAAAAGAGAGTGTTTATTGTATTTTATTTACTATTTGGTAGATACAGAATATGTTAGTGTGTACTGCCAAATATCTGTGGATTAGTTTACTTTAATTGGTTGTATATTGGTTACCTGCAAAATTATTGTATCCCTGATCAATCTTAATGGAGGCCAATACTTTGATTAAAGTTTTTCCATGTGTTATTAAGACAAACTGGACTCCTTTACCTGCATACAACAGAAAGCTAAACACCAAAGCACTGGGATTTTGCAGCAAGACAGTTTTATTGTAAGTTGACTGGCTAAGAGACAGGAGGAGATGCTCAAATCTGTCTACTAGAGCTGGGGGTTGAATCAGATTTGATAAGCATAGGATAATGAGGAAGGACCTGATTGGATCTAATAATAAGTGATGCTGATAGGCATGATTTGATTGGATCTTGACATGAGGCAACACAAGGACTCAATCTGATTAGATCCTGCCATGCAATGTCTGCTTCTTAATTCAGACCCCACTCCTCAGTCTAAGCACTTAGGTTCCCCCTACAGTTGCATACTTGGTTCATCTGGGCATGCTCAGGTTACATGACGTTCAACCTGGGGGGTCATGGCTACTGAAAACAACACACAACTTTGTTACATAAAAGTTGAACCAGATTGGCCTGATGCAGTTGTACACAGAACCAAATACATTTCCACTAGAATAAAGCCTATAAACATTTTTAATTTAATGCTATGGGGACTACAAATTCTCCTTCTCCCTCTTGCATGATTTTAGGATGGACACATGGGGCAAGGTTGAGCATCCATCTGCATTCCATATCACCCTGCACATACAGAGCTGAAAAACCTCAAAAGGAAAATAAAACCCAGTGTAGGAACGTGGCAAGGAGAAGAATCTACCAGGAGACACAGTAACATCAAGGGGATATGCTTAGCTTTGAATCAAGGCAATTTTCCTTCCTTGGACGACATGAGAGAAAAGAAAGAAAAAATAGTTTTTCTTTACTATCTGGAAAACTCTAGATAACCTTGCCCTTATTATTGGGTCCAGCTCTTGTTTATCTCTTCTGATAAAATCGTATTAACCAATCAGTGAAAATGAAGAAAATACCACTTAAAACTTGGGAGTTATTAATATAATTTAATGTGGAAGAGGTAGAAGAAATTAGATTAAATTTACTTAAGTGTTCAGTGAATAAATACATCCAGTTCTTTAGCAGAATCATGAAATACTTCTTAAAATATATGAATATTTTTACTAAATATTTTTCAAGTCCTAAACTCATAGAAGACAGTGTGTGCTTAATCATCTTTGAATAGTGCCTACTACATTTATATGCTTAATGTCTTACATTTGCCGCGGATGCATTCACTTTACATCAGGAATGCAACACAGCTGAATCACTGAAAGTATTTATAGCTAGATTATTTTCTTTTTTAATTTTTAATTTTAATTATGTGGGGTACAAGTCAGGGTTAGGTATACAAATGTTCATTATGCAGGCACCCTTGTTGTTAAGGTGTGCCTCCCCCACCCCTGGCAGTTTCCAGTACTGTCAATTCCACCCCTGCTCTCTCCTGGCAGTTTCCCACTACTGCCAATCCCTTTCTTATAATATTGTGATAGCTGTTCAAGGTCTGCTTATGAGTGAGAACGTGTGATGTGAGTTATCCAAGACCATTATACCACTGTTGTTGGTATCAAACACTGTGTGTACAAGTGTGTTTAAAACAGATTAGTTCATGTAATCATTTTATTCTTCAGGCCAAAGTAAGAAATAATAGGAGATAATTCCACACAATATGTTGTATGTTTTTAAGGTCATTTTTCATTCTTCAGAGAAAAATGAACATTGTGGCATATGCCTTGGTCCTAAGAAAAACCAATGCCTAAACTACAGTACGCTCCTGCTTAGAGTATCACCTTTGTATCATCAGTGCCTGACAGATGTTTGCATGACTAAAGGAATGATGGCTTACAGATAAATGTAATGAAAAAAGCTCTATAGTGGCAGCCCAGCTGTTTGAAAAGATCACATCTGAGTCTCAGTCCCCAAGAGGAAGCTATGCAAATTCAGTGCTTTATCATTTGCCAGTGTCAGCATTTGTTTTGCACTGACTTTATAACTATAGGCTCTTGCATTTCCAACACTAAAAGATCCAGCTATTTATTCCATACATTATGTTACAAATCCATGTGATCCTAGTCTTTGAGATGCAAGTTTTTGGGATTTCACTTTTAGTTGAACTATGATTGTCCTGATATATTTAGCTGTCTAGTAATTGGCTATTGTTTTAATAAGATATTGGAATTTAACAGTTTTACATCCATGTGATTTTAAAAATACTCCTAAAATAAATAAGAAAATGATCAAATTAGAACAGATTAGAGTATCTAAATGGATATAACTTTGCTTATTTTTGTATCTATGCCCTATATATTAAAAAATCCATTAACTTCTCTATTCTTATTTTAAACTCGGAAATGATTCTGATCAGGATTAAAGTGTTCACTTTTACATTTTCTATAAACAGAGAGTTGAACAAGGAAATTAATATGTAAACAAGATGAATCAGATTGCATACCTAAATATTGTAATTCGACAAGTTAGCCTGAAAGAATATAGTTACTTAAAAACAAACTATATAAAAATAATTGTATCTATTAGTTAAAGTGGACTGGAGAGTTTATAAGCAAACTTTTAGTAGCTAAGTTTCTAGTTTTTGCCTTTACATTTTTGTAAGTAAATCTGGTCTTAAAAAATATACTATACATTAAATTTTTCGCAAACACAGATTTCCCTCCATTTACTGTGACTAGTGTGAGCCTTTGTAACATTCATTTTTTTCAAACTTTAGTCTTGTGTAAAAAGAATGACTTGCAAGCTCATAAGTTTTTGTTGCTACCTTGGGAATTGTTGTTTTTTTTTTTTTCCATATTATAGTATTCCCTGATGGATTTGTTATCTAAAATGGTGGTGGGCCAACCTCATTTTGTCCGTTGCATCAAACCAAATAATGAGCGTCAGGCAAGAATATATGACAAAGAGAAAGTTCTGCTACAGCTTCGCTACACAGGAATTCTGGAAACAGCAAGAATTCGAAGGCTAGGATACTCACATCGGATACTCTTTGCTAACTTTATAAAGCGGTATGTGGATTTCTTTTTCAATTTATATAAAAAATTCTCCAGAAGAATTATAGAAAAATATTATTTAGGTAGACTAGAAGGGAAGTATTTTGTTCATGCAAGTAATTATATATTGAAAAGAGAAGGTAACTATTAACTGAGGCTGAAAGAATCTGTCGTCAGCTAGGAGATCCTATGTGGTAGCATAGGATACCTGTCATAGACAGTATAATCCAGAAGATACATGACACAGACAGTGTACTCCAGAAGATACCTGTCATACACAGTATGATCCAGAGTATCCGGATGTCTGTACTAAAGAGTTGGAGAATCTGAGTTCTTGTCCTAGTTCTGCCACTTGCTATGTGGCCATGGGCCTATTACAGTGATTCTCAGCTGGGAGAGATTTTTCCTATCAAAAGACACTTGGCAATGGCTGGGGACATTTTGGATTGTCGTGTGTGGTGGTACTACTGATATGCTAATGGGTAGAGGCCTGGGAGCCATTAAACATACATTCTACAATTTACAGGATAGTCTTCCCAAAACAAAGATTTATCCAACTCAAAATATCAACATTTATGAGGTTGAGAAACCTGGCCTACACAGAACCTCACTTTCCTCGCCTACTGAATCTTTATCCATTAAAAATATTAAATTAAAATTTAGAAAAAAGAATCAATGGCATAAGAAAAAATTTTTAGTACTTGATATTAATGTAAAATAAATTAAGTTATATACTAAATATATCATATTAAGTGATACATTAGTGGTTAAGTGTAAAAGTTCAATATATTATATATTTAAATGCCCATTTTTAAATATTTTTTAATCACTTCTATAATTACTGTTAGTCATCAAACTTAAAGAAATTTCTGTTTTCAAAGGTGAAGTCTATTACAATTTCCAAGTAAAACCTACTGTTTGAGGAAGTCTCCATTTATAATGCTCTTCAGCCTTTTTCAGAATGTATAAATTAGTATTCAGAACAAAACGAAGCCTTGTTTTGTGATTGCATAGCAAATTGTTATTTCTAACATTCCTCCCCTTGAAAAAACATCTTATGTCTTGTATCAGGTATTATTATACTTGGGGTAACAAGACTCTTACTAAATGTAATGAGATCTGATTCTTTCTGTTAATTTTTATATTTTCAACAATTTGTGGTAGTTCTTGATTTTTTTTTTCCTTTAGAGAGACCAGGGAACATTCATTTTGAGTACACTGAAATTAGGAAAATTCTACTGCTTTTTCATGACAGAGATCAAAATTACATAGAGATCAAATATTATATAAGTTTGTGACTTTCATATAGGCCAATCCTTTATAGTAGTCTTAAACAGATTTTGAAACCTTAAGTTTTAGAGTTTAGAAATATAGCCAATATCTAATCATTGACTTCACTTCCTACAGATTAGACCCAATCTTATCTCCAAAACTAAGGAATAAGAAATATTGCAATTTTTTTTATTGGTCAATAGGTAAATTCTTCATTCTGTTAGTTAAAGCAGATAACACAAATGTAATAGATACGAGAGTTTAAAATTTCAAATTAAAATTAAAATTTGACCTTCTTATTCTGCATTTTATGTTTTAGAAAAAGAGCAAATCTTTAACTTGCTTAAATAGTAGGATAAATATTATTAATATAATATGAATAGGAGTACCTAAAGGTAGTTAAAAGTTTCAGTGATTTTTTTTTTATGCATAAGACACTGTGCTAAGCACTGTAGATGACAGAATTTTAAAACTAACTTGATCTTCAAGAACTGACAATCCCGTTAGGATTATCAGAGCCATAGACATGGAAAGTTAACAAGCAATGGAAAGTAATAAATTCCAAGGTCCAAGAGAATGGTACAAACAGCGTAAGAGTTGAAGAAAGGAAGAGCATCTCCAGGAGGGCTCATAAGAAAGGATATCAGACAAGGAGATTTCAAACTGGGATCTGATGGTACAATTTGTGGAGAAGATAGGGAGGAACCTTCTCGGTGTACAGGTTGGTGTACCTAATAATAGCAGGGCTTGGATTAGTCTGAATTGGCAGAGTAGACATAGGTGAAGTGACAGAAGATGAGACGCCAATAGTATTAAAATTATGAAGAGAGAGCCTTGAATGCCAGGCTGACATTATAGTTTCAAAAATAGCAATGGTGTTACAATATGAACTGTAAGGAAGACTAAATCTACATTCTTGATGATATTGTGTTGAAAGATCAGAACTGAGAGTAAATTCTTAAGTGTATTTCAAAGTCCTGTGCTATTATAGAATAGCAAATTGTTACATGATAAATGAAGAGGAGGGAGAAAATTTAAGTATACAAAGAACACATGAATAGCTATTCTGAATACAAGAGGTTCCAAAAATTAAAGGCTAAATCTTTACTCTGTTACTAATTTGAAATTAAAAGCTAAATCTTTACTCTGTTACTAATTTGAAATTATTATACTTGGGGTAACAAGACCCATACTAATGAGATCTGATTCTTTCTGTTAATTTTTATATTTTCAACGATTTGTGGTAGTTCTTGATTTTTTTTTTCTTTTAGAGAGAACAGGGAACATTCATTTTGAGTGCACTGAAATTAGGAAAACTCTACCACTTTTTCATGACAGAGATCAAAATTACATAGAAAATTAAGTATACAAAGAACACATGAATAAATTTGTAAATTTTACATAGAAAATTAAGTATACAAAGAACACATGAATAAATTTGTAAAATTAAGTATACAAAGAACACATGAATAGCTATTCTGAATACAAGAGGTTCCAAAAATTAAAAGCTAAATCTTTACTCTGTTACTAATTTGAAATTAAAAGCTAAATCTTTACTCTGTTACTAATTTGAAATTATTATACTTGGCATCGTCATCCAAATTGGCGTAGACTCTCAGGAAGTCAGAACAGTTTACAAAAGTCCCATGGGGGTGTAAATAGGACTTAACCTCATCCGTTCTGCCTTAGCCTTTCATTAACCCTCCACATAGGAGGCAAAATTTCCCAGACCCTTTGTCCTATTGTAGATAAGCTGTTCTCTTGTGTGACAAAAAAACACTCTTAAGTGAGGATAAACAACATGAACTTACTTTGCACAAGACACTGGGATTTTATTGTAGTTATTTCTAATGAACCCTATATTAAGAAGCCACCAAAGTTAGCTTCATTTTCTCACGAGGCACCTGTACACAATGATTTGGCTACCAGAATTCTAATACAATCAGAACTTATTGAAGGTAGTAGTATAATGGAGTAGATAAGTTTATGTGCTTTGAATTCAGCATATCCATGTTTGAATCTCTATGCTGCCACTTACTAAATATGTGACCCTGTACGAAGTTATTTGAATTCTACAAGCTTCAACATCCCTCACTGTAAATAGAGATGATAATAACTGTATCCATTTTATATGTTTATGAGCACTAAATGAGATAATACATAAGAAATGTATAGAGAGAACCAAAAATCACCAATATACAAAAAATTATTTTCATTATTATTCATCAGCAATAAATTAAATCAGCATTTAATTGAGAGACCCACTATGTTCCCATCCTAGAACAAAAGATTAATTCAAATCTTAATCGAAAGATTTAAAGATCCAAACATTAATAAAAGAATCTCTGACACTGAGAAACTCACAAACCAGTTATGAAAGCAGTGCTCTAACAATTTGCATTATTACATAATGTAGTCAGCTCCAGGACACAAGGGTTGGGTCTCCTGTGTTCACTGCTATGACCTAAAAAGAGTACCTGGCAAATAGTAGGTGCTCAAATATGTATCAGATGAATGAACGAATACTGGATACTTTAATGAAAGTATGCACAAGGTACTCTAAGAGTATAAAAGAAGGATGGTTTAGATTATAGTAGGAATTCAAATAAAGTAGAAAATCATAAAAGTAATACATAAATACATATCATAAATATTTAAAGTTATGACTGTAGGTTTGTTTTTAATCTTTTGACATAAACTTAATTTTTTTCTTTGAGTACACTGATCATAGTTTATTGATTCTTGCATAAACTATCCATAATTCTTTATTTATGATTTCCAGTTTACATATCTTGGAGTAAAGCAAAAAATTAAAGACACTTGTGAAACAATCTGAGGACTGAATTTTTTTATTCCTATGATTTTCCTCAACTTTTTGTAATTGCTTCATCCATGTTTAATTTCACAGGTTTTTAGATGACTTCTTTATATCATCTTACCAAAGCATTTGATAGAGTTTTGTAGAAACAACTCTCTCACCTTCTTCACTCAGCTTTCAGTCTGATTTATGTGAATAATGTCGCATCAAGTATAACTGACATAAACAGGTTTGGGAACAAAGACAGCTCCAGTGAGAGCAAATGCACATGGGCATGCTAGTGAGAGCTGCTAGCCATGAGCTCTGTGTATACAGCAGACCTCAGTCAGTGTGTTTCACACAGGAAAAGGGAATGTTGGTTAATTCACCTTGTCTGTTAATTGAAGATATGTTAACAAGAGTTTCTAGAATATTGAAACATTAAATCTTCTATAAGGCAACAAAAAGTGGGATGGAAGGATGTGCAGTCATAGAGAATAACACAGCAAAGGCATAGATACATGAGCAAACATGGCCCTCTGGCAAAATTTTAAATAACTTATGACTGAAGCTCAGAGTGCCATGGAAAATAGCAAAGGGGAAGCTGGAAAGGCATGCAGGAATATAGAGCAGGAGAGGGCTTGTGTACTTGTGGCAAACAACTTCAGATAAATGCTTTTCGGCATGTGTCACCTTTCTATTCACTACATTCCTGCTGCTCCAAGGCTCACATATTTATGTCATCTGCCCAACCTTTGAAAGCATCTGATTTGACATCCCAACTTAGGACTTGGGAAATCTATGGAGACTTTTCAGGAAAGGACATGGTTAGATTTTCATTTTAGAAAAATAATTCAGATACAACTCTAGAAGATAGTTAGAATGGGGTAGGGAGTGAAGGTGAAGGTAACTGACTGGGAGACATTTGCAGAAGTCTAGGCTGGAAGGCATTACGGGTAGATTCAAGGCAATGGCAATTAGCGAGAAAGAAGTGAGTTCTAGAGAGATTGTCAAGCTTATTGGATACACAGAGGGAAGAATAGGAAAGAGCCTAGACTGACACACAGATTTCTAACTTCAGTACCAATGGTGATATCCTTCAAAGAGAGGAAATAGCAGAGAAAGGAAAAAGGGACCAATTCTGCTGAGTTTGGTGTATCTGGAATAACCAGGTGGGGAGGTGAGAGTAGAAAATCATAAATAATGTGTTTAGAGTTGATATAAACAGGGTTGAAAAGTTAGATTCAGAAATCACCACATACAGAGAATAGTTGGAACCAAGCATGTAGGTGAGACACCTCTTGCGCGAGCTGAGAAAGAAATTGAACATTGCAGAACACTGGCATTTAAGTGGCAAGTCTAAATATGCAGACTGTGGAAGACAGAGGGAGATGGAGAAGCAGGGGACAGGAGATGGAAGCCTTGGAAAAAACATGACAGAGGGAGGGGCCTGGGGATGGGGACCCCTGACTTAAGGTATTTGCTTTGTATCAACAAACAAACATACATTTTGAATATGGAAGGAGCCACAAAAGAAGTGGTATTACAAATATACAGAAGAGAAGAGAAGGAGAAGATGGCATCTAGAACACAGGTAGGCGGAGAATGAGTCGTTCTTTCTTTGAAGAAAGAAGGAAAAATTAATAGTGGGCAAATGAATTTTTAGCTGGACAAGAAGTCTATGAAACCTGGATCTGGTGGCCTTTACTGAAATAGTAGTTAAACTCACCTGCTGAGAGAGGTGCAGGGGGTAGAGGCAGGTGGGAGACTTGACAAAAACAGGACAGAATTAGTTTTCGTGAGGAACAAGAGAAGCAAATGGCCCTGGTCACCTGTGAGCTTCCTAGTGAGCTAGCTAGTGAGGACACCACTTGTCCATAAGGAACATACAATGAACAAAAGGAAATTTGCTCTGGCAGTGTTCTGAAGCCTTGCATGAGGGCAGAAGAGCAAATGTTTGGATGGTCCAGGTGTGCATGTTTGCAGAGAATGTACAACAAAAGAATGGAGTGAGAGAGTTGAGAAAGCTGCCTAAGCATGGCTCTAGTGTGAACCGTGAGGTCCTGGATGGATCTGGAAGGAAGTAAAGCCAAGAAATGGTTGATAAGCTGAAAGTGCAGAGTCACTACTGGGGGCAGAGTCACAATGTGCACATGAGCGAGTTAGTGGGCCTGAAGACTGATAGGCATGTCAGATTTATCTGAAGGAACAACAAAAGCTATGATCGTCACTTCATCCTAGACCATTCTAAGCCAGGATTCCTCTCCAAAGAGCCTAACAGAAGCTGGTTCATTGAAGATTTAATGAGGTGAAACTTAAAGGAGCTGGATATACATTTTTAGAGGTTTTATCTATGGGTTCAATTTTAGATGAGGAAATGGATACTTAAAGAGGTACTGTGATGTGTTCAAGTTTACACAGATAATGAGTCAAGATTAGAACTCCACTCCTCTGACTCCCAGTACAGTAGTCTTCATTTCAACCATGCTCTCTTAGTCTCCTACACATTGTAACTCCTCTTTCAAAATTCAGACTCTACTCAAATTTGTTGCTTTTGTTTTCACTAGACTTTTAGGCTAATCTTGTACCAAGAAATTAAAAATAAGGGAGTACTGAAGACTCTGGAAATCTGCCTTTTTGCACAAGATTCTTGACCAATGTAAATTAAATTTTCTTCCTTGAATTCATCCCTTCCTCAATACTATGTGAGTTTAGCCAGAGGACCTCCTTCCAGTTATTTCCTGCATTAACTTTTTATTCTTTTCTCCCTTCAGTTACAGATAGATTAAGCCAATGGAGAAAATCTCCAGTGAGAGACATAGTGTCACTCAAGGAAAAACAATGATGGAAGGCGTGTATACAGTAGTGGGAATGTTGGGTAGAATTAAACTCCTTCACCAATTTTAAGATCTGTTCCCAGTGTTTTGTTAGTCCTGTTTCCTTTAGTGCCCAGAGAAACGTCGTGGGGGGAGGTGGAGGGGGGACAAATTTTTCTTTCTAGTGACAGAGTTTTTGTGGGGGATTTCAGTGTTAAGTCTTGAAAAGCAATCACAAAAGTGAAGAAACAGTGCCTAAATGCTTACAAATAGACTGGTCTGGGTTTATGTCAGTCTGGAATTTGTTCTACTTACAGAGTTGTTCTGAGGATGCCTAAAGGATTCCCTTGCATTGCATCTGGGAGTCTCTTTCCCTCCCCTGCACTAAGCTGTTGAGTGGCCACCAGGCTACTGAGGTGTTGGACCTTTGTACAGCACTAACCAGTTCTTTTTCCCATTCTAAGGTACTATGTCCTCTGCTACAAGTCAAGCGAGGAGCCCCCAGTGAGCCCTGACACCTGTGCCACCATTTTGGAAAAAGCTGGTCTCGATAACTGGGCTCTTGGAAAAACAAAAGTAATGTTTTATGTAATTTTCAGGGATAAAATAAGTAATTATGTTGGATTTACTGAGAATTATAACATCTTACAATGATTGAAAATATGACTTTTTAAAGTTACGGAATTTCTAGCTTAAAATAGAGGAAGTAAATTTATACATTCCTTAAGGTTTCCTTTTTCATCAAAATTAAACATTTTTGCTCTTCATAAAGTTTAAAAAATATGAGAAAAAATTGTCTTGGAGATTTATCCAAAAAAGAATAAAACCAATAATCAATATATTTTACTTCAAATGGTATTGAAAACAGATTGATATATTTCCTCTGTGTTATCATCACCAACTATCGTCATAAAGCTATAAAGAATCATCATGATATAAATAGAATTCCTGTTTTTCTCTTTTTTTTAATTCTCAAATCTACTTCTATCATAAACTTGAAATTTATTTGGAGTAAAACATTTAACTTTATTACTAGACTTGCTATATGTGCTTGTACATTAATATGTTTATTTATTAGCTTTTAGAACCTATGAGAAATGAGTATATGTAATCCCTTAGAAAATAAAGTGAAAAATTATAACCAATCTTGAATATGGAATTAAACTAGGTTGCTGTTTGGAGAAAAGATACACATATCCTCACAGCATTACAAGATGGGGAAAAGGAGATAAACAGGATACCGCTGAGCACTAAATGCATCTTAGGGAGTATGAAATGTATCACTGGGGGAGGATAGAGAAAAGAGCCAAGCTAAAGTGAAAAGATATTCATAAATTGACCACTCAATAACAACTACCAGCCTCACTGCAAAAGTAAACCAAAACAAATTTCCATATTGGCAAGTGGATTTTATATTAGTTGTATCTTGGGAGTGGGAGGTATGGGAGAGAATTTTAATATTATTCAGATGTCCTCTTTGCAATTTAAGGGAGATTTTTAAAATATGTCTATCTTAGACTGAGTGTCTTCCATAATCAGTAATCCATATTTAGTATTTAGTAAGGGGATATTTTGGCATAAAAAATGTGTATTTTGTCCACACCATTTTCTTTTAAATGATGAATTTTAAAAAGACGAATTTCTTCAGACTGAAATCTCATGATTTATGGTCTGAAACACATGTCTAACTTCAAATGGAGTTTTAACTTGTAAAAAGGCCCTTTGCAGTTCTAGTTCTGCATGATATTTAAGTAGCATTTTAAAGCTATTTGTATTTTTCCACTTCACCTTTTCCAACTCATTAACATGGATAAAAGTATTTAACATAGGAACATTTATAATTCCATGCAAAAAAATGATGACCTTTTTAAACAGATTGAATTTTAAATGAATTGTCAATAGCAGAATGAACTAAATATATTAACATCTAGAGTATTGTAGAAATTAAAACTGAATTAAATCAAAACCTGTAATGCTGAACTGTTTGCCTATGGTTCCAACCTTTCGAGTAATGGAACGCTGAGAGAATTCTACAGTCAGGGTTACCCCAAGTCTCATGACTCAGCCATAAAATTTGAATTTAAGTGACTTTCTTGGTGGAGTCCATAAACTCTTTGAGATGAATTTTATTAGTAAATTTGCTATTAAAAATATAACCTTTTTATTTCCTTGGGGAAGAGAAGTACAGAACTGAAAACTTAAATTAGAACATACCAGGCTTTCAAGGTCCTTCCTTACTCTGATTCATGGTGATTTGAAAATAATCAAAATTTTAGAATAATCAAAAGTCAACCCTCCTTTTTCCATGGCAGCCTTTGGGTCTAGTGAGAACACTTAGTTAAATCTGCTGGGGTCCTGTCTCTGCCTTATTGCCTCCACTGACAACACTACCAGCCCCAAAGGACAGTGACCCTGCCTTGTTCATCTTTGTATTCCCAGCAGATAAGTACATATAGTAGGTCTCAGTAACATTAGATGAATGAACTGATAGAACTATGACTGTTCTCTGTCTTGCAACTAGGTTTGTAAGATTTTTAAATTTGGGAAATATAACTGTCTTTATAAAACAAAAGGCATAAAAACTAGCTTACCGCAGAATGTATGATGCTGGGGTAGCTTTACTAGCTTACCCCAGAATAAGAGCTCAACACCCTCTACTCTAATTAGTTCATCCAACAGAACCTGAAATTATCTGTTATAAACAAACAATATGATTGCATCTTCTGTGTTTCTTCTCAAAGAAAGATTTTCTTCAAGCGTAAAAATCTATGCTATCATAGCAACATCCAGGCCAAAGAAGCAAAAGACAGTGATTTTCAAAATCTAAAATGATTTAGAATGCAGACTTTTCTTCAAAGCATAGCACACAACTGTTTCACATCTGTATGCCGTGGTTTTATTTGTATTTTATTTTAATTCTTTAAGGTGTTCCTTAAATATTATCATGTGGAACAGTTAAATCTAATGAGAAAAGAAGCCATTGACAAACTTATTTTGATTCAAGCTTGTGTCAGAGCATTCTTGGGTTCAAGAAGATACCAAAAAATACAGGAGAAAAGGAAAGAAAGCGCTATAATCATACAGTCAGGTAATCACTCAGATCATCTCACAGTGTAACAAAGCATAATGTTACATTTAGGTATAGACACAAAAATCAAATGTTCTAGTACTTCTTATAGTCAAGCCTCCAATTCTTGTGTAGCTTTTTGTTTAATTCCAGACTGTGTTGCCTTAATACTTTCTTTATACTAAATCTAAATCAGATTGTTTTAGTGATTGGCACTTTTAATATTTGAATAAATGTTTTGTTTTAAATAATTTAATTTTAAAATATTTTGTCAAAGACTAATGAAACACAATTGACTTATTGTGCAAGATATGGCAAGTGATAAAATTAATTACAGATCTCAAGAATAATACTATTGTAACTCATAGGACAATAAGATGTTTTCTACTTTACTCCAAAGGTTACACTTGCCATAATTTTTGACAACTTGATTAAATCTTATTTTGTTAAAGGGCATCCATTTCTTTCTGTTAACTCTAGTGAAATAATATTTATAACCAAGCTTTACTTCACAAATTTTTATTAAAATGTACTAATAGACTTTGGATTTTGCTTTCTATTTTTCTATAAGAAACTAAATTTAGATAGAGCTGGGCATAGCTTGGTACAGTATCTTTCAAAATGCTTTGACTGGATACTATAGTAAAAAAATATTCATTTTACTTTGTAACATGATATACACACATACTACAAGCAATATATCCTGATATTTTCTATTCTTGTCTATTCCATTTCACTTTTAGATGATACATTTTACCTATGAAGTTAGTATTATATCATGACTAATGATTTGCAGCTTGCATTCTGAAGAACACCCATGTAGTGGGCAGAGTAGCTGACTGACACTCAAGAGATTCATGTTTCTAGTCCCAATTCTGTCAGTCAGAAATGGGTCATCATCGTCTCTTCTGGTATCTTAAGCCCTTAGCTTCTCACTAAAACATCAAAATGCAAACCTGATAATTTGGGATCTAATCCTTTATCTATAATATCAATTTCTGAAAAAGGATTTCTAATAATTTATTTGACAATCACACATATACTAATAGGAAGGGAGGCTATTTACAGTCCTTTATTCATCCCACTTAGTAAAAACATTCTGTTTTCCTGAGGAAATATTCATGTGTTTGATTATGAGATGTTGCTCTGACATGGGGAATGTTATAGAATACATACATGCTTTGTATTAACTTTCTAAATTTTTTAAAAGTCTATTCTGAATTCCAAAATATATCTGACCCCAAGGATAATTGGTCAAAATGTCCAAAACACATGGCAAAAAAAGAAATATAATTATTAACAAATTTTAAGCAAATGAGCACACTTTGCCATCAACTTTGCTCATATCTATCATTTTGGTTTCATTTTTGTATTGCTCCTAGAAGGAAAAGTTCTTTAGTTATTCTATTGCTATAGCTACCCATATACAAGAGTCTTATTAATTAATCCCATTTTATTTAATGAAGCTGTTTTATTTGGAATTTTTATTTCATTTTCCTTTTTTGACTTTTATGGTCAGAACCACTTGTTTCTATTTGTTTAAATAATATCATTTTATTTCTTATAATTAGCATTACTCTGAGCCTTTTATGTTTCAGCTGCAAGAGGACATCTTGTCAGGAAGCAAAGAAAAGAAATTGTTAACACGAAAAATACAGCAGTAACAACCATTCAGACTTACAATCAGGAATTTGACTACAAGAAAATTTTTGAAAATAAAAGGTATAATGATGTTCATTGTGACATATAGAGTCTTTCTCATACCTAGCCAGATTCCTGGTACTGACACATTAAATGTCAGTGAACACCCAGGGTCCACTTTTGTGTTCGTTATTTTATTTGGGAGTGTATTGACATCACACTGATAACCAAACTTTCCTTCTCAAGGTTTTCCTTCCTTGGCTTTCCCCAGACTGCTTTCTACTATTCTGCCCCTGATTCTGAGTGTCCTTTACTAATACCTCCTCCTCTCCCCACATTTGAATCCTCTTCCACATCTAAATGTGTCCCTGGGCCCTCTTGTTCATTCCCATAACCACTGGCCCTTAGGTCATAATCACCAACTACCCATCCTTCTGAGCTTTCATGTCTGTAATTCCAAATGCATATTAGCAAATCCACTTGAATTTTATTTATTCTGCAGGTTTTATGCTAGGCAGTGGGGGCACACCAGTACATGAAACAAAATCTTTATCCTCAAATTTCTCATAGTATTCTGGGAAAAAAATGACCAATAAACACATGACTCTAGTAAAGTGGGTTGATTCTGATATAAAAATATAAAAGTGGAGAAGTGGAAGCAAGGAGGAAGAAACCCTGCCTTGGCTGGTAGTGATTAGGGGAAGGAAAAAAAATATTTAGAGTTTTGCCTAAGGTGAAACTTGAATCGATCAAAGATGTTGTCCAATTAGTTGTTGTCCAGGAAGATAAAGATCATTCCAACCCCAACCTCAGTACCTCTCTCTTTAACATCAGAACTGGCCATGGTAAGGGTGAAAGAATGAGATGGCTTCCTTCTCTCCGACATACCCATATCTAATCTTCTCTTGCCCCTGCTGCCAATAGTGGTCTCATAGATGGTCTCATAGATGAATTCTCACCTTCTTCCCTCACCTTCACCCACACTCCTCATTTCCTTATTTGACAAACATGAATGGTTATCTGAAATGTATAGGCACTTGGCATTTTCAGTTTTTCTGTGTATTGTGAGACCTACATATATGCTCTTGTCATTGTCTACAAGGATCCAAATGATTTGCTTCTCGTTGTTACTGGCTATGAAACAGTCCAGCAACCTCAAAAAGATCACAAGACTGCCTCAGGAGCAGAAGGGTGGATATTACCTGTGATTCCTGTACTTCAGGAGTCTGAAGTACAGGAGTCTGGGAGAAATATAAACTGGTTACAAATGGAAGGGAGATGAACTAAGTTTAATTCTTCTAGAAATTACTATATGTAGAATTTAAATTATTATTTGGATTTATTATATTTAATAAGGATGTCTGATGTTCACTTAGATACTGATTTGTTACTACCTTTCTTCTGAGGATACCAGAGATTTGCTTTCAATTTAGCAGATACTTATTAAGCATCTACTGGGCATGAGATCCATCTCAGGGCACCCAAATATGGATAAGAAACTATCCCTACTAGTTTAGGATGGAGAATTTGACATTTACTTGGCTAACTGTCATAGAAAGTGGACCACAAAGTCAGACATAAAAGAAATACAAGCAAGGAGTCAAGAGAAGCTCAGAGGAAGGCAAGAAGAAGATTAGGGAGTGGAGGGGATATTGGGGAGGGGGCTGACACACACCTTTCTGGAGATCTGCAGGCTGGTGCTCTCAGACCTTTACAACTTCTGAATTCCCTTTTCCCCCAGCTACCTGTAGCTCTTGTTTTTGCTTTACCCTTCACTGACAGAGCCCTGATTTGTGACCCAGAAAACCATCTAGAAGCTAGAGAATGATCTAGTCTGCAGGCCTCTCCAGCAGGTCTCAGGGGGGATCTCCAGCCCTTCCAGGGCTGAACTCTAAAAGGCTGATCTTCAAAAGCATCATAGCACTTGGGGTTTAGGTACTTCAAGTGCTGTGCTAACCACAGGCATAGAGTGTCCTGTAGCCTGAATCCAGGCATGTAACTGTTGTGAGAATTTCAGCAGTGTACAGCAAGATGTCACCAATAAAAAGCGTTTAGAGTATCAAAAAAACTTATAAATGAATTTTTTGGGATGTAGTCAGAAACTGCATGTATATCTTCTCTCATTAGTTGTCTTTTGAGTAAAATAGGCATTCTTTGGAGGAGATGTATTATGGAGGAATTCAAAACACTGACATAGCCATTTATCAAAACTGTGGGGATATTTTGTTCCCTACCTAGTTTTCTGACCGATCTGACAGGAATCTGTTATGCCACCTGTATGAGCTTAGGGATGGCATAGTAGGCCTAGGAGTGGCCAGTAGAACAAAGAAAACGGTGTCTGAGTAGATTTTCCAGTTTTGACTCAAAGAAGAGTCCTTCTTTGCAAACAGATTCAGAAAAACTCAAACTCTCACATGGGTTTCCTGGCAAAGATGAAAAGTTTTAGGCTAAAGCCCCCTAAGTAGTAGGGAGAAGTGTTAGCATTTCAAGTGTCAGGTTATGACATTTTGATTCTACCTTAACACCTTTTTCTTGGCTGTGTTGCTCTTGTAAGGGTTTTGTCCCTGGCCAAAAAAAAGCATAAAGAAGACCTTATCTCCAAGTTAAAGGGAAATTATTTTGGAAGTATATTGGCAAAGTAACAATTTTGAAATTTTGGCCAACATATTACAAGATCATGAACTATAGCAAGGACATTGCTTTTCCTTTAATTTTACAAGATAGTTCCTGTGATCAGCAAACTTAGTGCTTATTAAAGTATAGTATGTCAGTGTAGTGAACATATTCTTCTTACTGATCTCAAAAGGAGGTATATTTTCCACAACATCTCATCACTTTTTTTTGAAAAGGATATTTTGAAAAGATTAAATTCCTAGAATTTTGATATATCATGAAATGAAAAAATGGTTCTTCATATGCCAGAATATTTCTTATTCTAAGTAGAATCTGGTTTTCTCACTATTTGAGTAACCATTGCAGTTCTCACCAAAGAGAACATTTTGAGAAGTACTTGATTAACATGAAATGATACATTTTTATTTTGAGTTTTCTTCGTTTCATTTGCCTTTTTCTCACCATTATGTAGCATGTAGCTACTGCCAAAAAATAAACTCTACTTTAGTACCATATATTCAGGTATAATCTGTTTTACACAGGGAATCTTTTGTGAAGAAACAAACAGAAAATGCAGTCTCTACTAATGAAAAAGTCAATTCAGCTCCAAATAATAAAGGGAATACATCTGTAGTGAAGACTTCTACTTTCAAAACTGAAGTGGAAGCCACTAGCGCTGTTGAGAGTAACAACAGAGGATATCACACTCTGAAAAAAATGAATAATGTGTGTGGGGAAGAGGCTAATCAAGAATTGAACTTTGTAGGGGACCCTTGGGCAGAAGAAAGCCCTAAACAGAAATCTATCAAAGACCTGGAAGACAACAGTAAGCTAAGGAAAGTGGAGAAAGAAGAGACTGTGATCCAGAATTATTATCAGAGGTACACAGAGGAAAGGATTTTTGAAGAATCAAAAGCAGCATATCTAGACAGAAAGGGCATATCAGAAAAGCCAAGCTACCCAGGGCTTTGGTTAGCTGAGAATGAAACTTCTTTTAAAAAAACTTTGGAACCTAATCTTAGCCAAAGGTCAGTTTATCAAAATGCAAATGGTAAGGAAAAAGAAAAGAAGACATCTGTAGTTACCCAGAATGCACCGATATGCAGCCAGGAGAGAGGCCATCTGAGGCATGGGACAATCAAAGAGAGGCAAACTGAACCAGTAGTACAGACCCAGGAAGAAGAAGATAAAGCAGCAGTGTTCATTCAGAGCAAATACCGGGGTTACAAGAGAAGGCAGCAGTTAAGGGAAGATGGGGTGTCTTCTTCTTTTGAGAATCAGAAGATCGTTACAACACCAGCAGAAGTAACAAGAAACACTCCCAGTTTGTATTCCTACCCCACAAAACATGAAGAAACCTATAATATTAAGATGATGGATAACAAAGACACAAAAGCAATTTCAGAAAAGGAAGCATGTGATTTAGCAATTTTTTCAAAACAGGTATGTGTATAAACAGATTTCTTTACTAATAAAACTATCAGATCTATAAAATAACAATTAAACTAATAGTTAATAACTGTAGATTGTTTCATCTGTGGTTTGTGAGACTACAAACTGTTTTAATAAACTATCTCAAGGATTGTGCTATTCAAACATCCATGAACTTTTCACCTACTTTACTATAATAAAAATCATATAAAGTGTAAAATATGATAGAAACTTTGTGTAGTGAAAGATACTAGAGACAGGTTTATACTGCATACTAAAATGCTGAGAATCGACAGTGCAAAGTTTGATGTTCCTGTGAGTGTTTGATCAGAGCTCATAGAAAAATTTTTTAAAGTTTCTAAATCTCTTAAAGTCTATGCTTTCTCCTTTCCTCAAATTTGAGAAGACATAATTAGGCATCAAGTTTAGCTCTGTAGCCATACTGAGTCAAATATACATTGAAGATGAAAGTTTGCATGCTACATCATGACAGTGAGCAGTAATGGACAATAAGGAATCACAAAGCAGAACCACAGAGAAAAACTCCCTTTTGGAGGACATCTCGTGCTGGTAGTAGGCATGTTTCAGCTGTTTCTAGAGGGGGCATAGGAGGCAGCAGGTTTTAGGGCTTCTGATGATATATACATGCACCTCTGATAAATTAGTTCTGTGGACAGGTCACAGGAACCAGCTCCTGAAAAATGCCAATTCCAGTTCCTCCTTTCCCTTTCTAGGTATTTGACCTTAAGAAAATCACTTTATGTTTCAGTACTGTTATTTCCTACTGCATAAAGTGATGACTTTTAACTAGGCAACCTCTAAAATACATGAACTGCCAGGGTATCCAATGAAGAAATATCATAATGGTTAATTCAAAGAAGGATCGTCTAACACTCCTAAGCTCTGCTTTTTGTCTCTGATGGTGACTGAGCCTATGAGAAAGCACACCAACTGCTCTTAGACTCCTCCATACTGCTAGAGGTGTGGCCCAGACATCTCCAACTTCCAACTATCAGTAGAGATCTACCATTGATTAATTTACCTAGCCCCTTCCTGTTCTATTTTTTTAAGCACATGGAAATAGTGAGTTTAATGTACATGTGATCCTTCCTTTCCCTGGTGCACAGATATTCTAATTCCAAAGACCAAATCAGGGATTAGAACCCAGATCCACTATGCAACAGAGACACTAAGGAGATGTAGAATTACCAAGCCACGCACCTAGAGCTGGCCAATAACCCTATGGGAGTAGATTCAACACTCCATAGAGACAAAGCTAGAGGCAGAGAAGTAGGAGCCCTACATTCAACCTATCAGGACAGTCATGTTATCAGAGCTGAGATGCAGACAAGACAAAGGCAGAGGAGCAGAGTAGAAAGAGAGGGCCCAGGAGAGAGTAGCCCTGAAGTCAGGCTAAGAAGACTGGAAAGGAAGGGAAGGAGCAGCAAAAGGAGGTCCACAGGGTAGAAGCAGAAAGGCAAACACAGCAGAGTGGCAGAAACAAAAAGCCAGATCCTAGGAACCCTGAAGAGGAGTTGATCAGGATAGAATTCTGCACATAACCCAACATGTTTGGCAGTGTTTAGTGAAAAATGGGGGGTGGGCAAGTAACTCAAAGGTGAGGTTGTGTCAGATGAGGACTTTATTAGACCTTGTCTCAAGAGTCAGGGTGGGCTCTGGAGAGAAACATGAGAGTGCCAGAAGTGCTGGTAAGGAATTTATCAGCTCCCAGTGTATCTGCAAAGCTACCTGAATGCTTTTCCTTGCTTTAATCTGACACATGGCCTTCTTTTTAGATATCAAAGTTATCTGAAGAATATTTCATTCTGCAGAAAAAATTGAATGAAATGGTTTTGTCACAACAACTGAAGCCACTTTATCTGGGTGTCTCTCCCCATAAGCCAATTAATACACGGGTTTCTTCTCAGCAGTGCCTCGCAGGTAAAAAATAATCAGTAGTTAGAACTTCCTGCAAAGGAAGAAAATTCCTGATACGTTATTATTTATTAGTGTTCCACCTTTATTCTATAGCAGATCTGAAGTGACTATGTTCTGTCTTGGAGAGAACCTTTATTCCATTTCATCTGTTATAAACAAATACAAATTTTTTTTGGAATGTTTCTACCTACCTCCTACCTTCTCTGACTTTATTCTCCTCCTCTTTTTATTTTTATCTTTTTTCCCCTCATATACACTTTAACTAGAACTTGGCATATGACACCAAAATGGAATAAAAAAGGGTGGGCTAAGGTGCTGGTTTGGTAAGAAAGAGCAAACAAGTGAAATATATCTATTCCTTTTGTCAATGTCTGCAATCTTGAGTATAGAGTGTGGAAGATACAAAACACCAATACGTAAGAAATATGACTATTATATTTTCTTCTAATCAACCTCAGTTACACTCTGTCCCCATCACACTAAATTTGGGGGAAAATTCAATCTCAGTCATTTTTAGACTTCCCTTCCCCAGGGCTGTGCAAAAATCCTAAGGCCTTATGCACCTCCGAAGGATCAGGTAGAGCCTGTTGTCACTGGTCATTTGCCCATGAAGTTACCATTGAGACACTCATCATTCCAGCTGGCCTCCATGACCCCTTCAAGTTGGGGAGGCCCTGCTGCTCCTACCCCCTGCAGACGGAACCTGGACACTGGCGAGTCTGAAGTCTTAACTTGTCCACACCCCCTCCAGGTGGCCATTCTGTTTGTAGTCTCATTACTTCCCCCAGATGTTGTCACTAAAAGGTTCAGGAGTCCCACAGCTCAAAGCCCTGTTGACTCTGCCTCCTAGTAATCTGCATTTATTTCACCTTGCTTTCTTGGAGACCCTCCATTCTCTCACTACCCCCCCCCCAGGATGCCTGACATCATCTCTGCAGTGACTTTGGCTCTTAACCAAAGACAGAAGAACTGCTGGCCTCATGAAGCTTCTGATCTCTTCCCTCAAAAATCTCTGACACAGAAAAATACTAAGATGAACTTGGCTATTTGCCTGATATGGGAGGAAGGAGAAATAGCTTAAAGGTTCAGTCAATTATTCTGCCACATTGTTTTCAAGTCAAGAACTGTAGTGAAGCTGTCCACAAAAGGTTTTACAGTGCCCTTCACCCCTGCTGTCATCCTGCTCTCTGGCTCTAGCCTAGAGCCTCTTGTGAAGAAGAGAGCCTAGCAAGTCAGAGCCCAGAGGCATATTCCATTAGTTGCTGCAATGGCCTGTGCCGAGGGAGCATGCTGGTGGGGCCAGAGGATGGGGAAAGCAGGGACTTCAGGTTCCTTTTTGGTCACATAAGTGGCAGCACTGGTGAGTGTGGGACAGGAAGGTGCAGATGGTGTGGGGAAGTAAGAAAAGTCAGGACGTTTGCCCCAGTCCACAGCCAAAGAGGAGAGGTACTGGGGTTGGGAGGGGCACTGCCAGGGCCTTCACTTTTGAACATCTCAGAGACTTAAAATGGGCCTGGGAAGTGGCAGAATTTTATTAGAAACTCAAATTAGTTCACTATATTCTTGAATCTTCTATTGTTTTGTTTTTGATTTTTGTTTTTTAATGGACCTAAGAAGAATATCAGAAACTAATTCTTAGCTTGTGTGGAGAAGATTGTAACTCAGAAATATTTCTTTAACCCTTCAGGTTTAGAGAGAAGATCTTTTTGTTCTCTGTATAGGAATATTCTACTACACTTGTTTAAGACTAAGTTGGCGAACATCTAAATTGTCTCATGTCCTTAAAAATAGCAGAGAAAATGCCTGGGAGAGGACCTGATGTGGCTTAAAGACACAGAGGGGTCTGGGTGGACCTAACAACACAGAAGTAAGAGCAAGGGAGGACATTGGGAGATGCCGTCCAGCGACCATAGACTAGCCAGGACAAGTAAGGAGCAGATGCCAGTGATTAGCCAAGAATGGCAGCAGAAACAATGGCCTCTCCCTATTAATGCCATGAAGCTGGAGAAGTCCCCTAATCCCAGCTCCTAACTTAGATGGTGGTGGGGAGGAGAGGGTCCAAAACCTAAAATGAGTAAGTCCACTAAGAAGACACTAAGAACTTTGAAGGCAACTGAGTTCAACTAGAATTTCTTAGAAATAATTTAATGCTAGAAAGTAGAAATGAGTTCTAAGAGGTAGAAATTAAGTCTAGTTTTAGGAAAATTAAGTTATATATTTTTACGCCTGAATTGTTTCCTATTCTTTAACAATACTTGCTGAATTATTTGGATGTTATTTAAATATCAGAATAGGAACAGATGGAAAGGTAGATGCAAATAATCATTGGGCTACTTTTAGAGAAATTCATCCCCAATATTTGTGTCTATAATCTATGTTCATACATTTTGACAATTTATGTTTTTTAAAAAAATCTTTGAATGGCTTATAGCTTATAAAAATTCATATACTTCAAAGAATTCAAACTGAGGTCATGAATCGGGCCAAATATTGCTTGGTCCATGTTTAATCACTGCAGGCAACTGAGTTTAACTAGAATTTCTTAGAAATAATTTCTAAGATCCATGATTGTATCTTTGGTTATGCTGCTTTAGGCAAGCCCCATCCTAAATTTCAGACTGTAGTTTTTGTTTTTTGCTTTTTTAATAAGATAGCCTATGTATGCCAATCTCCTGACCACATTTAAACCAAGGCTTCTTGCCACCAGTTTCATATTCCTCCAGTTCTAGTGATTTTTCCACAGTTTTCATTATACAGTTTACAGTCATCACCAATTTCACATGGGAATTCAGGTGCACACTGTTGGAGGGAGTAGATTAACAGTACCACAGTGTGCATTTACATGTTATTTCATGCATATTAGTTTTTGTCTTTCTTAATAGATTCTCAACCCTTTGCAAGCTGGATCATGTAATGCCCTACACACTCATTTATCCACCACACAATAGACATTCAATAACTGCTTAATAATTAAGTGAAAAGATGCTTAATTTCTTTCAAACATAGTAGAGCTAAGTATTGTGGTCGATAGAGTAAGGATTTTAAAGTTTGGTTTTTATCAAAGCAAAGGGTGTAATGCTGCATTCTTTAAATGTTTATTCATTTTTATAATTGTCTGCTTTTAAACTCCTGTCAGAAAAAAAGGTCTTATCATAAGTAGATGTCCTGTCTCCTTAATCAAAATTGCTAACCACAGAGTTTAGAACTTTGCCTTGCAAGTAGCTGCCCTCGCCTGCAGAGGAACAATGCTGGCAGATTTAGCTGATGTGCTGAATTTCGATAGGCTACCACTACACTGTTGTCCTTTATGACAAACCATGCCTCCCCAAGAGATATTTCATTTGGGAAACAAAAATCAAGCTCATTTACAAATAATGCTGTTATTTAAATAGCCTAAGGACCATCTAAACTTTTATCATATGCCTCTCAAAACTCTGCAGCCATCTTCTAATAATTGCTACGTACAAGAACTTGGTAAGTCTCAGATGGATTATGTAAAGTGGCCTGGAAAAGCTTCTCACCTATTCTAAAATAAACAAAAAGCCCTAGACAATTCAATTTGTCAAATAAATCATAACAAACAGCAATCTAATTTTATAAGGAACTCTTTCTGAGATATATTTTTAAATGTGCAAAAGTGCCAAGAGTAAAATAATGTCCAAATGAAAGCTGACAAGCTAATTATGAAGTTTAAAAATAAAATAAAATAAATACATAAACTACTTATCTGTGTTAATTGTTATAAATTGAAACAAATATGAGCTAACTACATCTATATTTTCATTGAGAGAAATACAGTATAGGGTATATGTAACTAGAGCATGGTTGTTTGATCATAGATCCTAATAAATGCTGCTGTATTCATAAATATGCAGTGACATCACCAGCATTGCATTATTTCTCTCTGTAAAGTGCTCCTTTTGGGGGGATGTTTCTTTTTATTATGGCACACCTGGCAATTTGTGTTGACTATGGTGAAGAGGAAAAAAAGATTAATTATAGTACAAATAAACCCTGGTAACATAGAAGCATATTCTCTTTCTCATTTTGCAATGACTATTCAACAGGCTATAATTTTTTAATGGGCTGCAAGGTTAAAAATAAGGATGCTAAAAAATATTTTTTGCTTCATTTACATAATATCATCAGTAAATTCAATACTAAATTAAAGCAATCCCTTACCATTCACACATACAGTTGATCTAACGAAAGTGCTTTTATGTTACTTTCAGAGGAAAAATAGCAACTTTCTATTTATTTTTAAATTTTATGTCTTTTAGATTCATACAGTAATCCTAATATCTTCAGTTATAATGGTGCAGAGTTGATACACTTTAGTTTTTTAGGTATCCCTATCATTTTACCATTTTATGCTGGTACCTAGAAAGGCATTTTGCAAACTATCTAAGAATACATCTCTTCATGTATCTATAAACACACTTACATGCATGTGAAAGTCAGGTAATTGAAATAATGTTGGCTTATATATTTTACAGGAATGTTTTTCAGTAAAAGTAGAAACTAAAGAGATTTCAGAAGTTTATTGCTTCCTACCCAACATACCTCTGGTGAACATGCATCTTCCTATGTTTATTTGCTACTCTTCTTTCTTCATAAGAAGTAATACTAATTCCCCAAAACTCTTATAAAAACAACTTTCAATGCCCAAAAAGAAATGATTTTATTCACAGCCTTACAATTCAGTGAGAATCATTTATTTAGCATTTTAATTATGTTAAATACTAATTATATAAAAGCAGTTTGCTTTACATAAATTTACACTATAAAATATAGATTCTGACAAGTTAATTGAATTTGTCCAGATAAAACACTAAGCTCTAGATGGAAACAGATACGTTTTCTGCATCCAAATTATTTATCCTCATCTCATAATTTTTATCTGTTCTAAGCTACAATTAGCATGGAAGCAAAAAGCGATGAACAATACTTCCTCCCAACTTTCCACTAAATATTTGCTAAAAATGCAAGCACACACATGACCAACATCAACAACACTAGAAACTGAGTTTTTAAAAAATTTATTGAACACCATATTACTCAGCTATACAAGATCAATTCAAAGGGAAATTGTATAGTCTATTTAGTATAATAATATGGCAAATAATATAAATTCATATATAGTATGTTTACAACTTTATATCACTAGAGAAAATGTCATTTTTTAAAAATACCGAGTGTATATATACATGTATATTTTAATTGTTCTTATAATTAGACATATGGTACCAGTCTATAAATGCCCCCAAACTAGAATTGAAGCAGGTTATGTTTTTCTGACCATGATGCAATTGAGAAATAAGTGAAAAAACAAATTTGCAAATTACAAATCAATAGATAATTCAAAGTAAAGAAATTATAATTGGAGTTATAAATTATTTCAAGAGAATAAAAGTAAAAATAGTTACATATAAAGGATATGAATGGGAAGCAGCCAGATTTCTGTTTTCATTATTAATAAAGAGGAAATAAATGAAAAAAGGATATAAATTAAGAAATGCTTTTAAAGAAGGGAAAATATTCAATCCCAGGAAAAATAGGAAATAATGATGACAAGACAAATATACAGTTGTCTAAATTAACTAAATTTTTTAAAAAATAAGACAACAAAATAGACAAATTCTTGACATTATTTTTGAAAGCTACAAGAATAGAAATAAGAACAATGCTACAACTAAAGTTGAAAACACTAAAATATTGGTATTCATTTATGAATGCAAGCAATTTTATAATTTGGGCATGAAGTTTAAATATGGAAAAGAGAAAATGCAGCAGGTCCTCCAATATGATCATTTTGTTCAATATCATTAAAATGTTGATGAGAAAAAAAATCAATTTCCCGCCAAGGCCCCTGTATCAAGTTTTGCAGTTTACCTATGTCCTGTATGGGTTTTCTCTAGTCACTTCAGTTTCTTTCCACAAACCAAAGATGTGCATGTTAGGCGAATTGACATGTCTACATGGTTCTTGTATGAGTGAATGTAGATGCTGATGTGAGTGGGGCCGCAATAGGATGGCATCTTATCCAGAGATAGGTCCTACCTGGAGACCCTCAGCTGCCAGGATAGGCTTGGCCACCCATGACCTCAAGCTGGAATAATTGGGTAATTAATTACTTGTTTTTATTACTCTTTCTTAGATGTAGATATAGCTAACATTTATTTTAGTATTTAATATTTGATATGTTTTAGTCTTTACTTAGAAGTTTTATGATGTTTGGGGGACCATAAATATGCCATAGGAACTTAACTAATTTACATGTATGTCAATTAACCTATGGTAAAATTAGTTTCATTATATGTCATTGTGCTTAAAGTTGCAGTTTTCAAAAACATGTTGACATCATTAAGTAAGGACCTACTGTATGATTATATGTCTGTTCAAAGAATGGCCTCCAACAAAGTTTCCAAGACTCATACTATTTTAGGCAAATGCATTCAAACATTCATGGAACAGTTAGATCTCACACTATGTGTGTTCTGCTTGAGAAAAAGAGAAAACTATAGAAATTTACTTATATTATGAAGTTCATCTATCCCAGAACAAAAGTCTGACAAATAACTTTTCACAAAAGCTATGAATCAATCTCAGCTATGAATTTAGAGGTAAAACTGAGTATGGTACTAGCTAATGGAATGCAAGATTAAAATGACTGTCCAAATAATACAAATAATACATGTTAATACAACATCGTATCAAAAGGTCAAAAGAAAAAAGTCATCTTGATAAATACTCAAATTGTTTTCAATAAAATCCAACACTCAGTACTGATAAATGTAAAACTCTTACTAAATTAAAAATAGAAAGTTTTTTAACAATATGAATAATTTATTTTTTGAACTCATTGTCAATATTCTAATTAATTATAAAACATTGGAAGCAATTTCATTAAAAAGCAAGATTAAAATAAGAATGCTAGTAACACTTTTTTATGTTATTTGGAAATTGCTAGCTAATGCAATAAGATAGCTATGAGAAGTTTCTAAAAGTTATAACTTAAGAGAAGATAGGATTGTAGGAGTATTCCTAGGTAACATGAATTTCACATTTAAAAATGCAAAAAGTAAGCCAAAATAATAATTAGTACTAGCAATAGAATTCAGTAATGATATATAAATACACAGATATTGTTTCCTATAAAAATTTATAGTGGAAAAAGAGCTTACTGGAAGTAATGGCAAAAAATAATAATAATACCTCGAAATAGCTTTCAAGAAAACCACAAGGAAACAAAAGAAGAGATGCATAATGGAATCACACATTGTGTTTCTGAATTGGAGATAAGATACTGTAAACATTACCATTCTAAAATTACTTTCTGTTTTTAAAAAATTGCATTCAAAATCTCTATGAGATTTTCTTTGGAACTCAAGAAAATGTACCTAAAGATCATTTGTAAATTTTAGGGGAAAAAAATAGCTATACATAAAAATGATTTTATTAGATAGTAAAATGAATAATGTAATGCTATAATAATTAAAACCATATATCTTTGTTATAAAAATCAGTCACAGATTAATGGAACAGAATAGCCCCAAAATTGACTGGGGTACTTATAAAAACCTGTCAGTTACAAAAAGATACATCACAAATCAATAAGAAATAGATAGATAATGCTTAAAATTTTTGTGATTTGAGAAGAAGAAATATGATAGACTCTTAACTTGTGCTGAATACCCAGATATTTTCCAAACACATTAATCATTTAAGTGTAATTATAAACAAACAAACCAAAAGAAATCAGATGCTGTGAACCGAGTTTTCAAAAATCTCTGCAAAGAAAAGGACAAAGCGTAAGAAGTAATAAGAGGAGTTACAAAGAAGAACTGAAAGGTTTAGATTTCTTAAGCATTACAGCCTTCTAGAAATTTATTTAAAATGATGAAAAAATTCATCAAGGCATCATTAAAAGTTCAAGAGTGGAAGACAAACTGGTTAAGATATCTAGAACAAACGTGAAGTTATCCTGTTTAATGTAGAACGAGCTTTTATGAATTTCTAGGAAAAACATTAATACTACCAATTGGAAAATGGGCACAAGACACTAATTTATTTACAAAAGAAAAATATGCAGATGGAATATAAGGATATGTATGACCATTCTAGGAATAAAAAATATATTTAAATTATAACAGGTTACCTTTTTTTACTTATGAAAATGGCAAATATGAAAAAATTTTAAGAGTAAAGAGAATGTGCTTATCCTATTATTACCAAAAATATAGTAAGATGATAAACAGTTAACATTTTGAAAAATGATTTGGCAATATGTCACAAAAAACCCTCTGAAATAGTTTATATCATCGACCCAGTATGCCCACTTATGAGAACATAGCCTAAGGAAATAATCAGAGCTGAAAAAAAATTTATGTACATGGCAAGAAATAAAATGGAACAATAAGAGAATGATTAATAAGTAGTGACACATTCATATATGGAATATTAACAGCCTTTAAAATTCATTTTTCAAACAATAACCTTAGCAAACTGCTAGCTAATCTAACTACAGAATAAAATATTACAGAATTAGAATTGTAATACTGTAAGTAAGTCAGCTTAATCTTCTCATACATGAGGTAGTTCATTAACAACAAGAGCACCTACACATAGAGCTCTAGAACTGAGTGACTAGTTGAGTGAGAACAAGATGCTCATTCTTCACTAGAGTAGATATGTCCCTTCTATATAAAATTAACTTGACTTCACTTCTATATAAAATTAAGAATTTGAATAATATTATTGCAACTTGATATGAGCTTTCACATACAGGTGTGATAAGACAAGAGATTCATCTCTAGAAATGTGATCTTTGCTGCCACACTGTCTCAAGCTATTGAAAGCTAAGCTTGCTTAATATCTCCTCCAACTAGCTTGTAACCAGACATGCTCTAATAATGAATAATGACTCTTTAAAAATATTGATATATTATGTTTCATCTTGATAGGCCAAAAACTCTGTTATCTATGTGCTATGAAGTATGAGCAGAGGGCAAGAAAAAACTAAATAGTGTGTGTTTAAAATCAGAGAATGCTTTTCAACTTTGTGTTTTTATAGGGTCAATCTAAGAAAATGACTAGAAGCAGTAAATAAATAATTGTTTAAAGTTTGACTCTTTAGGAAAAATTAACATACATTTTTACCTCAGGCTATATATCTAAATATTTTTTCAGACAAATTAAGATCCACATTATTTTGAAAAAAATTAGCCAAGAGGTAATTATGGGTCTTAGATGCGACCTCTGAGTTTTCCTTAATCTCTAGGCAAGTGAACATGTATTTTTGTTGTTTGACTATGGAAGGTCAGACACAGAAGACTTACTCACATTGTTCCACATGACAGCTCACTGTCCCCAACAAAGATGGCATTCTCAAGACATTATTGGCATCATCATGTGCATTCTCACGTGTATCTGTGATGGTGCCCAATTTTGCAAACTGTTCACATATATACAAGGTGGATGAGAGAAAAGTGTAATCTAACTCCAAGGGCTAGAACAAAACTAGCCTTTGAGGATTCCAATCCATGACCTCAGCACAAGGGAGATGACAGAAGTAGATGGCAGATATGATCATGTCCAAGAGACCAGTGATGCAGAGGGCGTATCTCTGTTCTCACTCCCAAAACAGGCTGCTTTGTCCTCCTTTTTTTTCCTGCCATAACTGGGAAGAGATATGAAAGATAGGCTGGGGCAGCTCCTTACCTAAACCTAAGATTGTAATTGAAAATCTAAAAGTTTAGGGTTTTTTTGATTTTGTTTTTGTTTTTGTTTTTTTGTTTGGTTGGTTTCTTTGGGTTGGAGACTCACTCTGTCGCCCAGAATGGAGTGCAGTGGCCGCTCCCGGCCACCGCAGCCTCGACCTGCTGGGCTCCGGCGATCCTTCCGCCTCAGCCTTCTAAGTAGCAGGAATTACAGTCATGCGCTACCACGCCTGGCTGATTTTTTGATTTATGGTAGAGATGAGGTCTCACTGTCCAGGCGGGTCTCGAACGCACGGGCTCAGGCAATCCACTCACCTCAGCCTCCCAAAGGCGCAGGATTACAGGCTGACCCACCGAGCCTGTAAAGTTCAGTTTTTAAGGCTCTGGGTTTTGATGCAAAGTACCCAAATCAAAGAGTGGCCAAAAGCTAAAAGCCCATGACCTACAGGATAGGTACAAGTGTAAGCTGGCCCTGGGACATCAATATTTAGTTTGCAGGGAAAAAAAGCAAAAGGACTGGGTTGTGCAGTTCAGAATGGAATTGGAGGCTGGTAGTTGCCTCTTGATAAGATCAAAGACTGAGTCAGATTCCTTAAGTTCTAAGAATGTTCAGAGGAAGACAAGCACCCATCCTCAATTCACCCCAGGTAAACTCACGAGAACACAGAGACCACAGAGTAGAAGCAAGAAGTCAAATCCAGAGCAAGCATGAGAATTAAGGGCTCACGTTTGTAATCCCAGCTACATGGGAAGCTGAGACAAGAGGAACGTTTGAGCCCAGGAGTCTGAGACCAACATGGGCAACACAGCAAGACCCTGTATCATAAAAAAGAGAAAGAGAGAGAAATGAACATGCCTCTAGGAGCTAAAGGAGGGAGTGGTGCAAGGCAGAGGACTATTTCAGAACTGTGCTGTCCACCACAAGCTCAGAACCTGTGTACAGTTTTCTTTAAGTTGGGAGCCAGTGCCAGATTGGCCAGCGTGGTTGAAGAGCAGATGAGGTGAATGGAAGAAGCAGCCGCTTCCAAAAGGCAGGTTGGAACCATAACTAGGGTGAATCTGCCTTTAACATGCCCCAGTGAAGATTCTTCCCATCTAAGATTGCCTGGAGGTCAATATTAATACATTGCTTGAAGGTCACAGACTGTCAAGAGGAAATGGAAATTTACAAAAAACAAAGAATTCATTTCTTAAAGAAAGAATTACAGTAACAAGTGGATTTCTGCTAATATCTGACAGAAATGTGATGCTTCTCTAAATTATATGCTGCATATATACTTAAGTAAAATAGTGTCATTATCATTAAGATAAAAGAATAATACTGAAATTTAATTTTCTAAAGCAAATACTGGCAATGTTTAAATCTATCTTCTTTCTTCTAAATGCAAAAATGTTGAGGTGTTAGGCAATTCGTTATCCAAAAAAAAGATGCATTTCTGGTAAATTAAAATACAATGAAATTATTACCAGAACTACAGTATAAATAAATATCTTACCTTCTGTCTATTTAATACAGCAATAACCTCTAGAAGCTAATATTTATCATGCACTTACACAAAATAGTCATAAACGTAATTATGCTAGTACCAACATTGATATGCTGCTGATAATTTGTGATTATAAATGTTTATGTCACTTTTGTAATTAAGGGGTTAGGATGATGTTAGAAGACAGCGTTTGCATTCCTCCAAAGGAACAAAAATTCACAGACCCATTAGAGGGCAAATAAACGTACGCCTCTCTGAAATATTTTTAGCTAATAAACTCATGGGAAGTTTGCTCTTAAGAAAAAAATAATCTGAAGGAATTTAACCTAAGCAATCAGACTCTGTTGAATACAATACATTCACTGTAATTTTCATTTATTGGCTGCCCACTTTGCATGGCAATATCCTAAGTACAGCAGTCTTTAAAAATATCCAGGCCTCTACTTTAGATTATCTGGGTGAAGAAAAAGAGTCAATAAACTAAGTCTAAGATTAGATTTTCAAAATTCTGAAAATTCAATGCATTTTGACTTTTTAAATCTCTATAATAAACACAAACCCACATGCATATTTATAATTTTACATGAATGTAACCATGCCATACATTCTAAGATTCTATTTAATGCAGAGGTATTTTTGTTGCCTTTTTCTCTTTTTCTCTTGTTTTCTTCCCTGTTTCCCCTCCAAATCCATATTACTCACCCCCTGAGAGGACTCATTATAAAATGAATTATTTCATATATTTTATACATAAAATATATGCACATATACATATATAACTTAGAGAAATTTTTATCATTGTTTTATATAAATAGGATCATCATGTAAACACTAAATCAGCTTACTTTTGTCACTTAATATCTTGGCAGAAATTCTTGCACATCAACTAGAATAGCTATAATTTATTGTTTTTAATGTCTACATAATAGTCTATTTATGAATCACCATAATTGTATAACTTCTTCCCTATTGTTAGATATTCCCTTTGTTTCTGTTTTTTGCTGCTATGAAAAATATTGCAGTAAATATCTTTGTAAATGTTCTTGTATATTGGGATTTTAATTTCATGAGATAAATCCCTAGTGATAAGATTATTAAGTTAAAAAGAATTTTTAGTTTTGATAGATTGCCTTCCTAGAAGTTTCTTACAATTGACATTTTCTTCAACATTTTGTGAGACTGTACTTGTCTGGATATCCTGTGTTATCCTTCTTTTTAGTTTTTGCTAATATGTCTGAAAAAAATGATATCTTATTATTATTTTAATTTATATTCTATTGTCTGCTGGTAAACTCAGGTGACTTCACATGCTTATTTGCTTTTTGAATTTGTTCATCTTGAGCTTCCTACTTTGGCCCATTTTTCTGTTGGTCTATATTTTTGTAGTCATTTGTTAGCACTGTTTGCATATTAAAAATATCAACCCTTTGTTATCTGTGTTGTAAAGATAGCCTTCCAAGTCTATCATGTGTCTTTTGACTTTGCTGTCATAAAAGGCTTTTACTTATTTTTTTTTTTTTTTGAGTTGGAATCTCACTCTGTCGCCCAGACTGGAGTGCAGTGGCCACTCCTGGCCACCGCAGCCTCAACCTGCTGGGCTCCGGCGATCCTTCCACCTCAGCCTTCCGAGCAGCCAGAATTACAGGCGCGTACTACCACGCCCGGCTAATTTTTTGATTTATTGTAGAGATGAGGTCTTGCCTGCCCAGCCAGGTCTCGAACCCTCGGGCTCAGGCAATCCACTCACCTCAGCCTCCCAAAGGCGCAGGATTACAGGCTGAGCCACCAAGCCCGGCTTGCTTATTTTTTAATAGAAAGACATGTCTACCTTTTTATGACTTTTATGATTAAAATATTTCTATCCCTAGGTTGTTCATGAATTTTCCTGGACTTTCTTTCAAGAGTTTTATTAGTTCTTTCATTGACATTTATCTTAAAGCATCAGGAATTTATTTTTATATGTGGTGACAATAATGATCCAGAAAACAAATTATTATGTATTTACTATTTACTCAACTCTGTGTCTCTAAGCTGTAAAGCAGTCAAACCTCTTAACATCTCTAAACATCTACCACATGTAGGCAACAAGTGAAATGGCAGGAAGACATCAAAACCTAAGTCATGATCCCCATCATCCAGAAACTTCTGGTTTCACTATTTTTTTAAAAAATCACAGGTTTAATAAAAAGCAAGTGGCAAGAAGTTTGAGATTGGGTTTTATATTAGCTTTCCAGGGCTGCCATAAAAAAGTATACTACTAACTGGGTGGCTTAAACAACAGAAATTTATTTCCTCACAATTATGGAGTCCAGAACTCCAAGATCAAGGTGTCTGCAGGGTTTATTTCCACTGAGACCTCTTTACTTGGCTTGTGGATGGCTGTTTTCACTCTCTGTCTTCACATTGCCTTCCATTTGTGTATATCTATCCTCATTTCCTCTGCTTATATGGACACCAGTCATATTGGATTAGGGTCCACCCTAATGACCTCATTTTAATGTAATTAACCCTTTAAAGACCCTATTTCCAAATACAGTCAAATTCTGAGGTACTAGGGATTAAGACTTCAACATGTGAATTTTGAGGAGACAAATTTAGCTTATTACAGATTTCAAGTTGTTTGGACAACCAGCACATGCCATTGGTGTTCAATGACAGAGAGATCATTGGGAAGTCAGTGAAAGCTTCCAGAAAGAGATAGAACTGAAGATGGGCATTGAAGGATGCTTGCAATTTCAGTGAAACTGTTAAAAGTTTTTCTAGGAGAAGGTGAGAATAAGCAAAGTTATGGCTATAAACATGGTGAGTCAGGACTCCAGTGAGGTAACTGTATTAACTAGAGGAGATAGTTCATGTGGGGAAAAGTAAAAGATAAAATTGGAAACTGGATCCCGGTGAAGTTTAAGCTTTGATGAAGAAGGAAAAAAGAGGCATCATAAATTTTTGAAAAATAAAATTTCATAATTAAAGTGATATTTAAGGAAGGAAAATCTGGTTTTCATTTTTTAGATAAAGCCTGGAGACCGGTTAAGACTCTGACACAGTTGTTAAATGAGTTATTTAGCCCAGAGTGGTGACAATGGCAAACAAGAAGAAATGATGGATGAATATTAGACATTTCAAAGAATGCATCAAAAAATTGACAGAAATTGATGATTGCTTGTCTGTAGGAAATGAAGAAGAGAGATGAGGCAAAGGTGACATCAATGTTTTGAACCTGGGAGACAGAAATACAGGTGCCATTGAGGTTGTAGTTTACAGCATCCTAGATAGAGAAGAAAGATGACCCCTGGTTCATTTGAGTCTGAGAGTCTGAGATGGATATATTCAGTAGGAAATAAAAAATTAGGGCAGGGGCTCTTGTGGGATGGGAGTGTCAAATCTGAGGTGTACATTAAGAAGTCATCCATATGGAGTACTCTGTGGAAACTTTACAGAACTTCAAAGGGGATGATTCCATCCAGGAGGCAAGCAAACTTTTTTAGCCACTTCTGTGTGTCAAGCATTTCCACCAGTGCTGGGAATACAAAGATGAATAAGATAGGCATCTGCCTTCAGAAACCTCATTTTCAATCATGAAGGCAAGGTATGGTAAATAATATTAAATGATGAAGAGGTCAGAGATAATAGGGCCTTTGGATCTGTTAATGAAGTGCACCTTTGACCTTCTAGAAAGCATTTTCAATAGAATGTTAATAGAAATCACACTGAATGGGGAACATTTTATGAAGAAATGGAGACAAGATCAAGAATGTCTTTATTCCAAGAATCTTTTTGTTTTTCACTCATATGGCATTTATTCAGATTCTTGGCCATCTTCAATTTAATTATTTTGTTTTTCAATTGTAATGTTCTGATATTTTAATTCACGCTTTAAATAATATTAAAGTTCAGTTAAACTTTAGTCACAGGCTACTTTCATGTTTCTAAAAATGGTAATATATAATTTGATACTATATTTTTTATGCCATTCAGATTCAAGTGAGTAATTAAAATCAATATGACTGATACAATGACAAAACTTTTTGCAAGAGCCTAATATAAGCTATTTAATAATCAGTACTTGGATAAATGATAAGCCAGGAGATATAAAAATAATAAAAGTCTGCTACTTATGGTGGTGGCAAGAATTCAGGCTTTACCATTTTTCCTCATGCCTGTGACAGTCTAAGATGAATCCAGAAATAGCTCTGATATTTGGATTCCCCCTACCTGCTTTATCTACTCCTGTGGATATGAAAGAGAGAGAGTAGAAGATGGACCTCCAGGGATTGGTTGGAAAAATGCTTTCACTTTTGTCTATTACTAATCTCTATTAACATGGTCTCATTAACAAATATTTTTTTTATTCAAGAAGGACAGTAATGCGTGATTGTTGAGGTTTTCTGTAATTAGCATTGTTTCATGCTTTACACCTCTTTGAAGTATTCCCAACTAGCTGATTTCCTTTGTCATCCAGCAATTTCGCATAAATTTTGAAATAAATGCACTGGATAATGTTAGAATATAAATAATGCTGTGATAAATATATTCACCTAGTGGACTGGTCATGGAACTAGAAAAGTTAGACATCTGAGTCTTCCATCCTGGTTGAAGCTGATTACACTGCCAGTCACCGTTGTTTACATATAGTAAGTGTTAAGTATTAATTGATTTGATTAGATTTGACTTGATTGGATTAATTGATAGACTTGATTTGGGACAATTCAGTATCTCTACGTATTTCTACATATGGGGATTAGGAATCATCACTGCCCCTTTATTATATGCAATAATGATCTACTAGTGCTTTTAAAGTCCTGCCAAGAAATACGTGCCCAGGTGTCTGTTGAATGTAGCCACTTTCACATAAGCACCATACTCTATTCTCATCCTTATCCTAATGTACCTGTGGAGTAGACATTCTTGCACAAGTATAGTCAGAAAATGTGGTGGTCAAAAATCACAATATATTTATGTGATTTTATATAAGAGATACTTAGTGAAAGACCTATTATACTCTCTGTAAACACATCACTTGTTATAAACAACAACCAAGCATGCAGATCACCAGAAGCTCTGCCAGTATTGTACTAGCTTTGAGAACTAGGCAATATTGACAGAAAAAAAGCAGGACAAGATGACAAAATTTATTCTTTCTTGGTCAGTATTTTAAAATCAGATCTGAAAATTCTAATGGTTTGAGGTTCTAAATTTTCATAAAATAATAGATTAGACTTTTAGAGAAGAGCAGGCCCTACCAATGAGCAGTCTTCATTTGGGCGATAACATAGAAGGTGGTACTTTATTTTTTTATTTTGAATTCAGGGGATACATGTGCAGGTTTGTTACATATGTATAATGTGTGATGGTGAAGTTTGGGTTTCCATTGAACCCATCGTTCAAATAGTGAACATGATATCCAATAGGTAGTTTTTCAACTCTTTTTTTTTTTTTTTTTGAGTTGGAGTCTTACTCCATCACCCGGGCTGAAGTGCAGTGGCATGCTCACAGCCACTCCAGCATCAACCTACTGGGCTCAGGCGATCCTTCCGCTTCAACCTTCCAAGTAGCCGGAACTACAAGCATGTGTTACCATGCCCAGTTAATTTTTTTATTTTTTATTTTTTTGTAGAGATGAGGTCTTGCCAAGTTGTAGTTTTTCAACTCTTATCTCCTTCCTCCTTTTCCACTTCTCCAGTATCTGATGTTTTTATGTTTTTGTCCATGTGTACCCAGTGTTAACTTCCATGTATAGGTAAGAACATGAAGTATTTGGTTTTATGTTTCTGGGTTAATTCACTTAGGATAATGGTCTCCAGTTGTATTCATGTTGCTGCAAAAGACATGATTTCATTCTTTTTTATTGCTATGTAGTATTCCATGGTGCATATGTACCATGTTTTCTTTACCCAAACCACTATTAAGGGACATCCAGGTTGATTCCATGTTATTGTGACTAGTGCTGTGATAAACATATGAGTGAAGGTATCTTTTTGATAGAATGATTTATGTTCCTTTGGGTATATACCCAGTAGTGGGGTTGCTGGTTTGAATGTTAATTCTATTTGTAGCTCTTTGAGTAATCGACAAACTGCCCTCCACAGGGGCCGAAATAGTTTGCATTCCAACAGTGTATAAGCATGTCCTTTTCTCTGCAACCTCACCAACTTCTGAGTTTTGTTGTTGTTGTTGTTGTTGTTGTTTCTTTTGACTTTTCAACAGAAGCCATTCTGACTGATATGGGATGGTATCTCTTTGCAATTTTGCTTTGCATTTCTTTGATGATTAGTGATGTTGAGCTTTTTTTGATTTTCATGTTTGATTGCCACTTGTATGTCTTCTTTTGAGAAGTGTCTGTTCAAGTACTTTGCCCAGTTTTGTTTTGTTTTGTTTTGTTTTTTTGAGTTGGAGTCTCACTCTGTCGCCCAGACTGGAGTGCAGTGGCCACTCCCGGCCACTGCAGCCTCGACCTGCTGGGCTCCAGCAATCCTTCCACCTCAGCCTTCTAAGTAGCCGGAATTACAGGCATGCGCTACCATGCCCGGCTGATTTTTTTTTTTTTTTTAATAGTAGAGATGAGGTCTCGCTGCCCAGGCGGATCTCGAACCCACAGGCTCAGGCAGTCCACTCACCTCAGCCTCCCAAAGGCGCGGGATTACAGGCTGAGCCACTGAGCCCGGCTTGCCCAGTTTTTAATAGGGTGATTTGTTGTTGTTGTTGTTGTTGTTTCTTGTTGATTTGTTTAAGTTCCTTGTAGATTCCTTGTACATTTGTCAGATGTAAACTTTACAAATATTTTCTCCTATTCTGTAGGTTGTCTGTGTACTCTGTTAATTGTTTCTTTAGCTCTGAAGAAGCTCTTTAGGTCCCAATTGTCCATTTTTGTTTTTGCTGCATTTGCATATGAGGACTTAGTTATAAATTAGTTGCCTAGACCGATGTCCAGAAGAGTGCTTCCTAAGTTTTCTTCTAGAAGTTTTGTAGATTGAAGTCTTACATTTAAGTCTTTAATCCATTTTTAGTTAAGTTGAGTTGAGTAAGAGACATCCAGCTTCATTGTTCTGCATATGGTTAGCCCATTTTTCCAGCACCATTTGTTGAATAGGGCATTCTTTCTCCATTGTTTATTTTTGTTAACCTTGTCAAAGATCAGTTGGTTGTAGGAAACCAGCTTTATTTCTGAGTTCTCTATTCTGTTCCATTGATCTATATTTCTACTCTGTACCAGTGCTATCCTGTTTTGGTTACTGTAGATTTGTAGTGAAGTTTGAAGTTGGATAATGTGATGCCTCCAGCTTGGTTCTTTTTGCTTAAGATTGCTTTGGCTATTTGGGCTCTTTTTTGGTTCCAAATAAATTTTACAATTACTTTTTTCTAGTTATGTAAAAAAATTATGCTATTAATTTGATAAGAGATTACATTGAATCTGTAGATTGCTTTGGGCAGTATGGACATTTCAACAATATTGATTCTTCCAATCCATGAACATGGAATGTTTTCCATTTGTTTGTGTCATTTTTTATTTCTTTCAGCAGTGGTTTGTAGTTCTTTTTGTAGAGATCTTTCACTTAGGAGGAGAAAAGGAAGATAATATAGTGCTTGGTTGGATGGGTCACCACATGTATCTGGTGGAAGGGTAAGGGAAGGGATAGTAGAGATTATATGAACATACTAATTGTTAAAAAAAATTTTCTAGCAGTTTTGGCTCCTCACCCCATCCAGTCTCTGAACGATTTTACCCTGTTCCACATGACCATACTAAGCATTTGTTTTCTTTTCTTCCCTGTACTCTCAAAGTCTTAAACCACCAGACAATTGGAGGGAAGTATGTGGTGAGGAATATGAGAAGGGCTGGTTGGGGGAACAAAAGTATTTCCTCTTTCTCCCAGAGTTAGCCTCAGTTGTATGTATATAATTTTTTACTTACCCCAAAAGGAAAACATTGTTTGATAAGAACCTTTTTGATGAAACATGTGTTTATAACTATCTTTTCATAGGTATCTCTAAAGGAGAAGAGCCAAAAATATTGAGACCCCCAAGACGACCCCGGAAACCCAAAACATTAAATAACCCTGAAGACTCCACATACTATTATCTACTACATGTAAGTGGCTCACTCTTACTATCAGATGGGAGCCATGGCATCCACTAAAGGCCAATGTGAAAACTGGGGCTTCCTTAGGCCAGTCACAGTAGAAAGTCCAGCATAATAGAGATAGCCCTTGGCTCCCTCTTCACTATACCTCCCCTGGCTGGGTAACTGGGCACTTTGCTCTCCTTCAGCCCTTATTTTTCATGGCCCAAGACTCTCCCTACCATGTTCTCCAAGCAGCTTTTTTAACTGGTCCATTAATTTAAGTTAATAGGAAAATATAAACCCAGAAAAAGAAATAAATCATAGCAGGAGCTCTCTTATTGTAAATGGGTGGGTTCTGGTGAAAGTAGAAGAAAGGAAAGGAAAGGAGGAGTAGAGATTTATTGAGCATCTTTTAAATTCCAGATCTAAAGTGAGTTCATATCCTTTGTTATATTTAATCCTACGAATGGCCCTTCACGTGGTATCCACATCTGACAGATCAGGATTCAGAGACACAGATAAGCTGTCAGGGCCATTAAATTGTATTAAGATCTTCTGACTCCACAGCTTCTGCTCACTCACATTTTGCAGCATGAGAACTCATTGGCATTACCTCTGCTAGCCTGCCCTTCCCCTCATATTCCTGTTCTCCATGAATGCCACTATCATCCACTTGGTTTTCTAAACCAAGAACCTGGGAGTCTCCCTGAATCTTGCCCTCTCTCTCGTACCTGATATCTCATCAGCTGCTCTAAACTGTGACTCTAAACACTAAACTGATAGCGAAAGTTGCTCCAATTCATCTCCCTCCTCTCTAACCTCATAGCAACTCCCCTATTTCAAACCATCATCATCTCTTAGTTTGGAATATTTGAGGCCCCCTGCAACCACTTCTAATTACATCCTCTCCAGCCCACACCAGAAAATTCCTCTAAACCATAAATTTCATCCTACTCCTCCCTTGAAAGTCCCTTAAATGGCTCAGCAACTCCTTCAGCATAAAGTCCAAATTCCTTCCCAGGCCTTCCTCATTGGACCAGGCACTGTTCTCCCAGCCTCATTCCCTGGCCTCTAGCCATAGCAAACTGCTTGATGCTTCACCAGTGAGTGGCATTGTCTCATGTTCCCAAGGCCTTTGCACCCACCAGTCCCTGCTTTTCCAATACTTATTCATTCTTCCACTTCCCTCTATCACTGTGAGAGAACAGGACTTCTCCTTGTACTGAAGAACCCAGAGGATGTGTTAAAACCCAGAGAATTAATTAGAAATAAGTTTCCCACCTCTTAGGCAGAAAATGATGCTTACATTTGACTTCCAAGTAGCCAGTCTCTTCTAGTCGTTTCCATTCACTCCAGTAATTCATTTTCAGTTTCCACAGATGATTTTTCTCCCTCTTAGTGATGCCCAGGATTCAATCTTACATTCTCTTCCCCTCTCATTTCCTTTGGACAATGCCATCAGCTACTATGACCTCTATTACTACTGATTTCTGAATCTTTATCTCTGGCTTAGATCTCCCTCTAGCTCCAGACTCAAATGTCAAACTGCCCGATGTTTGTTTTACATATTCTACATGGATGAACAAAAGCATCCATATATAGCGATAGATAGATAGACAGACAGACACATCTGTACAAGGGTGCACACACTCACACACCTTTGTTGAAATAAAGGTCATATGACATACAATTTACCCACTTAAATGTACATCTTTTACACTGTAGCCAGAGTTTCTAAAGTTAATATCTGATCAAACTACCTCCCATAACACAAAACTTTTTAGTTACTTTCCATTATCCCAAGAATACAAAGACCTGTCAAAATCTGGGCCTTGTTTACTTTGCTCATCTCAATTAAATAAATAAATATTTATTTATTCACCCTCTCAAACTCTCTACTCTAGCCCCTATGTCTCACTAATTTGCTTTCTCTTCCTTAAATTGTCTGTAGACATTTGTCCTTGAATATGCTCCTTTCTCAACGTAGAACACACTTTCTCTTTATCTTCTCATTTCATGACTAAAGCACTTTCAGTTTAGTTTTTTTTTCCAGGAAGCCTTACCAACACTCCCAAATCCTAAAGGAACCCTTCCTACATTCTTCCTGAGCAACAGATATTTCCCTATCATAACATTTTATAATGCTAGAGAGGGATTGATGTGGCTTCTAGGAGGTCAAGGAGTTAGCCTGTTGCATTTAGCCTAACACTTAGCAGGTATACATAAATATTTGTTGTGGGAATGGTTGCAGTGAAATAGAGGAGTGAAATACAATCACGAGTGAATGGAGAAAATTCCCGGATACCTGCATTTGACAGATACTTTATACAAAATACAAAATACGAATTTTGATTTTTTTTCTACACTGCTCAGAAAAAAAGAAGGGAAAAAACCAAATAACCTGACATTTGCTTATGTAGAACAGCAGAGAACAAGATTAGAAATTACCAAACATTGTCTATTAATTCTGAATTTAAGTAGCAAATGATGCTCAATGACCTTTATTAAGTGCAACTAAAATGACAATTGATTGTGATGGCTTTACCAATAGATACCATTCGCAATATGAGAAATTGTAAAAGACTTGAAATGAGGTGAAATGCTTATTACTAACAAACAACCAGTCAGAGAATTGTGGAACAGATTCTGAGCCTCATAAATGAGTCCTTGCCCCCAAGAAACTTACTTTGTCTTTGTACTATTATTTTTAAATGAATATAAAGTGTTTTAATACATTTTAAATTATGAGTGACCAGGATTCTTTTTTATAACTCTGAGACTTGAAATCTCTGGTTTCAAAGAAAACACAGAAAACTAGCATATTATTATAAGTAAAAACACTTATTCATATTCATATTCATCTGACTCCTCTCAGCAGTTGGGGTGTTGCCCATGAGTGAAATTTATAGCTGTAATGGGGCCCCACTCCTTTTAACCACCAAACACTTTCTCTACTTTTAAATGATTTTCACAAAAATCTCTCTAAATCATACTTTAAACCTTTTCTTGGTGACCCAAGATCACTGTAGTGAGGAAACATGTTTATACTTTTATTTTTAATTTTTAATGAGTAAAGCTATATAATAGTTGTACATATTTCTGGGAGCATGTGATATTTTGATACAGACATACAATGTGTAATTATCAAATCAGGGTAATTGGGGTATTCATCATTTCAAGCATTTATCATTTCTTTGTGTTAGGAACATTCCAATTTCACTCTTTTAGTTATTTTAAATATTCGATATGTTACTGTTAAGTTTTACTGCAGCACTATTCAGATTGTTTGTACTTTATCAGATCTGTGTTATTAGAGAGGCTCTCTGACCTGTCTAAGGATGCACCCCATCTCTCTGTATCCCCAACCTGCTTCATTTTTATTCAGAGCATTTATAGATATCTCTTGTCTTCTGTCTGACTCACTCTGTAGGCCATAAGGTCTGTGAAGACAGGACTCTTGCTCAGTGTTATAGCCACAGTCTTTGGAACTGTGCTCAACATAGTAACTAGAAGACTATTTGTTAAATAATGAACTACCGTACTACAGTACTCTCAGGGGCTGCTGGCTGTGGAAAATTATTTCTTTCACACTTGCTCAACACAAACATGTGTTTTCAGTAGTTTTGCCTATTTTTATAGTTTTTGTTTCTCCTTGGATGTCATTTCTTATGGTGATCTTTCTGGCTCTCTCTTAAGATTTGATGTCTTTCATCTCCTATATCCAGGAAATATTGTGTCTAAAATAAGAGTTTGCCATGTCTCAGAAGCGTGCCGGTGGAGGAGAGCATTAACTGAGCACGCACACCCTGTGCTGCCTGGGTCAACAGTCGGAAGCTGTGTGCCTGTCAACAAAAATGACTCAGGACCAACAGTGTCCTCAAAAAATAAGTAATTGAACATAATCCTACCAGAGGTCCCTTCCAATTTTATCATGGTTTTCTAGACTAAAGCAGTAGCTAATTTGGTCACTCCAAAGTCTTATTCTTTTATTTCTATGTTTTGGCTCCTTCCTCATCCTTGTGAATTTTTATAAATAGAGTGCTAGTGTAAAGAAAGTAAGATTGTGTTCACCAAGATGTAATGGATATGAACTTTAAAGTTTTGTCATAAATTTCTTCTTGTAAGATGTGGTTGGAAGTGGACGTGTGATGTGCCTGGTTAAGAAATGGGTTCTTAGCCAGGCTTGGTGGCTCAACCTGTAATCCCGCGCTTTGGGAGGCTGCAGTGAGGGGATTGCCTGAGCCTACGGGTTCAAGACCCGCCTGGGCAACTTGGCGAGACCTCATCTCTACAATAAATTTTAAAAAAAAAAATTAGCCGGGTGTGGTAGTGCGCGCCTGTAGTTCCAGCTACTTGAAAGGCTGAGGCGAAGGATCACCGGAGCCCAGCAGGTCAAGGTTGCAGTGGCTGGAAGTGGCCACTGTACTCCAGTCTGGGTGACAAAGTGAGACTCCAACTCAAAAAAAAAAAGAAAGAAACAGGTTCTTCATAGTTCTCTGAGCTACAACCTCTGTGCTTTCAAAGACCTCCTCAAGAAACACCCCCACCAGGAAAATCTCACTGAGTCATCTTTATCTCCTCTTTCTATCTCTTCTTCACTCTAGTTCTATAAGAAACTTCCATAGGACAGTTGCATCTTTATTTTTATTCAAATTTCAAGTTTTTAATTTGCAATTTCCAAACTGTAATTGAAAACATTGTCCATCTTAGCAATAAACGCCCCTAATATAAAAAGCCCTATGTGAAAAAATGCTTATTAAATCCTCCACCTTGAGGATTTAATATGCTTCCTTTTTCATGATGAAGGACATGGGGTTAGTATCGTGCTTCCCTTTTAGCCCCAGCTGCTAGGAAACTACCAGACGAGCAAAAGGCTCCATCTTAACACACCTGCTTCTTTTGCTTCCTTTGTTTCTCATTTAAAACTTCTGCATTATTACTTTGGTTGTATAACTACTTCTAATGCAAGCTATCTTAAATAACGTGTGGAAAAATATGGCATAGAATAACGTTTTATTGTATTCTAGCACAGGCAAGAATGAGATAAATCTAGACAGTGTTCCTCTTCTAGGAATTCCCATAACTAAGAACCAACTTATATACACCATCTTCCAGAAGGAAGTGTTGATCGAATATAAGTCAGAGTTCTGACCAGCTTGAGAATTCAAGGACAGAACAATATTTAATTCTTGGTTGTAAAAAGGGAATTTCTGTCACTGGACATAGTGCCACAATTTAAGCATAAATTTGGACTATAGACAATTGCTACCAAAAACAAAAGGGACTTTTTTTAAGCAGTGGATCCAGGAGGCAGGACCTCTATAGGAAACTACTGCTGATGTCACATTAAAACAACCACCACCAACACAGCAAACACCACAGTGGTCCCAGCAATCATTAACTGAACTGCTAGTGACCACTCTGCTTATGCTGGTAATATAATTATTTGTAAGCACCTTTTAGTCTAGGGCATTAGATCGAGAATGTGAAGTAATAAGAAATGGAAAGGAGGACAGGAAAGTAATTGATATCCTGCTCCTTACATTGTTATTTCCTGAATGGTCTCATCCCAGACATAATGCATTCAAACACTTCCTTTTCCCTCATCCACCTACTAAAATACCAACCAATAAAAATAAAAGAAACTATGAACTGTTTGACTCATTCATCATTTTAGAGTATTACAAATAATAAATATGAGAAAACCTGATTTACTGTGTCTCTAAATATACCAGGGAAACCCCTCAATATATACAAACCATTATTAATTGCTATTTTTGTTGTCTTGCACTTGTATGGTGCCAGTCGACTTGACACCTGTAATAAAATTTCCACAATTATAACATCTTCCTTCAACTTGTTCAAGGTGAGTGTGGTATCTGTTTTCTCAACCTAAAGGACTTATTATTGCTCTAATAACATGCAAATGTATGAGCTCAAATGTATTGAGGTACCACACAAAGAAACACATTACTAATTCTACAGTGCAAACGATAATATTGCTTTGTATGTATGGTAAAATGAAGTATTGTCTTGCTAGTCTTCAAACTGAAGTATTGATTAAAATATATCTATTTCCATACTTAAATATCCTAATTTGAGCCTTGATAAAGTTCTAAACTATGAAAATGTACAAATGAAAATACATATAGTCTGTGCTGCCATGTTTATGCCATAAATGGACTCCTGAGTGTTTAGAAAGCCATATTTCTAATCTTTTTGTTGACTTTTGCCCTTGCCTTTCATATCCACGCACCTGCTTCACCTGAAAACGAGGATGACATATAAACAAGAATCAAAGCAGCCTAATTAAACTGCTTAAATCACAACTGCATTTGTGGTAAAGAAATGGGCTTCCCAGAAATTTTACAATTTGCTTCCACTTATAGTAAATAGACGTTTTGTAACCTTGTCTATGCTGATCACTGTGTGGTAGATATTTTTTTCATATGGAATGCCAAGTTTCATTTCAGTTCAGAATTGGTAACAAAGTCAGAAATGTATAATCAATAAAATTTTGGTAAATTACACTTATTTAGATTTTTAAGTATTGTAGCCACTAGTTTATTTCTAGCTTAGCTTTATAGGAAAAATGTATTTATATATTAAGATTATAGTAATATATCAATTACATTGTATTAAGATTATGTTATATAGATCTTTTGAATAATTCTATTCCCTTTAGAAATCAATCCAAGAAGAAAAGCGAAGACCAAGGAAAGACAGGTAAGTATTATTTCTAGATTTCAATAAATCATCTTATGGGCTGGGCATGGTGGCTCGTACCTATAATCCCAGCACTTTGGGAGGCCAAGGCAAGAGAATTACTTGAGCCCAGGAGTTTGAGACCAGGCTAGGCAACAGAGCGAGACCCTCTACAAAAAGTCAGAAAAATAAGCCAGATATGGTGGCACGGCTGTGTCTCAGCTACTCAGTAGCCTGAGGTGGAAGGATCAGCTGAGCTCGGGAGGTTGAGGCTGTGGTGAGCGGTTGTCATGCATGCCACTGCACTCCAGCCTGGGTGACAGAGTGAGACCCTGAGTTCAAAAAATAAAATAGCATAAAATAAAATAAAAATCAGCATATTTAAACAAAAATATAAACCCATTAAATGTAATTTGTAATGTGTTCACATTATAATTAAAAATCACCAATTTTATGTACATAGATTTGGAAAGTAATGTTTATATTATAAATACGTGGTTCGTATATAATTTATAAGAGCTTGCCTATTGGAAGCATATTGAGCCAGTACAATATGAGGTATACACTAAGAACTCAAATATGTTTTGAATGAATTGTACTGTCCCCATGTATAAATAACTTTTCTTGGCCCATAGAATGTTTTTTTTTTTCATAGAATGGTTTTAATTGAACAATTTGAACATGCCCATATCCATAACCTTTCTTTCCTCAAACTTCTTTTTGTTTTTTGCCTTTCAAAACATGCTAAATCTCACTTCTTATAATTTTTATGGATTTGTTAAGAAGATAAGGTTTGTGCCTCCTGAAGTGGAAAATTTTAATTCATATTATCCTCCTTTTCCACAATATTTCAGTCCATTGATATACAATTTTAATATTTTACCATTATTTTCATCAATATTTGTGTCAACTAATTTCCAGACAATGCTAAGAACAAGTGAGAGTTTCACAAAGCATGAGTAAACACAGAGTTTCTAATTTATAAATCGGTGGCATTCTGAAAGTTCATTTATAAGTGGAATCTATAACTTAAAAAACATGTTTTCTTAGAAGCACTATAACACCTTGTGGTTTTCCAGACCTACCTTTTTACCTAATATGAAATCCTATCAGACTACAGATACTGAGCATCACAGGAACCAGACTGTGACCTGAGTAGATCCAAGAATTCAAATGGTTGAGGACATACCTTTGTATGTATGTCATGTATGCAGGTGTTAAAATCTAGCACAGAAATTAATTCCTTAAAGACCAATGGGTAGTGAAAAGACAAAAGAAAGAAGTACTTTAAGATCATGAATGTTTTTGCATATCAGTGTACTTGTGGCTGATAAAATTTGAAATACTGTGTGCTGCTACACAAAGGTCAGCTTTTCTAATAATGGCCCAAGAGTCAGTTGGGAACTCTGATTTTGACTAGACAAACTGGAATATATAATCACTGGCTAATCTAGTAACTACTAGGTTGGTGCCAAATTAAATGTGACAGAACCTGGAAAACCTTCTCTAGTAACTAATACCCTTTTCAAGGTAAGAGTTGATTTTTCTTTTTAATTTATGGTATATACAGTTTTTGCACATTTCAAAATTCTTACTATTTCTATTGACATGTATATATTACTCCCAAATTATAGTTAATACTTTTAAAGAAGAAAACGAGTATTCTATAAGTTTGGTAGAAAATTAGGCTGATGTTATGATATGTTTATGTGTTCATTTACAGTCAGGGAAAATTATTAGATTTGGAAGATTTCTATTATAAGGAATTTTTGCCCGGTTATTCTGGACTAAAAGAACATAGCAATCCTAGTTTAAGAGAACGAAGACCACGACGAGAACTCCAGAATCAATGTTTTAAGGCTAATGAAAGGTAATAAACTATACTTTAAAGTACAGCATTTGCAATTTTATACTTACAATTACTTTCTTAGGCAATTTCATTTTATGTATAGACAAACGACAAAGCGTTTTTACTGAATATCGAATTTTTGAGTAATACATTGTATAAAAGTAAAAGTATTCGTATTATGGTAAGGTAATCAAACATCTCAGTTTTTCTAGCAGAAACTCAAGTGTTTACTTGTTTTCTTGATATAATTATCAACACCTCCTTTTAAAGGTACCTCAGTTTGGATGATAAATTATATGGACATCCTAATTATAAGCAACATACTAGCCGGGCTCGGTGGCTCAGCCTGTGATCCCATGCTTTGGGAGGCTGAGGTGAGTGGATTGTCTGAGCCCGAGTGTTTGAGACCCGCCTGGGCAACTTGGCGAGACCTCATCTCTACAATAAATCAAAAAATTAGCCGGGTGTGGTAGCATGCGCCTGTAGTTCCAGCTACTTGGAAGGCTGAACGGAAGGATTGCTGGAGCCCAGCAGGTCGAGGCTGCGGTAGCCGGGAGCATGCCACTGCACTCCAGTCTGGGCAACAGAGTGAGACTTCAACTCAAAAAAATTAATTAATTAATTAAAATAAAATAAAACATGTTCAAGCTCTTACAAATCCAACTTTAATCACTTATTGGTTTCTTAATTATGCTTGTAATTTCTCAGAATCAATGATATCAGACAAAAATATTTGAAAGATTTACAGAAAATTACATATTTGGGATTTATTTCTCACCTTGCCACTGACTTTGTGATATTAAGTAACTTATTTTGTAAATCACATACTATTTTGGGGAATTTTTTTCTCCCCCCCAAAAAAATTTGTGCAGTTTTGAGATCAGGGTACATAGTAAAATGGAAACATGGTATATGAGAAATGAGAGCAGTGGTTGGCAACAAAAAGCTATTTATCCAAAACCCTAAGTGAACCTCCTGTCAGCCTAGGGCCTCAGACCAACTCAGCCATCTCTTTTACAGTGCAACCTGAGGAGGTTTTAGAGTCAGCTAGTTTTAAATTTGAATCCTGATCCTGCCACTTTAATAGCTGAGTGACCTTGCTCACATTACTCAACCTCATTAAGCCTCATTTCCACACCTGCAGAAGCATTTACTAATAACTGCTTCACCATGTTGTTATAGAGATTGAATGAAATGATAGAGTACTTGACACTAGATGTGACATAGGAGAGGTGTTCTATAAATGGTGGCCATTATCTTTATTTGCTTTTCCAGAATCTACATGAGCTATCATTTTTTACTCCATGTCTCCAAAAGATGCGGTCTTCCATCTTGGGTTTAAGAACTGTAACAGGTTGGAGCTTAGAGATGTTCTATTCTAACCACAGAACTCCATACAGAAGAACACCAAGTTCCAGAAAGATTAAGTGATTTACTCAAAGTCACACATTAAGTTAGTGAACTAAAATCCAAGGTTTTTCGCTTACTTTTCACATACTTACCTGTCTCCCATTTTAACACTCCAGTATATCCTTCTTTCACCCACTGGCACACACACATGTGCTATGTGTATGCTTATGTCCCTGAAATACTGCCTGGTGTTCCAGTGATGTCTATGGATATATCTTGAGTATCCAGTAGAATGAGAATGCTAGCAGCTAGCATTGGTTTAGAGTCAACTTTGTGCCAGGCATGATTCTATTATTTCATTTAATCCTCACAGCAGCCATGTGAGGCAGATACTACTATTGCCCCATTTTATAGATGAGGAGGCTAAGTCTGCAAAATTTAGTGACTGCAAATAGGCACTTACATAATTAGTGATGGAATCAAAAGCTTAAAAAGCCACAAGTTTTTCTAAGTCTAGAGTTGATGACCTTAACTCTAGTGTTGCCATCCTATACAAAGCACCATGTTGGGTATTTGAGGAAGGAGTAGATACAGAAGTATGTAAGATGTGATCTTATATTTATAGAGCTTGTTGCTAGAGGGAAAGTATATTGATATAATGAAGATGAACAAGGTAACTCCAAGAGGAGAGCTTTCTAAACTAAGGAAAATTAAAGAAAGAAAACAGACAAATGCAGTGAATGAACCTTGATAGGATCCTGGTTTTAAAATAGAAAACAAAAACAAAACAGAAAAATAGCTCTAAAGGACATTTTGAGACAATTGGAGAAATTTGAGACTAAACTATTTATATATATTGGATGATATCACTGTACAAGGAATATCTTTGTGTGTTTTTATGTTTGTATACACACACACACACACACACACACACACACACACACACACACACACACAAGTACTGACATCACCCAGGAAGGTATAAGTATGGGAATAAGAGACAATAGCAATGATGAATTCATGTCTCATTTTTTAAGTGACAAATAAAACTTGTATATATTTATGGTCTAGAACATGATGTTTTAAATATATATATACACACATCATGGAATGACTTAAGCTAACTAACTTATACATTACATCACATACTTATTTTAAAAGTGAAAACACTTAAAATTCACTTTTCTAGCAATTATCAAGTATGTACTACATTGTTATTAATTATAGACACCATATTATACAATAGATTTCTTGAATTTATTTCTTGTGTATAACTGAATATATGTATCATTTGACTAACATATATACCCAACTTCTCCCTACCCCCTACCAAGCTCCTGGTAACTACCATCCTACTCTCTGCTCTATGAATTTGTCACTTTTGGGATTCCATGTATAGATGAAATCATGTAGTATTTGTCCTTCAGCACCCAACTCATTTTATTTAGCATAATATCCTCCATATTCATGTGCATTGTCACAAATGGCAGGATTCTCTTCTTTTAAAGGGCTGAATAATATTCCATTGTGTGTATATACCACATTTTCTTTATCCATTCATCCATAGACACACACTTAGGTTGATTCCACATCTTAGCTACTGTGAATAATGCCACAATGAACATCAGAATGCAGATTGTTTCCACATACTGTTTTCATTTCCTTTGACTATATACCTAGAAATGAGATTGCTGCATCACATGGTAGTTCTATTTTTACCTTTTGGAAAACTTCTATGCTGTTTTCCATAATGGCTGTACCAACTTACATTCCCACCAACAGTGCGCAAGATTTCATTTTTCTCCACACCCCTGCAAATACTTGTAACCTTTCATCTTTTTAATATTAGCCATGCTAACTGAAATGAGATGATATCTCATTGTGGTTTTAATTTGCATTTCCCTGATGATTAGCAATACTGAGCATTTTTTCATATTTTTGACCATGTCTGTGTCTTCTTTTGAAAAATGTTTATTTGGGTCCCTTGCCCATTTTTTTAAAAATCTTGGAGTTGTGGGTACAAGTGAAGATTTACTTCATAAGTAAGCTGCATGCAGATGAAGTTTGGGCTTCTAGCTGGCCATCTCTCCCCTGAGAGTGGACCAAGTACCCAATGTGTTGTCACTTTTTCCTCTTCCTCCTCCCTCTCTCCCTTCCCTAGCAGTGTCCAGCATCTGCTGATCCCACCCTGGTGCTCACATGACCAGTGATCAAGGCCTGCTTATGAGTAAGAACAAGTGGTATTCAGTTATATGTTTCTGTGATAGTTCACTTAGTATGATGGTCTCCAACTGCATCATGTTGCTGTGAAGGCCATAAGTTTGTTCTTCTTTATGGCTGCATAATATTCCATCATGTATATGTACAACATTTTCTTTATCTAATCCACTTTCTAGGCTTTGCTCATTTTTTAAATTAGGCTATTTGTGGGTTGTTTTCTTGTCTGGGTTTTCTTTTGTGTGTGTGTGGCTAAATTGTAGGAGTTCCTTATGTATTTTGGATATTGACCTGTTATTAATGTATGGTTTGCAAATATTTTATCTCATTTCATGACTTGTCTCTTCACTATTGATTGTTTCCTTTACTGGAAAGAAGTTTTTGTTTGATATACTCCTATTTGTCTATTTTTGCTTTTGTTGCCAGTGCTTTTGAGGTTTAATATGATATTTTTAAAAATCATTGCCCAGACCAATGCCATAGAACTTTTCCCCTGTATTTTCTTCTAGTAGTTTTACAGTTTCAGGACTTATATCTAAGGCTTTAATCCATGAGTTAATTTTTTGTATTTGGTGTGAGATAAGAATCTAGTTTCTTCTAGTTTCCTTCTTCTGCATATGAATGGATATCCAGTTTTCCCAACACTATTTACTGAAGGACAGTCTTTTTCGTGTGTTCTTGGAGTCTTTGTTGAAAACCAAACGACTGTAAATGTTTATTTCTTGGCTTTCTATTCTGTTCCATTAGTATGTGTGTCTGTTTTTAATGCCAATACTGTGCTGTTTTTAATAACTGTAGCTTTGTAATATAGTTTAAAATCAGGTAGTGTGATGCCTCCATCTTTATTGGTTTTGCTCAAGATTTCTTTGGCTATTTGGGGTATTTTGTGGTTCTATACAAATTTAAAGATTCTTTTTCCTATTTTTGTGAATAATTTTATTGGAATTTTTATAGGGAGTGCATTGAATCTGTAAACCATTTTGGGTAGTACAGACATTTTAACAATATTAATTCTTCCAATCCATGAACACAGGATATCTTTCCATTTATTTGTGTTCAGTTTCTTTCATCAATGTTTTTATAGTTTTCAGTATATGGATCTTTCACCTCCTTGATTAAATTTTATTCCTATGTAGTTTTTGTAACTATTGTAAATGGAATTGTTTTCTTGATTTCTTTTATGGATGGTTCATTGTTCTCATGGATTTTAAAAGAATAAAAGCTGGTGGCAGGTGATCACTGATTAGAGAATGGCATAAGAGGGCAACAGGAGGCTGACATCTACTTGTCTCTATTTAAGGTGGGTTTCTGTTGGACAATACTGAGAGATGTGGAAGTATTTGGGGAATAGCCAGGTTTTAACTATGGCAAGAAGATAACTAGAGAATGGAAGAGAAAAAAATAAGATGGAAATGAAGTGCGTCAGTCAAGAGATAGGAGAATCATGGAAGAGAAACATCAGCAGAAAAGAGACAAAGGGGAACACTGGGGAAAACATGAGATCTGAGCTCTACAAACCTGTATTTGAGTCCTTACTCCACTTCTGTATCAACTAGAATTGGTCTGTTTTCTCATTTGCAGATGGAAGATGACAAGGATTTAAGGCCTTGCAACCCTGTTCTTAGAATTAGAGATAATTTATGTGATGTACCTGGCATATGGTTGATATTTAATATTCTTATAATAGAAATCAGCTGATTAGGAATGAAAATTCAAAGAGATCATCCTCCAAAGAGGATGATTTGCTCCATCATGATGCCACTTGACCTTTCCTATTAAGTATCCATTGAGCTCAAGATACCCTGAAAGACCTTGTCAAAGATTTTTTCTTCTTTTAATTCCCTATTCAGAATGGACCAGAATAAAGGCATATTCCATCTGCAAGCCAAGTCTTCCAGCCCTCTTCATTATTTTCACTCATTTGCATATATCTTCAATGGCCTTGTTCCTCTTTCCCCCAACTATATGCAACTGGCAAACTCCTATCCTGGGTAAAACCAGCTTTCTACCCAATCTGTAACTGTGCCCATATAGCTAAACATGGCTAGAGAACAGCACAAGGCTCTTGGGGTTATTTTGTAATTCTATGTTTTCCTAGAAATCCATTATCCCATTTCCCAGCCCACTCTTTCAGGCTTCTTCTGGTCTCCCCAAACCCTCAAAACGTCCTCAACTCTCAACTGACAACATTATTTTAACAAGGTAGCAGATAACAGACATGCTAAATCTATCAACCTTTCTACCACTTACCTGTACTCTTCCCTCAGGATACTACAAATGACTTTTCTGTCCTCCTAGCTAAGGCTGAACCTTCTCTTTGTACACTAAATCCAAGTCCTTCTATCTGCCCAAAAGCATTGTCCTGCAATTGTCGTCTCTCTCTCTCTTATGCATCTTGAATGCTTGTTATCTTTACTGTATCATTTCTAGCAATTCATAAACATGAAACAATCAAAGCCACCATAAAAAAGTACCCTTAACCCAGTCCCTCTTTAAGACCACCCATTTTTCTGCTCTTCAGTATGACAAATGAACACTACATGAAAGAGTAATGATACTACCTCTTCTATTCCTCTCTTCCTGTTCTCTTTTGAGCCTCTTTACTCAAACTTCTTTTCCCATCACTCCACTGAAACTGCCCCTGCCAGGGTCAACAATAACCTCCATTTTGTCACATCCCATCATCTATTTTCAATCCTTATTTCTCCCTAATAGCAGCATTTCATATCTATAATTACTCATTTTATTCTTCTTTAAACATTTTCTTCATTGGCCATCAGGACAGTAATTCTCATTGGCTGCTCCTTCCCATTCTCCTTGCTGCCCTTTCCTTGTCTCACCAACCTCTCCATAGTGGAGTGTCCCAGTCCTTTGCACTTTCACAACCTTAAATATTATCTGTATATTTACAATCCCCAAACTGAAATCTCTAGCCTAGATCATGACTTATATATCCAGCTTCCTACTCAATATCCCCTTTTGAATATCTAATAAATATCTTAAGCTTAGCATAAGCAAAGCTAAAATCTTTATCCCACCACCCCAAAACCATGCTCCTTGGCTGCCTTTCCCATCTCATTAAATGGTAACTCCATCTTTCAGTTGTTTAATCCAAAAACCTTGGAGATGTTCTTGATTTTTCTCTTTCACACTCCACATCCAATCCGTCGGCAAATCTTTAGTTTTGCCTTCCAAGTATGACCAGACTCTGGCCAGGTCTCCTCTCCGAGGTCTCCCATTTTTCTCCACAAGCCTAGTCTAAGCCAAAATAGTCTTGCATAGACTATTACAGTATCTCTTAACAGGCCTCTGGCAGTCGTATCTTTATGAGTCATTCCTTCACACAGACCATGTCAATGTTTTTCTTTGTCATATTCAAGTCCTTGCCATGGTCTCAAAGGGCTAAGTTATCTGCCACACTCTACTCCTGCTCTCATCTCTTGCTACCCCCCCCCGCCACCACCCTTGCTTACTCCATTTAAGCCATAAGAGCTTCCATGCTGTTCTTTGAACATTGTAAGTATACTCTAGTCCTGGAACCTTTATAATGGGTGACCGATCACCCTAGAATGGCTGCCATTCCCCAGAGATCTGCATGGCTCACTCTCCATTTAGGACTCTCTTCAAAGATCACTTTATCAGAGAGCTTTCCTGGACACCCTCTATGAAATAGCTCATTTTGACACACACACACACACACACACACGTGCGCACGCACACACACACACACACACACACACACACACCCTGCTCTTTCCCCATTACCTTGCTTTACTTTCCTGTAGTACCTCTCATCACCTGGTGCTGTAAATTTGTGTGTGGGCCTTCCCACACTAGACTATAAACTCCATGAACACAGGGACTTTTCCTCACTCATCACCTATACTGGTAGCTAGTACTTAGTAGTTGCTCCATGAATGAATGAATGAATCTAAGTAGCTGCATTAGGTACATTTTAAGAAGCATCCTGCTTCCCCAGGCAAGCTGCAGAATCTACAGGTAAACACTGACAGAGGTTCTTAGCAGTGGATTCAGCCTCCTTGAAAATACTGAAACACTGAAAAAGCTAGCAGGGACTACAGCACCTGTGTTGCTAACAGAGAGGTAGTTCAGATTTGGAGAATTTTTTTTTTTTTTAGAAACATTTGAGCAGTTTTACAATGCAAAATGATAGGTGTCCATTTAGGCACTCTGAGTTTTCCTGTTTGACCGCATTGTCAAAAACTGAGGTACTAAAATAAGTAATTGTTTATTGGTTATGAATTATTTCAGTGCAAATGGAACTCACCTTCTGAACCACAACTTCTTTATCTAGCACTCATCCAAGCACAAAGTCCCACCTCTGCTGGGCTCCACCTCTGCTCCTTGGCTCAGAGGAGTTTTGAAAACCTGCTGCCAGAATTATCGCAGCTATGTTGGGTCATTGTCCCATCGTTTTGATTGTGCCTTTCTTAAATGGTGGGAGCGTGAGGAAGGAAACTCGCCTACCTCGGATGGGCGGGATGCCCTGCACTGTGGCGCCCTTGACTCTCGGACCCTGGGTGTCGCCCGCAGGTGCTGGGCAGCGGAGGGCCCCGAGGATGAGGAGGAGAGCGGGCCTGCAGCCAGCCCCTACGACTACCGGAAGCTCCTGCGCAAAACCTCCCAGCGCCGACGCCTGGTCCAGCAGTTGTAGTCCGGCCGCTGGGCGGCGCACCGCCGTCGGAAGGCGCTCGCGCCTGCGGAGCCGCAGAGGTCAGAGCAGGCGCCCTCGGGCGCTGGCATCACCAGGCCCTGAAGCCGCGGCCCGGATCTCCACGGGGGGTTCTGCGCTGGCCCCTCGAGTGCAGGGTCCACCTTCAGTGATCCTGAAAAAGAAGACAACTGGAGCCCTTGGGAAACACTCCCCCCACCCCCGACGCCATCTCTGCTCATCCCGGCACCCTTCACTCTCCCCAACCCGCCAGCTGGGGCATCTCTGTCCTTCGTTCCCTACTGTATCTCTTTGTTCACTTGTTTGCGACTCCTTTTGTGAACCCGACTGCGCCTGAATTCTTGCCAACCCCTCTCCATTTGGGGTGAATTCAAGAATGTCTTCTTTCCTGAAAACGGCTTTCGCAAACCCACGGGACACCCGCGGGCGGGCTGAGTCTTAAAAAACAAAGCCCAGTGCAGGTCGGGGAGAGTTTTGAAAATGAACTTCATCTCCAACTTCCCTTGGCTGTTAGATTACTAATAAAGGAAGTGCCTTGGCAAGCCCGTGGTTTGCTGACTGGTCCGCCATGCTCCCCTTTGGGTCTGGCTTCTGCTGTGTCTGTGCTGGTGGCAGCGCCCAGGGAGGGTCATGAAGGTACTCTCTGTCTCCACCAACACCACCCAGCCTCCTCAGACGAGCACAGTCTAAGCCAAAACCTCCGTATTTGCCACACGAGCGTGATCTCCAGACAAATCTCCAAACCCCAACACATCGCGCGCGAACATACCTTCCCAGTCTGTGTGGCTTCCTTTGGCCCCAACTCTGAAAATTCTGGTCTCACGGCTGAGCTGAACTGTCAGATTCTAGGTTCTCCTAGTCTGCAGATTTGGGACAATCTTGGCTGCTCCGAATTTGAGTGTCTTTAAGTTTGGGGTTGGGGAGGCAGAAGTTTGAGTTCACTAGTGCACTGACACCTTATTTTTTAAAAAAGTTTAAGCTCTCCGATGGAACTTGACACAGACACTCCGCCTCTACGAGGCCTGGAGAGAGTGAGGACTGGAGACGAGGTGGCTCCCTGGACAACGGAATCGGAACAAAGGTTCTGGCGGGACAGGGTTTATCCCTGCGAGGGTGGCCTGGGCTCCTGCACCCACGGGCGTGAGTCAGAAGACTCTAGTGAGATCTGCAACCAGCCAGGGCGTGTAACGTTTGTTGCGTCTCTGGTCCACGGGACGTGAGATTCTTTCCAGCCCAAAAAGTAGACGCAGAAAGGTCCTCAGAGAAGACTCTTGCGTGCAACCTCTAAATTTTGTATATGGGAGCTGCCCGAGGGGAAACCCCCAGCTGTGGCAGGGCCCAGCCCGAATCCAAGCGCGCTCTAGGCCCTGCTTTTTCCGCGGGTTGGGGCAGAAAGTGAGGAGTCGCCCCCCGGCTGCGCGGAAGGGCGGAGCGGCTCGGCCTAGTCCCTGCACCAAGGCTGGGAGGGACAGGAACATCCGTAACCCGAGGTGGCCCGTCCCCCTCCACCCCGCCCACCTGTTCGCCCACTGCCCGGGCGGCCCCGGGGGCGGGGATCGGGGAAGCCAAGCTCCCTTTGGCGTCCAGGCCCTTCCATCTGGGCTTCTGTGGCGGCCCCTGAACACCAGCACTCTGGCAGTCGGGCCCTTCTGCTGCTGACTGGGAAGGCAACGGACCCCCTCCCTAAAACTTCCCCCGCCCGTTTTTAAAGTGAGACGAGAAAAGAGAATGGAAAACTCTTGGGGAGCGGTTGCGACGTTTTTGTTTTCTTTTTTCTTTTGTATTTCTTTGTTTCCTCTCCTTTTCCTTTCTCTTTTCCATCCTCACTCTGTGTCCTTCCATTTAAGTGCTAGAGGAACACAGAGATAACTGGTAACAGACACTCTTCTTTGGGTGGGTCTGCGGCCCGCTTCTGGGGTAAACTAGGTATCAGAAATAGGTTACCCAAGGAAACCGTCCCCGCGGGCTGCCCTGGAGCCTGGGTCCCCCCTTAGTCGAGGAAGGGCCTCGGAAAGCTTTTCCCCGTGCTGGCCGCCTTCCCTTCCCATTCGGTGGCTGCCTCCTTTGTGAACTAATGACTGTAATTATTACCTCCCTGAGCTCTTTTGTTCTCTCCAGCCAGAGCCGGGAGAGGGGGTAATGGGCTCTTTTGCGAGATGAAAGTCATTACAAAGCAAATTGCCGTCTAGGGAGGGACAGCGTTAAGGAAAGACAAATCAGAACCGCGTCTGCATCTGAAGTAGGGTGTGTTTACATAAAAAAATGTAAATACCACCATTAGCTTCAAAGTACTGCGGTGCTGCCGGATTTAATGGAGTTTGAACTGTAGCATTTGAAGTCAATGCGTCACCCAAAAAAAATCAGTTTAATTCGGGCGTTTTAATCCGTTTATTCCTTGGAGGTTTCATGCGTGTTTTAAACCCTTGTTTTTAAGAACCTTTACGTTTTCAATTGCTCATCCGTAGTAGAAAAGTTCTGCAACTCCAGCCTGCTGGCTCGAAGCAAAACCTTTGCAGGATTTGGTGTGGATTTAAACAAAGAACCGGTCCCAGCGCGGCTGGAGCTAGAGCTGCGGAGCTGCCCTACCCGCGGGGCAGACGGAACCACGGAGTCTTTCGGTTCCCGGAGTCTTTACCTTTGTCAGCTAGCTCGTGGGAGCGGGGAAGGCCAGCAGGAGATGAGCCGAGGCCTGGGTTGCTCGCCACAGCGCTCCGATCAGGACCTTTCCCGGCATCCCCCAGCTAACAACCGGGGTCCCTGGCCAGCAGCCGTAGTGCAAAGTACCACGACTCCTCCGGGATTCCCTGGACTCGAGCACGTGAGAAAAACAACACTTTGTGGAGAGAATTGACCAGGAGGCAACTGCGCCCGAGGACACAGGCCTTGGGCCCCACGACGCCAGTCCTAGAGAGGGTCAAGGGTCGGTGGCCAAGTCTGAGGATCCACGGGCCTCTGCTTTGGCAGCAGCTTTGGTGACTCACTCAGGGGGTCAGAGAAGAGCGGCTTGTGAACACAATGGAAAGGACAGGCGCACTCGCGAGGCGTGGGGCAGACAGACTCCTCGGAAGCCGAACGCCGAGCTTTCGCACCAGGGTAGTTCTCTCCCGTCCTCCCTCTGTCCCTAGAGCGACAACGTGGACTTGGAGCTGATTTCACCCGGAGAAAGCCACGCGAACTCAACGGGCCCCGAATCCTCAGGGCGCCCTTTCTGTCTTTAATAGCTTTTTAGAGAAAGGAAATCATCAGACACATTCTCCCCCTTTCTTTCTTTATTAGAAAAGAAGGATCCCCCTCCCCCGCGTTCCACTAAGCCTCGAGATCGCCAGTCTCGCTCTCCGTGGTCCCCCGCTACCGTGAAGATTCTCTGGGAGGTGAGGAGGTCATTGGTTTGAAGCCCCCTAAAAAGGAGGGCGAACAGTCGGTGCCTTCTCTTCTACTCGGAATTGGAAAGCCGAGATTGCTTAGTTGGAAACCCTGTTCCCCTCCCACGCACACACAGATTCCCGTCGCACGTAAGCAGCGGGCCCTTCCATGCCTTCGCGGCCCAAGGTCACCAGATGACCTGTTCCCATCCCCCACCAGCCGTCAATCCTGCCGGCTCCGGCCACTGTCCCTCGCTGCCTTCCAAGAAGTTTCTATTCGTTTTATCCCACCCCCACCTCCCCCCGCCCCCCCCCCCGCCAGCCCGAGGTCCTCGATGATAGACTCCAGCGTGGATTTTAATTGCCTCAATCAGCGGTCTTTCTCCCCAGCCGTCCGTCAGAACCCGGACGGCTGGGCCTGCGATCCAGCCTTTGGCGCAGGAATGGTGCGCCCTCGGGGACAGAGCGGTTCAGCGGGCAGACATTAGGCTTGACTAAGGAGCTGAGATGGGCCCATCAGCGGGGAGGCGCCCTTCCCCCACCGTCCCTTCCCCAAGCCCGTGAAAGGTGCCTCCTGATGCCAGCCTATAGGCCCGAGCTCTCGAGGTCGCAACGACCTCGGCACCCGCGTGGAGGAAGGCGGCGCGGAGACCTCGCTTCCTTCCCGGCAGCTGGAGCCAGACCTAATGCAATACACCAGCCAATGCCTACATAAAGCTCGTCTCGGCCTCACTTCGCGCGCCTCGCCGAGGTCTCCCTGCTCTGCCCTTTGTCGGGGCCCGCGCGCAGCCGCCCGTGGTAGCACCCTGGACAGCGCGCCCGGGCGACCGGGCAGCCCGCGCCGCACGCCTTCCGCCCGCGCGGGAAGCGCCTGTACGCCTCCCACCCCCTCACTCTGCCTCCAGCGTGCGTGCGCTGTCTGCCTCTCAGCCTCACGATTCAGCTCCCTCTCTCTCCCATTTTTTCCCCTCCGCCGCCCCCTCATCCATCCCCACTGGGCTCCTTATCCCTCAAAACCTCTCGAGTGGAGACCGCGCTCTCCTGTGACCAGGCAGTGAGAACCGCGAGGCTCCCTTCTCTATTAAAACTTCCGGCTTCCAGATCATTGCCACCCTCCTAAACCCGCACTCCAACACACATACAAACACACACACACACACACACACACACACACACACACACACACGCAGACAAGCACGTTTTCTGTCCCTGTCCCACCCTCGCCGCGCGGCCCCGCCGGTCCCCGCGCAGTGCCCTCCTCCCGCCACCCACGGGCACGCACGCGCGCACAGGGCCGAGCCGAAGGCAGCTCGCCCCGCAGTTCTCACTCGGAGGCGACCTGCTCCAGTCTCGCAACGCCGATGGCCTCTCCCGGCTCTGGCTTTTGGTCCTTCGGGTCTGAAGATGGCTCCGGGGATCCCGAGAATCACGGCACAGGTAGGAGAACCGGGACCTGCAGCCAGCGAGTTTTGCGGGTGGACTGGGATTTGCGGGACTACCGGGGAGGCGAAGGTGGTTTCTTCCACCTGCAGCGGGAAACTTCGGGCGCTTCGCCCTGCTTTCGGGCTGCGTCCCTGACGGCCCAGCAGCCCAAGACCTTTACAGCCCCGTGTCCCCGGGAAGACGCCCAAAGAGTCCCGGGTTCCTTCCGCGGAAGGCTGGGGGAGTCCCCAAAGACGGCGGCGTCTCCAGGACACCGAATTCGGTGGGACTGGGGCGCTGCTATCATCTTGGTGTCTGGACCCTGGGGAGGAACCGCGTGGCCGTGGAAATAGAAAAAAATGGGAAAGAAGAGAGAATTCTGGGCTTAGAAAGAGAGCCCGCGAGCCTCCGTGTGTGGGAAAACTCGCCAAGCGAGGCCAGGAGGGGAGTTTGCCCGAACCGATAGGCACCTGGAAGGCGAGCGCACGGGGCCGCGATGTGGGCTTCTCCTTGGGAAACAAGTCGACGAAACGAGGGCCGATCCGGGCCAGGCTCCGCGCGCCTCCCGCACCTGCCCGCAGCACCGCGTCCTGGGCGGTCAGGCAGGAGGATGGCGGCCCCTTCCCGTACCCTGGACTTGGGGACGTGCAGCTAGAAAGAAATTTCACACGTCTGTTTGCTGTTCTCTTTCCGCCTCACTGTCTGCCCGCCTGCCTTTCCTTGCAGCGAGAGCCTGGTGCCAAGTGGCCCAGAAGTTCACGGGCGGCATCGGAAACAAGCTGTGCGGTGAGTGTCCGCGCCCAAGGGAGGGGGGCGGGCACGGCCCCCAGCTCGCGAGCTGCGGCCGTCCTTTCACCTCCGCATGCCCCCCAGCCTCTCGGCCGCGGGTGGGCGGGGGCGAGGGAGCCGGGCGCGGCGGGCGGCTGACCGAGGCCCGCGCTCGGTCCCCATGCCCAGCCCTGCTCTACGGGGACGCCGAGAAGCCGGCGGAGAGCGGCGGGAGCCAAGCCCCACGGGCCACCGCCCGGAAGGCCGCCTGCGCTTGTGACCAGAAGCCGTGCAGCTGCCCCAAGGCGGATGTCAACTACGCGTTTCTCCACGCAACAGGTAAAGGCGCCTCGGGGCCCCGGGGCGCCCCTGCCCCTCTCTCTGCCCCGCCCACCGCGGAGTGGCGGGACTCAGAGAGCCGGACCCGGGCGTCGAGGTGGCGGGAGGAGGCGGGCCCTGCGAGAATCTTAAGACGAAAGCGAGAAACACCGGGCCCACCCGTTCAGTCCGAGCCCAGAGCACGGTCTCTGCGCTCTAAGAGGGTGCTGGGACCGCGGCGCTCCCCCAGCGCTGCCCAGCCGGCGGCGGGAGATCGAGGCGCTGGACGTCGGCTTCTCTAAGCCGCTGGGACCTCCGTGGAACTCGGTTTCCAGAGATCATGCCAGGGGATGCGGAATTGCAGAGATTTTTTTTTAGGTCTTCAAATCACGAGAGTGATTCATAGCTGCCATTGCACAGGAGAACGATTCTATCGGCAGGTGACCCGCGCGCGAAGTTTCACCCCCCGTGCGTTTGCACACCCAGTGCCCCGAACGCGCGCGCGCACACTCACACACTCTCACGCACTTTCACATTCATGCACACTCACACTCACACACACACTCGCACACGTACATACACTCACATTCACACTGGCATTGGATACAGCGGGCCTTCCTAACAGGCCAGAGATCCTACGGTTGCTTGTACCGTGTAGCTTGGTTTGCCCGAGGGTATTCCCCAAACTATTTCTGACGTGAAGTGTTTCTATAAATGTTTAAGATGATTTAGAGAAATAACGTTTAGGACAAACTCCTGTGAAATAGACAAATGGAGGCACACTCTTTTCGATTAAAAAAAAAAGAGCAAACAATAAATTGATGTGCAAGTATTTGGGGAGGAGGAGAAATCTTTTTCCCATTCATTCATTCATTCCCTTCCTGTTTGAAAAATGCCATCCCTTTAAAGTTCATGTTTTAACCTGAAATATTTCAGTACAGAGAGAAATTTCCCTGAATATTTTCATAGTAAAATTAAAATGTGGCATTTTAATTCCATCCCTTTAGATCTGCTCCCAGCCTGTGATGGAGAAAGGCCCACTTTGGCGTTTCTGCAAGATGTTATGGACATTTTGCTTCAGTATGTGGTGAAAAGTTTCGATAGATCAACCAAAGTGATTGATTTCCATTACCCTAACGAGCTTCTTCAAGAGTATAATTGGGAATTGGCAGACCAACCACAAAATTTGGAGGAAATTTTGATGCATTGCCAAACAACTCTAAAATATGCAATTAAAACAGGTATTGTTCAATCAGAAATAATAAAATCTTTTTTCTTTTACCCCTTTGTTTCTATAAAAATGTTTTGTTTGATGGAGTTACTGATGTTTTCAAAATTGCAACGTTATTTTCATCGTTTAGAAATAGTCATCATTAGAATGATTCTAATCACCCAAAAGATCTAAAAGCATCTTCCACTACTGTTGTTAATGCTTCTGCAGTTGATAATATCAGAAACATTATCAAAGTATCAATCATCAGATTTTACATTGCATGCATTTGGTCACGGAGATTTAACCACTAGTGTAGAAGCAACCATTTGTCAGTAGAGGCCAGTAGAAGGGATTCAGAATGGCGAGAGAAAGGGAATATGGAAATAAAATCTCAAAAGGCATCCAAACAAAAGCCTGAATCCTAGTGTAGGGCTGGTAATTTCTTTGGCAAAGAACTGGTCAGAACTGGACGAACCATCCTATTAATCACTGAGTTGGAGGAATAATGTTTGGCATTATCTCAAATGGCCAACACTAAATTTGAATTCTAGATTTTCTCCTATTTTTAAAGAAATGTGCACACACACAAACACAGTATAGTCTATCTTAGCAACTCAGCCACGTTATATAAGGGTGTATGTCTTCCCAGTCACTGTGCATGTAAGATAAAGAAAAAAGGGAATAAGGGGGAATCAAATATCCTTAGAGGTACATTTAAAATATATATATTCTGTGATGTGACTATTGGTTTTTCACAGTATCCTTTATATTCTATCCATTTTATTTATTTTTAAAAATTTGTAAAGATTCTATCCATTTTATAGCTTCAGAATGCATTCCAAGCTTTCATTTTATATACAGAGAGTCAGCAATTAATCTAGCCAGGTCATGATAACCCTTCCTTTCCATATTGTCTGTAATCACCCTGACACACAATGGCATAGCACTTCATTAAAACAATAAAAATAAGTATGAATGAATTTTGTGGGGTGGAGGGGTGAGAAGGAGAGATCTTGTGATCTAAGCTGATTTGTAGCCTTAAGATTTGCTAGCAAATAAAAAACATAAAATATGACATGAACATTAATTACCATAGAACCCTTATTTTATATTTTATTATTCTTATCAACAACAATCATTTTCAAATAATGTTTGTTGTGAGAACTTTAGCTCTTTCTCTTCTCTTTTTTTTCATGTTATTTATACCAACAGAGAGGTAAGGTACGCATAGAAGAAGCCTTGTGACATAGATTTACTTTGTTGTTAGTATCCACTTCTGTGAGACTGTGGACTTAGTGCTAGATACATGGGGGAAGGAACTTAACTTGTTGATTTCTATCAAAGTCAATCTGTGAAGTTCAATTTTTGAAGGTTTATTAGATATCACCCTCAAAATGTTCATGGAGAACCCACAGGATTACATACTAGACCAGTTTTTCGTATCTGTAGATGTAAACCTAAACTGCTTTTAATTCATTTTGTTTGACCCATTCCCCTTACCTAATATTTAAATATGTTAATAGTAAATTACTACCTAAAAGAATCTATGAGAATGTTTTACATCTTCATCCTTGAAAGCTGGTGGTGTTTAAAATGCAATTTAAAGAGTTAAGACAATGGGAATTGCAAGTCAATGAAAGTAATAGTTCTATCAATGTTCCATTTAGTGCCAGGAAAAGATGGGCCAATTCAATACTTAGATTTTGCCATAACGCTTGTGAAATTGTTAGTCAAGTGTTGCTCTAATGCTTTTTATTCGAAGTTCAGATAAATAAAAATATGGATTCAGCTGCCTTTCTAGGCTAGATGTATCAATATTAATCCAATATCTCGATATTATTCATAATGTATTTAGTCTGCTGATCTTCTTCCCCCAGGCAGCATTTCAAAAAATTAACAGCAGTCACCTTCTCTCAATTGGCAAATTTATGGATTTTTGTGCTGTATCTGTCATATGTGTCACCTAGTACCATTTAGGGTCTGTCAAAGGCGTTACCATTCCTGCTACCATCAGGCACTGTAATGGGGAGATTACTTTATAAAATGTGTGTTATCACCTGATCTCTGCGGAGAGAGCTTAACTTGATTCCCACTCGGGCTCCAAACTTAAAGAGGAGTGAGGGCAGTGGAAAATATTTTACACTGAAGTATTGTTCATGAATTGTTAAAATCACCTCCGTAAGAAATGTTGGAACACAGAAACCTGCAGGGAATGATAGAATTCTGGAATAACGTTGGCGGAGATTATTAGATGTGGTGGCGATGGTGGGGAGGTGAAGAGTAAGAGTTAATGTCGTCTTGAATCTTTACCTAAGCTATCAGACAAAGGGAATTGAAAGTGTCGGTAAAGGAGGCCGCGCTTGTGTGAGTGTTGCCAGTAAATAAAGAGCAGTTTGGACAGACTTTTGGCTCCTCACCACTGATGGTGAGCCCCAGGGTCGGAGTTGCCTGAGGCTGCTTGTTCGCTGAGTCTGCGCCTCCTTGCGAGCTCATTTACTAATCTGTGGGGAGCATCCCAGAGTCCGGAGCGGCCGGAGTCTCCGGTCTCACACTCGCCGTCTCCCAGGCAGCGCAGGCAACGCGTGGCCAGCCCATGCCCGCCGCGGCCGCTCAGCTCCCATCACAGGGCCCGGCAGGCGGCGACAGCAGCTGGAGGCTGAGGGCTGCGGGGACAGCTGAGGGGCTCGGAGACAGGTCTCCCACACTTCCTCTCAGCGAGCCCCGCTTGGATTTGCGGGAAAGCCCTAGGAGCCAGCCTGTAGGGGCTACAGGACGACAACAAATGTCATTAGGGGAATATCTCTGCCATGTATCAAGAGGGTCTGATGTTCTGACCTGTCAAATGATTTGCTTCCGTATTTTCACATCAGTATCAATGAATAAAGTTTTTAGGCAGGAGAGATGATTCGGGTGAAATGGCAGACCAGAGCCAACAAAATGTATAGAGGAAGGGAAACCCAGCAGTTGAAGCATCAAACTTGCTTTCACATTTCCCCAAAAGTAGCCATCAAGGTGGATTGGTCTTGGGATATCCAGGGACACAACACACCTCTTGGAATCTCAATTTTAAAGCACAGATGTGTGTGCCAGAGTTTCTCTAGAACTAAATACTGTGTGATAATAAACACCAGATTCATCCAGAAAATGCATGTGAATTGGGAGAGTAGATTAATGGGTAGATGAGCTTAATGGGTAGATTAGCTAATCTTTATTAATTTCCTCACTTGAAAAAACATGGCTTAGGGAAACAGAAATGAAGGGGCACGCAGAGGGAGAATGCGGCTGTGATTTCAGATGCCAGCATAATGAAATGGGGAGTCAATGAGGCAAAGAGGAGGTGGGGGTTGTTCCAGGCGTCGGCGGCCTCAGCAGCAGAGGAGGCCTTTTCACCTTTTGTGGATGGGGCGAACTGCCGGGGTCAGCGTCAGAGGGCCTGGAAAAGAGCAAAAAGGCAGAAGGATGATGTATGAGGACCCATGGAGGTAGAACAATGCTGGAGAATGAACAAGAGATGCACAAGTCCCAATCTCTCTAAAATGTGCCCTTCCTTAGTTCCTATTTGTCCCCAGTGTCCCACTCTCTGGCCACACGCCTCAGGCTGATAAGAGAGCACTCCAGGCCAGAGATAAGCTGTGTGTTGACTTTTGTCCCTGCTTTCCCCATTGCCTTCCTTTATCTTGTTTTGCCCATGCTGGTGATGAGAGACTATCACATCCCCAAGCTTCAGACAGGTATCTAGTAAGTGGCAGATACCTTTTTATCAGATGCTAATTCCATCATTATTAATCTTTAAAATTTTTTGCTGCTATGCAAATCAGACTTGTTGGTAGGCTTTCATAGGGCTAGAGGAGGAAACAGAATGCTAATGAGATATTTATAATCAAATTTTAAGTAATAGCCTCAGGAGAATGTGGATGCCAATCCATGCAGTGAGTTTTAGAGAAATCCAGAAGTTAATTAGATAAGGCTTGTAAATGGACTGATCAGTTCATTGGATATATCTGTGTATTTTGTTGATAAGACAGTAATGTTGACTGTGTTTAGCTTTATTTTGAATCACAGCTATGTGGGAGCTTTGTTGTTTATAATCAAATATTCAGACAAAGAAGAATTGACAAGAATTAGCTTTGCCCATGCCATCTTTAGACAATCCTCACCTTTTGAATTCAGGGCAAACCACTCAGCAGTGTCCTATTTTCTCATTTTTGCCCTGTCTTTTGTAATCATCAGCCATTTGTCACGATATTATTATGAATGTTGGCATGCCTAGCGGATGTCATAGGATGACTGATTCTCAGAATGACTACAACAAAAAAGGATTTTTTAGCAGCATGCGTGTAAATAAGAAATAATCTTTCTTTGAATTGCTTTGGGTTACAGTAGCATTTTAGTTTGCAAAAATATTGAAAAAGTGTAGAAAAGAAGCTAGTATCCAGACTGCAAGCCATATTTGTTATTTTTTATAGGGAATGTTTAAAAGAAGAATTTTGAGTGTGTTTTAAGAAATATCAAAATCAAAGCTGTCTCTTCCTCTGTGGTTAAAGAAAATGCTTTTTGGGTGTGTGTGTGTGTGTGTGTGTGTGTGTGTGTGTGTGTGTGTGTGTATAAGTGCATGTATGTGCATGGTATGTTTCTAAATATGGATTTTCTACTCCTGAAGGATCTTTCAAGGTCTTTTAGCTAGAGAAATCATGTGTTTGAGAGGCATTTATTTTCACTGGATTTCTGATTCTGGTATTCCATTTTATCCAGGGCATCCCAGATATTTCAATCAACTTTCCACAGGATTGGATATGGTTGGATTAGCAGCAGACTGGCTGACATCAACAGCAAATACAAACATGTAAGTAGCTAAATATGTTTTTGTGTAACCTAGGAGATTTCATTGCCTAGGAGATTCATATCACCTCTTATGTGATGATCTCCTTTTATTAAGTAGCCCCTAAAATAGTGATATAAACTTCACAGGTACGTGTGTTCACTCTAACTTATTAGAAAATAGCCCCATATATCTTTTATGCAAACTATACAAAATTTTTAAAACACACAAGGGACTTTTTGGCATTTTGGATTTACAATTATGTATAATGTGAAAGAAAAATGAGATGGGACCAGATGTTTTTAAATAGTGTTACCCTGCATTCTTCTTTATTATTCAGTGTGATAAACCACCCTTGCACATAATGTCAATAATTGAAGTTTTTGACTTTAGGGATGCAGAAAAATAACCAAACCTTTTGGAAGACCTTTTAAAATAAATTTCTCTCTGCTTAATGGTATAATCATAACATTTGTGAATATACAGTTTTCTAAAAGAAATTTTTCTGTAGATATTGTAATGGTGAATTATTTATGTGAGTTACACACATAAAATGTGACCATTACTACATTTCAGGTTCACCTATGAAATTGCTCCAGTATTTGTGCTTTTGGAATATGTCACACTAAAGAAAATGAGAGAAATCATTGGCTGGCCAGGGGGCTCTGGCGATGGAATATTTTCTCCTGGTACATGATATTTCGATCTTTCTGTGTGTGTGTGTGTGTGTGTGTGTGTGTGTGTGTGTGTGTGTGTGTGTTTCTAATATGCTAGGGCTTGTTATGAACGTAGGAAAGATTAAATATCTAGCCCACTTGTCTGTTTAGGTTAACTAGGCTATATGTTGATCAAAAGAATAAATATAATTAAGAGAACATGGCCAGTGAGCACGCCTTAAAGCTAACTACTCTGTGTTTGAACATCACTTTTTTTGTGTTCAAAAAAAGCATAATCACAGAGAGTACTTACTCAGTGCTTCCAATGTGATCCTGCAAGCAGGATGTATGGATAATGTGGAACAAAGGAATCAAGATTCCGAATAAGGGAATTTACTCTCTGATGCTCTTCCTGGAATTACCAAAAAAGAAAGGATAGTTCTTGCTGTTCAAGGATGCATAGCAAGGCATATTACTCAACATACTCAACAGACAGAGCATATGCACCACTCTATTCTTCGAAATAACAAGCAGGGAAGTAGATTTACATTAATTTCAAGAAGGGCAGAGAGTGCCTCAGGAGATAATTTCTTAGGGCTAAAAAAGAGGTAATGATTTCTTCAAGAGTTTTCTCATCCCTTTTCTTTACCATGCCATGCAATCTTTTCTATCTTATCTGTTCTTACCAGTCATTGTATTCTAAGCTCCATTATTTGCACCTCTCCCAGCCAAGAGAATCAACCTGAAACAAAAACTATGCCCTTGGTTTACAGTTCTGTGTATGACCTTGGTTTGATGCAGAGAAGAAATAGAAGTTGGAAAAGGAGTGGGAGGAAGGAGTCACTGACCCATGGAAAAGAAACCTAGTTTGCAGACCATCACTTAAGCAGTGGCAGGAATGAGGGTCATTCGTCCAGTGAGATAGGCCCCACCTGAGAGGTCAGAGCCATACCTGCCATTGTGTCAGGCATAGCAAAGGCCAAGTTGTTATGATCTATCTTCAGCAAATCTACAAAGACAAGCAGATAATGGGGGGGAGGGAGAAAGAGCTCAAAGAAAAAAAATGATAAATAAGCAATGGTGACCTCAAGGCCAAGGCTGAAGTTAGGCATGTTTGCCTACAAGCTCAGATCTGCTATTTTATTTTATGTTTTTAAATATATAGCACAATTTATCAGGTACGAAGGAAAAAGTGTTAGTTAAATGGAAAGGAAAATTAGCCTTTTTAAAAGTCATTGAACACCAGCTGTGATGAGATTTATAAAAGCTAGCCTTTATTTTGTAGGGAACTTAGTACTTAGTTTTCCTTTGGAAAACCACCTCTGCTAAGAGAGCTTTGTCATCATTGCCTGAAACTGATGATTTGAAGGTATTTTTCATGAGGAATGAGGTGGGATACAAAGATCAACATCATTTCTAGGTTTAGTCTTCCTCCCTTTATATGGTTGGTTGTAGGATTGAGCTGTCCCTGAGATGAAAAGAGAGTATCCTGGGCTCTATTTTAATGGTCCCCAGGAGTGGAGAGAGAACAGCTGAATCTCTTGACCCTGAACATGTGACTAATTTGACTAGGGGCCAGGCCTAATTTACCTGGCTGGTCTGGGAACCTATATGCACTAGAAAATATATACCCAGAGAAAGAATCCTCTTTGGCAATTCTGCTAGGCTAGGGATAGTCTTAGGGTTTATCCCTCCACCCTCACTGGTGATGAGGAATTAGCAGGTAGAGAAGACTTAATGTTTGATCATGGGTAATACCTGCCTCCTTGGAGCCTAAAGACCCATATGCTTTCACCCCAAGGTGCAAGCTATAGGTGTTAGGCTACAGTGTAATGTAGACCTCACAAGCTGCAGGGGGGACAGCAGAGAAGGTCCTTGGCAACCTGTTTCTGCTCTACTTTCTATAAGGCATGATAGTAAATAAATGACTCCTAGCATCCTACTGGCTAATGGATGCTTTCCACATAGCTTTCAGTCGTGCTCCTGGAGCAGAGCATCTTAACATTTAAGGGGTGGGGATAGGGAAAATTGTACATCTTATATGCCTGTGATCTAAAAGTCTCATTCCCTAGGACTAAGTGTGAAGAATTAGGTCTGTGACTTGAATACCTAGCCCTGCTCAGCTGCTTTGCACCTCCATCTATAACATCCAAAGGCTTCATGCTTCATGGAAAGTCCTTTAGGGCTCCTAGAAGAAATCTGCTTATGTGGTGTCACCTATACCTGGGAACCAGAGAGAACTAGAGCACTCCTCACTGCCAACAGGTCATAAAGGACAAAGACTAAGGAGCAAAAAAAAAGCTTGACTTAGTCACAGACCCTTGCCTATCTAATAGGATTTCCGGAATGTTTCAGCCCTTGTTTTTGTTTTCTTTCTTTAGAGAAATAAAAGCAGTTAGGGGTTGTGCATCCATTCTCATGCCTGTGCTGTTCAAAGCAGTCTGCTATTTCTAGAGGTCCAGAATCCTTTTCATCCCTCTCAGGGCTGCTGAGCCTTTAGGATAACTGAGCTACAAGAAGAAGAGTAGGAGGGCAGGGCTGGAAGCCTCCTGGGTAACTGCACATGAAGAGCGCTTTCTTTCCCTTTCTCTTCTCTCCTCCTTCCTCTCCATTCTCTTTGAGAACAACCAGAACAACAACTTTGAAAACAACTTTTGCAAACAGGGGCTATTTTGTCATCCCCAAGAGCTATTAGACAATATCTGTAGACATTATTGGTATACAGAGGAGGAGGAGCTACTGGCATCTTGATGGATAGAAGCCAGTGGTGCTGCTGTGCACCCTACAATGCCCAGGACAGCCCTCACCACAATTATGTAGCCCAAAATGTCAATAAGTGCCAAGATTGAGAGACCATGAGCTGGAATGGAAGTTCCTTTAAGAGCATACCCTGTGTCTAGCTAGCTTCCTACAGTCAGTCTTTTAGATAGGGTGTCTGCTCAAAGCAAGTGTGCCCTGGATTCTTCTTGTACTGTGCCTCTGGGGTCCAGAAAGGTAGGAATTGCCCTTATTCTGACTGACAGCAGAGCTAGGATCTGGGTGATGACTGCTCTGTGCCAGGCTGTCAGCTTGGGTCAGAGCCCAGGACTCATGAGGCAAAGGTTGAAAGGTCCTGCATAAGCCATTCAAATTGGAACAGAGCCCTTCTGCTCCCCAGCCACCAGGATGGAAAGTAACTCAAAGCACCCACATAAAGGCAGGGCCTAGGGATTTCCCCTTTAGGTGAGAGAGGGAGGTACTGCCTTTACTTATCATTTGCATGCATCACAATGTCCTTTTCCTGGATAGCAAAAATCCTAAGCTTCCCAACAACCTTGGGAAAATCTTACTTTGCTTTGCTTGTGAACTGAGACTCTACTAATAAGGTACAAATCTTATGATTTGAGATCCCTGGCAATCTTAGGATGACAGAGGAAAAGTAATTCAATATGGACTTAAAATTCTTAGTTATATGCTTTCTTCTAATTATGAAATAAGTTTTGTTAGCCAATGCAATTCTATTTCAATGATATCGTTGACAGGAGAGAACAATATTGAAGGAATGAAAGAGATGCCTATGATGAGATGAACTTGAACTTGGATATTTATCCTTCATTCTGTGAGACTTTTTGATTAACAGCCCTCACCATCAACAACAGCTGATTTATTTTAATACATGTGCAAAGCATTGCATGAGTTGAAATGAAAAAAAATAAGTATCCTTCATCAGGATATAAGTAGGATTTTACAGGTCTAATACAGAATGACTACACTCACAAATAGGGAAGGAAGACAAACATTTCTCTTTTTAAGAACCTCTCCAAAGGGCCCCCAGTAAGAACAGAATCAATTGCAGTTCCCTTAGTGACTGAGATGGGGTGCAGAGGGGCGGCATCTGTCCTATCCCTATATTCCTTCTCTGAACTCTGTTGGGTAGTGCCTTTGAGTCTGATGATTCAGTCAAAGGATAGCTAAGAGGGTGTGTGTGTGTGTGTGTGTGTGTGTGTGTGTGTGTGTGTGTGTGTGTGTGTACAGTGAGGACTCTAGGTCAGTGGAAATAAAGAATGTTGCTTGCATGTGAAATGATGTTGGTAATAAATAGAAAAAGTAACATCATGTTGCTGTGCACTTCAGGTGGCGCCATATCTAACATGTATGCCATGATGATTGCACGCTTTAAGATGTTCCCAGAAGTCAAGGAGAAAGGAATGGCTGCTGTTCCCAGGCTCATCGCCTTCACATCTGAGCATGTACGTATTTCTGTTCCTTCCAAGTTCAAGGTTAAATTTAGTAAAGCCCGAGTTGAAGGAATGTTGGCTAGAGATGCTTTATCCCCAGAGGTTCTCGTTACAGAAGACATATCTTGGAAGAGATTGAGGAGAGACAACAGCTGAGTGGTACATGTGCTGTTCTCCTTGTCTCCTCGAAATTAAGGAAAACTTTCAAAGATAATGCAGGTTGGCTTTACCTCTAGTTCTTACCCTTCACTTTTCTGTGATAATGTTACGTGTTAGGGGATGGGAAAGGGGAGAGAAGGCATAGTGACTATGAACTCATTTGAACCATTAATACTGTGCCTGAGAAACCAAAGCTCCAAAGTACCTATTGATAGTCTTTCTATTTAAAAATTCAGTTAACAGATCTGATAGAAATTCTACCCTCATGGTACATTGAATCATTTAACATTAATCTTGAGCTGACTTGGCCAGAGGTTTTGTTACCATAAAGAAATAGTATAGTGGTGTGTTGTAGCTGATCTTTGGGCCAGGTCTATTTCAGCCAACCACAAGCTCCTGCCTTCTGTTAGGCTGCTGACCAGGCAAGGCCTGACAGCTCTAATTTTCCTTGTATTATGACATACTCCTTTAGTGGCCTTCACGAGTTAATGCCATCCCTCCTACTACCTCCGAGGCATTGGAAAAAGTGACCCATCCTGTTCATATAAATTGAGCTAACAGCTTTAGCCTGCCAGACACCCAGCTTTCTCTCACATGCCAGGGTGAAGCAGCAAACAGATGCAAAGCCACACTGCAGTTGTGTAAGCAATGTCTCCAAACCCTCCTGCCATACAGGGCCTGCCATCAACCCAAGATCCACTCCTTTACAGGTGCCAGATGAGCATCATCTGTTATGTAATTCATAACACTGTTCCTTCACCACTTCTGTCTCACAGTAGCCTAGGTCTGGAATACGGGTGCCTCCAAGAAGACCTGGAAGCTTCTGATGGTTAGGGGATTAGAAGACAGGGAGGGTGCAAAGGAGTCTATAAAGCTCCTGTAAAGAGATGTCACTCAGGAGAAGCAGGGAACCATAATGGATCTGAGAACCACCATGAAATTTTCATATTTCCTATTTTAAGCGGTGTGTGTGTGTGTGTGTGTGTGTGTGTGTGTGTGTGTGTGTGTGTGTGTGTTTTCAGATAACAAGGAAACAGAGCAAGTATAAATTGGAAGCAAGTGGAAACAGTTCACTACCACAGCAGTAGCCATGGGATTAAAGGAAACTAGTGATCGTATATTGACAAATTGTCTTGAGCATCTTATTTTCAGTCATGTTTTGGGGTTTTGTTATTTTATTAAGCACCCTTACTCTCTGTATAGGTGTCAAATTTAGCAGAGAAGACCACAACCTGAAATTACCTAGTATTTTACCTTTATATTACTCTGGAACAAATTAACACAAACTTAGTGATTTCAACAACATGAATTCATTATCTTATAATTCTGGAGATCAGAATTCTAAATTCTAAAATGGGAAATGCATTTTTCCTGGAGACTCTTGGAGAGAATTAGTTTTCCTGTTTTTTCTAGATTCTAGAGGCCCCTTGCATTTCTTGATCATGGGCTCTTCTTCCATCTTCAAAACCAACAGCATAGCATCTTCAAATCTCTCCTCTTCTCTCTCTCTGTCTCTCTCCCTCTCTCTCTGTCTCTCTCCCCCACCCACTGCTTCCCTCACCACATCTCCTTTTGACTCTCACTCTGACCCTTCTGCTTCCCTCTTTTGGGACTACTTGGATAATCCAGGATAATTTCCCAACTCAAAATCTTTAATTATATGTTCAGAGTTCCTTTTGCCTTTTAAAGTAATATATTCCCACAGGTTTCAGAGATGAAGATGTGGACATCTTTTGGGTGGGGATATCCATTACGCAGCCTGCCTCACCTAGTACCCCACCAAGGGAAAACTTTCATTCCTTAGCTTCTCCAAGAGTGGAAAAGCATGATATAATTTGTCTTCTCAATTATTATTTCCATGAAGTGTATTTGGAACCCTAGATAGTTAAATGTTACTTCATTCTCAGCCTCAAGAATTCCAGTTGATCTTATATTGGGCATCTTTTTCTCTTGGCTTCCAAGCTGTCTCCACGAGCTAAAATGAGGTTAGTCCAGCAGCAAGCTGCCCTATTCTTTCTGCCAGGCATCTCTGGCTTGTGCATGAGATTCTCAGCCTCTTGCTTGACAAATATTGACTTAACCTTGCCCAGAAAGCTCAGGTCATATGGTCTAAGAATAATTTTCCTATGCCTTCTTTTCCTGATATTGCAAACTTGGAGTCTACTTCTTTATTAATAGAAAAGCGATTCGGTCATTCAACAACCACTTGGTTCTCCATCCTCCCTCCTGTGTCTCTGTCCTCACACATCATTATAAATGATCATTTGAATTATGAGCTTTTCCTAAAATAACAATAGGTCCTAACTATAGGCTCATCATTTTTGACAAATGAACTGTTTTTCTAATGTATGATACCTTATATATGATTGCTATTTGACCACAATCTTGTGGGACAAATGGAACACAGATTTTTATCATCATTTTAAAAATGAAAAGGCTGAAATTAGCTAAGTAGGTAGAGCCAGGATCAAACTGAGTTTCCTGACTCCCAGGTCAATGAGGTCCCTGCTCTGACTACCACTGTAGAAACCAAATTAAAAGGTATAGCAACAAAGTTGTGTGCAAAACAGCTCATCAATTGACCTAACATTTTATACCTTCCCTAATGAAATTTCTATCATGAACTTTTTTCTTAATGTGATGGGATGCTAAATTGATACTCCTCCCCATATCAAAAATCCTTCCTCATTATTTCATAGGGCTGGGCTGGAGGGGGCTTTCAGAGCTCATTTAAAGTACTATGCCTCCTTGAAAACTTGACCCAAACCATTCTGGACAGATGAGCTTTTAAAAGAGAGTTCTGCCTGCAGGTAAAGTGGTAACATGATCCCCATCTCTAGTTCTTTCTGGGCTCTCTACCTCAGACATTACATTTAATTCATCGTCTAGTGTAGCTCCTTCTGGCTTCAAGCAGGCCACATATTCCCCTGGTCTTTTCAGATTTTGCAATCATTTTGTCTCCACCAGCTCCAGAAATAGATCTCCATAGGCTGGAGAAAGAACATTACCAAGTCATTTCTTAAATGCCTTTTCTTCAGGCTACCCGATGTCAATCTTCGCATGGAGGTTTCTTACCTGAATTTCTTGATCCACAGGGAGGAAGGGTGGTAGAGGGACTGCTGTGCTTATCTAGTGAGGGGTGGAAAGCCAAGGGCCGAGGCAGAAACTGCTTCAGGTATTCTCTCTTCATGCTCTTTGGGGCTTTTCCAGGCTCAAGACTTTGGGAGAATCAAATGAGATCCTCATAAAACTCTTACCTCAGAACCTGGGACCCAGAAGCTCTACATAAATATTAGGTAACTCCAGAAAACAACAACATTAATTTATAGATAAAGAGATGGGGGACGTTTTGTCCAAGATTTTTTAATTTTTTTATTTTTTTTATTCTAAAAAAACAAAGTGACCTGACAGCTTGGAAGATGGTTCCCACAAAATGTAATACTCCCCATTAGGCAGAAACAGAGCCTAATGGGGATGCTTTGTCCAAGATTGCACAACATTTTTACAGATGGGGGCTGCTTTGTCCAAGATTTTACAGTCAGTGGCAGAGCCAGACCTAGAGCCTCAGTTTCCCAACCATCCCAACACTCTTCCTTTTTTGCATTAAATATATTTTGTTGCATTAAAATTAATTCCTTTGACACATAATCTAAGGAATCAGACAGACATGCTGAAATATTTGGCTTTATCATGTTCTTTATGGCTCAGTTTTCTTATCTGATAAAGGGAAGTATTACTAATGCTCCTCACATAGGACTGTTTAGAGGGTTAAATTAGACACTATATGTAAAGTGATTAGCTTAGTGCTCAGCCCAACATTTCTCTCTCAGCTAGGGTTGGATGTCCTATACACCACTCTCTAACTGACTGCTATACATTTCCCTTGCAGCATCTTTTCTCAAATCCCATTTTCCCCACGTTGGTTATTCTAGTGCTGATATAATTTACTGATCTGCTGAACCAGATCAAGTTACTGTCCTTTCTTCTATTCTGAGCACTGAGTTTATAACTTGGCATATTTGGAGCTATAGAGATGGAAATGATGTTGAAAGTCTCTGTGGTCTTCCATATCCAGCCAGAAACTTCACAAATTCAGTAAGGGAAGAGTCATTTTTTGTTTTTACATAACTTTTCACTCTTTCTCTGTCACAACCTACCAAAGCTACCTACCTTTATTCTGGCCACCAACACAGACCAGAACTTTACCTGGCTGATAAGGAGGGCAAGGTATTAAATTTTTCTGGTTGTTTGAATTATTTTCTTGTATAATTTGATTAGGACTAAGTTAAACAAATAGTATTGCCACGGAGAGCATTGAAGAAGTAAATAAATCACTGAATTGAAACAAGAGATGGTGTTTAAGAATTCCAAGATTACTTTCCTCCAAAATATAGAATCACAAAAATCTCATGAGAAGGATCTTAAAGGTTACTTGATTCAGTACTCATTCTTTGCTGGAATCTCATCACCTTTCCTAAATCTTCAGTGACAGAAAGTCTTGGTGAAAATTGACCCAATGACTTTTAGGTCCTTTCTTGAAAGTAGGTTTAGAGGAAAGCTAAGATCTCAGCTCAACAATTCACATCTCTAACTCTGAATCCTTTGAAAGCCTAAACCATAGGCTTTATTCAAAATTCCTCTTATTTCCTCATGTGACACACACAGCTCTTCCAGAAATAACTTCTTTGAAACAGCATAACTTTGTCATGGAAAAAATGTTCTTCATAATCACAACAGACACTAGGATCATTTAGGCAAATTCCATAACTAAGTCCCTCCAGTCTTTACATGCCAAGCCCAGCTCATGTCCGCGTCTCCTGGAACCAGTCACCAATGTTCTACCAAGGTCCCTCATGGGCTAGGCCTGCTTCTGTGAGGAAGTAATTCTCATAATTGCTTTAGAAAGATGATTTTTACATGTCACTATTTGAGAAGGTTTTGATTCTAAAATTAGACCTCCTTTAAAAAAAAAAAGTGACCTGGCAGCTTGGAAAGACAACTCCCATAAAATGTAATACTCTCCATTAGGCAAAAACAGAGCCTGACAAAACTGGCAGTAAATGAAATTGTGAGCTGAATTCTCTTACCTTTGGCATCCCTGTTCTGCCTCTACATTCCTACCTCCTTTCCATCTCAGGGCCTTCTTCACTCCCATGTTGTTTTATTCTCTACTCAGTCCCATCAAAACCTACTCTCAGGAAAGAACCTGGAAACCATGCTGCAGTGTAAGCTATAGGTAAGACCTAAGCATTGGCTCCCCTAGGGGCATTTCCATTGCAACAAGAGGCAAAGGCATGAGGCCAGAAGGCACAACTCCAGCACTGCGCAGTGAGATATGTTCCTTATTCTTTCCTTTCTTCTTCAGTGCTGCTGGGCAGCAGGCACTGCCTCAGCACCAGGAGAGAGCAGTGGACAGAACAGACCCAGTGCCTGCTCTCGTGGAGTGCCCATTGTACTTGGGGAGAAAGGATGGAGAAAGGATGTGGAGGGAGCCCCTGAGATCACATTTGCCATCAAGTGACGGGCTCCCCTTGTTCCAAATGCTAGGTCAGGACTGACTGCATAGACTTATTTTTCCCCGGGTCAGTGGCTAAAGCTGTGAGCTTTGGAATTGACTAGAAACGTTCATAGGCCCTGCTTTGCCACCTCCCAGGGCATGACCTTCATTTCCTCCTCATCTGAAGAATGGGAATGCTGATACCTAGTTCCCATAGTTGTGGGGGATAAAGTGCGATGATACATGGAAAAGGTAGCCCACAGCACCTAGCCCTCGGTGAGCCGCTCAAATAGGGCATCCAGCATTGCTGTTAGAACCATCTACCCATGACATCCCATGTGGAGAAAGAGCTGAGCTCAGGCAGAAGTCAAGATAAAGGCAGCAGGGAAAGTGGAGAGTTAGGGGCCATGTCTTGGGGCAAATTATTTCCTTAAGATAGATATGCCTCAGCCCCTCCATATATCTCAAAATACCAGAGCAATGCCCAAGGATTCACAATGGTTTAGATCCTCTACTATTGCTTGCATAGCTCTGAGATTTCGCTACATACTCCATGTGGCATATATTTATTTTAAATAATACAAGTTGATATTAGTTTTGTTTGAAGATTTCAAAATTGTGTTCAAGGAATTGAGGGAAACCTGAAGATGGTATCACATTAGGTAGGAAGATTGGCAGATAAGAAGGACTATACCTTTGTGAGCACCTCTTGATTGCTGGAGCATCCACAGCCATTTCACATCTATTATGTACATTTCTCAACCAGTTCCCTCAAGAGAAGAGTTTGTCGATGCAGCCAAGCAAACAATGGCTCAGAAAGTGACTTTCCTAAATAGAAACAGATGTCAAACCCACATTGTTTTGCCTCAGATTACCTCTTTCCATTTCATATTTTAATTCACTCTTTTTAGGACTTGCGGATTACGGAAATAATTGTTGTCCCTTGTGTGATCAACATGACTGATACACGCTCAGTATCGATGTTTGCCTTTGTCACCAAATGTCATCCTTGGAACTCTTTTCATGTTGAGTTAAATCCTGGTACGCATCATTCCAGGCTTTTGACACCTATTTAGGGCACAAGCTCACAATGAGGTGACTTCACCAATTAGAACTATGTGTGACTAATAAGGTAGCAGCTTCGCAGCAATGCCTGCATACAGACCCACATCATCTCCAAATCATACAGTCTTTAAAAATGTGGCTGGACGAGCCCCTCCCTCCAGATCATAATAATTAGAAATCAATGAGATAGTCCCCCAGAGCACATGTTTCTTTGTAAGTCAGATACTCTAGGAAACAAAATGCTCTTTTAGGCTAGTTGATGAGCAGAAACAAGGACAGAGGCAACCAGCCTTTCTGAGGCAGTTGTCCCTGTCATTTTCCTTAAATCTTAGGGTGACCATAGAGGAGGCAAACCAATGAGGGTATCGGAGGAATGTGAAGAGGAAGAAGACAGGCGATATCATTAGAAGTGTAGTCGCTGAGGGTGGGAGGGATTCTAAAGCATGGGGAATGGTCCAAGAGGCAGAGTCCAGCTTATTCATAGACTGGGCTTCAAGATTCACTCATTGGGGATCCCTGATATACAATGATCCTTATTCACCTCTACTTATATTGTTCTTCCACACACCCCCATTCACTCCACCCACAAAGGGGAGGTCTGTTGCTACAAAAGAATCAAGTCCAAGGACAACTGATCAAGTGATAGACCCTAGAGTTAGAAAGTAGAATCCTTGATAGAATGTCAGAAAAGTTAAGAGCTGAGAGTTCCAAACTAATGTGTCTGCTCTCTTTTATAAGAGGGAACCCCCAAAAACTTATAATAATTTTTTGGAGGGTGGACACTTATAGTACACTTCTCCCACTACTTAAGTGTTCTAGGAATCCCTCAGCATCAGTGTACCAGTTAGTATTGTGAGAGGCTGTGTTTAGCTTCAGTTAATTTTTTTTTTCTGGAGAGTCAAGGTGTTTGCCTGTTTCATGATGGGTACCTACATTACATTACAAGCGTACCTACCCACACTGCACTGAGTGTTCAGCAGGTTTTGACCCAAAACAGCATGATCCTCATGTCCTACCCTCCCTATTCTCCTAATCTTATCCCAGTAGACGTTTTTTTGTTTTCCCAGATGTAAAATGTTCCCAAAGGGAAACATTTTGTCGATGTGGAAAAGGTGAACCAACAAACAAATGGCAGAAGCACTAAAAGGCATCAAAATTGACAAGTTCAAAAACTGTTTTTGAGCAATAGAAAAAGCATCTCGATAGGTGTATTGCATCACACAGAGTACTTTGAAGGCGACTGAAGTTTAAACATGTAAGAATAGCTGGGTTCGGTGGCTCAGCCTGTAATCCTGCGCCTTTTGGAGGCTAAGGTGAGTGGATTGCCTGAGCCCATGGGTTCAAGACCCGCCTGGGCAGGCGAGACCTCGTCTCTACAATAAAATCAAAAAATCAGCCAGGCGTGGTAGCGCGCACCTGTAATTCCAGCTACTCGGAAGCCTGAGGCGGAAGGATCCTGGAGCCCAGCAGGTGGAGGCTGCAGTGGCCGGGACCGGCCACAGCACTCCAGTCTGGGTGGCAGAGTGAGATTCCAACTCAAAAAATAAATAAATAAATAAAAATAAACATGTAAGAATAAACACACAATTTTTTCTAAATAAATTCTGGAGTTCCCCCCTTATATATGAAATATCTGAGTTGTTTCTCTCTTCCCCTAAGCTGCTGGTCTGGTTGGGGTGGGGGCTTCAGTTGCATCTTGCTTAGGAAGGCCCCCATATTAAACCTTCTGGGGTGAATTCCCAGAAGATCTTTGGACTTACTTTTAGAATGGACCTTCAATTAGAGGCATTGGGGTCCACTGAGCCCACGATGGTCTGGCTCCAGTCACCAAAGCCACACCTCTGGGAATTTTAACCAGAGATTTAGGTGATAGTTGGTCAACAAGTACAACAAATATTCATCACCTACATACTATAACAAAGCCTTTGCCCTCTTGCAGCCTCCTATGTTCTTATAAGGCTGCAGTCCCCAGCCTTTTTGGCATCAAGGACCAGTTTCATGGAAGACAGTTTTTCCACAGACTGGGGGAGACAGATACCATCAGGCATTAGATTCTCATAAGGAGCTAGCAGCCTGGATCTCTCGCATATGCAGTTCACAATAGGGTTCACACTCCTGTGAGAATCTGATGCCTCTTCTGATCCAACAGAAGGTAGAGCTCCACTGACCCGCTGGTCACTTCCTGCTGTGCAGCCAGATCCTAACAGGCCAGGGACCAGAACCAATCCACAGCCTGGGGGTTGGGGATCCCTCCTGCAAGGGACAGTCAATGAACTAATAAGTATTTACTATATAATGTCATGTGTTAACAAAAGAGTAGGGTATTGTGGGCTATTTTAAAGAATGGTCATAAGAGATCTGGGGAAACAATATGTGAGCAAAGACTTACATCAAATGAGAAAAGGAGCCATGTAAATACTTATAGGAAGGGTTCTCCAGGAAAAGAGAACCTAGAAGCAAGAACCAATTTAGCAAGCTCACAGAAGACCAGAAAGGCCAGTACCAACAAGTAGAGAGAGCTAGGGAAGGTAGCTGGATATTGAAGACTGTCTTTTTTTGTTGTTGTTGTTGAGTTGGAGTTCTCACTCTCTTGCCCAGACTGGAGTGCAGTGGCCGCTCCCGGCCACCGCAGCCTCGCCTGCTGGGCTCTGGCGATCCTTCCGCCTCAGCCTTCCGAGTAGCCGGAACTACAGGCGCGCGCTACCACGCCCGGCTGATTTTTTGATTTATTGTAGAGATGAGGTCTCGCTGCCCAGGTGGGTCTCGAACCCACGGGCTGAAGATTGTCTTAATAATGTGTATCCTCCAAGCCTAGCAGAAACTTCTCCCTGAAAGCCTGTGATCCACTAGGTAGTTGAATCTGAGTCTCAGTTAAATACTTTTGGATGTAACTAACAATGGCTTAAAAGAACTAATGGAGCTTTCCAAACTTCTTTTATCAATTCCAATAGAGGAAGAGAAACTGGCATGCCAAGACTCTGCCTTTGTTTGTCTCAGAGCTTTCTACCACTCTCCTAACTCTCCCACCATCCCTAAAGGGAGATGAGATTTATTGTTCATATTAAAGAGTGAAGGAGCCCATGCCGCACCCTCCAGGCTAGGGCTAGTTACAATGGCAGGATGGTACCTCTCTTCCAGCCTGGATAATCTCATGCCACTTAAACCCAGAAAGCCTGCCTATTTTTAAAATTACAAGTATTTTATAACTATAAAATCCTGTATTTATTTAAGCCCTTTTAAAAGTAAGCTGAATTGTGTAACTAGTGTCTAGATTACAATATATTTAAAAATAGAGAAATTACTCTTCTATCAATGCTGAAATTTTAATTTAGTATAAAATAAAAATTATATGGGTTTTAATGTCTATTATCCTTAAATAGAAATATGATTTAATCCTAAATAAGCACTAGATTCTATCAAAGGTCTATTGATATTTTTTCTAAATCAGGGGCGGGGAGGAGGGTGTGTTCATTAGCTCATTCCCCAGCCATTCTATTGATGAACAACTGATTATTGCGAGTCTTGTGTATTCAGGGACAAATCTGAATCCTTATAGCTTCTAATTTTTGTTTAGAATTTTGCCTTCCAAAGTCACCCTAAGCAAGCTATTCCCCATCCCAGCCTTGGCACATCCCTTCACATATGAAGGCCATCCACACCACATGTCCCTAATGCCCTTTGCTCATAGTCAAGCTTCCCCTGTCCTCCAGACACCTGCTTCCCATGCTCCTAAGCATCCAGAAGGTTGTTCTTTGGATGCTGTTTCCTGGTTTACCAACAAGTGGCTTCGTTAAATGTGGTGCTAAGGATTAAAAATGATTCTCCCCATGTTGTCTTGCCAGTATAGACAGACATGCCATTTAGGCTGTCTTCACTCTTTCTCCCTCATTAAGTAGCCTTTTTTCCCTCTCAAGTTCCTTCCTCTCCATGGGTCCCTTGCTTTTTGGGGATGACGTTTAGCTATTTCTCTGCTCCCTTTCCTGAAAATATAAACAACCTCAATGTTTGCTACCTAATTTTCTTTTTCATGCCTCATATCACCTTTGTTCCCCATCTTTAAGCTTTCTATTTGGGCATGTGTTTTCTTTAAATCCGTAGCACTTAGTACAGTGATCAATTATCCTGGGTAATTGCTCCTCATTTAAGAATCCCTATTCTTTCTCATTAAAGACCAGACAAGAATACGTCCTCCCATTGACCAGGTGCACCAGATCTCTTACTTATCCCCAATTTGCCATTTTGCAGTTTAGTGCTTAAGAGCTCATTCACGGAGGGGCATAATTTGAGTGACTTGTGCTTGCTCAGAGGGGACAGCTGGCTCCACTGTTCGATGCCCTCCTGGCTGTAAGAGACTCGGTGCTGTTTTCCTCTAAGCTGCTTCTCTTCAGGGTCACCCAACTCTGCTAAATACGCGAGATAACTTTGTGTGTGTGTGTGTGTGCGCGCAGGTGGAATAGTCATGCATCTTCACTAACCCTGACCCAATTCAACTTTCCCCTCTAGTTTCCAGGTATCTTGGTAACGATTGTCCACTTTGTCATTCTGAGGTTATAAAATGAGGCTAATGGCCCTTTCTCATTACTTCTAGCTACACTGGGCTTTTTAAAACTCCTCTGTTTGATGTCTTCTTTATTGGTTAACGTTATTTGCTGCTATTGTAAACGGGATTTCTTCCTGCTTATTAGACATACCCCCTAGAAATATAGTCTTGAGAGTTTCTGTTCTGCATATTTAAAAATTGAGATGAGTCCAAAGTGGTTATTCAAAGAGAGAGGACCCTTTTTGGGACCATAACTTAAAATTCCAGTCAGCAACCCTTTGGAGATGTAATTCAGGAAGCCACTCTCCTTTTGGACAGCTTAATGATCTGTAGTTAATAGTAAGAGGCTAATGGGGAGATGCAGTACAGCTGGGCTGAGGTTAGCCTTTCTCAGCTCTTTAAATGGCACAGTGATTACCATCATTGAGATACACAATCCCACCCAGAATCAATAACAAAAAGCACAAAGACTAAGCAGTAGCTTGTCAGTGTGGCCTGTTCTCAAACAGACAAGTTGTTCTGCCCCAGCCAGTAAATGATGCCTCTTTTTTGAGCCTGCCCAGGCTGGGCAGTTGACTGCACAACAAACAGCCCCTCCAACAACTCTGGGATGGAGAGTGCTAGATTCAGGGCCAATTTCTCCCCTTACTTGAATGCACACAACTTGGGAGAAGCTGAGGTAACTTGGTAGCAAAACATAAGTCTGGGAGCCATATAATACATAGCTGCTGGCAGCGACTGATGGGTTCTTATGCCTCATATATATTGACTTGGTGTTACTGTGTGTCAGGGTTTCAAGTCCTAAAATTTCCAACATCTTGTTATCTTCTGTCAAAAAGCCCAAGTGAATTAACAATAATAAAAAAATAACCCCATTCAAAATGGGCAAAGGACTTGAATAGATATTTCTCCAAAGATGATGTACAAATGGCCAATAAGCACATGAAGAGATGCTCAACATCACTAATCATTAGGGGAATGCAAAATGCAAATCAAAACCTCAATGACTTGCTAATTCACATACATGAGGATGACTGTTATGAAAAAATAGAAAACAATTGTTAGTAAGGATGTGGAGAAACTGAAGCCCTTGTGCACTGCCTGTAGGAATGACAAATGGTATAGCCACTATGGGAAACAATGTGGCATTTCCTCAAAAAATTAAATGGGGTAGTACAATATGATCCAGCAATTCCAGTTCTAGGTATTCAACCAAGACAATTTAAAGCAGAGTCAGTCTTGAAGACATAGTTGTACACCCATGTTTCATAGCCACATTATTCACAATAGCCAAATGATGGAAGGAACAAGCCGGGCTCGGTGGCTCAGCCTGTAATCCTGCGCCTTTGGGAGGCTGAGGTGAGTGGATTGCCTGAGCCCGCGAGTTCAAGACCCACCCACTGCGAGTTCGAGACCCAACTTGGCGAGACCTCATCTCTACAACAAATCAAAAAATCAGCTGGGCGTGGTAGCGTGCGCCTGTAGTTCCAGCTACTTGGCAGGCTGAGGCGGAAGGATCGCTGGAGCCCAGCAGGTCAAGGCTGCGGTGGCCAGGAGTGGCCACTGCACTCCAGTCTGGGCGACAGAGTGAGACTCCAACTCAAAAAAAAAAAAAAAAAAAAAGATGGAAGGAACACAAGTGTCCATAGATGAATGAAGGGATACATAAAACATGGTGTCTAAGTATAATGGAATACTATTCAGCCCTAAAAAGGAAGGAAATTCTGACACATGCTACAACCTTGAGACATTACACTAACTGAAGTACACCAGTTATAAAAGTCAAATACTGTGTGATTCCACTTATATGAGATGCCTAGAGAAGTCAAATTCACAGAGGCAGAAAGTAGAATGGTGGTTGCCTGAGGTTGGCAAGAGGGAGGAATGAGGAGAGTTGTTGAAAGGCTATAGAGTTTTAGTTTTGCAAAATGAAAAGAGTTCTGGAAATGGATGGAGGTAGTGGTTTCCCACTGTAGTAGATGTACTTAAGGCCACTTAATTGTGCACCTAAAAATGGTTAGGATGGTACTTAAGTTATGTGTGCTTCACCACAAATTTTTTTAAAAAGCACAAGTGAAAGATGCCATCTTTTCTCGGGAGCCCAGGTTTTGGAGGTACAGACTAGAACTAAAAGATGAAAGAAAAAAGAGAGAGAGAGAGAGAGAGAGAAAGTCAAGGGAATGAATCTTGTCTTTATATGAAACTAATTGCAAATATACTTTTTTTTCCACAGAGTCATTTTTCTCTCAAGAAGGGAGCTGCAGCCTTAGGGATTGGAACAGACAGCGTGATTCTGATTAAGTGTGATGAGAGGTGAGCATGCATCTGCACCCCTCATTGGTTAGAAATTTACAAAGTCCACACAAATACCTCTTGGTCTGAAAACAGGAAATGACCGTGGGCAGCAAGGCTGCCTCCCTCCCAGTCACTGCCAGCTGCTGTTTCTTTTTAACATGTGCTCTTGCTTGGAGCCCTTGGATGTTGTTCCTCCATGCCATGGAAACTTCCATCGTCCCTGACTGAATCAGAACCTTTATTAAATCAATCAAAATAGTCTGCACCAAGAAAATGCAAAAGGACATTCATCACCCCGGCACTTTAGCAACGGCAGGCAATTTGAGCACTGATTTATGGCAGTATCATCACTTTCAGCACCATGAATTGTGTAAACTTGATGGGGTGATTATGGGAGGGGAGACAGTTTAGTGAGCAGGAAGTAAATAATGCACCAGCAACTCAACAACCTGGTGCCAGAGTCAAGGGACTGTCAGGGGAAATCCCTTTCTTAATTGGCACCAGTACTCATAGGCACTCTGGGATTCAGTGTGGTACTATATGGGAGAGATTTTAAAGTATTTCAGAATGTCCGTGAAAAGTATCACTGGCCTATAGACCTAGAACCTACTAACAGTTTGATTCAGTCTAAAGGTTTGAGTAAGAATATTCACTAAACTAAAAGGGAGCCCCTCAATTAACAATTTATGCATTCATTTGTATTTATTAGTCAGATGTGTAGCTTGCCCACCGTGTCACTAGGCTTTAAAAGGCAAAATACACGATCCCAGTTCCCTGACAGTCTGTGATCTAGGTGGGAAGAGGAAGTGGCATCAGAAGGAGACAGTTGCATGGTCGAATTGCATGGCACAGAGCACACATTTGAACATCGATTTAGATGGAAAGATTCATGCAACAGGTAGGACGTAAACTGGATTTTCAAAATTAGGAGTGAGTTGGATGGATGGAAGGAAAGGCAGGGGCAATTATAGAAGACTGAATACCACAGCAAAGACAGAGAAGGTGGAGCAGGAGGAAGGAGAACCTTGTGGGGCTCCAGAACCCAGGCCTGAGCAGAGGTACGAGGAGCCATGGCAAATATGGTCAGTCACCTGAAACTCTGAAAGCTCTAAAAACCCAACTGATCAATAACCAAGTTTACCCATGGGTGGTGAGATTAAAAAGGATTGCCACTTTCTTGTTTACACCTTTCTATATTGCTTGATTTTGTTTTATTGTTTGCAAAAAACACATATAACTTTTTTTTTTGAGTTGGAGTTTCAGTCCAGGCTGGAGGGCAGTGACATGCTCATGGCCACCCCAGCGTCGGCCTCCTGGGCTCAGGTGATCCTTCTGCCTCAGCCTTCCAAGTAGCCGAACTATAGGTGCGCGCCACCATGCCTGACCAATTTTTTGATTTTTTTATTGTAGAGATGAGGTCTCACCAAGTTGCCCAGGCTGGTCTCAAACCTGTGGGCTCAGGCAATTCTCTCACCTTGGCCTTGCAAAGTGCAGATATAACTTATACAGTCAGAAAAATAAGGTGTTTTGTTTTTCATTTTTTGGGGGGAGCTAAATTTAGGATTTGAGTTTGATAGGTCCTGAAACAAGGTAACTTGAAGGTATTTTAATTCAAGAAGCACCTGAATGAAGGCACCCTTCAGGAAGCAATGAAGGGGAGAGGTTCTCTGGTGAGGTAAACCAAGTGGGAGTCTCCAGCAATAAAACAGGCATGAAATAATGAACAGACAGAGTGAGGCAAATGCATTTTGAAAAAGGAACTGCCGCTGGGCTTGATGGCTCAGCCTGTAATCCTGTGCCTTGGGAGGCTGAGGTGAGTGGATTGCCTGAGTCCGCAGGTTCGAGACCCACCTGGGCAGGCGAGACCTCATCTCTACAATAAATAAAAAAAATCAGCTGGGCGTGGTAGCGAGCGCCTGTAGTTCCAGCTACTTGGAAGGCTGAGGCAGAAGGATCGCCGGAGCCCAGCAGGTCGAGGCTCCCAGCAGGTCGAGGCAGTGGCTGGGAGTGGCCACTGCACTCTAGTCTGGGTGACCGAGTGAGACTCCAACTCAAAAAAAGAAAAAAAATGAAAAAGGAACTGCCTGATATTTTTTAAGGTTACCAGTGTTCCTCACTAGCAGGGTCTGAGATGTAAGGAGAAAACTGGCCCCTCAAAAATTCTAAGTAGGAATAAAGGTTTAGATGACTTTTAAATCTTTCCTAATCTGTAAGTGGATCTGTTATAAGAGCCTGGAATTCAGGGAAGGATCATCTAGACAGATTCTGGCCCAGGCAGTCTTCCTCACTAGCCTAGTTGGCAGACATTCTTGAGTGAATCTGAGTGGGCTGATAGGTGACCTGGAAGAGCAGAGGGGGCTCTTGCCTCCACTCTTCAAAGCATCGGTACAGCTGCCTCTACTCTCATGAATATCAGCTGTGACCACGGAAGTGGTCTTGGATGGGTCCACCAGTCAGTCAGCTGGATCCTCATGGGAGCACAAGGATATCCGATTGTCTGCAGAAGCATCATGCTTGCAAAAGAACTGCAGATCTGAAAGAAGGAAGAATGAGAAGAGGAAGCAGAGGAGTGGTCGGAAAAGGGCCCTCAGACAGCACTGTCAGGACAGGCACCAAGAGCTTGTCACACTCCAACAGGAGGGCCGAGAAGGAGGCAGGAGGCATGGAATGCTGGAGAGCTAGTGGGGTCTAGAATCAGTGGCTGACCAGGTGGCCTCAAATTTGAAAGTCAAATAATTATTTATATATATATATTTATATATATATATATATATTTTTTTTTTTTTTTTTTTTAAAGATGGAGGTCTTACTCTGTCATCCAGTCTGGAGTGCAGAGTGATCATAGTTCATTGTCTCAACCTCCTAGACTCAAGTGATCCTTTCACCTCAGCCTCCTGTATGGCTGCGACTAAGGGCATGTGCCACCACATCTGGCTAATTTTTTTTTATTTTAATAGAGATAGTGACTTGCTATTTTGCCCAGACTTGTCTTGAACTTCTGGCCCCAAGTAGTCCTCCGACCTCAACCTCTAAGTGTTGGGATGAGTCACCACACCTGGCTTATTTAAACAATTTTAGGAGCCATTTTTAAACACTAAAATACCATGCTAAGAATGATTGTTTTTTTCAGAAGATGATGCACTCTTCAGTGCTCCTCTTCGCTCACACATGCCATGCCCCTTGGGTGAGATCAGGAGAAAGGAGCCATCAGGCAGTTAGGGCTAGGGATTTTTTCCTGCTCATGAACCTTGTGGGACTGGGGAGAGAGGAAGGAGCTATAGAGGAAATAGGAAGAAGGAAGGAAACAGGAAAGAGCAAAAAGGATAAGAAATAAAAGTTAGGGGGCCGGGCGTGGTGGCTCAAGCCTGTAATCCCAGCACTTTGGGAGGCCGAGGCAAGTGGATTGCCTGAGCTCAGGGGTTTGAGACCAGCCTGGGCAACTTGATGAGACCTCATCTCTACAATAAATCAAAAAATTCGCCGGGCATGGTAGCACGCTCTTGTAGTTCCAGCTACGTGGAACTGGTTGAGGCTGCAGTGGCCGTGATTGTGCCACTGCACTTCAGCTTGGGCAACAGAGTGAGACTCTGACTTAAAAATAAAAAATAAAGAACTAAAAGGTAGGAAAAATAAAGCCTGGGAGCAAAAAGTTTGTGGTGGAAATGAGAAGTGAAGCAAAGAAGAGGGATGTAGAGGGAAATATGGGTGGAAGTAGGAAACACAGTGAGACCTTTAAAAGGAATACATGACAGTTTTTACTATCTAGAAGCAACACAGGCCTACTTCAAAAAAATAGAAAATAACTGGGAAAAATTATAGTTCCACCAACCAAAGATCATCACTAACACCATATTGGTGTCTAAACCTTTGAATCTCATTTTCTAAGCATAGGTTTTTATATTCTTTTTTCCTCTTTACATATTTGTATTCATATTTCTTTTTCTAATTACACCTGAGAACATGAGTATTTTTCCACAATATCACAGACACAAACAAACTTAACTACATAATATTAGAGGTGTGACTCTGTCAGAAAGTATTATATAGTACCTTAGAGACCTGGTTCCAGAGTAGAACTGTATGAATTCAAATCTTGGCTCCAGCATGTGGGCAATTGCCTTTCTGTGTCTCAGTTTATCAAAAAAGGAAAAAGTAATGGTGCCTGCTTCATAAGGTTGTTATGAAGATTAAAAGTATCAGCAAATGTAAAATGCTAAAAGCAATACCTAAAATGGGGTAAGCACAAAATTTTAGTCCCCTACTGTACATTTTTCTATTTCTGGATTACTGTTACATATAAACTTTCCATCCTTCAAAGAACATCCTTATCTGTCCATAGCTTTCCCATTTATGATTATTTCTTTGTATACTTAGTAACTTTATAAATGTTTTTAAGAGAAGGGATATATCAGGCCAAACTGTCTTGCAGAAGTTTTCACCAAATTATTCTCCTAGCAATACTGTATGAGTATGTTGAAAAAAAGTTAAAACTGTGTTAGTAGCTACATATAGTCTTTAGCTCTATATTGATAATTCATATAACCTGTATAGCATGAGTTTAAGTCTGAAAGTGTGACCCTAATGGTTTAATTGAACTTGAAGTGTTAGGGGTTAGGAGTAAAGGAGAAGGCCTTGGACAGTCACTTGTAGCCACCATTTGGGTCTGAATCTGTTCATACACTCTTGGCAGCCATTGTGTCCCTTGTGAAAGTCAGATGTCCAGTTCCGAAAATCACTTAAGACGTGGAGGTGAGTTCCTACGTGCTTGTTTCTCCTAATGTACTTTGTAAAGTTCATTTGCGCTTCCCAATACACAAGCCTGGATCTGTTCTCTAAGGTTTTAATTTCTTGTATTTACTCTTTCCTACTGTATATTATTCTACCAGTGGCTGGGGTGACAGGTTTTATTGTGTCCTATAGACAGTTGACTTAGTAGAAAGTTCACAATTGGAAGGAAATGTCCTAGTGAAAGAGAACAGTCTGTGCCTTTCTAACAAGCCCAAAGTCACATATGGAGGAAGATCTCGTGAAGTTCCCTTCCTTAATTAGTAGTCACAGGGGCTTACTTTGGTCATCAATTTAAAGTGAAATATGATTCTCAGTTAAAATGAAAAAAAAGGGAAATAGATAGTAAATCTTTCATTGTTTGCACTCAGTCCTATCAGAGTTGAAAATGAAAAAGCAGTTTATTATACACACTCTATTAAGTAGGATAAGATGATGTAATGCAAAACTTCAGATCACCATGGCTTACATTTTAATGTGAAGTATTGTAATTAAAAGGAATATTCCATTTTATAAAAATTAAATATTAAATTCAAAAGAGGAAAAATGTGTTAAGTGAATCCTTGGTATCATAAGTTCTAGTTTGAGTTCCCTTTCCTTGTTAGCAAAAATTTGAATTTCAAAGTGATGGGATTAATGAATTTTCATTCGAGTGTCATTGGATCTAATATTTGCAAAGTTTGAATGAGTTGGATTCAAATATAATGATATGTTGATGTGTCTAAGGATTGAGAAGAAAAGTGAATCAATATTTACAGGAATATAAGTATATATGAAAGAAGACTGAGCAATATTTTAGAATTGGATCAGGTCACTGAACAAAGAGATGTTTCTCAAATATTCAGTCAAGGGAAGAGAGAGAAAATTTCTATTATACGGATGATAATTTGGAAGAATATGAAGTTCCCATATGATAGAATCAGGAGCCTGTGAGCTACTTCTTTTGGCTGCAGGCAGTGGCCTTGATTTGGAACACAGTGGCAGATGCAGTGGATATGGACACAGATGTTACAAAACTTAGTCTAGTGTGAAACAAGCACAGGAAGGTAAGCACTGTGATAGGTGAAATATAGGCTGCTATTGATACACATCCAATTCTGCATGTAGAGGAAGGATGGGAGTTAGCCAGATGAAGAGGAAATAAAAACATGTTCCAGAAAAAGGCAACAGCACATTCTAAACCACGGATATGAGATGGAATTTGGCTTGTTCAAGGAAAACATGAGAGGATATGGTCAGAATATCCCTGTCATGAAGGGTCTTATGAACCATGTTGAGCTGTTTGGGCTTCTGGTTGAAGACATGGGACACCACTGGAGGGTTTTGAGCTGAGGAGCAACATCATAGTTTCGTGTTGAAATATTCTCAATGCAGAGTGAACGTGGGATCAAGACTGGGAGTTGATAGCTGTTGTAGCAATAGGAATGAAGACAGTGAATGGTGGGTTGACCGGTGGCAGAGCAGTAGAAAGTTCTGGGATTAATGGAAAGTGTTGACTGATTGGTGTGTAGGTCAAGAGAGGAGCCAAGATGAGTGCCAAGCTGCTGGCTTGCCAGCTAAGTTGATGTGGTGCTCTTCTCCAAGAAAAGGAACCATGGCAGAGGTGAAAAGCTCAGATTTGGAGATGTTGAGTTTGAAGATTGTATGAGACATCCAAGTGAGGGTGTTAGGTAGGCAGTTGAAAAGTATGAGCTTGGAGCTCAGGAGGTGTATAAGAAAAGCATGCAGAAATGGGCCTAGGAAAGAACTCTAAGGGGCATGTGTGTTTCAGGGACCGTCGAGTAAGAAGAGTCTGCAAAGGAGGTTGAGAAGTTGCAGCCAGACTTGTCAGAGGAGAATGAAACTGGGCCACAAGGGCTATGAGTCTGTTTCTAGAGGAAGGAGTGGTCAACAGTATCAAACGCTGCTAATAGATGAAATGAGGGTCACCAGCTGCCCATTGGTTTTACTTCTAAGGAGGTGGCTAGTGTGTTTGGCAAAAGCAGTTTCCACAGAGGAGTGAGGATAGAAGGCAGTTTACATGGGTTTGGTGAGTGGTAGATGAGAAAAAGAAGGAAGCAGTGCAAAAGCCAGAGGGGAGTGTTGAGTCTAGGGTGACTTTTGGTTTTGTTGTTTTAAGGAGAAGGGCTTAAGGCCCATTTCACTGTGAGATGGAGGACCTGCTAAAGAGGAAATGTGAACTGTGTGAAAAAAAGGAAGGGATAAAATAGATAATAGAGGTTTCATTTTCCTTATCGAGCTCCTTAGTCTGTGGCTAAAATTGTGTAGGCTCTTTCTCTGAGGAGCTCACACAAATTCTGAAGTTATCTCACATCATAAAATTGAAAGGAAATGGGACAGAGAGTAAGAAGCCAGGGGCCAACCTGGGCTTCGCCTGTGTTGATATGCTGCTAATGGTTTTCAAATCAGACACACTTAGAATGGGAAATGTCTGTAGACATTAACTCATCCACCTTTTGATTATGCGCACCTTTAAAATAATTTTGAGATTAAAGAAAAATTGCAGGAATAGTAAAAGGAACTCCCAAAGGCCCTATACCTAGATTCACCAATTGTGAACATTCTGACATATTTGCTTTCTCTTTCTCTCCATATATCCTACATATAAAATTCAGTATTACTTATAGAATGTACTAAACATTACATATAAGTTTCACACATATAATAAATTTACTTTTTTTCAGAACCATTTGAGAGAGTCCCTAGCAGATATCATGCCACTTTACCCCTTAAAACCTCAATGTGTATTTCCTAAGAAAAAAGATATTCACTTACACAGTCACAGGGCAATTATTAAAATCAAGAGATTTCAAATCAACACAATACTATTATGAAATCTACATTCCTATTAAAATTTCATCAGTTGTCCCGATAATATGCTTTACCAGCTATGTTTTTCCCCAGTCTGGGATCACACATGTCATTTAATTGCCGAGTCTCTTTTGTCACCTTTAGTCTGGAATATTTCCTCAGCCTTCCTTTGTCTTGCATGACATTAATATTTTTTAAGAGTATAGTTTAATTTGCAGTTAATTTGGATTTGTCTGATATCTCCTCATGTTTACATTCAAGTGATGCATTTGGAGCAGGATGTTCAGGGAAGTGATGCTTATCTTTCTCAAGTGCATCACATCTGGAGGCTTGCCCTAAGATCAGTAATATTAATTTTGACTGTTTGGTTAAGACTGAGTCTGCCAGGTTCCTTCACTATAAAATAACTGTTTACTCCTTTGCAGTAAATAAGTATGTTGTAGGAGATGCTTGGAGACTATATAAATGTCCTGCTTCTGAAGTGTTTGCCCACTGTTTAGCATTTATTGAAGATTTTTGTCTGAATTATTGTTATGATAATGATTTTTCTAACTCCATCATTCCTTCAATGTTTGTTAGTTCCTTTTATTCTACTGTAGGGAAGAGCTCCTCTTGCCTTTTTGTCTCTTTGTCCTCTCCCCTCTCTCTTTTATACAGACTCAAGGGTATTTTTAGAAATTAATACTCTCTAGCATCTTCTTCCACTCTCTCTTCTATTTCTCCTCTTTTTTCTCCCCTCTGGGTTTCCTTTACCTTATCTTAATTACAAGTAATTTGTAGTAAAACCTTACAGAAGATAAATCTAACCAAGACATGTGGTACCTGGTGACATAACACTGGAAGAGTCACTGGCCTTGCTAGCTTCCATGTAACACAAGAATTGTCAGCTATTTTAATTAATGCTTTTATACCACAAATTAACTACTAGTGCTTTTGTATACATTTTTGCTTTTCTTTTAAGCATGTCACTCCAACTTTATAAATTACAGGTAGATTACATTTTTCTGTGCTTGTTAAGCAGCACACTTTATCATATAATTGATTTAAACAATTGAAAGCATAAATAATCTGGAGTCATTATACTCTTTTATTAAATTAGCTGAATTGTGACCAGTGCCTGAAGGTAGCTAGGGATACTAATTAACTCTTTTAGGTCATCAGGGAGCTGTTTGGTGCACTGCAAAATGATAGACTTCACAGAAACACTGCAGTCTGTTATTAGTGAGCCAGGGATGTGGGAGCTCTCTGAGTGCCATATTTCCTGGGGGGTTTAGATGCAGAGAACTCAGGGGTGCAAGTGGGGGTGTGTGTTTTTATGTCCCACATGAGGAAGGATTATGTGATAATAATAGCTGACACTTATTGAGTGTTTATTATGTGTCAGACACAGTCCTAGGCACTTTATACAATTGGTCTAATTAATTCATTTAATTAGAGACACACAAGAGTATATTTCCTCACACTGAAATAGTTTATAAAGTGTTTCTATATAGACAACAATTTTAAACAGCATGGAACACTGATTTATTTTTTCCTCCTTTTTATTCATAGCACTTCACAAGTGACATGTCCAAGGAGGTCACATGGCTAGAGTGAAGAGTAAGGACTTGGACTCAGAAGAGAATTCCTAGTGTTCACTAGTTAAACATTGCCCACCTTTCTTTTTAATTCTTCCTTCCCTTCCTTCCTTCCTTCCTTCCTTCCTTCCTTCCTTCCTTCCCTTCTTCCCTCCCTCCCTCCCTCCCTCCCTCCCTCCCTCCTTCCCTCCTTCCTTCTTTCCTTCCTTCCTTCCAAAAGCAGGAGTTTATTAAGAAGACAAAAAAAAAAAAAAAGCTCCCAAGCAGGAGGGAACCTGAAAGAGGGTTGCCCTCTTTTTCTTTTTTTCATTCTTTTAATTGTGGTAAAATACACATAACATAAAATTTACCATTTAACCATTTTTAAGTGCGCATTGCAGTAAAACTGTCACCACTATCCATTTTCAGAACTCTTCTCAGGTTGCAGAACTGAAACTCTGTACCATTAAACTCTAACTCCCCAACTCCCCATCACCCCCTTCCCTCATCCCCGGGCAACCACCATTCTACTTTCTTTGTCTATGAACTTGACTCCTCCAGGTACCTCACTCATATAAATGAAATCATGCAGTATTTGACTATTTGTGACTGGTGTATTTCACTTAGCATAATGTCCTAAAGGTTGTAGCATGTGTCCGAATTTTCTTCCTTTTTGAGGCAGAATAACATTCTGTTGTATGTAGTTACCACATTTTGTTTATCCATTCATACACTTATGAACACCTGGGTTGCTTTCACCTTTTAGCTACTGGGAATAAGACTGCTGTGAAACATGAGTGTAAAATTACCTCTTTGAGACTCTGTTTTCAGTTATTTGGGGTAGATACATAGAAGTGGAATTGCTGGATCATATGGTGATTCTACTTTTAATTTTTTGAGCAACCTCCATATTGTTTTTAATAATGACTATATCAATGTCAAGAGTTCTCTTCTCTCCATATCCCCCCCAACCTTTGTTATAGTTTTATTGTTGATAGTAGCCATCCTAACAGGTGTGAAATGATATTTCATTTGTGGTTTTGACTTTCATTTCCCTAATGATGAATGATGTTGAGTATCTTTTCATTTGCCTGTTGGCCTTTTCTATGTCTTCTTTAGAAAAAGTTATACTCGGGTCATTTGCTCATTTAAATTTTTTATTTTTATTTTTATCTACTTAGGGGGAACAAGTGCAGATTTCTTACATGCGTGTATTGCATAGTGGTAAAGTCTGAGCTTTAGTGTACCCATTACCCAGATGGTATATATTTTACTCAGTAGGTAATTTTTCATCCCTCAACCTCCTCTCATCCTTTCACCTCTTAGAGTCTCTAGTGTCTATTATTCCACTCTGTATGACCATGTGTGCCCATAGTTTATCTCCCACTCATACGTGAGAGCATGTACTTATGATTTATTTTCTGTTTCTGAGTTATTTCACTTAGGGTAATAACCTCCAAGTTTCACCCATATTGTTGCAAAAGACATGATTTCATTTAACTTCATCCACTTTTAAATTGGGCTGAGAGTTTTTGTTATTGAGTTGTATGAGTCCCCTGTATATTTTGGATATTAACCCCTTACTGATATAAGATTGCAAATATTTTCTCCCATTCCATGGGCTGCCTTTTCATCTTGTTGATTGTTTCCTTTACTGTACAGAAATTTCTTAGTTTGTTGTAGTCACACTTGTTTATTTTTGCTTTTATTGCCTGTGATTTTGGTATCACATCCATAAAATCATTGCAAAGACCAAAATGTCATGGAGATATTCCCCCATGTTTTCTTCTAGGAGTTTTGCAGTCTCAGATCTCATGTTTATGTCTTCAACCCATTTTAAGCTGATTTTTGTGTACAGTGTAAGGACTTAATTTCATCTTTTTTTTTTTTTGCATGTGAATATCCAGTTTTTCTAACTATTTATTGAAGAGACTATTTTTATGTATTTGTGGCACCTTTGTTGATGATTGGTTAACCATATATGCGTAGGTTTATTTCCAGGGCTTCTATTATGTTCCATTCATCTATATATCTGCTTTTATTCCAGTACCATACTCTCTTAATTATTATAGATTTATGATATAATTTGAAATAAGAAAGCACAATGCCTCCAGCTTTGGTCTCCTTGTTCAATATTGCCTTAAGCTATTCATGGTCATTTGTGTTTCCATATGAATTTATAAAACTGTTATTTCTATTTCTGTGAAAAACACTGAAATTTTGGTAAGGCTGTCATTGAATCTGTAGATCATTTTGACAATATTGATTCTTTTACCATGAGCATAGAATATCTTTCCATTTATTTGTGTTTTCTTCAATTTCTTTCATCAATGCTTTAAAGTTTGAAGTAAATAGGTCATTCATATCCTTGGTTAAATTTATTACTATTTTATTATTTTCAATGTTATTACAAATTAAATTATTTTCTCATTTTTTGGATAGTTGTTTTTAGTGTGTAGTAGCACAACTGATTTTTATTTGTTGGTTTTTGTATCCTACAAGTTTACTGGATTCATTTATTATTTCTAACAGATTTTTGGTAGAGTCGTTAGGGTTTTCCATATATAAAATCATGTCATCTTAAAATAATGGCAATTAAATTTTTTCTTTTTTGATTGAGATGCCTTTTATTTGTTTTTCTTGTCAATTGCTCTGGCTAGAACTTCCAGTACTATGTTGAGTGGGAATAGCAAGAATTGGCATCCTTATCTTGTTCCTAATCTTAGAGGAAAAGCTTTTAACTTTTCGCTGTTGAGTATGATGTGTTAGCTGTCAGCTTGTCATATATGACCTTTATTGTGCTGAGGCACATTTCTTCTACACCTAATTTTTATCATGAAAAGATGTTGAAGCCGGGCTCGGTGGCTCAGCCTGTAATCCTGCGCCTTTGGGAGGCTGAGGTGAGTGGATTGCCTGAGCCCACGGGTTCAAGACCCGCCTGGGCAGCGAGACCTCATCTCTACAATAAATCAAAAAATCAGCCGGGCATGGTAGTGCATGCCTGTAATTCCGGCTACTTGGAAGGCTGAGGCGAAAGGATCACTAGAGTCCAGCAGGTCAAGGCTGCGGTGGCCGGGAGCGGCCACTGCACTCCAGTCTGGGCGACAGAGTGAGACTCCAACTCAAAAAAAAAAAAAAAGAAAGAAAAGATGTTGAATATTTTCAAATGCTTTTTTTGCATTTATTGAGATGATCATCTGATTTTTATCCTTCATTCTGTTAATGTGGTGTAACACATTTATTGATTTGCAAATGTTTAACCATTCTTGCATCCCAGGGATAAATCCCACGTAATCGTGGTTCATGATCTTTTTAAAGGGCTATTGAATTTGGTTTGTTAGTATTTTGTTGAGAATTTTTGCATCTGTATTCATCAGGGATATTGGCCGGTCATTTTCTTTTCTATAGTATCCTCGTCTGGCTTTTGTATCAGTGTAATATTGGCCCTGTAAAAATAAATTTGGAAATGTTTCTTCCTCCTCAGTTACTTGAAAGAATTTGAGAAGGATGGTTATGAATCCTTCTTTAAATGTTTGGTAGGATTATCTAGTGAAGCTATTTGGTCCTGGGATTTCTCTGATAGGAGGTTTTTTTATTACTGATTCAGTCTCCTTATTGATTGTTGATCCGTTCAAATGTTCTATTTCTTTAAGATTAATGCTCTTGTTTCTAAATTTAGTGAAAATTTATTTAGGATTTTGCATTTAGATATGATGTTGACTCTTGGTTTGAAGTAGATGTTCTTTATCATGTTAAAGAAGTACGCTCTTTTTCTTAATTTACCAAGAATCGTTTCTTCTTCTCTCTTCCTACCTTCTTCTCTTCCCCCTTCTTTCTCCACACCCCCATTTATTTCTCTTCTGGTGTGGATGTGACTTGCATAAAATGCCTTTTACACCAATTGAGATGACAAGACTTTCTAACTTTGATCTATTGATAGGATGAGTTGTACTAAAAAGATTTCCTAATAGTTCACACCTTTGCATTCTTGGAACAAATCTTATATGATCCTATGCTAATATTTAATTTCCTTCTGGATTATATTTTCCAATATTATATTCAGGATTCTTGGGCTGTATTTGTAAGACATTTCTGTAGGTTTCTCTGGGCTATCTTTGACAGATTTTGCTTTCAGAATTATCTAGTTTCATTAAATGAATTCTGCACCTTTTTAATTGACTTTTCTATAAGTGTTTAGAGAGTATTACCTGCCAATAGTAGACTTGTTAAAATTCTTTATCTGGGCCTGGCATCTCATTGGGCTTGGCATTGGTGGGGGGCAGTTCTTTGGCAACTTTCCTTCTCACTTATTTTTTGTTTATTTACTTTTTTCCAAATTTTAAATATATTTTTAAATCAATTCCTGAAGTTTACATTTTTCTAGGTAAAAGTATTTATTTCCTCAAAATTTTAGGATTAGGATAAATCTTTTTTAGAATTCTTTTATAATACTAAAGTATATTTATCTATTACCTCCTTTCTCATTTCAAATGTTATATTTTCTCTCTTTTCTTTATTAGACTAAGCAGATATTTGTGTATCCATTGATCTTTTTAATGTCCCAGCTTTTAGATTTATTAGTTAAGTTTACTTTTATTAAGTTGACTAATCCACTGAAAAACTCATTTTTTCTTTCTCCCTGCCTTGTTGTTGTTGTTTCCCTAGCTTCTTGGATTAAATATTTAGTTTAGTTGTTTTTAGCCTCTGTTATTTAATTTCAAAAGCATTTAGTACTATATATTTTCTTCTGATAATGATTTAGGATGCTTCTGGTCCTTTTAATGTAGTATTCTCGTGTCATTAATTTTGAATGTTCTGTAATTACTGTTTTGGTTTTCTCCTATACTCAAAGTTATTTAGAATAGCTAAGCATGGTTTCTCACATTGTAACTTGGGCCTGTTGTCATAATCTTCCTTTTTTCTTTCTACAGACATGTTCAGGGAAGAGTGGTAGTAGTTTGGGGAGAAAGAGGAGTGGCGTGAAATTGTCAGCATACCTTCTTGCCCATGCAATTTCCCTCACCATATACTTCCCTGTCAGCTCTCATACCAGCCCTCAATGGCAGCAATAAGGAAGTTTTATATTTAAAAAGAAAATAGCTCCTTACCACATCATGGTTGAAGTCACCAGTTGCATATCACTTAGATGTTGTATCGTGACAGTGTGTGTGTTAAATAAATGCTTCTGGAGAAGATCAGTGAAAAGAATAAATATTACTAGAATTATGCAAAAAAATCACCAAAAATGTCCTGCTCCCATAACCTGACCATGATGCTAAGCGATATCACTGTGCATTTTGGAAAACAAATCTTGAAAGAGAAAAACATGGTTGATCATTGCAGTTAAAATTGTTTTTTCAAGTCAAACTATATATTAAAGGGACCAAGGAAGTTCACCTCTCATAATTACAGTAAAGTTACTTGCAAAGGGCTTGGTTCTGTAATACCAGCACTTCTAAATTATCAGTTTTGCCCTCGGTTTGTCCATTTATCTTAGGAGCCTAAGACAGGCTACCCTCATTAGTCACATAAAGACACAGGGAGCTCTTTTCCCCAGGGGAACTCTCTGGTAATTAGCACTGATGCTCTGCAATTTATAGTTGACAATTTTTCCCCCAAGTTAGTTTGTCCAGTTTTCCTAGTCACCACACAGTCTGGGCGATGTGAAGATTCACCTGAGTCCATGAACTCTCCTTACTGTCTTTATATTACAATCTTGATAGAAACATAGTTTTGCTTAGCCCTGACTAGCTAAAAAACAAAAACAAACAAACATCTAGCAGGTTTTTGTTACTCCTATAGCATTTGGGTGCTACACTATAAAGAAGAACATCATCATATGTGTCTTAGGATGAGGTTACATGTTTTCTATATTTACTAGCCAGTGCTGATAGCAGTACGAATTGGGGTCAAGGAACTACTCAATTCAGGGGCTTCCAGAAAATCTTATGGAAATTTTGCATATTATTGTATGTCTGAAACTTAACCTCAAAACCTTCTTGTTAAGTTAAGGTAGTTAGTTGTACAATGCCACAAATCTGGGTTTTTATATCAGACAGCTCTATGTTTGAAATCTGCCTCCTGCTAGCTGTGTGACATTCTGCAAAGCCACACAATGCTAGTACTACTGCTAGAACAACAAAACTATCAAACAGGTATTGAGTGGCTACTATACACTAGGCAGAGTTTTATACTTAGTGGTTTATGTTGTTTATACTTACTATCTCATTTAATTCTCATACAAACCTTGTGAGACAAGTACTATTATCACCTTATGAGTAAAAAGAAGAACTTAATTCTTCAAGTACACAGAGAGCATAGGATCTGGGGCAGGAACCCATTGTCCTATCTCCACATTACAAGCTTTTAGCCATAGTCAACTGCCCCCCTTAGCCTCAGTTGCCTAATCTGCAACGTTAAGTGCTAAAATAACTCTCTTTTAGGGTTGGCAGGAAGAGTAAGGATCAAGTTGTTAGGCTCAGTGCAGTCTCTGCATCTGAAACTGGTCATTCATTATCACTGCTGGTGGTGTTGCTATAATGTAATGTTAGTCAGTTTCTAACAGGAAGGAGCCGCCTTCTTTGCACACATTTCTTTGAACAGAGCCCAAGCCTTACTCACTTAGGAAAAAGGCTGGTAGAATCTCTACAGCTTCAGCAAGGAACAAGATCAACCAATGACTCAACACCCCAAATGTGACAGGTTTAAGCCTACCTAGATGTATAGACTCTCTAGTAATCGGCTGCTCATAGTAAGATAGTTCTTTCCTTTGGAGCCATGGTTAATATAGGCATGTATCTAGGCCCACAGTCCAAAGTGTAATTTGTGTCTTTTGCTTCTTCCCACAAAGAAAAGATCTTTCCAGCTGGTGGTTTAGTCTGTCATTCTATCTGGGATATTGCCCAGGCAACTTTGTGGAACTATCTGACCCTATAGCCAAAACCTACCCAAAATCTCTATGCAAAGCAGCCACATCCAAAGCAGCAATCTGGTTCAATGGTCCCTTCATAAACACTAACGACTAATTGAGAGCAGTGTTACAAAGCATCAGTAGCTACTTAACTGTGAGCACAAAGGCTAGATGTGTACATATTACAGAAACACATTTATACTCTAGAGATACTTTGGGACCAGACATCAAATATTTGGTAGCTATCAACCAAAGTCTTCCAGGCACCAGGAGATGATTGTGCAGAAAAGGCCGGACTTGCCAGATAGCTTTGAATCCTCAGAGGATAGTCAGCTGATTGTCACCCAATGACCTCTCACCCAACAGCATATGGACAGGCAGAGGATGTACAATGCTACATCCGGAGTTCTCTTGCTCACTGCCCTCCTGCCACGATGGGCTCCAACCATGGGTCATATGAAAAGCACTTAACTAGCATGTTGCACAATTATTTAAATACCTCCCAGGCTAAAATGTCCAGGTCTAAAGCAGGGTTTCTCAACATATGGACTTCAATCTGCCTATATCAGAATCATCTGGATATTTAATAGAAATGCAGACTCCTCTGCATATTTGTCTGTTTATTTGTTTATTGTTTGTCTTCTTTGCTAGCATGTAAGCCTTGGAGAGTAGAACCGTCCTGTTTACCCTGGTACTCCAGTTCCTATAACAGTGCTTGGCATATAATAAGTGCTCAATAAATATTTATGGAATAATTAATTCCTGAACCCTATGCTGACCTACTGAATCAAAATCCCCAAGAATGGGGCCGAGGAATCTGCATTTTAAAAGGTACTTACGTTATTGTTATGCACACCAAATTTGAAGAACCAGAGTTCTAAAGTTATTCAACCAATTCTAAGATAGAGCAAAAGATGAAAGGTTTTGTCCATAGAGGTCCCCCACACTCACTCTCTGGTCAGACATTAAAGTAAACATATTAATATTCTTTGGTTAAACTCATCTTTCTAATTTTCTTTTCCTTCTAATATTTTTCAACAAATATTGGTCTACCACCTGTTGTATGCTGGGCTTTGGCTTCTTCTTAAGATGACAAAACAAATAAAGACACATTAGAGCCATACCCATCTCTTTCCAGGCTACCAAAAGTGAACACTTGGAGTCGATGATTTGACAAACCCATGCCCTCCTCCTGCTGTGGCTCGCTGATAAAAGAATGAAACAGACTATATGCTCATTATTGTTTTCCTGGCAGGCTTGACGGACACCTCTGATTAATGAAAATCAGATATTATCTGAAAGTTTTATCTTATCTTAAAGCCTTTCCAAATAGGTTTCCTATATGTTTGACCCCTTCAAGTTTGTTCTGGAAGCTTTGCATTGTATTTCCAGTTACAACCCGGCCTTTTTTTTTTTTTTTTTACCAGCACTGGATCTTGGGTAGTTATTTCACCTCTCAGCCTGTTAGCCTATTTGAAAAATGAGAAGGTTCAACTAGAATCAGTTCTTAAACCACTTCCAATTCTAATGTACCCTAATCTCTGACTTCTCAGTGACATCTTACTGCCTTATCTTAACAAGATGCCCTAATGTAATCAGATGAGTGTCATGATTAGTGATATGATTAGTGATTATCAAACTAGAGTACTGAAAATTCTTTAAGGCAAGGTGTTTAGCTTGTGGAAAACTTTGGTAAAATTTGAGATTTGCAAAACAATTTCTAAGAATTATCTCTCCCAATTTCCATGTTTACCTGCAAAAATACTATGGCAATTATAATGTACTTAAATTTTATGTAAAAGATAAACATAATACCCAAATTTTCTCTGAAATTTGAACATATTTGTCTACATCAGGGCTGGAGCAAAGTGCTTTAGTACAGCCTAATCTAGAAGAGGTTGAAAATCTCTGCTTTCAGGGAAGCCTCAGGCAAAGCTGTGACATGTAGGGAGGAATGTAAGGAGTGACATGCTCTCTAGGGTTTCTTTCTCCCAACACACCATTCTCCCTTCCATCCTTCTGTCTCACAGAAGTTCCCCAAAGGTGGGCTGCTCTGGATCTGAGCCATATGTACCTATAAGATCCTTTCCAGCCTTACAAACTAATCATGAATAATTGTCCATTACTCTTGTCCCAGTAATTGCCTTTCTTTGGGAAACAGTTTCACCTAAATCTGTGATTCTCAATGCTTTGAGATTTAATGTCTGCTATACATTACAATTATGTTGTCATACCACCTTTATTAACCTGAAATAAAAATGATAGAAAATATAACTTCCCTACTCACTCCATAATGCCCAAATTATTTTTTTAATGAAGAAATGTTTAAGAAGTGATTTGTAATAAAATAACATTTAAATGTGGAAAATCTTAGGTAAAACAACACTAGAAACTACAATGAAGTAATTCAATGCTTGTTGTGCATCTGAACTCACAGGAAAAGCTACAGGTGTGCTGTTGAACTAGCGACAAGGACCAGAACCCCATTCGCTACTCACTAAATGCCGATAGCATTCTCCAACCACTTATTGTGATAATCACCTCTAACATAAGTTATTTTTCCGAGTAATCTCTTAGAAACCTAGATCAATGACTCTGCTGTGAAGTTTGGCCCTTTTAGCAACCTCGAGAAGTCTATTTCGGTTTAAAGAATATTTCACTGCCTCTAGTACCATGCACCTACTCTGTTTTTTGTCTGTTTTTTTCCCCTCCAAACTCTTGAAATAGGAGTGTCACATTGCATAGAAAACAATCTCAACAATTAAAACTAACACTTATTGAATGCTTACCATGTACCAAGCCCTTTTAAAATTCATTTTGAGCCAGGCACAGTAGTTCATGCCTGTAATCCCAGCATTTTGGGAGGCAGAGGTGAGAGAATTACCAGAGCCCCGGGGTTCAAGACCTGCCTGGGCAACTTTGTAAGACTTCATCTCTACAATAAATAAATAAATAAATAGTTGGGCATGGTGTACATGCCTGTGTTTCTAGCTACTTGAAAGGTTGAGGTGGCAGGATCTCCTGAACCCAGCAAGTTGAGGCTGTGGTGGTTGTGGGCATGCCACTGCACTCCCTAGGCAACAGAGTAAGACTCTGACTCAAAAATAATAATAATAATAATAAAATTCATTTTAATTAATAACTTATTTAATCCTCATAACTCCATAAGGGAGACTATTTTCCAGGGATATTTGGCACAGGAAATTAAGTGATTTGATTAAGATTACACATCTAGCTTCTTGTAGAAAATCAACTCCTCCAATTGCCATAATAGTAAGCAAAGTACTATCTGTGTTTTTATTTTAGGAAACAAATTTTTGTAATGAAAGGGTGCTTATTTCTCTAATAACTTTCTATCTAACTGTTGGAAACTTGAGCCCATGAGATCCTGGCCTGCTTTATGTTTTTAGCACTTGAAATACAGCTTTTTGTCTTCATATTTTCATTCAAATGTTTCAGCATGGATTTTCTCTTCTTGACATTTCATCTAATATAAGATTGCAGGTCAATTCATTAAAATATCTGGAATAAAAAAAAATTTAAGTTCTTCTTTCATTGCCAAATGTCTTGGTCCAAATCAGGTTTGTTTTAACTGAATTAAGAAAATGATTTAAAAAGAGGGTTCTGTACAGAGTAGAAAGACATCAAGGCTGTTCTATAGAGAACAACACAGTGTAGTCAGGAGTCTCCAAAATGTGCCAGAAACTACAGTCATTCATCATTCAGGCAGGTAAATGCATTTCTTCTTGGAAACAGAGTTGTTTTAACTGAGCATTATTATCAATGGTTTAGGGTTATACTTTACCCTTATGTGGCTGCTTACATTGTATAGACAACAAGGTAAATTACTCAAAACAAATCTGTAACATATGTAATATTTATATATGTGTGTGTGTGTGTGTGTTTCTCCCCAGAGGGAAAATGATTCCATCTGATCTTGAAAGAAGGATCCTTGAAGTCAAACAGAAAGTAAGTTTCCTTAGGTAGCTTTATCCAGCATATGTTTCTATTTCCATTCACTTTTATTTTAAAAAGAGAATCTAAACTTCAATCTCCCATGTTTAATGAAAATATAGAATTCTGCATTCATCATTATTTATTTCTCTGAGTCAGAAACTGCTCAGAGCTGCCTTGGAAAAGTTAAAATTACTGAATTAATATTATATACAGAGACATTGTATGGGTTTCCAAAACATTTGTCTTCCTAGGTGTTGAGGGTTAGCATTAAACACATACACATTAGAAAGATCTTTTTGCACAAATGGGAATATCAGAAAGCTGATGCAGCATATGTGAGTTACTATTGCATAGTTATTTGAAAGGGGCTAATTCTTTCCTATCTAGGTGCAAGCTGATATGATCATATTTTGCAGGAAGCAATTTAAAACCCTTTTTAAAAGTAACAAGTTCTGAAGGCCTGCCAAAGGTTCCCACAAAGCCCTAGAGAGTCAGTTACTTTCCCAGATGGTTCGTAAATTAGAAAGTTTGTTCTTAGAGCTGTTTATCTTTTAATAGATATAATCTACGGCTCCTGGTTTAACAACATGCACATGCATTTTATTATTATAAACTCAGGAATAATTATCTCTTTTCATATGACACCACCACCCGTCCCCCACCTCCACCCCTTAAAGCAGCAGTTGTAAGTTTGCCTGGTTCTTGTACAGGTACTAGAACTGCATCTAGTAACATCAACTACAAGATTAAATCTTTGCTGCCACCTAAAGACTGACTCTGTAACATCATGTTCTGCAAACCAATGGGACGGAGTCCTTATAGAATGAGTGACTGGGTTAATTTTGTTTGTGGCATTCTGCCTTCTTCCAGCAACAGCCTGTTATGTCACTCTGTTTCCATTTAGCCATGGCTAGAGAGACTGAGGACTACTCAGATTGCTTTATCCCATGTGAGCCCTCCCCTCTGAGGTGCCAGATATATTATTTGGGCATTTTTCAATTAGAAATAATGGACTGGTCAGAGTTTCTTCTCTTCATTCTTCTACCTGGGGATTTGTTAAGCTCAGAGGCCCTGTTAGGAAGAAAGGAAACTAGATAGTGAGCAGAGGGAGTAACAGGGGCCAGAAAGTCTATCTGGAATATATAAATGGCTTGTGGACATCACTGACAACCTCTGGGTTCAGTGTAGCCTCCTCGGAGAAGCTGTATGTCTGTTCTCATAGGACACAGTCAAGGTCCACAGCATGGTCTGGAGAACTGAGATTCCAGAGAGTGAACAATGATTCATATCAGGCCCCAGGGTGTAAATAACCCTCTTCATGGTCCCCAGAATGCAGATGTGTGTGCTGGGGGAGAGCTTCATTATTTTTCGTCAGCTTTTAAAAAGAATCTTTGTCACTTCTGGGTTTCGGCACCCCCCCAAAAAAAAAATCTTTAAACCCCTGTTTTACATTTTTTGGGTCTTCTTATTTGCATAGGGATTTGTTCCTTTCCTCGTGAGTGCCACGGCTGGAACCACTGTGTATGGAGCCTTTGACCCCCTCTTAGCCGTCGCTGATATCTGCAAAAAATATAAGATCTGGATGCATGTGGATGTAAGTATCTCTTAGGGACTGGCTGCTAGAATGTCCTTGCACATTTTTCATCTGGGGCTCATGGAAGGAAATTTGTTTTCTCTCTCTCTTTTTTTTTTTACTTGTTCGGATTATTTTCAAAATAGTGATATTTAAGCTTTTAAAGATAGCAGAGAAAAATTAGCATACAACTCACACGGTACATAACATGCACTAGAAACAGCCCAAGGTTGATTATGCCTTAATGATCCTATTTTGGTAATATTTTTATTTCTATGATTGGTACCCAAGCTGAGTACTCAGTTCTCAATTCATTAAGCCATTGTATCCATGGAAGAATTCAGCGTGCATACACAGTCACACATATGCATATCTTCCTCCCTTAAAAGAATGATCAAGAGGGTACAAAGGAGTTGCATGTATATAGGAAACCCTGAGGATAAAAACTCAAGCTCCAGTTAGTATTCATATACAAGGGTGAACCCCCCAAAATATAATTGTCTTTTGGAAGGTGAGCCCCTTGTAGTACAGGCCTCCTTCACTAGATAAGTTTCTAGGAACCCATCAGCATCAGTGTACCAGCTAGCATTGTTGTGAGAGTTGATTTGTGGAAGAAACATTCCGAGTGGTGGCAAACAGGTGACTGGTTCTTCCACCATGACAACACACCTGCCCATCCTGCGGTGAGTGTTCAGCAGGTTTTGACCAAAAATGGCATGACCCCCATGCGCCACCCTCCCTATCACCTGATTTCACGCTGGCAGTTTTTTTTTGGTTTCCCTGGAGGAAACAAGTCCTCAAAGAGAAACGATTTGCTGATGTTGAAGAGGTGAAACAAAAAACAGCAGAAGCACAAAAAGGCATCAAAATTGACGAGTTCAAAAACCGTTTTGAGCAATGGAAAAAGCATCTCGATAAGCATATTGCATCAAATGGAGAGTACTTTAAAGGTGACTGGAACTTAAAGAATAAATACACAATTGTTATAAGTAAATTCTGGTTTGGGGAGGTCCTTCCTTGTATATAGAAAGAAAAACAGACTTGACAACTTACTGGGAATGCAGACCAATTTCTTTAGCTTGGTCAGCTAAAAAGATAAATTATATTTGAGATGTTTTAACTCCAGGCTTTATCACACTAAACAATAATGGAGATGTGCCCACCAGAACATTTTCAAATGAAAACGTGTCAATTTCTTGAAGGATGAATGGATAGAATTTAAGTCTAGATCAGTATTACTCAAAGTGTAGTTCAAAGATCAGTTGCCATAGGCAAACTGTTTGTTAATGACCTATGATAAGATAAGAAGTTTGTGCCAAATCCTCACTAATCATAAACTAAGCACAATGTTTAGCTCAGCTGATGTATTTTTTCTTTCTCAGTGGAAGAATTTATAAGTTGATATACATTATGGTACAAGATTTTTATGTTGCTATGGGGCTACACTTCGAGTAGCATGGCCTTAGATCATTTTGGCTTTATAATAAGTACTCGGAACAAATTAATTCCTCTTCCTTTAGAAGCAGAAAACTTCTACAGGCTAAGCTGGGTTCACTTCCATAATTCCAAATTTATCCTGCAGAGTGATTACCAATCTTATTTTCCTTCCCTGATTCCCAGTGTGAATTGTTTATTAGGCTACCAGAGACCCCCTTCTTGTTATACACAAAAACCCTGAGGAAAGATTAAACAACTCAGGTACCATCAGTGACTTGGATCTCAGAACTGGAAAGCCTGCTAGGTCTTGTTGGCTGATTCAAGAAGAGGACTACCTGAAAACTTTAAACATAATAATGTCTGTGTGTCCTGAACCAGCGGATGCTATGGCCTTTCCTCCAGGCTTTCTACTTAAATTAGAACTAGGGGATCTTTTAACCAGTTGTATTAGTTTTTCTTTGAAACATATCAAACTTAACACTTTTTCTTATTAGTTTTAAGGTTCATTGATTCATTCTTATTAGCTTTAACATTAAACAAGAAAAAAATTTAAATATTACACATTTGGAAGTAGGATAATTTTACAAAGTATAAAAGAACTGAAATTACAACAAAAAGGGGAAAAGTGACTGTATCATAGCAGGTGTTTTTTTTCCTTTAAAACTATCCCAGGATTGTTTTTACACACAGGTTAAGGAATGTTAACATTTTCAAATGAATCTCATCTTGACATTAAAGACGATTACTATGCCAATTCAGATCTTCAGACTTGAATACAAATTGTTAAGGGATGTATTCTAATTGCTCAGCTAACTGACTGATACAAATCTTTCCTGCTTGTAAATTTTTGGTGATTTTTTTGGACATAGAAATTATCCAAAATTAAATATCAGTTTTAAAAGGTGGGGGGAAGGGTAGCAAAGCTGCCTCCTCCCTCTGAAATCATCCAGACTTGTCAAAAGGCTTTTCTCTTGAAGCTTGGAAGTTGTTTCATGGTCTGCAGCCCATCTCCTCTACTTAGAACTATGGAGATCATGGGGTTTCTATGCTGAGAACTTGGGCTTTATCAGGACTCACAGTAGTGGTAGTGAGTTAGGGGGAGAATCTCCATCTGGAGCAAACTGGGGAAATGTGTTTGGCTCCTTACACCTATATAAATGTAGGATGGAATCTGAGATTTTAGAAAGGCTTTCAATTTAAACTTTGAAGGTCTAGGGCCAGAAGAAGCCACCAACCTGCTATGCTGGGGACAAGGAGATGATTTTCACCTTATGAGACTCTTATCAATCTGGAAGACATCAAGCTATAGAAATCTAGGCGATGACAGTCTGCTACCTTTTTCCTTTTATGATCTTCTTTTTCAGGCAGCTTGGGGTGGTGGATTATTAATGTCCCGAAAACACAAGTGGAAACTAAGTGGCGTGGAGAGGTATGTTGTATTTTTCTTGTTAACAACATTTTATGTTGTTAAAAGCTAAATGTGAAAAGCAAATTACACTCAATTTCCAGGAACTCTCGGAATGCTGTTGAGCCCACTCTATTCAGACCTGTGTTCCTTGCCATATGTGGTATAATACTTGTGACTATTATGTGTAAATAACAACAAAAAATCAAATAACCCATGAAGTGACTCAGGTGGAATGTCTCTTAGACATAGAGATTCTGGGATCCAGCCACCAAAATTGTTTAAAACCTGCAGGCAGTCCACATTTTTGTAGGAAAAGACCCATAGCTATCATGTTCCATAAAAGGATAACATCTACTACTTTAAAAATCAATAAATACTTTTGCAAAGCAGAAAATCACCTTGTAACTTATCCGTGTTGAAAGTTCAAGTTTGGGTCTAATATGGCTGGTAAGCTTAAAGAGGGTCATACCAGTGATTATCATTTCATAGTTTAATTCTCATAATAACCTTTCCTGACCGTTTCTCTGATTGATGCTGCACAGCACCTTTTATTTAGAGCCTACATAGTAGACCATTGTGAAAAGCTGCAAAACACAAAGGAGTTAATATTTGATTGGCATAAAGTGTGTTCGGGTCCAAAGGGGGAGAAAAAAACAGAATGCAAAATATAGCCTCAGGCATTGGTTCTGAACTACATGCAAAGGAAGCCCAGTTCTCCCATCACAACGTGGCAGGTCAGCCCCAGCGGTGAGCTCTGACACTCCAGGCCACAAAGAGAGCCTGAATTCACCAGTGGTTGCCAAATGCCCACCATGTCCTGCCAAGCAGCCAGAGGCTGCCCAGGAAAAGCTTCATGCTGGCTCTGCTCCTAGACATCTTGGCACAATTTCTCTTCCAGGACAAGGAGAGACAATGATAGAACTCAGGAGCATTTGTCAGGACTGAGTATACAGGATGCCCAGGCCAGAACAGACATGCTGGGTATGCTATATGACACCAGCCACTCACACAGAGAACCCATGCATGTGGAAAGAGGGGGTGGGGTTGCTGGGATGGAATCAAGGGTACAGTGCTGAAACAGTAGCAAGAAGGCTGAGACCAAGTCAGGGAAGACCAGCCAAGACCATGTCAGAGGGTCATGTCCTAAAGTCTCCCGGCTGGGGTCAGGTCTGGCCTGAGCACAGCTGGGTGAAGGAACTTGGAGCTGCCCAACCTCTGATTACCAAGACCACATTTAGATGTGGGCAGGTGAGGGCAGCCATATCTCCCTCCAGGAGTCAGACCGTTCCAGGCCTCTGCTCCTGGTCCCCTGGGGCTTCTGCCAGGCCTAATCCCTTCCCATCTTGAAGATGTGTATGAAACCAGAAGCTTAAGGAAGAGGTAATGAACTAAACAGGGAGAGAGAGACAAAAGTGGCGTGGGTGGGTGGCGGAGAACGAGAACAACTTGGAAGGTGCCTGCTCACGTAAACACAACAAAAATTAAAGTCTAGAGAGGTGGCCTATTTACAGTACTTTCTCTTCTTTGAGTTTCTTTCTGACTGGCACAAAAAGTAAGTGGCTGTTATTCTACCTTTGATGCCACCTGCGATTGCAAGTGCTGAGAAACCTGGAGCATCCTCCACTTGAAAGCTCACCCTGAGCCTTAGAAAAATAAACGCCCACACATTTTTGTTCTAAAGACTATTATTTGAGAGCAAAGCTTAGAACATTCATCAGGGAACATAAAGTCCTCTCTTATTGCCACAATTCTTAAAACTGTATTGCAACTAAATCTTTCAAATGGAATGGCCAAATATGAAGTCCTAAAAATGAGGACCTGCCAGTGTTCCGCTTTGAGCAGAACCCCCTTGGCCATACATTTACCTGAGAGCAGCCATCAGGCTGACCTATTAGCAAAAGACATACTTCCTTTGGTGAATAACGTTGTAGGATCAGTGGAAACTGCTGGTGCATAATGTGAGAGGGCACAAGTTTAGGAAAGAAAGTTGACTCACTTGAGGAATGACTTTTTTCCAAGCTTCACAAACCAAAGTTTAGAACTCACTCTAAACATAGGGGGAATTTATAGTTGATTCTTATCCCCAAACTCAGCAGTTCCCCAGTGGTCACAGGGAATCCTGAACACCATTATCACAGCAAACTGGCACAAGCACCTGTAGCCCTCCTGGCATCCCTTTGAGGAACCAACCAAGTTCTCAGAAGACGGTTCTCTTCCTTGCTAGCACAATCAAAATGTCTAGAGGTGGTGAAAGGGCACGCCAAGAGCCCTGATACTCCGAAGCACACCTCTGTGCATTGTAAATGATTCTGGTGCTTACCTGTGATAATTCTTTGGGATACTCCACTCAAGGCTTTAAGGCCCAGTCGAAGGTGCCAGTGCAGCTTCTGCTACATCCCCAGTTGTCCTCCCTCCCGCTCTGAGAAGCAGGGGTTCAGAATTTAATTCAACAGTTGCTGAACCTCTGTCATATGCAAGCCACAGCACTAGGCACTGCTTGGGCACAAAGATGAATATGACATGAAGCCTATCTTCAAGGAGTTTAGGGTCTAGTAAGGAAGACTGGCAATTAACAGTGGATTAAAATTCAAGGTGGAGGAAGTAAAGGCTCAAGAGATGGACAAGTGAGCTGATCTGAGAGCACAGAGAAAAAAATTATTTGTTCTAATCAGTGTTATTACAGGGAGGGTCTCCATGACACCGAGTGGGGAGCATTAGTGCTGAGCATCCTGCGATGAGGGGTACTTTGTCAGTCAGAAATGGAAAAAGAGGATTCAGGCTGAAGAGCACTGAAGAGCAGGGACACAGAAGTTTGAAAGTACAGGGTCTTGGAGAAAGTTTGAAGGAGTTTGGTTGGCAAATGAGATGGGTTCATAGCAGTGACCAGGATGCTGGAAAAAAGTGCAGAAGTTCTGTCCAGTGAGTCTCTGCCCAGGGCCTCCCACAGAGCCAGATCAGAATGCCCCAGGGCTGTTTTCCACAGAGCATAGACCCCCAAGCGGGCAGTCACAACTGTGTTTGCCACTGTTATGAGTGGAGAGCATTTTATTCCTCAGGTGGGGACAAACAGATGGACAGCCTCTGCTGTAGTGGCCACAGCAAGGTTTTGAGCAGATGAGTAAGATGATCTCGTCTGTGTTTGGGAATGATAATTCTGGATTAGAGAGGGTATGGGAGCCGGGGACTGACCAGAAGCTGTTAAACTATTTAGGAATGTCTGGGGGAGAGAAGCTGAGGGTGTGGGTGGTGCAGTAGCAGCAGGAAGGGAAATGAGTGCATGACCCCAAGAGAGGGGGAGGTGGAACTGCAAGGGATGGGGTCAGGAGAGGGGGGAAAAAAGGAAGGAAACTGCCCACAACACTGAGGTCTGGGGCTGGATACCTGGGAGGAAAACGGTGCCAGGAACACAGACGTAAAGGAGAAAGAACAGATTGGGAAGGATGAACAGTGGAGAGTTAATGAGTTCTTTAGGGGCCCACAGATTTAAGGTGCAAATAAGGGCACAAAGATATGTCTCAAAACAGCCCCAGGGACTCACTTCTCTGCAACCCACTGAAAACCACACAGCCACATGACTGAATCCCACAGCAAAACATTTTGCAATGAACCTGAGGCTATTTTTCATAAATTGCCAACATTTCTCAGATAAACCAAGGCCATGTCATCAAATCAATCTGTGTGGATTTTTGCCGTCTTTATGCCTCTGAGAGAGGCAGGACAGAGAATTCCATGACAGGTAGTTGTGGGTCTTGGCAGGTTCTCTTCTAAAAAGACAAATAGGCCACTGCATAGAAATGAACATCCACAATCAGAGAAACAGAGGACAGCTGCTTTCGCCTCCCACTAGGTACCCTTATGGACAAAGCTGAGTTCATTAGAATTAGACATCGAGTCGCAGAATATTAAGAGTATATAGAATGGTGGTGTTTGTGTGCCCAAAGTCACAAAGCTTACAAATGACAGCAATGAAATCAATAGCAAGAGCAAACCTTATTTCATACTTACAGGGTGTTAGGCAAATATAAGCACTTTACCCAAAGTATTTGCAGATGAGGAAATCTAGGCATAGATAGGTTAAGTAACTTGCTCAAGTTCACACAGGTAGAAGGTGATGGAACCTAAATGCGAAGCCATACTATCTGGCCCCTGAGTTCCTCTCTTAACCACTTTTACCTTCTTCTGCAGAGCTCAGGTGTCCCTACTCCAAGGTTACTTCACAGAAAACAGAGTAAGGAGATATTATCATGGAATGACCCTTTCAATACCACAATTCTGTGATTGTTCATTCGGTCATTTAGTCCTCTCTCAGGGGTAGTAATCTGACCATGAACTGCCTTTGTTCTGTTTTCCCAATTCCAGTCTTACACATATCTGACAGTTAGTCAGAACCAGTGAAAACCCAAAGATAAGCTGACTACTCATTGGCTCAGATAAGATCCCAGGCCAGTACATGCTCTCTGACTTGGCTGGCTGACACCTGCCATTCATCAAGTGGATGAATGAGATCTTTCCCAGCTTCTCATTTCTTCCCAAGGCTCTCACACTGGAGAGGGGAACAGGTTGAGCCCGCACATAACTCAGTTATAGCTGGGGCAGCAATCCACAGCTCTCTGGAGACAGCTCTCATGGATTGTCCTACCACTGTCCTTTCTCCCGTGGGCTTGTCTAGACCAATCACATTCATGATCCTCATCCACAGGGACCCCTCAGTCTCACCAAAGGCAAGCTCAGAGGTCCACATGGCCTAAGAAACTTTGAAGTTTGAACAATGGGATTACCAGTGGGGGCAGTTGCTTTTCCTGGAATGAAGGAGGAGCACGATGGGAGTGAGGAGAGGAGATAAAAGAAGGTGAACAAGGCCACAGACATAGTCCTGAAAGAATCTGGGGCCTTAAAAAATGAGCAATATTTAGTCAAGTAAAGTGAAGGGAGATGACATTCCAAGAAGAGCAAATAGCATTACAAGGCCCAGGAGCATAAGAACAGACTTTTCTGAGAACAAAAAATCTGGAATGAAGACAATGGATAACGGAAAGTGAAGGGTCACAAGACTGAATGTGCAGTTGGGGCCTGCCTCAGATGTCATGAGCCGTTCCCCACAGTCTGGAATTTGGACTGGAGGAAAGGCCAGAAACAGAGCTAGAAGATAATTCTGGTACTAGGTGAAGGCCGAAACGGAGACCAAGGGGCAGTTGAAACACAGTTGCTGTATCCAGATTAAAGTTATAATAATTATTTTTAAGGTAACCTGAACCAGGACTGTAGTTCAGACTTATCAAATAACAGAATCCCTGAGCTGGGGAATTGCTGTGGTGTGAGCCACTGTTACTGTTAACAGCACATCACATTTATGGGTGTGTGAAGGCAAACAAGGGCAAAAACCCCCTCTGCTGTGGGAGCTGCAGTACGTCTTCCCTGTGGTCTGGAGAGACAACTCCAGATTGGGGAAAACACAGCAGCAGGGCATTAGCTAGAGGTTACCATGAAAAGATACAGTTGAGAAATGTGGTCATCAATGGACTGGGAAGGAGAAATTGACTGAGAAAAGAATAAAATTCAGCCATGGAATAAACTTCTCCCCATCCCAAGTCCAGACCATGGCAGGAGAGGGACACAAGGCAGCTCTCTCATTGCCAGTTGCTCTGGTCATCATGGATCAAAGGAGGCACCTGGACCAGATGAACCCTATCACTCTAAAGGACTCTGAGATCACCATAGAGGCAGAATGGGTGTTGTCCCTGAAACTCTGGGGGCACCACGTGTATAGTGTCATCCTGGAATCTGAGGAACAATGCCAAGAAACTGAAGCTCTGATGTTCATACTCTGAGCTTGTCATGGGGTGCTACCCTCTTACATGATTTGTTTATTTCAGGGCCAATTCTGTGACGTGGAATCCACACAAGATGATGGGTGTCCCTTTGCAGTGCTCTGCTCTCCTGGTCAGAGAAGAGGTATGTCTTTCCTGACTCTGTGTCCCAGTCCACGGGTGGGGTTTGACTGTCTTTGTGCAGTTGATTTACCCTCCTCATGCCAAGATTGTCAGGTCTTCCCTTTTCCCCAGGAAGTGCTCTTCTAAACTTCTAGCTGAAGGTTAAAGTCTGCTGAATAGGGGAAAAATAGGCTTAGGAGATCTCAACTTACAGAATATAAACCTTGACTTTCAGAATATAAGCTTAAACTTTCAAAATATAAAATATTCTCCATGTTTTCAATAAAATACTCCTTTTCTCAACTGTACCTTGCATCCCCTTATCCAGGAACATAGAGGGGCATAAGGAGATTAAGTTTTGGGATAAGGGAATTAAGTGTTGGGATTCAGATGCAAGGATTCTGCAAATGCATTAACCAGCAAAGAGAAGAATAAGCAATGAGCACTTTCATACAAGATCCTTCTACTAATGAGGTCTAGGGTCATTTTCTGTAGACGTTCACCATTGGTCGGTACCTCTGCATCTACCTCCCATCAAAACTCCTCACTCCTTCATTTTGTTGGGACCCAAGTAAGGAGCTTCAATTTATTCCCATTAAATTTTATCTCCTTAGCATTTATAAAACACTTAGATTAAAGGGATTTTTTAAGTACTTTATTTACTTTAAAAATATTTTACTTTTTCCCAATCATGCGTAATTATTAACATATAATTATTTTAGAAAACTTGGGCAGAACATAAAATGTAAGTAAATTTAGTCATTCAAAGCTCTATTACTTAGAGATAAATATTAGTACTGTTTTTAAAAAATATTTTCTCCCAGTTTTTCTAGGAATATATAAATTTAAAATATAAAAATAAATGTATATTTAAAATAAAATTGCTATTATCTATGTCATATGCACTTGTTAATTCTTTTTTATGCTTAACATTATATTGTGAGCGTGGCCTTCCAAAATGTGATTTTTAATGACCTCACATTATTCTATCACATAATTTAATGAGTTATATCCCTATGGTTGAAATACTAACTGATATTTTACAAAGTGGCTTGTTAAAATCTAATTATATATCTTTGATCACATTCCTGATTATTTTTCAAAAGTAGATTCCTCAAAGCGGGATTGCTAAATCAAAGGTATTATTATTTCCATGGTTCTTAATACCTTCTATTGTTATCTGCAGATTTAAATAGCATGCCCTCTGTGTCTTCATAGAAGTAATTAAGACAGAGACTTCCCTTCAAAGACAGAGACTTCCCTTCAAAATGAGATGATTATGCTGAAAAATATCCTTCAGATTGGTTTTTCATCAGTTAAAAATCAAATTCAATATATCATCATTTATTCTATCTCATGCAAACTTCAGCTATATTACTTGAAAGAAGAAAATTAATTTTTGTTACTTAGATTTCAGCCAGATGTTTGACAGTGACCCCTGTCACGTCCTTCCAAACCAAAGGCAAATTGAGGGCCAGATGGAACTAGTTAGAAAGATTTGGAACTGATTAGATGACTGTAGTGGAAGGGCCTGCTGATTGGTAATTTGATGTTACCCAGGATAGAGCCTGTGGCTTGGCACCTAACCCTGTACCATTTGTACCATTCAAAATATTCAGTGGTTTGAGTAAAACATAGAAGCTTATTAACATCTCAGATGAGAGGAAACTGGGAGGTAGAGTAAATGTGTATAGCGACAGAATCAGAATACATGATGATTTTTACAGACTGGACCAGTAAGCCACATCCAAAAAGGAAAATTGTTAATGGGGATCTTCATAAGGCCCTGCTCTGAGGTCCGAGTATAGGGTGATTATCTTTTGACTGGACACGGCAGTCGTGTTTCACACATGGCTAAATTGTTGGACGTGTGAAAAGGCGGAGGACATTAGGTTGTACTCTGCAGGGTCAACAGTGAATCAAGAGGAAAAGGCTATTCAAAAAACATTAGCAGCCGGGCTCGGTGGCTCAGCCTGTAATCCCGCGCCTTTGGGAGACTGAGGTGAGTGGATTGCCTGAGCCCGCGGGTTCGAGACCTGCCTGGGCAGCAAGACCTCATCTCTACAATAAATCAAAAAAATCAGCCGGGTGTGGTAGCACATGCCTGTAATTCCGGCTACTTGGAAGGCTGAGGTGGAAGGATCGCCGGAGCCCAGCAGGTTGAGGCTGCAGTGGCCGGGAGTGGCCACTGCACTCCAGTCTGGGTGACAGGATGAGACTCCAACTTAAAAAAAAAAAAAAAAAACCAAACAAACATTAGCAAGATACAAGAAGTGGAGTTTCAGCATGAAAAGGTGATAGTGTTGCACTCTCCTGATTAAGCCACACCTGCACTGCATTCTTAACTCAGTGCCAAATCGTACAATGTATCTCATAAGCTGAAGCTCAAACAGTAGGGACCAGTTGGCAAACATGTAAGAGCAATGGTTAAAAGAACTAAGGATGTTAAATCCAGGAAAAAAAAGAAAAGGGCTAAGAAGAGGCCAGAGTTTAAAGGACTCTCAAATGGAAGAGGCTCGGTTTTTTCTTGAGGCTTTTAGGGGACTAGGTTAGTAACAGTGGGTGGTACAGATTTGATGGCAAAATCAGAACACACTGTGATTTTTAGGTCTGACTTGGGTTCGATAAAAGGAACATGTTTCTAAAAACTAAGCTGCCCAATAGTAGGAATAAATGAATCAAGAAAGATAATGGAATTGAAAAGATATTGGACAACCACTTATTAGTAAGGGTATAGAAAGGATTCCTTTTTTGAGTAGAAATGGAGAAAGTTCTAAATTCCCTTCCACAGCCAAGAGTTTATGATGCTCTGACAGCATTTCTTTTATTGGTGTGCAAGGAATAATGCTGTTCCAAAAGACAGTAATAGTGTTCTCCGATAAGAGAGTTCTCAGTTTTTAAAAGGTTGGGAAATATTGGATTAGAATTAAAAACAAGTTTCATTAATTCAGGACTTAGTGGAGCCTTTAAACTGATGATATGTATTGCAATATTTAAAAAGAAAGGATTTGTGATTTAGTTTCCTAGATTTGTTTGACAGTAGAATCTATTTTTTTTGTACAGCAACTATCAACATATTTTAAACAGTTTGGGACATGATGTTCTAAAACTTCTTTATGGCTTAGAACCAGGATATTTATCTCACCAAACCCTTCTGTATAAAAAACAACATCACTTTTGCTTACCCTTTCATGCGGTGAGACTAGTGCTATCCAGCTCTTTAGAGTTCATGTTCTTTGCTTCGTTTTTCCTATTCCAGTAGAAGCTGGTCTAATCAACTTCCACATTCCACCACTCCACATGCTGAGGTGGTTTCCCTTAATATTAACATCATCTAGTTGTGAGTTTGCATGGCTTAGGGAAGAATGGTGCAAAGTTTATGTAATCCTGAAACCAAATAAAAGTACCTGTTGCAATTTTCACCTCTTATTGGTATTCATGTGAATGTTCTCTTTCAAATTCAATGTCTTTCTTCTGGTCTAAAACAAGCACACTATACTTAATTTTTCTTATTCTCAAAAATAACTTAATAGATTCCAATGCATATGAAGCCTGAACTACAAGGCAGAGTCCAGTTCTGTTGTCTACCATCTGAGCACTCTGTCTTTCAAAATGAAATTACAATTATAGTTGCATTGCATTGTGTTTTAGTTTGGATAATTTTTGAAAAGTGTTCTCACTTTTAACTTCAAATAAGTGGTCACATTTTAGTCTTTACTTCTCTTATCATGAGTCACAAGAGAAACAAAAATCAAATGTCAAAGCTTTTGTAAAATCACAATTATACAGTAGAGAACAAAAGAGTCAAAGGCTTCCAGTGGTTCGTGACAAATTGAAGCACGGTGGGTTTTCTCTTGGGGAGATTGGTGATACTATTTTAGTCAGAAAGCATGATTCACTCACTGTTCTTTGGAATAGTTCAATCATTTTGCCACCCATTTCCATGGTAAGGTTACAGTACTAGAGCAAATTCATAGTCACTAATGATAAAACTTTCCACTTTAACTTCCATAAGCAACTGAATATGCAAATACAGGACTGAAGCTCTGACCACTCTTAAGAGAGGAACATGACATTTGAAAGATTAGCTATTTAAATTTATCTCAGTGTTCCAATGTCTTTTTTCCTTAAGATTTCAGCATATAAAAATGATAGTAGTGAACTGCCTTAAAAGCTATGATTTCTAAAGAGATTTTGAACTCTAACAGCTAAATGATAAATTACTGGAACTACATATTCATAAAAACACTAGAAAAACTGGGATGATAATTTTTCGCAGAACCAAAGAAGTCCTAAAATACTTTAGTTATACCAAAATCAGAATATAAGAATGTTCTCCCAATGAATGATCATCACACTCTGTGACTGATTTACATAAATGTCTTCTCTTAAATGGAGAGTAAGAGTATATATAAGTATGTCCTTGTTGACCTCTGGTAACATATGACCCTAAGCCATTTATCCCAGAGGTGACCTATTACAATAGCCTGGACACTCTTGTCCTAAAATGGCCCCTTCCTTTCTTTTTTTCTTTCCACTTGATTCTTATTGTTTACTTTTTTCAAAATATACAATGTCCCTTTCTTTTATTTTTTTCTTAATAATTCACACCACAATGTAAATCTAATGGATGGCCGATAGAATTTTCTAAATTGTCTCTTTTCTCTTTTAGGGATTGATGCAGAATTGCAACCAAATGCATGCCTCCTACCTCTTTCAGCAAGATAAGCATTATGACCTGTCCTATGACACTGGAGACAAGGCCTTACAGTGTGGTCGCCACGTTGATGTTTTTAAATTATGGCTCATGTGGAGGGCAAAGGTGAGTGCATATAGCCCAGTCAAACGTCAACTAAAAACAAAGACTTTATATAGTGACTTCTATTATGGCATGTTGAAAAATTGATTTCCTAATTGCAAATTACTTACTCAAGATTAAGTTTCTTTAATCCCGCATCTAAATACTACTAAATTCTACACGGGCAAGAATATAATCAAACCCATTGTTTGTTTTTTTCTATTCAGGCCAAATTGCTTCTAATGTTCACTCATGTAGAAGACAAATCCGTTTTGCTTTACATGACAGAACACTTTGATTTTCAATAGGTGTTTGTTGTTGCTAATGTTGTTTTTTTTTAATCCCCTGACTCTTGGTTTTTATCCAGTGATTGATCCACCTGGGTAGATTAATACAATCTGAAAGTATATGTTTGGAGAACAAAAAAAAAAAAAAGAAAGCAAAAAACCCACCATAATAGCTTATTTTTGACATTTTCAAGAATAACTTCTAGTTACAAAGCTTAAAAAAACAAAACCTCTAGAAGTCCCTAACCACCTCTTTTTGAAGGGGTTCTCTGTTTCACTCAGAATTTAGCTGCAGGTGATCCCTCCTCTCTGAGCAAGGTAAATGCTGTAACTAATGGTAAGCAGCACTGGCTGGCCTAATTGTAGCCTTCCAAGAGCATACATTTATGTTTAAATGTAAGCAGGCTGGAAAGATCAACATTTTTATTAATTTTAACCAGACTCCTAACTTAAAGGTCACAAATTAGTGGCTTCCCATCTGGTTTCATTTATCTCCCACAGGAGGTAATGGATAGAGGCAGCTGTATATGCTATAGAAACCCAAATGCAAAAGAGTATTCGAGGGAAACTGACAAAGGAAAATGAGAAAGGGAGAGATTAAAGGTGTCAACCTAAATAACAAACAGAGGCTCTCTAAAAGAAAACATGTTTCTTTGGAATAAAGCATTGCAATGAGAATACACGGGCCATAGAAACCATGTACATATTCAAGGGCTGAAGGAAGACAGGTTTTTTAAGGACAAAAATGATGCAGATTACATAATTGTTTTGAAATAATTATCCTTAGCCACAATGATCAATAACAAGGGTGATGCCAGACTGAGGTTGCACAGGAAGTTTCTGGGCAAATGACCTTGCAGAAGTATTCTTTGTATAAGGTTGAAGTGGCCTTTGTGCAAGGTTGTGATTTCTGCAGGCATTTGAGATAGTTTTGTTATCAGTCATACAAGCCTAAGAACCCTCTCTTCATGGCCGTCCCCAGCTCTATTTGTCAGGGTTTTCGTAACATTAGTAGCTTCATTTTTATCCTGACACCTTTCACAAAGGGAAACTGGTTCTCCCTGAGGTCCTGTATGTTTGGGAAAGAGGACACACGTTTGACCCTAAGCTCTGTGAGTAGCCTACACAAAGAGATAACAGGCTCAGTCCTATAAGAAACAGCAAATAACTTGATCAACAGGAGTGAGGCATGCCAGGATAAGACCAGGGCATGAGTTTGTCCTCGTATCTGTGTAAAGAGGTAGGAACCATGTCCACAGTGATGAATCCATATGCTGTTGTTCATAAATTTTTTTTAAGTAAGCTAAATTGCTTTAAGCAGTTCAGATAGGAGGCTGGCTAGCAGGGAAAAGAGGGTGCTTGGGAGAGAAACAATGCAATTCACATGTATTTTATGGACTCTCCTTAAAATTCATTCTGGAAAAAAGAGGCAGTTAAATAGAAAGATGATCTTGCTTAGTGCAGAAATAATGCTGAAATGGTTTTTAAGAGTGGCTGGACTACATATTCTTCAGGCAAGCCTCCTTAATAGTACTGCCCCGAGCTGAGTGTTCTTCACGTGCCACTGAGTATCAGGCAGCTGCTTGAAGTGAGGCTCTACTGTGTTGCCTAGTAAGGGTGGTATGATGGGCTCCCTCTTCTTCTGAAAGTTAAAAGTCCAACAAGGACACATACCTGGTCCCCACCACTCAATATGAGACTCTTTCTCCAAGACATTTGTATTTGGAAAAAAAAAAGTCAGTCAAGAATACAAATTATTGGTGTACTCCCAAGTTGTTTTAAAGTGAACAGGTTTTTCATTTCATCAATTGGTGGAAATTTGAAAATAATAACTATATCAGATAGTAAGTTGAGAAAAGCTTGATCTCTAAGTATTGTTCAAGTTCCCTCTTCATTCAAGTACCATTCTTTTTGCCATCTTCCTGTGGTGCTTTTTTATTATGATGATGGTCAGGAGCTATTTACATAAAATGTTTCTCTCATGGGTCATCAGTTCCTGCTGCTCCCTTTCCTCCTGGAGCCTCCTCTCCAGCATGGGGCAACCCATCGGTTCTTACAGAAGTAACTTGGAGGACACCAGGTGTGAATCTAATGGCAGGACCAATGAAGCTTGAAGTAAAGGCAAAGATCTTGTTTTTAAAGTACTAAAATAACAGCACTGGTAGAGGGGATAAAAAGAAGCAAGAGAAGCATCACAGCAGCTGAATTACTTAGGACACACATGCAAAACCTTTTCTTCCTGAGAAACTTCAAGTAGGCAGACATCTAAATGGCGAAAACTTCCAATTGGTTTACAACCGAAGACTGCCTTTTTTCACAAAATGAAATGATAATAATTATTAAAGTAATAAACTCAGTCCTATAATCTAGATGAGAGGTGAAGATAAGTGTACTCTCACATCAAAAGTGCCAGCCAAGGAAGTCAAAATCATCCTCTCCCCACAAGAAGAACCATGAAAGGGTTGGTTGTACGATCTCTCTTGCTTCCCCACAGGAATAAGGAAACAATTGGGAAAAGAGTTGGGAGGAGGGAGAGAGAGAAGAGCATAGCATTAATTCAGGAAACCTCTGTTATCAGATATGCCTGGAGAATTCTATTTTCTCCACATTTTCTCCTTAGTAAGATAAATCACGTGAAAAATAGAAAACTAAGTATAAAATATTATTTTTAAAACTAATCCGTTAATGACGAATGGAGCCGAATGCACTGATGAGGGCCATCATATTAAGTGCAAGATAACTTGATTAGAAACAAATTTATGCAAAAAATAAGACCCCTGATTTAGGATGCTAAGGGGCATTCTAGGTGGTACCAATATATGTTGGTAAAGGCAGGGTGCTTGCCCTCTGTTCTGTTCTTATTGAGTCGGCTTCGCATTCCATCTGCAGTTATTAAAGAATCCTGGGACTTGATTATTTTCAGTGTTGATAGATTTCTTCAGTGGATAAAGCTCAGTGGCAGACAAAAATAAATAAATACACCTTAAAATTACTCCCCCCTTTTTAAGCCTGCAGGGGTGGCTTAATATGTAACAACTGAGGTTTCACAGTAAATCTCTGTGTTCGTATGTGATTGTACAAATTGTCAGGTTTCCTTGCACTTTTTAATGATTGGCCTCTCTAATTAAACATGTGACTAACAAAGGGACTGGCAAATGACTGAGAGGGAAAAAACAGGAAAAAATTATTAAAGGGAAATGGATGCCTGGCATCTTTCGCTCAGTGACTGAATGTTCACTTTCTCTCTAAAATACTAATTTATTTTAACAAGCAGATATTGGGCATTGATTATTGTTCCTGGTGCTGCATGGAATAAAGAGGTTTTCATTTACCAGACAGGATAAACCTGCTTAAGCCTGCTTCAGACAGGATAAGACAGATGCCCAGAAAGCCATCATCTAAGACAGAATAGAAGTGGTCATAAAAGAAACACAGACAACCTGCAGAATTTAAAGGATGGAGGGTGCATTCTTAGTTTGAGAATCAGAAATGATTTATCAAGAGGTGACCTTTGAGATGGGGCTGAAACAGGATAGGTAGAAGAATTAGGATTAGTGGAGAGGCTAATTGACAAGGATGGTTTGGGATCTGCAGTCCAGATGAAAAGCAAGAGGGCCTGAACTATAGCAGCAAGGCATTCAGTGGTTATCTCAGCAGCGGCATCTCTGGGGCCCAAGAGTGTTTATAAGCGGGTTTCAGGAAGCAGAGAAGAATCATAACCAGTTCTGGAGACGTCAGGTCCGCAGAGGTGGTAACTGAACACTGGTCAACAGTAAGATCACTGAAGAAGCTAACATAAACAACTGTTCATATTCCTGAAATTCTGGTTTGACAGTCTGAGAGGGGGTCCAAGAATTTGCATTTTAATACAATTAATTTGGTTCTGATGCAGATGGTTCCTCTGAACGTGCTTTGTGAAAACACTGCCCCAGGGCTTCATTTATTCATCCATTCATTTAATAAATATACATTGAGCACCTAATATGTGCCCAGCACTACCAATTCTAATTTCCATGGCACACACAGACTCGTGGAGCTCAGGGCACAGGTGCTGGTCAAGCATTCAGACATTAGGAGCCCATCAACCTCCTTGAGTCAGTCAGCTGGGGCAGCACTCTCTAAAGAAACAAATTTCTGAACCCATTAGATTTCTTCAGTTCAACTTATTCTTAAACCTGCTTCAGATGTCACAAGTCCCTGGGTTATGCTACCCGCCCCTTAGCTGAGATGATGAGACCGTGTGTGAACAGGCAGGTGGGCCCATCTCATCTCTACAGTCACTCCCTCCAGCTTCCCTGTTACAGAAGTTACTGCCGGGCCTGTTCCAAGTGCTCCCAGGACAAGCCTTGGCTGGTTTTCTAAACTTTCTATTAGCACTCAGTAAACACTGAAGGAGGTAAGAGGAAAGTCATTTTGAAAAGTAAGCCCCTCATATGTCCGGACGTCCGTTAAATAGCCCCAGTTCAAGGCTGTTGTGTCAGTTTCCATAAGTCCAGCTCCAGGGCTTCCAGAGCTAGAAACTAAAAGACCTCTGTAATGATGTTCACCCATTACAGATGTGTGAGTCATTTATCTGTCACCAAAGGAAAACACTACAAAGCCTGGCAGAACACAGCATCTGCATGCTCCCTATGATTCCTTCATCCATTTGTTCAATTAAATATTCGTTGTGCACCTGCCCTATTTGTTCTATCCCAGGTACATTGACGAACAAGATGGAGCCTGGCGATGGAAAATGTGCACACTGGGAGGGGCCAAGCAGGCATCCCCAGGGTCTCTGATGGTGCTTCTCATCCACAGGAAGAGAATAACCCAGCCCTCCTGTTATTAATGACTTCCATGATTACTCCTATGAACAGCAGAGTCAAGTTTTCCCCTTGAGTAATCAAAATAATTGCCTGGGAAATGGAGGCTCTGGCAGAAAAGGAGTCTGCTGAGGGAGCCTTAATGAAAAGGAACAAAAGCAACTTGTTGGGAGGAGTAGGGAGGGAGGCATTGAAGAGAAGACAGGCACTGGAGAAGCCTGTGGAAACAGTCCTGTGTCAAGAATGGTCTGAGATGGAACCGGCAGGATGACCCTCAGTCTCCAGAGGGATCCCTGGTCCTGCACTCCCAGCCTACCTAATGAGCTTTGTTCTTCTCTTCCTTAGGGGACTACTGGGTTTGAAGTGCATGTTGATAAGTGTTTAGAGCTGGCAGAGTATTTATACAACATCATTAAAAACCGAGAAGGATATGAGATGGTGTTTGACGGGAAGGTATGTATTTGGATTTCTACAATCCTAAAAAGTTTAGTCGATTCCAATTCTTATCACTGGTGTGTTTTGATGTAAATGATGTGCTGTGCAGGTTAGTGGGGTCATCATGGGGGTGGGGGGAGCAGTGGATGACAAGGTGGCTATTCTGAGCTGGAAAATAGGTCAGGCTCACACATTACTCCATGTAACGTTGGGAAAGTCAGGCACTCCAAAGGCAATTCCTGATTTAAAGGTGGGAATTGTATTTTGAACCAGCTGCCCACATAGATTTGAAATGTCTTGGAATTTTAAAAATTGCCACTCTGGGCTGGATGTGACTCTTCCTTTCCTCTTTGTAGCCTCAGCACACAAATGTCTGTTTCTGGTACGTGCCTCCGAGTTTGCGTACTCTGGAAGACAATGAAGAGAGAATGAGTCGCCTCTCAAAGGTAAGTGCTCTGAGCTCCTCTGCTGTGAGTCTAGGGAGCCTTTCCTGAGCATATCTTCTTTATGACATATGCACATGTCTTTAAGGAGATCCTGCCACGATGCATGCACTCACCCCTTTCTGTGGGCGCCTGTAGAGTCTGAACTAGTCAGACTTTTATCAACTCTATTTGCTTGTTTTTTGAGAGTTTATGATGTCTTAAAATAAATAATTTAGGTGTCAGTCCAAATCAATTCTAATTTCCATGCACTGGCATTCACAAAACAGCAAAAACCATTGCTGAAGTTGACTGGTCTTCCAAGTGAAACTGATGCTCAGTTATAAGCACAAAAGAGACTTCAGAGACCAGAAATGGTTAGAAAACAAAGCTGCTGCTGACCCTCTTGAAATGCCAAGGTCAGGGTTACCCTTTGGGTCTTTAGAGCTGTAGCTTCTCTCAGAAGCAATACTAATAGCCACAATTTAGAGGGTGTACTGTGTCCCAAGTCAACCGTTAAGTGATCGACCCTCAGACGACTTGAAGCCTCACAGCTTCAAGTGGGAAAGACTTTAGTCATCCCATTTTGCTGATGGGGAAACTGAAACACAAGAAGAAAAAGTAACTTTCCCAAAATCAGGCAGAAAATCTGATTCCAGAGCCTGAGGGTTTGAGCTTCAAGTCATACTGTGGTCAGTAAGACACCCCTTGTCTTTTATCCTCTCCTGCTCTCAACATTTAAATATGGGTGAAGTAGGATTTACAGTGAACACCAATGGGAGATAGGGCCCCCTTCATGGTGCGTAGGGGATGAGAGACTAGGGATGGTCATGTGTGCTTGGATCTCAGAAGGCTGGTTGATTGATTGATTGATTATTTGGGTGTTCGTTTTGTTAATTATAAGAAAGAGAACCTCCTCAGGTCACTGCCAGGAATCCAGCAGGCCTCCTGTCACTGCTCAGAAGCTTGGGCTACCTCTCCAACTTTTCAGAACACTTTATTTCCTTCTATGTAAAACGAATAAAGGATTTTGTGTGTATCTGAAGCCTTCCGAAAAGCTTGTATATGTTAATGCCTGCCCTTAAGGAACCCAGGATCAAACTCCTCAGCAGGAAGAAACTTATACATGACTGAGATCTTTAAACCAAGATTCCTAATTAGAGTAGTGATCCCTGCCCTGGCTGTGTATTAGAATCATCCAGAAGCTTCATAAAAAACTCTGGTGACTAGGTCTTATCCTGATAATTTAATCAGATTGCTCTTGGATGGGCCTGGGAATGGTTCTAAAAGTTAGCTAGGTGGAGCCCATCTTGAGATCTCAATCTGCAGCCCATCTTGAGATCCCTGACCTAGAGGAATGAATGGCAGGAAGCTTCTAGAACTAGGAGCCATGTTGCATATGTCTGGGGTGGGAGAGGCTGTGGTTGTGATTGAAGGTTTAATGAAACTGGTTCATTCCAGGATATGAAGCCTAAGAGGTGGGAGGGAGGGAACAGAGGTCACATTGGACAAGATGATGAGCACAGGCCATAAAAAGGGGGAGGATGTCCTTTTTTGAGTAAAAATAATCCATATTTTTGCTGGAATTTTTATGTTGTAGCTTCTCCATAGCATACATTTTCTTAACAGTGATTGATTTTATTTAACAAGTTAGAAATTAGATGCTTCCATTCCTATTGCCTTTCACTTCTTTAATGAACCAACTGACCAGACTGAGAATCTGGAGTAGCTTGGCTGATTTCATTTGTTGAAGCACTGCATCATCACTGGGATGAGGGATGGGGCAGGATGGAAATACAGAACAAAAAGGTTTTTCTCTTTATTTTCTGAGCCAAAGTCAACTCTGAAGTGGCCCCATTTAAAAACAACTCTTCACATAAGCAGTGATGGAGATGGAGATTATTTCCTGAGGACAGCAACTAAAATATTGGTAAACTGTTTTTAGACTGTTGGAATTCAAATTGGAAAGTCACTGGGGATTCCAAAATGAATACTCCTGATTTTTCTCTCTGCTGCAACTCCATTTTTATTACTGTAATAGAGAGACTTCAGCAATTCAGATTTGGAAATGTAAATAGGGTCACATGAAATATCAAGGTTAACTTTTCATCTACGTCTGTAGTTTTTCAGAGTTTCAAGACAGTTCCTTTTTCAGAGTGAAGTCCTTAGAATGTAAAGTCTAGGAATCCATAAAATATTCACACACACACACACACACACACACACACACACACACACACAGGCACACATACTCCCAGAGGGAAAAGAACGGAGGTGAAATAAATAATCGGTACTGTCTACTATAGTAGTAATAGCTGTTGCCGAGTGTGGTGTAGTGCAAGACTTGCAGGTCCTTTGATGCACTACTGAAAGGAATTTCAGAGCAGCTGCAAAGTTTTTAAACAGAGTTTATCAGTGAGAGAAAAAAAGAGAGATTCATGCCAGAGAAAGAGAGAACTGGCATGGGAGGATCTCTTGAAAAGAAAAACCATACTTTTGCTCTTGACTAAAAGCTTGATATGTTCTCATGATAACTGATATGCTAGAGAGGGTGGAGCACAGGTATCCCCTGCAGAGGGATTACCACATCTCAGTCTCTGACAGGACACAGTGCAGGCTTTTCCCAGAATATACATTTTGTCCTGATAGGCTGACTTGCCAGACATGGTAGCTATGAGCTAAAAGGTTGTCTGATTTACATTTCTGTAGCTTTTGATGCCCAGTCAGGGACCCACCTTGATGGGCTTTTCTCTGATGAGCTGAGGGGGTGAGGTGGCCCAGGAGTCCACACTGAATCCACATTCCAGACAGGGAGATTTGGCCTGCAGAAAAGATGTCTGGACGCTTCCTTATTTTAAGCTAAAAATTGCCTTCAAGAAATGTATCTACCTATGTCTAACCTGCACTAACTGCCCTGCCTTGATAGCTATGTGTGACTATTTACATTTAAACCTATATCAATTAAAATTAAATTCAACTGAAAACTCGGTTCTCCAATCACTCTAGTCACATTTCAGCTGCTCATCTTGTGACCGGTGGCTGTTGTACTGGATGGTACAGATACAGAAGATCCCCATCATTCCATAGAGTACTCTTGGTCAATGCAAATATAGACCTAAAGTAGAAGGAAATGTGGAGTCTTCTGTGTAGTGTACAGAAACAAGAGAACAAAGTTCTGGACAAGACAAGGCAGAGGATTACTCTTTGTGCCGTCTTGTCTGGTACTTTAACATACACAAGGCACTCATACTTTAGCATACATAAGGCACTCAAAAATCATTTGTTGAGCTAAAGTACTATCTTAGTCACAGGCTTCAAAAACAAACTACTATAGGTTAGGTGGCTTATAAGCAACAGAAATTTATTTTTCACAGTCAGGTCTGTGAGTGCATGTGGCACCTGGTCACTGAGGTGGCATAAATGAAGAACACGTGGGATGTGGGATGCTGTAGGGACCTGACCAGACACAAATGCCTTAGACACAGAAGTGGCAGCAAGTAGACTCTGTGTCGGTGTTTATCAAACAAGAATCAAAAAGACTGGTCTGTCAATCGCCTCTTGTGTTTCTTGTTCTTCTTTACCATCTTCTTTTATTTTGATTTTCATTATTCTTGATCATTATCTGCATGTCTTCTGTCAGCTTTCATAGTCTACGTGGATTGATGGACTTTCAAAGGGTCGTCAGTGGATTTAATACTAAATTGGCAAGAAGTGGTTTGGCCTTATATTTAAGGTGACTCAAAGTCTATGGTATTAAGTGTAATGGGGAATTTAATTGGTGAGATTTTAACAGTTTAGAATGTCTTATTTGTGGTTATTCTGCATTTTCATTTTTCAAAAATTTCTCTCAGATTTCCAAATTTTAAAAACATAAGAGGTTTTCAAACACATGGTGAAAAATACATTTCTATGATATCTTGTATCTTCTATGATATATTTTACGATGCTTCAATATGAACCCTCTTTGGAGTAAACAAATGTGGATTTGCATTTTGGAAGAGTCCCCTGGCTATTGCTTTCTGAAGGACTGAAAAAGTAAATTGCACAAGAGAGAAAACAATACCCTAAAAATCTTAAGGTAATCCCAGAGAGTTCTATTGATTAAGCCTTTAGTGAATTTTTTAGCATGCAGACTCTCTCTTTCTCAACTGGCTTTCTTCAGCAAAACCAATAGTCAACCCTCCCAAAAAAGCCTATAAATAAGTGAAAAACTATATATATCATCCAAAAGACCACCAGGATGACTAAATAGAAGAAAGGAGAGTTTTAGTGGAGGCATCAGTTTGTAAAACAAGAAGAAACAGTCTCCAACATCTGCTGAAAGTGCTTTTTCTTCCAAGATGGGCAAGACCCATTAGATTTTATGCCTCACAGGGCTTGCATCACACAATAGAGTCATACATATTCAGCAGGTTTGGGGGAAAAGCTATACATATTTATGAGGTAAGCCAAGCACTTACTCAGTGGGTAAGCATATATGTGTCATACATCCCATGGTCCTTTTGGGGCAGAGTTTCAGTATTAAAATAAGGTGGAATTTGGCTCTTTACATGAAGAGGTGAACTATAGGGCACAAAGACAGTTTGTGCCCAGCCTCTGCCAGCTGCTGAAACTGGCTTAAGGTCTGCAATTGGTTATCAGAAGAGAATGTTTGTAAGGCTGATCCTCTGTCCATTCAGAGTTGTAGTGATCTGGGTTGTAAATCAGTTAGGAGGAGTCTGATGGCTCCTATCATTAGGGATTTTAGAGTCCCAGGAATTTAGAAATTTGCCAACCCAGCAGGGCTCTGAACTCTCAACCTGAAGGTAATTTGGTTTCCTTAACCTTAGGGTCCATCTTAGTTAATAAAGAAGTGTCAATTTTGAACTCTCAGATCACATATATTTATCAGAATCATATTTTTCTTCTTAATTTGCAATTAGTGAATATACAATGAAGTAGATGTTCCATGTTCCAGCTAATTTTAGTTCATCGGCATTTTCTAGAAGTAACCAAAAGTCATGTGTATTTAGACAGCTGTGATTTCCGCCAACTCAGCTTATTTCAGGAACTGAGGGGAGTCAGTCTCACTTTATGCTAAATTCTGTTTGGGATGTGGCTATTAGCATTAATCTTTTGACCCTTGATTTGCATTCATCTGAAAAGTTGGAGATGATTATCCTTAATAATTAGTGACATTCTTATGTGTTTTTGCTTGAATTGCCCATGAAAACTAAATGAGAATTTAATTCACTGAGTAATGCACTGTCATTATTTTATCAGTTCTAAAGAGAAAGTACGGTTTATTATACAAATAAGACTAAGGAATAGCTATGTGACTTTTCCTTAAATTCTTGCAGTCATGTGGTTGGTTTTTTTGGTTTTGTTTTGTTTTGTTTTGTTTTGTTTTGAGTTGGAGTCTCACTCTGTCGCCCAGACTGGAGTGCAGTGGCCGCTCCTGGCCACCGTAGCCTCGATCTGCTGGGCTCCGGTGATCCTTCCGCCTCAGCCTTCCGAGTAGCTGGAACTACAGGCACACGCTACCACACCCGGCTGATTTTTTGATTTATTGTAGAGATGAGGTCTCGCTGCCCAGGCAGGTCTCGAACCCGCGGGCTCAGGCAATCCACTCACCTCAGCTTCCCAAAGGCGCGGGATTACAGGCTGAGCCACTGAGCCCGGCTAGTCATGTGGCTTTGGAATTTCTTTTCTAATTTGATTTCTCTTTCCAGGAGCCACATTGACTTGACATGCCTGGCAGCACAAAGTGATAACTTTCATGTCCCTTAGGCTAAAATATTCTAGCAAATCTATTTTCAGAACTTAATCCCAGATTTAGATATTTAAAATCTTTTTAATATTTATTCCTAGGGATGAGCACAGTGCTCTGCATGCATTCTTAATCCTGTAGGTGAAAGAAAGATCAACCCAACAAATATTCCTCTTTACATCACCTCCCTATGGAACAAGGACAGGGCAGGGAAGGACATAAGAACTCATTAATCTAGAATCAGAACATCTCAGTACTGGAATCATCATCCACATTTATTTTTAAATGAGGAAATTAGGTTTAGAATGTAAAGTGAAGGTGAAGGTGAAGTCTATCTGTTTACTTTTTCTTTAGTAACAGATAAATGATTGGGCCTGATGGGAAACTTGATAGTTTTGTGCATTGAGTACTTTGAAGCTGAAAACTTCAATGTTAACCAATGATTATTTAGGAATTGATATTTGAAATTCACACATTCATAATAGCATTCCATATGAATCTAACTATCCTTCTTCTTTTTTTTTTTTGAGTTGGAGTCTTCCTTTGTTGCCCAGGCTGGAGTACAGTGGCACTCTCGCAACCACCACAGCCTCAACCTGCTGGGCTCAGGCAATCCTATCCTTCCTTTAAAATAAGCCCAACTATAATGCAAGGCATGGGCCCCATTTTGAACTGAGTTTCTTACCATGTATATCTCAAAGTCTAAAGCTTTAAAGCTTCTCTGACAAATATCATTCTACAGATTTGCAGCAATGAGCTTAAAAAAAATAGATGTTGTATTTATAAACTCCAGTGGTCAATATATGTGGACAGATCATACATATAGTTACATGTGATTTAAATTTGTGCCTCTTTCTAGATAGCTGTTATTTTTATGCTAGTCTTTATAGCAACAAGAACTCAGAAATCCCTCAACATGTACCCAGCACTGTGCTGGTGACCAAAAGAAATGAAAGAGGTTGTGCTTGCCCTCCAGAACCTTATGTCTGAAGTAGACAGAAAAAATGTATGTATTCACGAGTAAGAGGATGATAGGAAATTGGCATATGGTCAAAATCCATGGGGAAGATTTACATATTTACAGCTGAAGAATAGGGAGTACCAATAGACTGGAGAAAGGCTTCATAGCAGTTGTAGGACTGTGATGGCATCTTGGAGTGTGTGTAGGATCTGAACTGGAAAAGAAGGAATGCTGAGCAAAGAGAACAAGTGTGACATGGTAACACTAATGACAAGACTGAGGGGATAGAGGTACAAGTGGTATATTCAGGGGATATTGAATAAATAAGTCTTGTCAGAGTTAAAGATTCATTTTGGCCTTTGTGTTGAGCTAAAGAGTTTAAAGTTAATTTCACATACAATAGAGAACTACTGAGGTTGTAATCAGCAGTTTGGCATAAATACAGTGTCTGCAATAAGATATGTATATGTAACATATGAGTGCTAAGTCCTTGTGGGCTCAGCTTTTTGCACCAGCTTGATCTGTCATCATTAAAGAATATTCTTCAAAATATCTTATAAACTGAGACAATGCAAAGAGAGAATTAAAAAACTAGAAAGTTTTGTGGGGTCTCAAAAAAGTTGCTGAAAGTCTGCTCAACTTCACACATCACTTGATACTGAAACAATCCTTTTGGTAACAATTCTTTGAACTTGGTTTTATTCCCAGTGTTTTTACATTTTCTGGGGGGAAATCCCACCCCCAAATGTGGTATTGGTAAACTAATTAGCTGTGGGCCCAGTGCTAGATTCCTCCCATTCTCCCAAAACATTAACTAGAAAGTCAAGGACAAGGTGGCAAGCATGTGATAGCCTGCCACTTATTATTTCTCTTGTCATCCTCAGAACTTTGAATGTCTAGAACTGTTCTAGTCCTTTAGTCCCAAGAAAACTGGAGGCAATTCCTTCAAGAGAAAACAAATGCGATTCTGATTGTTAGTTAAAAACTAAAAATGCTACTTGCTATTGGGTTCTTTGACTAAGGGGAGAGTCCCAGGAGAAGGTCACCGTGCTGATATGGTCTCTCCCACAGGTGGCTCCAGTGATTAAAGCCAGAATGATGGAGTATGGAACCACAATGGTTAGCTACCAACCCTTGGGAGACAAGGTCAATTTCTTCCGCATGGTCATCTCAAATCCCGCAGCAACTCACCAAGACATTGATTTCCTGATTGAAGAAATAGAACGCCTTGGACAAGATTTATAATAATCTAGCTAACCAAGCTGTTTCACTTCTCTAGGTAGACAATTAAGTTGTCACAAACTGTGTGAATGTATTTGTAGTTTGTTCCAAAGTAAATCTATTTCTATATTGTGGTGTCAAAGTAGAGTAGGATTTAAAAATCAAGAAAACATTGCTCCTTTTAAAATCCTTTCTTAAGTTTAGAATACCTCTCTAATAATTAGTTACAAAAGGCTGTGTTCTAATCAATAAGAAAAAGCTTAAAATTATTATAAATACTTCCCATACTTTTAATATAGTATGCAAATCAAACTTTATTTTCACTTCAGAGTAGTAGGACTGAATAGTGCCAAATTGCCCCTGAATCATAAAAGGTTCTTTGGGGTGCAGTGAAAAGGATAAAGTAAATATAAAATGTATGTTGACAATAAAAACTCTTGCCTTTTTCATAGTATTAGAAAAAAATTTCTAATTTACCTATAGCAACATTTCAAATGTATTTAAATACATATAATTTTACAAAAGGAAAATATATATATATTAAAAAGAAATCCTATTTTGTAACATATAGATTTTTATTTTATATGGGTTATACAAACTGCAGGGGCAGATATAAAAACTAAGCGAGATTTTTTTTTCTCTCTTTCTTTTGATGGAGGCACAATAGAACACTTAGCAAAGTTATTTTGAAACACAGACCCACAAAATTCTTAAAAGGTGTGATTCCTTCTTTCTGTACATGTGATAGCTTATCATATCTCCCAAGTTAGTATTTCAAAACAAACACAAAAGAATACTGCAAGTTCTTTAAAATGATTTATCAGATTGGCAATAAGATTCTCTTCCCATTCAAATTTTCCCTCAGTTTACTCCTAGCAGACCCACTCTTAAGCATGACAAGCCAAACTGTATCTTAGATGAAGTTAGGGTAATCGTCTCTATTCTACTTCCCACTTCAGCCTGTTTTGAACAGAAGGTTGATGCTGCTTCTTGAGGCATCTTCCCAAACAGTATTATTTTATTAGGCCATTTGAATTAATTAGAGAAAATAAAATAAAACCTAATCAGCCTGAGCAAAGAGGAATGAAGTACACTCCCAGAATATGGGGTACCCAGAAAATTAAACTTGGCCTTGGGAGAAGAGATCTCTGGGACTATCATGACATCATCCTGAATGCCATATTGCCATTTTGCCACTGTCTAGGAAGGAGTAATTTGCCTCCTGGGCAATTGCTTATTCCCATTCCCTTCTCATTTCTACCCGTGAAAGTCTCTCCTGCTAGAACTCTCTATCACTGGGATCTCAGATAATTAATTTCTATTCCACCAGTGGTTCTTTCCTTTTCCTGAAATGAATTCCTCACCCTAGCTTTTGAGCCACCATCTTTAAGACCTTCTAAATTTTAATCTGTCTCCCATCAAGATCCCAAGTAACCAGAGGTAATAAGAGCCTTAGAATTTAAAATTATATTTTTAAAATGTCTATCTTCCCTGCAAACCTGATGGAGAGACATGAGCTAGCAAAACCTTCCATAGAAGGTTTTAAAGAGTACCTCAGATTGTCTGATTCCAAGTGCTGGTAGGAAAGCTACGGACGGACTTGTATATGCAGACTACAAACACAAATTTAGAAACATTCTCTCTTTTTGTATGGATCAGGCAGTTCAATAGTGAGAAAGACTACAGGTATACAAGAAAAGAGAAAGGGTCCTTGCCCTTCAACAGATAGAAATGCCCTATAATGTAACCACAGGATCCAACCACCAGAAATCTTCATAAACTTGCCCCTGCATTATCTCTCCCAGATTATATACAAAACATTGACACTTGATTGGAACATGGTTTGGGGCCTTTCTGTATAGAAAGCAAATGATTCACTATGACAATTAGAAATAAACTCTTTATCTGTGCTGCAGAATTCCAGGAAGAAAAAGCCTTTTGTTCTAGGCTTTGTCTAATTACTAAGTATCTCTTTCCTTTATCAAAATTAACTGCTGAGAATAAGTGTGTAGTTTCCCAGGTATTTTAAGCCCAAAGGTCCCACCTCAGAGGCAGAGACACTAACTGATCCAGCCCGCTGTCCTACTTGGAGAAGACCAGATGGTGGGGGGACCCAATGCCCTGATAGACCTCCCCCTCTACTCCAGGATGCTTATTCCTTGGGGCACAGACCCTAGATCAGAAACTGCTGCTTTTTAGCTTGATGAGATGACAGAATATAAAAGGACAATCTGTGCCTGTGCATGAAATTCCAGCAAAACTATTTTTACGAAGAAGTTTTCTCTCCCACTCTCCTACCCCTTTCAGGTCCTTTCTCCAATTTGCCGGGGTGTCTTGCTCAGCTCCCGCACAGGAAAATCCCTACCATCCATGGCCCAGGAGTTTCATAAATACTCCTTAAAGTAGATCTATAATCTGTTCAGGAGGGAGGGGTGGAAGAAGTGAAGGAAAGAATAAAGGAAGGAAAGAAAGAAGGGAGATTGTTTTGAATATTAGCTCAAATTCTAGTGCCAAAGGTCTTTATGTGGGACCATTCTTTACAAATTCTAGAAGAGTTTGGTTTTAGCTTTACTCAGAATTGATATGGCCATTTTCATTTATACAGCAATATTGTGTTTATTATTTAAGATACTTGAAAAGAAAGTACGGTATGTCTTTATCTGAGACCTGTATGTGATATGGACTTCATGTACCATCACAGGATGTGAGGAAAGAAAAGGAAATCAATTGTATGTGACTGTGTTGCCTTTATTATTTTGATAGTACTTTCTTGTCCCTCAGATTGGGGTTGTGCACTTTAGATCTGAACTGTACAGTGTTGCGATTCAACATGTGTTTCTGTAAAAGCTTGTACAATATATTATTGGTATGTCTTTTTCTGTGTGGTAGCTGTATTGAACTTTGATATTATGAAAACTACATTTCTTCCTGCTCTCTCTTCTCTCTCTCTTTCTCTCTCTCTCATCCCCCCCAAACTGTATGCCCTCCGCATCAGCTCTAATAGAGAACATGCCCTCAGCTAAGCCCTCTGCTGAGAAACTTCCTTTGAGAATTGTGTGATTTCACAATATGCAAGGTGAACACGACTTTGTCTCTGAGAATAGAAGAAACCAATCATGGAGTGTCACCCTGCCAAAACCACAGGTTTTGGCCCTGCTGGGGGTGGGAGTCAGTGCTGCTACTCACAACATGGACCAAGGAGGCACAGGTGTAAATATAGTGGCCAGACAAGGAATCAGGAATCCTCCAACTGGGTATCATCTTGCACGTGCTCTTCTGTTTTAAAATGCTAAATGCAAACACTGTGTATTTGTTAGTTACGTGTGCCAAAATACTATTCCCAATTGGTGTTTCTGAATGACATTGACATTTCCCCAACATCACTCCATTATTAAAGACAGAAAAAAAATAAAAACATAAAACATACAAACATGTGGCAACCTGTTCTTCTTACCAAATATAAACTTGTGTATGATCCAAGTATTTTATCTGTATTGTCTCTCTAAACCCAAATAAATGTGTAAATGTGGACACATGTCAGGCCATGGATGCTTATTTCTGACTCTGCCTGATGGTGGGGGTGATTTTCAATGAATTGCCAGAATCAAAAGCCCTTCACTTGCCATGGACCTCAGTGTCTCTAGGTCTTTGTTGGGAGAAAAAAGCCCATCTACCTATAACTTCTGAAGAATATTGTTATCCATCCTGGTTTCTCCTCCAATCAGACCTGATCTTCTTTTTTAAAAGTAGTTTATTATGGAAAATTTCATATACATAAAAAAGTGGTGAAAATAGTATAAATTCCTATGTATCCTTCACCCAGATTCAACATTTACTGATTCCGAGCCTGAATCTTGTTTCATCCTTTCCCCCTCTCCAACACTAAATTATTTTTATATGAATCTGCAAAAGATAAGGACTCTTTCTAAAAACGTCCTCGATGCCATTATCACAGCTAAAAGTATAATACTATTGCCATGATGATATTAAATATCCCATTAATGTTCTCATTTCTCCAATGCTCAATTTCATAATGCAGCCTGTGGCCTGTGGCCTGTGGCCCAGGAATTGCCCAATGTAGGTTCCACACAGAGTCAACTAACATCTTTCAGCTTCCTCAGCTGAGAAATGAGGGGGCGAGACTAGCCAATCCCCACAAAAGAACTTAGGTGGAAGATGGTTTAAGATTACAGGTTTATAAACACAGAGGAGCCCTTAGATGCATTAATTAACTCAGCTAACCTTTATCAAGGGACTATAACTTGCTAGATGTTTTCATGTATTAATCCAGCACCTTCATTTTACAGACAGGGAAATTGAGACTCAAAGAAGTTTAGTCATTTTCCAAAGTCAAACAGAGAATTCACTGTACCAACAGCACTTTTTGATGAGTTGTGATACACGTGGTGAATCACAACTCAGCACACCTAACCGTTCCTCATTGTCTGGCTTTATGGAATCTGTCATATGTCCCAACCTATGTCTCCCACCTCCTCTGTTATGAGTCTCCTCTGTGCTCAATGCCCCATGGGCCTTTGCCTTTGCTGGCCCTCTTCCTAGAGCACGCTGCCACCAGAACTTTCCACACCTGGCTCCTTCTTCCCAGTCGGGCTCAGCTCAGCTGCCAACCTCCTCAGTGAGATCTTCCCAGATCACCTAATCTGAATTACATCATTGTGTACCATGTCATTGCATTTTTAATAGCAATATTTTCATAATTTATTTTTCACAAACTTCCATAATACCATAATGGGAACAATCCAAACAGTTGTCTACATACAGAAACTTGTGATTAAAATCAGAATTCTCTCAGACTTTACCATTGTCAAAATGAAAATATTCACACGTGTATATGATGGGTTCAGGACATGCTATCCCAAAATACAGTAGCATAGGAGGAAACAGAAGAAGCAGATGGGTCTCTCTGACCTTCTCCAGGAGCAGGCCGTAGAAACTAGAAAGAATTCCCCTCACCCCTTCTCCCCTGAAGCAAGACATAAAAACTAGTTGACCTCCCTGTGACATTGGGCATAAGAGTATCATTTCAAAGGGGTTCTCCCTATACCCAGAAGAAAAGAATTCATTTATCTCTGAAGACACCGGGACACAGAGACAAATCTGAAGATACAGGCCTTGCTAGGTTCCCTCTGTTCATTGTCCCCCAGTCATACTCTGCATGACTCTCCATGAAAATAATATTTTTCCCTGAGGGGGAGGTCTTCATTTTTGAAGACTCCTGTGTCACATAAAACCCATTTTAAAGAAATGTCTTTGTTTTTTTCTTAATCTTTTTTTTTATTATGGATGCTTCAGCCATGAACCATGAGGTAGGTGAGAAATCTTTTCTCCTCTTCACAAGCTGCTACATGAAGGGCAACCTGCCCCATCCTAACATCCTCATATGATACAAATACTAAAGGCTTTTTCATAGTGTTCTTCCCTAAGTTAATTTTCTGTGATGACTCTCACCTCAATTAGAGCTATCACAGACACACCTTGTTTTATTGTGCTTCACCTCATGGTGCTTCGTAGATATTATGTTTTTTACAAAGTGAAGGTTTGTGGCAACTTTGTGTTGAGCAAGCCTATTGGTGCCATCTTTCTTTCTTTCTTTTTTTCTTTTTGAGTCAGGGTCTCACTCTGTTGCCCAGGCTGGAGTGCAGTGGCAAGATCACAGCTCACTGTGCCTCAATCTCCTAGGCTTAAGCAATCTTTCTGCCTCAGCCTCTCAAGTAGCTAAGACTACAGGTGCACACCACCACATCTGGCTAATTTTTTGAAAAGATTTTTTTGTAGAGAGGAGATCTCACTATGTTGTCCAGGCTATTCTCGAACTCCTGGGTTCAAGTAATCCCCTTGCCTCGGCCTCCCAAAGTGCTGAATTATAAGCTTGAGCCACCACATCCAACCAGTGCTATTTTTCCAACAGCTTGTGCTCATTTTGTGTTTCTGTGTCCCATTTTGGTAATTCTCACAATATTTCAAACTTTTTTTACTACTGTTATATGTTATGGTGATCTGCAATCAGTGATCTTTAATACTACTATTATTTGGGGGCACCACAAACAATGTCTATATAAGATGAAAAAATTAATTGATAAGTGTTGTGTGTTCTGACTGTTCTGTCTTATCTCCCTCCCTTTCCTCGGCCTCCCTATTCCCTGAGATCAAACAATAAAATTGGGTCAATTAATAAACCCTGCAATGGCTTCTAAGTGTTCAAGTGAAAGAGTCACACATCTTTTACCATAAACCAAAAGCTAGAAATGATTAAGCTTAGTGAGGAAGGCATGCTGCAAGCCAGGACAGGCTAAAAGCTAAGGCTCTTGTGCCAAGCACTTATCCAAATTGTGACTGCAAAGGAAAAGTTCTTGAGGGAAATTAAAAGTGCTAGTCCAGTGAGCACATGAATGATAAGAAAGAAAAACAGGGGGAGAGAGGGCATACCTCATCCACAAGAGTACCTGCATAATGAATATTTGTATACCTAACCCTGAATTGTACCCCACATCTTTAAAATAAAATTTTTAAAAAATGAATAAAGAATGTCAAAACAAAAATCTACCAGTCACAAAGTATTGCATAAGTCTGGAAACATAAAAAAAATAAAGAAAAGAAAAGAAAGAAAGCCTTATTGCTGATGTGGAGAAAGCTTGAGTGGTCTAAACTGAAGATCAAACCGGCTACAGCATTCCCTTAAGCCAAAGCCCAACCCAGACCATGGCCCTAGCTCTCTTCAATAGTACAAAGGCTGAGAGAGGTGAGGAAGCTGTAGAAGAAAAGTTGGAAGCTAGGAGAGGTTGGTTCATAAGGTTTAAGAAAAGAAGCCATCTTCATAACAAAAGTGCAAGGTACAACAAGTTCTGATGAAGAAGCTGCAACAAGTAATCCAGAAGATCTAGCTAAGATCATTAATGAAGGTGATCACACCAAACAACAGATGTTCAATGTGGATGAAACAGCCTTCTACTGGAAGAAGATGCCATCTAGGACTTTCACAGCTGGAGAGAAGTCAATGCCTGACTTCAAAGTATCGAAGGACAGGCTGACTTTCTTGTTAGGATCTAATGCAGTTGATGACTTTAAGTTGAAGCTAATGTTCATTGACCATTCTGAAAATCCTAGGCCTTTAAGAATTATGCTAAATCAACTCTACCTATGCTGTATCAGCGGAACAACAGAGCATAGACGAGAGCACATCTGTTTACAGCATGGTTTACTGAATATTTTAAGCCCACTGATGAAACCTATTGCTCACGATAAACAAGGTTTCTTTCAAAATATTACTACTCATTGACAATGCATCTGGTCACCCAAGAGCTCTGATAGGGATGTACAAGGAGATGCATGTTGTTTCATGCTGGCTAACACAATATTATCATCTGCAGCTCATCGATCAAGGAGTAATTTTTACTTTCAACTCTTCTAATTAAGACATATATTTCATAAGGCTATAATTGCATAGATAGTGATTCCTCTGATGGATCTGGGCAAAGTAAATTGAAAGGCTTCTGGAAGGGAGTCACCATTCTAGATGACTTCAAGAACATTTGTGATTCATGGAAGGAGGTTACAAATATCAACATTAACAAGTGTTTGAAAGAAGTTGATTCTAGCCCTCCTGGATGACTCTGAGAGCTCCAAGACTTCAGTAAAGTCACTGGAGATGTGGTGGAAATAGCAAGAGAACTAGAATTAGAAGTGGAGCCTGAAGATGTGACTGAATTGCTGCAATTTCATGGTCAGATTTGAACAGATGAGAAGTGCATCTTAACGATCAGCAAAGAAAGTGGTTTTGTTGAGATGGAAACTACTCCGGGTGAAGATGCCGTGGACATTGTTGAAATGACAACAAAGGACTTAGAAATTTCCAAAAACTTAATTGATAAAGCAGTAGCAGTGTTTGAAAGGATTGACTCCAATATTGAAAGAAGTTCTACTGTGGGTAAAATGCTATCAAACAGCATCACATTTTTTAAATAAATAAAGAACGTCAAAACAGAAATCTACCAGTCACAAAGTATTGCATAAGTCTGGAAACATAAAAAAAAAGTAAAGAAAAGAAAAGAAAGAAAGGCTTATTGTTGATGTGGAGAAAGTTTGAATGGTCTAAACTGAAGATCAAACCAGCTACAACATTCCCTTAAGCCAAAGCCCAACCCAGACCACGGCCCTAGCTCTCTTCAACAGTACAAATAGTACAATACTAAAGGGAAGTCCTTCATGAAAAAAGAGTCAACCAATGCAGTAAACTTAACTGTTGTCTCATTGTAAGAAATTGCTTCAGCCACCCCAACTTTCAGCAACCACCACCCTGACCAGTCAGCAGCCATCAACATCAAGTCAAGACCTTACACCAGCAGAAAGATTACAACTCTCTGGAGAAAGATTGCAACAACTCTCAGATGATTGTTAGCATTTTTTCGCAATAAATTATTTTTAAATTAAGGTATAGGCCAGGTGTGGTGTCTTGTGTCTGTAATCCCAGCACTTAGGAGGCCAAGGTGGGAGGACAGTTTGAACCCAGCAGCTTGAGACAAGCCTGGGCAACAGTGAGACCTCACCTCTACAAAAAATCAAAAAATTAGCTGGGTGTAATGGCATTCTCCTGCAATCCCAGCTAGTCAGGAGGCTGAGGCGAAAGGATCACCTGAGCCCAGGAAGTCATAGCTGCAGTGAGCCATGACCGTGCCACTGCACTCAGTCTGGGCAACAGAGTAAGACTTCAACTCAAGAAATAAACAAATAAATAAATAAAAGAATTAGGGTATGTACGTTCTTTTTTCAGACATAATACTGTTACATACTTAATAGACTATAGTGTAAACATAACTTGTACTTGCACTGGAAAATTAAAAAAATGCATGAATTACTGCAATACTCACTTTATTGCAGTGGTCTAGAACTGACCCAGCAATGTATTTGAGGTATGCCTGGATATGAGCTTTCACATTTTAACTTGGACTGCTTATATTTTGCTTTTATGAATTAGATTTTTAAAACTTACTGCTTAAGCTGGCTAAAAGAACCGCTGCCTTCTCTAATTAGGTGAACATACCTTTCCCTAAATTCAAACCCAAGGCGATGTTCAGTTTAACCCCATTTTTACATCTCTGACAACTCTCTCCAAGCTTCCATATGTATTTTCCATTAACAGGGGCAACCAGAGTAGTCTTGCTTTTAAAATTTATTTGCCTATCAAAACACACATACATGAATACATATGTATACTTATGTCACTTATACGTAGCTATGTAGATAAAAGTGCATGCATACACACCTATTATAATTTAATGGGTTTAATTGTCTAACAGTACAATTTTAATTTACTTCAATTAATGACACAAAGCAGGAGCAAACAGTCACCAAATGATCAATAACTCCGAACTCAAGTTTAAAGAGAACCAAGAGGGATCAATTTTCCCAAAATTAAATGGTGGTGCTATCACACTCTGATAGTTATGCCTGCTAACCACATTGCCAGGGTCTGGGTGGTTAGCAGGCATAACTGTCTATGGTTATGAAATGGAGAGGGAAGACAGAAAAGGCCAGAAGCAGAGCAGCTGGAGGGGAGCAGCAGGCTCCTGGGAACTGTTCTTGTGCCCTTTCCCACCCAGCCCACCTGTCATTCACCCTTCTCCCTGTTATCTCAGTTCCAAGCTATTGTTTCACCAGTGATCACCAAGAAAAATGTAAAATAAAACTTTCTTTTAAAGGATAACGTAATTACAAAGGAACAATTTTTTGCCATGGGGAGAGCAGATAGTTTCATGTGAAAGAAGGATGAAGTCTTTGATGTGAGGGCTGAAGAGAGATGGCAGCTAGAAATAGGTCAAAGAATATACACCATGAAATACTACACAGCCATAAAAAAAGAATGTAATAATGTCCTTTGCAGCAACATGGATGGAACTGGTGACCATTATCCTAAGTGAAATAACTCAGAAACAAAATCAGACACTGCATGGTCTCACCTAAAAGTGAGAGCTAAACCATGGCCACATATGGGCGGAAAGATGACAATAACAGACACTGGGGATTCCAAAATAAAAGAGAGCCAGAGGGGAGTGAGGGTTGAAATGACCTACTGGGTACAATGTTTACTATTTGGGTGAAAAGTTCAGTACAAGTTCAAACCTCAGCATTACACAATAGACCCATGTAATGAATCTGTACGTGTACCTCCTGAATCTAAAATAAAATTCAATTTAAAACAAAAAAAAGAAATAGACCAAAGACCAAGTAAGCAAAAAATATTCACCTCAAACTTGGCATTTTCCTCAGCTGAAGGATACTGCAGGCCTGTCTACAGCCCTGGGCTCTCCAAATTCCCCTCGCAACACCTCAGTCTGAAGGGGATGCTAGAAATTGCCACATCTCTCAATAGAAGAAAATACCATTAATTAAAAGACCCCACCACGGGGAGGGCCAAGATGGCCAAACTGAAGACATTGCACCATTGACTCTCGGGAAAGAAACCTATACAGAGGAGCAGACCAAGGGCTTTGAGGGTCCATCAGAAACTCCTAGCTGAGGTCTTCAGATGGTTACCTGGGGATATAGAGGACAGTTCCAAGCCTGGGACATCCCTTAGAAGCAACTCTAACACGAGATAAGAAGAGTGCCTCTGGAGAGGGAAGTGGTGAGTGAAACTGACAGCTTCTCTTCTCTAAACACCTTACACAAGCCTCAGCAGTCTCAGCCAAGGGAGAGACAACCCAGGTTCCCTCCCCTACTCCCACCACCTCTCCCACACCAGCTGGGCACAGAGAGTCGCCCAAAATAGAGACAGAGACACTGGCAGGAGCCACATGGAGCCTGGGAGAACCCGGTTCCCAGGAGCCCCCACCACAGCTGCCAACCCTGCTCCCCACCCCATGAGAGGTTCAGATACAGGGACAGTCTGTGCTCCGTGGGACCCTCCTCTCCCTCCCTCTCTAGCACCCAGCAGGAGAGATGCCACTACTTCAGAAGTTTTTCCAGTGTGACCCCAGGTCGGGGGCTTCAGACATGGCTTGCCCTCAGGGGGCTGCCATTGTTGTGGTAGCCCCTCCCACAGTACAGGGCAGGATCTAAGAGGTGGGCCCCTCTGCACAGCCTGGTGGTAGCCCAGTCCACCAGTGAACTGAAGGAGAAATAACAACTGCCTACTGCTTCCCTTCTGCCTATGGGCAAAAGGGGCGGTACCACCCAGATGGGACAAGGCCATTCCACACCCTTAAGATCACCTGAGCCAGAGTAGAGCTGCAGGGCCCCACATGGCCACCTGCCAGTCCTGCTGATGAGAAACATGATCTGTGGAGGAGGCTGTTGGAGCTCCAGCCAGGGGCCCAGAACCTCGGGGGGAAGGAAGGAAAAGCCTCCAAACTGGAGGAAAGCTCTGCCAGACTGCATTGATGAAGCAGTTCCAGACAGTTTCCTCCTAGTTCACCACTCTTCCTTCAACCACTGCTACCCTCTCCTAGGAGACCAGAGGAGGAAGATCGTCAGAAAAACAAAACCAAAAACAAAACAAAACTAGCAACACAAACTACCACCCAACAGTAGCAACCCTATCTAATAAAAAAGTGACAAAATAAAAAACCAAAAGAGAAGTCTGCCCTCACAGATGAGAAAGAGCTAGTAAAACAACAACAACAAGCAAACAAACAAAAACCAGCAATCCCCAAAGCTTTAATGAATTGATGCTTTAAAAGGGCTTCCAAGATCCCAAGCAATGGAGCCCATCCAGAACAACCTGTCCCTGTTGACAGACATTGAATTCAGACTGTGGATGGCAAAGGCACTCAATGAGATCCACAAGAAAGTGGACACACAAATCACCCAGGCCACAAAGACAGTGCAGGAAGTGAAAGCTGAGCTAGCCTTTATAAGAAAGGACAAAACTGAACTTCTGAAAATAAAGAATTCTTTCATGGAATTTCAAAACACAATAGCAAGCCTCAAAAGAAGAATTAACCAGGCAGAGGAAAGAATCTCAGAGCTTGAAGATTGAACTATTGAATTAATCCAGTCCAACAAAAACAAGGAGAAAAGACTTAGAAAGAATGAGAAATGCCTACAGAGAGGTTTAAAATTATATAACGAGACCAAATCTATGATTGATTGGCATCCTTGAGAGAGAAAAGGAAACCGAGAATACCCTGGAACAAACTTTCCAAGATGTCATCCAAGAAAATTCCTTCTATCTCACTATACAGGTGTCCATGCAGACTCAAGAGATTCAGAGAACTCCTTCAAGGTATTACATGAGAAGACCATTCCCAAGACAAAATAATATGTCTCCACAATGTGAACTTGAAAGAAGAAATCCTAAAGGCACCTAGAGAGAAGGAACAGACCAAGTACCAAGGGAAGCCCAAAAGAATTGTGGCAGACAGAACAGCAGAAATCCTACAAGCCAGAAGGGACTGGAGTCTCATGTTTAACATGCTTAAAGAAAAGCAATGCCAGCCAAGAATTTCCTACCTTACCAAGCTAATCATTAATGAAGGAGAATTAAAATCCTTCACAGACATCCAATCCCTAAGAGAATATACTGTCTCCAGACCAGCCCTTCAGGAAATGCTTAAGAAAGTACTAGGCACAGAGATGAAAGAATGGTTCCACCCATTGCAATGGCATAGACAAGCACAAAGTTTATAGGCCATACAAATCAATTGCAAATCTTAAAAAAAATTAGTCTCTTAATAGCTATATGACAGGAACAAACTCCAACATATCAATAATTAATTTAAATGTGAACTGACAGAAAGTGCCACTCAAAAGGAGTAGAGTTGCAAACTGAATAAAGAAGAATGGTCCAACCTCTTGCTGCCTTCAGGAAACTCATCTCACTGCAGATGACACCAGCAGGCTCAAGGTAAAGGGATGAAGAAAGATCTTTCAAGCAAATGAAAAACAAAAAAGAGCAGGAGTAGCTATTCATATATCAGACAAAACAAACTTTAAACCAATAAAAGTTAAAAAGGACACTGAAAGACGCTACATAACGGTAAGAGGATTAATCCATCAGCAAGAAATATTCATCTTGAATATATGTGCACCCAACATAGAAGCACCCAGATTTATAAAACAATTGTTAATTAAACTAATCAAGACATTAACAGCCACACAATTATTGTTGGAGATTTTAATACCCCACTAACAGCTTTAGACTGATCATAGAGACAAAAAACCAACAAAAAATCTGGAACCTAAACCTAAGCTTGGCATTCGACTAATTGGACCTAATAGATATCTACAGAACACTTCACCCACCAACCACAGAATATGCATTCTTCTCATTAGCATATGTGGTCCAAGTTCATCTGATATACTCAGACATAAATTAAGCATAAACAAATTTCTTTTTTTATTTTCAAATGTGGGGTATAATTCAGAGTTAGGTATACAAATGTTCATTATGCAGGTACCCTTGTTGATGAGGTGTGCCCCCCCCCCGTAGATTCCCATGACTGCCGCCCTCCCCTGGCAGTTTCTCACTACTACCAATCCTTTTCTTATAGTATTACAATAATTGTGCAAGGTCTGCTTATAAGTGAGAACATGTCATACTCAGTTCTTTGTTTCTGTGATAGGTCACTCAGTATTATAGATTCTAAGTCCATCCAGGTTGCTGTGAAGTTCATAATTTTGTCCTTCTTTATAACTGTGTAATGTTCCATCATGTATATGTACCACATTTTTTAATTCAGTCCTCTTCTGATGGGCCGCATCATTGGTTCCATGTTTTTGCTATTGTAAACAATGCTGCAATAAACATGCATATGCAGGTATCTTTTTCATAGAGTGATTTGAGTTCCTCTGGGTATAGTCCCAGTAAGGGGATTGCAGAGTCATATGGAAGGTCGATTTTTCGATCTTTTAGGAATCATCAAACTGTTTTCCACAGAGGTTGTACTAGTTTACACTCTCACCAACAGTGTAGAAGTGTTCCCTTTTCCCTGCATCCTCTCTGGCATCTGTTGTTTTTTGAGTTATTGATGATGGCCATCCTGACTGGAGTTAGGTAGTATCTCATTGTGATTTTAATTTGCATTTCTTTGATGACTAGTGAGACTAAGCATTTTTTCACTATGTTGGCTGCTCATATGTCTTCTTTTGAGAGGTGTCTATTCATATCTTTTGCCCACTTTGTAATGGGGTTGTTTGTTTTTTTCTTCTCAGAATGTTTTAGTTCCTTGTAGATCTTAGATGTTAGGCCTTGTCAGACATACAGTTGGCAAATATTTTTTCCCATTTTGTCAGCTGTCTGCCTGCTCTCTTGATGGATTCTTTGGCTTTGCAAAAGCTTGTCAGTTTGATGAGTTCTCACTTGTCTATCTTATCTCTTATGGCATAGACACTTATGGTTTTAATCAGGAATTGGTTGCCAGTTCCAATTTCCATAAGGGTACCTCCTGCATTTTTCTAAGAATCTTATAGTTTGAGGTTTTATGTTTAGGTATTTGATCCATTTAGAGTTAATTTTTGTATATAGTGATAGGTAGGGTGAAATCCTACCAAGCATCTTCTCAGACCACAGTGAAATAAAAATAAATATCACCAATAGGAATCCCCCAAACATATAAAGTCATGAAAATTAAATAACTTGCTTCTTGAATGACTTTTGGACTAACACAGTAACCAAGGTAAAAATTAAAAGATTCTTAGAAACAAATGAAAACAAAGACACAACACACCAACCTTTATGATATCATGAAAGGGATGCTGAAAAGGAATTTTATAACATTGCATGCATATATCAAAAAAATTTAGGGATCTCAAGTAAGCAATCTAACATCAATCACACCTAAGGGAGCTGGGAAGTCAAGGGTAATCCAATCCCAGACTTAGTAGAAAAATGAAAATATTAAAATAAAGTCATAGCTAAATGAAATAGAGAGCCCCCCAAAAATTATACAAAGGATCAACAAGATAAAAACCTGGTTCTTTGAAAGGATAAATAAGATTTACAGGACCCTGGCCAGACTATCAAAAAAATAATAATAATAGGAGAGAGAAAATTTGAATAAACACAATTAAAAACAAAAAAGGCATGTTATAACTAACCATGAAGAAACACAAAAAAATTAGCAGAGATTTCTGCAAACATCTGTATGTGAGCAAACTAGAAAATGTAGAGGAAATGGAGAAATTCCTGGCATCACATGCCTCCCAAGATTGAATAAGGAAGAAATTGAAACCCTAAACAAACCAAATCCAAGAAATCAACTCAGTAATAAGAAACCTACCACCCAAAAAAGCCCTGAACCAAATGGTTTCTCAACTGAATTCTACAGATGTACAAGAAGAAGCTGATACCCATCCTGTTGAAAGTGTTTTAAGCAATTTAGGAGGAAGGCATTCTCCTTAGCTCATTCTATAAAGCCAGTATCATCCTGGTACCCCAAAATGGCAAAGACCCAACTAGGAAAGAGAACTTAAGGTCAATTTCTCTGATGAACATAGATACAAAAATTCTCAAAAAGATTCTAGCAAATCAAATCTAACAGCATATTTCAAGGATCATCGATCATGACCAGGTGGGCTTCATTCCCAGGATGCAAACCTGATTTACCATATGCAAATCAATAAATGCAATCTACCACATAAACAGGTGTAAAACCAAGAACCTTGTGCTTGTTCCATTAGATGCAGAAAAAGCATTTGAACATTTCTTGATAAAAACCCTCAAACACCTAGGCAATGAAGGAACTTTCATCAAAATAAGAGCCATCTAAGACAAACCTGCAAAATAAGAGCCATCTACAACCAACATCTTGCTTAATGGGCAGAAGATGGGAGCATTCCTCCTAAGAACTGGAACAAGGCAAGAATGCCCACTCTCATCCTTCCTATCTAACATGGTTCTAGAAGTCATAACCAGAGCAATCAAGGAGAAAGAAATTAGGGATATTCAAATTTTAAAAAAGGAAGTTAAATTATCCCTCTTTGCAGATGATATGATTCTATACCTAGAAAGGTATGAACTCTGGAGAGTCTTTTCAAAAACCTCCTCACACTGATAAATGCCTTCTGTAAAGTCTTGGGATACAAAATCAATGTGAAAAAAGCAGTTGCATTTCTATACACCAACAATAAGCAGACTGAGAACCAAATAAAAAACACAATCCCGTTCACGATAGCCACATCAAAAAAATAAAATACCTTAGTATCCATCTAACCAAAGAGATGAAAGACCTCAACAATGAGAACTACAAAACTGCTCAAAGAAATCAAGGACAGCACAAACAAATGGAAGAACATCCCATGCTCATGGACTAGAAAAATCAATATTGTCAAGATGTCCATCCTACCCAAGACAATCTATAGATTTCACACAGTCCCTATCAAAGTGCCACCATCATGTTTCATGGATTAGAAAAGGCAATACATAAATTCATATGGAGGGAAAAAGAACCCAAATAGCTAAAGTACTCCTCAGTGAAACAAACAAACAACAACAACAAAACAAAGCTGGAGGTATCACACTTTCAGACTTCAAACTACTGCAAGGCTATAGTAACAAGATAGCATGGTACTGACACAAAAATGGACACATAGACCAATAGAACAGGATAGAGAATCCAGAAATAAAATCACAGACCTTTTATAAACTCTTCTTCAACAAAGCTGACAAAAACAAACAATGGGCAAAGGAAACCATATTTAGCAAATAGTGCTGGGAAAACTGAACAACCACATGCAGAAGAATGAAACAGGACCCCTACCTATCACCATATACAAAAATTAACTCAAAATGAATCAAGGACTTAAATATGAAAACTCGGACTATAAGAATCTTAGAAGAAAACATAGGAAACACCCTCCTGAACATTGGAGTAGACAATGAATTCATGGTCAAGTCCCCAAAGGCAAATGCAGCAAAATCTAAAATTGACATGTGGGACATTATCAAGCTAGAAAGTTTTTGTGCCACAAAAGAACTCATCAAGAGAATAAAGAGACAACCCAAAGATTGGTTTAAAAATAGATAGATAGATAGATAGATAGATAGATAGATGCAAACTATGCATCTGACAAAAGCCTAACATCCAGAATCTATAAGGAAGTCAAATGAATTGACAAGAAAAAAAAAATCAAATAACCAAATAACCCCATTAAAAAGTGGGCAAAGGATATGAAGAGTCACTTCTCAGAGGAAGACATCCAATCAGTCAATAAACATATGAAAAAATGCTCAGTTTCACTAATCATCAGAGAAATATAAATCAAAGCTACAATGAAATACTGTCTCAACACCAATCAGGATAGCTATTATTTTTTTTAACATATTTTTTATTTTAAAATTGTGGGGTACAGTTAAGGGTTAGGTATACAAATATGCATCATTCAGGTACCCTTGTTGATAAGGGGTGTCTCCCCATCCCCAGACAAATACTGACTACCGTTAATCCCACCTCCCTTCCCCTCCCTATCCCCCTGCAATAGTTTCCTGCCACTGTCAATCCTTTTCTTATAGTATTATGATAGATGTTCAAGGTCCACTATGTGAGTGAGAACATGTGATACTCAGATCTTTGTTTCTGTGAGATATCACTCAGTATTATAGACTCTAGTTCCATCCAGGTTGCTGTGAAATTCATGATTTTGTTCTTTTTTATGGCTGTGTAGTAGTCCACCATGTATATGTGCCACATTTTTTTAAATCCAGTCCTCTTTTGATGGACAGCATGGTTGGTTCCAGGTTCTTGCTACTGTGAACAATGTTGTGATAAACATACATGTGCAGGTATCTTTTTTATGGAGTGATTTGAGTTATTCTGGGTATATTCCCAGTAGGGTGATTGCAGGGTCATATGGGAGGTTGATATTTAGAGCTTTTAGGAATCGCCACACTGCTTTCCACAGAGGTTGCACTAGTTTACACTCCCACCAACAGTGTAGCAGTGTTCCCTTTTCACCACATCCTCTCCAGCATCTGTTATTTTTGAGTTATTGATAATTGCCATTCTGACTGGAGTTAGGTGGTATCTCAGTGTAGTTTTAATTTGCATCTCCTTGATGATTAGTGAGGTTGAACATTTCTTCATGTGTCTGTTGACTGCTTGAATGTCTTCTTTTGAGAAGTGTCTGTTCATACCTTTTGCCCACTTTATAATGGGGTTGTTTGTTTTTTTCTTTACAGCACGTTTGAGTTCCTTGCAGATCCAAGATGTTAGGCCTTTGTCAAACATGGAGTTGGCAAACACTTTTTCCCAGTTTTTGGGCTGTCTCCCTGCTCTCTTGATGGAGTTATTATTAAAAATTCAAAACACATCAAGTGTTGGTGAGGTCACAGAGAAAAGGGAACACTTCTATACTGTTGGTGGGAATGTTGGCTGGTTCTACCTGTGTGGAAAGCAGGGTGGAGTTTTCTTAAGGAACTAAAAATTGAGCTGCCATATGATACAACAATCCCACTTGTAGAAATATACCCAGAAGAACATAAATCGCCCACCAAAAAGACACCTGCATGCATATGTTTATTGCAACACTTTCCACAATAGCAGAAACATGGAACCAATCCAAATGCCTATCGACAGTGACTGGATAAAGAAAATGTGGTACATATAAATGATGGAATATATATAATACCCATAAAGAACAAAATCGTGGCCTTTGCAAAAAACACGGATGCAGCTGGGGACCATCATTCTAAGTAAACTATCACAGAAACTGAAAAACTGAATACTGCATGCTCTCACTCATAAGCGGGCCCTAAACACTGGGCACATGAACACAAAGGCAGGAACAACAAACACAGGACACTGATAAAGGAGGGAGGGGGGATGGGAGATAAAGGTCACACAACCACTCCGTTGGGTACCACGTCTACTACCAGGGGTGAGGGGCTCGCTAGAAGCCCAAACCTTACTTTCAAGCAATTCACTTATGTAGCATATCCTCATATGTACCTTCACTACTCTAAAATGAATAAATAAATTTAAAACAGTATAGAAAACACCATATTTTCTAATGGAAATTCTAGAATGTCAGTGACACTTTGTGACCCTAAAAAACCTAAGTTATTTCCCAAAAAAAAGCACAATCACAGTGCTAGCAGATGACAGAAATATTTTAAATCGTGATTGTGCTGATAGTCACAAACTGTATGCATTTGGCAACACTTAATTGAAATATACATTTACAATAGGTATTTTATTGCATGTGAATTATACTTTAATAAAGCTAATTAAACATACATACCCACCTCGAAAAAAAGAACCCAACTGCATTTCATCTTTTCCACAAAGCCCTCCTCACCCTTCAGTAAATATACTGAGATTTGAAACATTTAGGTTGTGGAAACCTGACACTCCTAGCAACCACATTGCCTAGGAATTGTTCTCTAGCTGTTTGTCATCTGTAAATCTAGTTTTTCCATTTTGCTTTGAGGTCAGGAACATGCCTTCTAGACATAGACTTAGAGACCTGGAAAGACCCTGAGAAATCATCAGGGCTTCCCAGATCCTGGGCTTTGGACCCAAACGGAGTGAAGATGTCTTCAATCTGTAGCAAAATCAGAATCCCAGGACAACCAAGAAAAGTTTTTGTAAAGCTGAATCTATTCAATTTGAAGGACAGTCTCATCTCAGATTATGTCCTCATTACATATTTTTGTTGTTATTACTCATAAAATATCCTTTCATTTACAAAACGATAGTTTTGACATCTTACTTAGCAAAAGAAATAACTTTTCTTGATCCCTGCATTTAAAAAACCATATTGATATGTAAACCATAGATCTGAGAACTACCAATTTATCACATCTTGCAGATTCTCCCCACCCCCAATTACCATTTCAGGGCGCTGAATTAGCCCTTAATAAATGTTATTAAAATTGATTGGGATATTTATCTGTCAAATTGAAAGCTTTGAAAGATACTGGATTGCTGTGTAATCTATGTGTTACTAGATGCTATGGATCCAACCAATAATGTTTTTATTTTCAAATTCACACCTCCCAGCATTGGACTCCTCCTACATGATTGTGTGTATTTTACTGCAATTTACCCCTGCAGGTGCTGCCTTTGGCTTCATTCTGGCAATGCAAAATAATAAGATTTTCATCTCTTTTCCTCTGGTAGCCACTTAATGATATCAGAACCTGAGGTCTTTTGTGATGTTTCAAAGAAACACAAACCTTCAAAATTAGTCTTTGATAGATGGAAGAACACCTGTGATTACGAAATGCCAAAACCACCTCTTTGCCATACTCAGTTTACTTCAGATGAGCATAAATTCTAGATGAAGAACTCATGATGTAGACACTTCCCCACTCCATGAGGGGAGCGACGATTCTTTCTCAACATCCCCTTCATTCCTTTGTCCATGATTCAAACAAATTCGCACATCCAACAGCATTTTTGCTGCTGCATGAAAACCGACAAGTCTCAGCAACATCTATCAAAACGTCCGTTTAGGAAAAGCACCTGGTTTAACATCTGTCTTTGTTTATGCAAAGAAAGCTCTGATTTGAAATGACATTATTAAGACCGTGCTGTTTTTAATTCTTGCTGTCCCAGTTAATTCCCAGTGAAAGTCTGCGGTGGGGAATGGGGAGGGAGAACAGTAGGAAAAGAGAGGCACAAAGCTGCTACTGTGGTTTTAACCTCTTTGTCCCAAAAGAATGTCAGAGAGTTTCACTTCTTCTGCCTTTGATGAAATGTAATTACCGAATGTTTGTATCAGATGTATATGTAGGTCTTTTAAGACTAAATTACTAAAGAGATTTGTTTTCATTGTAAAAACAATATTATTCCAATGCATATGAGATTTTTAAAAATTTATTTTTATTTTACAGTTGTGAGGTACAAGTGAGGATTTTCTTTTTTTTAATACATATTTTTTATTTTAAAATTGTGGGGTACAGTTAAGGGTTAGGTATACAAATATGCATTGTGCAGGTACCCTTGTTGATGAGGTGTGCCCCCATCTCCAGACAGATATTGACTACCGTTAATCCCACCTCCCTTCCCCTCCCTGCCCGCCCCCATAGTTTCCCGCCACTCTCAATCCTTTTCTTATAGTGTTACGATAGATGTTCAAGGTCCACTATATGACTGAGAACATGTGATACTCAGATCTTCGTTTCTGTAAGAGATCACTCAGTATTATAGATTCTAGTTCCATCCAGGTTGCTGCGAAATTCATGATTTTGTTCTTTTTTATGACTGTGTAGTATTCCATCGTGTATATGCACCACATTTTTTAAATCCAGTCCTCTTTTGATGGACAGTATGGTTGGTTCCAGGTTCTTGCTAATGTGAACAATGCTGTGATAAACATATGTGTGCAGGTATCTTTTTTATAGAGTGATTTGAGTTCTTCAGGATATATTCCCAGTAGGGGGATTGTGGGGTCATATGGGAGGTCAATATTTAGAGCTTTTAGGAATCAACACACTGCTTTCCACAGAGGTTGCACTAGTTTACACTATCCAGTCCACTTTTGATGGGCATCTGTGTTGGTTCCTTGTTTTTGCTGTTGTGAAAATGCTGTAATAAACATTTATGTGCAGGTGCCTTTTTGGTAAAGTGATTTATGTTCCTCTGAGATACCACCTAACACTGGTAAGGATGGCTATTATTAAGCCAAGAAACAACTTGCTGGTGCTGCTGTGGAAAAAAGAGAGTACTTCTACACTGTTGGTGGGTATGTGAGCTAGTTCAGCCTTCGTGGAAAACAATGTGGCGATTTCTCAAAGAAGAAAAAATTGAGCTTCCGTACAATCTGTATGAGATTTTTAAAAGGTGCTCCTACTGCCACCATCCTCGCCTGGTTTTTTTTGTGCGTAAAAGTAGAGAGATTCCAATGACCATGCCCAGCATTTATGGTCAAACAACAGATCACAGGTGTCAATTCTGGAGCCAAGGGTTCCCGGTAGGAGGGTTCTCTTCTGGTCCTGATATCTGCTGAGGCACTATGTTTTATTCACTTCTTTCCCAGGGACTTTCATGGTCAAACAAATTCAAATCTGATTTAGTAAATGTTATGAATGCCCTGAATTTATAGGAGGAGGCATCCCAAAGGGCTAGGTTTGTGGCAGCTCAGAAACCCAGGCTCCTGGCGGAGAGATGGGATCTGTACATTTTCTTTCTTTCTTTCTTTTTTCTTTTTTTTTGAGGTGGAATCTCACTCTGTCACCTAGGCTCTGGGGTGCAGTGGCACACTCATGGCCACCCCAGTGTTGACCTGCTGGGCTCTGGTGATCCTTCCACCTCAGCCTTCCATATAGCCAGAACTACAGGTGTGTGCTACCACGACTGACTAATCTCTTATTTATTGTAGAGACGAGGTTTTGCCAAGTTGCCCGGGCTAGTCTCGAACCCGCAGTCTCAGGCAATCCATTCGCCTCAGTTTGAACTACCGAGCCCGGCCTGATCTGTGCATTTTCATTCCTTGAACACGACGACTGCTGGAGTGGCAGCTGGAGTCAGACTGCCTGACCTCAGAGGCTGGCTCTGCCATTTATTAGCTTTGTGGCCCTGAGCAAATCACTTAACCTCTCTGAACCTTAGTTCTCTCTTCTGTAAAACGAGGACAAAAATAGCATTCGCTACATAGGGTGAGAATGAAGATTCAAATAAGAAAAAAGTCAGGATGCCTGAAATCTAGCAGATGTTGATCACGTGTTAATTTTGAGGACTAAACTCAGATCTTTTTCTTTTTTTTTTTTTTTTTTGAGTTGGAGTCTCACTCCGTCGCCCAGACTGGAGTGCAGTGGCTGCTCCCGGCCACTGCAGCCTTGACCCACTGGGCTCCAGCGATCCTTCCGCCTCAGCCTTCCGGGTAGCCGGAATTACAGGCATGCGCTACCACACCCAGCTGATTTTTTGATTTATTGTAGAGATGAGGTCTTGCCAAGTTGCCCAGGCGGGTCTTAAACCCACGGGCTCAGGCAATCCACTCACCTCAGCCTCCCAAAGCGCAGGATTACAGGCTGAGCCACCGAGCCCGGCTAGGATCTTTTTTCTTTACCTTGCCAAATCCTCACTAAGGGGTCTGGACAGACAGGCTTTTTATTAACTATTTAATGTGGTCCTACTTTGTAACCTAGCCCTGGTCTCACATCACATCACAACAGATAAAGAAGGAAAATCAAAGTATTTTACAACCCTGTAAAGCTGTCTTTTTGGGACTCTGGCCACCTTTTAAGACACTTATCTATTCTCTCTGAAGTCTGTCACCTATGAAACTCCATCTACATATCAAGAAACTTGAGTCCCTTATCATTCCTCAAGCTGCCCATTTCCTTTACTGCTTTCGAAATTTCTTTCATAACTCTAGCTAACTAATTACCAGACAGAAAAGTCTTTGAATCCACCTATAACCTGCAAGACCCTCACTTAGAGATACCCACCTTCCTGGACCAAACTAATGTAAATCATGTATCGATTTATGGTTCCTTGTAACTTCTGTCTTCCTAAAATGATTGTAACCAAGCTACAATTTAACCACGGCAGGAACATATGTCCTTAGGACCTCTTCGGGATGGGTGCCACGGGCCCGTGGTCACTCACAATTGGCTCAGAATAAACCATCTTAAATATTTTAGAGTTTGGCATCTTTTGTCAACAAGTTCATCTTTATTTTGTGCTATCTGTCAGGCCCAGGCTTAGATGCAAGCCCTTCATGAGACATAAACTCAACCAGGGGAGATCAGGTCTTGACACATAAAGGATTATGAGCAGCAGCATCTCCCCGCAGAAAGCCACTTCCTGAGTCATCTCTGAGGACAGCAGGTTGGTGACTGAGGCAGCCCCGGTCACATCCTTGGTCTCAGCTTTATTAGTGACTGGACAGAGACCCAGAGGGCCGGGAAGAATAGCCGAGGACAAAAGGAAGAGTAAGAGGAGATAAGTTATTTTAGTTGAAATGATTACTTGGTACTTGTTTTGAATCCCTTTCCCCAGGAGCATCCTTGTCTCAGGCCCCCCTCCGAGAGTTAGCACAGAACAGTGTGAAACACAGGCATTGGAAGTGCGAATGTGGTCACTTACCTAGTGGTTGCTAGCTTTCATGTACACAAAGAGAATGAATTGTTGGTGCATACTACTCATTGTCTGTGTCCCTCCCAAACTTCCTATGTAGAGACCCATCTCCAACGTGACGGTATTAGGAGGCAGAGCCTTTGGAAGGTGATTAGGTCATGAGGGTGGACACCCCATGAAGGGAATTAGTGCCCATTTAAAAGAGGCCACACAGCATTCCCTTGCCCCTCCTGCCATGTGAGGACATGGCAAGGAGTCAGCGGTCTACACCAGAAGAAGACGGTCCTCACTAGAAGAAGACGGTCCTCACCAGAAACCGACCATATTGGCATCCTGATCTTGAACCTCCAGTCTCCAGAATGGGTAGAAATAATTTCTGGGATCAATGGTGTTTTGTTATAGCAGTCCTAACTGACTGAAACAACTGAGAATATCTTGAGAAGGAAAAGTGGCTTGTTCTCCCCAAGCTATTAAAGTTCTTAATACTTCAAAAAACAAGGAACAAAGGAGCATAAAAAGTTCTGAACTGAAGGTCAGCTCTGCCTCTGAGTCCTTGCCTTGTAGCATTTGTAAGATAAACACAAATAAACTAGGGATTCCAGGGGACTGAATGGCCACTCCCCTATTTGGAATCCTGTCTCCAATTTTGGAAAAAAAATATTTGTGATCTCAATGAAAGTGTCAGAACAGAGGCTTCTAGCTGTGGAAAAGTAATTAAAAGCTTTTTACAATTGGCAAGAAAAACCACTTTCAAGAGGGATTTCAATGTATTTAAACAGTAAATTTGCAAATTCTAAGAAAATTCAATTATGCAAACTTGAAAAAAAGAATGAATCAGAGTTTCATTTCCATTCAAATTTTAGCCAATCATAAGGAAATCTTGCTGCTAAACCTTTTACCTCCTCTGTGTTTCCTTGGGCAGTCTATCTGTTCTAGGATTGTGGAGCTTATGATAATAAAAAATAGGGATTTTCTTTATGATCCATTTTTCTTTAAATTGTTGCATAAGGTTTACATGCCCTCTGTACTGTGGAGACATCTTCCAGTGAGAAACCCATTTCGCATGTGCGTCGCCACAGCTGGCCAGGCTGGGCTGGTTTCTGTACAGGGAAGAACAGATGGTTCCGATTATTACTTAGCAGCTGAGATGTAATGAAAGAGGTGTTAGGTTTGGGTGTGGTTTGGTTGTTTTCTTTTTTGTTTTTTTGTTTTACTTAATACTTATATATTTGCTTTGTGAGGGGGAGATGTAAATGCATTGGAAGACTTAAGGGAACATTCTACTAGATTAATAAGACATGCTGATATGAGCAAAATGAGAGAAAACTGATGAAGCATCATTCTGGAGTTGAAGGGAAGGTTTAAAAATCACAAGTAGAGGGATAGGCCCTATAACCACAGTAACCACCACAGTACCCATTCACTTTGTTTAAGACAGTTCTTAGCACTTAAATTATTGGTTTTATGTTTTTGTATGTATGTTTATGCTTGCTAAAGTTGCCAAGACCAAGCATCCCCTCCACTTCATTTTTTTTTTAAAGGTGGTAGAACTTCAGGTAAAATGTACACTGAGAATGAACCACACGTAGTTAGGCATGGGTGGGAAATAAAATTCTGATACTGAGTGACTACCTTTTTTCCTGTCATAATGACCTATAATAATTTACCACAAGAGATGATTTAGTCTATGAGTGAATTTAACGCATGAAGAAACCCCACCCATGGGCACCCTTCACCTAGTAATTATAGCAATATTCAACAAGGTCACTGAAGGATGGAGGAACCAGCAGAGTCATGGCCTAATTTGTTTGCCTCACACTTGCCCTGAATCTAAGGCAGCTGCTCCACACAATTCCAGAAGCCCCTTCAGTACTTCTCTCATGACAAAATTCTCAGTTCCCCAGTAATATATTGTCCCTTCTCTTGGTACATTATCTTTTCCTCACTTGTAAAATTGGGTTAGTGATACTGAGCGGAGAGGGTTGTAAGGATTCAATGGGAAAATATCTGTAAAACCCTTGACAACAATAAGCAGCCAGTTACTGGTCCCTTCCTCCCCCTCCTGTGCCCTGGGCTGGCTCTTCCTTCCTATGGCATGAGAACAGCCTCCTAATGGAGTTGCTGCTGGCAAATCACCTGGTTCCATGTGTTCACTATGAATGTGATTGTTGGCTACCCTGGATAGATCCTTATGGGTTTCTGTTTTGTTTTGTTTACATAAAATATCAGCTGAGGCAATGTGCTTTGGCACAGTCATGGGTTTGAGCACACTGGGTGCAGGTTTTATTCTAGTAAACTCATTTATAAGGAATTTATTGGATTCCATTTAAACAGGGCCCCACAAGGGGCAGACTAGATAATCATCTATTAGCTGGTGAGCAGCAGCCACCTGAGACAGAGAGTGCCAGGTTGACAGAGGCCACTGCAGCTGCCTTTGTGTGAAAAGATGACTCCTGTAGGCGTGGAAGGCCTCAGCACACAAGGCATGGAATCAGCCAGACTGTTCTTCCACACCTCACACTCCGATGCTTGGGAAGAAGTGCATTCTGCCTTCCTTTGCCTCATGCACACATCAGAGGAAACTGCGCTCCCCATCTCTCCTCAGCAGGGCCTTTGACAAGAGCACACACAGGAGTCCTGTCAGCTAAGAACAGCCCAAGGAGGAACCACATCCTTTCCACTTCTGTCTGGCACAGGAACCATAATTATCTTGTCCTCCCTGTGCTCAATCAAGGGAAAAACAGAAAGGGAAAGTGAAGGAAATGGAAAAGGCCCTAATCGTTATTCCTTTATGAACTTAAATAGCACTCAGTTTGCTTCAGGAATGAGAGGAAATACAGTGGGACCTAAGACTACATATAAACTTCCCGTGTTAAAGTATACCTATCTAAGTATATAACATATATAAACTCCCTGTGCCCATGACTCTACTTTCCTTATCCAGCTGTCTGCATTCCAACAAACATGGCCTAGCTACAAAGAGTAAGTCAAGAGTGAGTTGAATGAATACTGAATATCTGCAATGTGTTAGCTGCAAGGAGACAAAGATGAAATAGGATAGCCTCAGGCTTCAAGGAGCCTCTCAGTGTGGCCGGAGAGACCTGAGGTAAATCCATACAGAATGTTGTGGTCACGCCCATAGTTCTGTGCGCATGTCATGGTGGGAGCAAAGAGAAGGCTGGGTCTTAAAGGATGTTTTCCAAAAGATCTCTAGCAGGGAAAGGCATTCCAGGATGATTTGGTTTTTTGTATGTAATTTTTTGTATTTATGTTTGTTTTGTACATTTTTATATGTATGATTTTTTGTATGTATGCTTGTGCTTGTTAAAGGCATTCCAGGTGGCCTGTAGGTGTGAGTATCCCTCCCAAGCAGGGGTGCTCTAGGAGACAGGGCAGCTCACAGTCCAGCAGATCATTCAGAACCAGCCATCCACTCTGCCTGATAAGACACTATGGTCTTAAGAAGGGCTAAATGCATACTACCGACTAATAGGTATTAAAAAAATCAGACCTAAATAGTCACTGTTCTGGAGGCACCTATGAGAAATGGGAGTGATCTGAGGTAACTGACAAACACCCATTTATTTGGGGTGGGGGTTACCTAGGTGAGGCCCCTGGGGCCAGAGTGAAGTCCCCAAGCCATTCCTGTAGAAGAACTTTCCCAGAACCTCCACTTGACCCTGAGGTTTGACCCTTGACCTCTGAGGGCTGGAACCCTGGTTCTGTACAGAGTACCACACAAAGGGAAGTCTGCAGTAGAAAATGTTGCTTCCTTCCAAACCACAATTACCTACTGATATTAGAACAAGTGCAGTTTTTGAGGTAGTCACAGGTTCAGAAATCTTCGATGCCATTGAGCTGTAAGGAAGGGTCAGTCATGTTTAATAAAGGAAGATAAAACCTTTCTCAATGTACTATGCTCCAAGAAAGTAAAAATTTAGTGAAATCATTGTCATGCGTTTAAATCGATTTCATTTTGAGGCAAAGAATGTTCAGGCACATAAACTACTTCCTAGGTTTAAAAATTATCTGTTGCTATTTCAGACATAACTAGTTTGAATCCTGCCCAGTTTGTTACCAATTTCTACCCATATCAGTATTACTTTTTCAAGCCCATCACTCCGTCTCTATTACCACTGCCACTAACCTTAGTCGTGGCCCTAATTTCTGAAATAGTAGTACTATGTTAGATAAGGTTATTTGGTTGCAAGTAATGAAAGCCTACTTGAACTAGCTCAGGCAAAGGAAACAACAGAATACTGGAAAAGGTCATAGAATCCAAGGGACCCCAGGAACACTCAGAACTTGGAAAGGTCAGTGTTCAGGGTGCTCTGATGACCTTAGCCAAGTGTGTTTATGTTTGGTCCTTCTAGAGCCCTGCCACCCCCAATCCACCAACAATCCACAATCTGACTCAGCTCCCATTTCCTAGTGTCTCTCTCTCTCTCTCTCTCAAGCTTATTTTTAAGGAAAAATCTGACTGGGGGAGTCTGGGACAAGTGTCTACCCTGGTTAAGGTAGCCATGTCCAAGATAATGGTATCATGCAGTACAAATATGGTTCCAGGGTCCACCCCTATAGATCAGGGATGAATGCCAGGAAAGGCAATGGCTTATAGACTTCAAAGGCAGGCATCTCAATAGACATCATTTGGTCACATAATGTGTGTGTGCCTACACACACACACACACACACACACACACACACACACACACACACACACACACCTTTTCTATCCACAAGCAATTTATTCATTCCCTCAGTCACTTTTTTGTGGATCTCTAACACCCAGCGAACAATAGCCTTACCTATCCTGCTCACTGCTGTGATCCTGTCACCTAGAGCAGGGCCTGGCCATGGCTGTCAGACCTTGTAAAGGAGGAGAGAACAAGGAGGAACTTGGGCACAGGTGTGGCTGGACCATGAAGAGCCTCAAAGAGCACGTGAACGAGTTGGGTCTTTGTGTCTGAACTGTCTATGACCACAGTCCAGAAGAGCATGACAGTGTCTTGTACCAGGATGGTGATGGCAGACATGAAAATGACAGGAGCCCACAGTTCTCGGAGCCTTTGCTCTCCAGAGAATTGACCTTACCACCTCTGCTCATCATGCACCGCCCCACAATTACATAGCCTATGGACATACATTGAATCACACCTTGTATACAGTAGGGGGAGGCTGTAAAGAAGACAGGAAAAGCAATACCATTCCTTTTCTAAAATAGAAAAGAACTTTCTTATTCAAGTTCTAGCATGAGGTAGCAAAGGGAACACATGTATTTCCTGCTCCATTTACAGCCAAATTCCATTAAAAGTAGAGAAAACATGAGGAATTAGCCCACAATAGTCTTAAGAACAGGAGAAGGGTATCTATCGTCAGTGGACCAGAATGTACATGTTTCTGAAAGAAGAAAGCAGAAGAACTGAAATACGGTAGAGAGAGCAGCAGTGTAGACTGCCCTACAAGAACTGGGGCAGGGGAAGGAGCCCGTCTTCCTGAATGAAGTGCAGCAAGATCTAAATTCTGACCTGGCAAGTGTGGGGAATGGACATGAGAAGAGGTTAGCAATTGGGGGAATTAATTGAGTGCATGTCGCCCGAACAGCCCTACAGGAGACCCTCGCCACTCATGCCCCACATGCGCCTACTCGTTAACATGCTGAATCCCCTTGGGTACAGGCAAAAACTGACAGTCTGGCCTTCAATGAAATTAAACAAGCTATTATCACCCTGAGTAGAGGGGTGGTCATTTTGTCACAGTGGAGGTGCGCTGTCGATACATCGCACCTGCCAACTCTCAGTTAGCTTCCCATTTATAGGAGAGCTCTTCAGAGATAATACTTATGTTCAACTTCAAAGGAAACCCATGCCAACTATTAAATTCGTCTAATCTTTCATATTTGTATGAATAAAGCAGTCAAACAAAAAGGGCACCACTCAACCAAGAAAAACCAAAACTACAAGGAAAGTGTGTGATAATCTAACAAGACAGACTCCGGAGGAAGCAGATAATTTGGGAATAAGAAAAGAACACACAAAAATCTCATTAGTGTCATCAGAGCACTTTAAGATGTCTGTACTGGAGAGAGTCAAGATTATATTTCATTTATAAAATAAAAAGAGGAAACAATAAATAAAGAGATGGAAAATGCAAGAGAAAATTCAAAAGAATTCTAGAATCAAACCACGACTTCCAAGAAAATAGAAGAGAGGTTTAAAAAACAAAAAACCATCAAAGATATAATGAAACCTGCCTGGGTGCATTGGCTTACATCTGTAATCCCAGCATTTTGGGAGGCTAAGGCAAGAGGATTTCTTGAGTCTAGAAGTTTAAAACCAGCCTGGGCAACACAGCAAGATACCCATCTCTACAAAAAAATTTAAAAATTAGCTGGGTGTGGTGGCATATGCCTGTAGTCCCAGTTACTTGGGAGGCTGAGGAAGGAGAATCACTTAATTCCAGGAGTTTGAGGCTGCAGTGAGTATGATCATACCACTGTACTCCAGCCTGGGTGACAGAGCAAGACCTTGCCTCAAAATGAATACAAATAAAAAGATATAATGAAATCTTTTCAATAATTTGACAGGCTAGATTCTCATGCCTACCTTTAATTAAAAACTGCTAAAACTCTCAGATAATATATTTAGAATATCTTCTTAAAAACATCAATGATCTGGCAATAAATAAAAAATACTCAGGCCACGAAGACAGAAATCCAGAAAAGTGTCTAGCACTAAGCCAGTGCCTACCCAAGAGAACTGTGGGATAAGAGTTTTTCCCTATAAAGTTGGCCCTCACAGGGCTACAACTACAAGGTGGGTTTCTGGAGGACCAATCCTGTGACTGAAATTACCAAGAATTAGAAGACATTCATGTTGGAATGACAAAGAACCAGATGCTATAGTCAACAGGAAGTGAGGATAAAGAACCAAGAGTCTGATGATGTCACAGGACTGGTCCTCCAGAAACCCATCCTGAGTTGTAGCCCTGTGAGGGCCAGCTTTATAGGAAGAAACTCTTACCCCACAGTTCTCTTGTGCAGGCACTGGCTTAGTGCTAGACACCCTTCTGGATTTCAGCCCCTTCCAAAAGTACCCATCAAAAACATTTCAATTATTCTTTTACTATTCCAAATTAGATTGAAGTCTTCCTTAGAGTAAGTAAAATGTAAATAGGACTTTGAAAAAATGAGATGCATTCTCAAAAAATAAACTAAAAAATATGTATCAGGTAGACAACCCTTCAGGGGAAAAAGCAGTGACTATAAAAAAGATGCTTTAATACAAGCTTGGAATAAATTCCAGACAAGAGAGGCACAATCTGGTCTTTTAGTCTTTTAAGGACTCCTACAGACCTTCAAGTACTTAAATTTCTTCATTTTTGCCTCTCTAGCTATTTGATTTTGATTTTGAGTGGAGCGGTATTAAATGGAAAGGAAGCCACAAGAAAAAAATAAGGTTTGAGTAAACTCAACTTGGCTATGTCTTATTAAAGAATGCCTACAGGAGCTCTAAATGCATTTATGCTTTCATTGGTTTGGAAACACTGATGCTGGCAAAAATGAGTACATTTTGAACCATTGGAAGAAACAGAGTACTTATTCCAGCTTATTTGAAAGTTTTAATCACTAGGTATATATAAAATGGGAACCTGAAAAGTTTGCTTGTACAAGGTTCAGGTAGAAAGCTGGAAAAGTTGTAGTCTCTTCTAAAGCCTTTCACCCAGAATTCACCTCAATGCTAGTGTGCCCAGATCACCCTACTCTTAATACAAGATCTGATATACTGATTGTCCCACTTTTGAAGGACAGAAAGAAAGTAAGCATTTTCTTAAAAATGTGAATGGCAAATCCAGAAAGAGAGTAAAAATAAGACACAGGAATACAGTTAGTGAAAATGAAAATTAATCTGTTCATGTATAGCAATTTGGTGAAAGACTCTTTCTTTACTTCCCTCAAAGGACATCTTAATATTGCCTGGAAGCCTCCCCACTAGGGATAGCTAAATTGGTAACATAAGAATTCAGGAAGTAGTAGGCATGATGTGATGCCTATGGCAATCATTTCTAATGTTTTTGAGTTCTGAAAGATTGAGATTAGCGCTATAATCCCCCACCCTAAAAGGATGCATATAAACAAAAGATTTTGCAAACAAAATATTTTAATGCACTAGGTATTAATTTTCTTCACATAGATGAGATGAAAGTAAGTTTTTTGTTTTGTTTTATGATTTTCAACAAAACAGTAATAAAATGAAAACATGTATTTCTGTGTCTAGTTCATAGTGTCCCAGGAGCTAAGACCTAGACCCCAGAGGGATCACTGAGTCACAGGTTTAGAACTTTGATCCCAAGAGAAGTTTTGATTTGAAACTATGAAGAAACTCAAGTTCAGAGAAAAGGACCTCTTCCATTCCCAGAGCCACCATATGACTTCTTAAATGACGAAGAACAGCTGGGGTCGGTGGCTCAGCCTGTAATCCCGTGCCTTGGGAGGCTGAGGTGAGTGGATTTCCTGAGCCCGTGGGTTCGAGATCCGCCTAGGCAACTTGGCGAGACCTCATCTCTACAATAAGTCAAAAATTAGCCAGGTGTGGTAGCGCGCGCCTGTAGTTCCAACCACTGGAAGGCTGAGGTGGAAGGATCGCAGAGCCCAGCAGGTCGAGGCTGTGGTGGCTGGGAGTGGCCACTGCACTCCAGTCTGGGCGACAGAGTAAGACTCCAACTCACAAAAAAAATAAATAAAAAATAAAAAATAAAAATAAATGACGAAGAACACACAGAATAGAGGGAACTCATTGAAAACTCAATGAGGTAGATTTCTCTATGCCCTTCTTAAATTTAAATTGAGCAATCTTTGTGATAACTAGCATTGCAATGAATAATCTTATCTACACACTTGACTATTTTTTAATGTGAACTATTGAAGCAGTCATTTTAATTAAAGGATAGGTATATCTTTAAAGTTTTTAGTGCACATAGCCAAATTTTCCCACAGAATGTCCATACCAATTTGTATTCACATAAGCAGAGTCTCACCTCCCAAATCCTTACCAACACTTATTTTACTTTATCTTTTTATTTAGTTAATTGCTTCTACTTAGTTAATTTGTGAATTTCATACATGCAAACATCTGTTTATCATTCATTTAACATAAAGGGATCTGGCTGGGAGAGCCCAGGTCGTGGTATGCTTGACAAGCCAAGGTGGCTGGTTGAGACTAAAAACTGCTGAGAAAAATTAATGAAACACTGGGGAGCGTGGGCATGAGGAAAAAGAAAACACTAAAAAGGACAACCTATACTAGAAGAGGAAGAATCAGTACCCCAGACAGACTAAGACTTAAAAAATAAGCTAAGAACTATCCTCTGAGAGATAAAGAGGGATACTGAAAATATGAAAAGGAATAAAAAGTTATAAAAGAAGAAATTAGCTGGTGACACAGGGTATGAAAAATATAATCGTTGCAGGAATACAATCACCAAAATGAATTAAAGAGCAAAGTGGATATAGACAAAAAAATGAACCAGTGACCTAGAAGGATAGAAAGATGAAAATAATGAAAGAAAAGTCAAGAGACACGGAAAGTAGACATCAAAGCTGAATAGAAAGCATCTGAGAGTGGATGGCAATGGTTCAAAACTTAGCAAAAGCATACTCCCAGTTACTATTTTCTTACGGAAAGTAGAAACTACAAAAAGTATACATATTTATTTCTGTGTTTCACTGAGAGTTGCTTATAAGAGAGTTCCAGATGGTAGGAAGAAATTCCAAAATACATTTCATTCAATATAATGTTCAAGAATACGTTGTTTAACTCTTAAGTAAGAAAATCCAGACTGCAGGTTTCCTCTTTAATGAGCTATCATGAAATCAAGTACATGTTTAACATGCTCCAAACAGAGTGACTTATAAAGACATACGGATACAATTTGATGCTTAGGATAAACATAAGCCTAAAGTTAAGGCAAGAGAAGAAAGGTCTTGTTGAAATAAAAGTCATTTTACAAATAGTTTCTGGTTTGGTAACTTCTAAATACTTTAATGAATGTAAATATATTTGTTTTTCTATTTAAAAAGAAAAAAAGACTCTTCAGACAAGTTTTTTGTTGTCTATAAGTGTATTGATCTCTTTGCTCCATGTATGCACTAAACAGATAAAAAATGGCACAATAATAGCTATTTTCCGAATTATTCTCCTTTAAACAATGAAAATACAGGTGTTTTTCCCCTCCTTTTAAAAATTTACTTTCAATTTTTTTTTAAACAAAAGTGATTTTTCCCTCCATTTTTACAGTTAGACTTTTAAATTGGAAAATCATGAGCCATGATTAGTGGAAATAAGCCAAATTTGCTAAAAAGAGTTACGATAACATCAGTACTAACAAATAGTATGCTTTCTAACAGACTATTTATTTCTGAGAGATTTCTTTTTTTCCAAGCTTTAGTATTGTTTGGGAATCCAAGCAATGGAGCTAGAGGACATCACCTCATCTAATTCCGTTACTGATAGTTGAGAAAACTGAGGTGCAGGGAGACAAACAATGTCACCAAGCTAGTGGAGAGTGGCATCTGAAGTAGAATTCCATGGCACAACCTCCCAGTTCATTTCTTTACAGTTATCAGTGAGGTTATGGTATGAAAAATGATTACACACTGACTACATTATGCACATTTGCAAGGAAACAGATTACACAGTCTGGAAAGCTTAGGGGGAAAGGAGAAAGCTGTGGAAGTGCAGGTGGCTGGTGTGTCTTCAGGCAGGGACATAGGCAGAGAAAACAGCTGGAGGAAGAGAGCGTTCAGTAGAGCAGTGGCCAGAAGGGCTCCTCATCCTGGGAGAACTGGTGGAAGATGCCATCCAAGAAATTGCTCACTCCACTAGGTCTCAAGTAACCATGACTGGATACATGCCTAATACAGCAGTAGAGGATACAGAATGGCTGCCTGTACACCAGCCCTTCTGACACTTGCCTCCTCTACCAACATCCACCCATCACCCACCCCTCTTTCCAACCGCTCTCACCACCAAGACCACATCCCATTCCAAAAGAAGTCCAGTTAACACTGAATAGGACTTTTAAGTGGGTGTGGAATTATCTCAGGGGTTTCTGCTCCTCCCCTACCCCATTCTCAAAGTTTTACTCATTTTCTACCTGATACCTAAAACTCCTTCAATTGGAAATAGAGCCTTTCTTTTCCAATGGGGTGGATGAGAACTTATATTACAAATGTTTCATTTCATTGTCATATTGGCTGGAGTACATTGAAAGGTTATCAAGCAATAGCTAATTATTTCTTCCTCACCCAGTATGTCAGGGATTGCATTGGCTTTATGCACAAAACACAACCCATATTCCAACACTTCTCAATAGCATGCCCTGCAACACTTGGGCAATAATCCCCTTCTCATCAGCCCCTCTGTTCCAGCTGAAGCTCTTCCCTTTACTAGAACACACTTTTATGTCTACAGAGTTTCCTCTGAGTAATACTTTCCCCCTCACCATAGGTATTCATTTAAAGTATGTTCACTGTCATACTGTCATTTTTTCTTTCTTTCTTTTTTTTTTTTCTGAGTTGGAGTCTCACTCCGTCGCCCAGACTGGAACACAGTGGCACACTCCCGGCCACCGCAGCCTCTATCTGTTGGACTCTGGAGATCCTTCCACCTCAGCCTTCCAAGTAGCTGGAACTACAGGTGCACGCTACCATGCCCAGCTAATTTTTGATTTACCGTAGAGATGAGGTCTCGCCAAGTTGCCCAGGCAGGTCTGAAACCCGCAGGCTCAGGCAATCCTCTCACCTCGGCCTCCCAAAGCACTGGAATTACAGGCTGAGCCACCGAGCCCGGCCCTAATTCTTGGTTATGTATAATTTAGTTTTTTATTTTCCCTTTAATACATAAATTTATATAGATCAGTATTCTTAATTTTTATGTGATGAGTTATTTTTAACTATCCTTGTGTTTTTATTTTCTAGTTGTAGGAAACATTGTTGGAAATATAGTCTTTATAATGGAATTTATTGACTGACCAAGTATATGATTAATTTTTGTGAATATTTAATGATCACTTGTATGTGGATACAAATTTCTACATGCTTGGATAGATAAGTATATATACACATATATTGGGTTGATGCATAAGCTTATAGCATTTTTCGCTTACCTATAGAATCCTAATGTTGCATGATGGTTGACTGGTCACAGTTCATCACATTTGCCAATTCAGGGGTTGACTGACATGGATCATCATGAAGTAAAGCATTTAAACGCTCTTCATCAAAACCAATGGTTTTTCTGAATGTGGAGAATCACTCAGGTCAAAGTGACCTTCTTTGAAATGGCAAAACCATTTTCTTGCCATGCTTTCCCAGATAGCATTCTCCCTGAATAATATGTCAGAAGTGTTTGTTTTTTCCACTTGACACTCCATCTTTAGCCCACAAATAGCACTAACTTTCTTCAAATCTGCAAAATGCAGGGCGTATTCACAAGCACAGCATTGTCACTCCAAATAACAAATGGCAAATGGTAAACAACTCCCAACAGCACAGTGTTGCCATGCCAAAAACTTCGAACTTATGCATCAACCTAATGTGTACATATGTCTAAAATTCCCATTTTATACATACACATATATAAAATCTCTAAGCTTTTTTTTTTACATTCTAATGGAGATTATATTTTAGTGGAGGAAATAAACACAACATAACTATTCAAATAAGTAAATAAATAAATGAGAATTTGTAGTTGTGGTAATTGTGGTGAGGACAAGGTGGCTCACTTTAAATTAAGGTCTCTGTGAGGTCACAGGTGAGCTTACATATGAATGAGGAGAAGCAGTCAGCCCAAGGATATCTAACAAAAGGTCATTCCATATGCAGAAAGGAACCCACCACACCAAGTCCCTGAGGTAAGAACAAGCTTGGTGTGTTCAAAGACAGCGAACCAGTGTAGCTGTTGTCTCCCAGGCGTGTCTTAGCTTTCATGGCCTGTCTTCATCTGGGATCCTACTAGCAGGTCCATTTGGCTGTTTCACTAAGTAATGTATTACAACGAAGTTTTAACCATAAATAAAGTTGTTTTGACTTCCAGGTGCTACTGCTTTGTTTTATTTCTCAATTTGTTCAGAATTTAGGCAGGGTAAATTTGAGGGGCCATTTGAGTGCCGCCATTTATGGGCCCCTCAAAGACTTCAACATTAGTGAACATGGCTTGTAAAGATTTTTTTTTCCAGTGTGATTTTTTCTTTTGTTTTTTTTTTTTTGAGTTGGAGTCTAATTATAATCTAATGTAATCTAATTATAATCTAATGTAATCTAATTATAGAACTTGCTATTTCAGTCCTCTAGGTTCACTGAAATATCACTTTACTTTGGCAGGGATTTTTGTTTATTTTTTCCATGCCACAATCCTGCATGAAGAACAGTTGCTGAAACATTGTAGGCAACTAATAAATGTCTATTGAATGAATGTCTCATTAGAATTGGGCTCTATCAGAAGCTCTTCAAAGGGGCTAAATGTTTGGGAGAGAAAGGAGCTGACAACATTGTTTGGAAATGTTATCTATTTATTTTTTAAGTCAAGTTCTCACTCTGTCACCCAGGCTGGAGTGCAGTGGCACAGTCACAGCTCACTGCAACCTCGACCTCCTAGGCTCAGGCAACCCTTCTGCCTCCGTCTCCTGAGTAGCTGGGACCACAGGCATGCACCACTGTGCCCAACCTTTTTTTTTTTTTTCTTTTTTTTGGTAGAGATGAGGTCTTGCTATGTTGCTCATGCTGGTCTTGAACTCCCAGCCTCAAGATATCATCCTGCCTTGGCCTCTCAAATTGCTGGGATTACAGGTGTGAGCCACCACACCCAACCTGTTGGGAAATTTACAAGGCCCAACAAAACTCTTTGTTGATTCAACAAAGACTTAGCATATGGCTCTGGTTTCCCAGGCACTGAGAATATAAAGGCCCTAGAGCTGCTGTTTTGCATAATTCCAGGGGGCACAATCCATATCCCAGTCTCTGTGAATGTTACCCCCTGAAGCTGTGCTACCCCCTGAAGCTGTGCTACGCAAGTCTACAATAGCTATTTGCTAGGGCCCTGACTATGCCTGTCCACAAAGGTGCTTAAAAGATCTACCGGGAGCCTCAGAGGTGTGTACTTTGAGGTCCAGTAATTCTCTGTCACTATATTTAAGGCATGGATTCCCCTATTCTCTGCCCTGCCACAACCTCAACACCACAACACACACACACACACACACACACACACACACACCTCCCTTTTTCTCTTCCCTCCTTCCCTCTCTCTCTCTCTCCCCTTCTAGAAATTATAATAAGTCACCATAGCTGACTTATAATGTTCATTTTAGCAGCAAAAATTCTTTTCAGGGACTTTTTAGCTCTGGACTTTTGACAACAGTCCAAAACACATGCATTTACAGTTTAAAAAATCTCTGTGATGAAAACATCTGTGTGTAAATCTTATTTAGGGCTGTCTGCCACGAGGAGTCAGGAGAGTTCAGCCCCTTAATATTAATATGTTCCTGGTCAATGACAGTTAAGCTTTTGTAGCTCTGGGTAAACCAGACCTTAGAAGAACTTCCAATCAGTAATCCAATAACTGGAACACTGCCCCCAATCATAGTCCTTGACCCTGTTCGAAAACTGGTTCCACAAAATTAAATCATTTCTCTAAGGAAATTTTCAAAGTGAATGATTTCCTGGGAATTACAAAAGAACCATGACTCTACTTGGCAGCTGTCAAAATGAAGTGACATCAAACAGTTACATGGAATTTGCTAGAAGAATGAAAAGAAAAAATGTTACCAAAGCTTTGCCAGACATTCTGTAAGCATTTCAATGTGCTGACCATCTTATTATTTCCTGAGGCATTTCTCTATTCCTAGTTGAGTCTAGAACTTGGGTGTTCTAGAGAAGACACCATCTTCCTCAGACAATGCAACCAATGTCTGCTTCTGTCCAGCGCTGTCTTCTTCCTTACCTGCCTCCATCCCTCCTCCATACCCCAGGGTCTTAAAGGTCTGAGGAAAATATGTGCCTTCTAGAAAAATAGCAGTGATGTTTTGGGAGCATAAAAATAATTTCTTGCCCTGAGAAACATTCACATCGCTGCACTTAGAACTCTGTTGAATGCCACAGGGTGTTTGCAAACCAGGGCAGGTACCCTCTCCCACACTACACAAAGTCTGTTAGACTGTAAGCTCTCTGAAGGCATCAACAGCATCGTGTTTAACTGTGTCTCCCAAACACATAGCACAGCAGATGGCACATAGTTCTCAACAAATGATTCCTGGGTGGCTGAATAAATCAATCAGTCCACATTGAGGTCCTTCAAGGAAAAATGCTTGACTTCTACGTATTCAAGTGCCAAAGGGAGATACAAAGGGGTTTTTCTTTTTTAAAATAGTGATAAATGGCCAGGGGCGGTGGCTCACACCTATAATTCCAGCACTTTGGGAAGCCTAGGCAGAAGGATTGAGTGAGCATATAAGTTGAAGACCAGCCTGAGCAACATAGTAAGATCCAGTCTCTATTAAAAAATAAAAACAAGGTTGCTTTATCACCTGAATAGATTTTTTAAAAATAATGATAAATGCATTACTTTTTCTTGGAAAAATAATGCCTTCTCTTTGTAAGGGATTAAAACATAAGGAAAAGAATTTCTAAAAATACAGAATACCCACACTTCCACCCTACAAAATTTAACCACTGATAATATTAAGGGTATTGGGGATGGATTATTAAGCATTATGAAAGGTGGAAAGAAGAAAGATTTCCCAGGTTCTAATGCCAACTCTTCTATTTACTAACTGGTGACCTTGAGAAGAACACTTAATCTCTCTGGATCTCCGTTTCCTCATTTTAAGATGAGAATACTATAGTGCCTACTTCAGAGATTTGTCGTAAAAAGTAAACAAGTTAACCTATAAAACAAACAGGAGCTGGGCTTGTTGGCTCATGCCTATAACCCTAACACTTTGGGAGGCCGAGGTAAGAGGATTGCTTGAGGCCAGGAGTTCGAGACCAGACTTGGCAACACAGTGAGGTGCCCACTGCTATATAAATATATAAATAACATAAAAAAACATATATATATGAATAGGGTCCCCTGGGTTTGGGCAATGGATCAGTACCATAGTAACCACTCTGTAAGTGTTAGTAGCTATTATTATTTTTAAACTGTATCACTTAAGCACAAGTATTATAACAACGAGGCCCCAAACTCAGGGACTTAAATCACATGCAAGTTTATTTCTCTCTCACCCCCAGGAGTAGATTTGCTCCAAAAGATCACTCAGGGATATAAGTTTTTTATGCACCTTCTGGGATATTTCCCTCATCTGCATGTTCAAGGTTGGATTACTGCCATCTTTGCTTTGTTTTGCAAGCCAAAAGGAGGATAGAGAGGGGCTGGGAGATGGCCCACTTTCTTTTTAGGGACATGGAACAGAAGTTGCACATACCACATCTGTCCATATCCTACTTACCAAAATCTAATCATGTGACCACACCAGGCTCCAAAAGAAGTTGGAAATGGAGTCTCTAGCCAGATGGCTACATGCCCAACCAAAAACAAGTGAGGGTAGATGGGTTTTTTTGCTAGAGTTGCTATAACAAAGTACCACAAACTGAGTGACGTATACAACAGAAATGTATTATCTCACAGTTCTGGAGGCTAGAAGTGCAAGATCAAGGTGCTCACAAGGTTGGTTCCTTCTGAAAACTGTGAGACAGATTCTCCTCCATGCTTCTCATCTAGCTTCTGGTATTTTTTTCTGGCAATCTTTTACTTTCCTTGGCTTATAGAAGAGTTACCCCAACCTCTGTCTTCATCTTCACATGGCCTTCTCCCTATGTGCACATATCTCTGTCCAAATTTCCTCTTTTCATAAGAACACCAGTCATATTGTACTAGGGCCCATGCAAATGACCCACCTGAACTAATTACATCTGCAAGGATGCTGTTTCCAAATAAGGTCACATCCTGACGTAATTAGTCAAAACTCCAACACATGAATTTGGAGGAGACACAATTCAACCCATAACAGTAGGGGGTGCTATTACCAAAAAGAAGAACAGAATAGCTACTAGGGAGAAAAAGTCTCTGACAAATATAAATGCCTTTATGTGTACATGCATGGGAGGAAAAAACTTTTACAAAATTTGGATCATCTACGGTTTTTTTGTTTGTTTGTTTTTTGGGGTTTTTTTGAGTCAGAGTCTCACTCTGTTGCCCAGGCTGGAGTGCAGTGGCATGCTCACAGCCACCCCAGCCTCGACCTGCTGGGCTCAGGCAATCCTTTCGCCTCAGTCTTCTGAGTAGCCAACTACAGGCGCGTGCTACCATGCCAGGCTAATTTTTTGATATATTGTAGAGACGAGTTCTCACCAAATTTCCCAGGCTGGTCTCAAACCCCCAGGCTCAGGCAATCCTCTTGCCTAGGACTCCCAAAGTGTTGGAATTACAAGCATCTACAGTTTTTAATTATACCTTTTAAAAATTACATAGTGAGAAGTTTTCCACTGAAGTAGTTAGATTCGGCTAGGCTGCAATAGCAAGTGAACCCCAAAATCACAATGCCTGGATATAATAAAGGTTTACCTCTCATGAACACCTCAGCCCAATGCTGTGGGAAGAGGTGTCTGTTCCATGCAATCATCAAAAAAAACATGTTCTAAAGAAATGGCAAATATTAAAGGTTGAGATATCCCAATGACACTGATTTGATATTAATAAATTATATAAATGTATTAAATGATCACATGTATTTCAAAAATATGTGCATCTATTAAGTATCAACCAAAGATTTTTAAAAACCCTTTTAGCTGGGCTCAGTGACTCAGCCTGTAATCCCACGCCTTTGGGAGGCTGAGGCGAGTGGATTGCCTGAGTCCGCGGGTTCGAGACCCGCCTGGGCAGCGAGACCTCATCTCTAAAAATCAGCCGGGCGTGGTAACGCATGCATATAATTCCGGCTACTTGGAAGGCTGAGGTGGTGATCGCCAGAGCCCAGCAGGTCGAGGCTGCGGTGGCTGGGAGCAGCCACTGCACTTCAGTCTGGGCGACAGAGTGAGACTCCAACTCAAAATAAAATAAAATAAAATAACCTTTTTATTCAAATAATGCCTCTGCTGTCCTCTAGAGTCAGTCTGTCCTCTAGAGTGGAGTTTTCCACTGGATTTTCTGTATTCTAACAGAGAATGAACAAAAGCAGAGAATGTGGACGATCATACGAGATACCCAGGCTTCCCCTAATATTTGTATTATAGATCCTGGTCAAGAGTGCAAATGGGGTTATATATATTACATGCAAATGTTCCCAAATATCATGCTAATTTGAGAGTATCTCTGGTACCCCAGAACAGAGAGAAGCAAGAAAGCATATACTAAGTGCAACTGCAAAGTGATACTTTTTTTCTGAAGGTAGAACTATTTTCTTTCTTTCTTTATTATATTTCAGTGTAAAGACGTGGGATAGAAGTCAGGATTAGGTACATAAGTGGTCTACATTCAGGTGAAGTTTGGACCTCCCATTGGTCCTCACATCACCTGGTTTAGGATCAGGTACCTTTAGTGATAGTATGTGTTCTCCACTCCCCCACCCTGGCAGTGTCTCGCTACTGCCAAACCCTTTCTTGTAGTATTATGATAAATGGTTTCTGAGAGTACTTGTTAAATTAATTTGCCTTGTCTCTTGCCTAAGTTTTCCTATTGCTCAAATCTTCCATGCATTCAGGCATTGTACTGATCTCCAACACTGGCAATAGCATAGCCTATACATCTTCACAGAATCTGAACACAGCCACTTTTTATTTTGCGTGCAGATGGCAAGAGGTAAGAAGAAGCATTATTCTGGGGCCTGAATAGCGTTGGTCACAAGAGTAGATGTTTATGATTACAGAACATGCTGGGCCAACGATAAGCATCAGTACCTGGGTGACCAAAACACCTATCATTCTTTAATAAATTTGCTTTTCGTGTGTTTGCAATATGCAGAGCCCACCAAGACTCAGAGCTGGTAGGAATTCCTCTTATTTAGGTCTAAAGTGCTATGTTTTCAACCTACATACCATTAACCAGAATCCAGTCACGTGGTTTCCATATAACTTAAAAGGAGGCTGGGGAGCTTAGCTTTCCTGTGTGGCTAAGAAGTGAGAACACAGCTGTATCCATGTCATTAAACATCATTCAGAAACATGACTCTTAATGGCTATACTATAATCTATTTATCTCCTATTTATAGCCCTTGATTCATGGATTCTCACAAGACTCCTGTGAAAGTCCCTAGAATCTCCATATAGATTTAGAATGGCCAAGCCAGTCCAAAGAATCCAGAAAATTTTAGACGTAAAGACAATTAGAAGCAATTGTCGAGCTCTGAAATATATCCACACACACACAAAAATAAAACATGTAGGATAATGCTGGTTAAAATAAATGTTGACATTACAGATCACAAAGAAATTTAAGTTTCATATTAGGAACCAACGCTCACATATCTTACGGATATTTCTTGAATCTCAGTCTCTGTTTTTATTTAAACTCCATTTTCTATTCCTTTTTATTACCCATAAGTTATTAGAGATATATTTCATATGAAAAATATCATTCAATGGTACAGTTTTTCAGTCTTAAAAAATTGCATTCAGATCACTTTTCAAAGTAGTGAAGTAAATATACAGAGATATAAGATTATGTGAAAATTGTGTAATGCAATGAAAAGTTGTTAAGGTCTCTCATATAACTAGAGCACAATCAATAAAAACAGCAGAATACTTTATTACTCAAGTCCTCCTCAAGTGGATGGGCTCATTAAATCTTTGTCAGCTCGTTGCTTCTGCAATAAAACCCAGGCACCATGTGCTCATTCTATAGGATTCTATAAGAAATTGATGGCCAGACTGAAAGGGAGTAAAAGGAACTTTCTTCAGTTTGCACTGTATGACTACAAATATGAATGTGAACATCTTAAGGAGACTGAATTCTTGAAATTTTGTCTTAAGGATATAATTTCTTATGAGCATCATAACAATTTATATAGAGATATGTACATCGTAACACAGTTTGTAATACCAAACTATTGAAAACAGTCTAAATATCTAACAATAAGGCTAGAGTTAAAAATCATTACCTTCATACAATGGAGCACAAGATTTTCATTAAAATAACATGCAGTATAATGTAAAGACTACAGGATCCAAAATAGTATATGAATATGAGTCTAGCTTTTGAAATTAGTTTTGTTATATATATTTTATGTATGTAAATGGAAATATGCCAAATGTTAAATCTTTGAGATGGAGATAATGGATAAATTTTATTCCAAATACCTTTCTACATTTTCTAAATGTGCTATAAAGACCATATGTTACTTTGCAATTATAAAAATATATTTTAAAAATAAGAGAGACTGACAATAAATAAAACTGTGGATGGGGGCTGGGTTTTTGTGTGTTTCACAGAGTTTCTGAAAATAAAGAATACCATATAAGAAGAGTACTGAAACAACAACAACAAACAAATTTGGTTCAATAGGACTACTTTGGTCCTCATCTACCAGGTCCCTCTCCCTCAATCATGCATTCATGTTTTCCCTGAAGGCCCTACAAGTGGGAGGAGTGAAAGTGTAGTGGTTAATACTTTCAATAATAGTCTTGTAAGAGAGTTCAAAATACAATTAGTGAAAGTATTTTGATGGGGAACTAAGAAAATATGTCTTTTAAAATGCCTCCCTTAAGGTACAACTTGGTCCATGGATGAAAACTAGACCAGATAGAAGTATAAATATGCATATGTCCTTTAGACAATGACTTATAAGCCTTTCTCTCAAGGGGACTGTGTTAAATCCCAACTGGATTTTGTTAAAATGTAGGAGTCCTGAGTTAAAAGAATGATGTTTTTAAAGCTGGGATCATGAAAATTATGCATGTGTGCTACTAAACTACAATCTGTGGTGATAGAGCCCAGGCAAGTGCATTTTTAAGAGCCTCTCGGGTCATTCTGATGTGAAACTTGATTAAGCACCTGACTTTGAAGTATAACTAGACTGACTTCATTTTGTAGTCATTAAGCATAATCAAGATTCTCACCTCGATGCCATCTTACTTCTACATAAAGATGAGTTTAGGGAATACCTGCAGTCAAAAAAATGTTATTTATTTTAGTGTACAGTTGGGATTAATGACAGGACATAAAAGAATAATGAAGATCTAAAGCCTCAACACCATAGAACATAGCCACGGTGCCATTGGCTGAGAAAAACATTGGAATTAGATGTGACATGATAATTTATATCTTGTCCACAGGTCTACAAGTCAACAATGGCTTTGCTGGGTTTGACTGATATTGGCTTGATTTGGCTGTTGGTTGGGTTCAGCTCTACTTCATGTATCTCAGATCCCGTGACTGACAGCCAAAGTATCCTTTTTATGGTGGATTGCAGAAACAGAAAAGGCCAAGTTATACCACACAAGCACACCCAAAACCTCTACTATGTTATATCTATTAACATTCTGTTGGTCAAAGCAATCATATGGCAGATCCAACATCAATGGGGCAAAAAATATACTCATTCATCTAGTAGGTGACGTTGCAAAATCACAAAGATGTATCATCTTTTAAAGTAGGGAGGGGAGCAAATAATTGAAAACAATAATCAATTGTACCAGATATCCATGTTGACTTTAGTGAAATTCCAATATTCTACCTAGTTAGTTCTGAGCTAATGTTAATCATCTGAATTAGCAAGTCTAGAAGTCCTTTTGCCTTTCCTTCTTCCTGCTAACTTGAGAGCTGTAACTGTATTGTTCATTTTAAAAATCTCTGTTACTGCCCAGCACAATACCCTAGTGAGGGTTCAACAAATGTGCATTAAGCTATTGCAGGTAATTGAACACAGACATTCTAAGTCATACACTGATTCTCACATAAAATGGTGTGACTCTTCCTCAACTGGATTAAGGTCAGTTGATCTTTGTTTGTAGTTTTTAACACCCTCACTTTAAGTTAGGTCTTCCAGACCATGTTCCACTAATTCCTAGAAAAGACAACAAGAATGATAATGAATGAATTTAGTAATAGTCTTTACAATTCAAATAGTATAGCTAACCCTTTTACTATGTGATTTTTGTACTATTTTTCTGTGCTTTCTACATCCACTGAGAAAGTCAACCACATGAATCCATACAATTTGCTATTTAAAGAATGCATCTCATGAAAAGCCAGAAAATATTTTTAGTTCTGAGAATCATTTTACTCTGATAGCATTGACCTTCAATGTCTTCTGAAGTCAAGTAGGGCTTGAAAACTCTTAGGAATTATTACTTTTTCTTTTCCTTTTCTTTCTTTTTATCCCCAAATTAGAACACAATTTTCAGTTGACTCAAATAAGCATGGAAGAAATGACCTTTCTTGAATAAATTTAAAACTGGTCTCTCAAAAGAAACGATTAAATCTCCTTGAAGTTTTGTTTCCTCACTAAGAAAACAAAGCATAATTTCTCTAAAAAGAATAATTTCTTATGGAAACAATACTAGAATATAATTAGATCTGCCTAAAGAAAACTGATTTCTAATTTCAAAGAAACAGTCAACATTATTTTACAACTGATTTATAGTAAGCATTTGTAAGCATATCAAAGCTGAATGGTATACAACCCAATTCTTAGAAGGGGGGACCTGCTCAGGTGTTAAAAAGAATGTTATTTAATTTCCAAGTATTTATACAGTTTCCGAAGTTCCTCTTGTTATTGAGCTTGATTTTTATTCTATTGCGGCCAGAAAAAAATACTTGTTATGTTTCTGATTTTTAAAATTTGTTGAGATTGTTCTTGGCCTAACATATGATGAATCATGGAAAATGTTCTATGTGCTGATGAGAAGAATCTGTATTCTGCAGCTGTTGGACAGAATTTTCTATAAGTGTCAGTTAGGTCTATTTGGTCTAGAATGTAGTTTAACTCCAATGATTCTTTGCATAATCTGTCCTTTACCAAAAGTAGGCTATTGAAGTCCCCTGCTACTATTGTATTTCAGTCTATCTCTCCCTTTAGATCTATTAATATTTGCTTTATATATTTAGGTGCTCTGATGTTGGGTGCATAGACATTTATAATTGTTGCATTCTGTTGCTGAATTGATCTGTTTATCATTGTATAATGACTTTCTTTGTCTCTTTCTATAGTATTTGACTTGAAGTCTTTTTATAAACTCCTGCTGTTTCTCGGTTTCTCTTTGCATGGAATATTTTTCCCACCCCTTCATTCTCAGACTATGTATCTCTATAGGTGAAGTGAATTTCTTGTGCACAACATATAGTTGGGTCTTGTTTTTTTCATTTATTTTGTTTTGTTTTTAACCATTCAGCTACCCTATGCCTTTGAATTGGAGAATTTAGTTAATTTACACTGTGTTATTATTGCTACATAAGGACTTACTAATGCCATTTTTTTACTTGATTTCTGTTGTTTTGTAATTTCTCTCTTTCTTTCTTCCTTTTTTACTGTCTTCCTTTGTGGCTAAATGATTTTCTCTGGTAGTATGTTTTAATTCCTTACTTTTTACTTTTAGTGTATCTATTATAGGTTTTTACTTTGCGGTTACCATGAGGTTTAAAAAAAATCTTTTAGTTGCAACAAGTTATTGTGAACAGATGACAACTTGACTTTGATCACAAAAAAAGAAACAAACCAAGAAAAGAAAACCTCAAAAACTTTACACTTCATACTCAGACATTTTGTGTTTTAGTTGTCTCAATTTACATCTTTTTATATTGCCTGTCTCTTAACAAATTGTTGTAGTTATTTTTATTTTGAATAGATTTGTCTTTTGGTCTTCATACTAGAGATGTGAGTGATTAATACACCACAATTGCAGAATTAGAGTATTCTGAATTTCTGTACTTACTTTTACCAGTGAGTTTCCCATCTTCATTTGATTTTCTTATTGCATATTAGTGTCCCGTTTTTTCAGATTGAAGAACTCCCTTTAGCATTTCCTGTAAGACAAGGCTAGTGGTGATGAATTCTCTCCGTTTCTGTTTGCCTGGGAAAAATTTTATCTCTCCATGTTTGAAGAATAACTTTGCTGGGCAGAGTATTCTTAGTTGGCAGGTTTTTTTGGGGGGGGTTGTTTGTTTGTTGGTCCCTTCAGTACTTTGAATATGTTGTCCCAGTCCCTGCTGGCCTGTATGGTTTCTGTTGCCAGAGAAATCTAAGCTCCTTTATGTGTTATTTGCTTCTCTTTTCTTGTTATTTTTAGGACTATCTCCTTGTTCTCGTTCTTGTTCTTTGATAGTCTGGTTACTATATGCCTTGGAGAAATCTCATTTGGATTAAACCTGTTTGGTGATCTTTGATCTTCCCGAACCTCAATATTTATATTTTTATCTAGGTTTGGAAAGTTTTATGTTATTATTTTTTTAATAAGCTTTCTACTCCTTTGCCCTTGTTCTTTCTCAACTCCCTCTTGAAGATCAATGAGTCTTAGGTTTGCTCTATGGAGTTATTTTCTAGATCTCATGAACACTCTTCATTCATTTTCATTCATTTTTCTCCTCCTCTGACCATGTATTTTCAAATAGCTATATTCAAGCTCATGAATTATTTCTTCATCAGTTCTACTGTTCAGACCCTCTAATGCATTTTTCAGTTAGGCTAATGTGTTTCTTGGTTCTGTAATTTGTTTGGCTTTTTAAAATTATTCCAATCTCTTTTTTAAATATCTCTGATAAATTTATAAATTGATTTTCTGCATTATCTTGGAGTTTGCTTAATTTCCTCAAAACTGCTATTTTGAATTATTGATCTAAGAGCTCATATATCACCATTTAATTGGGTTTAGTCACTGCCTCCTTGCTTTGTTCATTCAGGGAGGTCATGGATCCCTCTTTGCTGTTGTTTCTTATGGTTATATGTCTTATTTCATATGGAAGTATTAGCTATTTATTTCAGTTTTTGCTGCCTGGATTGGTTTGTTCTTTCTAGTATTTGTATATTTAGAGATTTTTGTGGAGTTTGCCTGTTGATTCCCTGAGCGCTAGGTTATTATCTCCTTTTTGGCACTAGATCGTTCATAAGCCCAGGTTTGCTGCAACTTTTGCAAAAGTTTGAAGCATTGCCTGTTCTGGAGGGGATTGTCCCAAAGGAGATTCCTGGGCTGTGTGGGTAGGCTGGCTAGGGGTTTGTACCCAGAGGACCCATAGAGAGCTCTTTCTACAGCATGATGCTGCCTCTCTCATTTGACATCTTTGTCTGAGATAGAAAGTAGCCCCTGAGCCTCATGCACTGGGGTCACTACCTTGCCTCTACTGCCTATCTCCAGCTTTCTTCAAGGGTCCCTTTCCCCACAGGTACTCACAATGCTTTCCATGGGCTAACACAGGAAGGCTTTCCTGAATAGGAACCTAAGATAATGGGGAAGCTGGCTGTCACCTTGATTTCACTTTCTCCAGTAGAGAAAGATTGAGTCCTGGGGGACTTTTCTGGCTAGGGCCTGGCAATTTGGGGGAGGGGTATTGTGAATAGAGAAGTCCATATTCCCTACCTTCTGCTCACAGTTTCTCCCTTCTCTGTAATCCCAAGGTTTCTCACAGCCTCAGTTAATATTAGTGGTGATGCTCTTTGTACTGGATACTCTGGTTTCTTTGTGGGGGAGAGTGATGTCAGATTGCTTCTACTCTGTCATTTTGGTGACATCACCTCAACTATTATGCTTTTGAATAGCAGTGAATGTTAAAAGCTTAAATTATCCCATTTTTATTCCTATGTATTTTCATAATAGATTTTTTAATGCCCTTCCCCAAATAAGAAAGCTGTAAAATAGCATACTTCAAAAATTATATTAAATCCAGAATTTGGGTTTTACTTTTTAACAAGCACATTTAAACTAAGTATGTGAGCCGGGCTCGGTGGCTCAGCCTGTAATCCCACGCCTTTGGGAGGCTGAAGTGAGTGGATTGCCTGAGCCCATGGGTTCGAGACCCGCCTGGGCAGCGAGACCTCATCTCTACAATAAAATCAAAAAATCAGCCAGGCGTGGTAGCGCATGCCTGTAATTCCGGCTACTTGGAAGGCTGAGGCGAAAGGATCGCTGGAGCCCAGCAGGTCGAGGCTGCAGTGGCCGGGGCGGCTACTGCACTACAGTCTGGGAGACAGAGTGAGACTCCAACTCAAAAAAAAATAAAATAAGTATGTGTCTTTTTTGAGTGGTGATTGAATGTGATGATAGTTGCTTTGGAGTTTTCTAGGCCTGAATTGCCCCAACTTTGCTTTTACCCTTTGAGTTCCACTTTACAAAATTGAAATCCATGAAAATTTATGACAAATTTAAATTTGTGCAATAATTAGTTTGAGTAATAAACTACACTAGAAAAGAATCCAAAATTTGTTCTTAAAAGGTTTCACTTCTGATTTCTCCTAAGTTTTACTGAAGCCTTTAAAATATCCAATTTGAGCCGGGCTTGGTGGCTCAGCCTGTAATCCCGCGCCTTTGGGAGGCTGAGGTGAGTGGATTGTCTGAGCCCGCAGGTTCGAGACTCGACTGGGCAGCGAGACCTCATCTCTACAATAAATAAAAAAATCAGCCGGGCATGGTAGCACATGCCTGTAATTCCGGCTACTCGGAAGGCTGAGGCGGAAGGATCGCCGGAGCCCAGCAGGTGGAGGCTGCGGTGGCCGGAAGCGGCCACTGCACTCCAGTCTGGGTGACAGAGTGAGACTCCAACTCAAAAAATAAATAAATAAATAAATAAAATAAAATATCCAATTTACTAAAACTAAGTTTATGCACAAACTTAATAACTATATCAATTAAATTTGTATTTTTATGTATACCAAAATAAGTTTATTACTGTTACTTTCTTCTCTAGCCATCAAGACTGATGATATTATCAAAGAGTTCATCTTCTGGTTCAGCCTTTCACTTCTCATACCATCTTCTACTCTCTCACCAAAGTATTACATAGTTATCCTCTTTAAAACTTTTTGGTTTTGTTTTTCTGAGACAGGGTCTCCCTCGGTCATTCAGACTGGAGTGCAGTGATGTGATCTTGGGCTCACTGCAGACTTGACCTACTAGGCTCAAATGATCCTCTTGCCTTAGCTTCCTGAGTAGCTGGGACTATCAGCATTCACTTAAAGTGTTGGAATTACAGACATGAACCACCGTACCTAGCTTTAAAACTTTTCTCATCTCCAATATTAAGTCTAAATTCTTGAGCATGACATACAAACCCTTTATGTTCAGATTCTTTTCTATCTCTCCAGCCTAAAATCTTGCCAATTCCTTCTTTCTAAGCCCCAAGCACACCACTACCTCCTCTCCTCTTCCAGTCATTCCAACTATGCTGGACTCCCTAACACAATGCACAGAGTGTACTTCTACAGACAGTGGCTTGTTCTGTGACATAGATGGCTGCAATCACCTAAGCATATGAGCAATTTGTTTGTTTATTTGGCTTCTTCCCTCCCCAAGCTGTGAATTCTTTGTGACCTTTTATTACACCTTATTACAAGGGGGGACCCCAAAACACCTGGAATTTATTTATTTTAAAAAGTATACATATTCTTACATGTTTAAATTTCAGTCATCTTCAAAGTACTCTGTTTGATGCAATACACCTATTGAGATGCTTTTTCCACTGCTCAAAACAGTTTTTGAACTCATCAATTTTGATGCCTTTTTATGCTTCTACCATTTTTTGTTTCACCTCTTCCATATCTACTAAGTGTTTCCTTTTGAGGACTTTTTCATCCTGGGAAACAAAAACAAGACGTTCCAGGCAAAATCAGGTTGAATAAGGGAGGGTGGGGCACAGATATCATGTCATTTTGGGTCAAAAATTGCTGAACACTCAGAGGTGTGGGCAGATGCACTCATAAATCGCCCATCATGAAATGGCAAATATGTTGAAAGAATCTCCAAAAAATAAATTTACTGAAGCCAAATGCAGCTTCTAACAACGCTAGTTGGTACACTGATATCAATGGGTTTCTTTCTTTTTTTCTTTTAGAAAGCAGGATTTATTGAGAGGACAGAAAATCTCCCACAGAGGGAGGGGACCCGAGGGCGTTGCCCACCAATGGGTTTCTAAAGCACTTACCTAGCTGGAAAGTCTGTACCACAAGGGGCCCACTCTCCCAAAAATAATTCCAGGGTTTTTTGGAGGTTCCCCTTATATATTCATGTACCCATATTGTGCCTGACACATAGTAGGTATCAATAACTATCTTATGAATAATTTTAAAAATAAGACTAGCCAACTAATGCCAAAGGATCACAATTTACACAAAATAAGATTATTCAGAAACTCATAAAAGATAGGAATTTTGTTAGTAAATGCCCCCTCAGTATGATTAAATCCTCAAATATTTATGGATTATTCTTAAAAGGAGAAGCTATCTTTAAGTCACATATTAAACAAAATATAACATTAGTGGCAGATACATTTTATTGCATTTAATAAAATGTGTCAATACTTATAGAAGTGTTGCCTTTATAGAAACTCAGTTAACTGAAATTGATCATGCCATTTCTCAATTATTCCAGATTAAAGGAGGCTTAATTATACACAAAAATCTGCATTGAAATGTATGTATTTTATCTCACATAAAGGTAACTATTATATTCACAACTTTAGAACCTGTCAAAATTGGGGAGGAAAGTAAACATAGCACTTACTGCTATTCTAGGATCAAACACTTGGAGATGAAACCTGGGCAAAAATATTCCTGTGGTAGAAATGTCAGGTGGAAACTCCCCTATGGGAGATATAGCCCTGGTCAGCAACTCACTTTCATCTAGGTAATGCTGGAGTTCTGAATACCTTAGCAGTCTCCCTAAATTTCCTCTCCTCACAAACTTACTGCCTCAGAGACCTGGTGACCCAGGTTTCCTAGAACAAATGTATTTGGCACAGCACAGCAAGCCTTTTCTCAAGTTGCAACCTCCTCCTTTGAAAATGTTTTTAAACTTCTTAAAACATATTATTTTCCCCAAAATAGTTTCTATCATTTACTTAAGCAAGCTTGAGCCATTCTGAATGTTAATACGTTCTGAAATAATACTCATGTGATTTTTTTTCTCTAATTGCTGTCTTACCTGATCAATGCACATCCCCAACTGTAGCCAACAGTTACCAGCTGCTTTTATTGCTCCATCATATTTCATCAAACCCCAAACAGGAATAGCGGATGAACAGCTCTAAGGTTAGATCATCTGACATAGGAATGAGAAGAGACGTTTTTTAAGACAAGGAAAAGGAAACCAGTAGTCCTGCTCCAAGTCTTTGTTTTCTCAGTAGGATTCCCTCACAAATTGGTGCTGCTTAGAACTCTTTCCTGGCTTCCAGGGGAAATCTCAGTCAGGAACCTAAATCCCTATAACTGTCTGTCAGTTTACAACAGTGAACAGGCCTATTAGCTCCACCAACGTGCAAGACAATTCACAGTAAGTGAAGGTGCCACATTTCCTTCCCAGTCCTCTTCCTGTCATGTTTTTCATACCTCCTCACCTCACCCTGTTGTGACCTCAGTTTTGATAAATCTGGCTTGTTAGGCACTAGATGGATTTCAAACTGTGGAGAAAATATAGCACACGTTGACTGAAACTAGAAGTGCCATCTGACTCTGCCCAAGATTGTGTATCTGAGAGCAACACCACGAGATACATACTGAGAAAACAGAATTAGTCTATGTGAAGCAAACCTCAAATATTTGAGACGTTCCTGAAACATTCTAATAATTTTGATTAATAACTTGAGACTTGCATCTTCTAAGATTGTATTTCAATCTTTACTTCCATGCAGAAAATTCTATGACATCTTTTTAAAATTCTACAAGAAAATTTCAAATAGCCTTATTGGCTTTTTTCCCATGATACTTAAGAAAAGCATCATCTTTTTCACATAGAAAGCTTCTTATCAGGGCTTTTAAAATCTCAACTGCCATTTAATTATTTTTTGAGTCCTTCCCCAGGGGTACCAATACTTCATATACTAATGCTGCACTTAGAATACAGGGCTATCTTTTCTCAGAATTCAAGAGGGGAGGATAAAACCACATTTAAATATTTAATCACCCAGTCCATCCCTGTGAGCTTACTGTATCATGTCAAATAGTTTAACAAAAGGTGGAAGACTTATCAAGTAGCTGGACTGCACATAAAACCCATAGAAATTTGAGGGAGATGCAAGAACTCAACATTGAACTGGATACCTAAATATCTGAGTTTCCTCCCCAAACTTTTAATTCCATAATCAGCTTATAAAACTTTGACATCCATGTGCAAATAGCTCCAGCAGCTTCCCAGACATTCACCCTTCAATGTAAGATGAAGCCTTTTGTCATCTTTTAAATCAGCATCTTTGTGGCTTGGGTCTGGTGCTTAGTTGATGCTTAGAAACTGGTACCAGTATTAATACTCAGGGAACCTGCTCTGGCATCTAGATTCCTACTGTCACCTCTAAAGTTTCAACCTGTTAAAATGGCAGTGCCATGTTGTAGGAATATTTTCCTCAAGGAATTCATGTTTTTTTCCTTTGGTTTTGCATGTGCCTTTTAATTCAGACAGTGTTTACATTTGCATTCTTTCCCTTCAATGTTCCCTTAAAAAGAATGGCCTCTCTTACTTAGCTGTTTCAGGGATCATCCTGTCTAAAGAAAACTATGTTTTCTGAACCTTCATTTTTATTTTCTTCTGCTCCTTTCATGCAGCAGAAAACATGAAGCACCATGACATTCTTATTTTAAGAGTTGGTCTGGTAGCGCATGCTTGTAATTCCGGCTACTTGGAAGGCTGAAGTGGAAGGATCACAGGAGCCCAGCAGGCGAGGCTGCGGTGGCCGGGAGCAGCCACCGCACTCCAGTCTGGGCGACCGAGTGAGACTCCAACTCAAAAAAAAAAAAAGAGTTGGTCATCTGTCTGCAGTCGCTGGTAGTTCCTATGAGCTTTCTTTCTCATCATCGTAAACTTCTGTTTGGTGCACATCTTTCACCTCAGTTTCTAAGGACATGCAGAAAATTATTATTTGGTATTCTTGGCATTTTCTCGTCTTCTATTTCTAATTCTCTATTGTGATTCTTGGAGGGCAAATCTTTATTTTTTTTTCTGCCATTTATCTTCATATATAATTAGACCCTGCAATTTTCTTTCACAAGCAGAGCATGGAACTGAGCACATTTAAATCAAGAAAAAGTGTGTTCTGAGCCACACTGCCAGCATACTGATGAATGCTATCACCGAGGCTGGCAAATCATAATTGATAGTACTTTCAAAAATCAAAATAGTCTATAGTGTCTATATGCTACATATGGAATGTTACATATTAGTCCCCAGTGTTGATGTCTGCAATGGGCAACCTATTGCTTCTGAGAGTCTACCACAAAAACACCTAACAATATAAAATATACACAGAAAATCACTAACCAAACACACACACACACACACACAACACACACACACACGAAGGGAAGAAGGAGGGACAGAAAAGGAGAGCTATTAGGATACTAGGTTCTATATTTTTTTCTCCTTTTGTCCCCCTTACCCCTTCCAAATTATGATAAGAAATAGTAGAAGTGTCAAAAAGAACAAGGACAAGAGAGTCAGGAGACTAGACAATCCAAAATTCTATCATGGTCTCCTAAGGGATTGAGTCGCCATCTACGTTTTTCTCCACATGACTCACATCCCATTACGTGTCTCCTAGTACTAAAGAGAGGTCACCAGTACCTTCTGTTTGTTTGTTTAAAAGTAAAGAACCCAAGATTCAATAAGCCACTCTGCATTCATATGATGGTGGTAAAATCATTTCAAGTCTTTTGTTGAAAGTTTAAAATCTGGGAATATTTTCACTCTTCATTTTACCATTTATAGTCTTTTCAAACATTCTATTTCATTTTAAGTTCATTTTTTGCCAAGATAATAAAACCGTCAGCCAATACAGAAAGATTAAAAACAACCTGGAAGCCCTTTCACTATTGCACTCCCTAGAGTGCAATAATCTGTGAAGAGATTTGGGTATATCACATTGGATATACTTCTGTGAAGAGATTTGGGTGTATCACATTGGAGTCTCTTTCTACATTTGCAATTGTATAAATGTGTAGAGAGAGAGATTTATAAAACTATAGAAAACTATTGCATATATATAAACATATTTGAAGGTATATGTGTATACTTCTGTATTTATATATGTGACTAAACATACAAGCAAACATGTACATGGCAAAATGTAAGAAGTTTATAGATACACAAGGCTGTATGTTTATATACATTCTAAATACATTTCTATATATTTGTTTGTGTGAATGAGTGTGTCACGCACATTCCCATGCATTTGTCTGTTAACCCTGGTACTATAATTCCTCTCAAGATGATAACTGTGTTTAAGAAAATTATTTTTGTATATTTCAAACTGGCTAGAAGAATTGTAACGTTCTCAACACAACATTACAATTGCTTTGAAGTGCTTAATATCCCAATTACCACAATTTGATGAATACATATCATATACATGTATCAAAATAATACATGTATCCTCAAAATATGTTCATCTATGATATACCAATAAAAATACAAAAAAAAAGAGAAAAAACTTGCATGCCATTTGAATGCAAGTGGAAGTGAGACATTGAGGACATGGGTATTTGAAGGAGACAAAGTAACACAAAAGATGAATAAATTTTAAATCATTATTATTCTTGCTATGGCTGACATTTATTAAATACCTACTATATACCAGGTGCCATTCTAAGATGACTAAACTGGTCACCAAGAATAAATGAGAAAAATTTGCTTCTGCCAGAGGGAGGGCATGAGGAGATAGGAGAGGATGGCAGAAAAAGGTGGGGAGAAAGAGGCCACCTGGCAGGGTGCATGTGAAGTGCAGAGACAGTGACATGGCCTGGAGATGAGCCCTATTCTCCCTCTTCATCCACACCTGTCTTCATCACCTTTCTCCCTAGAGCGAAAACAAAGTGCTTATTTTTCCAGGAATAGAAATGCAGTCAATCTTCCTAATTGGTGTGTGTGTGTGTGTGTGTGTGTGTGTGTGTGTGTGTGTGTGATGGCTAGTGCAGATTTTTCATTTTAGCTTTTATATCTGTTTTGACTGTTGGTTATCTTTTTGACCATACAAAGTTAAAATTTTCACAAAAGTAAATTTATTAATATTTTCTTTATGGATTCTGGTCTTATGCCTACTCTTAAAGGTCTTCCATATCCCAAGTTTATAAGAACAATATTTACTCATTTTACCTTTTAGTACTTTTGTAAATTTATTTCTTACATTTAAATCTTTGCCGTAACTGAAAAATGTTCTGAACTATATTATATTTGATATAATATATGTATGCTAACAATGTAACATAAGTACTATAAGAATCTATTTATAATGGCTAACTAATTGTTTCAACATTATTGATTAAGTCATCTTTCCCACTGATTTGACATGCTACTTTTATTTATATACTGAAATTCTAGTAGTTCTTACATTTATTTCTGAATTATCTATTCCTTGATCACTCCATCTATGCCAGTGCAAGTACCCTACTGTATTAAGTAAGGTCACTTCATAATGACAACAGCTAAGGTTTGTTAAATGCTTATTATGTGCTATTTTCCGTGTTTTACAAGTGGAACATAGGGCATGGAGAAGTTCAGTCATTTGCCCAAGTTCCCACAGATACTAAGTGAAAGAGTCAAGATTAGAGCCTAGACAGTCTGGCCCTAGAAACTATTTATTAACCATGACTCTAAACGGCCACATAACACAGCCTGAATTATAAAGCTGTTCTACCCTTGTGACTTTTCTCTTTCTGGATTTTCCTGAATCTTCTTTTATACTTATTTTTCTAGATGAACTTTGGAATTATTTTGGATAAATTTTTCCTCAAACCTAACTTTACATGAAAAACCTAGAATGTACTTATTGATTTAGGAAGAATTGCTACACCCAATAAGACTGTCTATCCCATGAGTAAAGTATGACTTATTATTTATTCATCTTCTTTTAGATCCTCTGAAGGGATATGTGCAAACATCATTGTGGTGACAAGACTTGGTCTGTCCAATCTATTTCCTCATTAATTGTTTCTTATATAAGAAAATAACTAATATTTCAATATTAACATCAAGTAGTAGCAGGGCTAATGGTTTCTCAGACTTGTGACTTTAAGATGACTGCTTCCAGTGTTTTGCCATAAGTATAATCCTACATTTTGGTTTGAAAGATATCCTTTTGGATTGGCAGTAGTGAGATACTGCCAGGGTGGATAGGGTGGGGAACACAATATCAACAAGGGTACCTGATCTCAAACCAGTCAATGTAAGCACCGAAGGGAGGCCCAAACTTTACCTGTACAATGACCACTTGTATACCTAATCCTGAATTATACCCCACATCTTTAAAATTAAAAATAAATAAATAAAAGGTATCCTTTCATTAAATTAAACAAGTATTCATCTATTCCTATTTACACTGATTTCTTTAAGGTCAGAAACAGACATTGACTTTTATCAAATGCCTCTTCTGCACCTACCAATGTAATTAATCTTTTTATCTTTTGACCTATACATATGGTGAGTTACATTAATAAATATTCTAATATCAAATCTTTTTTAAAGTTCCAGAACAAATCCCATTTAGTTTTGTGTATTGATTTAGTTTATTGCTGGATTCTATTTTTCATGTTATTTAGAATTTTTTCATAGATATTCACATGTGAGACTAGTCTACAATTTTATTTTTTATGCTATTTTTGTCAAAATTTATATGTTGGTTTTATAAAAAGCTTTTATTTCTCTGTGCTCTGTTCACTTATAAAGTCCTCATAATTATCTGTTTCTTGAACATCTGAAAGAATTCATTCAGGAAAACATCAGAGTTCAGTACTTCTTAAAGGCATAGCTTTTAGAAAACCTGAACAGATAAAAATAAATAAATAAAGCTGATACCATCTTGAATTATGTTAATAGTTTGCTCAGATTTCCATAGTTTGGGAACAGACTGGAATTGGGTAAATCAAAAAGGTTATCCATAGAAAGGACACAGTATATTTAGGACACACAACAAAGAGATCAGTAACATTATCCCAGATAGCCAGAGGTACAAGCTTCTGGACTCAAACTCTAACCAGGGGATGCACCACTAGGAGCCTAACTGCCCCTTTCTGGATAGTTCTTATCTGGAGTGTGCTAGAGGTCACCTCAACTGTGTTGGGGCACCTCATTCATCATAGATCTACAAGCAACAGTGCAAGCTCAAGGACAGACACACCATCCCCTTCCTCCCCTGGCTTTCCCAGCTTGGATCAACTTCACTTCTGAATTTGTACTGAGAACCAGAACACAGGTCAGTGTTCCAGAAGCCTCTAGGTCTCATGCCAACAACCTGAAGAACAGCCTGGATATGTGCGCATCCACCTATCTATGAAAGACAAAGAAAGCAGTTTCCAAGAAAATCCACTGTATTAGAAGATTGTCCAGCCTAGGCAGTGTACTGAGACCTTGTCTCTACAAAAAGTCAAAAATTAGCTAAACAGAGTGGTGCACACTCATAGTCCCAGCTATTCAGGAGGCTGAGGTGGGAAGATCACCTGAGCCCAGGATTCTGAGGCTGCAGTGAGCCATGTTTGTGCCACTGCACTCTAACTTGGGCGAGAGAGAGAGAGGGAGGGAAGGAAGATGGGAGGGAGGGAGGAAAAACACCACTTGCCAAATCATAATCTCTCATATAATTCTAAGAGCTTTGTAGTAGATATGATAACTTTAAAATAATTTTTAAATTTTCTTTAGATTTTTGTTTGCCTTTTCAGATCTTACATAAAATCCCCAACAATGAATACATTTTAGCCATAATAACAATATTTACAGATGACATCTATAACATCCCTGCTCTATATCCTGATTTTCTTCTTCCTGAACTTGGAGGGAGAATAGAAATTGAATAGCAAGCGGGTAGTACAAAATATACTTCACAACAAAGAAGACAGAATGAATAAAGGAAGGGAGACAGGAAAACAAAAAGCAAGTTCAATGAAAAGTTAATGGGTTTGTAAGGTTTGGTTTGGAGAATGATGGGCTGTAAAGCTGAGTGATAAATTAGAGCCAGCCTGTGCAGAGCTTGGAAACTGAGCTGGCTTTATTTCAAGCCTTCTTTTCATTAGGGAGTGACATGGACAGATTCACATTCTGAAAAGTCCCTTCTGGTATCCTTGGGGAATGTGCATAAGCAATAGTGGAGACAAGAGGTAGAGATGCCAGAAATAACAGCTGAGGAGGGAGGTGAGGAAGTCTCGGGAGAGAGCAGCGAGCAGTCGGGATAAAGGAAGGGAAGGGGTCCCAGACTTAAGACGTGTTAGGAGAAAGAATTGGTGGAATCTAGTGCCCAGATAGATGTAGGGGCCTGAAGCAGGAAAGGGACCAAGAATAAATCCCAATTTTATGAGATGCTGAAATAAGAAGCACAGAATGAGAAGCCAGTTGGCTTGGCATTCCCTTGTGGATATCCTACTTTTGAGTGACTGTGAGACACCTATGTGGAAATATTTACCTAGCAGTTCTGCTTGGAAATTTGGATTTAGTTGCTGAACGAAAAGGAACAGAAGAATCTCAGAGAAAGGGGGAGGTTCTTTTAAGGACACCAGAAGTAAAAGCCAGCAGGAAGTTAATCTCCCCATCAACCAACTATCAACTCTCAAGTGTTTTTGGACCTTATGCATCCACTCTCCAGTCCTTTCAACACATTCTCCCCCTGGCAGCCAGAGAGAATCCTTTAGAACAAATCTATTCAGGCCCCTTCTGATTGGTATCTTCCTACAACCCTGAGGAAACAGTGCAAAAGCCTAAATTTGACCTTTGAGGACCTTTATGGTCAAGCCCAGTGTGTCCCTTCTTTTTTATCACCCATGAACCTGACCTTCACCACTGAGGAATGATGGATGGCTGAAGGGAAATGAAGGAATGAATGAAGTGGTTGAAGATGTGATCTCTTATCTTTTTCTTTCTGCACATCAGATTGACTTCCTCTGTGATTCTCAAATTTTTGCTTCTGTCCTTTAACTTTCTTGCATGTGGTCTGTCTTACCCAGAACTCACCTTTAGTCCTAAAGTCATGTCTCAAATATTTTTAACTGTGTATAACAGAATTCCATTAGTCTCTATGTTTCAATTCCAGATTCCCATGAGAGAAAATCTGGTTGACTCATTTAAGGGTCAAGTGATCAGCCTCCTTCAAATCAGGTGAGGACAGATATCAACGTGACATAGATGGGAGGAGAGTCTTCTCAGGGCCACAGGGACAGTCAGACTCTCAGAGAAGGAGGCATGGTCATCAAGTAAGTGATAAGTTTATCTGTCCTAAATGCTTTCCTTTTTGTGTGTTTTGAATTATACTATATTTCTAATTTCTCAATTGATATTTAAATTTTGTTCTAATATGACAAAGTATCAGTACAATCATTCCTTGATATACATGAGTATTGATTCCAGGACACCCTCAGATACCAAAATCCACAGATATTCAAGTCTCTTATATAAAATGACCTAGTCTTTGTATATATATAACCTACACATATCCTTCCATATATTTTAAATGACCTCTAGATTACATGTAATGCCTGATACAATGTAAACAGTAGTTATACTGTATTGTTTTATTTGTACTGTTTTTATTGTTGCATTGTTATTTTTATTTTATTTTCCTATTTTCTATCCATACTTGGATGAACCTGTAGATGTGGAAACCATGGGTATGGAGGACCTACTGTACAATTAACTAGTTTTTTTTTTTTTTTAATTTCAAGCAACTCAGTATCATATATGAATCTAATAGGAATGTTCTTTTCATTTATTCAAATTCCTTGAGAAACATTTTAAACAGATATTGGCTTTCTAGTATAGTCACAGAAGGCTCAGGGCTATTCCTCCAAAATAATAGATTTAGAAGAAAGGCATTTTTAAAAATCAGGAAGCCAAAAGCACAAGATTATTGACTACATCTGTCTTTAGTAACAGATGGTAATACTAATTGTTGTTCAGGAGTTGCATATTGTTTTAATTTTCTCAAGGGTAAAATATGAAACTAGGCATGCACAGATTTTTTGCCTAAATTTTATGACTCTGTTAAAACAATGTAAAGATAAGAAATAAAATGTTACTTAAAAATTTTTTTGGAAAGGATGTGGCCCTTTTATAAGGAGAAACATTTTTAGAAGGTATCAAAAATATCACAACTTAGAAAAACTCATTGGCAATTAAGTTGTATATTTGCATTTGAATGAGATGCTATTTCTGTTCGTTTTGATAAAATCAGCAGTCTGTTTGCAGTAATATTCAGAGATTTGATGATCAAACTTTTATTGTAAATCACTGTGGTGAAGTTCTGCATTTCTCACAATTCAAAAAGATTCAGAACTGACCCCTTTGTTCATGGACTCCTTTAGTGCATATATAGGATTTTAATAATAGTTGGATGATAAAGCATCTCCTTCCATGCTAGCTGGATTATTCTCAGTACGCACAGCTAAAAATTAAAAATAAAATGAAAGGGTGTAATATGGAGGACATGCATGGATGTATAAATGACTCATCAAACTGAATACCAACAGTATATATGTTTTAAAAGAGGAGTGAGAAATCCTGAACTTGAGACTTGTCAAAGTTAGGCTTCATCTTTGAAAGGCCATCTCCGAATATCCAATTCCATATTGAAATTATTTTACATCTTGGACATCAAATATGACCACTGAGCACCCACCTACAGAGTTTTCTTCAAAGGATATAAAAATGAAATTTTCTGCCCATCCCACTCCAAAATATTTCATTCTCTGCTTTGTCCTTTTGCAATGTAGGTAAATTTACCATTAGAAGGCTACCCTTTTGAAATAAGCATTGCCCTTCCCACGGATTCTCTTTGAAAATGTTGAGTCTCCTAAGAGAAGTAATATAGACCATTACTGACATCTTCACCTGAAAAGATTTCTCCACTAGCTGTGCAGAGAGAGAAAGGACAGGAAATGAACCTGAGGGACACAGAGAATACTACTGGTCAGCACAGCATAAATTCAGTGATTAAGTTGATGTTTTCCTCAGAAAAATACTTCTAATAACAAACAAAATTATTTTAAGTTTGACTCCTGTTTAGTTAGACTTTGTCAGACTTAAATCATAAAAGGATTCTGATCAGATAGCCTCTGTGATTTGATTTGAATAATGTTGTACCAAAACACTTGTCTGTCACATTAGAGGAAGTCATTACCATGACCTTCATTATACAACTACATGGTTAACCCCAAATAGCCAGTTGTCTATAGTTAAATTACAATTTGGTTCTAATTTTCCAAATCAACATAGAGCTGGTTTGTAAATGTATAGACACTTAGCATACTACCCCACTGTGCTTTTGGAAGAACTGAGCATTGCAATGAAGCTGGGTTCATCAAATGTTTTCTCCCAAGAATTTGTAATTAGGAAGCAGGGGAGAAAAAGAGATAGAAAGAGACCCCACACATCTGGGATTAAGACATACGATTGGAGAGTGTGGAGTGGTCAGAATTTTCTGCCCTTTGAACCCAAGAAGTATGAGGAAAACGTCAGACTGTTGAGAGAAAAAGCAGAATGCAGTGGGCATGAAGGCTGAGTCTAGGCAGCTTCATGGTTTCTAGTCCTACTTCCATACTGGATCTGACTATATTTCTGACCCCGGTGTCTATGAGACATCTTGTGCCTAACTATTAAATTTTCTTCCGCTAGCTTTTTTTTTTTTTTTTTAACTTTCAGTCAACTTGAACTGAATCCTATTGCTTGTTAAAGTTGAAACTAATACAGTTCTTGGGATGGTTCTGCAAATATACCCTGATGTGTCAGAGAGAAGAATTTCAAATAAGGCTTCCAACAGGGGCTGCCTTGTTTTAACCAATGGTCAAGATGCATTTGAGAAGAATGTTTTGCACACCACCAAGAAGACTGAACAGTTGGTCACTCCTTTCAGAGTTAGGGCCCATCATCAATATTCTGAGAGCATACAAATTGACAAATCAGTCATGGTTATTAGGGGACATGCATGAGATTGTTTACATAGCATTGTTTTTAATGTAAAAGAAATAGAAACAAACTAAATGGATATAACCATAAAGGTTAAATAAATTTTGATATAGTCATAAAATATAATATTATATAGCAATGAAAATGAATGATCTATGGTTGTACCCATCATCATTGTTGAATCTCAGAAATATAATGTTGAACCAAAAAAAAAAACTTGCAGAAGAATACCAGTTAGATAACCTTTATCATTCATTAATTTAGTAAATATTTTGAGTACCTACTACATGCTATGCACTCTTCTGAGTGCTGGAAATACAGCAATGAACAAAATGAACAAGATTCCTGTCCTCATATAGCTTAAATTCTAGTGGAGGAGACATATCATAAACAAAATAAATTATATATAGCCAAACTATTTAGCATGACAGTGATAAAGTCTAAAAACACAGAAGGCATAAAAGAAGAAAAGCCTCACTTAAAAGGTGAGCTTTTAGAAAAAATTGAGTAAACCATGATTGATGGCGAGAGGACAGTAAGTGGAATTGTGGGTGGGAAAGTACTTGTTTAAAAACACAAAAAGGGCGAGGTGCAGTGTCTCACACCTGTAATCCCAGCACTTTGGTAGGCTAAGGAAGGAGGATTGCTTGAGCCCAGGAGTTCAAGATTAGCCTGGGCAACATGGTAAGACTTTGTCACTACAAATAATTGAAAAATTAACTGGGCATGGGCGTGCACACCTTTAGTCCCAGCTACTCAGAGTGAGACCCCAACTCTAAATAAGTAAATAAATAAACCAAATAAACACACACACACACACACACACACACCACACACACACACACACACACACACAAACAGTATTACATACTAATTAGAGCAGTGTGCTCTAAGTGTGGTCCATTGAACCCTAGGGATCCCAAACTCTTCCAAAGGGTTCATGAGGTCAAAATTATTTTCTTAATGGAACTAAAAGGTTATTTACCTTTTTTGAACTATGTTGCTATGGTACAAAAATAATGGTTAGTAAAACTGCAAGGACCTTAACATGAATCAATGCAGGAACACCAAATTTATACTCTACTGGGAGTTATTATATTCTTTGGCACCATGCATTTTCAGTTAAAAAAAATCAGCTTCACTAAAGACAACTATCATATGCTCTGTTATGTGCAAATGTCTCCTTCAAAAAATGGGGTTAGGAGAAAGAATGTCTGGCAGTAGGAAATCTATGTTTAGGATGAGGGACAATGGAAAAATGGGAGAGATCTTCAAGTAGTTGGTGAACACCTTTGAGACTGAGTTAAGAGCTTAGAGGGAGGAAGTGCCATGTCTCCTTCAGCAAGGTGGTTTTGGAGAAAGGGTGATGAGAAATTTCCCCTGCCTTTCTTACCTCTTTTCTTTCTTTCTTTCTTTCTTTCTTTCTTTCTTTCTTTCTTTCTTTCTTTCTTTCTTTCTTTCTTTCTTCTTTCTCTCTTTCTCTCTCTCTCTCTCTCTCTCTCTCTCTCTCTCTCTCTCTCTCTCTCTCTCTCTCTCTCTCTTTTTCTTTTTCTTGATACAGAGTCTCTCTCTGTTGTTCAGGCTAGAGTGCAGTGATGTAATCTGGTGTCACTGCAGCCTTGAACTTCTGGGCTTAGGCAATCTGATCTCTTTTGGGAAGACCTTAGCTAATAACATGTCTTTAATATATAAAAGAGAAAATATTTTGTATAATGAAGCAGGAAATGCATTAAATTTGGACAAAAATAGTCAATCTCACCAATATCGGTGTTGAAATTGAAGAAATGATAAACATTTCTTGCCATTCTGCATTTTTATGAGCTCTCTGTGAGACAGCCCTATCCAGGAGAAATATTCCTCAGAGAATTTATGAGATGAAAGGTCATAAAAAATCCTCTACAGTTTCTCTTCCTCTTGCCTTTTGAAACACTTGTAAACATTTATATGGGGTTTTCAGGAGACTGAAACCCCCGGTTCAATTTGTATTCAAGGTCTTTGAAGATAGTCATCAGTTTCTGCTTCCTTTAAAACTCCAAATTACACTAGCACAGCCTCTTGTGACACATGGCTATTGGTCTGATTTAAAACTTGCTCACTTAAACTTATAACTTTCCTCTTATACCAGCCTGAATTCTAAATATAACCCATTTTTCTTTAAGACATGAGTCCAGTGGAGTGTGAATTCCATACAATTTCTTAAATATTCACATTAAATGCACTGCCTTCATCCTAAACTTCTTAAAATAATGAATTTTAAAAGAATTAAATCAATGGAATAGCTTACTCTGAACTATTGCAACACCTGCATAATCAGAGACAACTATTTTTGACTTTCATTGTAATGCTAAGAAATTGTCAATGAATCAATACTCAATTTCCAGGAGGAACAGTACTCAAGGGCAGACTGTGTGGATATGCTCTGGTATCAGATCCTGTATTTCCCACCTCATTGCACCAGCATCGTAAGTTATTCTCTGACCTTCTAAACATCTCTGTTCTGAGTCTCTAAGAAAACTTCACTGACTTTTGATGCTGGAAATTTCTATGCTAAGAGGCAGAAGGGCTGGACTCATAGCACTAAATTCACGTTAGTAACATCTACCGGCCAGAGTGGTTGTACTTCCTCAATTATTCAGACTATTTTCCTTTTATACATTTACTGTGCGATTGTGCTACTCTTGGTATGTCTAGTGATACACATATTTTTCCAAAGCTTGCAGAACTTTTGAAATGGAAATTCCATGCTGCATTATTTTTTTAAAAAAGAAAAAGGAGGGGTATCATTCTAAAATGAAAACATTTAAAGGTATATAACTTAACTCTGAAAAAAACCTGAGATAAAAGATTCATGGTAATTTTTCTAAGTGTGCAAGTTACTGTTGTGAGGTACTCAATGTATGCATGGGTGCCCTTAGGTAAACAGAGAAATGACCCTGTAGTTTTTGCATCATATTTAGCTAGTCAAGAGAAATGGCCTGATGAAGAAATTCAAGATGCAGTGAGTGGCTATGATCCTCACTTCCACTGAGGTGGCACTAGCTCTTCAAAAGGAGTGTTTCATCCTGATCACTATCTGCCACTGAAAATATACCTAAACTGTTTCTCATTATGTTTCAATTTCTAGATCACATCCACTGTGGAAGGAATTTATAGCATTATAGGCAGAAGTGCTCACCAAAATATGTAAAATGTCTGCTAGGGTATGATACTGATTGCTCAACACAGAAACCCAGCCAATCAGAACAGATGCCATATGGGTGCATACCTGCTAGGATCAGCTCTTATTTTGGAAACGAATGGAACAATGAATTCAAGAGATTAAGAATATCACTATTTTTATTCCTTATATATCCTGGATGTTAGGCCTTCGTCAGATATGCATTTGGCAAATATTTTTTTCTCATTCTATGAGCTGTCTCCCTGCTCTCTTGATGCTTTCTTTTGCTTTGCAGAAGCTTTTCAGTTTGATGAGTTTCTACTTCCATCTAATCTCTTATGAAATGGCCTTTGGGATTTTGATCAGGAATTGGTTGCCTATTCTGATTTCTGTAAGGGTATCTTGTGTGTTTTCCAAGATTCTTAAAGTTTGAGGTTTTACATTTAGGTCTTTGATCCATTTGGAGTTGATTTTTATGTATGGTGATAGGTAGGGGCCCTGTTTCAATCTTCTGCATGCGGTCAGTCAGTTTTCCCAGCACCATTTACTGAATAGGTTCTCCTCTCCCCAGTGGCTGTTGGTGGAGGTTTTGTTGAAGAAAAGTTGATTAAGAAATTGGGGTTTTGCTTCCAGAATCTCTATCTTGTTCCATTGGTCTATAGGCCTGTTATTGTACCAATACCAGACTCTTTGATTATTGTAGCCTTATAATAAAGTTTGAAGTCTGGAAGTGTAATACCTCCCACTTTGTTTCTTTTGCTGAGGATTGTTTTGGCTAGTCATGGTCTTTCATGTTTCCATATGAATTTCTGTATTGTCGTTTTCAGGCCTAAGAAGAATGATGCTGGTGATTTAATGGATTTTGTATTGAATCTGTAGATGGCCTTTTTTGGTGGGATGGACATCTTAACAATGTTGATTCTTCCAATCCATGAGCACGGAATATTTTTTCCATTTGTTCGTGTCTTCCTTGATTTTTTTGAACAATGTTTTGTAGTTTTCATTGTAAAAGTCTTTCACTTCTCTGGTTAGAAAGAAGCTGAGGTATTGTATTGTATATATTTTTAGTGTGTCTTTTGCTTGTATGAAAGAAAAGAAAATTGGGTAAGTGGAAATTGGGAAATTTTCCTTTCTTAAGGTAAAACTGAGTTGTTACTTAAGTTACCAAATAAGAGTTTCTTATTAAGTAGAAGGTACCAGATGCAGTGCCTGAATAGCATAGGCATAATAGCTAGTTAAAATGGTACTTTTCATGTTATATCTGGTTTTTTAAGCCAACAAATATTTACCAAGAATGTATTGAAAATAGGCCAGGCACAGTGGCTCATGCCTGTAATCCCAGCACTTGGGAAAGCTGAGGTGGAAGGATAACGAGCCCAAGAGTTCAAGACTAGCCTGGGCAACATAGTCTCTACCTATATATATATATATATATAATGTATATATACACACACACACACACAGAGAGAGAGAGAGAAAGGCAAAGTGGCTTACATCTGTAGTCCCAGCAACTCGGGAGACTGACGCAGGAAGATCACTTGAGCCCAGGACTTCAAAGCTGTAGTAGGCTATGATCACACCACTACACTCCAGCCTGGGCAAGAGCGTGAAACTCTATTTCTAAATGTATACATATACATATGAGGGGGACCCCCAAAAAACTGAAATTATTTTTTGGAGGTTAGACCGTTTGTAGTACAGTTTTCCTCCAATAAGAAAGTGTTCCAGGAACCCATCGGCATCAGTGTACCAGCTAGCATCGTTGTGAGAGGTTGTGTTTGGCTTCAGTGAAATTTTTTTGGAAATTCTTTCAACATGTTTGCCCATTTCATGATGGGTGATTTATGAGTGTGCCTGCCCTTACTGCACTGAATGTTCAGCAGTTTTTGACCAAAAATGGCATGACTCCATGCCCCACCTTTCCTAAGTGAGAGTCTCCCTAAGAGATTTTTTTGTTTGTTTTTGCTTCTCCAGATGAAGAAAGTCCTCAAAGGGAAGTATTCTGCTGATGTGAAAGAGGTGAAAGAAAAAATGGCAGAAGCATTACAGAGCATCAAAATTGATGAGTTTAAAAAACTGTTTTTGAGCAGTGGAAAAAGTGTCTCAGTAGGTGTATTGCATCAAATAGAGAGTACTTTAAGGTGACTGAAGTTTAAACATGTAAGACTAAATATACAATTTTTTAATAAATAAATTCCATTTTGGGGGTCCATATACATATATAGATATAATCTATGACCATCCAGAGGACCTATGGACACTAATTTAGATAATTTAGAGGCTTCACAACAATATCTGACTATACAAAAAAAAAAATCAGTTGAGCATGCACAGAAAATAATAATAAGGAAAAGGAAATGGATGACTCTATAGTGGACAATACCAGTGAGTAGGAGAAAAAGAAAAGGAAGTCAACATAGAAATGCTGAAATAGAAGAGAAAGTAAAAAGAGGGTTGGGAAAATGAAGTAGCCTAAAAATATACCTGTGAAAATGCATAGCACTAGACTGAAAATGTAGCCAATAGTTTGGGTACACGAAATGAAGAACTACAGTCACCTAGATGATTTTTCACAGTGCTCAGAAAACCTTTCATTGTCTTCTCATGCTGTTCAGTATAAAATAAGTATTTTAAAAAGCCAAGCAAGCAGAGCCTCCAGAAGCCTTGGTAAACCCAGGAAGTCTGAGGATCTTAAAGCCCCTCCGTCAGCCCTCACACCTACTCTTCAAGGCTAGATTTAGCTAGTTCCAAACATCTATGTCATCAGTTAGCATTAGATAACAAACAATAATATGACAATACACAAGACAATATTTTAAAATAATTGCTGCTACCAAGAAAGAACGTTTTGCCGTGTGGGAAGAGAAAAGAAATGACTTCTCTCATACCTGCAGCCTTATACAAGGGGAGCTGTCTATAAAGAGTTTTGGTCAACTTGGATGCATAAACATTGAGAGCTGTATATGAAATAGTCAAATGTCTACCCGCCAATACATTTCATTTTTGACCTAGTTACTTATACACTTAAGTTGTATATTATTATTTAAACACCTTTTAATTTAGCAATGTTGATTTTTTTCCCAGTCTCACACTCCATTACAAAATAGTATTCAAGTTATTCATGTGTGCTTTTGATACCATTGTCTTCACCATCACTTTGGAATTATTGAGCACAGTTTTCCAGACCATGTTGTTGTTACTCACATTTTATTTTATTTTATTTATTTTTTTGAGTTGGAGTCTCACTCTGTTACCCAGACTGGAGTGCGTGGCCGCTCCTGGCCACCGCAGCCTCAACCTGGTGGGCTCCGGCGATCCTTCCTCCTCAGCCTTCCAAGTAGCTGGAACTACAGGCGCGCGCTACCACACCCGGTTCTTTTTTGATTTATTGTAGAGATGAGGTCTCGCCAAGTTGCCCAGGTGGGTCTCGAACCCACGGCCTCAGGCAATCCACTCACCTCAGCCTCCCAAAGTGCTGGGATTACAGGCTGAGCCACCAAGCCTGGCTAGTTACTTACATTTTATATTAATGATTCTGGCTCTGGAATCTTTATTCCAAGCCATAAATATGCATTCGTAGACTATTGTCAATTAGTTATTTCATTCATATTATAGATGCAAATTCTTTATCTCTAAACATTACCACTTGATTTATAGTTCTTTTTAAAATACATTAAATATTGAATAAATATAAAATATTTATAATATGTGAATGCATCATATGGACTTATAAGTCAAAAGAAAAAAAAACTCATGCATCCCATACTCAGCTGAAGACATGAACATTATCTGTCTTTTGGAGTCATTTGTAGGGTCCTTCCTAATCTTGTTGCCCTCCCTCCTCACACATTCCACTCCCCCGGTAATCCATCACTTACAATTTGTGCTTATTATTTCCTTGCTTATAATTACAGTTTTAGCACTGTAGTTGTGTTCTCATACAATATATGCTTTCATTTCACATGTTTTCTCTCTTTACAACTGATATAATACATATACTGCAACTTGCTTTTTTGGCTTGATGTTATATCTGTCAAGTTCATTCATGTTGAATGTGCATGATTATAGCCCATGGGTTTTCATTGTTGTGCATTATGTGTGACTATGACAGGTATTTATTGCTATTACTGATGAACATTTAGGTTGTTTCCAGGTTTTGCCATTACAAATAATGCTTCCATGAAGAATCTTTTGATATATCTTGGTGTACATTTGAGAGATTTTTCTCTAGGGTATTTTATTGGTTTGGGTGCAGTTGCAGAAAACAGAATTGATTCTATATGATTTAAATGTAAATCTACTCATATTTTTTACAAAGTAAGAAACATATTATAAGTTAAATTTACTATCACAATTTGCCACAGCTATGAAAAAGAATAGGGATTACCTCAATATACCACTGTGAAGTGATAATCAAAATATAATGTTAAACTCCCACATATCAATAATTAACTTCAATATAAATGGATTGAATATGCCACTCAAAAAGCATAGAGTGAAAAATTAAAGAAGCATAATCCATCCTTCTGCTGCCTTCAGGAAACCCATCTCACTGCAAATGGCATCCACAAATGGAAGGTAAAGGGCTGGAGAAAGGTCTTCCAGGCAATGGGAAACAAAACAGAGCAGGAGTAGCTATTCTTATATCAGACAAAACAGACTTTAAACCAATAAAAATTTAAAAGGACACTACATATTGATAAAAGGTACAATCTATCAGCAAGAAACATTCATATTGAACATATACATACTCAATATATATGAGAAGCTTCCAATTTTTTTGAGTCAAGTTCTCCCTCTGTTGCCCAGGCTGGATCATGGTGGCATGATCACGACAATCATGACTTACAGCAGCCTTGACCTCCTGGGCTCAGGTGACCCTTCTGCCTCAGCATCCTGAGTAGGCAGGACTACAGGCATGTGTTACCATGCTCAACTAATCTTTGAATTTTTTTGTGGAGATGAGGTTTCACTATGTTGCCCAGGCTAGACTCAAACTACTGTGCTAAAGCAATCCACCCACATCTACCTCCCAAAGTGCTCAGATTACAGGTATGAGCCACTGTGCCTGGATGAGTACCCAGATTTATAAAACAAATGCTAATTAAACTAAGAGAAGATGTAGACAGTCATATAATTGTAATCAGAGACTATAATACTCCACTAAGAGCCTTAAAAAATCATCAAGGCAAAAAACTAACAAGAAAATCAGGAACCTTAACTTGACACTCAACCAATTAGACCTAATAGACACCTACAGACATTTCACTCAACAACCACAGAATATACATTCTCATCAGCACATGGAACCTACTCAAAGATTGACCACATACTCAGACATAAATCAAGTGTAAATAAATTTCAAAAGTTTGAAATCATACCAAGCATCTTCTCAGACCACAGTGAAATAAAAATAAATATCATCAACTACAGGAATGCTCCAAAACACACAAATACAAGAAAATTAAACAGGCTTCTAATGACTATTTGGTTAACACAGAAAACTAGGCAGAAATAAAAAAGATTATTAGAAACAAATGAAAGCAAAGACACAACACACCAATACCTTTGGGATACCATGAAATATATAACATAGCATGCACATATTAAGAGAATAGAGGGATCTCAAATGAACAGTCTAAATTCACATCTAAAAGGACTGGAAAGTCAGGATCAATCCTATCCTAGAATTAGTAGAAAAATGAAAATTATTACAAAGTCACAAAATAGAGACCAAAAAAATTATACATTGGATTAATGTGCCAAAAACCTGGTTCTTTGAAAGGATAAATAAGATTGACAGATCACTTGTCAGATTAACAAAAAATAAAATAGAGAGAAAGTTAGAATGAACACAACTAGAAATGAAAAAGGTGTTGTTACAACTGACACTGAAGAAACACAACAGATGATCAGAGACTACTATGAACATCTGTAACCATATAATGGGAAAATCTAGAGGAAATGGAGGAATTCCAGCATTATAAAACCTCCCAAGTTTGAAACCCTAAACAGACCAATAAGAATCTAAGAAATTGACTCAGAAAAAGCCCTGGGTCAGGTGATTTCCTAGCTGAATTCTACAAGACATATAAGGAAGAACTGACACCAATCATATTGAAAGTATTCCAGGGAATCTTACAAGCTCATTCTATGAGGCCAATATCATCCTGATACCCCAGAATGCCAAAGACCCAACAAGGAAAGAAAACTTGAGGTCAATTTATCTGATGAACATAGATGCAAAAATTCTCAACAAGATTCTTGCAAATCGTACTCAATAGTACATTTCAAGGGTCATCCATCATGACTAGGTGGGCTTCATTCCCAGGATGCAATATATATGAATCATAAACATAATCTATCACATAAGCAGGTATAAAATGAAGATCCACATGATTATCCTATTAGACACAGAAAAGCAGAAAAGCATTAAATGAAATACAACATACCTTCTTGATAAAAACCCTCACACACCTAAGCATTGAGGAAACAGTCCTCAAAATAACAAGACCATCTATGACAAACCCATAGCCAACATCATGCTTAAGGGGTGAGAGCTGAAAGTATTCCCCCTAAGAACCAAAACAAGACAAAGATGCCCACTCTCACCCTTCCTATTTAACATAGCACTGGAAGTACTACCCAAAGCAACCAGGCAAGAGAAAAAAAATTAGGGTATCCAATTAGAAAAAGAAAAGGTTAAATTATCCCTCTTTGCAGATGGTATGATTCCATATCTAGAACACCCTAGAGAGAGTGTCAAAAACCTCCTGGCACTGATAAACAACTTCAGTAAAGTCTCAGAATATATACCAATGTGAAAAAAACAGTTGCACTTCTATACACCAACAACAAGCAGACTGAGAAACAAATAAAAAACACAATTCCATTCACAATAGCTACACACACACACAAAATAAAACACCTCAGCAGCCATCTAACCAAAGAGATGAAAGATCTTCACAATGAGAACTACAAAACTGCTCAAAGAAATCAAGGGAGCCCTAACAAATGGAAAAATATCCCTTGCTCATGGATTGTAAGAATCAGTATTATCAAGATATCCATCCTATCCACGGCAATCTACAGAGTCAATGCAATCTTTATCAAACTACCAGCATCATTTTTCACAGGCCTAGAAAAGGCTATACAGAAATTCATATGAAAGCAAAACAGAGCCCAAATAGCTAAAGCACTCCTCAGCAAAAAGAACAAGCCTGGAAGCATTACCCTTCCACATCTCAAACTTTATTATAAGGCTACAATAACCAAGCAGCATGGTACTAGTACAAAAATAGACACATAGACCAATGGAACAGGACAGGGAATACAGAAATAAAGTCACAGATATTCAACCGACTTATTTTTGACAGAGATAACAAAAACAAACATTGGGGATACCATATTTAACAAATGATGATAAGAAAACTGGCTGGCCTCAAGCAGAAGAATGAAACTGGTTCCCTGCCTATTACCATATATAAAAATTAAATCAAACTGGATCAAGAATTTAAATGTGAAACCCCAAACTATAAGAATCTTAAAAGAAAACTTAGGGAACACCTTCCTGGACACCGGAATGGGCAATGAATTCATGGCCAAGTCCTCAAAAGCAAATGTAGCAAAATCTAAGACAGATGGGATCTTATCAAACTAAACATTTTTGCACAGCAAAAGAAAACATCAAGAAAATAAACAGAGAACCCATAGCATGGGGGAAAAATTTGCAATCAGACAAAGGTCTAACATTCAGGATCTACAAGAAACTCAGACGAATCAAGAGGAAAACAACAAAAAGTCAACATTGCTAGTCAACAAACGCAAATCAAACTACAATGAGATATCACTTCACACTGGTCAGGATGGCTATCACTAAAAAGCCAAAAAACAACAGGTGTTGGCAAGCCTGCAGAGATAGGGCACACTTCTACATTGTTGGTGGGAAGGTAAGCTAGTTCAGCCTTAGTGGCGGCAGTGTGACATTTTCCCAAAGAACTAAAAATTGAGCTACTGTATAATCCAGCAATCCCACTTCTAGAAATAAACCCGAAGGAACATAAATTGAAAAAGACACTTGCAGCACTATTCGCAATAGTAAAAACATGGAACCAACCCAGATACCAATGAAAGTGGACTGGATAAAGAAAATATGGCACATATACCTGATGGAACATTACATAGTCATAAAGAACAAAATCATGCCCTTTGCATCAACATGGATGCAACTGGAGACCATCATTCTAAGTGAACTACCACAGAAATTTAAAAAAACCTGAATACCACATGTTCTCACTCATAAGCCAGCCCTAAACATTGGGCATGTGAGAACACAAGTGGGAACTGACGTTGGGCATTATTAGTGGTAAGAAGAAAGAAGGGGGGACAAGGGGCACACAACGACCCTTTGGGTACCATGCCTGCCAACTACCAGAGGGAGAGAGGGCTCTCTAGAAGCCCAAAACTCACCTTCATGCACTTTACTTATGTAGCAAATCTTCACATGTACCCAGCAACACTAAAATTAAAATTTAAAAATATACATATAATTAACATATAAAATTATGATATATAGATTGTAATTATATATTATATAATGTTTAGTGAGAAAAAGCAATATATATAGTTATATAGATAGTATGTATATATAGCTATATATATTGCTTTGTGAGAAATAGCAATGTGGGGGAAAAAAGTGAGCATCACTAATCCAAAACTCCAAAATCCAAAATGCTCTAAAATCTGAAACTTTTTGAGCACTGACATGATGCTCAAAAGAAATGCTCATTGTAGCATTTCAGATTTCAGATTTTTAGTTTAGAGATGCAGTCTGGAAATATTCCAAAATCTGAAAAACTCCAAAATACTTCTGGTCCCCAAGCACTTTGGATAAGGGAAATTGAACATGTATAGTATTTAATTTAACAAAAAAAAAGATAAATAAATACACTCTCACATACACATTTATACTTTAAAGAATAAATCATAAGCCGGGCTCAGTGGCTCAGCCTGTAATACCTGCACTTTGGGAGGTTGAGTTGAGTGGATTGCCTAAGCCAGCGGGTTCGAGACCAGCCCGGGCAACTTGGCGAGACCTCATCTCTACAATAAATTTTTTAAAAATTAGCCAGACATGGTAACGCTCAACTGTTGTTCCGGCTACTTGGAAGACTGAGGCAGAAGGATCGCCAGAGCCCAACGGGTCGAGGCTGCAGTGGTTGTGAGCATGCCACTGCTCTTCAACCTGTGCAGCAGAGTGAGACTCCAGCTCAACAAATAAATAAATAAATCGTAAAATAAATTAAAAGATTCTCCATAATGAGAGGGAAGGGCCAGTGACATAACCTAGACTTTTCTGAGTATAAACTGTGTTGTAGACGTAACTTTGGAAAATGTAGATATTTTATATAGATTTAAAACAAATCAAAATAAGAATAAGGCCACCCCTAAATAACAGAAGCAAAATGAAACAAATAAGATCATCTATGTATCATATTTGTGACTTAATGACAGGGAGAAAAATTATTTCAAGTGATTTTAAAATACAGTGATTTGACCCCACATCAAATCCCCCATGAGACAACTTGAAGAAACTCCCATGGGCCAAAGATGGGACAATTTTATCAATAACAAAAATAATAATACATAAACTATATTAAGTGCCAACTTATTCATAATGATACTAAAATAACTTAACCAACCTAAACCAACATGTAACCTTAATAAGACATCTAAGAGACAGGTAAGGAAAGCTGAATGTTGACCAGATCATTGATATTAAGAATTATTGTTACTTTTCAGATTTGACAAGAGTATTGAAGTTAGTTATTTTATACTGCTTTTCAGAGGTACATACTAAACTTTTTATGGATAAAATGATATGATATTATCTAAATCATCATCCAAACCTCAAATTCAGCAAACTCAATATCTAAAACAAACTGTGGCTATTAAAATAATAATTAATCTGAAAAGTACCTCCATCAGATCTGATTTAAAACGTAAACAGGCTGGGAACAGTGATTCACACCTGTAATCCCAGCACTTTGGGAGGTCAAAATGAGAGGTTTCTTGAGCCCAGGAGTTTAAGACCAGTCTGGGAAAATAGCAAGATTCCATCTCTAACAAAAAAGAAAAAGAAAATTTAAAAATAAATAAAATGAAATAAAACCAACATGTTCTGATACTTTAGCATAAGCAGCTTACTTGTATTTTATGTGAACTTTGGTAAAAGTTATGAACAAAAGGAATATAAAATATTAAAAGGTCAGGATAACTTATAAAACAGGTGAAATAAAGAAATGCAAAGTTTGCCTGAAGAAATTTATTTAAGTGATGTGTCATTAGTAATGTGCTTACCTGACAAAGTGTTAGAAGCCAATAAATAATGTTTTTCAAACAAGCAGTGATGGTGTGGATGACCTTCCAAGAAAATATCTCACTGTGCCCTCTGGAATGAGAGGGTCACAGCATGAGTAGGCAGGGGTGGCATTCAAAAGTATTCTCAAAGGCACAATGACCAACCAACCAGAAAGACATGTGCCAGAGCTTGTTCTGGAGGCTCCTTATTGGCCAGGCAGCACCCTTTTATTCACTGACCAGGAAGAAGCCCCATGGCGGGGTGAGGGCAGCCATATGCCAGCAGGATCACTTAGGGGCTCAAGGTAATAGCTGTTAATGAACCAGTACAGAATTCTTTTGACATTTTAACACATGATAGAGCCCAACCAGTTGCACTGGCTAAATATTAGCTCTGTGAGTAGAAACACTCATAACATTATCAGCCCAGTATTGCTAAAGTGAGAACTAGGCAACACTCTCTCACAATACTAGCTCACCTTCTATGTGTAACTATGAGTGCTGTCAATGGTCTCTGTGGCCCTTTGGCTCTTAAATATATCTGTCTGCCCATCTATGTATTCATATATATTGTGTGCATATATGTTCGAGGCAAAAATCAACATACATAATGGAAATTTATTCTCATCCTATACCAGCATGTACTACTGGACAGCCAAAATTTTAGACTCCATAAAGTTTGAGGCCCTCATCAGAATGACCTTGCTAGTCAGTTCCTTCTTATAAATTCCACATATAAGTTCTTCCCTGATATAATTCCTTGCTATATCTCTACCTTTTCATCTTGCTGTCACACTGTATGTTCTAATCATATTAAACTATGTGTAGATCCTTAATCAAGTCATTTTATTATTACTATTGTTATTACTAATGATAACGTTTTCTCTCCATGGAATGCCTCTCAGGCCCCCTTCACTTGGAGGTACGTTTCAGGGTTCCATTAAGATTGTTAGTACTTCTGGAAAGCTTCTACTCTCCTAAGTACAGCATCACACAAAGTACTGGAGGGCTTACTTTTCCAAAGAAGAAAACCTTGGAAAATATTTGAAATCTCGACTCCCAACTCTTCCAAATTCCTAGCATCACTGAGTCAACAAATCCATGACTGTTTCTCCACTAACCTCTTTCATCTGCCTATATCTATGTTTCTTCATTTTCTCTGGCCCTTTTATCATCTATTTCAGAATTAGTGAGGATGTAAAGAAACCACCCAAAGCTAGATATTGGGAAACTGTTCCTATCCTAGCAGGTGAAGAGGTGGTTCAGCACCAAGGACAGGGATACCCCATGCCTGTCCAGGGTTATTTCCCTGTCCTCTCCACCCCATGCATATTTTAGTCATGCCATGCCTATGTCCCTTAGATGAAGCACCCCTCTTCATTGCCAAGTCTTACTCTATCATAGTTTTTATCTCCTATTGAAACTGTGTCTTACTTATCTCTCCTATCACACCCCCTTACCCTCATTTAGCACAGTTCCTGGGGACATAGTAGGCTCAATAAATTGTAGTTTAATTAATAAATGAATCAATCACTCAATAAATCAACAAATAGATTTCCAAAAAAAAAGAGTAAAATCCAAGGAGATGCTTAGAACAAGTTTGCAAGGAATCAAAAATAATATATTTGCTATTACTCCTTCAGACATGAATTCCCAACCCTGATTTTGCATCAGACACTATAGAAACTATATTTTTTTAAATGCGAACTCCAAGGTGCTGGCTCAGAAATGTAAAGTGTAAGAATTCTGAGCCTGGGGACTAGGCATGTGTATAGCAGTGGGGGCAACTTGCACAGGTGATTTCCAAGGGCATGAAATAATTATTCTACAGGTAGCCATAAATGCTGCTATATCCCTAGAGGAAGGTTTAAACATCTGGAAAGAGGAGAAAGATCTAGCAATATACAAGCAACAGGACCCAATCTTTTCAGCTGGGTAAATGGAAATAGGCAGGAATTATATCTTTATTCTGACACCAACTGGCCTCCCACTCATGCTGTAACAGGGCAGAGAAAGTCGTCCCCACCTCTGCTTTCCATCTGCAACCTACAAGCACACAGTCCCCAGAACCATTTACTTTCCCAGGTGGTGCCAAGTAGCAGAGATCAAGTCCTCTCTGCTTCAAACAGGGAAGCAAGAAAATGCCAACAGCACCACAAGAAACTCAAGAGAGAATCTGTTTCAGCTTCTGATTTCCTGTCTTATAGCTAACTTCACCTTTAAGGTTATCGTTGTACTACTAAGTAAAAAATTTCTCATCAAAATGTGTGCGCTAAGCATGTTTCATTAAAACCTGAAAGCAACCATGTTTATAAGCCACTTAAACTGCCAGGTCATTTATATTATTTTAATTAAGACCATTTAATTAAGGCCATGTTTGTTGCTGTTGTTCAGAAACAGACTATTTAAATTTCAAACACCTAAGTAGAGGATTTTCTGCCAGATTTTTTGAAGATCTGGAAGCATTTATTGGGCTTCATTATTCGATTCAATTCAAAAAATAATTACTGCGTCTCTTACTATATCCAGCATTTGATACCATCCTGCTGTCAAGAAGCTTATGCTTGGTTAAGAGACACAGGACTGGTCTCATATGAGGTAAATGGAGATGCTATAACCTTCCTCTTTTTCACTCCTATGCCAAACTTTTTATAATGAAACTCTCCCAATCCAAGAAATAATTCTCATAACAAGACTACAAGGCAGTCTAATATTTTCATTTAATTTTAAAGCTTCTTAATTTATTAGCCATAATGGTATCCAAAGCTTGTGTTTTAATATTTCTGAATCCCTAATTAACATGAGGCAGGAAGCCCTTTTCCCAAGCCTCATAAGGTAAAGGCCTTCCCAGGACAGAATAGCACATTAGCACAAGATAAAAGCCTTCCCAGGATAATGAAAGAGTTTCTTCTAGCACCATAAGGACTTTCTTGGGTGATACATATTAGAAAGGAATGTGGCCCCAATCTGTAATGCACAAGTGTAACTCTGCTGTAATCTTGAGATATGAAATACCCAATTAACCAGTATGTTACTAATAAGTAAGCTTTATTGGGGGACAAGGAAGCTAAAACTGTATAAAAGGCAATGGCCCCTACACTCAGGGCTCAGTCTTTGGATGTGAATCCGCTGAGCCAGTGCCGGCATGAATAAAGCTGTTTGCTGGTCCCATTGTCCTGACTTCCTCTGTAATGTTTCCTTCTACATTTCTGGTGCATTGGCCGGAAGCAAGAGGCAGAGACAGTGTTTCCATCTCCCTTGTCACTGGGGTACAACCCCCAGGACACCAGGAGAAGTGACGTCGGCTGGTGCCAGTGGACCACTTGATCTGTAGGGGATTAGCCCTCCCGGGGTGCTGGGGGGATGGTGAGGACCTTGGGAACACAATGGAACTTGGTGAGGCTCAGGAATCAGTCAAGGGAGCCACTCCCATCAGATTGGTAAGAACCTGGGTTCAATTTGGTAGATCTGCTCCCAAGAGGCAGAAGGGGAGCCTGATCACCTCCCAGAGTTGCCTGAGTAGTCCCACAGGGGGACAAAACCATGACTCTAAGGCACTGGTGGCGGGCTAGAGACATTGTGAATGAATGAGATGCCACCTAGTGGCAAATTGAGCGCTGTAGCCCTGACTTGGTTCCAGTGGTAACCTTCACATGGCTAAATGGCAGTAGATTCAGGGGCCAGTGGTGACCTTCATATGGCTAAACGGCAGGAGTAAGTCCCTTAGTGGGACCAAAACCTGTTTGAGGGGTTATACCGACTCACCTATTGTCAAGAGGGCACCTGAAATATCTCCTGTAATGGGAGAACAGCATCCTGGGTCAAAACCTGGTTGGGGATTATGTCAACTCACCTATTGGCGAGAAGATACCTGAAATATCTCCTGTAGTGAGAGAATGATACCCTGGGTCAAAACCTGGTTGGGGGGGTTATACCGACTCGCCTATAGCCAGAAGGCACCTGAAATATTCCCACAAGGGGTATGACAGAAGAAGGGTAAAGCAGCTGTTCAATCCTCTTACCCCCGCAACCTTCCCACCTTGTATGTGATTGTCATCTTTTAGTGGGAGGAATTGGGTGGCAATCAGAGTAAGCTTACCCCCTTAGAATGATGAAGAATTTCAAAAGTGGATACTCAGGGAATTATGATATTATGTTAACTCCCAGAAAGCTCCAGACCCTCTGTGAAGTAGATTGGCCTTCGTTTGGGGTGGGGTGGCCCTCTGAGGGGTTGCTAGACAAGAGACTAGATAGTAAGTGTTTGACGTCATTGTGGGGAATCCAGACCCCCAGACCAATTCCCTACATTGACTGTTGGCAAGATGTAGCCCTCTCTCACTCACCTTGGATAAAAGTCGATCTAAAAACAACTGTAGAATAATGCTAGCCCAAGCAACAGCTCCCTCAAGGTGCTGACCAGAGTCAAAAGAAAAAAACCATCTGTCTGAAAAACCTAAAGAAACCCCCTCGTCTTATGTGCCACTGTACCCCTCATTGTCACCCACACCCCTGCAATTGCTGCAGCTGAAGCTGTGTAAGAGGTTGGCCTCAGCCCAGAATCCACCCCTTCTCCAAGGTCACCCGAAACACCAGGCAGCAGCTACTGGAGAGCCGCCAATGCTAACTCCTTATGCCCCGGCAAAAAGGCATCAGGAAAACTTTGCTAACAGCCCCTCTCCCCATGGATGTCAAGTGGTTTCGCAACTGCTGTTGAGAAAAATAAGGGGGCAACGAACGTATTTTTATATATCAGCCCTTTGCCACCACTAACCTCCTGAGCTGGAAACATCACACCCCCTCATATACTAAAGAGCCTCAGGTACCCAAAGAGAGTCCCCCCCAGCTTTATAAGAGACTATGCGAGGCATTCTGTCTTTACATCTTTACATTCCCTTCGACCCAGAGGCAGCTGAAAATCAGCAAATGATTAATGCAGCCTTTGTGAGTCAAGCTCAGGGAGACATACGGTACAAATTACAGAAGTTAAAAAGCCTTGCTGGTATGAATGCTAACTGATAGAGGTCGCAACAAAGATATTTGTTCATCAAGACCAAGAGGCCTGAAAGGAGGCAGACCAGAAAGTAAAAAAAAGAAAGTAGACCTGCTTGCCAATGTTTTTGCAGAGCAATGCACCTGGGGAGCTGCCCCACCAGGCCAAGGCTGAGGCCAGGGCTGAGACCGAGGCAAACAGAGAGGCCAACAAAGAAGGGCCGCCCCGCCTGGTGATAAGATTGGGGTAGAACCAATGTGCTCATTGCTTCCAAGAGGGGCACTGTAAAAATAAATATCTGGAGCTGAAAGATTTCTGTCCAGCTCCTCAAGGAAGAGGGAGAGGCCAGGTGGTTCGGGGACAATACCAGCCTGCGCCCCAACCATCCATGGCCCCCGAGAATCATTTTGACGGCTTAGCTGCCATGGAAAACTGTGAAAAAGAGTAGGACAAACCAGGCCCCATTTTACTAGGCCCCCGGGAGGCTATGGTCCAAATGACTGTAGGGGGCGGGGCAGCCCCTCGACTTCATAGTAGAAACTAGGGCAAAACATTCTGTAATAACCCAGCCTGTGGGCCTTCTTTGACCAAGACAAGCTACCACTGTGGGAGCCACAGGTGGCCAAGCCTGTTGCCCCTTTTTACAGCCCCAGCAATGCAATCTAGGGGGCCACAAAGTTGTCCATGAATTCCTGTACCTTCTGGATTGTCCAGTGGCTTTAATGGGCCGAGACCTCTTGGAAAAGCTGCAAGCCCAAATAACCTTCTACTCCAATGCCAGGCAGCTTGATTCCTGGGGAGTCCTGAGGCAAAACTCACGACTCTTACAGTCTTCTGAGGGGAAGAGTGGCGCCTCTATAACCTCATAGAGGAACCACGGCAAGAACCTGAACTTCCCTTCAAGGGGCCTGGGGTATGTATGGGCTGAGGATAATTCCCCTGGACTGGCCTGAAACATACCCCCAGTAGTAGTAAAACTAAAGTCAGGGGCCGTGCCTATCTTTCAGAAACAGTATTTCATTCTTCACAGGGTGCAGGTTGGGATCCAAAAGCACCTGGAGAGACTTTCAAAATATGGAATCCTCCGGCCCTGTCAGTTGTCCTGGAGTACAACGCTACTGCCAGTTGAGAAACAGGGGACAGATGATTACAGGCCGTCTCAAGACTTACAGGTAGTAAATGAAGCCACTGTTACTTTGCACCAGGTTGTCCCCAAACCCTACACTCTCCTAAATCTTATCCTTGCTGAAGCCATCTACTTTCCCTGATTAGACCTCAAAGATGCTTTTTTTTGTATTGGCTTGGCTCCTCAAAGTCAGTTGATTTTTTGCTTTTCAATGGGAAAATCCTGATAATTGCGATAAAAGCTAATTGACTTGAACTAGACTGCCACAGGGTTTCAAAAATTCCCCATTTGTGGCACAGCACTAGCCTCTGACTTAAAGGCCTTCCCAGCAGATCAGTATGGCTGTACACTGCTCCAATTTGTGGACAATCTACCACTAGCTGGGTAAACACAGGAGGACTGCATGAAAGGAACACAGCAACTCCTTATCCTTATGGAAGGTCCTCCTTATCCTTATGGAAGGCCAGCTACAAAGTTTCAAAGAAGAAGGCCCAAATCTGCCGAGAGAAGGTAAACTATTCTCGGTTTCCATTTATCCCAGGGGCAATGTCAGCTTGGCCCAGAAAGAAAGCAAGCTGTTTGCTCCATCCCAGTCCCAACTACCAGATGTCAGGTTTGGGAATTTCTTGGGGCCACAGGGTTTTGTAGAATTTGGATACCTCACTTCTCGCTGCTGGCAAAGCCTCCATGTGAAACCACAAAAGGGGGAGAAGGAAAACCTATGTATGGGAACAAGCACAACAAAACAAAGACCTTTGAGGAAATCAAACAAGCCCTCATTAGTGCACCTAGCCTGGGGCTCCCTGACATAGCTAAGCCATTTTTCCTTTACATACATGAGCATACTGAAGTGGGGGTAGGGATCTTAACCCAAATGCTAGGGTCATGGCATCGCCCAGTAGCATACCTCTCCAAAGCAGTTTGACTCTGTTGCTTGAGGCTGGCCGCCTTGCCTATGGGCACTTGTTGCCACAGCCCTCCTAGTGACAAAGGCTGAAAATTGACTATGGAACAAGAACTAACAATTTGGGTGCCACACTCGATGTTAGCATTAATGGAATATAAAGGGCAATACTGGTTAACTAACACTCAAATGGTCAAATACCAGGGAATGTTATGTGAGCATCCACGCATCCACTTGAAAGTGGTGCAGACTCTCAACCCTGCAACCTTGCTGCCTACCAAGCCAGGTCCCTGTCACGATTGCATTGAGGTCATGGACAAGGTGTTCTCCAGCCAACCTGACTTGACAGACCAGCCTCTCAGGGATCCCAATGTGGAATATTTCACTGATGGCAGCAGCTTCATAAGGGAGGGAAAACAGTTTGCAGGATACTCTGTAGTAACTCTATAGTCCACCATTGAGGCAAAGTCTCTGTCAACAGGGACTTCAGCACAAAAGACAACATTAACTGTGCTAACCCGAGCCCTCCAGCTAGCAGCAAGAATAAACGTCAATATATACACTGACTAAATATGCCTTCACCATTCTCCATGCACACTGGTCTTTATATAAGGAGAAGGACTTAATCAACTCAGGAGGCAAGGACATAAAATATGGCAAAGAAACTCTTAAACTCTCAAATGCTATATGGGCCCCTAAAATGGTAACAGTCATGCATTGTTGGGGACACCAGAGGGGAGACACAATGGTTACTCAAGGAAACCGGAAGGCAGACCAGGAGACAAAGCCCACAGCCTCCCAAGGAACAATGGATCCAATGACTTTGGCCACTGCATTGTTCCCAAGTCCCTTGGCAGAATGGAAGCCTAATTATTCACAGCATAAACAAACTTGATTCAAAACTGAAGATGGAAATGATCTCCCAAGTGGATGGTGGAAATTTAAAAATGGGCAACTGCTATCCCTGAGGCTTTGGCCCCAACCTTTGTCAAGCATTTTCATCAAGAAATTCATAAGGGCCGGACAGCTCTCAAGACTACATTAGGCCAGCACTTCTATGATTCCCCAGCTCTCCAGTATAGCCTGTGAAGTATGTAAACAATGTGAAGCACATGCCCGAAATAACCCACGGCATGGGCCTAAGATCTCTCTAGGAGTGCAGAGTGTTGGAGGGGCCCCATTGAAAAACATAGTTGTGGACTTCACTGAACTTCCCTGGGTCTGAGGTTATAAATATCTGTTAGTTTTTGTGTGCACTTTCTCGGGTTGGGTAAAGGCCTTTCCTACCCACACCAAAAAGGCACATGGAGTAGCATGGCTGCTTCTAAAAAAAATCATTCCCCAATTCAGAATCCCAATCACTATAGGATCAGACAATGGGCCAGCATTTGTGGCTGAGGCAAGGGACTTAGGAATCACATGGAAATTACATATGGCCTATCGCCCCCAGAGCTCCGGAAAAATGGAATGGATGAACTGGACTCTAAAACTACAACTGAGTAAACTGTGTCAGAAAATTCGCTTGCAATGGGACCAGTTGTTGCCAATTGCTTTGCCAAAAATCAGGTCTAGCCCTACTAAGCAGATAGGATTTTCCCCTTTGAAATTATTCATAGGCACCCTCCCGCCATTGTTAAAGGTATAAAAGGAGATTTAAAAGAGGTGGGTAATCTTACTCTAAGACAGCAGACGCAGGCTCTAGGATCAGCCCTCACTGCTACATCATTGAGTTAGAGAGCAGTTACCTGTGAACTTAGCCACAGACACTCACCCCTTTAAACCAGGGGATGATGTATGGGTAAAGGAATGAAACATCCAGCCCTAAAGCCCCTTTGGAGAAGTCCATTTACTGTTATTTTGTCCACCCTCCCTGCAATAAAGGTAGCTAAAATGGGCCCCTGGATTCATCACAGCAGAGTGAAACTGGCCTTCCAAGACTGGAAGTACACTGTTAATCCTTCAACACCCAGGAAGCTGACTCTCCAAAGAAAACAAGCTGTGACCCCAGGGCCTTGGAAACTACAGCCTGCTTTAGTCACTCTGTACGCTGACTAATCTATGCACGGCAGAAACTTGAGGAATTGACCATCAAACAAATGGACTATGTTTTTAATGTAATGCAATGTCATCTCTTGCTATTGTCTGTTGCTGTGATTCTTGCCTTAGGTTTCGCTGCTGGTTTGTCATCAGTTGCTCCAGACAGCTGGTAAAAGGTTACTGTTGGCACTCTTTTATCTCTTTTGGATAAAATGGATCTTGGGGATATTGGACCCCCATTTACATGCTAAACCACATAATTCGATTACAGGCGGTTGTTGAAGTTATAACTAATGAAACTGCAAAGGTCCTTAACATATTGACCAAAGAGCAAACTAAGATGCACAATGTCATTTAGCAAAACCTCTTAGTTTTAGATTACTTGCTTGCTTCTGAAGGAGGGGTTTGTGAAAAGTTTAACTTTAGCAACTGCTGCTTACAAATAGATGATAAGGAAACGGTCATAGAGGAAATCACCGGTCAGATGAAAAGCTTGCTTATGTCCCAGTTCAAATCTGGAAAGGCTAGGACCCCAAAGAAGTGTCTGGAGGCTGGTTCTCAACTTTTGGAGGATTTAAAACCCTCATAGGCATTGTACTCATGATGTTGGGAATTTGTCTAATCCTTCCCTGTCTGGTTCCCTTAGTTATAAGGTCTGTCTCCAGCCTCACTGAGGCCATGGTTAAAAGAAAACAGCAATGCATGTAAAGCTATTACAGAAGTAAAAACCCTTAAACCAGAGTGTTGTTCTATGGCCCGAAGAAGGGATTTGAGCATCAAAGGGGGGGAATGAGGCAGGAAGCCCTTTCCCCAAGCCTCATAAGGTAAAGGCCTTCCCAGGACAGAGTAGGGCTCCGCCTTAGTACAACAAGATAAAAGCCTTCCCAGGATAATTAAAGAGTTCTTCTAGCACCATAAAATAAGAACTTTCCTGGATGATACATATTAGAATGGAATGTGGCCCCAATCTGTAATGCGCAAGTGTAACCTCTGCTGTAAACTTGAGTTATGAAATACCGAATTAACAGTATGTTACTAATAAGTAAGCCTTATTGGGAGACAAGGAAGCTAAAATTGCATAAAAGGCAATGCCCCCCTGCACTTGGGCCTCAGCCTTTGGATGCGAATCTGCTGAACTGGTATCAGCACCAGTAAAGCTACTTCCTGGCCTTGGTGTCCTGACTCTTTCTGTAAAGCTTCCCGCTAATAAACATGGTCTGAGAGTTGTTCCATTGCAGGAGGATATTTAAACTCTAAAAATTATCATCAATTAAAAGAGATAGCATTAGATGATACACTGAAACTTTTGATGTATTTGACACTGTTTAGAAAAGATGAAAATTGTTTTTGTGTATTGTTTTTTCAGTTAATATGGAATTTATATATTTTCTTTATTATTATTATTATTTTTCATAGAGACAGGATCTTGCTATGTTGCCCAGGCTGGCCTTAAACTCCTGGCCTCAAGCAATTCTCCCACCTCAGTCTCCCAAAGTACTGGGATTATAGGTGTGAGTCACTGCACCTGGCCACTATTTCTTCCTTTAAAATGAAAAATAAAGTTTTCTATATTCCTGATCTTTCAGAAACCTCCAGAATATAACAAAAAACTTTGTTAGTGAAGACACTTCTGTTGTTCAAGGAAGGAAATGCTCTCCCTAAATAAAGTAGAAGCAATGTGTTCAGAGTAATATTACTAGGATTTGTGAATTATGGCTTCCATGTCCTGGTTTGTCAAAATGGAAGTGGTAGAAGAGAGAGTTCTGGAGGAAAATGAAAATGCGAAAAACCATTACAAATCATTTGCAGATAAATATAAAATTTATAACTTAACAATCTCAGGTGTGACTTCTCAGAAAGAAAAGCCATTCTAAATCTGATCCAGATTCGTATCTGTGTTGGTTTATATCTTGGGAGTCTAAAATGTAAGGCACTGTAAGAGCAGCGCACATAAGCAATAGAGTGTCTCTTATGTTAAGAAAGGAGTCTCTATTTACCAAAACTCAACACTTTCTTGGTAACTTACTTATTTTTTTGAGACAGAGTGTTGCTCTGTCACCAGGATTGGAGTGCACTGACACGATCATGGCTCCCCGCAGCCTCAAACTCCGGATGGTAATTTAATTCAAAATGTTTCCTACATGGATCAATAGTCACTCTTCTTCAGACTGGTAGCATATTTTCCAATTAGCTCTTTTTCATAACTGGGCTTGAGGCCATGTTCACAACCAGACTTTATATGTCACCTTAATAAATTGCTTGGTATTTTTCCCTTTAACACCTCTAAGTCGGAGATTTACAGATCTGCCTCACATTTCTCAGAGAGTGCCTCTCTCTGGGAAAGACAGAGGTTGTTAGAATTCTTTCTTATAGGCTGGATTCAGTGGCTCACGCCTGTAATCCCAATACTTTGGGAGGCATAAGCGGGAGAATTACCTAAACTCAGGAGTTCAAGACCAGCTTGAGTAATATAGCAAGACCTCATCTCTATAAAAAAAATTAGCCAGGTACAGTGGTGCTCACCAGTTACTTGAGAGGCTGATGTAAAAGGATCACCTGAGCCCAGGATGTCAAGGCCGCTATGGGCCATGATCATACCACTGCACTGCAGCCTGAACAGCAGAGAGAGACACTGACTCAAAAAGTAAAAATAAAAAAACTCCTTCCTAGGGATTCCCTTGAAGTAGCATTGTCTCATACAACAAACAGTAGACTGAGAATCATGAAAACCACATTTTGAGCAACTCACTTAGCCTCTCTGGGCTGCAGATATTTTGATCAGCTTCCGGTAATTTTTTAAAGGCTTCTTTTTTTCAAAAATAAATGTATTCAATTAGATTCCATTATTAGTTTATTTTATATTTCCTTCATAACAAATACTTTATTGCTTGAAAGCTTGTCAACTATGGTGAGGGTTGGATGTTAGTCACAAAATTTAGACACAGAAATTTCAATTACTTCAAAACAACTTTTCAAAGACAAAATTTTGGTAATGGCCAAAAATGCATTTCTTAAAATGCAGGAAACAAACATTTGCAAAAAGAAAAAAAAGGCTTTTTTGTAAAAAGCAAGTTTAGAAGATTAAATAGCTAAATTATTGTCTAATTTTTTTAGATTTTTTCTAATTATCAATTTATTACCTCTCAGTTCCAAATCCACACTTCTTTTTTAATTTCAAAAAATTTTGTTATGCTTTATTAAGATGTAACTTACATACCATACAATTCACCCACTTAAAGTGTGCAAGTCAATGGTTTTTGTTTATTTGTTTTTAGTTGGAGTCTCACTCTGTCGCCCAGACTGGAGTGCAGTGGCCACTCCCAGCCACCGCAGCCTCAACCTGCTGGGCTCCGGCGATCCTTCCTCCTCAGCCTTCCAAGTAGCCGGAATTACAGGCGCGCGCTACCATGCCCGGCTAATTTTTTTATTTATTATAGAGATGAGGTCTCACTGCCCAGGCAGGTCTCGAACCCGCGGGCTCAGGCAATCCACTCACCTCAGCCTCCCAAAGGCGTGGGATTACAGACTGAGCCACCGAGCCTGGCTGTTTGTTTTTAGAGACCGAGTCTCACTGTCCCCCAAGCTGGAGTGCAGTGCTGTGACCATTGCTCCCTACAGCCTCAAACTCCTGGACTCAAGTGATTCTCCCAACTTAGCCTCCCAAGTAGCTGGAATTACAGGAACACACCATCGTGCATGGTTATTATTATATTATTATTATTATTAAATATATATATATATGTATATATATATATATATAAAACGAGGTCTCACTATGTTGTCCAGGCTCGTCTCAAACTCCTGAGCTCAAGTGATCCTCTCACCACAGGTGGGAGCCACTGTGCCTGACCTTTAATAGTTTTTAATATGTTCACAGAGTTGTGCAATCATCACCACAATCAACTTTAGAAAATTTTTTTTTTTTTTTTTTTCAGTTGGAGTCTCACTCTGTCGCCCAGACTGGAGTGCAGTGGCCGCTTCCGGCCACTGCAGCCTCGACCTGCTGGGCTCCGGCGATCCTTCCGCCTCAGCCTTCCAAGTAGCCAGAATTACAGGCATGCACTACCATGCCCGGCTGATTTTTTAATTTATTGTAGAGATGAGGTCTCACTGCCCAGGCGGGTCTCGAACCCGCAGGCTCAGGCAATCCACTCACCTCAGCCTCCCAAAGGCGCGGGATTACAGGCTGAGCCACCGAGCCCGGCTAGAACATTTTTTATATCAAACATTCTTTGTTTAAGTTACCAATGTGTTTTTGTCACCTGACTGGACACTGACTGATACAATATTTGCCTTCTTTTAATGCAACTAGATATAGTGAATATTTTCTTTTTTAATTCCTTATATTAACATCACTCTAAAGTAGAATTCAGGTGTTTCTAGAAATTTAAATAAGCTAAACTATCATTGCAGTGCTATCAAAGATGACCTTTGCAAATTTTGTCACAGTATTACAGTGTAAAAATCTCTAGGAAATAATTGCAAAAAGAACTGTAACTTTATGTAAAATTTCACTTTCAAATTTTAATTAACTGTCATTTGAAATAAATGCAAACATATGTGTCCAATTCAGTATGAAAATAAAGTTGGAATTGGATGCTTGCAATATATGTGTCCCCCCGGCAGCTACTTCCTATCATATTTAGCCTAAAGGTTCTGATCTGTCTTCAAATTGCAGGTAAAGCACCAGCTTATAATACAAAAGAAGATGAACTAAGGAGACCTTTCCCTGATCGAGTTGACTTTTAATAAAAAACAAGGAAGTGGTGCTGCCTTGTCATCAGTTAGTATTGCCAAATGTACAGAAACCAGCCTGGGGCAGGCATGGTCAAAAACTGGATGGAACTCAATTTGTCCTTCTCTATTTTTATCCTGCTACTTCCTTAAAGCTGTCCTAAATCATGTCAGAAGTCCACGTCCATGCTTAGTGGCCAGCATTTGCTCTGCCGCCTCCTAACCTCATGCTTTTATGAGGTTCATTTGACACTTTTTACTCAACAGATAACTGTTGGCAAATCCTGATGTGAATTTCCACATTACAGCATTGTATCCCTGAAACACCACCAGATACCAGAAAGAACTAACACATTTTTTTAAAAAATCAGAATCTTATTCTCTCACCCAGGCTGGAATGCAGTGTCATGATGATGGGTCACCACAACCTCAACCTCTTAGGCTCAGGTGATCCTTCTGTCTCAGCCTCCAGAGTAGCTGGGACTACAGGCATGTGCCACCACGCCTGGCTAATTTTTTAAATTTGTTTTAGAGATGAGGTCTCACTATGCTGCCTAGGTTGGTGTTGAACTCCTTGGCTCAAGCAATCCTCTCACCTCGGCCTCTCAAAGTGCTAGGATTACAGGTGTGAGCCACCGCACCCAGCCCTAACTCACATTTTCAATAAACCATTAACTTGGATTGTACAAGTGAAAAATAAAGCACCAGAATTTTACAAACAAGTCTACCTGAATGTGGCTATCTAGGCATTCGGTCTAAGCTCTAGATTGTCCTGCAAAAGCACAGCCTAAGTAAATGTTATCACAGGTTACAATTCCCAAGATGGTTCCTTGAAAACGTTTCTTTTTAGAATTTATTTTTAATTTCAATGGCTATGAATTTCAGTATTGGGCTTCTGTTGAACAGGGTAGTCTTAACAGCTATCAAGGGCAATTGACAGGAACAAGGCTAAACAGCCCAGAACCCCAAGATAGGGGAATCCCTATGTAGTACTTCCTGTTGCTCATTACAATCCTGGACACTTAACACTATCCTTTGAGATGTAAGAAAAGGGCACATGCTTAGAAATGGCCATTCAGAGTTCAGATCAGGCTTCTGCCAGACCAAACTCCATGAACTTGGCAAGTCATTGACTTCCCTAGACCACCACAAAGAGGGTGAAATACTACCTAACACAGTTATTATACAGATTAAAATAAGAAGCATGAAGTTTTAGCTATTCCTGGCACATGCTTACTGTTCAACAAATGGTTCTCAGGGGTGCAATAGGAAGAAATGACATAGCAGCATTTTTAATGTGAATTTGTTCACATACAATGAAAGAATGGCATTGCTATTACTACTTTCAGTATAAATGGCTAAAAAAGAAAAAAGAAAAGCAACTTCATATTAACTTGCAGTATTTCTCTGTCCACCATTCAAACAGCAATTATGACAATATTGTATGTCAATTCGCCCAATTATATGTGAAAATTCCAGCCAGCTATCACAAATTAAAGGGTAACTTGCTTTCTGTATGTGGGACTGTGGATTCACAATTATTATGAACTAAATGCCTTTGGTTCCCTATCCCCCAAAATTCATAATTTGAAGCACTAACCCCCGGTACGATTGTATTTGGAGACAGGGACTTCAAGAAAGTAATTAAGGCTAAATGAGGTGAAAAGGTAGAGCTGTGATCTGGTAGGATGAGCGTCCTTACAGGAAGAGGCAATAGAGAGCTTCCTCCCTTCCTCCCTTCTCAGTATGCATGCATCCAAGAAAAGACCATGTGAAGACATAGCAAGAAGGCAGCCATCAGCAAGCCAGAAAGAGAGCCCTCAACAAAAACAAAACCAGCAGAGACCCTGATCTTGGATTTTCCAGCCTCCAGAACTGCAAAAATATTAAGTTCTGTTAGCTAAGCTACCCAGTCAATGGTGTTTTGTTATAGCAACCCAAGCTAAAATAGTAGTCAACTACTAAACTGCCCTTGATATTTCTCTATACAAGTTCACAAGTAGGAAAAGAAAATAGTGTGCTTAAAAGAACTATAAGCCACTCCATGCATGGTGGCTCACACCTGTAATCCCAGTACTTTGGGAGGCCAACGCAGGTGGATCACTTGAGCCCAGGAGTTTGAGACCAGCCTAAGACCTCATCGCCACAAAAAATTTTTTTAATTAGCCAGGTGTGGTGGTACATGCCTGTAGTCCTAGCTACTTGGGAGGCTGAAGCCGGAGGCTCGTCTGAGCTCAGGAGGTCAAGGTTGTGGTGAGCCATGATTGTGCCACTGCACTCCAGGCTGGGCAACAAAGTGAGACCCAGACTCAAAAAAAAAAAAAATGATATACAACAAAAAAGAACTATAAGCCCCAGAAAAAATTATTTCTTGAGAAACTTTATTTCTTTTGTACAGGGATTGAGCTCACTTAAATATATAACACGCACAACTTAGCATCTCTGATGTTTCATTAATAGTTTACTATATAATCAATTATAGTCCATAACCCTAATAGATGCTTATCAGTACTGAAAGGCTAGAAATATTGAAATATATTTTCTCAGAAACCACTTGATAGCAAACTGGTTTTTATAAGATGAAATACATGAATATAGTAGAAAACATTGCATTAGAACCACTAAGAAATATTTGTACATCAAGATTTAAAAGACCAGTTTAAAGATGAGGATGGCTTTTGAATGAAAATTCACTAGGGTAGACTACCTAGACACATCCTATATGCCTATCTTTGATATTTTAAAAAATTTATAGTTTTTAGCGACTTTGGTGTTCATGAATTGAATGTGCTAGCTGATGTCAAATGTGACTGGCAGGCACATTGCCACTTAATGTGGCTGGAAATAAACCCCACACAGAGCCAAGGGCATCAAAGACTGACTTGTCAACCTTTCAGCTTTGACTCAAAGCTTTATTTCACAGCCACACCACAGACACAGGTCTCTCTCTTTTATGTCCAAGTTGTTCAGCCCAGTGTCACTCAACAGTGTCGAGATTTTGCTTATTCATAACTAAAACCAGAGAGAATTTTTAACTCACTTTTAGTATCAAACATTTCAGTTTGGCATATAAAGCTCCTTTGGTTATTTTTTGGATGTGAAGTCTGATTTTTTTTTTCCATTAGCTGAGTTAGAAGCTAGAAAAAAAGGGCAATTTTCTGATCTCCTAAATATCAATGTAGCAATAAACAAGTCAGAATTTATAGATGCAAACAAGAATATTTCCAAACAGCTGCAAAAGATATCAGTAATAAGTAACTATCATTCTTCAGACAATCTGATATATACATGGCTAAGCTGGATATTGCATTTTCTCCATAGTCCTACCTAAAGACAATTTTGTGATTTTCACGCATTTTTAAAGAAGCAGTGCAGTGTTAATAGGGTAGATTCAGCAGAAAGAAAAAAGGATAGCAGTTATAACCACCTGTATCCACCAACTGCTGAAGATTGACTTGCAAGGAGGGCAAAATGCAAAGGACACAAAGTAGAGGTAGAGAAAGGGACAAAAGGCAAGAGGGTTCCAAGAACAAGCAAATAATCGAAGTACAACCAACTGTTTGAAAGAAAGTCCAAAGTATGCTTATGATAGAAAAAGATTAAAAGTATAAATGAATGGGATAAAAAAAAAAAGTCAGCATGACTAATATTAATAGTTTCAGCATTTAAACGTTGTTGTTGTTGTTGTTGTATTTGAGTCAGAGTCTCACTCTCTTGCCCAGGAGTGCAGTGGCATGCTCACAGCCACCCCAGTGTCGACCTGCCAGGCTCAGGAGACCCTTCTGCCTCAGCCTTCCAAGTAGCTGGAACTACAAGTGCATGTTACCACGCCTGGCTAATTTTTTGATATATTGTAGAGACGAGGTCTCACCAAGTTGCCCAGGCTGGTCTTGAACCCCTGGGTTCAAGCAATCCTCTCGCCTCAGCCTCCCAAAGTGCTGGAACTATAGGCTCATTAAATATAACTTAAATTCGTAAAAAGCTTTATTGTTGTTATTGTAGTTAACTTGACAAGTGAGAAGCATCAATTTATCTTATAGCTAAAGTGTTCTCATGAGCTTTGCTTAAACCAAAACCCGTGTGTGTCTTGACTTGACCCAAAGTTAGATGCACATAATTTTTGTGGCATTTATTTAATTACATGATTTGTTGTTCAATAAATGTAAGAAAGTCCTGAATTTACTCAAATAACTAGTTAAAATTAAAGTTTGTGTTGAGTCTAAATCTCTTTAACTCCAATCCTCAGGAAATAAGACTATAAGTAAGACCACATTTCATATAGTTTTCATTTTTAAAAAAGACTGGGTCTTCTTTTTATAGAACTAATCCCACAAAGACTCAAATATATTTCAGAAGCACAATTCTATTAAATGTTGATTTCACAATATATAAACACTGAATAGTGCTCTTCCAGGCAGAGAGTATTAAAATTTATTAGGAAGAAAAGGAATTTTGATGGGAGACTTAAAGAAATCACAAGACTTGGAAGAGTTGGAGCATATATTTTTTGCAAACAAATCCAGACAGAGAAAAGAAAAATTGAGAGAAACTCACTGGGACCCGAATATTGCACTTCTTTCTGTTGACAAGAGAAAAGTGCTTCAGTAAACTGATGGCGCCAGGACAAAAAGCTGTGCTAGCTTCTGCTTTGCTGTGGCAGGGATTTCCCAGGAATCACCACTCCGTGTCCTGTGGGAAGAGGAGGGAGTGACAACCCTAAACCTATATGAAGAGTTTTTTGTAGCTACATAGTATGTATAAGGAAAATAGCACAAAGCTTTTCTGTCTTAGTCACAGAAGACAGTCTTGCCAACTTAAGGTAAAAATAGTCACTTCCAGTTTGGGACTTTATCTTTTGGGATAAATACTCAATTATTTTGGGACAATCTCCCTTGTCCTCTTTATCTTTTCTCCCTCGGGATGACATACGTTCCTAAAGGACCTGGATGAGTCTGACCCTAGACATTCCTCTAGGTCAGATCACTAGAATGACATTAAATTGTCGTCTACCATCAGAAGAGAATAAATGTAGATTTGAGGCCCAACCAGACAAGAACAATTTACTCATAAATATTTTACAAACATTTATCAAGCACTTACCATGTCCCAGACACTCTCTGGGCACTGGAGTCAACAGTGATAAAAATAGACAAAATCCTACCTTTTTGGAGCATACATTCTACTTGAGAAGGCAGACAAAAACACACAAAAACATATTTAATTTTCTGAAACAATTGGGTTATTCTACACATCTAAACACAAATCAACTAATTTTTTTTTTTTTTTGAGTTGGAGTCTCACTCTGTTTTTTAAGTTAGAGTGCAGTGGCACGATCATGGCTCACCACAGCCTTCACATCCTGGGCTCAGATAATCCTTCTGCCTCAGCCTCTGTGTAGCTAGGACGACAGATGTGTGCCTCCAAGCCCAGCTAATTTTTTTTTTTTTTTGTAGGTATGAGATCTCACTATGTTGCCCTGGCTGGTCTTGAATTCCTGGGCTCAAGCGCTCCTCCTGCCATTGCCTCCCAAAGTCCTGGGATTATAGGTGTGAGCCACCTACTGCACTCAGCAATTTGACTAATCTTAACCAAACCATCTTCATTGTTACTACCAGGTAGCTTATGACAGACAGACATTTAGCACTTCAGCTCATATGCCATAATTATTACCAATCTTTTAAGGCCATTTTTCTCTGAGCCCAGATATTCTTAGAGTCCTTCTTAACAAAACCTCCAGGTATCTCCTAATAAGAACAGTCATCCAATAAATAATTGTACTTTTTTGGTATACAGAATATAGCTCAAAATTAAGTACCATGTGTGTGTATTCTCTGAATGTTTGTGTACTCTCAAAATGTATATGTTGATACCTAATCCCTAATGCAATAATATTAAGAGGTGGGACCTCTGGAAGGTGATTAGGTCATAAGGGCTCCACTTCATGGATGGGATTTGTGCCCTTATAAAAGAGGCCCAAGGGGAACTTGTTTGCCACTTCCTTCCACCACGTAGAGACACAGTTTAGAAGATACCATCTTTGCAGCATAAAAGGAGCCCTCATCAGACACTTAATTTGCTGGTGCCTTTTTCTTAGACTTTCCAACCTTCAGAACTGTGAACAATAAATTTCTGTTGTTTACAAACTACCTATTCTAGTATTGTGCTATATCTGCCCAAAAGGCCTAAGACATTAAGTTTCAAGCTTAGTTCTCAGATGTACCACCCAGAAAATTTCACGGAAAAAGGTAATGACTCTCTTGTCTCTAATAATTATCAATCATTAGTTAGATGTCTGTTGTTAAAAACATTTTAGAAGATTTCTTGGATAGGGTAGAAATTAAAGTGGGGGAAATGACCTCAAAAAGCTTCTTTCTAAATGTAAGATACTATTATGCTATTAAACACTAAATGCTACATATGCATCTTCATATATAAGCAACATACGTACATTTGTACTATATATGTGTATGCAAGAGAAAGAATAGAAAACAAGCTGAACCAATGATTTCTGATACTATAAAATAGAAACATTAGTTATATATCAATTAGAATTCTCTAGGTCAACATAAAATCATCCAAATCTGCATAAAAGCTAAAGCGTCATCTAACCCATTCCATTTCAGTTTATGAAAAAATAAACCAATCTGAGAATAATGTATTGTCCTGAGGAGGTTAATTATTAGTCTTCACAAGTTCAATATAGTTTTATAGAAGGACTACATATAATCATTATATTTCTGGGACAATCATACCAGAAATTCAGTTAGAGACATATATGTTTATCATTTTATTATATCATGAGTCAGAAGTTAAGAGTCTTACTCTAAATATAAAAGTCTTAGGTGTGACTATAACCACAAGGGCTGACCACTGTGAAGAATTTAATATTTTTGCCTCATTAAGGAAGAGAAAACACAACAGTTGGAAGCACAGCTTGGCAGGAGAGACACCAGATGTTTCTTAACCTTACTCTGACTCCCAATAATTGAGTACCCTAGATGTTCACATCCTTGTTTGCTTTTCATTCATTACTTCTGTTCTCTTCTTCTTGGCTCCTTTCACCATCAGTGGGAGGTAGGCCTGGGCTTAGCAGATGAATGAAAGAACTAGTCTTCTTAAAACTAGTCCTCTTAAAACTTAAGGATAGCCGGGCTCGGTGGCTCAGCCTGTAATCCCGCGCCTTTGGGAGGCTGAGGTGAGTGGATTGCCCGAGCCTGAGGGTTCGAGACCCGCCTGGGCAGCGAGACCTCATCTCTACAATAAATCAAAATATCAGCCGGGCGTGGTAGTGCGTGCCTGTAATTCCAGCTACTTGGAAGGCTGAGGAGGAAGGATCGCCGGAGCCCAGCAGGTCGAGGCTGCGGTGGCCAGGAGCGGCCACTGCACTCCAGTCTGGGTGACAAGAGTGAGACTCCAACTCAAAAAAAAAAAAAAAAAAACTTAAGGATACACTAACTAAACAGTAAACAATATCACTTCTGAAGAGATCAAGTCCTTTTCCCTCAAACTCTGTCCTTTTAAAAATAGTTGTAGAAAGTACAATCACTGAATTACCAAGAGCCATTCTTCTATTTTTTTTTAACCAAAGCATTTTAAAGCTATTAACAAGTCTAAAAAACAACTAGCCCAAAGGAAAGGGGGGAATAAAGTAAAATTTTAAAACAAAAAACAACTTCTGAAGCACAAATACTAATCTTTTTTTTTTTTTTTTTGATTTATTGTAGAGACAAGGTCTCGCCAAGTTTCCCGGACTGTTCTCGAACCCACAGGTTCAGACAATCCACTCGGCTTGGCCTCCCTAAGTGCTGGATTATAGGCTGAGGCACTGAGCCTCCCAAATACTAATCTTTTTAATGCAAAACTTTTTGAGCTAGCCACACTGTAAATTCCGGTAAACTCTTCTAAATATATCCTGACTCTAAATTCAGGCAAGGCTCCAAAAAACCCACAGACATAGCCCACTGGATGACTTAATCTCATCAGGCAACAAGCTTGAATGCTAACAGCTATCCACTCCCAAAGGGAACTTAGATGGACAGGTAATTTCTCAGTCTTTTGTTGATAAATGAGAAAAGAATCACAGGACTCTCAAGGCATCAATCAGTCTAGACTCAAACCACATCCTCTGTCAGCCTTCTCATCTCTAATCGAAACACACTCTTCCCTCACATTTGTGGTGTTCTACCCAGAATGACCTCCCTGCTTCCTAACATCTAGTGATGGAGTACAGTGATGAAAAGCCTTCGGTCCAGGCCCTGGAGAAAGAAGGAGAAGCAGAAGTTCTCTGACTCTCATCAGCTCAGCAAACTCATCTCACAAAGGGGGAACTCTGCGACCATGCCTATTCACTCTCCTATTCTATCACTGAGAAATTAAATCTGTCCCAGGAGAAAATAGGATCGAATGTAACACTGACAATGGATTCCCAGCATCTACCAAGAGGGAGTTTCTGCTTATTTAGAGAAACAGTCCTAATTTTTCTTGAGCTGGGTCAGTCACCTGCATTAATGAAAGGATACTTCTAGGAAACCCAAACAACCTAACTCACTTTTTAAAATTTATTTGGTTTTTTTTTTTGACTTTCAAATGCACTGTTTAATTCCTTTGCATCCAATTACCTTCTGAGTTACATTCTAACTATTAAAATGTCTTTGAGGCGGAGGGATCACCTGAGCCCAGCAGGCCAAGGTTGCAGTGGCTGTGAGAAGTGTGCCACTGCACTCCAGCCTGAAAGACAGAGTGAGACTCCAACTCAAAAAAAATAGTCTTTGTTTCCTGAGAACTCACAGGTAGATAAGGGAACTCCCAAAAGAATACTCAGAGGTCAAAGGAAGGCAATTTGGGACAAGAATTTTCCCCAGAAAGGGCAGAAATTTACTAACCCACATACAGTTGAGCAACATTAGTGGCTTATGTGTTTGAGTTCATGTGAATATATATGTGTTTGAAAAGATTTAAAAGGATCAAATCCATGCCGGTTATTATCTTTGCTCTCATTTTGATGACAAGTAGACACTTCATAAATGTATTACCTGGGATGTCCAGACTTTTTTTCCTTTCACCACATACATTTGGAGATTTGACACATTCATCTTTATCCTGAAAAGTATAATAATCACATTGTGTGTCACAAAACAGAAATTATATATAATGTGTATAAAATATAAATTTGTATAATTAATTATATAAATTATATATAATGTTGATTTGGTCAGCTTTTTTTTAAGGAAATTGTGTATCTTTTTCACTAAACTATGGAAAGATAAAGAAACTTAGAACAGGAAATATCAATGGATTTTAATACATTCTGTTTACAAACATGAACATAAGAGGCTATTTAGGTTACACTAGTTTTACCACTATATTTTTGGCCAATCAGATTTTTCAGTTAGCTCATTATATACCATTTAAATATTAACTTGAAATATTTTATATTAACTTTTTCTAAACACATGCAAAACTGAATTAAGAGTTATAATTACTTCGACAACTTTAAGGAGTGCAGTCCTACCACCTTATAGAGTTATTTTAAAATCTCTAATTATAAAAGACAAAGTCATAATATTTTGCTTCACAAATCCAACCCACGCTTGTGGAACATTCAGACATTTGGGGGGAAAATAGTCCACCAGGGCATGAAGTACATTTTTCACACTGTGATAATGTTCTTTTTTGGAAACTGCAAAATTCATCAGTTTCACAAAGGCCACGGTCTAGAGAGCGTTTTCCAACATTAATTACTTTCACATCAGCTTCAACTTTCTGCACAGAATATGACTTCTGGGGATGACTTCAAGACCTGGTTCTGTAGTCCCTAAAGACGAGTTTCAGAATATCACTGAACGCCCTCCTGTGAGCTATGGAAAGCCATCTGCTTCACAGAACAGGAGGGCACACCATCCTGGACCTTCTTCAGATGCATTTGCTCATGTGTTTTGTTTTGCTGATCTAGAGTCACTTGTTGCTAGCCAACCAATATTTGCTGTTGTTTTGTGAGTTTTTGCTACAAATTAGCAACAACTGTCTACTGACTCTTTAACATCTCAACAATTTTTAAAAATTCCTTTGTAAACTCCAGTTGTAGGACTAGTGTATCCCCAGGTGGGACTTCATCTCCTTCTGCAATATTGCAGGAATGACAAAGATGTCCCCTGCATAATTATCTTCATTTTCCACTCCAGCTTCACAGGACTCTGTGAAAGGCTATCTGTTGAGTTAATAATGGTCAATTTTAATAACATAACTTTCTATTTCAGAAACTTTAAACTTAAAGAAATTCTAAGTATTCTACCTATGATGCTTTAAGCTCATCACATTTGCTTGTACAAAAACTTAGGTTATGCAGTCGGGTGTGTTGGTTCATGCCTGTAATCCCAGCACTTTGGGAGGCTGAGGTGGAAGGATCACTTGAGCCCAGGTGTTTGAGACCAGCACAGACAGCACAGAGAGACCTCGTCTCTACAAAAAATCAAAAAAATTAGGTGGGTGAGGTGGCCTACGCCCATAGTCCCAGCTACTTGGGAGGCTGAAGTTCAAGGCTCCTCCTCCTTCTCCTCTTCCTCTTCTCTCTCTCCCCCTCCTCCCTTACTCACCTCCCCCTTCCTCTCCATCTTCTCCTTCCTCCCCTTCCCCCCTCTTCTTCTCCTTCTCTTCTTCTCCTTCCTCCCTTCTTCCTTTTTCCTCCTCCTCTTCCTCCTCTTCTGTTTCTTCTCCTCCTTCTTTATTTTTGTTATTTTTTAAAAATAGATACGGGTCTCATCATGTTGCCCAAGCTGTTCTCAAATGCCTGACCTCAAACAATCCTCCCACCTCAGCTTCCCAAAGTGCACATGAGCCACCCCACTCAGCCTCTGAGATTTCTTTAGCGTCAGATTTTCAAGGCATCTCTCTTTAGGTCTGCAAAACCAAAGCTACTTTAAAAGGTTTGCAAGAAGCCTAAAGAAGCACAAAGCCATGATGATAGACAGTTCAACCGGGTTGCACCAAGACCACCTCAAATAAGAGTTCAGTGTGATTTCAGAGGCAGAGATATATAAATCACGTTCACTGCCCTGCCCCCCTCCACAAACACACACATTATTTTTTTGGTTTTAATTCTGTTATGGTAAAAATCAATCAAACTATGCTAAAATCTGTCAAGTTATGCTATTACTCTCCACAACAGTAATGTTCTGCATTCTTGGAAATACTTGTGTCAAAAAGACTAAATATATACTTTCATTTCGGACTGTGTAGGTCACCTAAAACAGAGTATCTTATACCTTGTGTTTATGAAAATAGAGTTATTTATAGGAAAAATGCTTTCTCTATATATTAGGCAGTAACATCCAATTGCTTTTTAAAATACTTTTGCCAATTAAAAGCTTAAACTGTTGTGATCATAGCTGAGTGCACACATTCTCTCTCTCTCATACACACACACACACACACACACACACACACACACACACACACACACACAAATGAATCTTATTAAACACTTTTTTTTCTAACCAGTAGTGCCCAAGCTACAAGCACCTTGGATGTCCTACTTAAAACTAAACATTAGTGCTGTGGTCATAATGTTTGTGCCCACCCCCCCAAGTTCATATGTTGAAATCTAATCCTCAATGCAACAGAGTTAAGGGGTAGTACCTTTGAGAGGTTACCAGGTCATGAGGGTTCTGCTCTGTTAAATTAAGTTTAACCTAAGGCTACTTGCTTTTAAGCCTGGCCTAAAAGTTTCTCCATACATAGTGGACAGTAACCTCACCGGATTTGTAAACAGACTGTAATTTATTTTTGCACAAATCACTGAGTTTTGGCCAATCACAGGTGGCCAACTGTTCAAGTTACATTCAAAGATGGCAACACAGAGCAGTAACCGACCCAGTTGTTTCTATACGTTTCTTCCATTTTCTGTATATCACTTTCCATTCCTGCCCATAAATACTATCCAACCACATGGCAGTCCCAGAGTCACACTAAATTTATTCTGATTCCAGGGGCTGTCCGATTCTCAAATCATTCTTTGTTCTGATAAATTCTGTTAAATTTAATTTGTCTAAAGCTTTCCTTTTCTTTCTTTTTTAAATTTTTTTAATTTTAAATATGTGGGATACAATTCAGGGTTAGGTATACAAATGTTCATTATGCTGGTACCCTTGTTGATGAGGTGTGCTCGCCTCCCCTGGCAGTTTTCCACTACTGCCAATTCCTTTCTTATAGTATTAGAATAGTTGTTCAAGGTCTGCTTATGAGTGAGAACATGTGATACTTGGTTCTTTGTTTCTGTGATAGATCACTCAGTATTATAGTCTTTAAGTCCATCCAAGTTACTGTGAAGTTCATAATTTTGTCCTTTTTATAGCTACGCAATATTCCATCATGTATATGTACAACTTTTTTTTTATCCAGTCCTCTTTCGATGGGCAGCGCAGTTGGTTCCATGTTTTTGCTATTGTGAATAATGCTGCAGTAAACATATGTTTGCATGTATCTTTTCCATAGAGTGATTTGAGTTCTTCTGGGTATATTCCCAGTAGGAGAATTGTGGAATCGTATGGAAGGTCGATTTATAGATCTTTTAGGAATCGCCACACTGTTTTCCACAGAGGCTGTACTAGTTTACACTCCCAACAACAGTGTAGAAGTGTTCCCTTTTTGCCACATCCTCTCCAGCAGCTGTTGTTTTTTGTTATTGATAATGGCCATCCTGACTAGAGTTAGGTGGTATCTCAGTGTGGTTTTATTTTACATTTCTTTGATGACTAGTGAGGCTGAACATTTTTTCATGTATCCGTTGGATACTCGTATAACTTCTTTTGAGAAGTGTCTATTCATATCTTTTGCACACTTTGTAATGGGGCTGTTTGTTTTTTTCTTTTTGGCATGTTTGAAGTCCTTGTAGGTGCTAGATGTTAGGCCTTTGTCAAATATACAGTTGACAAATATTTTTTCCCAGACTGTGGGCTGTCTTCCTACTCTCTCAATGGTTTCTTCAGCCTTGCAGAAGCTTGTCAGTTTGATGAGATCCCACTTGTCTATCTTATCTCTTATGGCCTGGACACTTGTGGTTTTGATCAGGAATTAGTTGCCAGTTCGAATTTCCATAAGGGTGTCTCCTGTGTTTTCTAAGGTTCTTATAGTTTGAGGTTTTACATTTAGGTCTCTGATCCATTTAGAGTTGATTTTTGTGCATGGTGGTAGGTAGGAGTCTTGTTTTAATCTTCTGCATGTGGTCAGTCAGTTTTCCCAGCACCATTTACTGAACAGGTTCTCTTCTCCCCAGTGGTTGATGATGGAGGCTTTGTCAAAGATGAGTTGGTTGAGAAATTAAGGGTTTCCTTCTGGAATCTCTACCATTGGTCTATTTGCCTGTTCTTGAACCAATACCAGGTTGTTTCGGTTGTTGTACCTTTATAACAAAGCTTGAAGTCTGGGAGCGTGATGCCTCCCACTTTTTTTTTTGTTTGTTTGCTTTTTGCTGAGGGTTGTTTCGACTATTCATGTTTGTTTATGTTTCCATGTGAATTCCCATACTGTCATAGCCAGGTCTGAGAAGAATGCTGCTGGTAATTTAATCGGTATTGTGTTAAATCTGTAGATTGCCTTGGGTAGGATGGACATCTTACAATGTTGATTCTTCCAATCCATAAGCATGGATTATTTTTCCATTTGTTTGTGTCATCTTTGTTTTCTTTTAGCAGTGTTTTGTAGTTTTCATCGTAAAGGACTTTGACTTCTCTGGTTAGAAAGATGCCAAGGTATTTCCTTTTTTTGTGGCTATTGTGAATGGGATTGTGCTTTTTATTTGGGTTTCTGTTTGTTTATTGTTGGTGTATAGGAATGCAACGTCTTTTGTATATTTATACCCTGAGACTTTGCCAAAGTCCTTTATCAGTGCGAGGAGGTTTTTGACAGATTCTCTTGGGTTTTCAAGGTGTAGATTCAAGTCATCTGCAGAAGGATAACTTAACTTCCTCTTTTCCTATTTGGATACGCCTGATTTCCTTCTCTTGTCTGATTGCTCTAGGTAGGACTTCCAATACTATGTTGAACAGGAGGGGTGAAAGTGGGCATCCTTGTCTTGTTCCGGTTATCAGGGGAAATGGTTCCAATCTCTGTCTGTTTAGCAGTATGTCGGCTGTGGGTTGAACGTAGATGGCTCTTACTATTTTGAGGTATGTTTCATCTATGCCTAGATGTTTGGGGGTTTATCAAGGAAGGGTGCTGGATTTTATCAAATACTTTTTCCATGTCTAATGATATAATCATGTGGTTTTCGTCTTTACATCTGTTGATGTATTTAATTATGTTTATGGCCTTATGGATGCTGAACCAGCCCTGTATCCTGGGGATGAAGCCTACTTGGTCATGGTGGATGATTTTTGAGATATGTTGTTGGATGCAATTTGCTAGAAACTTGTTGAGAATTTTAGCATCTATGTTCATCAAGGATATCGGCCTGTAGTTCTCCTTCTTTGTTGAATCTTTACCAGGTTTGGGTATCAATGTGATGTTAGCTTCATAAAATGATTTGGGGAGAGTTTCATTTTTCTTGATTGCCTGGAATACTTTCAGTAAGAAAGTATTGTATGTTTTGTAGAATTCTGCTGGAAAGCCATTTTTGTCCAGGGTTTTTTGTTTTGTTGTTGTTGTTGTTGTTGTTGTTGGTTTTTTGTAGGCAGTTTTCTTATGACATAGGTGATTTCCTGGGCTTTTTGTTTTATAGAATTCTGCTGGAAACCCATCTGATCCAGGGGTCTTTTTGGTAGACAGTTTTCTTATGACATTGTCAATTTCCTGGATTGTTATATGTCTATTTAGGGTCTCGATTTCGTCTTGTTTTAACCTGGAAAGGTTGTGTCATGTCAGAAAGTCCTCCATTTCATTTATGTTTTCAAGTTTGTTTCCATACAGGTGTACATAGTAATCTCTGATAATCTTGTATTTCTTTGAGGTCAGTTGTGACTTCATCTTTTGCATTTCTGATTGTGTTTATTTGGGCTTTTTCTATCTTTTTCTAGGTCAATCTAGCTAGGAGTCTACCAATCTTGTTTATCCTTTCAAAAATCCAGCTTTTGGTTTCATTGATTTTTTTTTTTTTTGTATTATACTTTTGCCTTCTATGTCCTGAATTTGGGCTTTTATTTTGGTGATCTGGATTCTTCTGCTGAAGTTAGGGTTTTGGTGGTCTCGCTTTTGCAGCTTCCTTAGGTGATTTTTTAGGTTGTTAACTTGTGATCTTTCCATTTTCTTCATGTGTGTTCATAGAGATATGAATTTCCCTCTTAGGAATGCTTTCATGGCATCATAGAGATTTTGGTAAGATGTTTCTTCATTTTCATTTGTTTCTAGGCATCTCTTTTTTGATTTCTGTGTTGATTCAGGAGTTGTTTAGCATCATGATGTTTAGTGTCCATGTTTTTGTGGGTTCAGGGTGAACTTTGCTGGTGTTGATATTTATTTTTATTCCACTGTGGTCTGAGAAGGTGCATGGCAGAATTTCAAACTTATGAAATTTATTTATGCTTGATTCATGGCCAAGGATGAGGTCAATCTTAGAGTATGTTCCATGTAGTGATGAGTAGAATGTATAGTCAATGGTTGTTGGGTGGAGTGTTCTGTAGGTATCAATTAAGTCCATTTGGTCAAGTGTCACAATAAGTTTCTGAATCTCCTTGTTGATTTTTGTCTTGATCATCTGTCTATGGTTGTTAGTGGGGTGTTTAAGTTGCCAGCTATGATACTGTTAGAGTCAATATCTTTTTTTAGTTTACCTAGAAGCTGCTTTATGATAGTTGGTGCTCCTATATTGGGTGCATATATGTTTAGGATGGATATTTCTTGTTGATAGATTGAACCTTTTATCATTATATAGTGACCTTCCATATCTTTTAAAATTTTTGATAAATTATAGGATATTTTGTCTGATATTAACATTGTGACTCCTGCTTTCTTTTGTGTTCTGTTCACCAGAACACAAAAGAACCCCTGGGTTCAAGCAATTCTGTTTCCCATCCTCTTTGAGTCTGTGAGTATTCTTTCTGTGAGATGAGTCTCTTGGAGACAATATATTGTGGTCTCATGATATTTTATCCAATTTACCATTCTATTCTATGTCTTTTCAGTGGTGCATTTAGTCCATTCCCACTCAGGCTAATTATTGAGATGTGAGAATTTATCCCTGTCATGAGGTTCTTACAGAGTCTGTTGCTGTTACTGCTGTTTGTTTATTTGTTTGTTGTCTTTATTTTTATTTTGGGGGTGATTCATGTGTGTTTTTCATCTTTTTCCTGCATTCTTATAAAGGGCATTGTCATTCTTTTTTTCCTTTCTTTTATGTTTAATACTTTCTTAAGTGTTTCTTGTAGAGCTACTCAGAGGCAGCATAAACTCTTAGGGATTAAATATCTGGGAAGGATTTTAATTCCCCATCACTGATGAAACTTATCTTAGCTGGGTAGGTAATTTGTGGTTGAAATTTTTTTATCTTTGAGAACTTTGAAGATTGGGTTCCAAGCTCTCTTCACCTGACTTTCTGTAGATAAGTCTGCTGCTTTCTAATTGGCCTTCCCCAGTAGGTGGTCTGACCTTTCTCTCTTTTCTTTTATACCTACTTTGTGTAGGTGAATTACTATGAGTCTAGTGTTGTCTTACAGGAGTTCTCTGAATCTCTTATGTTGGAATGGTCACATCACTGATGAGATGAAGGAAGTTTTCTTGGTTAATTTCTTGGAATGTTTGTTCCAGAATGGTCTCTGTCTGTCTATCTTCTTCAGGGATTCCAATTAATCTTAGATTTGGCCTCTTGAAATACTCACTCATCTCTTGGAGGTTTTGTTCTCTTTTTAAGCTTCTTTTCTATGTTTTTAACAGTTTGGGTTAGTTCCATATTTTGGTCCTGAAGCTCTGGGATTCTTTCTTCTGCTTGGTTAATTCTGCTTTCCGTGCTTACCTGTTTGTTGTTTATTTCATTCACTGTATTCTTTATTGCTGTTTCTCAATTATCAACTCCTTCATTCTTTCCTCTTGTCTCTCCTCATTTCTATTTATTCTTTCTACTAATATCTTGATATCTTGGTTTATGGTTTGAGACCAGTCATTCTGGGGGCTCTTCATTGTTTGAGTGCCAGAGTCCATCTCCTCAGTGGCTGGCCTTCCAGGGGTCTGTATGAGACTCATATTCTTCCTTTGGTTTTTCTCCATTTGTGTAGGTTTTCCTCCCCACTTTTTACCTCCTTTTTAATTTTGTTGTTCAGTGATAGGGGGATAGCTTTTATTTCTGTTTTCTCAATCTTCTATTCTTCCTTATGTAGATCCTCTGGTTTTATTCAATTCTGAAGCTGGACTGGGGGTGAGTTTTTCACAGTTTTAAGATTTAATTAAGGGGAGTTCTGTGATTCAGAAGCTATCTTCAGGTCCCACTATCCTCTGACAGGTCGGTGGGTCCCTTGGAACCCCTTTTCACTGTGTTACAATCTGTCCATGCAGTGGGAATATATGTTTTCCCCCTGAAAGCAAAATTAGATTTTTTTAAAAAGGGAAAAGAATGGAAAAAGAAAGAGGACAATGAAAGGGTGGTGGAGAGAGAGAAGAAGAAGAGGGAAAACAGACAGGCGTGCCTACTAATGGATAAACAGAGAAACAAACAAAGATGAAAAAAACAAAAAAGACAAAAACATACAGACAATCATACAAACAAAAAAACAAAAACCCCCCTGTTGGTGTACTCTCCCTCAAAAATACCCATACATAAACAGAAAATCTTTAAAAAAATTTAAAATAACAGAAACAAAGCAAGTACAAAAACATAAATAAAAACAGAAAAGAAAAAAAGCTAAAACTAAAACAAAAAAACAAACAAAAAACAAAACTTGCTGTCTGACTGTTTCTATGAATCCAACTTCCTTTCAGGCCTCCACCTTCGAGAGCAGCTTTTGTCTCCAGCCCCTCCCCTCCACTCTCAATGCAGGCTGATAGGGTTGCTCTCAGCATGGGTCAGATCTCCCATGGACTATTGTGGGAGGAGGACAAATCAGATCCAGACTCACCCTACTTGCTGCTGCTGTTAAGTCTCCCACTCAGATCTGATGTGTCTGTGCCAGTTCCAGGGTGGGCAAGGAGCATCTGTCTCGGAGTCTGATGAGATGATAACCTCTGGGTCCCAAGATGGAGGCTGGGCAGAGCTGGGCGGGCCAATGCAAGTCTCTGTCCGGTCCTGGGACTGAGAAGATGACACCTGTCAACATCTTGTCACTGGCATCGGAGCTTTATTCCAGATTTCTCCAACCTGCCATCTCCACAGACCCTCCTGCTTGGGCCTAGTCTGCTACTGCAGGTGATGACTTGGGCCAGGTGCCAGGTGGTGAGGGGCAGCTGTTTTCTGCTGACTCCTCTCAAGAGAACCCTGAGAACGGCAGATGATCCTGTGTGCCTGGGTCTCCAATCTCAGGGTGGTGGTGAGTTGCAGTCACCTCTGGAGGAAAGCCTCAGATGCATAAACTCGAGTCTCCCCTCAGATGAACTTTCACTCACCCACCAGCACACACCCACTCACACAGACAGTCTTTATGGACACTTGCTTTTGCAGAGACTCTGACATTCTAACCTGTTCCATTGCCATTTTGCCCAGAAGTCTTTAAAGTTTTCCTTTTAATGACTTCTTATTGCCTCTTATTTATGGTAGGGAAGGGTTTTCTATACTGGAAAATCATCAGGCTCTGAATTATCCTAAAAACTATTATTTCAGATTCTGATTCAGTAACCTTTATTTAGTACCTCCTACATGAGACCCCTGCCAGATATTCTTGCATGCATTCTTATCCTCACTTTATGGTAATAATTTAAGGTAAGTATTATTCATTCAATAAACTATTAGTTCACATAAAATAAGGATCTTTGTCTCCAAGAGTTTAGTAAGCTGACAGAAAATTCCCATAGTACACATAAGGTATCTGTACCTTCTCTCAACCCATCAGCCTCTTTTCTTTCTTCCTTTCTTCCTTCCTACCTTTCTTTCTTTTTTTCTTTCTTTCTTTTCTTTCCACCATATCAGCCAGTATTCTCACTCCTCCCAATAGTCTCAAATCCCTCAACTTTTTGTCCTTTCAATGAACCCATAGGCAAACTCAACACCAGAGCTGTGGAGCATATAGCTACTCAGATAGGTGCCATTCATCCTTCAGCCTCCACATTCACTGGACCATCATGCCAGCCAGCAATCCTTGTATGTTCCCCTCCTCAGTTTCTACATGGTTCTCCACAGTAGCTCTCAGAGACCTCTTATTTCTCAGCATCCTCCTCATTCCTGTCAGATGGTTTGCTGTGTGTGCTTAATTAAAACACAACAAAACCCTAGAAGTCATCAGGTCCCAACTCCCTCAGCCTTCTGCCACTGCAATTGTATCTGAACACACACTCAGCCCTGACTTTGTCCTAACTGAAAGAGAACTCTGGAATTCATCCTTTTCTGCCTCCTGGGGACCTCCCTGACCTCTGCACCATTTCCCTGTCCCTCTTTAATAGCTCCTTTCTATAAACATGCAAACATTCTCTTCTCACTCTTTTTTTTTTTTTTTAGTCTTGCTCTGTCCTCCATGTTGGAGTGCAGTGGCACAATCACTGCAGCCTTGAACTCCTGGGTTCAAGCACTCCTGACTCAGGCCAGTTCATTTAAAAAAAAATTAGTCAGTGTCTCACTATGCTGCCCAGACTGGGCACAGTCTCACTATGCTGCCTAGTACTAACATCCCTGATGACCTTAAACTCATCATCTTGAATATCTCAAAGCAAACAGCAACCTTTTTTCAACCCCCTCCAAATAACATCTTTGCTCTATCTCAATGAAAGGCACTATCAAAGATGGCATTCTTGACACTCACAAGGTCCTTCCAAAGCATCAATGGAACATAGCAGCAGTCACTTGAATTCTGATGATACCCTTGTAGATATCACTTCCCCATATTTCTCAAAAGGCTGAGACATTCCTCCAACTGTGCATTTTCTCCAACTGTATACTATCCCAGTTCACCAAACATGAAAATATTAACAATTACTCAGCCAGGGGAGTGGTCTCTAGGTGAACACCTGGAAGGGAAGGAAAGAAGAAGGGGGAGAAGTTGAACAGAGGACGAAGTTAGTCTTCTATGCAGTCTCACCAAAGGTCTCAAGCAGCCCCACAGCTCTGCAAGTGGGATGGCCTTTCAGAGTTGTCTCAAGTTATAGCAAAGGGGCTGACCTTTATGCACCCACATGGACCAGTCATTAGGTTTAGCATGTTCCCTGAAGAGGCTGGTGATCTTGGGCAACACAGCTCTCTCCAGATGAGCAATTTTCAAAATGAACTGCCAGTTGATGGTTATTAGCTGGCAGCACTCCAACCTGCTGGGGATCTGGGCATCCTAGTGACCACTACACTAGGTATACTATGGAGGAAGTTATTTGATTTCTCTGTTTCCTTGTCTGTGAATTTAAGAGCGATAACTGTACTATCTGATAGGGATAAGAATTATTTTTAAAAGTACAATACCTAGCCAGGCACATGATAAACCCTCAATAAATGCTAAACTATTATTGTGATTTTTGTTGCTTTATTAGTCATATTTTATTCTATTTATTCATTCATTCAGAAACCCTAAGTTTAGGTTAGAAGTTCCTCTTATATTGCTCTTAAGTGTCCTACACTTAATGTACTTTATTTTTATTGACTTTTCATCTGTCTCCCTTTCTAGAGTGTAAATTCCTTGAAAGCACTCACCTTCTAGCCTCATCTAAGACCTGGCCCATCCTGTAGCACTCCCAACCACAGTTACCCATTCTCTTCCACGCCATGCACATCTGTGTTAGAAGGTGGGTCTGGCATCCTCCATCCTCCCCATCTATCCTTTACACACTTACAGGTCTTCTGGCTTGTGCATTTGGCTCTGCCAGCCTCTCCTCTCCTTGCCACTGCCATCCACCAACCAGTGCTCCAGTCCATCCCACTCACTGTCAGATTTGGACAACTGACTCACAGTCATTTTACGTCTCATTTCCTGCTATCATATGATGTGAACTTAGTGTCCACAAGGACAATCCAGGCAAAATCTTGAACTCCTCATCCCAGATGACCTTTATCTCAACTCCTTCTCTACTGCTTACACCCAAATCATAAATGAGATTCAGGCTGCACACACCTGTGTGGTGAACTAGGTGTTCTGTGCCAATTGACCACACATGATTCCATTGTCCAATGAGCTAAACATCTTTCTGATTGGTCAGTACCTGTCTTTTACAGATTTAAATATTTTCAATTTTGCTCCAACCCAAAATTATTCTCTAAAACATGTTCAACTTTTTACACTAAACTATTCTCCATTCTCACAGGAACCAATCTCTAAATCATTGGCCTCGATTCCTAAAAGATCTAAAAATCGACCTTCCACACAATCCCGCAACACACCTACTGGGAATATACCCAGAAGAACTCAAATCACTCTATAAAAAAGATACCTGCACGCGTATGTTTATCACAACATTGTTCACAGTAGCAAAAATGTGGAACTAACCATGCTGCCCATCAAAAGAGGACTGGATTTTTTAAAATGTGGTACATATATATGATGGAAAATTATGCAGCCATAAAGAAAAAAATCACAAACTTCAGAGCAACCTGGGTGAATTTAGAGTCTATAATACTGAGTGATCTTTCACAGAAACAAAGAACTGGGTATCACATGTTTTCACTCATAAGCAGACTTTGAACAATTATTGTGATACTATAAGAAAAGGATTGGCGGGAAACTGCCAGGATGTGGGCAGGGAAGCAGGATTGGCAGTAGTGGGAGTCTGCCTGGGGAAGGGTGGAAAGACAGGAACACCTCATCAATAAGGGTACCTGCATAATGAACATCTGTATGCCTAACCCTGAATTGTACCCCAAATCTTTAAAATAAAAAAATTAAAAGTTAAAAAAATTAAAAGTAGATCATTAGCCTCTCTTTTCTTCCTTCCTACACTCAATCAACTAGAATTAATGATCCTTCATCTCAGTAAGATGATGCAAAAACCTTAACTCTCTCATCCCAGAGTCTTTTTCCATCTTTTTTCATCCCAGCCCCTTTTGGAGTTTGTAGGATACTGTTTTCTCTGTGGCTCAGGAAACCATTACTAGAGAAAGTCATGTGCTAAGGCTTATTGGTATCCTCCATTAGATAATGATCCCCAACCTCCAACGGGTTCCTAAGGCTGCCTCAAAATTCCTCGTGTTTGCAAGTCAAATTGTTCCCCAGCTCTTTGAAGAGTACCAACACTATTCACAAAATCTCGAATCCCTTCCTCCTGTCCTCCCTCACTGAGAGAATAAACTGGACTTTAAGGTTTTTTTCTTTATAAAAAGTTAATTAAAATGATACATACTCATAACAGGAGAAACAAATCTGAGATGTATAAAGTAAAAGACATAATAGTGCTGAAATTATTGTCTAGCTATATTCCCCTTGCTCTGAGAAAATCAGTGTTAACAAGCAGATGTTTTCTTAGCAAAGTTCTCCAAACTCATATGAACAGATGAAAATATATGGAGACATATATGCAGGGCATATATCTGTTCTGAGAACAATGGGATCATATTTACATATTTCTCAGCAGTTTGCTTACTCTACAATAATAGGTATTTCTCACCTTTGTCAATACATATCACATATATATCAATATGTATATTATATCTATATCAAATATCATATATATGATATATCAATATATAAATCATATATTAATACTTGTAAATAGATATAAAGATAAACCACTGTCTAAAATATGCAAAACTTCAGGATTTAGCCATACAGTTAGTCAAGGCTCCCTCTATCAGAAAGAATTTCTATACTGCATACCTAAGCAAGGCAGAACAGATAACTCAGCACTTAAACATTTTCATGTCAAGAGGCCTCAACATCTTGCAACATATATGGAAATGGAAGTCAGGAAATGTCCTTTCCTGGAACAGTTTTTACTACACCAACAAGGTCCCATGACATGGCTTCATATCAGTGTCTTTCTGTGGATGAATTGTCTTTGGTTTCTTAACATCATTCCAATCCACTAGTTGACAGGCAGCCTAATCATTTTCTGTTTTCTTGCCAATACAAGTAAAGCTGTAATAAATATTCTGGAGCATATGCTTTAACATAATGCTGCTGTTAATTTCACAAGACAGATTTTCAAACTGAAATTCTTATGCCAAAGAGATGGATTTTTAAATTTCATAGATACGGTCAGATTACATTCAGAGAAAATGCAGCAATTCGCTGTCAAGAGCCAACTAAGAGAATGCCTGCTTCTTTACAAATGTGCCAACACAAAGTGAGATCTTACCCCTTTGATCCCTTTTATTATTTTCTCCTGCCAACCTGATGATTAAAAATGTAATATCTTTATTTAGTTTTTGCTTACTTGATTTCTAGAATGTTTGAGTATCTTTTTCTATATTTATTGCCCATTTAAATGTTGTCTTCTATTAATCACCTTTATCTCTTTTCTTTTTATGTGTTTTCTCTTTCTTAGTTCAGATAAATTATTTTTATTATGGATAATAGCAGTTTTGCCTGTCATGTCTGTTGAAAATTTATTTCCCGATCTGTCTTTTTATTTAGTTTTTGTTTGGTTGCTTTTCTACCGTAAACTTTAAAAAATATTTATGTAATAAGACATATCTATTTTTCTGATTGCTGGGTTTTCTGCTTTAGTTGGGAAGGTTTCACCATTCCAGAATTTGCTCTCCAAAATTGCATTCTAATTTTGTATTGTTTTCTAATATAAAATATTTATTATTTTGTATATGATATGAGAAAGAGGCCTAGCTTTGGATTTTTAATTATATATTTCCCTAGTTACATATTATATATTATATTAATTTAATATATATTTAAATATATACACCTACCTAATCTATCTAACTATTCATATCTGGAATTGACATTACAACTGACTTAGTCTGTTTTATGTTGCTATAGTAAAATACCACAGACTGGGTAGTTTATAAAGAAAAGCAATCTATTTACTCATAGTTCTGAAGACTGGGAAGTCCAATAGCATAACACAGGCATCTGGTGAAGACCTTCTTGCTATGTCATAAGATAGCAGAGATCATAACATGCCAGGAATGCAAGAGCAAGAGAGCCAGAGAAGGTTCACTTTCATACCAAAACCAATCCCATGACAGCAACATTAATCCTTACATGAGAGCAGAGGGATTAAGTTTCTCACTCTTGAACTTTTAAACCATAGTACCATCTTTGCCATAGATTAAGTTATCATGTACATTTGGATCTATTTCTGGATTCCCCAGGCTGTTCCCCCGACCACTCTATTTCTGTCACCAATTAAAATCTTAGGTAAGCTTTAGTAGCTAGAAAGGGAGATTTTTATTTACTAGTTTTCTTTATTATTTCATCATATTCTTGGGTTATTTTGGGCACGTATGCCTCAATACTAATTTTTAAATTATTTTGCCCCATTCATTACACAAAAAGTTAAGGTTCTAATTGGAATTTTATGAATTTTGAAGTATTAAAATATTTATGACACTGTGCTTTCCTGTGTAGCACCTGGTACAACTCTCTACTTGCTATTTTTTACTTGTCAATGTCATATAATAGTTTTAAAATACAGATCCCTGTGCCTTTTTTTACTTTCTGGATATAATTATAATTTTTAAAATTTACTCTATTTTCATTTCTATTTTTAACTGCTTATTGTCAGAAGGATAAACTAGAGAATAACTACTGAGCTCTGTATAGTTATCTTGTATCCAACTGACAACAAATAATGTTATTAATTCCAGAATTCTCTTGAGTTTACTGTGTTTATCATTTGCACATATAATTTTGCCTCTTTCGATTTTACACTATTATATTTTTATTTTTCTTCATTTATATTGATAATTATAAATGATTGTAGCATTGTAACTTCAAGAAAATTTTTGACTAATAGTGGTAGCAGTGAGCATATCTGTCTTATTCCAAAATTTAACTAAAATGGTTTCAGCATTTCACAATTTAGTAACATTGGTCAATTGGGTTTGTGGTTTTACTTTAGTATGTTTAAACAATCTATTTTTATTCCTATGTTGGTTAAAACTTATAAAACAATAATGACTGCTATATTTGATTAAATAAATGTATGGGATTTAGTGATGAAAGTATATACTTGTCTTTTTCTTCATTGATGTAAGGAATTAAGTTACTAGCCCTCCTGATATTGAGCCATCTTTGCATTACTAGCATAAATTCTACTGAGTTTGAGGTATTCTTTTCTAAATATACAGCTAGATTTTATAGTCAATATTTTATTTATTATATTTGCATACTTTTTAAAATTGGAATCATCAGGGTTTTGTTTGAGGGTCTTGGTTGCTTTTTTTTTTTTTTTGAGTTGGTGTCTTACTCCATTGCCCAGGCTGGAGTGCCATGGCATACTCATGGCCACTCCAGTGTCAACTTGCCAGGCTCCGGTTGTTCTTCCACCTCAGCCTTCCAAGTATCCAGAACTACAGGCATGTGCTACCACTCCTGGCTAATTTTTTATTGATTTATTTTAGAGATGAAGTCTTGCCAAGTTGCCAAGGCTGTTCTCGAACCCGTGGGCTCAGACAGTCCCCTCACCTCAGCCTCCCAAAGTACTGGGATTGCAGGCTTGAGCCACCATTCCCAGCTTGGTTGCTTTTTTAAAAAAGTAAATTAAATAAGAATTTGTTGTAATTAACATTGTCTAAAAAATACTTTTTTTTTTTTTTTGAGTTGGAGTCTCACTCTGTTGCCCAGACTGGAGTGCAATGGCCGCTCCCGGCCACTGCAGCCTCGACCTGCTGGGCTCCAGCAATCCTTCCACCTCAGCCTTCCAAGTAGCTGAAACTACAGATGCACACTACCACACCCGGCTGATTTTTTGATTTACTGTAGAAATGAGGTCTCACCAAGTTGCCCAGGCGGGTCTCGAACCCACGGGCTCAGGCAATCCACTCACCTCAGCCTCCCAAAGGCACGGGATTACAGGCTGAGCCACCGAGCCCGGTTTAAAAAATACTTATTGTGTGCGAAGAGCCCGGTTTAAAAAATACTTATTGTGTGCGAAGTTCCAGCCTCCGTAGAGCAGGGCCTGAGGTGTGGGAAGGGAATGAGAAAGAAAGACAAGAGACAGCCAGATTGGGAGGTCTCGCTCCTCAATAGGTGAGAACAAGTTTATTATTTAGCATGCCTCTTATATAGGGCAAAACTGTGCAAGGGACTATTGTAAAAGCAAGCAGCATCAGCATCTGGGCCAGGCATTCAGGCCAGGTGTGATTGACATCACCTCGCTTTGCTTTATTATAAAGTAACAAATCAAGGTTAGGGGAGATGAGGGAGCCACAGTAAAATTATGTTGCTACTAGAAGGCGAGCTGTTCTGGGTATTATCTTCTTGTACCTAGGGCTTTACTGTAGCTAAGACTTTATCTGTACTATGTGTACCCAGATGGGTGGACATCTGAGACACTGTTTTGTGTAGCAAGCTGCATTCCTCACAGCCTGCCTTTGGCTAGGATGCAGAGCTTTCAAGCGAGACCTTGCCTACGAGCTTGGGGTACTCAAGGTTGGCTACGTTTTATGTAGCAGGCTGCATCCCTCACCTGCCTTTGTCTAGAATGCAGAGCTTCCAGGCAAGACCACTGCCTACGAGCTGGAGAACACAAGGCCTGCTACAGTGTCAATGCTTGTCTGCCCCCCACATCACATCCGCTCTGAGATGAGGGAGTATGGGCTTGTTTCCTTGAACACAAGCCAAGAACACAAGGACCTTGTCAGCTATGCTCTGGTTTCCTTCATTTGTGGATATCTCAGCTCTCTTTATGAAGATCCTCTTCTTACTTTCTTTTGGTCTATTTTCTTGTTGTTGCAAAATGTTCTAAGTTGGACACTTGCATCAGCTGCTTACCTGAGAAGCAGGAGCATGTGGAAGACAAGATATGCTGCTCTCTGTGCTCCCTTTATATTTCTGTTTGTTCACAGTGAGTCAGCAGAAAGTAGAGTGATGAGGTCAGAGAACCCAGAATTGGAGGAATAATGAGTCTAGAAAGGACCCCATGATCAATTACCCATCATCAAAGGTCCCTGCAAGTCAAATACTCTAGTGATACATTTTCAGAAATAGCACACTACCCAAACTTTGGCTTGACAGGAACTAGGAAAAAATTGAAATATGCTTAAAATCTCTTAAAGGCACAAAAGAAACAGAAAAGTAGTTAGAAATTGAGGGTTCTGACAAAGGCCTAACATCTAGGATCTACAATGTACTCAAATGTGCCAAAAAGGAGAAAAAACAAACAGCCCCATTACTAAGTGGGCAAAAAGATATGAATAGACACTTCTCTAAAGAAGACATACGAGCAACCAACAGATACATGAAAAAATGCTCAGCCTCACTAGTCATCAAAGAAATGCAAATTAAAACCACAATGAGATACCACCTAACTACAGTCAAGATGGTCATCCTCAATAACAAAAACAACAGATGCTGGAGAGGATGCGGTGAAAAGGGAACACTTCCACACTGTTGGTGGGAGTGTAAATTAATACAACCTCTGTGGAAAACAGTGTGGCGATTCCTAAAAGATCTAAAAATCAACCTTCCATATGACCCTGCAATCCCCCTACTGGGAATATCCCTGGAGGAACTCAAATCATTCTATGAAAATGATGCAAATACCTGCACATGTACATTTATTGCAGCATTGTTCACAATAGCAAAAACATGGAACCAATGGTGCTGCCCATTGAAAGAGAACTGGATAAAAAAATGTGGTACATATACACAATGGAATATTATGCAGCTTTAAAGAAGGACAAAATTGTGAACTTCAAAGCAATCTGGATGGTCTTAGAATCTATAATACTAAATGAACTATCACAAAAACAAAGAACTGAGTACCCCATGTTCTCACTTATAAGCAGACCTTGAACAATTATTATAATGCTATAAGAAAAGGATTGGCAGCAGTGGGAAACTGCCAGGGCAGGGCGGCGGCAGGATTGGCAGTAGTGGGAATCTGCCAGGGGTGGGGGGCATACCTCATCAACAAGGGTACCTGCATAATGAACATTTGTATACCTAACCCTGAATTGTACCCCACATCTTTAAAATAAAAAATATATAAAAAAGAATTTGAGGGTTCAAGATTGCAGAAAGAAGTGAAGCATAGAATACTACATTCAAAGTAATTACTCCTCTTGAGGGATTTGCTGATTGACAAACTGCAGTTAACATGCTGAGACACTGGTACCCTAACTGAGATGGGGAGACCAAATTAGAGTTCAGGACCCACCAAGCAAGAGAGATGTGAGGAAATATTCTAGACTTTTCAGCAGGACCCCCAAGACTCTAAATAGCTGCATCCAAGCCTAGACAACATAGCAAAATAAAATACAACACACAAAATTTTAAAAACTTTTAAAATAGGCAAGTGTGGTGGTGTGAGCCTGTATTCTCAGCTATTTGGAAAGCTTAGGCAAAAAGATTACTGAACCCAGGAGGTGAAGATCGCAGTGAGCCATGATTGTGCCACTGCACTCCAGCCTGGGTGACAAAATGAGAACCCAGCTCAAAATAAAAATAAATCAAAACAAAAGAATGTAATGTCATCTAAAGTGTCAAATGCTTTCCACAGCTTTTTACTTGCAATATCTATCATTCAATCAAAACTTACCAGGCATACCATAAATAAGACACATACCAAAAAAAAAATTAAGATAATAAACAGACTCACAGAGAATTACAGATATGAGGGTACCAGACACAAATTTCAAAACAGTTATGAGTAATATTTTTTAAAAATTAGATGACAACATAGAGAATCTCAGTAAACAGTTAGAATCTAGTTTTAAAGATAATCAAATAGAAATTCTAGAAATGAAATTATGAACTAAATCAGTTAGGTTTAACAGTAGATTACAGAGCTCAGAAGGATGAGCAAGGAAATAAATCAGAAGATTAAAACATAAGAAGAAAAAAATAATTAAAACTACAGAAAAGAGCATAAGAGACATATTTCACACAATAATAAACATTTGACACACATGTAATCTGGATCCCAGAAAGTGAAGATTTTAAAAAAAGCAGGACAAAAGCAATTTTTTGTGAAATAAAAACTGAGAATTTTTCTGAAATTGACAAAAGATATCAAATCACAGATTCATTTCTTCACTCAACTTTCACTTGGAGAATTAGCTCACTTCACATCCCCATTCTCATACTCAAGTGGGCTTGCCCTGTGGTCTTTTGTATTCTGGCCTCCCCATCCTGAGAAAACCTACCTTTGTAATTATCGAGCTCAACGGTCCTCACCCTAGAGGTTCTCAACACTCACTGAGAATCACATGAGTAGTGCTGTAAAAATAGAGACCCCCCCAAACTCCTTGCGATTATAATTCAATTGTTCTGGAGTTGAGGGTCTGGATAGCTGGTTTTTGTAAAAAGATCCCCAGATGATTCTAATGTGTAGCCATAGTAGAGAACCACCAGCAGCTGTTCAGCCTGGTACCAGGGAAATTCAATTTGTGGGAAATATTAGAAAGTTGTGTTTGCCCAAAGTTGAGCTGAATTCTACAATTCAGACTTGCCAGTTACAGAGCTGCTATTTTTATCTGTCTGTCGATTCTGGCTCCTATCCTTCATTTGGTTTAGACGTCAAGAGGGGAAGAAAGGGGTGTTAGTTATTAACACTGAAAAACCCAACAATCTATTGGCTAATGATTTTAATCATGATCTATTTAACATGAATTCAATCTGACATTTTAGTCCTTAGTCTGTCAGTGCATTGATTAAAATTATAATTAGTATATGTCAGGATTTCAAGGATATGTAAAAAGTTTTGTGAATATGCCATAAAAAAAGACCAGAGCTATCCTCATATTGGTCCCTATGAGATTTGTATTCCTCTCCATTGAGTTTTACCTGCTTTTCCTAAAAAAAGAAGTCAACTATAGACTAGTAGCTCTGACTATAAACCTATGTGAAAGATCTGGGGATGACTCCAGTAGACAGAAGCAAGATGTACTGCTACGTAACCACTGAACTGGGGCCTATCACCATCACCTTTACAATACAGTGAACTTGTAATAAGAAACGTCACTTCAGACTGCAGACAAAAGAGCTAAACAGTAAACAAGGGCAGGGAAGAAATGAGTGATAATAGATGCAGCCCCATGCAAGGAGACAGGAAGGCTTATTTGACCCAGGCGTCACTAGAAAGAAAGAGTAAAGGCTGTAAAGGTACGGGGTTTGGAGAGATGTCAAAGAGTACAAAATATCAGTTAAGAGGAATAAGTTCAAGAGTGCTATTGTACAATATGACTATAGTTAAAGACAATACAATGTATTTTATACTTGAGAATCACTAACAGGGTACATTTTAAGTGTTCTCATCATAAAAAAAAAGTGATAAATAGGCTGGTCTTAGTGGCTCAGCCTGTAATCCCAGCACTTTGGGAGGCTGAGGCAAGTGAATTGCCTGAGCCTACGGGTTCGAGACCAGCCTGGGCAACTTGGTCTCTCGTCTCTACAAAAAAAAAAAATAGTCAGGCATGGTAATGTACCTGTAGTTCCAGCTACTTGGAAGGCTGAGGTGGCAGCATCATTGGAGTCCAGCAGGTCGACGCTGGGGTGGCCTGAGTGTGCCACTGCATTCCAGCCTGGGCGACAGAGTGAAACTTCCAACTCAAAAAAAGAAAAGTGATAAATATGTGAGGTAATGCGTATGTTAATTACCTCAACCTAGTCACTTGACAACGAGTGTATATTTTAAAACATCATGCTGTACAACATAAACAGATACAATTATTATGTATCAATTAAAATTATTTTTAAAAAACAAAGGAAGAAATAGATGTCTATTAGTTGGAAATCTTTTATTGCCTCTATAAAAGTTTAAAAACCCTAGAATTTCTTTTTAACTGTTAAGTTCCATTCTTACAAGTCAGTGAAAGTGAACTGGCTCTGTCTAACCTGGACCATAGTAGACTCTGTGGCACCCATACATACTTGTCATCACTAGGATGTGTCATTGCCGAAAGAGCTGCTGAAACCCCACTCTTTGTGACTCTCCGTGAGCTCAGTATCCAGGTTATTATAACCATTGAGTAAGAAAAACTAGGGATTCTCAGAAGAAAACGAAAGATTGGAGGATAGAGGGTGTTGAAGAATTAAGGACAGAAAATACTGTTTTGTAAACAAACAGGTCTTCCTCCTGGAAAAGATTTCATGTATGTCAGGGTGGCATTATTTAGCAAGTATTTGGGTACCTACTAAGTGCTTTATGTAAATTATGTAAATTAATGAATCTTTATAGTAGCCATATGGTAAAAGTGTAAATAACAATATAGCTTTCTAACATAGGTTGTATGTTTCTTCTATCTTGTAACTACCCTTTTAGTTTTCAAAATAAATTTAATTATTTGAACTGAATGTTTCAACAAATGATTTTGAGTTCTGCTTAGATTAAAAAGCAGCACATATCAAGAGGCTCTAATATCACATCTATTTCTTCATTTACCCACATGACAGAAAAAATTTGACTTTTTAAAAAAATGATGCCTTTTTTGCTACAAACTGGAAGCATTAAGTTCATTTGCCTAAAGAGAGAGAATGTTTATTTTGGAGAATTAAATCAAGATTCTTTAGCACATGTATAAATATACAGATGCAATGAATAACAATAGAAATAGGTGAGACCCGTAGCTTCACCACACAAAGACTCCACAAACTTGTATAAGTAGGAGCTGCTTTTTCTTGCTTCATAATGGGTCCCAGCACAATTCAAAAGAGACACACTCTGACTCCAGGACATCTTGGAAAGTAATATAGGTCTTTACTGAAGATTGATTGTGGTTATCCAAGAAAAGATAACACAGAAGAACAACAAATTAGTGGGAACCTGAAAATATAACAGCCTCATATAGCAGGACCACCAGACCAGACTAGATGTGAGACAGAAACACACATAGCATCCAAGCCTATATCTGTATCCTAAATCTGTATCCTAATTTGTATATGTGTGTGTGTATATAGTGTGAGCTGTAATGTGTGTGTGTGTGTGTGTGTGTGTGTGTGTGTGTGTGTGTGTGTGTGTATACACTGTATATATACTATGAGCTGCAGTAAAGTATTTCTTATTCTAACCTCAACTAATATTATGATCTGTCTGGAATTATTATCTAATGGATTTATCAACCTTGAGGTCAAGGACAATTGGTAAATAATCTACTCATCCAATTCAACAAATACTTATTAAGCCAAAGTTTACTCTAAAAACTGGTGATCTAGACAGAACAAATAAAAAACCTGTCTTCAAGGAACTTACATTCCATATCATATGCAAATAAAGAAATACAGTACAATAAGATAGTGTTTGTATAGAAAACTTCAGGGTTTATGGACAGAACACCTACATCTGGAAATTCAGGGAAAGCTTTACAGATGAGATTTGCTTTTGTATTGAGATTCAAGTCACAGGTCAGTGTAAGGGAAGGCACACCGTTCTGGAAACTGCTAGTAGTTATAGGTTGGGGAACATTTAGACAGGAATCACTTTGTGAAAAGCTTTGTCTATGTCAGTTTGCCCAAGACAGTGCCATTTATACCTGTTGTCACAGATAGTAGCTTGTCTCACTCTCAAAAGAGTTTCAGTTGGACCATGCATTATCTGGTTGCCCCACCTGCAAGGAATTAAGATTCAGCTCCATAGGTGATGGGCAGCAAATTCATACTAATGACACACAACCATTTTGACGCAGGCATTTTGATACATCTGCTACAAAATTACCTTGTTAAAACATAAAAGCTCTGATTTTTTTCAAATATTAAATGATCCAAACTCCTTATCTCACCCTTAGTTCCCATATCAATTATGGCAGACCTGCATTTTATACTTCAATTTTGTATTTCTTGAATTTTTATGAGCCTGTATTAATTTTACAAATAACAAATGAAACAAAGATATACTTAGACTTAAGTTCATTCTAAGATCTCCCAAAACTATCATTATAAGGAATGATGGCATTTACTGATATTAAAATAATGTACATGTATTGCTAAAGAGAAACAAGCATTTGATTGAGTGCTGCTTTTGTAGTTCAGGACTAAAAGGAAGGGCTCATGTTGTCACTCAAATATCCTCCTTCCCCAGTCACCCACCAACTAGTGTCTAATATGCTGCATATCAAATAAGATCACAACAAGAAAAATTGTAAAAGGCAGATATGTTTCTTCTCTAGAGTTTGAAATTTGAGGCTGGGTGTGGTGGCTCAAGTCTGTAATCCCAGCATTTTGGGAGGCCAAGGCAAGAGGATTGCCTGAGCCCAGGGGTTTGAGACTAGCCCAAGCAACTTAGTGAAACCTCGTCTACAAAAAATAAAAAAATTAGTCGGGTGTGGTAGTGCATGCCTGTAGTTCCAGCTACTTGGAAGGCTGAGGCAGAAGGATCACCTGGGCCCAGCAGGTTGACGCTGTGGGCCCAGAGTGAGACTCCAACTCAAAAAAAAAATTGTATTAGTTTCTAAAGCTATCCTAACAAATTATCGCAAACTATGTGTCTTAAAACAATAGAGATTCAGCCGGGCTCGGTGGCTCAGCCTGTGATCCCGCGCCTTTGGGAGGCTGAGGTGAGTGGATTGCCTGAGCCCGCGGGTTCGAGACCCGCCTGGGCAGCGAGACCTCATCTCTACAATAAATCAAAAAATCAGCCGGGTGTGGTAGTGCATGCCTGTAATTCCAGCTACTCGGAAGGCTGAGGCGGAAGGATCGCCGGAGTCCAGCAGGTCGAGGCTGCGGTGGCCGGGAGCGGCCACTGCACTCCAGTCTGGGCGACAGAGTGAGACTCCAACTCAAAAAAAAAAAACAATAGAGATTCATTATCTCACAGTTCCAGAGCCTAAAAGACTGAATCAAGGTGTCTGAAGGCTTTAGGAAAGGATCCTTCCTTTTCTATTTTTAACCTCTGGTGGTGAAAACAAAATAGCTAGTGAAATATGTAAAATAATTGCAATAGCTTATTTGAAATAAAGTAACTCCATTTGTTAAAATCTTCCATCTTAGCTGTCTGCCTGACTTAAAAATGACCCCTCCCAGTGTGTACATGTAATTGTTGTAATGTTCCCATGACCACAGACCCACAGCCTTGCTCCCCTGAGCTGTTCACACTGACTGTTCTTGCTGACCATTTGAAAACTCCCTAGCTACAAGTTCCATGTAATTATATGCCTTGTTAACTAAAATCAGATGTTGCACCAAGAGATTATTCCTTTTGCTTTTAGTTCCCTGTTCCCTCACTCCCCTGCTATGAAGCCCACTTGAAGTTTTTGCCTTTATAAGCTTCTTGCTAGTTTAGTTTGGCATCAAGAGTTTTCTTGGCGTGAGCCTACTCTTGACCATGCACTATTAAAGGACTCAAAATTCGAACCCGGTGTGCTGGCAATTCTCCTTTCTCACAGTTAGGCTACAACAGTGGTTGCCAGCAATCCTTGGCATTCCTTGCGTTTTAGCTGTCACTCCAGTTTCTGCCTCTGTCATGACATGACCATCTTGCCTTTGTTTCCACTGCATCTGTGTCTCCAAATCTCCCTTTCCTTATAAGGACACCAACTGTTGGATTTAGGGCTCACCCTAATCCAGTACAACTTCATCTTAATTTAATTACATATACAAAAGCCCTATTTCCAAATAAGGTCACATTCTGAGGTTCTGGGTAGACATGAATTTGGAGCTAGATGGACATCATTTGTTACAGACTGAATGTTTGTGTTTCCCCACCCCCAAATTCATATGTTGAAGCCCCACCCCCAAGGTCTTTGGGGAAGTCTTTGGGAGGTAATTAGGCTTAGATGAAATCACAAGGTGGAGCCCCCAAGATGAGATTAGTGCCCTTACAAAAAAAAGAAAGATATTAGAGCTTCTACTCTCTGCCATATGATAATGTATGTGAGCCAGGAAGAGGGCCCTTATCAAGAACTAAATCTGCTAGTACCTTGATCTTGGACTTCCCAGTTTCCAAAACTTTGAGAAATAAAAATGTTTGTTGTTTAAGCTATCCTGTCTATAGTATTATTGATAAAAATATGCCAAATTCTGTAAAATATGTTAAGATGGTTTATTTTGGCTTATATGAGTGACACTAGGCCTGGGAACACTTATTTTCAGGAGGTCCTGAGGACATGTGCCTGAAGTGACTGAATTACAGTTTCATTATGTAAGTTTTAGGAAGGCAGAAATTAGAAAACCCATGAATCAATACATGTGAGATTTTCACTGGTTTGCCCCAAGAAGGAGATACTTTTCCAAGTGGGGACTTGCAGGATATTGGTGGATTTAAGGATTTCTTGATTGGTAATTTATAGTACCTATCTAATAAATTTTGGAAATCAGTAGAGAACAGGGTGCCCAGGGTCTAGGAGTCCCAAGAGATAGCTTTGCGGGGTCATAAAATATTTTTATTTCTTTCTTTATCTGTTGTAATGTTATGCCAGAGTCAGGTTAAACACAAACTTCAGTATATAGAGTAACAGGGTAGTAATCAGGCATGACTTCCCAAGTCTCTGAGTTAGGGATTTGGATAGGGTAAAAAGTTACACTTTAGTCCTCAGTATTTTGTTCGAGCAGCCTGAGCTGACTAAAACACCATTCAACCCAGTATAACCCCATTATTAAACAAGCAAGTATAATATTAATTAAAAATAACTGTCTACACCCATGAACATCCACAGAGAAACCCTAGAGTCTGTTGACCCCTCTGCATATAATTCTCAGAGATAAAGCACATGTTTTGCTAGATTTATGTATGTGACATGAGTGGGGAAGGAAACCTGTCAGCCCACGTTTCAAGTTGGTACGTACCCCATTTCCCCAATTTTTCTCCCCATTCTTTGACACCCACCCAGCTTTATTTTAAATTCCTGATCCTACCTCATTCTCCATTTTCCCTCTTTACACCATCCCCAATTCCCTCCCTAGAATGAGAAGTCTTTTTTTAAAAATACTTTTATATATTTTTTTATTTTTTTATTTTAAAATTGAGGGGTATAGTTAAGGATTAGGTATACAAATATTCATTGTGCAGGTACCCTTGTTGATGAGGTGTGCCCCCCCTTCCCCAGACAGATATTGACTACCATTAATCCCACCTCCCTTCCCCTCCCTGCCCCCCCCATAGTTTCCTGCCACTGTCAATTATTTTCTTATAGTATTACGGTAGTTGTTCAAGGTGCACTTATGAGTGAGAACATGTGATACTCAGATCTTTGTTTCTGTGAGAGATCACTCAGTATTACAAACTCTAATTCCATCCAGGTTGCTGCAAAATTCATGATTTTATTCTTTTTTATGGTTGTGTAATATTCCATTGTGTATATGTCCACATGTTTTTATTCCAGTCCTCTTTTGATGGACAGCATGGTTGGTTCCATGATCTTGATACTGTGAACAATTCTGCAATAAACATACATGTGCAGGTATCTTTTTTATAGAGTGATTTGATTTCTTCAGGGTATATTCCCAGTAGAAGGATTGCGGGGTCATATGGAAGATTAATTTTTAGAGCTTTTAGGAATTGCCACACTGATTTCCACATAAGCTGTACTAGTTCACACTCCCACCAACAGTGTAGAAATGTTCCCTTTTCGCCACATCCTCTCCAGCATCTAATATTTTTTGAGTTATTGATGTTGGCGATTGTGACTGGAGTTAGGTGGTATCTCAGTGTAGTTTTAATTTGCACCTCCTTGATGACTAGTGAACCTGAACATTTTTCATGTATCTGTAGTCTTCTTTTGAGAGGTGTCTGTTCATATCTTTTGCCCACTTTGTAATGGGGTTGTTTGTTTTTTTTTTTTTCTTTTCAGCACATTTGAGTTCCATGTAGATCCTTGATGTTGGGCCTTTGTCAGACATACAGTTGGCAAATACTAGTCCCAGTCTGTGGGTTGTCTCCCTGCTCTTTTGGTGGTTTCTTTGGCTTTGCAGAAGCTTGTCAGTTTAATGAGGTCCCACTTATCTATCTTATCTCTTATGGCCTGTGCATTTCGGGTTTTGCTTAGGAAATGGATGCCAGTTCCAACTTCTGTAAGGGTGTGTCCTACATTTTCTAAAGTTCTTATAGTTTGAGGTTTTACATTTAGGTATCTGATCCATTTAGAGCTAATTTTTGTGTATTGGGATAGATAGGGGTACTGTTTGAATCTTTTGCATGTGGTCAGTCAATTTTCCCAGCACCATTTACTGAATAGGTTCTCCTCTCCCCAGTGGTGGGTGGTGGAGGCTTTGTCGAAGATGAGTTGATTGAGAAATTGAGGTTTTGCTTTTGGAATCTCAATTCTATTCCATTGGTCTATATGCCTGTTTTTGTAACAATACCAGGCTGTTTTGATTATTGTAGCTTTATAGTAAAGTTTAAAGTCTGGTAGTGTGATACCTCCTGCTTTATTTTTGTTTGTTTGTTTGTTTGTTTGTTTGTTTGTTTGTTTTGCTGAGGATTGTTCTGGCTATTCTTGGTCATTTGTGCTTCCATATGAATTCCTGCATTGTTTTTTGTAGATCTGAGAAGAATGTTGCTGGTAGTTTGATGGGTATCACATTAAACCTTAGATTGCCTTAGGTAAGATGGACATCTTAACAATGTTGATTCTTCCAATCCATGAGCATGGGATATTTTTCCACTTGTTTGTGTCATCTTTCATTTCTTTGAGCAGTGTTTTGTAGTTCATTATAAAGGTCTTTCACGTCTCTGGTTAGGAAGATGCCAAGGTATTTCATTTTCTTGTGGCTATTGTGAATGGAAGTGCGCTTTTTATTTGAGTTTCTGTTTGTTTATTATTGGTGTAAATAAATGCGATTGTCTTTTGCACATTTATTTTATACCCTGAGACTTTGCCAAAGTCCTTTATCAATACAATGAGGTTTTTGACAGATTCTCTTGGGTTTTCAAGGTACACAATCATGTCGTCTGCAAAGAGAGATAACTTGGTTTCCTCTTTTCCAATTTGGATACCCCGATTGCCTTCTCTTCTCTGATTGCTCTAGCCAGAACTTCCAATACTATATTGAACAGGAGGGGTGAGAGTGGGCATCCTTGTCTTGTTCCAGTTTTCAGGGGAAATGGTTCCAATTTTTGTCTGTTTCGGAGTATGCTGACTGTGGGTTTCTCATAGATGGCTTTTACTATTTTGAGGTATGTTCCATGTATGCCTAGATGTTTGAGGGTTTTTATCAAGAAGTGGTGCTGGATTTTATCAAAAGCTTTTTCTGCATCAAATGATATAATCATGTGGTTTTTATTTTGATGTCTGTTGATGTATTTAATTAAATTTATGGTCTTATGAATGTTGAACGAGACTCGCATACCAGGAATAAAGCCTACTTGGTCATGATGGATGATTTTTGAGATGTGTTGTTGAATCTGGTTTTCTAGGATCCTGTTGAGAATTTTAGCATCTAAGTTCATCAAAGACATTGGTCTGTAGTTCTCTTTTTTTGTTGGGTTTTTACCTGGCTTGGGTATCAATGTGATGTTAGCTTCATAAAATGATTTGGGAAACTTTCTAAATCGCTTGGAAAACTTTCAGTAGGATTGGTATCAGTTACTCCTTAAATGTCTTATAGAATTCTGCTGGAAAGCCATCTGGTTCAGGGCTTTTTTTTTTTGTAGGTAGTTTTCTTATGGCATAGTCAATTTCCTTGATTGTTATTGGTCTACTTAGGGTCTCAATTTCTTCTTGTTTCAAATTAGGCAAGTCGTGTGATGTCAGAAACTCCTCCATTTCCTTAAGGTTTTTAAGTTTGTTTCCATACAAGTGTACATAGTAGTCTCTAGTGATCTTTTGTATTTCTTCAGGGTCAGATGTGAATTCATCTTTTGAGTTTCTGATTGTGTTTATTTGGGCTTTTTCTCTCTTTTTCTTGGCCAGTCTAGCTAGGAGACCATCGATCTTGTTTATGCTTTCAACAAACCAGCTTTTGTTTCATTGCTTTTTTGTATTATCTTTTTGTCTTCTATATCCCGGATTTGGGCTTTTATTTTGGTGATCTGGATTCTTCTGCTGAAGTTAGGGTTTTGGTGGTCTTGCTTTTCCAGCTTCCTTAGGTGACTTGTTAGATTGTTAATTTGTGATCCTTCCATTTTCTTCATGTGCATTTGCAGAGATATGAATTCCCCTCTAACTACAGCTTTCATGGCATCCCAGAGATTTTGGTAATATGTTTCTTCATTTTCATTTGTTTCCAGGTATCTTTTAATCTCTGTTTTGATTTCATCATTGACCCAGGAGTTGTTTAGCATCATGCTGTTTAGTGTCCATGTCTTTGTGGGTTTTGGGGGAACCTTGTTGGTGTTGATGTTTATTTTCACTCCACTGTGGTCTGAGAAGGTGCATGGCAAAATTTCAATCTTTTGAATTTTGTTCATGCTTGATTTATGGCCAAGTATGTGGTCGATCTTAGAGTACATTCCATGCGGTGATGAGTAGAATGTATATTATGTGGTTGTTGGGTGGAGTGTTCTGTAGGTATCAATTAAGTCCATTTGGTCAAGAGTCGCATTGAGGTTCCGGATCTCACTGCTGATTTTTTGTCCTGATGATCTGTCTAGGATTGTGAGCAGAATATTAAAGTCCCCAGCTATGACAGTGTTAGTGTCGATATCTTTTTTGAGTTTACCTAGAAGCTGCTTTATGAAAGTTGGCACTCCTATGTTGGGTTCATATATGTTTAGGATGGATATTTCTTGTTGATGGATTAACCCTTTTATCATTATGTAGTGGCCTTCTGTATCTTTTTTAATTTTTGATAGCTTAAAGGATATTTTGTCTGAGATTAAGATCATGACTCTTGCGTTCTTTTGTGTTCTGTTCACCTGAAATTTTGCTTCCCATTCTCTTACTTTGAGTCTGTGAGTGTCCTTTCTAGTGAGATTAGTCTCTTGGAGGCAATATATTGGTGCCTGGTGATATTTTATTCATTTTGCCATTCTATGTCTTTTCAGTGGTGCATTTAGTCCATTCACATTCAGGCAAATATTGAAATGTGAGAGTTGATCCCTATCATAAGGTTATAGAGTTGTTGTTGTTCCTGTTTGTTTGTTGTCTTTCTTTTGGTTTGGGGATTGGTTCATGTGTGTTTTTTATCTTTTTCCTGTACTCTTATGAAGAATGTTATTGTTCTTTTTTCCTTTTTTCTGTGTTTAATACTTTCTTAAGTGTTTCTTGTAGAGGTGGTCTGGTGGCAGCATAAGTTCCTAGGGACTGGATATCTGGAAAAGATTTTCATTCTCTCTCACTGATGAAGCTTAGCTTGGCTGGGTAGGTTATTCTTGGTTGAAATTGTTTATCTTTTAGAACTTTGAAAACAGGGCTCCAAGCTCTCCTAGCCTAAAGAGTTTCTGTAGATAAATCTGTGCTATTCTAATTGGTCTTCATGGTAGATAATCTGACCTTTTTCTTGTGCTGCCTTTAGGATTTTTTCTTTTATACCTATTTTGTTTATGCTAATTATTATGTGTCTGGGAGTTGGTCTTCTCATTTGTTGTCTTGCAGGGGTTCTCTGAATCTCTTGTGTTTGCATTTTCCCATCACTGTTGAGATGAGGGAAGTTTTCTTGAATAATTTCATGGAATGCTTGTTCTAGGGTGATCTCTGTCTTTCTTTCTGCCTCAGGAAGTCCAATTATTCTTAGATTCAGTCTCTTGAAGTAATCGCTCACCTCTTGAAGATTTTCTTCTATCTTTTAAAGCTGCTTTTCTATGTTTTTGACAGTTTGGGTTAGTTCTGTATTTGGTCCTCAAGTTCTGAGATTCTTTCTTCTGCTTGGCTAATTCTGCTTTCCATGCTTATCAGTTTGTTATTTATTTCATTCACAGTATTCTTTACTACTGTTAACTCAGTTATCAACTCCTTCCTATTTTCCTCTTGTCCCTCCTCAATTATTTTTAATCTCCCTATTAATGTCTTGATATCTGTGTTTGTAGTTTGAGACCAGTCATTCTGGGGGCCTTTCATTGTTTACATTCTGAAGTTTGTTTTCTCAGTGTCTGATCTCCCAGAGGTCTATGAGAGACTCATATCCTTCTTTTGGTTTTCTTCATTTGTGTGGATTTTTCTCTCCCCCTTTTCCTCCCCTTCTTTAGTTGTGTTTTTCAGGAAAGGTGGGGTTGCCTTTACTTCTTTTTGTTCAATCTCCTGTTCTTCCTGATGAGGGTTCTCTGGCTTTATTCATTTTTGAGGCTGGACTGTGGGTTGGGGGCTGTAATTTTTGTAGTTTTGAGATTTAATTGAGAAGGAAGTTGTGATTCAGAATCTATCTGCAGATCCCAGTATCTGCTGACAGGTGTATGGGCACACTGGAGTCTACTTCCCACTGCCTTACAAGCTGTCTTTACAGTGGAGTTTAGGTTTGCTCCCTGGAACAAAAGGAGGTAAGAAAAAGGAAAATAATGGAAGAACAGGGGGTCAAGAGGAAGTTGGAGAGAGAGAAGAGTAAGAGGGAAAACAGACATACAGACCAACTAATGAATGAAAAGAGACAAAAGGCCAGAAAAGAGTAAAAAACAAACAAACAAAATTCCCTAAAGCATACTGGTAATCACACAAAGACAGTCCAATAAAATCATGCCTTTTGATGTGTTTTTCCCCAACACAAACAGGTAGTCTAAATCAAAAAGTAAACAAAAGTTAACAAAACAAACAGTCAAAACAATAAAATAAAAAATCAAAATAAGAAACCAGACTAGCTCTGTGGTCTTTCCTGAGTATCTAAAGTCTCTTCAGCTCTGATCACTAGCCCTCCCCTTTGCTCTCATTGCAGGTAAATATGGTTACTCATAGCTTGAGTTGGTTCCCTTGGCTTGCTGCCTGACAGGTCTGCCACACAGAACTGAGTTGTCTGTGTCTGATTCAGCGTAGGGGAGGGGCTTCTGTTTCCTGTTTTGGTGAGGTTACCTTAGAAAACAAGGTGGAGCCGGGCTCGGTGGCTCAGCCTGTAATCCTGTGCTTTGAGAGGTTGAGGTGAGTGGATTGCCTGAGCCTGCAGGTTTGAGACCCACTTGGGCAACTTGGCGAGACCTCATCTCTACAATAAATCAAAAAATTAGCCGGGCATGGTAGCATGTGCCTGTAGTTCCAGCTACGTGGAAGGCTGAGGTGGAAAAAAAAAATTAGCCGGGCATGGTAGCATGTGCCTGTAGTTCCAGCTACGTGGAAGGCTGAGGTGGAAGGATCACCGGAGTCCAGCAGGTCGAGGCTGTGGTACACTCCAGTCTGGGTGACAGAGTGAGACTCCAACTCAAAAAAAAAAAAAAAAGGAAAGGAAACAAGGTGGAGGCTGTGCAGACATGGGCAGGGCAATGCAAATCTCTGCCTGGAAAATGGCTGCAGTGCATGGCTCCTCTTTCACCGATCCTCTCTCTCCACTCTTGTCCGGGGCTCTAGTTGATCTACTATGACGGGCGATGCTGGTGTGTGTCCGGCATCAGGCACCGGGAACCAGCAAGATAGCTGGGCACTGCAGTTTGGTGGCTACGAGGGTGCGTGGAACTGCCTTCAAGAGCCACCTTTTGTGGAGATCTTCACAGTTCAACTTGTCCCATCTCCATCTTGCTGAGCATTCGGGAAGTCTTAAAGGTGAAAAGTTCAGGGAATAGAGTGAGGATATTGGCTTCACACATTACTTAATAATAAAAAAGCTAAAATTTAATAACTTATTTTTCAAGCCACATCAGAATATCCCTAAATCAAAATGTCTATATCAATACAGATAAGACCAAACAAGTACTAATTTTGAAGCAAGAGTGACTTGGTCATATCAGACTTTAGAGAGGTTACTTTCACTATAGTGTAGAAGTTCAATTAAGAAGAGACAAAAGTACAAGGGGTATGTCAAATTAATAGTAACTAGAATTAACCCTGATCTTCCCACTTCCACATGCACTTCCTTGTGTCTAGAGATTCTGTCCCGAATCACCCACTCCTCCACCAGGTATGAGCATCAGGGGCTTTAGGGCAGGGCTGTCACAGTAACCTGGAGCTCCAGATGTCATATTCTTGGTTTGTAAGTATCAGAAGTCAAGATCCAGGTGTCACACACAAACTATATGTAAGTATATATTATCAAGAAGAACCAGAAAATGAAGTTCCCTGTCCTTATGAGATGAGATAGTGATATGGATTTTTCATTTCAGTCTGGGCTTTGAGAGTGTCAGCTCAATGGGTCCGTCAGCCAGGCCCCAGAGAGGGGTGGTACACCTACCTCTGGAGTGTTGACTCTAATGGACTGGCAGACCAAGTCCTGAGAGTGTTGCTGATTTGGTGGGCTGGAAGTCTAGCCTCTGAACTGTCTCAGCTTTAAAGTCTCACCTTCTTCCAACAGCTCTCCCAGCTGGCAAGCCAACCTCTGGGGTCCACAGCTGTTCAGTTCTGATTATCTTCTGCAGCTCCTGAGGTCAGGGTTCTTGCCTCATGCCCAGGAGATGTGAGGGACACAAACAGCTTGAAAATGAGAAAGAGGATTTATTGAGAGGACAGAAAAGCTCCCACGTGGAAAAGGACTTCAAGGGATTACTGACTTGAAGCTGAAACCTAGTGCTTATATAACCCTAAGACTGAGCCAACTGACTAGCACTAGCTGTGAGCTGATTGGTCAGCACTAGCTGTTCTTCTGATTGGTCAGTACTGAGGATGAACTGGCAGGAGGTAGCGGCCTAATGGTGAGCTGATTGGTTGGTACTTGGCAGCAAACTGATTGGTTGCTTTTCTATTCCAGCAGTAAGTACTTAAGCTCTAGTTTGAAAGGCTCTGCAGGGAGCTTGTTTACCAGTGGTTAGTGTATCTGCCTGAGAGACTTGCCAGAAGTTTGCTACATTGTTACTGAAGGACCCACCCTGTCTGCTTGCCTAGCCTTTCTCTAGCTATCTCCTCTCTCAATAGCAATTGTGCTTATCTGAGATCTTAAAATTAAGAACTCAATCACACAAGACCTAATTCCCTCACAACCAATCTAGAATTAGACAGTCCAGAGCTAATTAGGCTATTTCACAGAGTTCTCAAACATCCAGGTCATTCCCCATTTTGCTGCTTTCTTACTGCATGGCTTCTAAACTCAAGGTCATTTCATGATTCAAGAGGGCGATGATTGGGTTTGCAATCCAAACAACAGGAAGGAGAATATGAAGAAAGGCAAGTTTTAAGAACAATTCTGGAAAGTTCCAAATAATACTTTCACTTATCTCTCGTGGGTCAAAATTTATTCACATGGCTATAAGTAGCTGCCAGGGAGGTTGTAATATAGACTCGCTAGCTGGACACATTTAGATTCTGTGTTAAGGAAGAAAAGAATGGATATTGGAGGTGAGTGATGGTGTCTAACACAAAATAAAAGATTTGAAGCAATATGCAACTGAGTAGAACTTTTTCCTGCCTGCACTTTCAGACTCCAGTCAAAGCTTGGGATGGAAGGAGAGAGTCCAAAGAGAAAAGGAAAGAGAAGGGAGTTGATATGACTTGTCTACCCTTTCAGCTAAGTCTGCAGAGCTGAGAGTTCTAAGTTAGGGGAACTTGTGTCCTGATGCTCATCTGGTTGCCTTTGAAGGAAGCCATTGTCCTTAAACCCCTACAGCTGGGAGAGTAAAGAGTTGTATGTCCAAGCCGGGCTCGGTGGCTCAGCCTGTAATCCCACGCCTTTGGGAGGCTGAGGTGAGTGGATTGCCTGAGCCCGCGGGTTCGAGACCCACCTGGGCAGCGAGACCTCATCTCTACAATAAAAGAAAAAAAAAAAAATCAGCCGGGCGTGGTAGCGCATGCCTGTAATTCCGGCTACTTGGAAGGCTGAGGCGGAAGGATCGCCAGAGCCCAGCAGGTCGAGGCTGCGGTGGCTGGGAGCGGCCAGTGCACTCCAGTCTGGGTGACAGAGTGAGACTCTAACTCAAATAAATAAATAAATAAATAAAAATAAAAAATAAAAAAAATTTAAAAAAAGAGTTGTATGTCCAACTGAAGCAAACAGTCCAGAATAGACTGCTCACAGCCCCTGAGCACATTGTGGGAAGAAGTCAAATGTTTCTCTTAGATGCCCAGAATGGTGAAGACAACACAGATGTACATCAAGACACTTTGAGGTACTTAGCGAGGGGCAGTGGGCACAGAATTTGCGGCGCTGCCCACGGGGGTTTGCTGGGATTAACTTCACAAGATTCAATGAAAGAGAATCATATCACCATGAAAAATAGTCTAGAAAAAAATGAGATTCCTTTTAAGACAATAAAACTAACCTATGTAAACATGACTCCAGGAGAGAAAGATAAAATGATTCTTGTTGTCCTTTATTAAGGAATTATAACTAAAAAGTGGAGAAATATTTGTATATGGTTATAATTTAAATTTAGCTTTTCAGTAATAAATTATTTTATACTTTTACCTGAGGTTATAGGATATAAAACTGAACAAAGCAAAGCAAACTAGAAGTTGTTGAGGTAGCTTCTGAGGGGTCTGCTTGGTCATTTGATTTCACCAGCACCCTCTAATTGCATTCATGTTTAAAATTGAAAAGATTCACGAACACATTTTATTGTGCTTGAAATGTATTTGTTTATATGGAGTTTTCCACTTTGACCTAATTCCTGCTTCAATTTTGGCAAAGATGGAGGGAGGGGTATGGGAGGGGGAGAAGAAAGGAAGGGTCGAAGGAAAGAGGGGGAAAGGGAGGGAGAGGAGGAGGGAGGGCAGGTGGGGGGGAGAGAGTGAATGAGAGAGGTTGATGGGGAATTCTGGACTAAAGTAAACTAGCGACAAAAGTGTTCTATTTTAAAATGTATTTATTTGCTGTGTTCATTGAAAGAATATTACCTCCAATTAGCCGGAACCCAGCAGTTCGAGGCTGCAGTGGCCGGGAGCGGCCACTGCACTCCAGTCTGGGCAACAGAGTGAGACTCCAACTCAAAAAAAAAAGAAAGAAAGAAAGAAAGAAAGAAAGAAAGAAAGAAAGAAGGAAAGAAAGAAAGAATATTACTTAGTGTCTAAAGATGTGTGCTACATGAGTAGCAATGGAGTGCAGAGCTTCTTGAGGTCCTCAGAGCCAGACATATTCACCAAGGTCTTCCCCAAGCATATTGACTTCACTGCCTGGTCCTGGGCAGAATTCACAAGTGAAGGCATCACCATGGTGTGAAAACCGCATTATCCTGAAGTCACTCACATCTGTTCCTGTTTACAGTTTGCAAAGCAATCTTGCATATGTTGCAGTCTGCCCAACAACCCCACTATTAGGGCAGGAAGACATTCTGCTGGCCTCATTTTACAGTCAGGGGTGGGGTAGATCCATCTTCTGGCTTCTTTCTTCTTATGTTTCACAGTCTGATCCCAGGTATTTAAATGGACTACTTCTCTTAGAACAGGTTCCAACTTAGGACAATGTGTTTGGAGAAATGAAGACCCCTGAGTTCTCTCAACCCTCTATCTCCCACACACTCCTTAACCCCTGCCGCAGATCTCTAGACATTCGTGTCTTCAGGAGCAAGAGGTCACCTTTAAGCTGAGACTGAAGGGGTGAGGGCACTAGTTAACAAAGAGCCAGTAAATGCACATTCCAGGGAGTAAAGAGCTTCTCAGTACTCGGGAACAGAGAAAATACCAGTGTGGGTTGAACCTAGGCAACTACAAAATGAGGCTGAACAGGTGGAGTTGGCATCAGATTTGTAGAACCTTAGAGGTCATGGTGTATATCTTATGTCTAGTTAGCAATTTTTTTTATTATTTTCATTTTAGAACCAGGGAGTACAAGTGCATGTTTTATTACATGGACATATTGTGTAGTGGTGGGGATTGGGTCTCAGGTGGCTCATTCCCCAGATAGTGAACATTGTTTCCAATAGGTAATTTCTGAACTCTAACTCCCCTCCCCACCTTCTCCCTTATTGGTATCCCCAGTGTCTATTATTTCCATCTTTGAGGCCATTTAGCTCCCATGTGTACGTGAGAACATGTGGTGTTTGGTTTTCTGTTTTTTTGTCAGTTCATTTTGGATGATGTTCTCCAGCTCTGTCTATGTTGCTGCAAAGAACATGATTTTATTCTTTTTTTATGGCTACATAGTATTCTATGGTATATATGTACCACATTCTATCATTTGTGGGCACTTCAATTTGGTTCCATGATCCAGCTGGGCAATTTAAATGCAGTCAGTATTTAGATGTGACTCTGTGCTCATTAAAACTGCCAAATCTTAATCTGAGGCTTTAAAATATTAACCAGATAAGCTACTCGGTAAGTTGAGGCAGGAGGATTGCTTGAGACACGGAGTTCAAAACCAACCTGAACAACATAGCAAGACCTCATCTTTAAATAAATAAAAATAAAATAAAATATTAAAGAGGATCAATATTACAATACATTCTCATAAACATTTTTTCTTGCTTTAATCAATCTGCTATACTCTTGACATTTGCACAACAGAAAATTATTTAAATTGGACCTGATTGGAATTCTTCTTTTTCTCTTAATGAAGTTTCACCAGAGTCTGAAGAGTTTGTGCATTTTGGCCTCTGTTACCAGAAGTCAAACGAATCCAGAAAAGAAGGCAATAAAAGTACATTAAGTTGGATGAAAAAAATCTCTAATAAAGTTTTTGTTCTCAACTTTTAAAACATATAACACTAACATTTCTCAGAAATTCTGTTTTCTCATTGTGTTAAGTCCTAGCACAAAAAGTCTTTGCTGTAGTAACACATCTGTTATTATTTTGTCGCTTCCCACCATACATAGAAGGCAGCAAGGCTCTGTATATCCAATAGCTTGTTGTAATCTTTGGTATTAAACAGAACTTCCAGAACATTAATAGTATTCAATTTTATATTTCTTCCTATGTAATTTTGAATTTCTCTCTCTCTCTCTCCCCTTATTTACATTTCCAACAAAAGAAAATGTAAAGTTACCAAAAATACAAACCAAAGATTCTTTCTTATTTATGAATATGTGTGAAAAATATTGATATTGCAGACTTTTAAATTTTCCCTAATTGTTGATGAATAAGACTGTAGCTAAAATTTAGCTTATAGAATTAAAAAATTAGATTTTTTTTTTTGGCCAGGTGCCATGGCTCATGCCTGTAATCCCAGCACTTTGGGAGGCCAAGGTGGGTGGATTGCTTAAGCCCAGGAGTTCGAGACAGCCTGAGCAACATAGCAAAACCTCATCACTACAAAAAAATCAAAAAATTAGTTGGGCAGGTTGGTGCCCACCTATAGTCACAGCTACTCAGGGTGCTGAGGTGGAAAGATCACCGGAGCTCAGGAGGTCGAGGCTGCTGTGAGCTGTCATCATCATGATCGTGCACTCCAGCCTGGGCGAGAGAGTGAGACCCAACTAAAAAAAAATAGATTTTTTTATATCATGAATTGAGTAGCAGTCAAATGTACAATTTTTCATAATTCTATTGATATATAGTAAGCTGCACATATTTAGAGCACCCAATTTGGTCAGTTTTGACATAGGTACACACTCATAGAAACTATAATCAAAATCAGGATAATTAACACATTCATTACTTTTAAGTCTTCTTGTGCCCTTGGTCATGCTCCCTATTTCTCTTCTCCTTCTCCTTCCCAGTGATTTCTGTCACTATAGGTTAGTTTTCAAGAATTTTATACATATACAATCACACAGCATGTACTTCTTTTTAAGATCTGTTTTTTTTCACTCAGCTTAACTACTTTAAGATTCATCCTCATTGTTGTATTAGAAGTTTATTTCTTGTTATTGCAGAGTAATATTCTACTGTATGAATATTATACAATCTGATCACCCATTTACCTGTTAATGAACATTTGGGTTGTTTCTGATTTGCGCTATTACAAATAAAGCTGCCATGAACACTCATGAGCAAGTTTTTGTGTGGACACATGCATTTATTTCTCTTGGCTAGATACCTAAGAGTGGAATGGCCAGGTCATACACTGAATGTATGTTTACCTTTTTAAATAAATTTCTAAACTGTGTTCTGAAGTTGAACTATTTCCATTCCCATCAGCAGTGTAAGGAGGGTGCCAGTTCCTCCACACCCAAGTCAACACTTGGTATAATCAAAATTTTTTAGATGGGATCTCACTGTGTTGCCCAGGCTGATCTCAGACTCCTGGACTCAAGTAATCCTCCACTACAGTCTCTGAAGTATCTGGGACTACAGTATAGGCATATGCTACCACTCCTGATGTTGATCAATTCTTTTAATTTTAGCCATTCTAGTGACTATGTAGTAGTGTCTGATACGGTTTTAGTTGGTGCTGAAGTCTTGGTATCAACAATTATTTTAAGATATTGGCTAGGGCATTGGTCTATTTTATGGGTCTACGGTGCCCTAGTGTCCACATGGGACTAAGAACCACATTGGACAAAACAGATGACCTCTTTTAAGTATAGATGTTATGGCCTGCATTTTCACACATTTCATATTGGCAGCCCTAAACCATCTTTTACCAAGTGTGGTCTTTCATACAAAAGTTAACATGGTGCTGCCATTTGCCACCAATGTGTGAAAGGAAATGTGGGTGAGAAAAAAGGTTTTTCAGGTTTAGTGCTGACTGAGTGAGCAGGAATTGGATATTAAAAATTGAATCTTCTGAAAATATATAAAGAACTTTTATAACTCATCAAGAGTACTTTAAAGTCAAATAAAAGTGGGCAAAACATCTGAACAGACATGCTAACAAATAAAAATATACAAATAGTGGCAGATGGTATAGATAGTACAGACAGTAGTGACAAACTCATGTAGTCCTAGCCACTCGGGAGGTTGAGAGAAAGATCACTTGAGCCCAGGAGTTCAAGTCCAGCCTGGGAAACATAGCGAGACTTCATCTCTTTAAAAAAAAAAAAAAGAAAGAAAGAAAGAAAAGAAAAAGATATACTGATAGTAAATAAGATGGAAGAAATACTTATCATTTGTCAGCAGGGAAATGCAAATTAAAACAACAATAAGATACCACTACACACTTGTTAGACTGGCTAAAATCTGAAAAACCAATAGTAACAATTGCAGGTCGGAATGTAGATCAACAGAAACCCTCATTCATTGCTGGTGGGAATGCAAAATGGAATACACTTTGGAAGACAGTTTGACAGTTTCTTACAAAGCTAAACATAGTTTTTTTATATGATCCAGCAGTTGCACTCCTAGGAATTTACTCAGCTGATTTGAAAACTTATCTCCACACAAAATTCAGTGTGTGAATGCTTATAGCAGCTTTGTTCATGATCACCAAAAATTGGGAGCATCCAAGATGCCTTTCAATATTTATACATTAGAATACTATTCAGTGACAAAAAAGGAATGTGCTATCAAGCCACACAAAGACATAGATGAATCTTAAACGCATATTGCTAAGTGAATGAAGGCAGACTGAAAAGGCTATGTACTATACCATTCCAACTACAAGACATTCTAGATGATAAACAAAAAGGTAAAATATGCTGCTCAGGGGTAAATATTCAATCTGTCTTCTGGATATATATGGGTTGGTGGGTTTGTTTTTATATGACCCACCCATCCACCACTCATCCCTATTTGCACAGGGATATTGTTCTCATATTTACATTTGTCTGAATGTTTGCCACCATTTTAACAAAGTTATAGCTGCTCTTGAACAAAAATGTTAGTAAAATAATATCTGCCTTCAAGACTGATTATCAAACCTTTACTGATTTGCATTTTCAATCAACAACAAATTATAATTGTCTTCCTAATTGATTATGAGCACATGTATTAGTTAATATTCAGTGGGTAATATATCTCATGACCTCACTTGTAGGGTCAGAGCTAATCAGAACAGGAGAAAGACACCTAATCAAACTTGGCCAGTGAGATTCTCATTCCTAGGAATTTGGAAGTGGAAGGAAGTGGAATCTCTTCAGTAGCGGTTGGTGTTTGGGAGAATCATGAGGTCAAGTTGGACTGTGTGGTGAAGTGGAAGCCCAAGGCTTACCATCCCCACAGCAGGAGTGGTAGCTGCTGACTGCTCATAGCTGAGTCAGTCTCCAGAAATTGCCCTTGACCAAGGGAAGTCACTTTGTCTAAGGGTGTGACCCCTTCCCCAGAGATGTTCACCATCCAATGGCTGGTCAATTTGAGGAATTCAGAGGACCAGCCCTGCTTGTCTAAAGCTCTCTGTAGAATTGGCTGAGACTTCTGTTGCTGCTGCACTGTAGTGTTGTTGTTGTTTTTTTAATTTTTAATTTTAAAGATGTGGAGTACAATTCAGGGTTAGGTACACAAATGTTCATTATGCAGGTACCCTTGCTAATGAGGTGTGCCTCTCCTCCCCTGGCAGTTTCCCATTACTGCCAATCCCTTTCTTGCGGTATTATAATTGTTCAAAGTCTGCCTATGAGTGAGAACATGTTCTTTGTTTCTGTTATAGATCACTCAGTATTATCGACTCTAAGTCCATCCAAGTTGCTGCAAAGTTCATAATTTTGTCCTTCTTTATGGCTAATACACCATCATATCACTGCACCCAATCCTTCCTTTCTCACTCTTTCATAGGTGTTGTTCTCAAGAGCACTTCCAGTGAACTTTCAGCACAGAAGTCTCCATCTCAGAGTCTCAAGTCCTTGAAATCTGATCCAAGGCAGTAGCTATGTTTAAGGTAGACCAAAGCAAGCTGATTTGCTGAAAAAGAATAAAGATGTTGGGCAGAAATATTAGATATCAATGATGTGAATACTCAAAGAAAGAAAGATGGAGATACTTCCTGGTGGTCCTCTGGTTCTTGGTCTAGTCCCTCAAGAGACCCAGCTTTCCTTCCTGATGTTCAATGAATTCCTGGGCTACTAGAGTTTCTCTCCAAAAACTTCCCTTTTGGCATGTGCCTGTTTGAATGGACTTTGTTCCTTGCAAATAAAACTATTCCCATGTATTTTGTGCTTTTAGTCAGTTATACTCAATAGCAGTGATAACTTGTTTACAGACACATGCTCCAGAGAGAGACAGTGTATGGATATGCGGTTGACCCTCAAATAACATGGGTTCGTACTGAACAGGGTTCGAGCTATGAAGATTTTCTTCCACCTCTGCCACTCCTGAGACAAGACCAATCCCTCCTCCTCCTCTTCCTCCTCAGCCTGCTCAACATGACAACAAGAATGAAGACCTTAATGATGATCTGCTTCCACTTGACAAGTAGTAAATCTATTTCCTCTCCCTTATGATTTCTTAACATTTTCTTTTCTCTAGCTTACTTTATTGTAAGAATACAGTATATATACATATAACATACAAAAATGTGTGTTCATCAACTGTTTATGTTTTTGGTAAGGCTTTCAGTCAACAGTAAGCTATTAGCAGTTAAGTTTTGGGGATGGCTGGGCATGTTGGCTCACATGTGTAATCTCAGCACTTTGGGAGACTGAGGTGGGAGGATGGCTTGAGCCCAGAAGTTCGAGACCAGCCTGGGCAACATAGCAAGACCACATCTGAAAAAAAAAAAATGTTTTAATTTAAAAAAAAAATTTCTGGGAGTTGAAAGTTATATGTGTACTTTCGACTACACAGAGGATTGGTATCCCTAGCCCCTGCCTTGTTCAACTGTCTGTCTCAGTGTTTCATAGATGTTAATGTTTGTTAAGTACCCTAAGTAACACTGGGCTCCCACGAGCATAGATCTGTGCGATGTCAATGCAAAGAAACCAGCAGCCAGTTTAATTTTAAACCAAGTTCACAACATGTCATAAAGCGTCCTTTTCTTCTCACTCTTCAAGTCTCTCATATCTTGCAGTTTCCCCTAAACCTTTTCCATCTTTCCTTGCCCTTGGCTCCCTATTAAAAATTCTCTCCCAAGCCTTCTTGAACTCTCTTATGTATTCTCCACTCCTCTCCTCTTGCTGTTATTCTTCATCCCTTTCCTTCTGGTTCCTCCCTGTAAGTATTACTGGGGATGGAGCAGGAAGGAGTTGGCGGAGAACACATAGAGGGATGCCTTCATTAACAGGCCAGAGTAAATACATGCACTATATGTAAAATATTTACTTAATAACAGATGCTACCTATACATGCATGTTATGATTGAAAAGAAATAATGAGCAGCATTGTTTTTATTGCCAGTTTATAATATTTTAAAAGTTAAAACAGAGAAGCTAGACTGTGATAGAAAAATGAGAAGCAGAGATATCCAATCTGGCGTCTTAGGTGTCTGTTGCTGGAAAAAACCAATACTTAGAGGCCTAAGGTAGCTATTTATCATTATCTTTCAGGGATCTAGAATTTGATGAGACAAGGTTGTCCCTTAGTCTTTCATGCAGTTGCATTTAAATAAAAGCTGGCACTGGAGTCATCCAAAGGCTTACTGAAGCTGAGTGTCCAAGACGGTGTCTTCACTTTATGTCTGATGCCTCAGTGCTCTGCCGGTGGCTTCATTCCTGACACAGTAGCCAGGACTCCTTCATGACTGCTCAGGGCTGAAAGAGGGATTAATTAAGTGCTAAATCCATCATCACTTCTTATTCTATCGGTTGAAGCAGATTCAAGGTAGCCGGAGAGAAATGGACCCCATCTTTTGATAGGGAAGACAAGCCATGACCATATTTGTAAAAAACAGTCTACTACAGATGTCAGAAAAGTTAGTTTTTTAAAGCTAGATGTTTAAATCAGAAACTAATATCCCCTATAATTAAGGGCAAGCCAAACACAACAAATAAATAAAGCTTTATAAAATGTTAAGCTAAGGAAATAATATCCCTTTTAAAAAAAGAGATGGAAGGATTCTGAATTCAAGTCAACCCAGGTTCCTTTACAGAAGGTGAAAGTGTCCAGGCCAGGAAGAGATGAGTCAAACCATATGTTGGACTTGATAGCATGCCAACAGAGTAAAGTAGTAAGATACAGTTACAATCTAAGTCAATTTAAACTTTTTTTTTTTCTTTTTGAGTCAGGATCTTCTGGACTCAGGCAATCCTTCCACCTCAGGCTCCTGGGACTACAAGAACATATCATCACACCAGGATAATTTTTTTTTTATTTTTTGTAGAGTTGAGGTCTCGCTATGTTGCCCACACTGGTCTCAAACTCCTGGGCTCAAGCATTCTTCCCACCTCAGCTTCCCAAAGTTCGGGGATGACAGGCGTGAGCCATCATGCCTGACTTTAAAATGAGTTTCTTTACAATCCCATAATCACATTTTCTAGCCATTAGCCATCTTCCCCAGAGATGCCCAGGGAACATTGCTTTTATTAGTCACTACCCAAAGAGGAAGCCACCTGAGGGATTTTCTCCCACACATTCATCCCCATGATATGCTGTTCTTTCTTGTCGATGACTCCATGAGCCATTCTCTTCCCTATCTCCCCAAATCTCACTACTACTCCTGTATCTTGAAGCTGTTTCTGGAGCATTCCTCTACCCCTGGGTTTTAACTCTGCCTCTGTCCTGAAGACAGCATTTCCACTGCAGCTTTCTCAAGGGAAAGTAGTTTATTCTCCTAACTTCCAGATACTTTAGGTTCAGGAGGTGAGTTTGTTGTTCTCCACACTCCTCACTGCTACTTGCAGACCATAAGTGGCTCATTTAAAAAAATTTTTTTAATTGCCATTAAAAAGAATGAAATAATGTCTTTTGTAACAACATCAATGGAATTGGAGAACATCATCCTAAATGAACTAACTCAGGAACACAAAACCAAATACTGCATGCTCTTACTTATAAGTGGGAGCTAAACTAAGGGTCTGCAAAGTCATAAAGAATGGTATGATAGACATTGGAGACTCAGAAGGGGGAGGGGGGAAGGGTAGAGAGTATCACCTATGGGGTACAATGTGCACAGGTGGGGTTGTCCAGATTCCTTCACCACCATACAAAGCAACCACATAACCAAAAACTACTTTTACCCCTTAAGACTATTGACATTTTTTTTAATTGTTTACAAAATTTTCAAAAATAAAAAATTATGTTATATCTAACCATTTAATTCATTTTGGGGAAAAAAACAAAATAAAACCTTTCTTCCTTGAGGTTCACACCATTTGGCTAAACCACCCTGTCTGCCTCTTTGGAATTCTTATCTATCCAAATCCCAGTTTCTTTCTCTCTCATTGCAAAATCCTGACACCTGACTCCCAGGCCTCCATTAAGATTACTTTAAATCTTGTCATATTCTGTTTGCCTGAGAAAGACATGAATTACAACTGTTTCTTAGCTTCCCATTCAATTAACTATTTGGTACACTCAAAAGTGTACCAAGTATGTAGCCACCCTAATCCTAAGTGCCTTAAACAATTTCCTGGGATGATGCACATAACCCCTTGGCCTCTCATTTCCTTGATGACCTCAGCCACCTAAGCCCATGGCTACATCCTGGACACTGTCAGTACCCATAATCTCATTACCTCCAGAAGCAAAATTCAATCCACCTAACATCTGACCACAATAACACATCTTTCCATCTGTCTTTTTCAGTCACTCGCATTATGGCCAAATTTTCTCCAAATCTAGTCCTGCAGGAGAATCACAGTTTAGCAGATTGCTTCCACCACAATCCATGATCACTAGCTTCAAATGGACCTTCCGTCTGCATGGAATTCATTACATGTTTCTGATCAACCCAATCTCTTATCCTCTTCAATGACCCTAACAAACTTTCTCCACCTCTGCAGATCTATGTCTGGCCTACTTCCTATCTCCCTCTCAGCAAATGACCCTACTTCTTACAAGGAAAATAGAGGTTTTAGATTAGAATTTTCTTATCTTGTAGCTATAAAGAAGGAAATCCTTATCTAGTCTAAATCCATCCTCCTTCCTTTCCAGTAAAACAGAGGCAGTCTCCTTTCTCTTATCTGAGGACCCATGGCTTACCTGCACTTTGAGCCAGATGTACTTCCTCAGTCTCAGACCTTTTCACCATCAACTATTTCTACTCTTTCTTTAATATTCAATTCCTCACTCTCATCTGGATTCTTCCTATTTGAAAATCATTTTTTCAAACATACCTAAAATCTTCTTCAATTCTATATCTCCCCATTCACTGCCTCCTTATTGCTCTCCCTTTCTTCTTAGGCAAATTACTCACAAGGGTTGCTCTGCTCATGTACTCAATTCTTCATACTCTCTGGCCTCCAGCCCCATCATGCTGTTAAAATAGGTCTCTGAGGTCATTAACATTGCTAAAGCCAATAGGCCCATTCCAGTCTTATCTGACTTGTCATTTCGACATCTCTGGACATCACTGACAACCTCCTCTCACTCTTGGGTCCACAACACTACTTTCTACTAGTTTCCCTCCTACCCCTTTAAGGCTCTTCCTCTGTATCTTTTGTAGTCTCTGCTTCTTCTCCTTTGGATAATAAAGTTCATTAAGGCTTAGCCTTGGGCCCCATTTTCATGCCACTCCATCTTCTCTCTGTGCAGTCTCATGAATCACCACTCATAAGCAGATCACTCAAAATGCTTATCTCTAATTCAAAGCCACACTTCTCTGGGCAACAGATCATTATACATAACTTCACATGAAGTCTCCATGTGGATGTTTCAATGACTTGTCAAATTTGACTTACTCAAAATAAAACTCATTATCTTCCCCTGCCCAGATAGTCCTCTTCCAGAGTCCCTCATCTCCATGACCAGCACTGTCAGCCATCATTATACAAGCCTGATTCGAAGAAGCCATCCTTGACTCCTCTCTCTGCCTTCCTCTGTCCATATCCAGTCATCTCAGTTTCCTGCCAACCACCTTCTAAATGTCTCTCAGGTCCATTCAATTATTTTCATTTCCACTGCTAACAACCTAGTCAAAACCATTATACAGTTGACCCTTGAACAACATAGGTTTGAAATGCACAGGTCCACTTATACTTGGATTTTCTTCTACCTCTGTCAGCCCTAAGACAGCAAAACCACCCCTCCCCACCGCCTCCTTCTCAGCTTACTCAGTGGAAGACGACAAGGATGAAGACTTTTATGATGATCCACTTCCACTTAACAAATAGTGAATATGTTTTCTCTTTCTCTTAATTTTCTTTCTTTTTTTTTTTAGAAAGCAGAATTTATTGAGAGGACAGAAAATCTCCCACAGTGGGAGAGGACCCGAGGGGGTTGCCCCTCTTAATTTTCTTAATAACAATTTCTTTTCTCTAGCTTACCTTCTTGTAAGAATACAGTCTATAAAACATATAACATACAAAATATGTGTTAATCAACTGTTTATGTTATTGGTAAGGTTTCTTACCAATAGACTGTTAGTAGTTAGGTTCTGGGGGAGTCAAAATGTATACTCAGATTTTCAACTGCATGGGTGGTTGGTGTTTCTAAAATCCCATGTTGCCCAAGGGTCAGTTGTATTTTCTTTCCCAGCTTAGCTCTGAAGTCTTCTTACATCAGTTCTTTTCGTCATCTGATCAATTTCCAAATTATAGCCAAAGTGATTCTTCCAAAACATAAATCCCACCACCTCATTGTTCTTAGGATGAGAAAACCCTTGACATGGCTCACATTACAAGATGGTTGCTCCTACTAACCTTTCAATCTAGCCTTGCCTGGAACCAGAGCTTTCATGACTCTAGTCACACTGGTATACATTTAATTCCTAATCTCTTCTGTCACTATCCCCACCCCACCCATCGCAAATGCTTTGGGTTCTGCTTTGAAAACTGTATCTTGATTCCAAAATCTTCTCACTATCTCCACTGTTAGAATACCAGTCAAAGCTATCATCATCTTTCATCTGGACTATGGTCAAAGCCTACTGAGTCATCTCTCTCTGCTTCTCTTGACTCATTCCGTTGATGTTCCAATCACCAACCAGCAGGAGGGCTTATAGCATAAGTTAAATCATGCACTCAGATGCTAGAAACTTTCCAAAAATTCACCATTGCAAGTAGAATAAAACCCAAAGTTCCCAACACTGGCCACAAGGCCCTGCCTGATCTGGTCTTTGCTTACCTCTCTGTCTCCATCCATAATCACTGTCCTACTCTTTCATGATGTACCAGTCACACTGGCCTGCCTCTTGCCTTCGTTCTAACTTCCCATCTCAACATCTCTTCTTGCTCTTCCTTCCCTTGGAATGCTTTTCCAAATGTCTGAACACTGTCCCTTCTCATTACTTTACAAAGTGGTGGTCCTGGTCACCATCCCTCCCCCAAGAAAGCCACTCTCTATTCCATTGCTTGATATTATTTTCTATGTGGTCTCTGCTCAGAATCTTCCAGTAGCTTCCCATCTCACTCACATCAGAGTCCCTTCTACAGCCCACAAGACCACAGGAGATCTGGCTACCTTTTTCTTTTCAATCTTATCTTCTACCTGTCCCCCTCACTCTGCTCAGTTATACTAGCTTCCTTGCTCTTTTTCCAGTATCTCAAGCGCTCTCCTAACTCAGGGTCTTTTAATGTGCTGCCTGGAATAGTCTCGTCCAAAAACTCAACTCAGATTAATTTCTCATGCCATCTAGGTCTGGCTCAAGTGTCACTTATCAAACAGACCTTCCTCAATGACCCTAATTAAAATGGCACCCCAGCCCCAGACCCATCACTCTGTCCCTCACCTTTTAACTTCCCTCAAAACACTTTCATTACTTGACAAGCTAAATATCAATTTGTTGATGGTCTGTTTTCTGCCAACTAGCATGCGTCATGCACAAGAGCAGAAATACTGTTTTCACTGTTCTTAGAAGAGCAGGTGTGTGAAAGTTTATCATTAAATAAATGACGGAACTGTTTTAAAGTATCTGATTAATTTATGTCTTGTGTCTTTCTGTTGCCACCTGCCCTCACACTGTTAGCTCTTGAAGGCACAGCTGTAGAGGGGAAGAGGAGGGGAATTCAACCATATTTACAAATCATAACTGATTTTAACTTCTGTATTCTCAGACCTCCCCAGCCATTTTCTCTTAGGGGCTATTTCCAGCCAGTCCTTTGCTATTACAAATCATGGTGTCACAGGGCTCTGTGCATTTGCATCAGATTTTCATCAGCACATCTTTGTCATATATTCCTGGAAGGAGGATCGTGGGGTCAGAGGGTGAGTACGTATATCAGTTAAACAGATATTGCCGAATTCCCCTCCGCAAGATTTATATCATTTTGGATTTCCACTAATAGTGCATGAGACCGCCTGTTTCTCCAAACTGAGTGTGGTTAAACTTGGAGGGAGGGACCGCCCGGTGTGGAGAGGGTGGGGATAGGAGCCCACAATCTGATGGTTGGGAAATGGCCCCTGCCGAGTGCGCCCTGCCTCCACTGCCACCCTAGGAAGAGGCAGCCTGACTCCGGCCAGGCACGCTCTGTCACCTCTCCAGCCCCACCGCGTCCCTAAGAGCGACCGGGAAGCCTTGCACAACCGGCCCGAAAGAGGAAGCGCAGAAAGGGCTGAAGTAAACACAAAGACCGTTGCAAAATAAATCGGGTTCTCTGCCCTTGGCGGAACCATCCCGGGCCCCATGTCCCTTAGTCCCGATATATCCAGGCTACAAAGATGGGTGGACTTGCCAGGAGACGCCGCTGAGAGAAAGGCTTACGCGGCGCAGGTAGGGGAGGGGTGAGGGGGAAGGCGCAACTTTTCCCAGAATTAAAAATGAAAACTTTTTCCGTCCAGGTGGGGGTGGGGGATAGAAACTGGGGCGCAGACCCGACGAGCTGGGAAAAGCAGCCCCATCTGGGGAGTCCTTCACGCCGTGTTCGTCTGTCCCTCCGTCTCCAGCCAGGGGCCTCCTTGCACCTCGACGCACAGCCTGGCGGCGAGCGCCACACGTCTGCGCGCTGCGTGGGAAGGGCAGGGCTGACAGCACTTCCTCCCCGGGCTGCCGACCTCCAGCCCCGGTGCCGCGTCCGCACCGCGTCGCCTTCCCGGCCGCTGTCCCACGTCCCCGCCGCGCCCAGCAGAGCCGTCGAGGTAAGCAGAGCCCGCCCGCCCGGGAGCCCTGCGAGCCGCCCGCCGGTCCCGTGGGGCCGTCGCGGGATCGGGTGTCCGGCCCTTCGGGGCCGAGGCCGGCGCACTCCTGGCGCTGCCCCCAGAACGCGCGCCCCCGGGGCAGCGGGTCTTCGGGGTCGCCCCCCGCTGGTCTCGGCACTTGGCGCGGCTTGTGGGGGTGGGGGATGGCTGGGACCCGGACTCGCCCTCCGCGCGTGCTGTTTCATCAGTTTTGACAGATTTCCGGCCCAGGAAATCGCTACACGAGCAAACGGGGGACCAGTGTGAGCGGTCCCGCAGGTCCAGGAGTCCCAGCCGCCGGACGGAGCCCGGAGGAATCCTGGGGACGCTTAGGGCACTGGGGACTCGGTGCAAGTCGTGTGGGAATTTGAGTGTGGCTCACAGTCTGACGCATCTGAAAGGTTCCGTCCTTTAAAACCCCAGACAACTGTTTCTTCTTTTTAAAAATAACTTTTCCTCCGAGTTCTTCTCCTTTTCATTTTAAAATATGGTAAAGATAAATTTGGAAACCAGACACAAGTTTTGTAATTTGGCTTGGAATGAATGTCCGGAGGGCCTTTTGCAGCTTGAAGAAAGCTCACTGGGATGTCCTCATGTCCCCGAGGTCCTCAGCGCAGGGGTCCCAGTAATGACCTTGCCCTGCCTTATTTTCTTTCTGGGAAGGTGTTTCTTAGCATTCAAACCACTGTGGAAGGTAAAAAATACTGTTTCCTAGAGCCACTCGTGGTTCAAAAGTACTTTTGATGTGACCCTTAGAGAAAAAAGATCGAGTTATCAGGAAAGAAACATAAGGACAAGACATGTGAGTTTATTACTCCCCCAGATGTTATTTCTGGTGGTGCAATGTGGTTTAAACAAAGGCAAAGGTACTTAACTAGCTACTCCTTTTTAAATCCGGGCTTCCTAACTGAAATTTCAGAAAGGGAAACTCTGTTCTTTTACATCAACCTAGAGCGACACTTTTCCCTCCATCCTCACTAAAATACTGGGATGGCACATGGGCCATGGCAATATTGCTGGCAAAAGTAACAGGGGGTCTGCTGAGAAGCCCTCTGAAATGTCTTCCGGTATTTCCTGGGTGGTATTTCCTGTCTGCTCAATGTTTTGTGACATTGAGTCTAAGAGATTGAATGACATTCTCTGATTATCAATACTTAATAATTCTTCTATTCTTATTAATAGGCGTGTCTTTGCTAGGTATTTGAGAGACTTGGGTTCTGGTTCCATATCTGCCAACTAGACTAGGATGATCTTGTTTAAGTTGTTTTCACCAGATAACTTATAAGTAAAGTGAGATTATTGTACTACATTATGTCTGTCATTAAAGTAGCAATTGAGAAATTGCTATAATTCTATGATTTGTCCCATCTGGAATACTGGCAGTGTTAGAATTGCCAATCACTAATAAGAAAGAAAGGAGAAATAACAGATTTTTTTAGATTCTGAAATATCTTTGGAGGCCTTTTGTTTCTGAGAAGTTCCTGCAAAATTACAGTCAGTATCTGGTGTATATGTGAGAAGGCAAATTTCTATTCTATTGAAAAACTGAGATAAGGAAATTTCAAAAGTAGCCCAAGCTTGGACAGGTTAATATATTTCAAAATTCTTCAGTTGCTATTTCACAAGAAATATAAATTGGTAATGTGGATTGCTTTATGAAATTAGTTATTTTAAATCTTAAAAACAATACTTACTATGTTATACAATGTCCATTAACTTTTTGTACTTTTATATCCTAAGAATGTATACCAATTCCCACTATTTGTCTTTTTTCACTTGTAAATGAAAGTTCTAAAATTTCCATATTATTATCAGAATGAGCTCTTTGTAAAGTCCATTGCCATAAATGGCTATGTTTAATATGTCACTTTAAATTTTCTTTAAACCATCCTAGTTTCAAAGAGCATTGTTATTTTTATTTACTTCTGATTCTCTTCCATTTTATTTTAATTATTCTTTTACCTAAAGCCTTTTAGTGAGTGCACAAATCTTATAATAAATTGTCTGCATTTCATGGCCTATCAGACCACAATCTTTACAGTTTTATAGGCCCTCATAATTTTATTTTTTATTTATTTATTTATTTAGAAAGCATGATTTATTGAGAGGACAGAAAAGCTCCAGTGGGAGAGGACCCGAGGAGGTGCCCCTCATGAGTTTATTTTATAGCACTAGAATGATCTTAGGATTTCTCGCCTCAAAATAGAACAGTTCTTATTATTAACCATAATTGATATGTTCAGTATAAAAATTTATGTGTTTTGTATCAGTGCTATTATGCTAAGTGGAAAATACATTAAAGCTTAAGCGTTTGTTATAAACTAAAGTACTTAATAAATGCCAGGTTTTAGGCATAAGCTTACATAGTGATGTTTATATGTGATATGGTTTTAATTATCATGAGAAACGACTTTGAGAGAAAACTACTTATATCTGGGAAAGTAACCATTCGATTTCTCTTGAGAAGAGAGAATAGCACGAAGTAATGGCATTGCACCAACTATACCAGTTTAGGGACTAGACATCACATGCAGTATGGCGGGGCAGCCTCTGAGGACGGTTTTGGGGAACTCGCGGATGTGATCTGTCTCCTTCACATCCTCATTGCCTAGCCAAATTCTGGCACCATAATTAGGACTATGTTCTAACATAGTGTTTGTTTGCTACATGTGCAGAATATGTCAATTTCACTTCTCAGGGATACCATCAAAACTAGCAAACACCTGAGACCTCATTGGCTCCTTTGGTTGCAACACTGAGGTATGAGCAGGCCAAGTCATAACACCACTCCAAGACACCACACGTTCGCAGTACTCTACTTGTTCTGGAACTTGAATTCATGACACGGTTTCCAAACATTTCCTGAGAAGTGACCGTGAATTTGAATCATTAAGAATCATATCGTGACAGCTTTTTTCTTTCTTCTCTGCCAACTCAGTTCTTTCTTTGATCATCACATAGTAATAGTAAATTACTATTTACTTTACTATATTCTAATCTTTACTATATTCTAGTCATCCTTTCATGACAGCTTGCTAGGTTGATTAAATAGTAAATTATTATTATTATATTTACTTACAAATATTTCCAGACCCTGTGCTAATTTAGATGTGTCATTTCATTAATCCTCACATCCTGGACTTATACTATTATTACTCCCTTGTTTTTAATCGTCGAGAAAATGAAAGCACAGAGAGGGTAATAACCTTACAAATGAAACAGAGCTGTCATTTGAACTGGGCCATTTTAATACCAGTGTCCCAGGTGCTAACCAGGAGCTAGAGCTCAAATGGTGAAAAACCAGGGCCTTTCCTCAATGAGCTTATAGTCTAGAAGAGGAAATGTAACTAGGCAGTTATAATTCCACATGTAATCAGAGTTGTGTGCATTGAGAACATGTATTCAGGTCCCTATACCAGACTGGGGTCAGGAAGAAGGGTGAAAGGAAGGAAACCAAGCAAAGAATTGTCTTGTTATAGTGGGAAGACAAGATATTATAATCAATTATGAAGTTGCCGTCTTTCTGTGTGTCTTTTGAAAAAATAAGTTGCTTTGGCAGCAACCATGCGCTTTCATTTTTTTCTTTACTGTATTCTCATAATTCTTTCATGACAGCTTGCTAGGTTGATTAAATTGACAGAGCAGTAATTCTCATTTTTTTTAAAATTCTGCTGGGGATTTTTTTAAAAATCTGGTTTCATAAGGTAGACTCATCAGTGAAATAGTTGAGAGCTGGGAGTGCCTATATATGCTAACTCACACAGCATTTATATTTCTACAAACCAGCTGGAAGGTTTATATCCAGAGAGCTAGTGTATCAAACTAGAAAGAAATAAAAAGTGGTATTAGAACAAGCGAACCATGACCAGATTTATCTTTTCCTTCATTTTTTGTTATGAAATATTTCATATATACAAAAGATGACATACGATATAAATGTAAATTACAACAAATAATAATAAAACCAACATGTGGGTACCTATTATTCAGCTTGAGAAGTAGAATATTACCAACACATCTCCTAGCCTTCTTCTAATAACACTTACTAGAAGGAACATTCTAGAGGCAACCACTATTCTGAATGTGCTAATTTTTAAAAAAGCATTTAGGAAGAATGCACCTAAATTTTGTAAAGGTTGATGTCAAACTGGGGATTAGAGAACACTAGCGCTGAGAAACTAAATTAAAATCCCCACCCACTCTAGGTTGTCATAGAATATGCTGTTAAGTAAAAACAACTCATTTTCATTTAAATAGCATAAAAATAGAGCGTGTTAAAAATGATTACAAGTAAGCACCACAGAATTAATGGTGTCTTAGGCATTAATAAGAGGACCAAGACTCATCAATCCAAAACTCTGATTTTTAAGTGTATTAAAGAATGTGTAACTTAGAAACTGCCAGTTTTTTTCATATTACTTGGATTTCCACTTTTAAATCAATTCATCCATTTTCAATAAAAAATATTTGCTGTTGGCAATATAATCATTTTCCATAAAAATATTTACCCTTTAAAGACAATTTAAGCATTTTCAAATGAAAATATTTGCTAAGCACGAATCTAGGTGCAAGGGACATGTCAGTGAACAGAAGAGACTATGTAGTCTCTTCTATAGTTTATAGTCTAGGGGAGATACAGATGATCCATAAATAAGTAAATAATAAATAAGTAAATAATGTGGGTATTAGTAAATGAAAAGTACTATAAAAAAGGATAAAGTTGAGCAATTGCAAAGTTGCAATATTAAATAAGGTGGTCAAGCTTGGCCTCATTGAGAAGATAAAATTTCAGCAAAGTTTTAAAGAAGACGCCCTAGAGTTAACCCATATGCTCTCTAAGGGGCCAGTGTTCCAAGCACAGGGAACAGCCAATGCCAAGGCTTTAAGGCAAGGCCATGCTGGTGTACTGGAGAAGCAGTAAGAAGGCCCACATGGTTAGAGGTAGACGGGCAAAGGAGAGAGCAACCGGAGATGTGGTTGGAGAACTAGCTACAAAGAGGGTGGGGAGATGGCAGATCACAGGGGATCCCACAGGCCATTGCAAAACTGTGAGTTTTACACTGAGTGAAATTGAGGGGCTGTTACAATATTCTGAAAAAAGGAATAATGTGATCTGACTTATGCCCCAAAGGCTCCATGTGCATGCTTGAGAATAAACTTGGAGGAGTGAAAACGGAAGCAAGGAGCCCATGAGGAAGCTTTGGGGTTCTGCACACATTGTGAAGGTAGAACTAACAGGATTTCCTAACAGAGGGGTTGTGAGGTACGCAAGAAAGGGGAGTCAAAGATGACAACTGGAAGGACAGAATTGTTACCAACTGAGGTCTCAGGTTGAAGGGGAGACAATCGGAAGTTCATTTTGGGATATGAATGTGAAGTATCCATTGGGAATACTGATTTGCTTATTATATATAAGGCTAAGTTAAGGCTAAGAAACTATTTGGAAAGATACTGTTATTCCAATTTTACAAATTGGAAATGACAGTTTAGAGAGTTTTAAGAAATCTGCCCAAGATTATACTGTTTTAGAACAGCACATACAATCAGATTTTTAGAATCCTAAAGGCTTTAATCATTCTTTCAAAACTTGGTGAAAGGGTTGACCAGCAATGTTTATTATGGAGTGAAAATACAGAATACAAAATACAGAATGGAGTGAAAATACAAAATACAGAATACAGAATATGGAATACAGAATAAAGTAGCTAATTAGCAGTATTCTACCTCCATAATGATCAAGACAATAAAAATTATTTGTAGTAAGTGGAAAGCAAGAAATGAATACTTAAAAGCTTTATATTCATACATAATTTCTTAATCTGTGACATGGACATTATGAAATACAAGGCTTCCATGACTTTGTAGTTTAAAAACAAGATTCTGGGGGAAGGAGGAGAGAGGCCTTTTCCACAGAAGATTCTTTTGTGCCCAGAAGTTAAAGTTGTTTATATTTTCAAAATCTAGGACCAGAGCTGGGCATAATGGTGCATGCCTGTAGCTCCAGTTATTTGAGAGGCTGAGACTGGAGGATCATTTGAGGCCAGGAAAAAAAAAAAAAAAAATCCAAGACCTGGATTTGAAAGGGAGGGAAGCGTCCCTCTTACACAGCTGGACTTCAAATGGATTCAAATGTTAGAGCAGGGTAACACTTCTCTAGAAGCTGCTGAAGAATGTTAGATGACATTGTTAAGATATTTAGAAAGTCTATTTCCAAATTCCAAAGTTAAAACATTTGGAAAGTAGCTACTAACGGAGATCGAGATAACTGGCATTTCATTTATCTTAGTTATTTAGATATCAAGGCATGTAATTATGAAATAGCAATATTTAGTGGAATATGCTAAAAACTATTGACTGCTATTTAGTATACTCTGTTTTCCAGAGGGTAAAATCTAGTCTTTAAGTTCATTGCTAGGATTTAATTTCAAAAAGAAAAGAAAAAAATCAGTTATGTGGGAGTTATTTTTCAGGCGATTTCACATCATACTGTAGTGTATTACTACAGTTAAGTTACTGATTAAGTAAATTTATCTAAAGCTACTGAATATATAGTATTAACACACTCATTCTTCTTTGCTGATAACACAGCATTCACAACCCACAGTTAAGTCAGTGAACTGATTAGGTTTGGGATATAGTGATTGCTTTAGTTTTTTTAAGATACTGACTTTCTGGTTCAATTCCATAAATGGTGTGGCTTAGCAAACCAAGACTATTTCTTCATGTGTTTACTAATCCTGTGGCATTCTATTTCCCCTGTTGTAAGCAACATACAGAAATAAAGCTGCTTGGACTACGAATGTGGGTAACTACAGTGCCATGCAGGACAGAACTGGCTGTGAGATCACTTTGTATAAGGACTCTGTGCTCTGACACAGCTCACAATACTCACCATTCCTCCAGGATGGGTTCACAGAGGGGGCTGCGGGACTTAAACATACACTTTCATTGACTCAGACTCTGCTCAACATAATTGGAACTTTTTTTCCAGTTTCAAAACACATCTGTTGATGGCCAACCATGTGCCAATGTGGGGGGTATAAAATAAGCATAAGATATGGCCTCCTGCTGGGTACAGCAGTGACTAGCTATAATCACAGCTACTCTGGAGGCTGAGGCAAGAAGATAGCTTGAGCCCAGGAGTTAGAGACCACATCGAGCTATGATGGCACCACTGTTACCAGCCTGGGTAACAGGGTGAGATCCCTCTTTAAATAAGTAAAAATATGGCCCCTAACTAAGCTCAAGAGTCTTCCAGTGTAGTGGGAGGTACAGACTTGGAAATAAATACATTACAATGCATAATGTGCAGTGATAGGTACAGAAATAATACGATAAAGAAGTGGTTTTAGGGAAGACATTATACAGGGGTGACCGAGAGGTGCTTTGAAGGATAAGGGTATTTCCAGGTGGCTAAATGGAAAAAGGCTACCCCAAGCACCAGATGTATGAAACAGCTAAGCAGTGCTGGAGACTAAGGTGCAGTGGGAAAGGAAACAGGGAAAATCTGATTTAACACTTGGTGAGTAATATTCAGATTACATTCATATGATACAGTCCCCACAACCCACCTTCTTTGAGTCAAACACAGAGGCACTTGCTGTAGCACTCAAGATCAGCACAGTCCAACCGAAATACAATGCAAATTACAAATACAGCTTTAAATTTTCTAGGTGCCGCATTAGAAAAAGTAAAATGAAATGAATGACATTATTATTATTATATATTTTGAGGTAGAATCTCACTCTGTCACCCAGACTGGAGTGCAGTGTCATGATCACAGTTCACAACAACCTCAACCTCCCGGGCTCAAGGCGATCCTCCTGCCTCAGCCTCCAGAGTAGCTGGTGCTACAGATGCACTACACCTGGCTAATTTTTTTTGTGTGCAGAGACAAGGTCTATAATTTTACTGTTACTTACATTTGATATAATTTTAAATAATTCACATTAATTAAATAACCATTTAAAAATATTTCATCACATAAAATATATGTTTAAAATTAATGTTACTCATGGCCAGGCATGGTGGCCCAGCTGCCCAGGCTGATCTCGAAGTCCTGGGCTCAAGCAGTCCTCCTGCCTTGACCTCCCAAAATGCTGGTATTCCAGGTGTGAACCACCATGCACGGCCCTGAGTGACATTAATTTTAAACATATATTTTATTTGCTGGAATATTTTTAAATGATCATTTAATTAAAGTGAATTATTTGAAATTATATTACATGTAAGTAAAAGTATTGAACTATTTTATTCCTTTTTTTCATACAAAGTCTTCAAATCCCTTGTGTTTTTACACTGACAGCACATCTCAATTCAGACTAGTCACAGTTCAAGTGCTGCATAGCCACACATGTGGCTAGTGGCAGTCAGATGGTACAGTGCAAATTGGGGTAAATGCACAAATATTATATCCTATACTGTGTTGACTGTGCAACTGAATGAAGGACACTTAGGTAAATTCTGAAGTGCTTGGAATTTTTTAGGAAAAAGAAAGAAAACAGCATTTGCAATTAGTATGAGGCCTGTCCCTACAACCTGATTACAATTTGTATTTAAACCTAAGCCTAGAAGGTGTTATGAAACCTCTAGCAACGAAAAAACCTCAAACTATCATTGCTTACTTTTTTTTCCCTTCCAGTCCCCCACCCACCTTATATTTTATGGATTCTGCCTAAAAGCAACAGGTACTGAAAAAGAACTGGAAATAAATGGTGAAGCAGGATGCTCTAAACCCACATCTGGCAAAATGTGATCTGTCACCCTAGGCAACCCTGGTGGTCAATTCCTTTTTTTTCCTTTTTTGCTGCCACCTACTAGTCCACAAGCATAACACAGTCATCTTCAGTGTTTCTGTTTGTAGTGGTTCTTGATTCCAAAAATATATTTCTGGTTCGAGGGAGGGCAGTGATGTTTACATTTGAAAGATGAAGTTGGAAATGCCTAGGATATGGTTTGACAATGGCTCTGGGACATTCCAGTGTGATTCTTCTCTTATTCAGAATGGTTAGAGTCTCTGACCTAGAAACTATACTTACAGATGCCCTTTCGAGTGGCTCACTTTTTAAAAAATGTGCCAGGCCTATAAGAAAACTGAAGTCCGACTTAGTCTCCTACTGCACGAAAATGCAACAGACGGAAGTAAGCATCCCGTTGTGGACTTGGGAACATATGTGTGTGTGTGTGTGTGTGTGTGTGTGTGTGTGTGTGTGTGTGTGTGTGTGAGAGAGAGAGAGACAGAGACAGAGACAGAGACCAGAGAGAGACACAGAAAGAGAAAGAATAAGTAATTGACACTTGTTTCCACTGGTGGCATCAGAGGGAGATCATAGAAGCAAAAATGATGATGTGAAGGAGGATGACAGTAATAGCTGGTATGAAGTATTTTATATACGCCAGACATTGCAGTAGGCACTGTCTTATCCCTATAAGGTAGGAACTGTTGTTTTGGTTTTTTTGTGGATAAACCTATAGTTTCAGTCTTGATTGCCATTTATAGAAGATTGCCGTTTGTAGAACCATTACTTGCAAATGTGACTCCATAGTCACCAATATAGCTATGAACTTTTCTCATGAGAATTCACTCAGATGTGCTTAAAAATTGGCACTGTTGGAAATGGTGCAGGTAGTAGTAAGGAAAGGAAAAATATGGAGAAAAGTTTACAGCATCTGAGAAAAGGGTGTATGAGGGCAGAGAAGGGGTTTTGTTTAACTCTGGGAAGCCTTGCGGTGGATCAGTTGAGGGCATTGGATGAACTCTCATAAACAGCCATTAAATTAGTCTGTATGTGTAAAGCACTTAGAATAGGACCTGGGATGTAGAGATGTAGTCAGCACTCAAAAGATACTGAAATATTTTGTTTCAAGCATTTGGAGCAAAACAAAACAAAAATAAATTTCCCTAGTTAAGCTGCCTTGAAAATAAGTCAAGTATTATCTCCTTGTATTTTGACATTTGAAATGTCTTTATTATTCACATAATAAAGGGCACAAAACATGGTAGATTAAACACAATTCCACCATCTTTTAGTCAAATGGTTCATAAGGGAAGTCTAAGACTACATACAAATAGTTCTATTCTTTCTCTTTCTTCTCTTTGTTGAGCAGTTTTTTGACAGTTGTTCTTCGTGGGTCACTCTGCCATGGTCAGGGAAGTCTAATAGATGTAAAACTGTTTCCAGCCCTCATAGAACTCAAACTCTGGTTGAATCGATGAGCTGCATGACAGAGAAATTGTAAGGAAGGGGAGGGGTGTTTCATTTGAATAATCTTTATCATATACAATTAAAAACTGACTGGGGAGGCATGAAGAAAAGAAAACAGGTTGGGAGTCACATTAGAATTACGTGTGTGTGTGTGTGTGTGTGTGTGTGTATGTTGGGGACTCATTCTGTTGCCCAGGTTGTAGGGCAGTGGCACAATCATGGCTCATCCTCGGCCTCCTGGGCTTGGGAGGTCTTTCCACCTCAGCCTTCCAAGTAGTTGGGACTACAAGGGTGCAGCTAAGTTTTTGTGGGGAGAGATGAAGTCTCACTATGTTGCCCAGGCTGGAGGATGTAATGGGATTGAAGCATTGCTCTCAGCCCTCAGAAGGAACTCTATACTTTACTTAAGTAATTGATCGGACATAGATCAGAGGCACCTTAGATTTTGTGAGGAGTGCATTTTGCTTTTGCCATTTGGATACTTAGAACCATACTGTGGCCAAATCCAGCCATTGTTTCTATCCTATTCTATTTGCTACCCTCTTGTCTTATATCTGTAAATTATCTTAAATTCTTTTTCAGGAGATTAGAATAAATAACTAATGAAGACTCTAAGAAAATCATTTATCTTCCCCACCTCTTAGTTTTCTCGATTATAAAATGAAAGACTTGGATTAAGTTAAACTGAGTTTATTTTTTCTTTGATCTAATGCTTTGATACCTGCATAAAGACGGGATTGTCAGTGAATGAAGAATTGCTTAATTCAGTCAATACTTGGAAGTAATAGACTTGGAGACTTCCTATGTAAGAGCAAAAATTACTTAAAACCATCGAGGAAAGTATATCAGAAGGTCTCAATTGCCAAAATTTTCTCTCAAAACACGGCATTTATTTGGTTTTAAGGATGATTAGATCACATTAAAGCATAAATAAATAAATGTCCTTGAGTGTCATGTGTACAGTAGCATACACAAGGTCTCATGGGACATCAAATTTTTCAATGATGCATTTCAATTGCAGAAACTTTTTTTAAAAATTAGCGATTTTATTGACCACATCAAACATACATTCTTAAAGAGAAAAATAAAGAATGTGTGTGTGTACTAAGGAATCTAAAAGCAAATAAAACACTAAAGGGTGTTCCAGACTTGAACCATTATCTAAAGTAGGAACTGTTTTCATTGCCATTTTACGGATGATGAAACTAAGGCAAAAGAAAGGTTAAACAACTTGCACAAGATCATCTAGTAGCTGAGCACATAGTGTGTGCCACACATTTGGATGAAAATACAAGATTCCACCCCTGAACTCACAGTGTGGTATGAAGACAGACATCCAATCAGTTACATTAGAGCTGGACACACAGACACTATGGCAGAGGTATTAGCAAGGCAGCTGCCAATTTCCACCTCTCCATGTTTTGAGAAGGCAACGTGGCATGGTAATTGTGAACATGAGCTTCAGAGTTCAACCTGGGCATGGTTCAGCTCCACCACTCACTGGCTGTGGTACCTCACATAAATTATTTAATTTCTCTAGGCCTGGTTTTTATAACCTATAACACTGGAACTATAGGGTTGTTTTGAGAATGAAATAAGATAATATAAATGTCGAACCTGTAGTAATTGTTCCATATTTATAACTCCTATTGTTCTTATTTTAAAATAGGTGCTGATACATATTAATATGAGCTACCATATATTCAGTTTTAAATGCTGGTACTATGCGAATACTAAAAGAGTTGGGGTATACATTTTGCCCCTGCAACATAGTTGAGAAGATAAAACATATATAAAAGCCGGGCTCGGTGGCTCAGCCTGTAATCCCGCGCCTTTGGGAGGCTGAAGTGAGTGGATTGCCTGAGCCCGCGGGTTCGAGACCCGCCTGGGCAGGGAGACCTCATCTGTACAATAAATAAAAAAATCAGCCGGGCGTGGTAGCGCATGCCTGTAATTCCGTCTACTCAGAAGGCTGAGGCGGAAGGATCGCCGGAGCCCTGCAGGTCGAGGCTGCGGTGGCCGGGAGCGGCCACTGCACTCCAGTCTGGGTGACAGAGTGAGACTCCAACTCAAAAAAAAAAAAAAAAAAAAAATATATATATATATATATGTATGTATGTGTGTGTGTGTGTGTGTGTGTGTATAAAGAGACAGACAAATCATAAGCAGGTCACGAACTATCAAATTTGTGATCCTAACTGCAGGATGAAGCCATTGACCTTGAGCTGGCCTGGTGTAGTGGGTGGAACTTAACTGAGTGGAGAAAAACAGGAGAAGCTGCACAGCGGTGATGCAAATTGTGTGGTTGGCAAAAATAAATAAACTCCTTTCACTGTAAACAAAGGTTCAATGAACATAAGAAGATAGCCGGGCTCGGTGGCTCAGCCTGTAATCCCGCGCCTTGGGAGGCTGAGGTGAGTGGTTTGCCTGAGCCCGCGAGTTCGAGATCCGCCTGGGCAACTTGGTGAGACCTCATCTCTACAGTAAATCAAAAAATTAGCCGGATGTGGTAGCGCACGCCTGTAGTTCCAGCTACTTAGAAGGGTGAGGCAGAAGGATGGCCGGAGCCCAACAGGTCGAGGCTGCGGTGGCTGGGAGCGGCCACTGCACTCCAGTCTGGGCGACAGAGAGAGACTCCAACTCAAAAAAAAAAAAAAAGAAAGAAAATAAGAAGATGGAGATGAAGTTGAATCTGTGTGCTAGGCATGGATTGTGGAGAAGCCCATCCTATGAGACGTTTGCTCTGAACTGGGTAGACATGAGGATGACTTACACACACAATGACACTGAGCATCTGGCAGGGCTTTCCTCCCAGGCCCTGGTCCTGAACTAGAAACAGTGGCCTCCCTCTGCCAACTGCTACTTCAGCTTCAGCCTGCCTTTATCTGATTGACATGGATTTGCCAGATTTGGTGTTTGTCCCCTCTGGACCTAGAGTGCTCATATATCCTACTGACTACTCAAGTTCCTCTGAGCTACAGTGTAGTCCCCATCACTTCTGAAAAAGACCTTCAGGAGCAGTTGTCACTGGTGGATACTGACCTGGGAGGCCTGAGCCCGCGGGTTCGAGACCCGCCTGGGCAACTTGGCGAGACCTCATCTCTACAATAAATCAAAAATTGGCTGAGTATGGTAGCACGCGCCTGTAGTTCCAGCTACTTGGAAGGCTGAGGTGGAAGGGTGGCCGGAGCCCAGCAGGTCGAGGCTGCAGTGGCCGGGAGCGGCCACTGCACTCGTCTGGGAGACAGAGTGAGACTCCAACTCAGAAAAAAAAAAAAAAGAAAGTCCTTCCGCAACTTGACACTGCATGATGAAATGATGAAAGAATAATTTCACTTTTGATTGACTGCCTCTGCAGCAGAATTTTATTTATGCTGCTCAGGAACCTGCTGGGACAAGGAGCTGAGTGGTATAGGGTGGTTCAGATTCTTGACCAAGAGGCAAATGAGAAAAATGCCAAGAAAAACAATACAATGCATTGCTCAGCTAATTAAAATATAAATATCGGCTGTGAAATTAAGTACTGTGAGTACTTTTTTCAAAAAGAAAAAAGTATTTGGGGATTTTCAGTTTAACTTAGTAAAGTTACATGTTAACTGTTAGGTGAAACACATATAAAATACATATACTTTTAGAAGTTGAATTTCACTCTATTTCTGGTGATTCAACTGTTTGGAGTTCTTGGGGATTTTTTTTTTCTTGGTGTGTGTATTTTTAGGGCAAAGATTAATTTCCATGCCAGGTTAATCAATAGTTTTTCTATGAATGGACTCAATCTAAAATAGATTTACTAGAGTCTAGTCCTTTGAAGAAACAGTCATAAATTGACCCCAAGTTCATTTGAATAGGTCCTGGGTTGTAGTACTATCGTATTTACTGCTACAGTTTGTTTTTCTTTTATCATAGAGACTGATAAAAATATACACATATCTGCACAAGTGACTCAATAAGTATTTTCACTGAACGTGCAGACTGTTGGTTATCACATCACAGAAAGAGAAAGAGCTGTTTTCCTCCCCTTAGGTATTAAAAAAAAACCCTATTCTCTAAGTCATAGCATACACAAAAAACTAACTCAAAATGGGTTATATGTAGACCTAAGTGTAAGATCTAAAGCTATAGAACTCTTAGAAAACATAGGAGTCAATCTTCATGACATTGGGAGAAGTAATGCTTTCTTAGATATAATACCAAAAGTATAATTAGCAAAAGGAAAACAGAGAAATTGGACTATATCCAAATTTAATACTTTTGTGTTGCAAACAATACCATCAACAAAGTATAAAGAAAATGCATAGAATGGGAGAAAGTATCCGCAAATTGTATATCTTATCTGATAAAGGGCTTATATACAGAATATTTAAAAAACTCTTACAACCTGATAATAAAAAAGACATACAATTTATTTTAAAACTGGGCAAAGGATCTGAGTAGACATTTCTCCAAAGATATAGAAATGACAAATAAGCACATGAAAAAATGCTCAACATCATTAGTTACAAGGGAATTTCAAGTCAAAACCACAATGAAATACCACTTCACACCTATTAGGATGGCTGTAATCAAAAAGAAAGACAAGTATTGATGAGGATGTGAAGAAACTGGAACCTTCATATACCTCTGGTGGAATGTAATATAGTGCCACAGCTTTGGAAAAAAGTCTGACATTTCCTCAAAAAGTTGCATACTTATAGTGTTATCGTATAACTGAGCAATTCTACTCCTAGGAGTCCCAAGAGAAATTAAAACATATGTCCATACAAAAGTCAGTACACAAATGTTCATAGCAAACTGGGCATGGTGACTCACACCTATAATCCTAGCACTTTGGGAGGCCTAGGCAAGAGGAATGCTTGAGCCCAAGAGTTTGAGACCATCTTGGGTAACATAGCAAGACCTAGTCTCCGTTAAAAAAAAAAAAAAGTTCATAGCAGCATAATTCATAATAGCTGAAAAGCTAAATCAACCTAAACACCCATCAATTGATAAAAAGAAATGAAGAGTTGGTACATATCATGGTTTGGATGAACTTTGAAAACATTATGCTATGTGAAAGAAGCCAGACATAAAAGACCACATATTGTATGACCCCACTAATATGACGTGTCAAGAACAGGCAAATTTATATAGAAAGAAAGTAGATTGGTGGTTGCTTATGGTTGGGCAAGGGAAGGGGTAAATAAGTATGGTGTTTCTTTTGGGGGAGAAGATATTCTAAAATTAGATTCTAGTGATGGCTTCACAAGTTTGTGAATATACCAAAAAACCATTGAATTGGACACTTTAAGTGGGTAAACTGTTGGGTTTCTCCTGTGTTCAGGTAGCAGCTTCCTGAACACAGGAGAAACCCAACAGTTTACCCACTTAAAGTGTCCAATGGGAAGATGAAAAGATGCATTAGCAACAATTTGTGCTCGCTGATTTCAGTGTGTTAAATTAAAGCATTTGGTGTGCCCAGGGATTATAAAGAAAGCAGCAGTTACAGCAGCAGAGTAGGCTTTAGGGGAGAACAGAATGGATGTCTGAAAGTTGAAGCTGGAGAGGTTGATGGGGGTTGGACTGAGGAATAATTTAAAAGCCACATTATGGAGTTCAGGTTAAATCCTGTGGACAGTGGAGAGCCAATAACAAGTTTTGTTAATGGGAATGATATGAATAAAACTGGGTTTTAGAAAGAAAACGCTGGTGGTAGACTGGGCACGGTGGCTCAAGCTTGTAATCCCAGCATTTTGGGAGGCCGAGGCAAGAGGATTGCATGAGCCCAGGGGTTTGAGATCAGCCTGGCAATTTGATGAGACCTCATCTCTGTAATAAATCAAAAAATTAGCCGGGCATGGTAGTGCGCACCTGTAGTTCCAGCTACTTAGAAGGCTGAAGTGGAAGGATCACCTGGGCCCTGCAGGTCAAGGCTGCGGTGGCCATGAACATGCCACTGCACTCCAGCCCGGGTGACAGAATGAGAATCTGACTCAAAAAAAAAAAAAAGAAAGAAAGAAAAGAAAAGAAAAAGAAAATGCTGGTGGCATTATAATAGCTGAATGAAGGAGAAACTGGAAGTAGAGAGATAAAAAGTAAACTGAGCGAGGAGTCTTGATAAGACATGTGGGAGACTAGTAGTTAGGCAGAGAAGGAACAAATTCAAGGGCATTAGGAAGGCTGAATTGACCAGACAGACTTGATCAAACTGGAGACCTCAGGAACAGGTGAAGCTCCTGGGAAGAACTGTTCAGCAGCAATAACCTCTATAGGTCAAGACAAGTGTGGGCTGGTTTCTCGGTTTTTGTTTTTTGGTGGGAGGAGAGAGAATATCTGGGGAGTGTGTGTATGTCCGAGTGGCTCCTATTAGACAATCACACACAGGCAGCTAGGCTGCACCTGGTCGTTGCCAGCATCCTCAGCTGTTGGGTCAGCCCACCCATGCTTCTTCTCCAAGCCTTTTCTTCCCTTTGTGTCATCTGTTTTTTCACATCCTAACGGGGCTTCTGTTTCAGTTCCCCAATTCTGGTGTCACACACGTTCGATTTCGGTGTCTTCTACCCACACACTTTGCCTCAGCCTCACTTCACTGCACTGTTCCACTTCTAACCCAGGATCTGATTTTCATTCAGGGTCTCTCTCTGCTTTCTCCCCAGTTCCTAAGACCACTTCTAGCTTGGCTCTGTCTGTACCACAGCCTACACTGGCAAGCCGGGGTGATTGAGGATGGGCAACTGTAGAGAGGGAGCATGTTGCATTTGAGCCACTTGTGGGATGGACCTGTGGAAATGCCCTGTACACAATGGGAAATATAATTCCCCAACTTAAAAGTGAGGAGAGAGATTGAGACACAGATAAGTAAGATTTCTCTGCTTTCTAAAGCAGTATCTACAGAGATTAGATAACAGGAATAAGTATAATATCAAGTGAATATCAGGAAGGATTTACCCCAAAGATAATCTGGATCACAGCTAAAATGACTAAATCATTTTTTTTTTCTGAAAGGGCCAATGTCTTAGCACCTTTTTTTCAGAAGGTGGTTAAAACTACATCTTTATTCATGCTTATAAACTATGGATATTTTTACTCTCTGACCTTTGTCAAGAGAGTTCCTTCGGATAGCAGGGAATATGTATGGAACTGAACTTGCAAGGACTTAATGGATGGTTTCTTGAAAGTTTTACTGAAACTTGTCTGGAAAGGTCCATGAATACCTGAACACCATAAACACCTAAAAAAATAAACCCAGCACACTTTCCAGTATCACATCTTTCTGTGTCCACATCAAAGCAAACCTAAGTTGTATCTTCATACATTCTCTGTCTTTTCTGTCAGAGCATCACTGGACAGTTGAAAGGCTGAAATAAATTAGTGATAAAGTAGATACAAAACAAAGACTCCTATAATATACTATTGCCAAAAAAATTAAGACTATTTCACTTGATGTTTTAAATTATAAAGCACCAAATTATTTGATATTTTAAAATATATTTCTACGTCCTCTTATGCTTCATTATTATCTATTTTATCCCTATTTACTGTTCTAATTATTGTCTGCATTCATTATTTTTTTCTCCAAAATTTCCTCTGAATTTGACTCTGGTTAAATTGCATATATGTCTGCGTGCATTTTTTACTGTGATCTTTTTTTAAATAGCTTGGCATTGTACTTTTGAAATTTTCTTCTCTGTTCTCAAGTTGGTAAGAAAAATGCTTTTTACTTAAGGGGTTTTTTATTGTTGTTTAGTTCTTTATTATTAATTTGTATTATTATAGTTTGGTCAGAGAATGTTGCTATGTAATTTCTCCTGAATTTACTGAGATTTTCTGGCACATGGCTAGATTTCAATAAATATTTTATAAACTAAGTCTAATTTTTACTCAAATCGTCTATAATAGCTTTAATTTTTGCCCTATTAATCAATCAAATAGAGAAAGGAAATGTATTATCATTGCTAAGGTCATTCAGTATTATTTTCTATAAAAACTTGAGTTAGTCTTCAAAATGATTTGTATAAACAAAATAATATATTTTGGTTGAAAAATTGAATGATGAATTAACTCTGAACCAAGACAAATCATGCTAAATTCTTAATTGCAGTTCTTGCCTCTAGAGAAATAAAAAAATAATAATAATTAGCTGATGACAAGAAAAACTCTCCCTGGAAAGTTTCTGAGCTTAGTAACAAGAAAATAAAACACTCTTTTAAAAAATAGTCATCATAAAATTTGCCAATCAGAAACAATACATAAAGGATATGTTTTAGTTTGCTCCTTCTTTTACTAAGAATTTTGAGTCATTTACAATTTGAGTCTAATCAAGAAGGATAACTTTGTTGTAATGAGCTTGTTCACCTCAAATTGTCCTCCTCAAATAATTCTCCAGCAATGTTTAGGAGAGTCAAGTCACAGTAGGGCAGAATAGAGTAGAGTCCCTTTCCCCCTTTGCGTGAGTCGTCCTCCCAGTGGAATTTTGTTTTATCCTCTGGTGTTGCTAACATGGCCCTTAAGTCACTTGCATGGACTCAATACCAATTGCTCGTTGCTTTGGGGCGATTCTGACTCTTAATCCTATTTTAACATGTGAAATTATTACAATGTTACAGAAAATTTGACACAGAAGAAATCAGCACCCTAATTTAAACATTATTTTACATGCTGATGTATTATCTCCTAGTATTTTTTCAATTTCCCTGTTTTTTTACATTATTGCAATGTTAGAGTATAAGTTATTTTGTTTCCTGTTTGTTTTCCTTAACACATGTTGTTACAGCTTTCATAGTCATTATTTTTAGTGGTAACCAGGAAAAAAAGTCACTGAGTGCTTTATGTATATAGTGCATTAATTAACTCTTCCCCTATTCGTTAGATACTGAGATTGTTTTAAGTTTTCAGTAAAGCTACAGTTTCCATTTTCAGGCATATAAAGTTCTCATATTTTGTAAAATTTCTTTGAATTAAATTCCTAGTGATTTAATTAGGGTATCAAAGAGAATGAACATTTCCATAAAATTTAAATATTTAATAAATAGTTTTGTTGATGAATGATTGAATATAATAAGATCTGTCAATCTTTCAAGTTCTTGGATTTTATACCATGTTTGAAAAATATCTGACCACCTGTAATGATCAGAAAACAGAATCCAATCTAGATTAAGTAATTTATTACAAGGTATATGGCTGCATGCAAGACTGGGAGGATCAGGGAGTTATGTTAGATGTTAACAGTCAAGAATAACACAGCAGGACAAATGCCCAACCAGACTTGAGGACTGTTCTGCCTTAAAGATCACTGCTGAGAACACCCACTCCTCAACCTAAGATGTTAGGGACAGAACAGCTGCCCCTCCCCACCAAGATTCCAATTTTCCACGTGTGGAAAATTAAAATCATGTTGCTCATCTCCATCTCCCAGGTCTCACATCAGTGTGTCTACTCGACTGATCACAGGTGGAACCCTAATGCACGGGAGTCTGGAAAGCTGCAAGGGAGTCTGGGAAACAGCACTTCTGGATATCCATCTTCCATATTATGGGAACATAACATAAAAAGCACTTGGAGAGCCAGTCAGTAGTATCTGCCACAAAATTATTATAAAAAGATGAGAGGAAGGAAAAAAAGAGCTCCTTTTTTACTTCTATGATTCATTTTTTTGCTTTTTATGCTTAGACTCATAATCCAACTTGAATTTCTTTTGTGTATGGTGATGATAGAGATCTGACTTTATTCTTTTCAATTGCATAGCCACTTGCTTCAATACTACTCATTAAAGAACCTATTATTTTTCTTCTGATTATTAACTGCCACCTTTTTCATACATTAAATTTATTTATTTATTTATTTATTTTGCTTAATTTTATTATAAATATGTGGGGTACAAGTCACGATGAGGTACTTAAGTAATATATGTGCAGTTGAAGTTTGGGCCTCCAATTGGTCCTCACTTCCCCTGGTTTAGGATCAGGTACTTTTTGTGTTATTACATGTTCCTTCCCCCTCCCTGTCTGGCAGTGAGAAGTCCATGATTTTGTCCTTCTTTATAGCTGCATAATACTCCATCATGTATATATACTGCATTTTTTTATCCAGTCGACTTTTGATGGGCATAAGCGAACACCGTGTACAAAAATTAACTCAAAATGGATCAAAGACTTAAATGTAAAACCTCAAACTGTAACATTGGTGTAGGCAACCAATTATTGATCAAATTCTCAAAAGTATGTCATAAAAAATAAGATAGACAAGTGAGATCTCATCAAACAGAAAAGCTTTTTGCACATCCGAAGGAACCATCAAGAGAGCAGGGAGACAGTCCACAGAATGGGAAAAAATATGTGCTAATTGTGTATCTGACAATTGTAGTTCTTGTAGTTCAGGATCTACAAGAAACTCAAATGAGCCGAAAGGAAAATAAACAAAGGGCCCTATTAAAAAATGGGCAGCCGGGCTCGGTGGCTCAGCCTGTAATCCCGCACCTTTGGGAGGCTGAGGTGAGTGGATTGTCTGAACCCACGGGTTCGAGACCCGCCTGGGCAGCTAGACCTCATCTCTACAATAAATAAAAAAAATCAGCCGGGCATGGTAGTGGATGCCTGTAATTCCGGCTACTCGGAAGGCTGAGGCGGAAGAATCGCCGGAGCCCTGCAGGTCGAGGCTGCGGTGGCCGGGAGCGGCCACTGCACTCCAGTCTGGGCAACAGAGTGAGACTCCAACTCAAAAAAAAAAAAAAAAAAAAGGGCAGAGGACATGAATAGACACTTCTAAAAAGAAGACATACAAACAGCCAACAGATACATGAAAAAATGCTCAGCCTCACCAGTCATCAGAGAAATGCAAATCAAAAACACACTGAGGTACTACCTTACCCCAGTAAAGATGGCTATCATTATTTAATTTTTAAATTTTTATTTTCCACCTCTTATCAACAGGGTGCCTGAATGAAACGTAATTGTACACCTAACCCTTAACTGTACCCCACAAAACCATAATAAAAAATACTGATTAATTAAACATAAAAATAAAAATTTTTATTTTAGATTCAGGAGGTACACATGTGTATTCATTACATGGACATATTGTGTAGTGGTGGGGATTGGGTCTTAGATGGCCCATTCCCCAGATAGTGAACATTGTGCTCTATAGATAGTTTCTGAACCCTAACCCTCCTCCCTGCTACCCCCTTATTGGTGTCCCCATTGTCTATTATTTATTTGTGACCATTTAGCTCCCACATATGAGTGAGAACATACAGTGTTTGGTTTTCTGTTTTGGAGTCACTTTACTTAGGATGATGATCTCCAGCTCCATCCATGTTGCTGCAAAGGACATGATTTCATTTTTTTTTATGGCTGCATAGTATTCCGTGTATATATACCACATTTTCATTATCCACTGATCAGTTGATGGGCATTTAAGTTGATTCCACATCTTTGCAATTGTGAATTGTGCTGCAATAAACATGCAGGTGCAGGTGTCTTTTTTGTATAACAACCTCTATTCCTTAGGGTAGATCCCTAGTAGTGGGATTGCTAGATCCAATGGTAGATATATCTTTAGTTCTTCGAGTAATCACCATACTACTTTCCATAGAGGTTGTACTAATCCATACTCCCACCAACAGTGTATAAGTGTTCCCCTTTCTCTGCTTCTGCACCAACATTTTTTTTTTTTGATTTTGATTTTTTTGATTCTGACTGGTATGACGTGGTATCTCATTGTGATTTTAATTTGCATTTTCCCTGATTATGAGTGATCTGAGCATTTTTTCATGTATTTATTGGTCATTTGTATATCGTCTTTTGAGAGCCATCTATTTATATCATTTGCCCACTTTTTAATGAGATTATTTGCTTTTTTCATGCTGATTTGTTTGAGTTCTTTGTAGATTCTGACTGTTAGTCCTTTGTGAGGTGTATAGTTTGTAAATATCTTCTCTTATTCTGTAGGTTGCCTGTTTGCTCTGTTGATTCATTCTTTTGCTGTGCAGAAGCTTCTTAGTTTTACTAAATCCTACTTACTTATTTTTGTTTTAGCTGCATTTGCTTTCAGGTTTTTAGCCATAAATTATTTGCCTAAGCAATGTCCAGAAGAATTTTTCCTAGGTTTTCTTCTAGTATTTTTATGATTTCAGGTCTGATGTCTGGGTCTTTAATCCATCCTGAGTTAATTTGTACATATAGGAAGAGATAGGGATCAAGTTTTATTTTCCTGCATGTAGCTATCCAGTTTTCCCAGCACCATTTGTTGAACAGGGTGTCCTTTCTCCAGTGTATGTTTTTGTCTGCTTTGTCAAAGATCAGTTGGTTGTAGGTATTTGGGTTTGTTTCTGGATTCTCTATTTTATTCCATTGACCCATGTGTTTTCTCTTGTACCAATACCACACTGTTTTGGTTACTACAGCCTTGTAGTATAATTTGAAGTCAGGTAATGTGATGCCTCCAGCTTTGTTCTTTTTGCTTAGAATTGCTTTGGCTATTCTGGCTCTTTTTTAGTTCTATATGAGTTTTAGGATTGTTTTTTTCTAATTCTGTGAAAAATGACATTTGTAGTTTGATAGGGGTTGCATTGAGTCTGTAGATTACTTTGGATAATATGGTCATTTTAATAATGCTGATTCTTTGAATCCATGAGCATGGGATGTTTCTCCATTTGTGTCTTCTGCAATTTCCTTCAACAAAGTTTTATAGTTCTCCTTGTAGAGATCTTTAACCTCTTTGGTTAAATATATTCCTAGGTATTTATGCTTTTTGGCCACTTTTGTAAATAGAATTGAGTTCTTGATTTGATTCTCAGCTTGGTTGCTATTGGTGCATAACAGTGCTACTGATTTGTGTGTGTTGATTTTGTATCCTGAAATGCTATCAAATTCTCTGTCAAGTCCAGGAGTCTTTTGGAGGAGTTTTTAAGGTTCTCAAGGTATAAGGGCATATTGTCAGCACACAGAGATAGTTTGATTTCTTCTTTTCCAATTTGGATACAGTTTATTTATTTTTTCTTGTCTGATTGCTCTGGTTAGAAGTTCTAGTGCTATGTTGAATAGTAGTGGTGAAAGTGGGTATCCTTGCCTTGTTCCAGTTCTGAGGGAGAATGTGTTCAACTTTTCTCCATTCAGGATGACATTGGCTGTGGGTTTGTTATATATAGCTTTTATCATTTGAGGAATGTTTCCTCCATGCCTGTTTTGCTGAAAGTTTTTATCATGAAGGGATGCTGAATTTTATCAAATGCTCTTACTCCATCTATTGAAATGATCGCGTGATCTTTGTTTTTAATTCTGTTTATGTAGTGGATCATGTATAGTGACTTGTGTATATTGAACCACCCTTGCATCCCTGAGATAAAACCATACATTAATTTAAGTTCTGATATCTCTGTTCTTTCCCATTGATTTATTTGTATGAATTCTGAAACACCAGATTTTTTTTTACTTTTCTTCAAAATACACGTTTACTATAATTTTAGAACAGCCTTTGTTCTCAGATAAAGTTGAGAATCAACGTTTTGGCTTTCTTTTAAAGAAATTCATTTGGGGTTTAATTGGAGTTGGAAAAAGTTTTTTATTTATTTGGGGACAAGTGACATCTTTGCCATGTTGAATATTCTTTTGACATGGTAGTACCCTCATTTTTTCAAGTCCTCTTTTATGTAAAATAGTTTTATAATTTTCTCTATCTAAAATTGGCAAATTGCTTATTATTTGTTTCTGTTTTTCATAGTTTTGTTGCTGTTGTATATTATGCCATATGATTTTCTAATATTTAATGCTATATATATATGATTGCGATTGATGTGTATATATTTATCTCATATCAGCACCTTTTTAATTCTATTTGATTATCTTGTATTTTCTGTGTAGACAATCTCCTCCATATTATCACCTCCATATTATGCAAATATGTATCACCTCCATATTATGCTGATTTTGTCTTTTCCCTTGGGCCTGCCAGCCAAATCCCCTATGGCTGCTTTTCCATTTGTTTACATATTGTCTACAGCTTTTCCCTACAACAGCATACTTGAGTAGTTTTGGCAGAGACCATCTGATCTGCAAAACCTAAATATTTATTATCTGACCCTTTAAATAAAAAGTTTGCCAAATCCTGCCATAAAGTATTTATAAGTGTAAGATTTCTTTCTGGACTTTTGTTATTTATGACTACCAAAACAAAAGTAAATGGTAGCTATAATTGTGGAACCCCTTTGATGTGTTTGACATAGGAACAATTTGGTGCTTTACAATTAGAATAATGGCTACCATTGGTTTCTGGTAGATACCTTTTATCAAGTTAAGGAAGATATCAATCATTTCAACCTTACCAAGAGTTTTTAATCAGAAATGGGTATTGTATTTTACCAACTTCCTGTCCATCATGCATTGAGATGATCATAGAGTCTGTTACTTGATGTTTTCTATTTCCTTGGGGTTTTTTTTACATTATTGCAATATTAGAGTATAAATTATTTTGCACTCTATTTATTTTACTTAACACATGTTGTTACAACCTTCAGTTTAGTGAATTGCCGATTTAGTGAAATACTCTAATATTTTTTCACTGGTAAGCTATTCTTGCATTTCTGGTTATTGTGTATTACTCCTTGAATCTATTTCTGGAATCAATTTTCTAAAATTTTATTTGGGGTTTTTTCATACATATTTTTAAGTAAGATTAGTTTGTTTTCTTATTTTCTCAGTACTTTTTTTAATGACAACATATTCTTGTTGCTGTCATCTTAAATCTCTATGAAGATATCTTGGATTTTTTTTTTTATTTTTTACTCTCCCTTCTATTTCTTTGACCAACTCTGTTTCCTCAGGGATCAGTATCCTATTGTTAGTCTTGATGCTTCCACGCTCTTGTTTTTCCTCACATATTTAAATAATATCGACCTTTGGTTGGTTATTCATAATTTTAATCAAAGGCTTAAAATAATATAGAAGATGGTGTGGATTTACTTGACAGTTGTAGCAAGTCTCTTTCTGGACTAGAAGACTGACTGTATGGTTCTGTAGATTACTGTGGGCACTTGTAGACAGGCAACTCTTTCCTTTGGGATGAATAATGATTAAACATGTAAGCTTCAGCCTTCATTGAATGCGATATACTGAAACCAGCAAAGTTATGTACTGAAAATGGAGCACTTAAGAGTACTTAGAGGAATTCACTAGAATGTGGAAATTTCTCTTCCCATTCCCTTCTGATTGGTTGCTTGCTTGATTGGATGGTTAGCTGATTGGATTGGGGTCTACTTGTCTATTATGGGGACCCAAGCTTTCTGGACACTGCTTGACCTGTTTTGGGGGGGGCTCAAGACCTACTTTGGGAACCAGTAAGACACTTCTCTATTATTTTAAGGCCAGGACTCTTTCTGATTGTAGACTGAGAGCAGTTGTGGCAGCTCATTGTTCCTTGTAACAGAGACGTCAAATGGCCTATAGCATTTTAAATAGTTCCTCCTCCAGTTGGATGTCCCTAGAGTCTCATCCTTGCTGACCCTGGGCTTTCTCTTTAGCAACCCTCCTCTAGATTCATATTGGACTACCACTTTCTAGCTTTAGTCAGTCTGTACAGTCCCTTCTCCTTAGCATCTTCCAGAAATTTCTCATTTTTTAATCTGGTGATACCATTCATCCTTGCTTTCCAGACTGTTATAGAGTTGTTTCACTGGAATTTTAAGCGCAAGTATATATTCACCCCTATTATTTGGAACCAGAAGTTTTCAGTGCATTTTTTTAACTTTTAAATTTGTTTATTGTAAAGATTTGGAGTACAATTCAAGGTTAGGTATACAAGTGTTCATTATGCAAGTACCCTTTTCAGTGCATTTTAAATGTACCCACCTATATGCAGACACCGCTATGTGCCGGTCACTGAGTCACTGTGCCAGGGCCTGACCTCGCTTATTGAGTCCTCACAATAATTTGATGAATTAGATTTTCCTGTCCCTATTTTACAGATGAAAAAAACCGAGGTTCAATAGTTTTCAACTACTTTATTTCCATTCTAGACTTGTGGTTTCTCACAGCTGGAAGAGAGGCAGGAAAACTGCGGTAGCTACAAACCAGGTGTGAGCTCCTTACACTGTGTGGAGATAAAATGTCACTAAATTTAAAGGCTTTCATCTTCCATATATCAAAAAAGTCCACAGGAAATTGTGTGTAAATATCTTTCACAAAAAAATTAAAGAAACCCATGTAGAGCCGTTAAATATTATCAGATGTCTACCAAACTGATAGGCACCCTTCTTTGTTTCATAAATGTGCTCAGATCTTAACTAGTTTGCTGTTAGGTAAATTTTTAGCTAGTTGACTTATTCAAGGACATCAAGTTCTATATTTTTCATGACTAACATCTCATAATTTTTACAAAATAAATTAAATCAAATTATTAACTAATACTGACATATATCTAGTAATGATATAATAATTACTAATTGTAATTAATAATAAATTAAGAATTTTTGCACCTCCTGATGGGTGGACACAATGCTTAAATTTCCATAAAAAAACAAGCATTCTTAAAGAAAAAATTATATAAATTATATCATTATTATTGTTTGCCATTACTTATCTCACTTCTATGTGGCTAAGGATTGATATTTGGACTTTTTTATGCAATGAATTTTGGCATAAACTAGCCACTTACCAGCTGTGCACCCCTGCATGGTTCCTATCTTCTCAGAGCCTTCAACTCTTCACTTCCAAAGTAGGAATGATATATCTGCAGAGCAGTTGGAAGGATAAGAAGTATATATATGAAATAAAGCATCATATAGTGTCAGATGCATAGAAGTGCTCTGAAGATGGTGGCTATTAGAATTATTTGTTCCACATATCTATTGCTGCACAACAAACCACCCCAAGCTTAGTGATATAAAGCAGACAGTTTTATTATGGTTACAGATTTGTGGATCGGGGATTTAGATAGGCCACAGCAGGGCTAGCTTGTCTCAGGTCTATGATGTCTGTGACCTTGGCTGGGAAGACTTGAGCCACTAGGGGTGACCCAAATAGCAGGCAACTGGGCTCACCTGGAGGGTTTTTCACTCTCTTGCCTTACTCCTGGGCTGGGCTTGCGCTGGTGACAGAAGCTCCTTCCACTGTCCCTCTAGATGACTTGGCCTTCTTGAAGGAATGTCTGGAGAGTGCATGTTCTGAGAAGCCCAGGTGGCCTGCTCTCCAGAGTTACATAGTGACATTCATCACAGCCATCACAAGCCTGCTCAAGTTCAAGGGAATAGGACACAGACCCCACTACTTAATAAGAGAAGTGTCAAAAAAGGGGCGACCATGTTTAAAACCAACAGCCATTGCCATCATCACCATTACACTGTGAATATGCTTCTTGCATATGAATAAAGAAAGGAAGTGCTTCCTCATCTTTTAGGAACTGAGTACGGTACATATTGCTTCAAGAGGTTATGCAGATGCTCAGGTCAAGAACATTCATGGTAAGAATGAGCTTGATTCCCCCAATACACAGCATAAAGCCAGGTTCTTTTTCATTCTGTACCTCTGAACGTTAAAAAAGATATGATCATTTATAACACATTTTTAACACTGAGATAATAGAAGTATAGGGAATATCTTTTTTCCTTATGCTTGACATGAAACGAAGCAATTTTTGTGTTGGCTAAGGTTTTTAGTTCTCATAATCTCTTTACATTCTATACTTGCCTTTGCCTTTTAAAACAAAATGAAAACTTGTCATGTACCTCTCAAGCAGTGGTTCTTAAACTTCAATGTACAATAGAATCACATGGAAGGCCTGCTTAAACACAGATTATGGATCTCCACCCCTGAGTTCTGTTTTAACAATGTTGAGGTAAGGCCTAGGAATTTTAATTTCCAGTAAGTTTATGGGTGATGCTAATTCTGTTGGTCTGAAGACCCACACTTTGAGCACCACTGTTTTGGAGAAAATGCAGAACCAACCCAAAGATTCGCTTTGGCCTGACTAACTTACTCAACTATGTGAGTCTGAGAAGTCTTTCAAGTGTCCAGTATAATCTCTTTATAAGATTTATGTACTAACTATAATAACAACAGCGACAATATAGGAACTACAACCACTGTCAACACTTACTGAGTGTTCAGCATTGATCAGGATTTGGTAAATCCTTTGCACATATTAATTTATCTAATCTTTACAAAGTCCAGTGAAATCGTCCCTTTTTATAGATGAAGAAACTATGACTATAGTAAAGCTAAGTGAGTTTCCTAACATCCCACAATATATGCCAAACTGAACCTAGGTCTCTCAGAATTCAAAATGCATGCTCCTGCTCTTAACAGATGATAATGTCACTCATCTTCTCAGGCTGCCGAGAACAGCTCCTCACCCCCAAGAGAATTAATGGTCTCTCTTCTCTGGCCCCTTATTATTTTATTTATGCCTTTTATATTATTATTATATAGAGTTATAAGTTCTTTTCATGTCTGTCATCCTCTTTAGACTTTAAACTTCATTCACTTGTTTAACAAATAGTCAAGGTATATATTCTAGCAATTTCCTAGCAAAGAGTTTGCATTCCATAAATGCTTCTTGTGTTAGTGAATGAAATCAGAAGTGAAAGCCATGGTATAAAACCCTGACCTATCACCTTGTAGTTAAGTGAGTTTCTGTGAAAATAAGCAAGTCGTTGCTATTGTGTATGTTTGTATGTTCCCTGTTTCTCCAACCTAATGTGCATTGGGAAATAGGATTATTATAACAGTAATGAAGTAACAGTCCCTGGTCCAGTCACCCTCGATGGCATCTCTGCAACCCCAGTTCATAAGTTGTCATCAGCTAATTCAGAGTCCTGAGTGTGTCTCCCAGAAGCTCTCAGACTTGACTTTCCAATGCAAAAGATCGCAGTCATTCCTACTACACCATCTGTGGCTCCCAGCAGCAGGACTGGTGCTATAGCTGAAGGCTACACATTGTTCCTGTGGCTGCCTGGCTTTTGCCCTTCCCGAGGTGGCAGGTCCTGCCTTCCTCTTTCACCCTCTGTGCAACTGCTGTGGTTCGAGCTGTTACTCTAGGCAGTTCCAACATAAACCACAAAACAGAGATCTGTGCTCTTGATTTCCTTTAGACTCTCAAAAGATATAGTCCTTGGGGCCAGGTGCAGTGGCTCACACCTATAGTCCAGCAATTTGAGAGTCTGAGGCAGGAGGATTGCTTGATCCCAAGGAGTTAGAAACCAGCCTTCACAACACAGCAAGACGCCATCTCTACAAAAATAATAATAATAATTAGCCAGGCGTGATGGTGCATATCTGTAGTTTCAGCTACTAGTCTCAGCCACTCAGCTGAGGTAGAAAGATCGCCTGAGCCCAGGAGGTGGAGGCTGAGATGAGCTGTGATGGTGCCACTGCACTCCAGTCTGGGTGACAGTCCTTTAAAAAAAATCCTTTCTCCTTTTGTTCGGTGCATGATCTCCCCACTCCCACCAACTACAAACAACTACAACACAGAGGCCAGGAGGTTTTCCTGGTGGAGAAAGGAAGGAAAAAAGGGGAGGATCCTGGTCAGGAGACTGTTGAATCCAATACAGAGGGTCCCTCACTTACAATAGTTCGACTTATGACTTTTCCGCTTTATGATGGCATGAAAGCAATACACACTTCGTAGAAACTATGCTTCAAGTACCCTATGGAAACCATTCTGTTTTCCACTTTCAGTACATAAGTTACACAAGATGTTCAACACTTGATTCCCCAAAACACAGCATAAAACCAGGTTCTTTTTCATTCTGTACCTCTGAATGTTAAAAAGATATGATCATTTATAACATGGGCTTGTTAATAATTTTGCTCAACTGTAGGCGACCACAAAATGTCTGAGCACATTGAAGGCAGGCCAGGCTAAGTTATCATGTGTGGTAGGTTGGGTGTCTTAAATGCATTTAGACTTAATGATATTTTCAACTTGCAATGAGTTTATCAGGACTTAGCCCCATCATAAGCCGAGGAGCAGCTGTAACATGCCACACTGTAGTCACCATTCTTCCCTTCTCCAAAACCGTGGTTACAGCCACCCACCTCAGACTGTGTCCTCACACATCAGCCTTCCTAGCTTCTGGGGAGGCTTCATGTTGACTGCAGTTCCAATTGCCTCATGGTATCAAGTATGACACATACTGAACTCTCAGTTCTAAGCCAGGCCCTGCTCTAAGCACTTCACATGTATTAATATATGAAATTCTCACTTTGACCCCATGAGGTAGCTTATTATCACACCTTTTCTGGAGATGAGAAAAACTAGAACACTGAGAGGTTAAGTAACTTGCCAATGGTTGTGCAGTCAATAAGTAGAAGGGATGGATTTTAAATTGTGTTCTCAGCTCTGGGTCTTGTCTGCCCCCACGGGATTCTGTGATCCCCTAGACTGAGGCCCACCCAGATGGGCCCACATATTACAGGGCAAATGTGCACAACATAGAAACCCCTGTACTGCATCCTGGGCTGCATATGGAGGATAACTGTGGAGAAAAATAGTAGATTTTATGCTTTATTTTATTTGAAGAGGTGAATCATCTTGAATGTAAGGGAGAAAAGATTCAGGTCCTTGCATGCTTCAAGATAGAAGAATGAGAACTATTGTGCTGTTAGTAGCATCTTTGAGGAGGAAGAGAGAATATCTACTAAGGAAACCAAGAAGGAATTAAAACTGGGTTGCCACTGAAAGCTCATAAGTAATACGTCAGGTTTTTTTTTATAATTTTGTCCACGGAATGTATTGCCTTGACATATTTTTGACACACAGGCAGTCACAGAAATGTCTCTAAATACTTCCAAATAGAGAGAAATAAATGCCACAGTGGGAGAGGGGCTTCTTAATATAGTTTCCCACACTTGACTGTGACCTGTACCAACAGTTTCAATCTTTTGGAGTTTTCAGTGTCAGGTTCAGAGCATTGATCATATGACAAAAATTTTTTTAAAATCCCTCACCCCACATAAAAGCAAGTGTTGGTTGATATTTCCAGCCTGATCCCTGAGCAGCATTGCATATAATTTTTCTGCAAATGAAAACATCTGGCTCAGCTCATCGTATCTTGAAAAGAAGAGCAAGCAGCACATTTCCAACAATCGAGAACTGATTAAATTATAGTGCACTGCATCCACAGGAACGATGCTTGGAGCCACGGAAGTGGCCTTGGAAGTATTCTGAGTGATAAAGGACAGCATTTTACAGTGGTGATGGACTGCATAGACCCCGCCCTCTTAGAAAAGTTGTCTGTGTCAGTATCTCTACTTCTCACCCACTTCTGAAAGTGTTCCATTGGACTTCCACCCTCAATGCACCTGCTCTGATAACCAGGGGGGGCTATCTCTGTGGTTCAAGTCAAAGGTCAATTTCCAGTTCTCCTCTTTAGAACATTCGACACTGTCACCATGTCTCATTCGTTAACTCTTTCGAATTTTTTTTTTTTTTGAGTTGGAGTCTCACTCTGTCTCTCAGACTGAAGTGCAGTGGCCAGCCACCACAGCCTCGACCTGCTGGGCTCTGGCGATCCTCCCACCTCAGCCTTCCAAGTAGCTGAAACTACAGGCGCGCGCTACCACGCCCGGCTAATTTTTTGATTTATTGTAGAGATGAGGTCTCGCCAAGTTGCCCAGGTAGATCTCGAACCCACGGGCTCAGGCAATTCACTCACCTCAGCCTCCCAAAGCGCAGGATTACAGGCTGAGCCACCGAGCCCGGCTTCTCATTCGAATTTTTTCTGGATGTGGTAGGGGATGCTGCATTAAAGGTTCAGAAAGAGTTTAAGAGATAATAGCACTTGATTATTTGTAGAATTACACATCACCTCTTAGTATGACAAATAAATCATGTCTTTGCTTTTTTTTTTTTTTGAGTTGGAGTCTCACTCCGTCCACCAGGCAGGAGTGCAGTGACACACTCATTGCCACCCCAGTGTCTACCTGCTGGGCTCTGACGATCCTTCCGATTCAGCCTTCCAAGTAGTTGGAACTACAGGTGCATGATACCACGCCCGGCTAATTTTTTTATTTACTGTAAAGATGAGGTCACACCAAGTTGCCCTGGTTGCTCTCGAACCTGCAGACTCAGGCAATCTACTCACCTCAGCCTCCCAAAGTGCTGGGATTACAGGCTGAGCCACCGAACCTGACCATCTTTGCTTCTTTACATTGAGAATATAAAGGCTTTCAAGCATGCAGGATGTGCCAGGACACTTGGCTGTCCATTACCCAGGCCCATGGTATTGTTCCTTACAGCAGTTAGGGTTCACGATATGATTTTCAGATTTATCAAAGAATGTCATGGATTTTTCTATATTTCTTTTTCCTTTTCCTTTTTTTTTTTTTTTCCTTGAGTCTGGTCTCTGACATCCAGGCCGGAGTGCAGTGGCATGATCATGGCTCACTGTAGCCTTCACCTTCTGGGCTCAGAATATCCTTCTTCTTAGCTTCCCAAGTAGCTGGGACTATAGGCACATGCCACCACTTGTGGCCTTTTGTGTGTGTGTGTGTGGTAGAGATGGAGTCTCACTGTGTTGCCCAGACTGGTCTCAAACTCCTGGCCTCAAGTGAACCTCTCACCTCAGCCTCCCAAGGTGCTGGGATGACAGGCATGAGCCACCGTGGCTGGCTATATTTCTTGTTTGACTAAACATAAAAGTTTGTTTCTTATTAACAAATTGTGTATTACTGGAAGTTTAACAATTTCTCTTGAATTCCAATGGGAAGCATTTGCTAGGTAGGCATTTGGTGCCTGACGGATGATCTTTCATGATGGATAAATTGGCCACATCAATCTCTTTTGGCTTTGAAAATTACAGTCTGAATGCTTTGGGAATTTCTGCTTTCTTAATTGCCTGGCCTGATCTGTGTACAGCAGTCTTGCCCAAATGGTAACTTTGCATTTCAGTGCTGTATCATCATGAATCTTTTTGAAAGCCCTTAAAATGATGATTTGGGAATCCAAACTTAAATGAATCATTGAACAATATATTCTACTACCAATGCAAATAGCTCAACTGCATGACAATTAGAGTCTGCTCTATTCAGTTTGCACATACAAGGGGGACCCAAAAACCAAAATGTATCTATAAAAAATTGTTTAGACTTCAGTCACTTTCAAAGTACTCTGCATTTGATGCAGTACACCTACTGAGATACTTTTTCTACTGTTCTAAACAGTTTTTGAACTCATCAATGCTGATGCCTTTTAGTGCTCTGTCATTTTTTGTTTCACCTCTTCCACATCAGCGAAACATTTCCTTCTGAGGACTTTTTTCATCAGGGAAACAAAAAAAAGTTGCTCAGGATAAGATCGGGGAAATAGGAAAGGTGGGCTGGGGGATGGGGGATCATGCTGTTATTAGTCAAAAACTGTCAAACATTCAGCTTGGGGTGGGCATGTACATTGTCATGATAGAAGAACTAGTCACCCATTTGCCACCATTTGAGACATTTCTTCCACAGATCATGATACAACCTTCTCAAAACTTCCAGATAAAAACTTTGGTTGACCCTTTGGTCTAGAGTAATTAATTCCTAGTGTACTACAAGGGGCCCGCCCTCCAAAAGATAATTCCAGTTTTTTAAGGTCCCCTCTCTTATGTAGCTGAGGAAAACTAATCATAGGTGCCTCCTGCTGGTAGTAGCCAAATTTCATAGTCTATGAACTACCACGATTTCAGAAGCACTAACATATAAAAACAAACGTTTTGAGTTAAAGAAATATGTTGTCTTTTTTCTTCTTTTGGTTTCAGTGTTTTGGGTTGTTCTTCAGCAACCTATGGATTTCTTTTGAGGTTGGAAACAATTCGCAAAACTAGCCATCAGTCCTAGAGCAGTGACTGTATAAAATGGTCATTTCAGCTCTTCAGTGACTGTATTCTGCTCTCTAAGCAGGGCTTGGAATTTGTGCTCTGCCAAGGGCTGATTCCCAATCTTCTATGGATATGCCTGGCTTTCATTACACCAGTCATAGACAAGACCATGACTCTTAATTGTTGGGAATCTTTAGCAGTTATCTCCTCCGCACTCCTGGAAGCTAAAATGCCACTTGGCATTAATATCCCCATGCTTAGCTTGATAATTTTACCAATCACACAGGGAAATCTTCCTTCCACTAGAAAACCTTCAATCTCCCTGCCAAAGCAAAATGAAAAATCGATGCCAAATGTTTTAAGCTTCTCTCCCTGCCTCCTGGAGTTGGAAAGAGAGAGAAGATGAATTTTTGTAAATCACTGCTCAAAATCTTGTGATTACCAGAAAATTTCCACTTCAATCTGTATGTTAAGCAAAACATCTAGACCCAGGTATCTGTTTGCCTCTTCTTTTCCACCGAGCCTAAGGGTGAGTCTCAAGGCCACCGCCAGATCTGGACCTCAGCTTAGTTGCATCTGTTGCAGAGAAGTGCCATTGTGTCTATGAAGATATAACCCAGGTTTAGAAGTTTCTAGAAGCAGTCGTGTGAAAGACACCCCCTTCCTTTGAGATGGAATGTGACTCTATGAATGCCTGTTTCTGTTTGACTCTCTGCACTGGGTTGTGCCTTGTCTTCCCTTTACTTTTTTGTGTGCTTAAATACGTGTCCGATGGACTATGGTGTGTCTAAGTGTATGTTCCACCCATGTTTTTCCTTCACAAACCTCTTTGCCCATGATACATTGTCTGCATGGCTTATTTTCTCGAGAAGGCAGGATCAGTGTCATGAAAGACACCAGACTTGGGTTGGAGTCCTGTCCTGCTATGTATGACCTGTGTGATCTTGGGCTTGTTGTTCCAACTCCTCATCTAAGAAAATAAGAGTGATAATATCTACCCCAACATGGTTTTTATGAGAATTAAACAAGATAACATATCAGTAGTGTGCAGGATAGATTATATATTTTTTCTTTTAAATTGTCTTTGCCTCTACTTTTCATTCTACCTTTCTTCCTCTTCCTCCTCCTTCTTTTTTTCATGTTATTTTGTTTGGGTTTTTAACCCAGATCTATTCAACTTAAAAGACTAGTTCTAGTTCTTTTTTTCACCATGTTTTTATTTTGAAAAGTTTCAAATCTTCACAAAAGTAAAATGTAAGAATAATACAGTGAACACACATATACTCTTCACCAAGATTCACTCCTTGTTCACATTCTACCACATTCGTTCTCTATTTTATTTTTAGACATTTGTCTCTTAAGGATTAAGACATTCTATACAATTATCACAATACAATGATCACACTTAGGAAATTTTAGTGATTGAATACTATTTTCTGTTATATAAGTCCATATTCAAATTTTCCAAATTGTACTAAGAATGTCTATTTTTATTTTAAGAGTCCAGACCAGTTGTTTTGTTTGTTTGCTTTACAGAATATCCCTCAGTTTAGACTTAGCTGATTGATTCCTCCTGATATTGGCAGTAGTATTGTAGAGGTGAAGCTGGGTCCTCAGAGCATCACAGTAGGGGGCACATGATATCAGGTACCCCATGAATGGCAATCCTAAGTTTGATCATTTGGTTAAAGTTCTGTCCAGCAGATATTCTCAATTAAAAAATCCTATCCAGCCATTTCATTTTTTATCTACCTTAGAGCTTGACTTAGCAGAGTGGAACAATATTTTAAGTGAATGTCATCTTCTCCAACCATCTGGTGTCACCATCCATTGTTTATTCTTGCCACCCACCATGGTGGCTGTAGAATCGTTCTCCCTTTTTTAATCTGTCTCCCTTTCTCTTCATTTCTCCTCTACTGCTGTCTCTTAAATTGTTAATGTATTGGACAAATATGTCCATGACCAATTTAGGCACGATGCTTAGCAGTGGGAACATAAAAGCAAAGACAGCCTCCCCATCTTTCCTCATGGAACTTAAATGAATATAGTGCATTTGTTGTTGTTGTTGTTGTTGTTTTTGAATTGGAATCTCACTCTGTTGCCCAGACTGGAAGGCAGTGGCATGTTGACAGCCACTGCAGTATCGACCTCCTGGGCTCAGGCAATCTTTCTGCCTCAGCCTTCCAAGTAACTGGAACTACGGGCACGCACCACCATGCCCGACTAATTTTTTTTTTTTTTTTTTATTGTAGAGACAAGGTCTCACCAAGTTGCCCAGGCTGATCTCAAATCCCTGGACTCAGGCAATCCTTTCACCTCGGCCTCCCAAAGTGCTGGGATTACAGGCTTGAGCCACCACACCCGGCCAAGTGCATTTTTAATTATTGAATTTATACATTTGTTTAACAACTGTTCACTCCATGTCTATCATGTGTCTACATTTGTCCTATTTACTGAGAATCCAACAGGAAACAAAAACAGTCAAATCTCCACCCTCATGGGGCTTACATTCTGGTTGGCAAATAGGAAGAGAATATAATTAGGGGAATCTGAAGTAATGGAAAGAGTTGATTTTGAAATAGGTCAGGAAAGGCCTCAGTAATGAGGGAACATTTAAACAAAGACATAAAGGCAGTGGGAGAGCAACTGTGAAGATAAGTGGGGAACAGGTGTTCCAGACAGAGAAAAGCGTGGGCAGATGAATGCTTACAGCGTTCTAGTGACAGCTGGAAGGTTTGTGTGAGCAGAGCACTAAGGGAGATAAAATCCAAGAGGCAAAGGGGTGGGGACAAGAGTAGGTAGTGCTGAGAAGATCGTTGACTATGTGAAATAGAAAGAGAAGTTTGGGCTAGAGATAAGCTTTGGGAGTTGGCAGCATGTGTGTGGTATTGAAAGCCGTGAGACAGCATGAAATCATCCAGGGAGTGAGTGTAGACAGAGGCCAGAAGAGAACCTAGGAGCTTAGGAAGGATGAGAAGAAACCAACAGAGGAAGCTGAAAGGAAAGGCTGATGAAATAAGCAGGGAGGGAAAGAGAATCTTGGGACCTGAATCTTACACAATTTTGGGAGACTCCCTTTAAAAAAAGAAATACAAAGTTGTAAATGAAGAATTAAGGACAAAAGTGAGTATTTATTCAGAGCCAGAAAGGAAATCATAAAAAATTACCCATTTTTAAAGACTCACAAATACCACAAATATCTAAAAAAAAAAAAATCTTTGTATGATGACTAATTAACTGCCTAATATATTTTTCCTACCTTTTTGGTTGTATATCCTTTGATCGCCTCTTTCTATAAGGTGAATTTGAAGTACTATTCTCTGTAGGAGTCACTGAGAGGTGATTTAGTCTTTCCTCCAACCGTGGTTGCTCAAAATTAATTTTTATGATTGATAGCTTAGAAGCTTGTTTTAGCCTGACAGCTCTTGATGGTATGGCCTCCTCTGAAACTTCCTCTGTGGTTTCTTGCTCTGGTGGTACTTCTTACCTAGGAGCAAGACTTAAGAGAAGTGCAGCCTTTGTTCTCACTAGACATGGACAGTACCCCATGGCTCCCAGTGCTCACACGGCAGGTGGCCAGTCTGGCCAGGACCACAGAGCCATCAGTTCTGCCTTCTCTCAGCTGCTGGGCTGGGCCTGGGGACACGTACAGTAGTCACGAAGCCTGGATAAGGCAACCCTATGCAAGGAACAGAGCAGGCCTTCTCCCTGGGAAAGAAATTGGGGCCCAATGCCCATGAGATTTACCATGGGAGATAAATTGCTCTTGCTGGACTCCAGGTGAAGTGGAGATAGTGCTGGCAGCCCAGTGGCCTTCCTCCAAGCCCTAAAACCCCTCCCAGAGTGATAAGTCAGCTAGCGAACAGTGTTCCGTAATTTCACTGTGGTGCCAGAGGAGAGCCGTAGTCCCAGGAGGGGCCAGCAAGGGAAAAGTTCTGAAATTTAAGCTTTTGTGCAGGCGTCAAGGTAAATTGGCCTCTATTTGGAGAAAGAGAAAGGGACAAAAAAAAAAAAAAAGCCAGAAAAGGCAAGTGAAGAAAGTGTTTCCAGGAGAGAATGAGCAATTATGTTAAATGCTGACTAGGAATTAACCATTGACTTTAGCAGCATGTAGGTCATTGGTAATTCTTTCTTTTTTTTTTTTTTTTTTTGTCGGAGCCTCACTCTGTTGCCCAAGCTGGAGTACAGTGGCACAGTCATGGCTCATGGCAGCCTCAACTTCCTGGGCTCAGGAGATCTTTCTGCCTAAGCCCCTGAATTGCTGGGACTTCATGTGCTTGTCACCACACCTCGCTTTTTTTTTTTTTTTGGTAGAGACAAGGTCTCCCTGTGTTGCCAGACTGGTCTCAAACTCCTGGGCTCAAGTGATCCTTCTGCTTTGGCCTCCCCAAGTGCTGGGATTATAGGTGTGAGCCACCACACCCAACCAGTAATCTTGATACATACCATTTGGTGACAAGGTGAGCAAATGTCCAGTTGGGGTCGATTCACTTGAAAATAAAGACAGTGGATACACGTAACTATTCACAGGACTTTTATTTATAAAAATTAATGTGCATAGTCTTTATTTTTTAAATGAGCAAATAGAATATTTTCTGGTTTTGCCTCTTCAAAAGACTCTAAATTGTGTTGTCATTTTGGTTTTGTGTCACAGCGAATCCTAAATACAAAAACAGAGTCCCATTCCTCATATAGACATTCAAAGTAGAGTAAAAAGGGAACTTAAGAAAATCTTGAGATTTAGCAGCCTCTTTCTAGCCCATGTATATCTAAGAAAAACCAGTTTACAATGTGCCTCCCAAAGCTAGAGAACAGCCAGAGAGATGGAAGTGAGAATACTGGGTTCTCCTGCAACCTTTGCCTTCCTGTATTGCGTGGTCTGGTCCTTCTGAGTCCTGTTGAACATTGCAGGGGTTTCTCATTCCATTCTCTGCATTTTCACCTACCCTGGAGCTTAACATAGCAGAGTTTCCCACTCTGCTCCAACCTACTCTGCATTTGCTTAAAGCAGTTTGAAAATAAGTACATTTAAAAATCATAGTTTTTAAGAACAAAATCATGAATTTCGCAGCAACCTGGATGGAACTAGAGTCTATAATACTGAGTGACCTCTCACAGAAACAAAGATCCGAGTATCACATGTTTTCACTCATATAATGGACCTTGAACATCCAATGTAATAATATAAGAAAATGACTGACAGTAGTGGGAAACTATGGGGTGGGGAGGGAGATGGGATTAACGATAGCAAATATCTGTCTGGGGACGGGGAAACACCTCTTATCAAAAAGGGTGCCTGAATGAAACGTATTTGTATACCTAACCCTTAACTGTACCCCACAATATCATAATAAAAAAATAAATAAATTTTTTAAAAATCATAGTTTTAAAAAATGTGGTAGGTATCTCTTTGTGTGTTTGTGTGTCTACACTCTGTAAAATGCTAAGGCTTTTCAAAGCACCCACTTGGTGTTTCCTAAATTCTTGAAATAAGTCATGTCATTTTACGATTCATTTTTTCAATCTACAAATGTTATTTCTAAGTTTTGCCATGGCTGTATTGCTTGCAAAAGAACACTATTTTCTCAGATGTTCCTTTTATGGGACTCTACACATGCATATGTACATGTCCATACAAATTTCATTTGTGACTGACTGTTGTGTTGACCTGAATTTCATATGACCACAGTGATTGGCCTGTTAACTCACTATTTATTAGGCTATTTCTTAATATTTTCACTATTTTAATATTTCGAGTATACTATACAAAGCTGGTTATGTTGACCCAAGAGGTTTCTTCATCTTAGTTCTAGGTTGAGTGAATTATTTTATATTCTGTGTAATTTTAGAGATGCTTCTGTTTCCTGTTTTATTCTACACAGAAGCCTTGGCTTCCCCTTCCTCCTCCCCTAAGCATTGCAAGAATCTTTAACCATGTGCTGTGTTATTCTGTGAACCACTTCCTCTTGATAAAGTGCTTTCATTGCATTTTGAACAAATACTACACTGAGGGAATCAGGTAAAGTTCAATATCATAAGTTATTCTTCAATCACATCATACACGAGTGACTTCATAGTTCCCACCAGCACTTGTGACCATCTGGATTCTGTAGTACATATTCAACTCTAAGCGTGATCTTTTCATGAACTTAAAAAAAAAAATTCTCCTCCTCTTTTGCATCTGTAGTTGTAATGTGTTGGCTGATTTTCCTTCCTTAAAGAAAATAAACATTGCCAGTTTGTAATTTTAAAATAATAAAAATATCAAAGTAAGCATACTGAGCCTCACATTTTAAAATCCTATTTTTATTAGTCAAGCAAATTAATTAAAGCAAAAGTTAATTAAAGCTATATTTTAGCTCTAACAATCTAGTTATAGACTCAAAATGCTGTAGAGCAAAAAAATACAGTAGTTTTAATGCAAGGATACAAATTGTAACTGTCTTCAAAACAGAAAAATGGATAGTATGTAGATAAATTCTAGGAACTTAATTATCGGCACACTGATGAGAAGAAATACACTTGTGGAAAACCCGCACAGAAAAATCTTCCAGAGGTTTGTTTAAACCTAGAACCTTGTCTGAGATCAATAAATATTTGTTGATTGACTTAAGTTGTATAACCTTGGTCAAGTTACTTAATCTCTGGGTGCCTCAGTTTTCTCACATTTAAAATGGAGAAAATAAAAGTGTCCACTTAGGCTGTAAGGATAGATTTAAAGCACCAGGACAGTGCTTGGCACAAAGTGAAAACATCTAATAGTTATGAGCTATTATTTTCATCATGATCAGGGGGGTAGAGAGCATGGGGAGATGATTCTCTCACAACCCACAGCCATGTACAGAAGCAACTGAGTGGCAGGTTTTCTCCTTGGTAGGTAGGTAGCAACTGTTCTGGTGAAATATTAAAGGCCTGTTCTAACCTGCCTGAACTTAATTGACTGTGACTCATTTTAATGATCAGAAAGTCATTTTTGTATATCCTCTATTCTTTCATTTTTTAAATTCTACTCACAAGTATACTGTCTTTTCTTTTAATTCTTACTTCTCTAAAATTTTTATTCTGTTATTTACCTCAACCCATGTAGACATAACTAAATAACTAAGAACACAGTTGAAAATATGAACTTTGCAACCATTCAAATTAATTTAGACCACCCACGAGTTTGTAATAGTTTAATCTATTGCTATAAGAAAGCAGGCCTTTGACAGATAAGCTCCTTTATAAAAATGTAAATAACACAAGTTTTCTCATCGTTTTGATGCTTGCTGTCACTGAAAACTTCAACTCTGTAAAGCCAAAATATGATCATCACAAGAAGAAAAAATTATTAATGACCTTTGATTTTATGCAGAGTTGTTAGGACCACTTTTTTTTAAACCTGTATAAAAGAGGGTATTTTTTTTTGTTTTGTAAAAAATTGTTATTTATTATAGCTAAATTTATTATTCCATTTTTTACTTAATATTGTTACATATTTTAAATAAGCATTGTTTAAACAGCATGGTATGTTTTTATCAATAAATTATTTTAATAATCATTATTTTGTTTATTTGTTAATTATTAATAATTATATTATTATTTATATGGTTATATTAATTATTAATTATTATATTAATTATTAGTTGTTAATAAATACTTTTATGTTCGAAATTCAGTTCATAGCAAGAAATTATAACATATATTTTAATAACAAAAAAGTACTTGAACATGTTCATTGTGTTTATTTTTGTTCTTACAGATTAGCAAATTTAAATATAAACACATGAAATTAAATTAATTAGATACATGGTGTGAATAAAGGAATAATTAGGATAGAAAACATAACTAATTTTTATTCATTAAATAGTGATTGATTAATCTAGTACTTGAAATAATAACTAACTTCAGATTGAAATGGAACTCAAAGCAACTAAAATTTTTTATTTGAAAACTGACTCAGGCCTAAATAGATGGAGCCCCAATGAAACCTCTGTGTTAACCAACACAATTTATCTATACAGATATTAGTATTTACCCAATTGGAAAGCACTGGGAAAAGAGAAATAGTGTTGTTAATAACAAGTTAGGTTCCACAAACCTGTAGCTGTGACAGCAGCTTGGAAACAGACTTTCTGTGTAATTGCCCAGATAGTTCTAGGAAACATGGAATCTGGCAGCCTCTAAGGATTGTCAGCCCTAGCATGTCACATTCTGAGTGTGGTACGTCAAGAGCCATGTTGAGAGTGTCGATGGCAAAGTGATAGCGAACTTTCTATGCAGCTTGAGATGTGAACTCTAGCCCAATTTTTCCCGTTAGTCTGGGAAGTTGCTTAATCTTTCTGGGCTTTCAACAAAGCATTTTTGAACACAGAGATCAACAAAATCTGATTCTTTCTTAATAACAGCTCTAGTCTTCTAAGAGATTCTAACACGATAACAAAAAAGAGTGTGATTCAGTATGGTAAATGCTATGACTGTATGCCAAGTATTGTATGCTATTTGGTCTAAATGTCACAATGATCCTGTGAATTATGCATTAGTATTCTTCTCACTTTACAGACAAGGAAACTGAAATCCAGGAAGGTTAAATACCTTATCAAGAGGTTGTTAAGGCCAGGACTTATTGATATGTTTATTAAGTGAAGCAAATTTACTGCTGGGTATGAAGTCACCATTGAAGTGTTGACATGACAGCCAGATTTTGAATAATAAATAGGATTTTATGAAGGAGATGTGTATAGGGGAGGATATTATTTAGAGGGAATAGCATACCCAAAGCAAAGGCCTGTTGTCAAAGGCCTGTTCAGAGAACACCCCTGAATGGCAAGAGTTGAAGCCTGAAAAGTAAGTTGAGGCAAACTGTGAAGAACTTCTAAAGACACGCTGAGCACCTGAGCTCTCTCATTTCATCATGATCAGCCACATAAGGTTCTTTAACAGGAGAGTGACACATTCACATTTGTATTTGAAATGTGCATAAGAGAGAATTGATAGGAAGTGTGGAAGGCTGGAGGCCAGGTGGACTGATTAGGACCTCAACTGTGGCTTGGCAGTCAGGATGAAGGAAAGGAGAAGTCCTCCATAGAAAAGGACAACAGGAGTTCCTCACTGAGTGGATGGAAACTAGGAGGAGCAAGAGACTATGCCAGGGTTTTAAACTGGGCTGATAAATGACTAATAGCCATTAACCAAGTTAGTGTGTGTAGGAAGAGAATGCATGGGGGGGGTAGGGTGAGTTGGACCAGCTTAGAAGGAATGTCTGGGGGCATCTTGAGTTGGCTGTTTCTAGGCGAGTTATTGTGACAGAGGCAATAAAAGCTGCTCTAATCTAGGTCCAAAATCGTGCTGGGATTACTGATATTCAAGGCAATCCAAATTACATCCAAACAGAGTTAAACATGTGAGGTTAACTTTGCCATAGATGTGAATCTATGTCCTGCTAAACATATGCATCAGAGCACGTGGGATAAATGTTTAAACTATGTATTTTTGAAATTTATGTGGAAAAGAGAAACAATTTGAGGATAAAAATTGAGGTCTAGAAAGTTGAACCTTAGGGAAAATTCCATAGCTGTTCAGGGAATCTAAGGCAGGGTTTTAGCCTGAGTATGCAGCTTCAACCACCTCACCCTCACCATTCAATAACAATAATAATGACAACAACAATAATAATAGCAAAAGCTATCTGGTAAAGTATTATTGCAATTTTCTTTTCATCAACAATTTGGTGTTCTTTCCAAATCATCAAATGAACTCAGAAGTGACATACTTACAAAAAGTTTTTAACTCCACCCAGTCATGATGTGAACATGGCTTGTTTTGCAATATGTTGCTTCACCATGACTACCCTGCCCCTGCTCTTTTGGGCTGTGAACCCGAAAACACTTTTAGCTCTCCGGGCGGGGTGCTTTCTCTTTTAGTCTTTATTTTGAACTTTGGAGAATAACACATGTACAAATAGGTACAGCTCTATTTTCTTATGCTTGTGTGTATGGATGTGTGTGTTTGTAGATTCTGTGTATGTGTGCGTGTGTGTGTGTGTAATCTGTGTGACCCTTGTCCATCTATTCCAAAAATAAGGTTTTCTTGCAGGGAAGATATTTATGTAACATGATTGAATTTACAGATTAATACTAATTTTTGTTTAAAAAAATAGCTCTTAAGTCAAATGTCTTATTATTTTCACCCAGGATGCAACTGTGATCCATTCACTAGCCTGTTTACTGATGGATATAGGTTTATAGCACAGTTTTGATGTTGACTCCTTTTAATAATTCAACAACAGGCTCTGGGGAAAGGAATGAAAGGGCAGGGGGAAAGATTTTTACCAGATGAACACAAGAAGAATTTCAGAAGAGGTCATGGGAATGTGCTGCTGTTGTGAGCTGTTTCCATCTTAATGGATGATTCACTTCAGCATATTCTTAACCCTTTGTACAGCAATAATGTATACAGCCCGGGAAACTAAGGTCTTTTTTGATGGTGTTTCTGACTCATTGAAGTCACATTTCCTTTCAAGACTTTATTCTTCATTATTAGCGCTTTTCCAAATGTAATGGTTCAAGAGAAGCCATTGGTGGTAGGATTCTTATTACTTATGTCATTTTTGGTTCCTATAAATTTATTGTAATACTGATGGGTAGTTTTGAGGTCAGCAAATAAATCTATTTTTTCCACTCTTCAAGGCTTACTCTTATAAAAAAAAATCTGAAACATGTTAACACTAATACTTGCTCTTAACTTTTTCTGTTAATAATCATCTGAAGAACTCCTTTATTTTTTTTACTCAAGTGGAAATGAATTCACATGGGAACTTCTGGGATTTTTATTGTTAGCTCTGCTAATTTCCTCTTATAAAAGTAAAAATGAAAAATCCATTACAAGATTTTGAATGCAATATTAATTGTTTTAGGAGATAGTTTGTGAACCATGGATATATTATTTACTTGAATACCTTCCTTCCACCATTTTGTAGTAACTTTGAAGAAGGGAGAGTATGGTTCAGATACTTTGTAAGCAACTGTAAGGGAATGAAACCACATGAGATGAATCCTCACATTGACCCCCTCCTCAGCCAAAGGCAGGACCCACCTGCCATCATCTTCCCTTCTTCTAGCTGCAATAATCACTTTTAAGCTCAACAAGCCACAAAAATTAGAATGAGCGTCTTCCATTGTCCTCCACTGATGCTATGTTTAATTCCTTTCTGATCTCTTAGCTTTGCACACATAGTCCTAGACCTTGTGGTGTCTTTCTGAACTGTCACTTCTGTATCTGGGTGTTTGCCCTGTGTGGTCTGACCCTGGCATTCACTTTTTTCCTTGGATTCAAAAACTTGCCTCCTTACCCTATGTGTATGTACACCCAAATCCATAGGGTGTGTCTGCTACTAAGGAATGTGCTTGTTCCATGGTATCTAGACCTCTCTTGTTTTAACTAAAGACCCCTTCCTGGCTTCTTCCGGCCCCTTCTGGTCAACCCAGTTTTGCAACTTCCTGTGCTCCTGCAAGACATCTCCTCCACTGGAAGTCAGACAGGGTGTTCCAGAATTAACACATCTCATAGCAATTAAACATCCTTTCTCCAAAATAAAACATGCAAACCTAAACCTTGTTGAACATGGTGCTCAGTACCTGTAGGTCAGAATAGCTTTTGTGTTTCACAAGGAGAGTCTAAAAGGAAGATGAAAGAAGATTCATTGTGGGAAGCAGGAGATTCAAATGGGAAAATACTCTCAATCCTGTTCAGTGAGGATGGTAGAGTTGTATAAGGAAAAAAGTCATTTTCCCCTTTTAAAATTGGGAGATGGGAGCCGGGCTCGGTGGCTCAGCCTGTAATCCCGCGCCTTTGGGAGGCTGAGGCGAGTGGATTGCCTGAGCCTGCGGGTTCGAGACCCGCCTGGGCAGCGAGACCAAATCTCTACAATAAATCAAAAAATCAGCCGGGCGTGGTAGCACATGCCTGTAATTCTGGCTACTTGGAAGGCTGAGGCGGAAGGATCGCCGGAGCCCAGCAGGTTGAGGCTGCAGTGGCCGGGAGCGGCCACTGCACTCCAGTCTGGGCGACAGAGTGAGACTCCAACTAAAAAAAAAAAAAAAAAAAATTGGGAGATGGGAAAATATGTGATAGAAAAATTAAGCAAGAAGATTTCATTATGTCAGATTTCCTAAGTGACAAACTCAAGATAATGGTTGAGGATAATGTGGGAAGATTAAGTGCTGACTTTGCAGGGTACACATTTGGAGGATATGCACTGATTCACCAAAAACAGTTTTACACCACATCTCTTCTGACTGTTCAGTGTCAATGCTATCTATACTGGGTGCTAAATGTTTTTAGTATAGACTCTGACTTATAGGACAGCTTTTGCAACATGGTTAGTGCTAGATAAGTATTAATGTTATCATCATCATAATTATATCAATTTACAATATCCCAAGGATTGGGACATTTATACATCATTTGAGCCATTTTTAAGAAAGCAGAATTAGTATGAGGAAGTTATTTCATATACATATTTTATAAAAAAGACCAAGAAATCCTGTTTAGCTACAGCTATTAAAAATGAAAATATGTTACTGTTAAACTATCAGTTTGAAATCACATTACAGGGTGAACTGTACATTTTCAATACCATTTATTCAAAGAGAGATAAATCTGCCTTGGCTTGGCTTATTTCGACCAGATAATTTATTTTAAACACATACATACATACACACACACACAGAGATAATAGTATTGTAGTTATGGTTTTTGAAAAGTCTTTATCTTTTAGAGCTCCTCACTGAATTATTTATGAAAACGTAGTATGTGTTTCAAAATAATCTATTAGGGGAAGATATAGATAGGTAAGTTTAAATATAAAAGATCAGTCATGAGTTGATCATTGTTAAAGCTGGACAAAAGTAGACATGAAAATCATTATATTATTCTCTCTGCTTTTGTATCTATTTAAAAGTTTCCATATGAAAAGATTAAAACTCAAACATGTGCATATTCATATTCAGGTAAATATTATTTGACTTAAATCATACATGCTGATTCTCTACACCTGAAGAGTTCTTAGTTTGAGCTGTAATTGGCATTAATCTTACAGTGTTTTACAGCATTTCAGAATGTCCTTAGAAACTATCTTCAGCAAATTCCTTACCTTGCAGTTGAAGTAGTTGATTCCCTTTGCCAGAGTACACACTGCTAGTTAGTGGTTGAAGGAAGACTAGTCATGTCTTCTAATTTTCCAATCTAACCTTGCAAAAACGCCAGGAAAAAGAGCAGTAGTTACTCCTCACAGGACATCTGGCCCCTGGTTTATGGCAAAATTTTCATTTTTGGGGCAATTGCTTCATTTGGTTAATGTAAAAGAAAGTGTTGTTTAAATCTCTTTTCACTTCACTCTGTAGCTATTTTAGTTCTAAGTGTTCATCGCCTACTTCTTCCAAATAAATGTACCAAAAGCTGCTGTTTCAGAGCTATCTGTGTAAAGCAAGGACTCATTTGGCAAATACGCTTAATCACTCCTAACATATCATGTTGATGTAAGTTTTTAAGTGGAGGTGAACTACATTTTTCTGATACAACCATCTGTGGTAGGAGGCTTTTTTTCTTTTCTGATAAGGTGACCAAGGGTACTGAACTGAAACCAGGCAAAGTGGGGACCAAAGGGAGGCCCAAACTTTACCTGTACAATGACTACTTGTACACCTAATCCTGAATTGTACCCCACATCTTTAAAATAAAATAAGGTGACCTATGGTGAAGTGAATTCCTGAATGACATCCACTTGGCCCCAAGGAGACTAGTTTAGTCTGGAAAAGTTCAACCGTCACTCTGAGGTGGTTCCCAAGGTTTGGTTCAATCTTGAATCAAACTAATTGGATGGACATTAGAGGCATGAAATTTCTAGGCTAAAATGAATTCTCTTCTCTCAACTTATGTGTGTGTGTGTGTGTGTGTGTATGTAAATAATTGGACGCTATGAGCCTGATGTATGTGTGACCTATGTATTAAATCAACTGAACTCAAAAGGGTGTAGTCAGGAAAAAGTTATTATATATATTATTATATACATATATGATACCAATATATTATATATATATTTCATATTTCTCTTCCCAACTTACCTGCCCATAGATGGGACTCTTGAGGAAAACAGGATGTGATGATTATCTCGGGGTCAGACTTTTATTAGACTGTTTATATCTGGTTTTCTTTTCTTTTTTTCAGATGGGTGAGTCAAATGAAGATATAGACCAAATGTTCAGCACTTTGCTGGGAGAGATGGATCTTCTGACCCAGGTAAACTGCCCTTTTTAACTTGCAAATTAGAAAAATCTGGGGTTACAGAATTTGATGTTGATATGACAAGAGGGCTGTCTTTAATTTTTTAAAACTGCAGATTGACAATATTATGTATTTCTGATATAACTGTGACATTAATGATTTTAAAAAATAAAACTTTTCCTGACTACACCCTTTTGAATTCAGTTGATTTAATACATTGGTCACACACACATCAGGCTCACAGTGTCCAATTATTTACCAAAAGAAGAATTTGCCCTACCACTGAGCAAATTTCCCTGTGGCTACCTTATAAAGATTAGTTTTAAAAAATGACATCATCTTTAGTAAAGATTGTTTTACCAACCTTTGAGGAGATGCCACATTTTAAAGGATTAAATTATTGTGGCCTCCTGATTAGACTATAAGAACTTAGTCCCCTCAATGGAGTGTGAAAGCCACTTGGCCACAGGCTGTGAGTCTGAGAAAAGCTGCTGGCACCAAGACCAGATTACCTCAGAGGTCACTGACTCCCCAATGTCAGGCCCATGTCTGCTGACCTGGGAGTCACTAAGCCAGGTTACAGTCAGATGAGCTTTTAGTGTATCTTGTAGTATTCTCATAAATGCTTCTTTGATTCATAAGATAGCTAGCTCATCACTTTTCTGCATAAAATTGCAAAAGAATAAGCCAATATTCCTAAATAAGATGGAGATCTTTAAATTTTTCCTACAAAATAAATGAGTAGTCTATGTTTAGAAAGACTATTTATTTTAGGGAAAATAAACCAATTTTAGTTAGCAACAACTTTATATTCTAACTAACTTCAAGCAAGTTGAGATTCTATGAAAAAAGAAGCAAAATATGAGACACTAAGCTTAGAGGAAAGGTTGCTGGTTAAAAGGTAAGTGTTAGGATGGCAGCCATGTATCTATCAAGAATAGGAAAGAAACCCCTCTAAGTCTCTTGGACCTGCTTTATTCAAGGCGCTTTTGTTTTTCTTTCTTTGTTGTTTCCAAGCATAGTCATAGGGGTTTGCTTAGCTGATACAGATCTCCCAACAGGTAGGTCTCAAGATTTTAGGGTAAGGAAAAAGACCTAACTCGTCTAAAAACAAAGAATAACAGCATAACATTGAATCCTGAAACAGCTTTTCTCTTTCAAGTGACTAGATGTTTCTTTCTTTACATAAGTCATTACGTAAGTCCTTATAGAATTATATATATAGTGTATGTGTTCATCATTACAAGTAATTTTTTTCTGTACCATGTAAAAAACTTAACTATCTCATTCTCATCATTCTCAATTGAAGTGTTCTATTTCAAGATGTTCCTTCTGGAATAATTTTTGAGTTATAATTTCCTATAGGGAAAAAAACACATAAACCATTTTCATATGATTTTAGAGAGTATATTAAGAGAGAAGATGTATAAATAATAAAAGACTTTTGACTTGCTGATTTCAATGCTACAGATATGTTTGTATTATGAATAACTTTGGGCTGGGGGATCTATTTTCACAGAGTTTAGGAGTTGACACTCTTCCTCCTCCTGACCCTCAACCACCCAGAGCTGAATTTAACTACAGTGTGGGTTTTAAAGACTTAAATGGTAAGCATAACAATTTCTTTTTTAAAGAAATTTGAAATCATAAATACAATTAAAGGAACCTAGACATAATGATAAATACAATTATCAAAGCCATGGATTTCAGATTGTGTTTTACTGTGTCTGCATTGAATTAAGACAGTCAAGAAGATATTTTTGCCTTTAATGAAAGTGAGTACCAGCCTGCATATTTTAATTCTTAAAATGATCTTATTTTTTGAAATAAGGGAAGTTTCCTCTCATTACTAACCCCATAGCATAACAAGGAGTAGTATGCAAAAATATTAATGAGTAAATGTCTCTTTAAGGAATAAAATGAACTGTCTATTTCATAATGATTAATAAGACATGAATTGATATATCAAACTATATTTTATTTAAAATACATTTTAATTTATATACAATAGACACTTATGTGTGGTTCACTCTACTTGACATTTTCAAAATTCTTCCTGAGCTTGTCATTTTATTTTATTAACAAAAATTCCTCTTTTTATTTAGTGGGCAGATACCTCTAGCCCATGTGCTATTAAATTACAACAAATCTTTAATAAATCACCTCCAAATTAACGAGAATTAACTGTAACTCTTGAAAAAGATTTGCCAAAAACTTGCAGTGTCTACCAAAAAATAGGAAAAACAAAATAACAGAGAAGCCCAGTTATGGAAATGCAGAGAGTACCAAGTTTTATTTCTATCCTTCACTAGATTTGTTTCTAAAATTTCCAGTAGTTTTTTGATAAACCATTAAGCACCGATGATTGATTTTTGATAAATTATCCTACACCTCTTCCATTTTCTTTTTCCTATAGTCTGTTCTATCTGCCACATAAGCTGATTATTCCTGCCAATCATTTTCATGAAGATGGTAACATTCCTGAAGTTTCAAAAAAGCAGTACACTTTGTAAAAATTATAACAGCAATAGACAACATGTACTTGCATATATGAACAATACAGATTTAACCTCACCACACTCATAACAGCTGCATGCTTTATAATTGGTTGAATTAAAATTAACATTTAATCAATATTTCAGCTCAGTCGTAGTTAAGTCAACTAATGCCTTTAAGCACTTTGGTGCCTGATATTTAAAAAAACCACTGAAAATGATAGGAACAAAGAAACTCAGCAAGATATAAACATAGTAATGTTACAGTCCAGTAATTAAAACCATTTCATTAAGGAAACAAAATGTATCCATGTGGCCTAATTTGGATATAGAACAAGACCATTAAAAATTACTGGTGTGCGCCGGGCTCGGTGGCTCAGCCTGTAATCCTGCGCCTTTGGGAGACTGAAGTGAGTGGATTGCCTGAGCCCGCGGGTTCGAGACCCGCCTGGGCAGTGAGACCTCATCTCTACAATAAATCAAAAATCAGCTGGGTGTGGTAGCGCATGCCTGTAATTTCGGCTACTTGGAAGGCTGAGGCGGAAAGATCGCCTGAGACCAGCAGGTCAAGGCTGCAGTGGCCGGGAGCGGCCACTGCACTCCAGTCTGGGCGACAGAGTGAGACTCCAACTCAAAACAACACCACCAACAACAAAAATTACTGATGTGCGTGTGGAAAATTAAATGTGTAAAAGCTAAGTTAGGAAGAGATTTTTTTATTATCTTCACTTTAAATATTGCTAAAATGAGTTCAAAATATTTTGCCTAAAGTCATTCAGAGAGCTAATGACAAACTTCAGAATGAAATTATTTTTATATTATTCCCCAGTTGCATATTACTCAATTATATATTAATAATTTTGAGTAATTTATATTAATATATTTAGTGTATGTTAATAAACTTAAGATTATTAGTATATTAGTAATAAATTAATGAATAACAAAAATTTTAATACATTATATTTGTTTTGGAAATTTTTAATGTAAGTATCATTATGGGGTTTTTATCCCTAAACTTTTTATAATACTTTATATGTCAAAAGTTACAATGTGATTGATTTTGTTAGAAAATTCTAGATAAATTTCACTAGTTCTATATATATTTTCTCTGAAAACATTTTAAATTAGTTTAACTCAATTTTATAAAGAGGTTATAGGTAGAAATGGTTTACAATAAAATAAACCCTTTTCACATTTAGGAGATCCAAACTTTAGTCTGAGTACTGTGCACCAGAACTATTAATATTCATGTCATATGCTACATGGCGCTTATGATGATAATGTTTGGCAATAAATTATTTCACAAAACTTTCTGCTGACTTGTTACTGAATAGGCTTAGTTTCTTTGCTCCCGTTTCCTCATTCTGGTCAATTATCCACATAGCAGCTAGAATTCATATCCTCACAAATGCTTCCATTCCACCCATTCTTTGTTAGTTACATCTACTACATAATGATGGCTGATCATCAAAGTGCTCTATTAACCCTCCTCACCAACACCACTCCCACTAAGCCACACAACCTCATCAACTTCCAGGATCACACATCTGATCTACTGTAGTATCACACCTGGAAGAAATTCTAAGGCCAGCTCTTCTCCCTCTCCCTCACTCTGAAGTCTGGCCTTTCTTTTAAAAGTTAACTCCCAGTTTGCGGTCTTCATCAAGTTTCCTACCATTTAATTCCATAATTTTTTTTTTACTCCTTAATACCTTTGGTGCTTTATTGCTGTTTATCATTAATTGCTCTTTCTTTGAATGTGAGGTTTTCTGTAATTGGGTGATGAGCCTACAGAAGCTCTATCTTCACCCAAAAGTCTCAAGACTTGTTAAACCCCAGTTGTTTGAAACTCAATTTATTTTTAAAATATTTTTGAGCAGTATTCTATCTACCCTCCAAATGCTTGGGGAGACCCCCCCATCCATTTTTAATATTCCTCCCTCCCTACTTTTCTAAAACTCTTAAGATTTTGCACTAAGAATGTACAAGAATATGCTCGGATTTGACTTTATAGATGATGTATGAATTACCCCAATATAGAAACTCACTCACATTAAGCACTCAATAAATGCAGCAATATTATCACTTTAGGAATTCCTATACTTATGTGTGTGCTATAGATATTGAATAAAAAATATTTTCAACCTTTCTCATTATGTCATAACAAGTCAGAATAATGATTTCCCCCTACTCAAATATTACTCTTAAAAATGATATTCTCTCTAATCCCAGCACTTTGGGAGGCTGAGGTAAGAGGATTGCCTGAGCCCACGGGTTCAAGATCAGCCTGGGCAACTTAGCAAGACCTCATCTCTACAATAAAACAAGAAAAATTAGCCAGGCATGGTGGCGCATACCCGTAGTTCCAGCTATTTGGAAGGCTGAGGCGGAAGGACCCCTGAGCCCAGCAGGTGGAGGCTCCAGTGGCCATGAGTGTGCTACTGCACTCCAGCCTGGGAGACAGAGTGAGACTCCGACTCAAAAAAAAAAAGATCGTTCAGTTTTCACAGGTACAAATAGTTGTTTTTACCATTAATGTGATTTTTTTCCCTATCAGAGTCCTTAAATGCTCTGGAAGACCAAGATTTAGATGCCCTCATGGCGGATTTGGTAGCTGACATAAGTGAAGCTGAGCAGAGGACAATCCAGGCACAGAAAGAGTCCTTGCAGAATCAGCATCACTCAGTATCTGTGGAGGCATCAAATTTCAGTGGTGCAGCCTCTCTTGGCTATGGAGCAAATGTTGCTGCAACTAGTGTTAACCAATATGAGGATGATTTACCACCTCCACCTGCTGATCCCATGTTGGACCTACCACTGCCACCACCACCTCCTGAGCCTCTCTCTCAGGTAGGTACCTGGGGCCAGAGATGGCAGAACCTGTGACCTCTGCTACCCATCACTGGCTTCCTTGGAAGTGATAATTACATTCCTAAGTTTGTGCACTCAAGGCTCTGAGATACTAAGACAAGGATATGAAACACGTTTGTTGCAAAGCCAGAGCCCTTCCTAAACAAGATGCATAGGTATGTACAAAGAACATAATAGGGCCATTTTCAGGATTTACTATAGTTCAGTCAAAAGCTATATTTGTATGCAGACACTCCCTAATAATACTCAACTTTTAGGAACTATTTTATTAAACATTGTATGAACTGTGGAACTGATTTGTATATTTATATATTTCTATGTCCTAGTCCCTAGTCCAGTCCATAGAGAAGGCGTTCATTACATGTTTTCTAAGTTGAGCTAAATTGAATTTTTTTTTTAACTTGACAACCCTGTTCAGTAGGACAAAGACATATTCAAGTATCACTTGTAATGTGATGGGGGGGTGTTATAAGGTGGACAGGGAGGGGATGGGTACTTGATAAATTTCTGAATATTAGAAAACAAACAATGGAAAGGTTCATATTGTCATTGTTTGAGACATTAACTCATACTGTGTCTCTCATAAAAGTAAAAAGAGCATTTTTTAGAATTTTTCTTACAGTATGCCACTTAAAGTATTGAATCCAGATCAATTTCCTGTGGCTTCCACATTTGTTGTACTGTGTGATGGTGATAAATATTCATAAATATGGCCCTAGGGACTCTGAAAATTGGTTATTAATATAGAGCAGAGGTTCTTAATATAGGATCCATAAAGATTTCAAGGAAGTCATAAGTCCCCTGAAAATAAAGTACAAAGTTGAATGCATATGTGAAGATTTATGGGCTTCCTTCTTTCAACATGTTCTTCAAGGGACTTGTAGCTCAAAAAACATTTAAGAACCACTGGTATTAGAAGATATATGTCTACATTCAAGTAATTAGAATGTAACCAGAACAGCTCATTTTCCCATTATTATGAATTGAGGAGAGCCTCAATAATCCTGTTTTTGGAATATTAACTTGCAAAAACCAAAGGGCTTGGGGCTCATAAAATACTTCATCTTCTTTTCTGCCTGTTCATATGTATTTGTCAGTGATTTTTTTTTTTTGGTGAATTTTAAGTTGAAGCTTGAGTCTAAGTCTTAACTTCTGGAGCATTAAGGACTCATCTGGAGGATGTTGAATGTTCCCAGCACAAACAAATGATGAATGTTTAAGATGATGGATATGCTAATTACCCCGATGTGATCACCATATACCATATGTATTGAAATATCACTATGTAACCCATAAATAAATACGTTATTATGTATTAACTAAAAATAACATAAATTAAGAGGAATAATACCATTAAATACCTAAATTCATAATTGAAAAAAAGGACCCCTTTATGAATTTGATAAAAACTAGGAATCCCCAAAAAGTCATCCTGATCCAAAAGTATGCATATAATTTCAGGGAATGTTCAAATCCCTTGAGATGGTTTCATCTATAGATTCCTTAGATTAGATCCCAGTTTGTGAGCCAAGCAGAGATTTTTGTGGTCTAAGTAGGTGAAGCACTGTTAAAGTCATCACTTCCATCTTTTAAGTTATTATTCACGAGCTATAAAGGGTGACTGACTGCTTTCTATATATTTGGGTTGAAAAGTTTTGTTATTGTCATTAAAATTCTGAAAATTGAGCATGTGAAGTTTGGTACCTTCTGTTAACATAAAGTAACATAAGACAGTGGCAATGAATGACACAGGTAATTTTACTCACGGATATTATTTAATAGGCTGAGTTGAATATCTTGCCCTATTTCAGGAAGAAGAAGAAGCCCAAGCCAAGGCTGATAAAATTAAGTTGGCATTGGAAAAACTGAAGGAGGCCAAGGTTAAGAAGGTAAAATATGAATCATTTTTGCCTAGGGGAAGTTAAATTAATGACATCTGATTATACTTAGTGATAAAAAAATTTTAATGATACTTTCCAAATAGCTGTAATTTTCAAAACTTTTTAAGGACAAAGATAAATTATATAGTTATTCTTTCTATAACATCAGTTAACTCATTTATGCTTGATAAATAAGGGACCTGTATTAGAATAAATGTGGAGGTTTCCTTGGCTTTACATAATCTTTTTATTGGGTTATCTGTGATTTTCTTGACAGCTGGAATGGTGGGAATAGAATTATACCATCAAAAGAAAGCAAAAGGCCCTTGGTTCAGGGGCTGCACAGGCAGGGACCCTTTCTGTTCAATTTTAAGAAGTTTATAAACAAGTGCACATCCAGGACTTTCTGCCTTGAAGCATTCTCTCTGGGGCTTTGCACAGCTCTGGGCTTACAGCAGGTGGCGCCACTTTCAGAGGGGCCTGTCTTAATTGGGACAGAGCTCAGCTCCGTCGGCCTGGTCCCCACATTTCTGCAATTGATTTTGTGCAATTTTTGTGTCCCTTGGGGCAGCCTTCAGCCCTGCTGCCATCCCTGGATGTCCAAGTTATCTACTCGAGTACCAAATGTTGTTTTTGCTGGTTCTCTGGTTTCAAAGTTGCATAGGGTTTGTATGATATGCCCAAACCTACTTTTCCAATAAGCCTGTAACTTTATTGTGCCTTTTTTTTTCAGAACATAAGTCTTTCAAGAACACATGTATTGTAATATAACAGAAACACCTGTATTTAACCTCATTAGAAGCATACACATAATAATAAAGTGTTAGTATTAGTAAATTTGGCAGATTAAGGGAAAGATGAAGCAGTCTTCATCTTATTTCAACTCTTGGAGCATTTAACATCTCTGAGACTCATTTAGAACTTGTTTTTTCTTAAGATAGGTTCACAGAACCTATGTGTAGGCAGAATTTTAAAAGTAGTCATCAAGATTCCTGTCCTTGGGTTTCCTTCTTTTAAAAATTTTTATTTTAGAATCAAGGGGTAAATGTGCAGGTTTGTTACATAGGTATATTTTGTGATGGTGAACTTTGGGCTTCTGTTGAGCTTTTCATCTGGTGGTGAGCATGGTACCCCATGAGTGGTTTTTCCACCCTTGTCCCCTATCCTCCCTCTCCCCTTTAGGAGTCACCAATGTCTGTCATTTCCATCATTGAGCCTGTGTATACCCAGTATTTAGCTCCCACTTATAAGTGAGCATATGTGGTATTCAGTTTTCTCTTTCTGTGCTAACTTGCTTAGAATGATGGTCTCCAGCTGCATCCACATTGCTGCAAAGTACATGATTTTATTCTTTTGTTATGACTATGTAGTATTCTGTGGTGAATATATACCACATTTTCTTTATTCAGTCTGCCATTGATGACCATGTAGGTTGGTTCCATGTTTTTGCTCTTGTGAATAGTGCTGTGATAAACATACGAGTGCAGGTGTCTTTTTGGTAGAATGATGTATGTTCCTTTGGGTACATACTCAGTATTGGGATTGCTGGATCGAACGGTAAATTTACTTTCAGTTTTTTGAGAACTCTCCAAACTGCTTTCCACATGAGCTGAACTAGCTTACATTCTTACCAACGGTGTATGAGCAGTCCCTTTTTTCTGCAGCCTTGCCAACTATTTACTGATCATTGGTGAATTGTCTTTTTCACATAGGGCTTTATGCTGTATATTCACACAGCACCTAACACAGTTCTTTGAATGTGTTCAATGACATGTTGATTGACATTTAATAAGTGGTTATTAACTATTCTTGGATCCACACTTTCAAGATTCATCTGGAAAAGTCTTCCCAGATCACCCTGGTTCTACTCATTTCAAACATATTCTCTGCATGTGATTAAATTCCGTGGCCAATCCCTGGAACACTACATCCTTAGCTGCCTTGCCCTTCTCTCCAACCCTGATTAAATACAACCCGCCTCCTACTCAATCCCAGCCCTCAGGGTCACCTGAGTTTCCCTGGTCTAATCAATCTTCCACTCACCTAGAAAACCATTTATACCTTGCCCAAAACCTCTGTCCTCATCCACATTCTCTCAGTTAATGATTTTGTTGTCCATTTCATGGAGAAAATAGAAGCAATCCAAAGAAAAGTTGCACAAGCTCCCACCAGCACGTTTCCCTACCTGCATCCCTGCGTCTGTTCACATGTACTCCACAGTAGAGGACCTCTCATGTTTCTGTCTAAGACCAGCTTCTCCTCTTGGGCTCTCATTCACAGTCTCTCTTCTTCTCCGATGCTCTAAAGTCTTCAATGTCTGCTCCTGTCATACATGAAGCCAATATCCTGCCAATTGCCTTCAGCCCCTATGTGATCTGGCTGCCAGTCATCTCCCTGACCTCACCTCCCACTACCCACTCCCTCATGGCCACTCCTCAGACACTCCAGACCTGCCCTTTCCTTGAGGCCTTGGCACTATGCAGTTCCCCTGCCTCTTCGCCGGACTCTGGGAAGATTCGCTCTGTCCTTCCTTGAAGCCTTTGGTTACCTTCTCAGTGAGGTCTTCCCTGAAACGACACACACGTCCCCGATGCTCCTGATCCTTACCCACTTTATTGTTCCCCTCAGTGCTTCACACCATCCATGATGCTATCTTTCCACTTACCTTATTTATCCTTTGTACTGTTCATATCCTCTCCCTACCCCTCCAGGGATCTCTGTCTTCTTTTCTCCACCAATGTATCCCCATCTCTTACAGCAGGTGCCAGAGATACACAGAGGTGAACAAGTCAAGCGAAGGCCCTGCTTGTGGAGAGTTAGAGTCTAGCAGGGGAGATGAGTGCTTTGAAGAAAATAAACCAGGAAGAAGTGATAGAGAGTACCCAGGCAACTCTTCTGGTTGGGCTTGGTGATGAGGAAGTATCTTTGAGGTCGTAATACTTGCATGAAGATCTCTGGTGAGAGGCACCCAGATACACATGGGTATTGGGTCAAGGGAAGCACCCTGGAGAGGGAACAGGCAGTGAAAGACACCAGGCAAGAATGAACCTGGAGAGACAGGAACAAAATAAAGACCAGCGTGGCCACTGCTCAGTAAGCTGCTGGGTAGAGCAAAGGAAGGAATTGAGGTCGGAGAGACAGGTGGGAGTCATAGGGTCTCACAGGATAGAGGAGGAGTTTGGGTTGTATTACACGTGCAATGGGAAGCCATTTGAGGAGTTTAAACAGGGGAGTATGAGATGAAGGAATCGTTTTTCAAGGTTATACCAGCTGCTTCGTGGGAAATGGATTGTAGGGATAAGGAATGAGAGCAGAGTTCTAGCACAAACCCTCCCAGAGATAATTGTGTGTCGAATGGAGTCACGCAAGGATCGCAGATGAGAATGGGCTGTTCCTAGTCATTGACTTTCCCTCTGGAGATAAGAAAAAAGTGAGAAAAAATAAAATTCAAAATTAGACTATTTCAAACCCCTGTGCTGTTTATAAAATGAGAGCCACACTGTGTATATTTTCAGAGGTGAAATGAAAACAGAAGTAAGTTGTTTCTTAGCTAAAAAGGTAGAACAGCTAGCAGGTTCAAGTCTCTTCGCTTCAGCTGGAGATTAAGAAAGCAGGAGGAGGGGGCGGGTATTTCCTGCCATGTCTCAGAAAGCGACAGCTTTTCTGTGATATAGTTTAGATGAGCTATAATGGTAGACACAAAACACAACCTGCCTTGATTCAATAGAGAAGATTTAAAACAGAAGCCACTCCAATCAGTGGGAAAGGAAGGAAAATTACAAAGACAAGTTATGTATTTGTTCTGATTTCAGATACTCCAAATGTATTTCCACTTGTGTTCATGGTGCAGAATATTAAAAATAACTGTGACATACTCATACATTAAGAGAATAACTGTGATGTACTCTCACATAATCTACCACATGTTTTTAAAAGATGGGAATCAAGTCTTTCTGATGTACTTTGCCCTTAGGTAGTCTGTGGGGTGTTGACATCATTTTGAATGACAAATGATGTACACAGTTTGTGCTGTAAAGATTTTAGAACTCGAAACAGAATCAAACTCGTCCATTTTTTTATTGATTTGTTTATTTTAAAGCCCTGTGACACAGGAGAACAATTTCATTCGTAAATCTCATTATTGGAGAAAAAATTAAATTGTAAGTAATTTACAGCTAGGATATTTTTATATTTAACAGCTTGCAAAAGAAAAGTAAAAAGAAATAATAAAAACTATAAAATATTTAATGAACTAGAAAAGTGAAGTTTTTTCATTCTTGAATTATTTTGCCCTATATCATTTAGTACAAATAGGAAAGGAACTTAGCTTGCTAAATCACATAACTCTAAGTTATATTACATTACATAACTGTGATTTAGTGTTGTTATGTATTGGCAGAGAGCTACCCTTCAACTTGCAAATGTGAAGGAAGTTGTGAAGAATAGTAAAATGATTTTTCTTGTTAAACATCACCAACCTCCTCTTATTTTTCCCCCTAAATTCTATAATTGTGGACATTTGTAAGTAAATGTGGATTAAATCTAATTTGCAGTTTCTGCAAAAGACAAAACCTACCTTTCATCATTGCCAAATTATGTGGTTTAGTATATATATACATATTTACTATATTTATAAAATTGTCTATGTTTATAAATATATATAGTATATATTTTTTCTATATATATATAAAAGAAAGTAGCAGCATACATTTTATTATCTCAAGAATTCCTGAGCGGGAATGAAATGTAGTCAAACATCATTAATTTTTTCCATCAGGGACATGAAGTTTTCTAAACCCTAACATTGGTAATGTTTCTTAGCACATGGAACTACTTTACAGAAATAACTCTCAGCAAAGAGCAGCAAGTGTGCCTTCCAGAGAAAATAAATCATAGTAAAGACTGGCTAGGTGTGGTGGCTCATGATTGTAATCTCAGTATCCTGGGAGGCAGAAGTGGAAGGATTGCTTGAGCCCAGGAGTTTGAGACCAGCCTGGGCAACATAGGAAGAACTTGTCTTTACAAAAAATACAAATATTAGCCAGGCATGATGGCGCATACTTGTAGTGCAAGCTACTTAAGATCCTGAGGAGGGAAGATCACTTGAACCCAGGAGTCTGAGGCTGCTATGAGCCATGATCATGCCACTGCACTCCAGTCTGAGCAACAGAGCAAGACTCTGACTCAAAAAAAACCCCCTGCTATTTACGGAATTTGTCTTTTTTTCTCCTTGACTCATTTCTAAGATCAGATGAATGTATCTTTCATACTGTGGTACTCAGGCCTATCTTTTTTTTTTAAGAAAGCAGGAGTTATTGAGAGGACAGAAAAGCTCCCACAGTGGAAGGGGACCCAAAGGGGTTCCCTGGACCTATCACTTTAAATACATCGAAAGGCACACATAGGAAAAAAGCAACTATCCAACAGTAAGTCTTAAAGGGAAAAATGTATTCTTCAGGCAAGCCTAGGAGAAGGGTCTGATTTGTATGGTCCTGGAGGAGGAAGTACGCTTCAACTGCCTCGTGTCTATATTTTAACTCTTACAGTGTGTATGTGTGTGTGTGTATATGTGTGTGTGTGTGTGTGTGTGTGTGTGTGTGTGTGTGTGTGTGTATTGGGAAGAGGAGGGGCTGTGTGAATGCTTCAACTTGTGGTTGTTGCCTGCTCCTCACCCAGATGCTGACCACCACACACACCCTTCTTTTGCCATCAGTAACTCTGCTTGACAGTCTACAGGAACCACACTCTTTAGTCTGTTAACTACAGTGTCTTCAAGGTCAGGTTAGGTAGAAATGGGATGGACAGGGCAGTTTACCAGCCAGTGATATCCAGAGTCCTTGAGGAAGATAAGTAAATGCCGCCCCTACCACGCCAGATTTGGAATGAGATAGCTACCAATTTGTGAATTCAGTTCCATTGGATTTTTTGAAAATGGAGTAAAAAGGTCAATTAGATCGATCATTTACCTGCATGCCTCCAGAACAGCTTGTTTCTCAGTCTACATTCATTTACCGAACCCGACTCTGATCTCAACTGTGCTTTGCTGTGATACAATCTTCCTCTCACTCAGGCCCTTTGTGACATTGTATGATGGCACACTCTATGGGCCTTCAAAGAATTCTAGATTAACCAGCTTGTTACCTGGTGTCTGCAGACTCCTGGGTTGCATAAAATGGGATCTAATTCCAGTTACACAAAAGAGAAGAATTTATTATAAAGATGCATTATGACTCATGCCTGTAATGATAACATTTTGGGAGGCTGAGGGGGACAGGTTGCCTGAACTCAGGAGTTTGTAGATCGAAACTTCATCTATGCAAAAAAAAGGGAAAAGAAATCAACAAATTAGCCAGGCATGGTGACACATGCTTGTAATTCCAGCGACTTGGGATGCTGAGGTGAACCCAGGGGCTTAAGGCTGCAGTGATCATGTCGTGATCATGCCGCTGCATTCACTCCAGTCTGGATAACAGAGTGCAACTCAAAAAAAAAAAGATACAGATACAGGCATGGCTTTCTATCAAGAAATGCATCTGGGCTCCAAGATGGAACCAGAACAAATAACAGACGTTGGGAAAGCAAAAAGTCAGCACTCCTTTGGTTCCATTTGTTTTCTGTCTCTCCCACCAGAATGCCAAGTCTCTGAAGACTGTGCAAGGAATTTATATATTATTTGTTTTCTGTGTCTGTGAGTTGGTTTTTCTGCTTCTATGCTCCTAATGCCTAAAACAAGTGCCTGTCATACAAGAGAGTTTAGATGGAGCAAGTTCACAGCACACAATCTTATTTAAGTTTGCTCAAACAATAGCAACCGTGAAACCTTAGTCTTAGCGGCCTTCTCCCATTGCTGAAATTTACTGGCTGCTCCGTGGCTTTATCCTCAGCTTGTCGTCAAGGTGCACATGAATGACAACAGCACAAAGTCACTGATGGTGGATGAGCGACAGTTGGCCCGAGATGTTCTGGACAACCTTTTTGAGAAAACTCATTGTGACTGCAATGTGGATTGGTGTCTTTATGAAATATACCCAGAACTACAGATTGGTAAGTCCCATCCCCAGCAATGGCTGTACTTTAAAAACCTTGTGGGCTTTAGCCTATTCTTAAGAAGACTTTGGTTCAAGGCTCTGAAGATGCCCCATATGTCACTTTCTTTATGTGGGATTTGGGGCCTGCCTCTTCATTCCTTTGCGGTGAAGAGACTCAGATCCTAGCAGGTGGCCAGATGTCAGATATAAGCATTCTTCTTGCTACCTCTCTAGTGGTCCCATAGTAAAAGAAGGTAACAGGATGATACTTGATAAGATACTGCCTGGTAAGCCGAGCAGATTGTAGGAGAGTCAGCTGATGATCCTTTAGGAGTTGCTTCCTGAATCTGTGGTAACTCTCACGGGCCTCACATCAGTGTTCATTTCCCCATTCTCCCTCCCACTTCCTAATCTCTGACACTTTGTCTAGTGGAACAAGCTCAGCCCAGAAAGTTTAGGACAGTTGGGAGAAATTGATGGAGAGAGAGAGAGAGAAGAAGAAGGAGGAGGAGGAAGAAGAGGGGGGGAGGAGGAAGAAGAGGGAGGAGGAGGAAGAGGAGTTGGGGAGAAGAAGAAGGAGGGGAGGGAAGGCAGGAAAGAGAGGGGAAGAAGGGAAGGCAGGAAGAAAACAATTAAAGAAAAATTTTGTGGCCCGGCTGGGTGGCTCAGCCTATAATCCCGTGCTTTGGGAGACTGAGGTGAGTTGGATTGCCTGAGCCCACGGGTTTGAGACCTGCCTGGACAACTTGGCGAGACCTCATCTCTACAATAAATAAAAAATTAGCCGGGTGTGGTAGTGTGCGCCTGTAGTTCCAGCTCCTTGGAAGGCTGAGGCAGAAGGGTCGCCGGAGCCCAGGAGGTCGAGGCTGCGGTGGCCGGGAGCGGCCACTGCACTCCAGTCTGGGCAACTGAGTGAGACTCCAACTCAAAAAAAAAAAAAAAAGACTTTGTTACTTCGCCTCCTTAATAACACTCACAGGACAGTTATTGCCCAGAAGAGCTGGGTGGAACACAGAATTACCTGTCTTACAAGTTTTGGGTGAATTTTGTTTTTCTGAAGGAGATGGTCTACACTAAAGAAGGCCCTTGAAGTTTTCTTCAATCCTATGAATCAAGGGGGGAAATGAAAGCCTTTCTTTATGTTCAAGTTTAATTCAAGTGTCATACATTGTTTTTAATGTCATACATTGTTTTTAAAATTTTAAGGAATGATGTTTTAGAGTATACGTTGTGGATCTTACAGTTTTATTCAAATTATTGCTTTATTGTCCTCCTCACTGGTGGAATGTTTGCTGCCACTTGGGACCATTTTAATTTAATTTAACTTTTTTTTAGATGAGATCTCACTGTGTTGCCCAGGCTGGTCTCAAATTCCTGGGCTCAAACGATTCTCCCACCTCAGCCTCCCAGGTAGTTGGGACTGCAAATGCACACCAATGCACCCAGAATCACCTGGGACTATTTAAAGTAAAAAATGGTACTATGAAAAAAAGTACATCACCAGACATGATGGCACACATCTGTAGTCCCACCTACTTGGAAGGCTGAGGCAGGAAGATCACTTGAGCCAGGAGTTTGAGGCTGTAGTGAGCTATGATTTTTTGCCTTTGAATAGACTGCAACATAGCAAGACCTAGTCTTTAAAAAGAAAGAAAGGGAGAAAGGGAGGGAGGAAAGGAAGGAAGGGACAGAAGGAAGGAAAGGGAGGACAAGAAGGGGGAAGAAGGAGGGAAGAGAGAAAAAAATGTGCTGTAACTAACTTTTGTCACCATGCTATGGGCTCACCCATCCTGTTGGATTTTTTGGGGGTTTTTTTTTAGTTGGAGTCTCACTCAGTCGCCCAGACTGGAGTGCAGTGGCCGCTCCCGGCCACCGCAGCCTCGCCTGCTGGGCTCCGGCGATCCTTCCGTCTCAGCCTTCCGAATAGCCGGAATTACAGGCATGCGCTACCACGCCCGGCTGATTTTTTTATTTATTGTAGAGATGAGGTCTCGCTTGCCCAGGCAGGTCTCGAACCCGTGGGCTCAGGCAATCCACTCACCTCAGCCTCCCAAAGGCGCAGGATTACAGGCTGAGCCACCGAACCCAGCTCCATCCTGTTTTTTATGGAAGATAAGTTGAAGACCTGACAGTGAAAGATAAACATAATAGGAAGTTTACAGTGTAACATCATGTGAGAATTGAGACTCTTAGAAACCTGATGAGGCATTCCATTTAACTCGATAATAACTTGTGTCTTGGTTGGAAACTCTGATGTCTTGGATCTGAAAGAATATTTTTTCTTATTTATCAGAGAGGTTTTTTGAAGACCATGAAAATGTTGTTGAAGTTTTATCAGACTGGACAAGAGACACAGAAAACAAAGTGCTATTTTTGGAGAAAGAGGAAAAATATGCTGTATTTAAAAACCCCCAGGTAAGCTGGCCTATATATATTGTTAAACCATATAATGTCTGAAGGATTTTTTTTATGTCACCTGTATACTAACCACATCATTTGATTATGTCACAAAATATCACAAATGTATTATTTTTACATAAACACAAAGTCAACTCTTAGGCCATATGTAAATTAAGAGCCCCTTGAAGGATTCAGAAATAAAAGAATCCATTTTGCTTTTATTTGTTTTGTTTTTTCACTCAGAATTCAGAACATATCTATCAGTTGTTATCTAATCCTCTTCTGTCCCCGTTTCTGTTTGGCTCCATTAATCCAATATATCTTGACACCCTCACTGTTGGTAACTCATGCTTCCTGTTTGAAAGATGTACTTTTCTTTGTTGTTTGTATTTGGTGCTTATTAATACTGGGATAACTAAAGAGAGCACCTGAAAAATGTACCATTTATTGTGATTTCATCCTACAAGCCATCTGTGCAAGTAAACAGCATTGTTCTTCATATTTGAAAATTCTTCCTTCAAGTTCATTATACAAGGGTGTCACTGAGAAGTCCAGGTCTTTTCCCACTGCAGCCTTAAGCAACTGTAATTGCGTGAGGGTCATTAGTTTTTGTTTTGTTTTGTTGTTGTTTTTTGTTTGTTTGTTTTAGGGAAATCAAAGAATGTTAGAGGTAAAAGAGATCTTCAGTGTCATCCAAACACCTTTCTATTTTACAGGTTAAACAAACAAACAAAACAAAACAAAACAAAAACAAAAAAGTCCTGTATCTCTAGAGGCAGAATTAGGAGACTCCAGGGCAACTTCCTCATAGGAAAATGCTCTTTCCCCTGTAAGTACTATTTTCTGGGGTCTTCCATAGGTTGTTTGGTGGCTGACTGACAGCAAAGCAATTAAATACAATTAATCACTGTTTGTGATAAATATCAAGCACTAAAAGTACAAGATTTTCAACCCATAACTACCTTCAGCATCATGCTTCAATGCCTGTATTCATGAGGGTACCAACTAAGCTGCTATAACAAAGAGGCCCCTGACATCAAAGGCTCTAACAAGCAAGAAGCTTATTTCTCTCTCACATCATGGTCCAGACATAGGTGGCTAGACCTAGAAGAATGGCTCTGACATCGTCAACATGTGGCTCTCATCTGTGGGTCCACAGTATGTTTTCCACCTGGCCATTTTCCAGTCCATAGGAAGGAAGGAGAGAGCCAGGAAAATGCACAAGCAGACTGTGGCCTACATCCGTTGGCCAGAACCTAGTTATGTGGTGACATTGAGCTACAAGAACAGTTGAGAAATGTAGTGTCTATCTGAACAACCACATGTAGAGCTAAAACTGGGATTCATATTAAGGGCCACTACTTTGCAGAGCTCCATAAGACACCTTTTACATTGAGTCTATAAAAATAGTGCCCAGAGTTGTGCAACATGGCTATCCTATTGTGTAACTAAGAAGAGGAAGGGGAGAATGGGATCGAGGTGTAGGGGAGCCAGAGATCACCTCCAACCCCTGTGTAGCTCTTATGTCTGCTCTTTGGCTGGATCTAGAAGCCAAATTGGCACCAGGCAGATTAACAAAAGTGTGCAAATATTAGTTGTACATGTGCGTGGGGATCTTCACAAGAGTGAAATACAAAGAAGTGGGCAAAGTGAGCTGCTTTTATACATTTCAAACAAAGAACAATTAACTTGAGAAGAAATAACAGGATAAAGGGAATCTGGCTAAGGGCAGTGAATTTCTAGGATTGTCACTAGGAGACATATAGGGGATGTAAAATGGCTGAGGAAAATAAGAGTTACTTAATTATATTTATTCAGCCACCAATTCTCAGTCTCTGGTGATAAGGGGCTGTCTCCTTACCCTGGTACAGGGAGGGTCCCCTTCCCAGAGGAATCTTTATGGCTTGCTGCATGCAAGAGACAGGTCAGATCACCCTTCCTGAAACTGCAATTCTCCAGTGTTTTCAACTTGAAATAATATACCAATCCAATATATTTTGGCATGGCATGTCCTTCACTCCAGTGGTCATCTGTAGCTTTCCATAGTAGCTAAAGAATTAGTGTACATATCATAACTGCATACTCCATGAATTTTTACAAAGTGAGCATGCCCATATTAACAACCACTCATGTGAAGATATAGAGTATCAACGGAGTTCCAGAAGCCTCCCTCATACCCTTCCCAGACATCATTCCCATTACAAAGGTGGTCACCATCTAGCCATCATCTGAGTTTTTCCCTTTTTTGAACTCTGTACATGAAATGAAATCATATCATAAAACTCTTTTGTTTAGCTTTATTTTTGCTCAACTTTCATTCATGTTGTGACCTGTAGCAGTAGTTTCTTCTTCTTCTTCTCCTTCTCCTCCTCCTCCTCCTCCTCCTCCTCCTCCTCCTCCTTCTTTTCTTCTTCTTCTTCTTATTATTCTTTGAGTCAGAGTCTCACTCTGTTGTCCAGGCTGGAGTGCACGATCACCATGGCTACCACAGCCTCTACCTGCTGGCCTCAGACAGTCCCTCCATCTCAGTCTTCCAAGTAGCTGGGACCACCGGCAGATACGCACGTGGCTCTTTTTAAATTTTTTTGTAGAGAGGAGGAGTTGCCACATTGCCCAGGCTGATCTTGAACTCCTAAACTCAGGTAATCCTCTCATGGAGGCCTCCCAAAGTGCTGAGATTACAAGTGTGAACCATCACACCTGGCCAGTAGTTTATTCTTTTTTTACTGTTGTTAATTTATTGTGCAACTATACCAAAATATATTTATCTATAGTCTTGTTGATGGATATTTTATTTGTTTCTAGTTTGGGGCTTTAGCAAACAATGCTGAGTAGTTCATGTCTTTTGTTGGATGCGTATAGCTATTTCTCTGGCACAGACACCTATAGATGCAATTGCTGGATCATAGGTTGTGCATATGTTTAGCTTTAGTAGATGCTGCTTAGCAGCTTCCAAACAGATCCTATGACTTGCCTTCCCGTTAGCACTGTATGAGAATTCCTCTTGTTCCAGTTCCTTGGCAGACATTGGTGTTGCCATTTTTTAAAATTTTAGCCATTCTGTGGGTGTGTAGTGGCATCTCCTCTGGTTGAATTTCCCTGATGCCAGTGATTGCAGCACCTTTTCAAATGTGTGTTATTCATTTGAATATCCACTTCAGTAAAGTGCCTACTCAAGCCCTGCACCTTGATTCATAGCCTCTCACCTCAGGCTAAGTCATGACTAATGCCCTAAGAGGAAACGCAGCTCTCATTAGGTCTAGACACCTCTTTGTGGTTCCTTTTTCTCTTGGATCATGACCCCTTGAATCCTGATTGCTTCTGCAACTCTCCAAAGCCATCGCACAGATTTTATTTTTAAATCCAGCTTTTCTAACTTTTTGTCTACTGCAAGCTACTCTATCACAGAGGGAAGCAAAAATCTTCCTAATGAATTCTTTCACATAATAATATGTTCTTAAAATCCAAGTTCAGCCTGGGCATAGTGGCTCACACCTATAATCTCAGCACTTTGAGAAGCTGAGGCAGGAGGATCATTTGAAGCCAGGAGTTTGAGACCAGCCTGGGCAACAAAGCAAGACCTCATCTCTACAAACAAATTTTTAAAAACTAGCCAGTCATAGTGGTGTGCACCTATAGTCCTAGCTACTAGGGAGGCTGAGCTGGGAGGATCACCTGAGTACAGGAGTTGGATGCAAGGCTGCAGTGAGCTGTGATCATGCAACTGCATTCCTGTCTCTAAAAAATAAAAATAAAAAGCAAGTTAAGTAGATTCTCCTAATCTACAATCAAAGACCAATCTACAATAAAGACCAAAATTAAAGTGGAGGCATTTTTGAAGTGGATGATTTTGAGCAAATATATTTCTATTTTCTAAGTGTTTGAATCATTTATCTTCTGATAAGTGCTCAGCATTGATAGTGACTTGTGCCTGTTGATCTTAGGGAGAGAGAAGTAGATGTGACCATTATCATCTTGATGCTATGGCTCCTAAAAAGGAGGCTTTGTAATTCTAAAATATCTGAAGTCCCCTTATAAAAAGCCCTATACTGAGACCTTTTGATAGTTTACTTAACATCAATTTTTTAATGCTAAGTTTACACCAAAAGAATAAAAAATCCTAGAGAAGAATTATTTCCAGAGGATGTTTCTTACGGAAGCACAGCCAGAAATTCTTTTGTTTATTGCCTTAGGTTTTCTCCTCAAGTAATGTCTCAAGCAGTTAATTCAAAAGTCCAAATACATCCTGTATCCCATTTAAGTTGGTGAATCTTTCTCAAATGTAACTGCCGACATTGACATTATGTAATGAATCCCAGACAGAGCACGCATCATGGACACACTGCTTCTATTCACAATTCAGGGTTACGTCACGAGCCTACAGGCTTGAGCTTCCTGCCCAGCTGGTGCTGCCTAGGAAGTATCTGAAGACCTTAGTTAGAAACTTAATGTGCAAGAAGAACTGGATTTAACCAGTGTTCAAAGAAAAACTTAGCAAATTTAACAGAATTTAATTGAGCAAAGAACAGTTCACAAATCGAGCAGCCCCCAGAACTAAAATAGATTCAGAGCATCTCCGGAGCTGCCACGTAGTCAGGTAACATTTACAGGTGGAAAAGGGAAAATGACATACAGAAGACAGATGTGAAGTACAGAAACAACTGGATTGGTTACAGCTCGGCATTTGCCTTATTTAAACACAGTTTGAACAGCTAACTGCCTGTGATTGGCGAAAACTCTGCTTGGTACAAGACTAGGTCACAGTTTGTTTACAAATCCAGTTAGGTTACAATTTACTATGTATGGAGAAACCTTTAAGCTAAACTTAAAATATGTATGGAGTCAGCTTTAGACTAAACTTGATTCAACACTGGGAATCATATACGAAAAAGACTGAAAATTTGAACAATTTATTTAGTAGTCTCCACAAAAAGTTTCAATGTATTGAATGTCTTTCCAATGTTGGCTTGTACGAGGTGGCTTTAATGGAATTCACTCCAACAGTCTTTTGTTTGGCTTTAGCAAAAACTTATGGAGCATCTGTTACATGTATAACGTCGTGCTATCTATGGAGGATACATAGATTAGGATTACCTTTGCCTTCAAGCAATTTATAGTCTAGCTGGAGAAAAAAGCATGTGCAAAAATAATTAAAGCTTACCTTCCAGGTTTAAGATGGGAGTGTGTAGGACAGAGATTGTAGCATGGAGCATTCGTGAGGTGAAGTCCCAATGCACAGATGCTACTGAAAAGCAGTGAATTTTAGTGGTCTGTGCTGAAAATTTTAGTTTTTTGATTACTGCATTTATTGACAAAACCTAAGATCAGGCAGTTGGAGTTGCAGACAATGTCAACTAAGTAGAGCAATGATACAAGAAACTGGACAATCAACTAACCCCTCAGACTTACCCATGAAGAAAAACATAGCCACTGCACAGAGGCATGGAGAATGGGCCTGAGGGAGACCATGTGCTCAGGCACTGAGTATAGAACAATTTGGCCTTGACTAAGGATGAGCAAAGAGGAAAAACCAACATTGCATTTATGTGTGCATATGTGTGTGTGTGTATATATATATATATATATATATATATATATACACACACACATAAATGTATATATATGTATATACTGCAGAACTGGAAGGGAAACAACCTCTGAAAGACTTGATGAACAACATATCTATAAAATTAATGAACTACAGGATTCAGAAGAAAATTGGAGGAAATTGTTATCTTCCCTGGTTTCAGGCTAGGGAAAGGGGTAAGTTCTTGTGCCATACACAGGAAGAGACATAGGTCAGGAGAGAAACGTGATGGGCTTGCTGGAATTCTACCTCTTTTTCAGAAATAATCTCCTTTCACCCTCCATAGATTTGGCCTGTATTTTACACATTTTACTTAAGCATTTTCTATCAGATGGTTAATATTTTATCTGTAAATATTCTTGGCAATGATGGTTCTAATTTTTCTCTTGTATTGCTTTTCTTTTCTTGTGAGATAATAGAAATCTTTCCACTGCTGAGATGTTTCACATCCAACCTATTCTCAGACTCCAAGCATTTACAAAAAATTAATTGGCTGATTTTTTTGTCACTATCCTTATTCCTGCAAACTTTCTCTATGTTACAGGACTTTGTGATTGCAAAGTGAAACCCCTGGAGACAAGGATGCTAGTAGAAACTGACACCTCGATTCTTAAGGTGTCAAACTTAAGAACTTACATTCATCGAAGTTTATAATAAAGGGTATTTGTTATCAAATGCAGAGAAAATAAACTGATGATCCAGGGGAAGAGGGAAATTGCCAAAAACAGCAATAAACTGTTTCTATTTGCTTAATACCTATTATATGCCTGACTAGAGATCTGTACATATATTATCTTTAATCTTTACAACTATGAGGGCTAAAAAGGATGTGTTATTATTCCTTCTTTACAAATGAGAAAACTAAGATCAAAGATAGGCCTTTGTTTGATCTTATAACTATCACTGAGGATTTTGATAAGCAGTTCCTATAGGTTGAACACTGTTCTGAGCTCTCTAAACCATAGGAAACCCATTGGTAGACTTAGTGACTGTGGAAGTCCTTAGACAAGATAAGGACATGAATACAGCTATAAGGACAACACCATAACGGAATCAGTTGCCTCTGAGAAATTACTAAACTGGCTCAGTTTCACACAATGAGAAAATACTGATCCCAAGAGGCCCAGATCAGAATAAACTGAAGTTTATTATTATTCTTTTCATACAAAAGTGTGTGTAAATGCATGGCCCAGCTCATCATTCCTTGACAACCATGTGCTGTCTAACAATCACATCCTCCTGCATGGTGAATGACATCCTTTATGCCCTTAGGAAACAAGAATGCATATTCTCATAGTTCTGCAGGTATACATACCCAGAGAAAAGTTCAAATTCTGTCTTTCACCTTGGAGTCTGCATTCATGACTTCAAAGTCAATCAGTTTGTTCTTGGCCTACCCATTGCCCCTTTGATGTATAAAAGATCTATAAAGTGCTATGGTTTGAATGTGTTCCCCAAAAGTTCATGTGTTGGAAACTTAATTGCCAGTGTATCAGTATTAAGAGGTGGGGACTTAAAGAGATGATTGAATTATGAGGACAGAGTCCTGGTAGATGAATTAATTACCCTTATCTCAGGAGTGAGTTAGTCCTCTCGGGAGTAAATTAGTTCTCACAGTAGTGAGTTAGTTTTGCAAGAGAAAGTTGTTAGAAAAGTGAACTCAGCTCACTCTTGTGGTCTTTTTTCATCTTCTCTCTTGCCCTGCCACCTCTCCACCATGTTATGACACAGTATAAAAGCCTTCATCAGGAGCTGCCACCATGCCTTTGGACTTCCCAGTCTCCAGAACCATGTCCCAAACACATTTCTTTTCTTTATAAATTACCCTGTCTTAGGTATTTTGTTATAGCAACAGAAAACATATGAAGACAGGGATTAGCATTTATTTTCAGCTTGACTAAGAAAGAGCTTATCTGGCCCAGAGTATCAGTTCTTCTGAAAAATTACTAAACTATATAAAACTATATAAAATTTCATCTTGAAATTCCAATACTGAAATCTTCACTACTTAATAGCAGTCTTTCACAAAGTATTTGTCTGTGGGGATGGAGATAGGGAGAAGGCAATAAAATGAATGTAAATGAAAGCTTTGAGCTCAATTATCAGGAACAACAATAAGTAAAAACTTGGAGACATTAGCTATGTGCTTGTGCAGGCATAATTACAAAGCATTCACATCCACTAATGACTGGAATAGTGACTTTGCACACCTGAGTCTCAAATGTCCCTGCCGTGTGAACTTGGTGTGCTCTTTGAAAACACTTAAATTCAGCTTCTCAGTTTGTAAAATGATGATACTGCTGTACTTCCTACCTCATGGGATCAAGTCCAGTATGAAAACCACTTGATACATTGTGAAGTTATGTATAAAAGTTAAGTATTTTGGTCTCAGTTGAAATTCAGCAGTCATCTACAATAAAGTTATCTATAATAAATTATCTATGATAAATTTATGGGGAGAAACTAGATTCTGCACATTTGTGTACCAAAAGATGCTTAATTAGGAAAGAATTCCAAAAGGATGACTTGTACTTTGGGAGGAGATAACAGATCACTCCATTTTAAAATGAGGAAAAAAAAACAGAGTGACTCCTAATGAATTCTCCTGCTGGTTGCTGTTAAGCACTTTTCCATTTAAGAACCACTTACCAGTTTTTTGGAACAGTCATTGTTTTAGCTTGACTCCCAAGAGGCAGGGGCTGCATATGAGACTAACTGTTGAGCCTTGATGAGAGTCCAAGACCGTAACTTTAGCTATTGCCAAAGTTCAAGGGCACAGACACTGTTAGCTCTATGACATGGGGTTGTGAGAACAGATATTGTTCTAACAAAATTTTTTCAGAGTGATTATTGAAAGGATCTTGAGGCATCTCAATGGAGTGAAAGACAGGAAGTACAGCCAGGCCTCCCAAGGACCAACACTGGGGAAGATGCATTGTTGGAATCACAATGGCAAGCATCCTGGTCCCAGCAGCCATCCCCATATCTCCATCTCCCTCTGTCATTCTCTGTCCCTGTACAGAGTGAGGTCATACTTCTCCCTCTTGGTAGATTTCTTTCCTCTGCTCACTCATCTGTTCTCACACAGCCCCTATGGCCAACCTCAGTTGGTGTCCACATCTATAAATGGATCCCAAACGTTTGTGCTTGCATACCCCCATAAGAAGTTTATTAAACCATGTGCCACCTCACACATTTGTTTGTTCAACATCTGAACTTTGTCATCACAAGAATGCAGTGTTCAACATAGTTTAAATTTTGACAATTTAAAAAACTATCCAATGGAATCTAAATACAATTCCATGACAGTTTGATTCCCACTACTATCCATTTAAGAAGCACATTAGGGCAACCTCTTTCAGGTCCCCTCCCACTGTGGGAGCTTTTCTGTCTTCTTAATAAATCCTACTTTTTTAAAAAAAGTACGTTAGTAAACTTTTTTTTTGCAGACTTTATATTTTATAGTAATTAGATTCACAGTAAAATTGAAAAGAAGGACAGAGAGTTTCCATATACTCCCTGCTCTCACATATGTACAACCTTCTTGACTGACAACATCCTCCACCAGAGTGACACATTTGTCACAATCAGTGAATCTACAGTGACATGTCATTATCACCCAAAGTCCGCAGCTGACATTAGGGTTTATCCTTGGTGTTGTACAGTAGCTTTTTAAACATTGGGAACCTTTTATATTGTTCCTTCTTTTCCTTTGAACTATTCACATCCCATTTTCTCCTATTATAGATTTATCCTATTATAATACATGTATATATTTGAAATTCTTTTATTGATTCCCCTCCCATACTTCAACAAATTATGTTTGTCAATGGATAGGTGAGCTTTTCTTTTCTGTCATCCTAAGACATTTAAGTATCAAAAAATCATAATTAATAAAAATATTATAAAAATTATAAATTTTGATACTAATTAAACATAAATGTAAAAATGGAGAGGGGACATCCCTTAATGTATAAATAGATGAAACATTATTCCTTCTGATCAATTCCACGATCAAGAAATAAGTGTGCCGTATTAATTGTATTCTAGCTTTTCGTGTTTATAGCTGTTAAGTACTTTTTATAGATATATGCGTTGAAAAACCTCGCAGCCATAACTAAGTAGCTGAGAATAGAAAATGCCACTCACATCTCTGAACTCTTTCCAAGTTACTATAATAGCCAAAAGTCACAGAAGTATCAGTGGTGGTGGTTTTCATCTATCAGCAGACAAGATGATTAGGTACCCTCTATTGTGTTGAAAGCAAAGAATTAGAGACCACTTGACTTCCAAAAGGATTTTTTTATGAGTCTTTTTCTTTTCTGGCCTCGGTGTTTCAAGCTGTCCCTTTGTTTAGGGTCTTTGAGCTTTACCCCCAGGGCGGCAAGGTTCTGTGTGGGTGCAGGTGTGCCTTTCTGAAGTGTGAAAAGGGGTCATCCATTCTCAGGCAGATCCATTTTAGAAAAGAGGATCCACGGAGGTTGATGATGTGGCAATTGATGTCACATATCCTTGGAGAGGCTTCACATACTGAGGGGACATGGGGTAAAGACCCCTGTCCTTAGATGGTGACGTCCTGTGAACAGCTCAGGCTCTCCCACAGTTAACAGTACCCTGTTTCACAAAGCCATCGCACCTATTACAAAATAATAAGTTATGTCATTATTTATCATCTTCAACAGTCGATAGACTCATGGAGGGTGGATGTCATTGACCTTCCTGTCAACTGGTGAAGACACTTAGCAGATAATGGCCAGTGAAGCACATATCATAACAAGGACTGACCAGATAGCTCTGGAAGCTCACAGCAGTGGGGTCTCTCTCTCTCTCTATCTGGAGGGATCCAGGGATCCAGAAAGTGATATATCTGAATTTTCACCAAGGGAATTGAAATGAGAGAGAGAGAGGCAGGAGGGGAAGAATTCCAAGCCATATTCAGTATTATCATGGCCCATAGCCCAGATCACGTGACACGTTCAAGGAGTCGGAAAGGCCCAGTGAGGCTGGTGTAGACAGTGTTCTGGGAACAGTGTGTGCAAGGCCTGATGGGGACTTGTAGCTTTGCAAAAGGTCAATTGTCCTTTTATAAAGCTGCCTCTCTCTGGAAAGCAGTGTCATGGAGTATATTACTTTTTCTCCCCTTCAGGGGCCTTCTTGCCCAGGTGGTATGGCCTCTTTTGGAGAAAGTGGGTAGGGACAGTAGAACATTAGTATCCTAATAAAGGCAGCTTTGTTTTAAAAGCCCACTGTGCAAGAATCAGTGACATTATCTGGGTAGGAGAGAGAGATTTCTTTTCTCACCCACTGCTGTGTTCATGGCTGAGGCCCCTGGAACAAAAGACAGATTAACAAAAGAAAAGCAATTTTTTTGTTGTTGGAGTCTCACTGTCACTCAGGCTGGAGTGGCACGATCACAGATCATCACAGATTCAACTTCCTGGCCTCAAGCAATCCTTCTGCCTTAGCCTCCCAAGGAGTTGGGACTGCAGGTGTGGCTAATTTTTTATTTTTTTGTAGACATTTGGTCTTGCTATGTGCCCAGGCTGGTCTTGAACTTCTGGGCTCAAGCAGTCACCTCACCCACCCAAAGTGCTGGGATTATAGGCACTAGGATTTATTTAAGTTTTATGTGGCATTGATGTTTTCAGAGATAAAGACCTAAAGAAACAGAAAGATCTGTGTATTTTTATGGACAGTTGTGCAAAAGTATGACTGGAGGGCAAAAGAGTGTGACCTAATGGTAATAAACTGGGTGGAACTTAGCCTGTTTTTTCACACTCTTCTCTGAGTCCTTGTGTCTTCAGAGATAGGGACATTCCTTTCCTCTGCATACAGGGTGGGCATCTCTCTCATGAGGGTCCTAAGAATGACTTTAGAGGAAGGTACAAAGAATTCTTTTAAGACCTTCTTCAGGGAAAAAGAACAGGAGACAGCCGGAGAGACATTCCTGCTTCTGCCATTTTTTCGAATGCCTAGGTGCCATATTTTGGGGTAACATGTCCTGAGCTCCGTCACCTGAAACCAAAGGAGAGGTCTGTGGAATGGTCCAGAAATGAAAAATCCGTCCTGTATTAACATTAGCAGTCCCTATTGCTAGGAACCTTAAAATTCTGTATTTGAGAGAAGATATTAGTAAAGTCAGTTCATGTAAGGTTGCTTCCTTACTGTGCTACTTTTTATTTCTTTTAATAACTTTCTTTCTCTGACTTCAAAAGGAATATCAACTTATTGTAAGAAGAAAAGTTGAAAAATTCAGAAAAATATAAGGAAGGAAATTTAAATCACCTGTAATCTCCCTCTCTAATAATAATTTCTGTTGACATTTTAGGCAATTTTAATTCTGTAGATCACATGCTTCTTGACTGAATTGGCTGGTGGCTGTGGTTTACCGTTGGCTGCATGAGTGAGGAGCAGAGAAAGAAACACTTCTTCCCCTTAGGCGCAGAAGGTCATAGTCATAGCCTGACAGCCCCTGTGACAGAAAATTACCTCATGGCACCTTTCCTCCATTTCCTTTCAACCTCCCTCTACTCATCAAGTGCAGTCTTTGACCATCTGAAGATGGCTGGAAAGAAAAACACACAGAAATCACCTTTTAAAGAAAGGTCTACCCTTGGCTTCAGTGCCTTGGATTCTCTCACCAGTCAGCATGGGTGTGTGCATTACTCAATGTTTGACACATAAAAGACAACCTCAGGATTTCAGTGGCTTGCAGGAACAGACATTTCCTCTCTTCTGGGTCTACAATTCAACTGCTCCTGGCTCCTGAAGGAGTCAGATTCAGGTAGTTGCACATGTCTCTTACGGACAGCACAGACCTGTATTACATCCTTCCCATTGTTAAAGGCGAGAGTGCAAGCGAATGAGGGAAAACACACCATGCTCTTTGAGTCCTCTACTCAGAATTGATGCATTGTCTCTTCCACCTGCATGCCTTCCACTGAAGCAAGTCACATGGCCAAACCCAAGAGAAGTGAGGCAAGGAAATAAGCTCTGCCCATTCTAGGGGAAATTAATGCACAGTCCCCTGACGACAGGCAGAAAATTGAGTAATGATCTGATCTTTATTCAGGTGGATTGTATTAACCCCTAGCTCCAGGCAGACTGGCTGTTCCCTGGTATTCCACAGACACTCAGTATGCAATGACCTCTGTCCTGCATGGGATGCTGCCCTTATTCTTTTTCCCTTTCTGAATATTCAACATCTTTCAAGGCCCAACTCAAACTTCAACTTCCTCTGTAAAGTTTCCCTTGACCATCTTGGCCCACAGTAATTTCTTCTCCGAAAATCTAAAGAACATGACTCATTTTGAATTCATGTAGTAGATAAGTTATCATCTGTCCACCTGTCTGTGGCCTATCTATATTTATCTCCTCAATGTGATAGCAAGCTTCTTAAGCACAGGGATGATTTACATGTGTACAGGACACCAACAAATATTTACTCATGGGCTGACAACTGCTTGTTTGGTTTACTCTTTAAAAACAAACAAACAAAAAGATGTGGTATACAATTCAGGGTTAGGTATACGAATGTTCATTATGCAGGTATCCTTGTGCCCCTCCCTCCCCTGGCAGCTTCTCTCAACTGCCAATCCCATCCCCCTCCCCTGGCAGTTTCCCAGTACTCAATCCCTTTCTTTTCTTTTCTTTTTTGAGTTGGAGTCTCACTCTGTCGCCCAGACTGAAGTGCAGTGACATGCTCCCAGCCACCCCAGCCTCAACCTGCTGGGCTCTGGCGATCCTTCCACCTCAGCCTTCCAAGTAGCCGGAACTACAGGCTTGCACTATCATACCCAGCTAATTTTTGTTTTATTGTAGAGATGAGGTCTGGCCAAGTTGCCCGGGTGGGTCTCAAACCCGCAGGCTCAGGCAATCCACTCGCCTCGGCTTCTCAAAGTGCTGGGATTACAGGCTGAGCAATCCCTTTCTTTTAGTATTATGATAGTTGTTCAAGATCCGCTTATGAGTGAGAACATACGGTACTCTGTTCTTTGTTTCTGTGATAGATCACTGAGTATGAGCGACTTAAATCCATCCAAGTTGCTGCAAAGTCCATATGTTTGTCCTTCTTATGGCTGCATAATATTCCATTGTGCATATGTTCCACATTTTTTTAATACAGTCCAGTTTTGATTGGCAGCATGGTTGGTTCCATGTTTTTGCTATTGTGAATAGAGTTGCAACAAACATGCGTGTGCAGGTATCTTTTTTGCAGAATGATTTGAGTTCCTCTGGGTACATTCCCAATAGGGGGATTGCTGGGTCATATGGAAGGTCAGTTTCTAGTTCTTTCAGAAATCACCACACTGTCTTTCAAAGAGGTTGCACTAGTTTGCATTCCCACCAACAGTGTAGAAGCGTTCCTTTTTCTCCGCATCCTTGCCAGCATCTGTTGTTTGTTTGTATTATTAATGATGGCCATTCTTACTGGGGCTAGGTGGTATCTCAATGTGGTTTTGATTTGCATTTTTCTGATGATGAGTGAGACTGAGCATTTTTTCATGTGTCTGTAGGCTGCCCATATATCTTCTTTTGAGAAGTATCTATTCATGTCTTTTGCCCACTTTGTAATGAGGCTGTTTGTTTTTTTCTTTTTGGCACATTTGAGTTCCTTGTAGATCCTAGTATATTAAGCCTTTGTCAGATAAACAGTTGATAAATATTTTTTTCCCATTCTATGGGCTGTCTCTCTGCTCTCTTGGTGGGTTTTTTTGCTTTACAGAAGCTCAGTTTGATGAAGTCCCACTTGGTTTACTCTTTATTCCAAGAAAATGATATTTTAAAAGTAATGCATTTGCTCTGTTTCTGTTATTTCTTTTCTTTTTTTTTTCTTTTTTGAGTTGGAGTCTCTGTCACCCAGGCTGGAGTGCAATGGCATGATCATGGCTCAACACAGCATCGACCTCCTGGGTTCAGGTGATCCTTCTGCCTCAGCGTCCCAAGCAGTGGAGACTACAGGTGCATGCCACCTCGCCCAGCTAATTTCTTTATTTGTTATAGAGACAAGGTCTCGCTGTTTTTCCCAGGCTGGTCTCGAACTCCTGGTCTCAAGCAATCCTCCCACTTTGACTTTCCAAAGTGCTGGGATTACAGGTGTGAGCCACTATACCTGGCCTGCTCTGTTTCTTTCCTACCCAGCTGCCCTCAGATTTTGCACTCTCAGAAGCTGTAAGAAAGGGAACAAGCTGGGACCAGAAGTCTCCTTTCCCATTTTAAAATTCCCTCATTATTGAACTCGGTTCTGTCCAGTTTCCATTTGCAACAGATAATGATTAAATGTTGAGTTCTGCTTGGTGATTGCTGCAGAGCGGTCCACACTGAGCAGCTGACCACACCACAGGTGAAAGCTCTGACTCCGGGCAGTCAGCCTTATTCTAGGAATTACCCTCCTCAGCCAGTTGCAGTGCCTCATGCCTGTAATCCCAGCACTATGGGAAGCCAAGGCGAGAGGATTGCTTGGGCCCAGGAGTCCAAGACCAGCCTGGGCAAGATAACGAGACCTCATCTCTACCAAAAAAAAAAAAAGAAAGAAAATTAACCGAGCATGGTGGTGAACAGCTTCAGTCCCAGCTACACAGGAGGCTGAGCTGGAAGGTTCACCTGAGTCCAGGAGATCAAGGCTGTGGTGAGCCATGCTCATGCCACTGCACTCCAGCCTGGGCAACAAAGTGACACCCTAACTAAAAAAAAACTAATTGCCCTCCTCCAGCACAGATTTACTTTGTGTTTTTGCTTTCTGGTTGAAGCAAAAACACAGTGTAGCACAGTCACCTAGAAGGTAAAACGTTATTCAGAAGCTGAAAAAGTAAGTGTGTCAGAGAAAGTTCTTAGAAAGGCACAGTTACAAATCCAGACTCTTGAGGGCACCCTCATAAAATGTGGCCCTTCACAGTTTAGACAGTCCCTTAACTGTCCCTTCAGAGGGTAACACACACTCTCCTCTTCCCAGATAATGATGAAAGACACATGCTATAATATCTAGCCCTCTAATTCAAGATTTGCTTTCCAGCAGCACTCTGTATTCATTCTTATAAATAGGTCATCTTTTGTGGGTCGCAACTTTTTATTGTGAAAAAATATTTATAATATAGAATTTATCATTTTATTACTTTTAAGTGTACCCTTCAGTGGTATTTAGTACATTCACATTGTTGTGCTAGGTTCTTTTCTATGGTACCCCATTTTTTTAAAGATGAGATCTTGCTATGCTGTCCAGGCTGTACTCAATCTCTAGGACTCAAGTGATCCTCTAGCCTCCGCTTCCTGAGTAGCTGGGACTGCAGGGGTGAGCTCCTGCATCTGGCTCTGTATTTAGAGCATTTTTAATGCTCATAAAAATTATTTAAAAATTCAACGCTCTACCACTAATCAGCTTTGGGCAAATTGCTTAATCCTGCCTCCTTATCTGTAAAATAGCAATAGCAATAGCACCTACATTATGGGGTTCTTATGAGGATGGAATAGAAAGTATATCTATAAGGCTTAACGTAGCATCCTGGCAGGTGGAATATGTTATCTGTTATGGTTAACCATTGTCTGCAAGTCAAACATGTAAAATTAAAATCGTTTTCTAAAGCCTATATTATAGTTAGACAGATTCACAAATAACAAGTAAAAATAAAAAGGTCTTGATAAGCCATATTTTAAAAAAACATTTTCAGTAAAAATTATCAAAGGAATAGCACTTATTTTCCCTAGGTAAGTTAGTTAGCAAGTCACTGTTTTTTTATTCATTCTATTTTGAAGAAATACCCTAAGTCTGTACATTTGGTTTTCCTGCAGTTTGCTTTCTAACTTACCATCCAGTGTACTTAGTTCTCAAACTCCAGCATGCATAAAAATTACTCAGGAAATGTACTGGAATTCAGATTTCTAGGCCTCGCCCCAGAGATTCCAACTCAGATTAGGAGACCGGGAACCTGCACTTTATTGAATATCAAGGTAATCTGGGAATTACACTTGGAGAAATATTCCTATGGTATAAATAAACATTTGTGTCTAGATTCAAGAGGGTCCTTAGTCACTGTGTTCCTGAGATGTACTTTTTACTTGTAATCCATTTTATGTACTACTTTATAAAATTCTGCATTTTTACATTAAAATCCTCAACACACTATGACAGTGGTAATGCACAATATTCCCTCTACACAGAGACCTCAGCTGTACTGATTATGTAAAAATTCAGCCTTAAGTGCTCATGGTTTTTTGGAAATTCACACACTGCTTATTGTTAGCCACCTCACTGATATTTAATGTGAATGAGGTATGATTCAGAGAGTGTACAAACCACGCTCAGAGACCATTGTGTATTTGTGAGTGCTTTGAAGTTGCGGCCTTCCCTGTCATTATGTCTGGTTTTCTTTCTAGAAATTCCCTTTCTGCTTCTGCCCATCCTTAAAAGTTCCCAAATAGCAATCCTTGTGTTGTGGCTGAACCACACAATGTTTTTTTTAAAAAAATTTCTTTTAGAGATATGGGGTACAACTCAGGATTGAGTATACAAGTGGTCATCGTACACGTAAATGTGGGCCTCCCTTTGGTTCCCACTTCACCTGGTTTGAGATCAGGTATCCTGATTCATGTTATGTGCCCCTTCCCTCCCTCTACTGGCAGTTTCTGGCTACTGCCAATCCCTTTCTTAAAGTATTATGGTAAATGTTCAGTATCCACTAATGAGTGAGAACATGTAGTACTCAATTCTCTGTTTCTGTGATAGATCACTGAGTATGATAGACTCTAAATCTATCCAAGTTTCTGCAAAGAAGTCCATAATTTTGTCCCTCTCCATGGCTGCATAATATTTCTCTGTGTATGTATGCATTCTTTTTATCCAGTCTAGTTTCGATGGGTGGCACAGTTGGTTCCACGTTTTTGCAATTGTAAACAGTGCTGTGACAAACATGCGTGTGCAAGTATCTTTTTTGATCCACACAGTTTTTAAAAAATCACCAGCATTCACAAAAATCCAGATTTCAGGACTTTCTTGAGAAGCCAGAATCACTAGTCTACAAGGCCCTGGGCTGCCAGCAGCATCTCCCAACTGGAGCAGTTCCCCTCCTAGATTCCAGACATGGGCTTGAACTTCACTTCAGCCTCAGACTCCTCCCAGTGCATTAGAGGCTCCCAGCTTTCAGCATTTGACTCATGTGATTCAGACCATGAAATTTAGCAATTAAGTGAAATCATATTTTTTGCCAGTATTTTCTATCTTATGTGTCCTCGCTGATCGTGTACTATGAGAGGGAGGGGAGGTTTTACTCCTGTCTCAGTGGTGTGGCAGTCAGCACGCAGGAAGGCCCTGAGCATTGACTTATCAGTGACTCCCAGTCTATTTCACACACATACATCTTCTCTCTCCCGCAAGACTGTAAGTTCTCTGCAGTGTCTAGCATGATAACGAGCACACAGTGATCTGATCTTTTAACATTTTATTTAGAACTTCTACTTGGATAACAAAGGAAAAAAGGAAGGCAAGGACACCAATGAGAAAATGAATGCTAAGAACAAGGAATCCTTACTTGAGGTAAGTTTAATTTTGCAGAGTAGAAGGAAAGAGAAGGGTGTTCGCTCTATTTTTAACTTACTTGTTTCCCAGAACACTGGGAAAGTCTGAAGATAGGCACTGAAATGTTAAGTTGGGATTTTAAAATCAAATTACTACTAAATTATAGCTATTTAGATAATTCAACTATTTCCTGGATCAGTTGTAGAAATGTATGGCTGTAGACGATATATTTTGCTTTTTTATGCAGTTGACTGGAAAGACTTAGGAACCCTTATAAAACTCACCTCCTAACATTCCGTATGCTTCATTACGTAAGTGTCCCTTGGAAGTCAGGTGTGAGAATTATGAAATCTTCTTTAAAGTGAACGCTTTCAGCTGCCAGGTGTCATAGGAAGCATGAGATTTGGAGTCAGAGACCTGATAGAGGATGTGGCTCTGCCTGGCACTGTTTACGGCTAATGGGCAAGTACTGGCCCCTCTGGGAACCTTAATTTCCAAATCTCATTGGATCATCACAGAGCTTCAAGGAGATGAAGAAAGCACTGTGTGTCCATTACTGTACAGATGTCTGTGATGACCACCATTAGGGCGTGTTCCAGAAGTTCCTCTGGTGATTGATTTTTTGGGAAACTCCTAATGAGTTTTCACATAGTAACTGTGCTAAAAAAAAAAAATTGAGGTTCTGAACCCAATGAAGTGGGCTCACACCTGCAATCCTAGCATTTTTGGGAGGCCAAAGTGAGAGAATAACTTGAGGCTGCAAGTTCAAGGTCAATGTGGACAACACAGTGAGACCTTATCTCTTTAAAATAAAACATAACAAAAACAAGACTGTGTTCACGGCACATAATGCAGATGAAATGAGTGCCAGATCACAGGTCACAAATGGACATGCTAGATCCCCAGCCAGGTTTGATTTGCCCCTGACATTGTATTGCCCTTTTTTTTTTCTTTCCAATTATGTCTCTTCATTTATTGTAATATTCTATGTTCTTTTTAAAAAAAAATTATTTTGAAGATTTGGGGTACAATTCAGGGTTAGGTGTACAAATGTTCATTTTGCGGGCACCCTTGTTAATGAGGTGTGCCTCCCTCCCCTGGCAGATTCCCATTACTGCCAATAGCACCCCTCCCCTCCCCCTTTTCTTGAGTTAGTAGATTTTAAACTTGAAAACTCGGAAGACCTGGTGATGCCTAAGACCACAGTCTCACCTGGAGCCAATCAGCTGACGCTGAAGGGCGCCCTCTCCCATTCACTCAGGTCCTTCTCAGACTCTGCTCATGCCTCTATCCCCTGCCATGCTCTCAGCCCAGTACCAAATAAAGCAGGTACAGGTACCAGAACCTGCTGCCACTCCCAAGACCCTAGGCACGTGTTGCAGGTTCCAGGTCCTGGGACCTTGAGCACAGTGGACATTTCCCAGGGAGATCCAACAGGATAACCCAGGTTATAGGACTTCAGCAGTGTTTAATAGCTGATTGTGAAAGAAAATATAAAGCATGTTATGCTATGAAAATCAGCATTATCCTGCTGTCTGATTGGGGCCAAAAATCTGATTGAAGTTAAGAGATAATTGACAAGACAAACTAATGCTAGCTAAATTTGGGAGGATGTTGGGGGGCGTGACCAAAAATATTTTCCAGTTCTACTACATACAAATATGCTTAGAGATGCAAAATCCAGTTATTTTGCATTTATGAGACTAAGCAAAAGGATGCTGAGAGTTATAAAGAGAGAGCAAAAACTAAATTTGAGTATTTGAACTGGCAGATGGATAGAATAATATGCAATTTTGTTCTATTGCTTTTTAAAAGAGATGTACTAAGAATTCTGTAATTCTATACAAGCTTGGAGATTTAAAAATCTACATCTAGAAAATGTGCTTTATTATTCCTTCTTGATACTGCAGTATTAACAACTGCCTTAAACGACCCCAAGAACAAGATATTATCTTGTTTTATATGTGGAATTATATACTATAATTTTTTTATTTACCAGCAATTATTTTACTAATCAGGAAAGTAATAATTCTCTTTTTTTCAATTTATAATAGCAGTAATAGTATTTATTAAATGCTTATGTTTGCAATATACCAAGACTGTACTCACAACCTATGTTACAAAATTGGGCCTCTTATTACTCCGGTTTTTTAAGTGTATGTCAATCTTTATGTTTATAACTCTATTTTTAATTTAATTTTTTTTTTAGTCAGTTTCCTCTGTCACCCAGGCTGGAGTGCAGTGGCATGCTCACAGCCACCACAACCTTGACCTGATGGGTTCAGGCGGACCTTCTGCCTCAGCCTTCCAAGTAACTGGAAGTACAGGTGTGCGCTACCATGCCTGGATACTTTTTTTTTTTAAATTTATTGTAGAGACGAGGTCTCGCTACGTTGCCCAAGCTGGTCTCAAACCCATGGGCTCAGACAGTCCACTCACCTCCACCTCTCAAAGTGCTTGGATTACAGGCATGAGCCTTCGCACCCAGCTATTATTCCATTTTTACAGGAATGTGAACTGAGGTTTAATGGCCCAGGGTCACAGACTAAGTGGTCAAGAAGCCTTGCGGTCCAACTCAGGAGCCAGGATACTTGACGGCTATATTATCTTTCCTCATTTTTGGTAAATAGCATATAATGTAAACGCATTCAATCAGAGTTTTAGACAAAATCGACTTTTAGTTTAAAGGCCAATTTGCAGGTTTGTTTAAAGGTGAACAAGAATGTGTGCTTTATCTTTCGTGTGCTTTATGTCATCGGAATCTTAATTTCAGGAGAGCTTCTGTGGAACATCTGTCATTGTACCAGAACTTGAAGGAGCTCTTTATTTGAAAGAAGATGGAAAGAAATCATGGAAAAGGCGCTATTTTCTTTTACGGGCTTCTGGAATTTATTATGTACCCAAAGGAAAGACTAAGGTCAGAAAAAACATCCCACTTTGGGAGGCCAAGGCGGGAGGATCACTTGAGTTAGGAGTTTGGGATTAGCCTAGGCAACGTAGCAAGAACTCATCTCTACAAAAATTTTTTAAAAGTTAGCTGGGCATGGTGGTGCGTGCCTGTATTTTCAGCTACTTGGATGGCTAAGGTGGAAAAATCGACTGAGCCCAGGAGGTAGAGGCTGTGGTGAGCTGTGATCCTGTCACTGCACTGCAGCCTGAGTGACCAAGTGAGATCCCAACTCAAAAAAAAAATTTTGTTTCCCTTTACACAATGATATACAAATTAAGACATAATGTAAAAGATCCCATGTAGAGGAGGAACAAAAAAAATGCAAAGTACCTAAAAAAACAAGAAATATACAAGAAATATTCAACACCTATATGGCATAAAATAAAGAATTTAACAAAAGGAGTGAAGTAGAACTGAATAAATAGAAATGTACCATGTTGCTAGATGAAAAAGATACTAATTCTTCCCACATTTTTCTATTAATTCAGTACAATCTCAATATAAATTTCAATAGGATTTAGGCTAATAGTAAAATTAATCAGCAAAAAACACTGTCCCCCAAAAAAACACACACCCAAAATTATTAAGAACATTGAAGGCCGGGCTCAGTGGCTCATCCTGTAATCCCTGCACTTTGGGAGGCCGAGGCAAGTGGGTTGCCTGAGCCTGCAGGTTCGAGACCAGCTCAGCCAAATTGGCAAGACCTCATCTCTACAATAAATTTTTTAAAAATTAGCCGGGCATGGTAGCATGCACCTGTAGTTCCAGCTACTTGAAAGGCTGAGGCAGAAGGATCACCGGAACCCAGCAGGTCGCCGCTGGGGTGGCCGTGAGTGTGCCACAGCACTCCAGCCTAGGCAACAGAGTGAGACTCCAACTCAAAAAAACAAAACAAAAAAGAACATTGAGGAAGAACTCCTCCCAGATGTCAAAACATTAGATAAAAACAGTACATCTGGAGATAAACAGATCAACAGAGGGCCATTTAATATAACGGAAGTTTAAGTTAGCACTTATGGTAGTGGGAAAAGAATGTGGTATTTGATGAACAGCATTAAAATAATTGTATGTTCATTTGGAAAAAACAGTTTCTCACCCTATGCCATGCACCAAATTGAATTCTTGCTTGATTAATATATCTTTAGGAAAAAAGAATATAAAATCTTAGAGGAAAATATAGGTTAATATTTTCATAATTTGGGGATAGGGAAAGCATTCTTAAGCATCCATAAAAACCCAAAATTACAAAACAGAAAATTGACAGATTTGACTGAATAAAGTTGTTTTTAATTCCTTTTGGCCAAAGATACCAAACAAGAAGTTAAAGACTAACTACAGAGTCAGGGAGTGCTTTGCAACATGTACAACCAAGTCTGAATATTCATAAAATATAAAGACCAACACATCAATAAGAAAAAGAGAAGTAAGAATTTACAGAAAAGAAAATACTAGTAGTTGATGAATAATAAAAAGTTTTTCTACCTTACTAGTAATCAGGGAAATGTAAATTAAACAATGAGATAATTCCTCCATGAGATTGATGAAATACACAATCGGATAATATCCTAATTTTGGCAAGAGCAAGTAAGAAAAAGGGACACTATCATAGTCAGAAGATTAGAATGTAAACTAGTACAGCATTTAGGGGAACAATTTAGCAAGATCTATGCAAACATAAAAGGGAAAAATATATCCTTTCAAATGGCAGCTTCACATTTGTCAATACCAAAGAAATATTTGCAAATTAATACAAAAATATTAAAATAACCTCTAATCATCTATAGTAGAATAGCTAAATAGTTACACCAATATAATAGAATGTTGTATAGCCATCAAATGAATGTCATATATCCATTCATGCATCCTGACATAAGAAGACCCCAAAGATGCTGTTAAGAAAAAGAACAAGTCATGGAACAATTTTTATAATAAAATCTAATTCATGTTTTAAAATTTTGCACGTAAAAGTGTGTATATATATGTGTGTAAGTAGGTCCTACACATCCATTTGTTTATTAATGTTTACCCCAAAACATGTGGAAGAATACAACCAAACTGTTAGCTGTGGTACCCCTGGAGGAAAGAATGGAACAGGAAAAAGAAGTGGGGAGGAAAGATGTGCGTTTTATCTATATATTTAACTGTGACAAATATGCATTATTTTTGTAATTTAAAAGATTTAAACTTTGAAAATCCAGAAGAAAATACTTTATAGGAAAAAAAAACTACAACCATAAAAAAAGAATAATTGTGCACTATGATGTAACAGTTCTTCCCTTTATTCTTTATTTACTAACTAGTTAAAGATTTATAGAATGTGAAAGGGAAAAAAGGAGTAATGGAACAAATTTGTAATTGAAGTGTAACCAAATATGTAGATTAGAGGTTGCAGTCATCACAACGCATATTATCTGTGAAGTCTCTGTTTCCATGGCAACACCGCCTTCAGTAAAGAGGATTCATGAAAGAAATCCTTTTTCTCAGGAAGATGAGCATGAAGTGTGTGCTAATTTACTGAGCATCAAGTTTGCCTTACATTGTTCATCCTGAGGGGAATTTTCTTTTTAAATGCTCAATCACAAAATCCATCACTGACTTAGAATGGCAAAAGCCGAAATGAAATTTCTGACTAGGTGGTCACCTTGTCTTGTCTTCGAACATGTCGAATAATGACATTTCAAGGTCAGACAGTTCTGACTCTGGGAGTCCCTGGGCAGGCACCAGAACCTATAATCTTTCACTTCCTTTCTGGGCCAGTGGTGCACTGTTTTGATTGCATTCTTTTTTAAAAAATTAATTTTATTTTTTAAAATTGACAAATAGTAATTGTACATATTCACGGGACACAGTGATGTTTTGACACATATAATGTATAGTGATCAGATCAAGGTAATTAGCATATCCGTCATTTCAACATTTCTTATTTCTTTGTGCTGAGAGCATTCAGCATCTTTCACCTCTTAAAATGCAGGTTTGCCATTAAAAAGCTACATTTGGCAGATGATTGTAGAAATTACCTGAAATTCGAAATTTTCTCTATTAAAATGTAATCCTTAGTTGTGCCATCCAGAACAACCTTGGAAAATTATTAACTGTTATCTCATTTGAGGTTATTTTTTTCCATCTCTTTCAGACGTCTCGGGATCTAGCATGTTTTATACAGTTTGAAAATGTCAACATTTACTACGGGACTCAGTGTAAAATAAAATATAAAGCACCCACAGATTACTGCTTTGTTTTAAAGGTATGTTATAAGAAACCCTTAATTTCGATTTGTAAGCAATTTGAGTTAATATTTTTTAAGGGAACCGCAAGTGTAAAATTTTTTAACCCCAGATTTTTTTCACTGTAAGAAATTTTTAGAAATTAGAAACTGCCAATATTTCTATAAAAAGATAGTAGCAAAAAAATCCTTTTAAAATAATTAGTGGGTTATGAGACTTTAAGGTGTATATTGTCAAAAGGCAATGTGCATTATTAGATGTTAATATGGTTACATTTTTAAAAAATTAGAATCTCACAGTAGTCAGATGAGTAGTAGGGTTATTACAACCACACGTGTGATGTGTGTGTTTACAGAATTCCAGTTAAGGACTAAGTTTTATGGTAAGTTTTTTTTAGTCAAATACAACAGGCCAAATCAATCATACTTAAAATATTGATTCCTTGCACAATTACTAGTACTTATTATAATCATTAAATAATAACTGGTTGAAATTATTGGCTTAATTGAGAACTCAAGATATGTGTTTTCATTCATTCTTGCTCTCCTTTTCATTACTGAGCATCCACTTTTAGTTATTTACAAATATATATTTTTTCAAGTCAAGGTCTCGCTCTGTCGCCCAGACTGGAATGCAGCAACACAATAACAGCTCGCCGCATCTTCAACTTCCTGGGCTCAGGTGATCCTCCTGCGTCAGTTTCCTGAGTAGCTGGGATTATAGGCATGCACCCCCATGCCCGCCTAGTTTTACAAATGATATTAATAAAAATATCCACGATGCTAGCTCAGTCAACCTGACTCTTTGCCTATGCCTCTCAGCCAGGGCATTGTGCACCCTCGAAGGACTTTTGGCAGCGTCTAGAGACATTTGTGATTGTCATACCTGGGGGCACAGAACAGACGCTATTGGCATCTAGCGAGCAGAGGCCAGATATGCTGCTAAATATTCAACAAAATGATTCCACACCAAAAAATTCTCTGGCCCCAAATATCAACAGTCCTGCTGTAGAGAAACATGTCCTATACAGATGCACCCCAGAATAATGGCTGTGAAGACACTGAAGAAAAGAGGGCTGCGTTCATTCACTCGCTCATTCATTCATTTAATATTTGTTGAATGACACCTATCTGCTAGGCACACAATAACCCCTGTCCTTCTGGATTTTGCATTCAATGTGAGGGTCATGGCAATAAACAAACAAAAAAAATGTTAAAAAAAAAAAAGCATGTAATGTGAAGTCAGGTAATAATAAGACCAGGGATCATGAGAGGGAACGGAACATGCCAGGGCTGGGACCAGGGAGTCTTTGGATGAGGTGGTCAGAGAAGGGCTCTCCAAGGGAGTGACATTTGGCAAAAGATGTGAATGAAGTGAAGGAGTAAGAGTTACCTGGGGGAAGAACCTTCCAGAAACAAGAACAGTAAGTGCAAAGGCCCTGGGATAGGGAGTCAGAAGGAAGAGGGAGGTGAGGAGAAGGCCCTGCCTGCTTTTGGTCCTTATACTTCCTTGTCTGTTCCTGATAGGGAAGATAACAAGAGTAATGAAAAATATTTATGTAGCATTTTGTTTTTAGATGTGGTATGTGTGCACAGAGTCTCTGCAGCCAGTAAGTGGCCAAGCCAGGATGAGAACCCAGGCGAGGTGGCGCAGGGGCTGTTCTCCCAGATACCGGTTGCGAGGCTGCCATAGAGCTGCACAACATGTGTGTCCTACCACGCTTCCCATGATGCCACCCGCCCCAGAGCTATGTCTTCACTAGGTTCTTGTCTGACCCCATGGTCCTTTGGAATCCTAAGAACCTGAGGGGAGGTCCTGATTTCCACATGGGCATTGTCCACACTTCTTAGATAGGCAGGAGGTTTTGGAGAGAGCTTCTGAAATGCTTGTCAGTAAACTGGCTGAATCAGAGTCACTGGAGGCTTATTAAAAATGCAGATTCCCAGGTCCTGGATCCACTGAATCAAAATGTTTAAGGTTGGGACCCAGGAATCTTTATTTTTCCTAAGCACTCAGAGAGATAGAATGTATCGCCGATCTAAACATCAGTTTTCAGGACTGAGCTGTGATGAAATGGTTAGACAGACTGAGAGTCTAGCAGAAGGGAGCAAACCCCAGGGCTGGGACCCAAAGGCAAGATCAAGGATGTCTGTCAAGAGAAAGACAAGGTCTCAGACTAGCAGTTCCCAGGATGGGTATTTAGACATCGCAAACAGCACAGGGACTCATTTTCTGACGCACAAATTTGGGACTCAGCCCTGAATCATGGCAGGTGTTGAACTATCTGCACCAAGAACAGCAATGCTGAGTCCTGGGATATTAAACTAGAACTTCTAAAATCTCTCCTGTCCAAGGCCTATGTCTTCAGGAGAGTGTTGAGGGCCTCCCCAAAGAGGAGAGAGGGCTCAGAGGGGGAACAACCAGCAGGGCCGATGGAACTGGGAACAAGATTCATGAGCAGAACATGCATCTCTTTTTCCCAGGATGGTGGTCTGTTCTGTTCTAAAGCCAACTTCCTTATGTGCAGTCGCCCTGCACTTTTTGTTCTTAAGCATGCTTCTCAGTTCCTTCCCAAAATATTGGGAATTTTTATTAATTTGCTGAGTTAAAGGATCTGTCATGGCTTGGAGAAACTAATTTGTTTATGAACATTTTGGTCATTTATTTCCCTTTCTGTCCACTATTTTTTAAAAAAACTCTTATTATTCAAATATTTAATTAGGATGAGCCAATTTCCAAAATGCAGAGTATGTGTGCATAGATTGCAAGAGGGATTCAGAACTTCAGGAGACATTTGAAGAGATTGTGTGATTCTATGGACATGCACTGTCTAAGGCATGTAGGCCAGAATTTCTTATTCAATATGAGGTTAATGATTATGATAGTTTATGGGTGGTGATGTCAGAAAGATCAGAGTTTGCGTCCTGGCCTTGTCACCTACTAACTGGATCACTAGTGATACATACTAAGCCTCATTGCCTCATTTTCAAAGTGGTGATACAGACAGAGTACCCAACCCTTCTTGTGAGGATTAAATAAGACATGCCCCTAAAATCTACAGTGTCTAAAAAGATGTCAGCATTCAGTAAGTGGTGGTTATTACTACTACATTCTAATATTATTAGCCAGTAGTTCTCAAACTTCAGCATGCATCAGAATCACTTAGGGGATTGTTAAGACACAGATTGCTAGGCCCCCAGAGTTTCAGATTTGATAAGTCTGGGATCAGGCCCAGGAATTTGCTTTTCTTTCTTTCCTGTTTATTTTTTTTTATTGACACAGTAATTATACATATTTATAAAGTATAGTGTGAGGTTCTGATACATTTCTACATTGTATAATAATCAACTCATGCTACTTAGCATATCCATCACTTTAAACATCATTTCATTTCTTTGATCATTTATTTGTTGTGAGAACATTCAAAATCGTCTCCTCTCGCTATTTGGAATATACAGTGCATTATTATTAGCTACAGTCACCTTCCTGTGCAATAGAGTATCAGAACTCAGTCCTCCTACTTAGTTGTACCCGTTGATCAAGTACCCCATCTTCCCCTCCCCCCATTTCTCCCCAGTCTCTAGTAGCCACTATGCTACTCTCAACTTCTATAAGAGTCATTTTTTGGAGGGGAGGGGATTCCACATACAAGTGAGATCATGCAATATCTGTCCTTCTGTGCCTAGCCTATTTCATTTAACATGTCTTCTGGGCTCATCCGTGTTATAGCAAGTAACGAAATTTCCTGATTTTTTAAGACCGAATAGTATTACATCATGTACATATACCACATTTTCTTTATTATTTCATCCATTGACAGGCATTTAGGTTGACTCCATATATTAGCTATCCTGGGAGTAGGGCTGCAAAAACACAGGAGTGCAGGTGTCTCTTTAACATACTGATTTCAGCTGGGCTCGGTGGCTCAGCCTGTAATCCCGCGCCTTTGGGAGGCTGAGGTGAGTGGACTGCCCAAGCCCACGGGTTCGAGACCCGCCTAGGCAACTTGGCGAGACCTCATTTCTACAATAAATAAAAAATTAGCCGGACGTGGTAACGTGCACCTGTAGTTCCAGCTACTTGGAAGGCTGAGGCGGAAGGATCACTGGAGCCCAGCAGGTGAGGCTGCGGTGGCCGGGAGCAGCCACTGCACTCCAGTATGGGCGACAGAGTGAGACTCTAACTCAAAAAAAAAAAAAAAAAATACTGATTTCAATTGCTTTGGATATATTCCCATCAGTGAGATTGCTGGATCATATGGCAAATCTACTTTTAATTTTTTGAGAAACCACCACACTGTTTTCCATAATGACTATACCAGTTTACATTTCCACTGATAGTGTATAGGATTTCCCTTTCCTCCATACCTGTGTCAGCATTTTTTTCTGCCTTTCTCGTAATAGTCATTCTAACTGGGATGATGTGCCACCTCATTGTGGTTTTGATTTGCATTTCCCTGATGGTTAGTGATATTGAAATTGTTTTACGTTCCTGTTGGACATTTTATTGTGTATCTTCTTTGAAGAAATGTCTATTCTTGTACTTTGCCCATTTTTAAATCAAATTATTGTTTTATTTTTTGCTATTGGGTTCCCTATAAATTATAGTTATTTAATTCTTTGTCATATGTACAATTTGCAAATATTTTTTCCCCTTCTGTGGGTTTTCTCTTTGCTCTGTTTCCTCTTTCCTTTGCTGTGCAGAGTCAGAGTTTTTGTTCTTACAATAAGTCTTTAATCCATTTTGAGTGGATACTTGCTTATAGTGAAAGACAGAGGTCAAGTTTCATTCTTTTACATATGCATATCTAATTCTCCGAGAACCATTTATTAAAGAGACTATCTTTTCCTTGTTGTGTTTTTTTGGCGGGGGGTAGCCTTGTTGAAAATCAGCTAGTTGTAAATGTGTAAATTTGTTTCTGTGCTCTCTAATTTAGTTCCTTGGTCTATATATCTGCTTTTATGCCAATATCATGCTGTGTTGGTTCCTATAGATTTGTAGTCTATTTTGATATCAGATAGCGTGATGCCTCCAGCTTTGTTCTTTTCATTCAAGATTGCTTTGCCTATTCAGAGTCTTTATGTTTCCATGTAAATTTTAGGGTTTTTTTTTTCCTATTTCTGTGAAGAATTCCATTGAAATTTTGATAGTCATTACATTGACTTTATAGCTCACTTTGGGTAGTATGGACATTTTAGCAATATTTTTTTTCTTCCTCTTTTAATTTTTATTTAAAATTGTGGGGTACAAATGAAGATTAGGTGTACAAATATTAATTCTTCAAATTTATGAACATGGGATATCTTTCCATTTATTTGCATTCTGTTGAAGTTATTTATCTGTGTTTTGTACTTTTCATTGTACAGATTTTTCACCTCCTTGGTTAAATTTATTTATGGGGTTGTTTTTTTTTTAGCTATTGTAAATGAGATTGCTTTCTTGATTTCTATTTCAGATAGTTGACTACTGGTGTATAAAAACACTACTGATTTTTATGTTGACTTTGTATCATATTCATTTATTAATTCTATGAGTGTTTTGGTGGCGCCTTTAAGATTCTCTATATATAAGATCATGTCATCTGCAAACAGAGATAATTTGACCTCCCTATTTTCAATTTGGATTCCTCTTATTTCTTTCTTTTGCCTAATTGTTCTTGCGAGGACTTTCAATACTATGTTGAATAGTAGGAGTGAAAGTGGACATCTTTATCTCATTTCAGATCTTAGAAAAAAAAGCTGTTAACTTTTTCCCATTCCTGTGATGTTGGCTGTGGTTTATCATATGTGAACTTTATTATGTTGAGTTATGTTTCTTCTATACCTAATTTGTTGAAAGTTTTTATCATAAAGAGACTTTGAATTTTGTCAGATGTTTTTTCTACATCTGTTAAGATGAGCATTTGGTTTCTATCCTTTATTCTGTTAATGTGATGTGTCACATTACATTGATTTGTATATGCTAAACCATCCATGCATCCCTTGGATGAATCTCACTTGATCATGGTGATCTTTTAATGTGTTGTTGAACACTAATTGCTAGTATTTTATTGAGGATTTTTACATCTTTGTTCATCAGGGATATTGGCCTATAGTTTTGTTTTGTTGTTGTTGTTGTTTTAGCCTTACCTGGTTTTGGAATCAAAGTAATGCTGACCTTGTAGAAGTATTTGGAAGAATTATTTTTTTAATGGTTTTTTGGAGTAGTTTATGAAGAATTGGTTATTCTTGAAATGTTTTATAGAATTCAGCAGTGAAGTCCTCAAGTTCTGGACTTTATTTTGATGGGAGATTTTGTATCACTGCTTCAAACTCATTACTCATTATTGATCTGTTCAGATTTTGTATTTCTTTTGATTAAATCTTGTTAGAGTGTATGTGTCTAGTAATTTATCCATTTTTTTCTAAGTTCCCAATTTTTTTAGTGTATAATTGCTTATGAAGTTTCTTATAATTCTTTGTATTTTTGTAGTGTCAATTTTAATGTCTTCAACTCTGATTTTATTTATTTGAATCCTCTTTCTTTTTTCTTAGTTAGATTTGACAATTTTGTTTTTTTAAACTTTTTTTCATTGATATTTATATTTTTTAGTCTGTATTTCATTTATTTGTGCTCTTCATTATTTCCTTCTCTAATTTTGGGTTTATTGTGTACTTGTTTTTCTAGTTCCTCGAGATGCATTATTAGGTTGTTTATTTGAGATCGTTCTTCTTTGTCTGAGAAAATCTTTATATCATCTTATTTTCTGAAGAATAGATTTGTTGGGTACATTATTCTTGGTTAGCAGTTTTATTTTCTTCAGCACTCTGAATATGTTGTCCCACTCTCTCCCAGCCTGTAGGAATACTGCTAAGAAGTCTGCTGTCAGGCATATTGGAATTCAACTCTTCTCAAAAGGCCTCTCACCCACAGCCTCTTCACTCAGCACACCATGTTGTCTACTTTAAAGAAAATAGATCACAGGGCTGAATTGCCCCAGTTTGCTTCCTCTTTATGTCTATATTTATCCAACACTGTACCCTTCCTATCTCCTAACTTTCTGTCTCAGAGGAAGAAGACTCCTTGTCCAATGTTAGTACTCTCCTGAGATCACACCATTAGTCACTCCCTTTGGCTTCAGCATCTTCAATCTTTCTCCAAAGAATTCTTCCCTTTGGGTTACAAACATGTTCAAATATTCCTTGGTTTAGGGGTTCTAAATCACTTCCCTCCATTTTATCTGCCTCACCCCTTCAAGCAGCACCTTTGACCTCTACCTTCCCTTTAAGTCAGCCTTCCATGTCCTCAACTTCCTTTCCGTTAGTGTAATTCACTCATTCAAAATACTTAGTTGAAGCTGACTTGGGATGCATCCGTGAACAAAACAAAGACCCCTGACTTTATGGAGTTTGCATGCTAACAGCCTTCTTCTGGGCGGGGAGGGGGGAGATTGTACAATTTAATCCATGACACTCAGCTACTCTACCCAGCTAGAAATAAACTATCCTTGAATTCCTTCCTCTTTCCATTTCTCATTCAACCTATGAACAAGTTCTCTTGATTCCCCCATCAAGGTATCTTATTCAGCACCCCTCTGTGTGATCCCGTGCCTCACTCCAGGTCTATCTTCCACATGGCCAACAGTTACTTTCTGCATTGCTCTACTGTTTTTATTAATTAAGCAATTTAAATTTTCAAACAAAGTTTATTAGAGAGAGAAGAGAGAAAAGAAAGGGAGACATGCCAGAGCTGGTGGCACAGGTGAGAGAAACCGCCTACTCTGCTGTTTTTAAATGTTTGATGCCATCCACCGCATAGGGAACTACGTCCAGATTCTAGTCTGACACAAGGCCCTTTACTCCAACTCCTCTTTAGCTTAATTTCTGCCTCTTTCTTCCATCATTCCCAGATGTTAGCCACACAAAATTTCTCCACATTCCCCAAATGTACAGTAAGTCCCCTACATATGAACAGGTTCCATTCCAAGAGTGCATTCATAAGTCCAGTTTGTTTGTAAGTTCAACAAAGTTAGCCTAACACATGTTAATATGTAACAGCTATATCACCACTGCTTTTACGTTTTTACACTTGCTTCTGGAATCCTGGGCTTGAAATAAAGATACTGTACTCTGTATAGTACTGTACAGTAAAGTACACAAAAGTGCAACCACTTGTAGAGGATGCATGCACATGACAATGTACATCAGACACATGAACTAACTTACATGATTGGATATGCAAACATACATTCGCATCTTCGCAAGTCCTCAACTCGAAGGTTCATATGTAGGGGACTTACTGTATGACAACATTGCATCACTTCTTCTAAAGAGTCTTTCTCAATCCCTTTTTCAAACTTTTTATATGAAATTTACCACGCCATAGAGTGATCACATATTTGTTTACATGTCTCCCCAGCAACACCCCAGCCACCATTGCCCAGTTGTGGTGTGAGCTCTCTCTTGCTCCTCTTCATCTATCTAGGAATTAGTCTATATCTTAGCACCTGGAAGTATTTGCTAAACAGATGGGACCTTGGTTCTGCCACCACCTTCAACCTTGGATATATGCTTCACCTCTCCGACACTTAGTCTCTTCCTTTTTTAAGAAGATCTGATAAGATCCCTTTAAGCAGTGACATCCTGCAGCTGCCCTGACCTTTGTGTGCTACATTCATGCTCTAAGAGAACTTCTCTCTTTTATGGTCAGAAACAGTCAAAGCACTCACAAAAGAATCTGGCCAATGACACTGAACCAGCATTTTCCTTAAGCCTCTTTACAGATAATATTTCAGCAAAAGGCTCAGGGAATTCCCTAGGCGAGGTCCCAAGAGAAAAAGTCACTGTGGAGAAAAAGCACAGTGATATGCTCTACGATGTCCTGGAAGATGGGGATTTCTGCATTGCCAAGTAGCCAGAAAGGAGCCTGTTAGTATCCTAAAACCTGAGGACTGCAAGAGACCTGAGGGGTCACTCGATGCTTAAGCTCCCTTATACATTCACAGCACACTTGTGGTAGTGCATGGAGATGGGCAAGACTGGCCTATCACAAGGTATATATGTCTACCTCATTGTCAAGAATTCCTGCCTCTGTTTTATGTGCAGAGGCTGTTTTATTTAAGGGAATGAGCATATTTTACTCTGTTTGCACGAATAACATACTTAAGAAATTGTTTGTGGTGCTATTTAAATGGATAACTCTATACAGACAGTTACTTAGTGCATTTTGTACAATGAGACTTACAGTCTGCTCCTGAAAACTTGGCTTCCACATGGCATGGACCAAAAATCAAACAAACAGAAATTTAACATAGTAAGTTTAAGGTAATAGTATCAACGTTTTGGGGGAGGGAGAGAGTGGAGTCTCACTCTGTTGCCCAGGCTGAAGTGCAGTGGCACGATCACAGCTCACTGTAGCCTCAACGTTTTGGATGCAAGTGATCCTTCAGCCTTCAAGTAGCCGGGACTACAGGTGTGCACCACCATGCCCAGCTAAGTTTTTAATTTAATTTTAATTTTTTTTTAGAGATGAAGTCTCACTATGTTGCCTAGGCTGGTCTCAAACTCCTGGGCTCAAGTTATCTTCCTCAACTTCCCAAAGTTCTGGGATTGCAGGCATGAACCATTATGCCATTGTCAACTTTTTAAATGTCTCAGGGGAAAAGAAGCTACTTTCTAAAGACAATTGTAAACATTAAATTGCTGAAGAGTCTGAGACTTGTCCCTCTTACGTGACAATCAGAACACAAATGATTTGTAGATCAGGAAGCTGTTTCTGGTGCTAAAAGACCAGGACATTGGTTTGGCTTTGTAAATTTTATTGTGGACAGGAATGCTGCAGGCATTTGTGGGATGTCGCATTCCATCCAATAAGTGTGGGGCTCTGTTTGTTTTTCATCGATATGACCTTTAGGTTAATTAAGGCAACAAATCCCTTTTGTTATTGGGCCACATTACCTGCGTTGATAGAGATTTCCAATTTTAAGGACCTCCGAAGAAAATAATTATTGGAGTAGCATTTGCAAAAATAAAATTTAACATTCAGAATTAATTAGTAAATATTGAACGGCAATAACAATGAAATGTGTAGCAACCATTCAAAAGTGTCTGCTGCCATCTGCTGGCCAGACAGGAAGACTACAGCAACATTCAGGAGCCCGGTATGATGTTACCCTTAGGGAAGAGGGACTGATCCTTCAAGCGATGGGGATGCAAATTTTGAGGGCTGAAGTACCTAAATAAAGAAAGCTGCCTATTAAAAAATAGAAGCATAAGAGTGCACTTTCCTCGAATGGCTTACTAAACAGGGGAATTACTTATAATTTCTGAATGTTTCTGTGGTATCTTTAAAGTCTGGGATTTGGGCTTAATATAATACAGAAATTCTAGGTGGTAAGTCAGGAGACCCCACCCCCAAGATTCTAGTGGGTCATAGGATAAAATATGCAGTAAGTTCTCCGCGCCTCAGTTTTCTCATTTGTAAAACCAAAAATTACTAAACTCTCATCAAGCTCTTAGAGTCTGCAAGTGTCTCATTATTATCCTTTCTGGGCAAAGACAATACCACAGCCCCTTCTGGCTGGATCGTTAGAAAGACCGGCACGAGCCAGGCTCAGTGGCTCAGCCTGTAATCCCGCGCCTTTGGGAGGTTGAGGTGAGTGGATTGCCTGAACCCGCGGGTTCGAGACCCGCCTGGGCAGCAAGACCTCATCTCTACAATAAAAAAAAAAAAAAATCAGCCAGGAGTGGTAGCACATGCCTGTAATTCCGGCTACTTGGAAGGCTGAGGCGGAAGAATCGCCGGAGCCCAGCAGGTCGAGGCTGCGGTCGCCAGGAGCGGCCACTGCACTCCAGTCTGGGCGACAGAGTGAGATTCCAACTCAAAAAAAAAAAAAGACCAGCATGATGACCCATCCAGATGCTGCCTCTCAGATTCCAGTTGATTAAAGACACAAGACCTCACTCTGTCACAGTAGTACAGAAACTCTCCTCTAAAAAATTACTGAAAGTTACTAAATTGTGTTTTGGAGGCATGAATGGACCAATGGACCAGAGAATCCATATTTAGGTGTGATATGCCTTGAATATTCATTTTCTCAGGGTATTATTTTACTAAAACAACATAACTTATTTTTAAGTGTCCTGTTTTAGTTAATACTTATCATTTTATATAAGTTTATGCTTATAATAAAAGGTAGTTTTTAGAAAGACACAAGACCCTTTGTTTAGATCAACTTTTAAATAACCATCACCGACTGGGCCACGGTAACTCACACCTGTAATCCCAATGCTTTGGGAGGCTGAGGTGAAAGGATTACTTTAGGCCAAGAGTTTGAGACCAGCCTGGGCAACATAGTGAGATACGGTCTCTACAAAAAAATTAAAAGTAAAAGTTAGCTGAGCATGGTGGCGCATCTGTAGTCCTAGCCACTCGAGAGGCTGAGGAGGGAAGATCACTTGAGCCCAGGAGTTTGAGGCTGCAGTGAACCATGATCCTACCACTGCACTCCAGCCTGAACAACAGAGAAAACCCATCTCTAAGAAAAAACATCACCATTTCCTTGGAGGTCAGTGACTATGCTAAAAGCAAAAGTGAAGTGGAGAGGTCTGTGCAATACCCTAAGAGAGGGATTGGTCAGCCTCCCCTCCTTTCCTGTCCACTGAAGAGCAGATAGGTGCTCCCAGCTCACTCGGCCTTCCATTCCACGTTCAGCACCACTCGCCATTGATGCTTGTCCTGGTAGGCTTAACTAACTCATCTGAAGAATGGAAGATAAAGAAGAAAGGTGGTATCACACACATGGAGGTTGTGGTTGGTAATTATTTTTGTATACAATGTTTATTCAAAGTTATAGGCCAGGCATGGTGACTCATGCCTATAATCCCAGCACTTTGAAGGCTGAGGCAGGAGGATGGCTTGAGCTCAGGAGTTCGAAACCAGGCAGGGAAACATAGCGAGACCTTGTCTCTACAAAGAAATTTTAAAAACTAACTGTGCATGGTGGTGTGCACCTATATTCCCAGCTACTCTGGAGACTAAGACAGAAAAACAGACAGATCACCTGAGCCCAGGTGATCAAGCTGCAGTGAGCCGAGATTGTGCCACTGCACTCTAGCCCGGGCAATAGAGTGAGACCCTGACTCAAAAAAAAAAAAAAAAAATCAAAGTGATAATTACTCATGAACATTTACATGGCACATCTCTTAGAACCTAGCTTTGGTTGCTTGCCCCTCACCTCAAGGTTGCCAGACGTCTAAGTGAACAGGAAGCATCGTACTTGTTAAAGTTTTTCAACAATTATTTTGACATCTAGACTGAAATACCTACCATGTTCTAGGGCCTTTGGCTAAGCTCTGGGGATCTTCAGGAGGGAATAAGACAGACATGGTTCCCATCCTTATGGAGGATACAGTCTATTAGAGACAAAAGCTGAAGACAGAAAATACAAGAGCCATGAGGATTAAGAAAGGAGGACTGGTGTCTCTCCTCCCTCATACCTGTCCATATCATTGTTCCCTTTGACTGTGAGAGCGTGGAAGGCTGGACCAACCTGGTCAGCACCCCTCAAGCCCTTGCTTAGTGCCACTTGCACTAAGTGCAGTAGACAGAAGCATTCCTACCCCAGGTCATCCATTATCCATCCAGAGGCCAATGGCACCCTTGGGTAATAGAAAAGAAAGGAAAGGAGACTATTGCAAAACTCTGAATTCTTAGAAGCAGAAATAACCCCAGGACTAGATTTGGAGAGTTATAGAACTATAATTCTTGAAGTCATTAATTCCGTGGCATAAGAATTAATATCAGATGAATTCCCTCATCTAACAAATGGAGAAGTGACTCAGATTTCCCTTGAGGATAAAGACATGATAGCTGTGAGACCTTTCAATTGTTAAAAAATGCATACATAAAAAATTATTATTGATCATATAGCAAGAAGTGCTTATGATAAACCATATAACAGATTTTTTAAACCCCTTCAAAACTTGGTCATTTTTTTTAGTTTCCCTCTTCCTAATCCTAAAATTACAACTAGTAATTTTTGCTATTGCCTTGGTAAATCACTTATATTGTTGGAGTATTTTATTAATATGTTTTATTTTATGTTATTTTATTTTATTGAGTTGGTGTCTTACTCCGTTATCCAGCCTGCAGTGCAGTGGCACATTCACGGCCACCCCAGCACCGAACTGCTGGACTCAGCAATCCTTCTGCCTCAGCCTTCCAAGTAGCCAGAACTATAGGCGCATGCTACTATGCCCGGCTAATTTTTGATTTTTTTTTTTAATTGTAGAGATGAGGTCTTACCAAGTTGCCCGAGTTGGTCTTGAACCCATGGGCTCAGGCAATCCACTCGCCTCAGCCTCCCAAAGTGCTGAGATTACAGGCTGAGCCACTGCGCCTGGCCTATAATTTTATTTTTAAATTTTAGATTTAGGGAGTATATGTGCAGATTTGTGGGTTAGAGTTGTTGTTTTTTTAATTTGCTGACAAGTGCTTTGAGCACCCAATAAACTAAAAAGTTTATAAATTGTCTTTGAAACTTTTTCTTTCTAGCATCCTCAAATTCAGAAGGAGTCCCAGTATATCAAGTATCTCTGCTGTGATGACTCAAGAACCCTGAACCAGTGGGTCATGGGAATAAGGATTGCCAAGGTGAGGGCATTTGGACTTTATCCGGCCTTGAATTTGCCATCCAGCCTTGTGATCTGGGCCTAGCCTTTGTGCTGCTGTGAAACCCACTCTTGGATTCAGCTATAGACACGATCACATTTATCTAGTGGGTTTTTTTCAGTAGGAAGGAGTGAAAGAAACACTGGCCTCTCCAGTGAATCTGAGATCCAAGGGCTTCCTTTCACATAAGACTTTTCAGACATTTACACACAGAGAGTGTTGTGTACATTTACACACAGAGAGCTTAGTGTACAATTAAGAAACACCAGATGGAATCTACGATAGAGTAACATAAAAAAAGTATGCAATCCAACTTGTGTGGCTAACACTCTCTCCTAACATGTGGGTGAGTGTAGGCGAATGTATTAACTGACTCTGCTAATCTGGAAAAGCGCTGGATGGTTGATAGTAGTTAAGAAAGAGAGATCATTACAAAACTCTGAATTATGGGCAGCAGAAAAAACAATCTGGGAATTTTTAATTGAAATATCCAAGAAACCAACTTGGGCAAGGAGTGAAAAGAGTAGTTAGTCGCAGAGTATTTTTTTCCTCCATGTGTTTATTGCAACTGAGTGCAGCATTTGGGATCAATGGATTCCTTTCTCTCTTTGTCTTCCCTCCCTAGTATGGAAAGACTCTTTATGATAACTATCAGCGGGCCGTGGCAAAGGCTGGACTTGCCTCTCGGTGGACGAACCTGGGGACGGTCAGCACAGCTCCACCAGCTCAGCCTTCTACAGGTACCAAGCACAGGAGCAAACCCAGCGCGTATTCAGAGCTCAGACCTCATGGTCAAAATGTAATCAGCACATTCCATAAAAACAGAACTTTGGGCCAGGCGCAGCGGTTCACACCTGTAACCCCAGCACCCTGGGAGGCCAAAGTGGGAGGATCACTTTAGGTCAGGAGTTTGAGACTCCCCTAGGCAACATAGCAAGACCTGATCTCTACAAAAAATAAAAATAAAAAATTAACCAGGCATAGAGGCTCACGTCTATAGTCCCAGCTACTCAGGAGGCTGAGTCAGGAGAATCACCTGAGCCCAGGAGGTAAAGGCTGAGGCTATAGTAAGCCATAATCGTGCCACTGCACCCCAGCCTGGGCAACACAGTGAGATCCTGACTCAAAAAAAAAAAGAAGCCAGAAGTTTGTAGGCACGGTCAACCCCTCCTCTACCCTCCACTTGTCTCCCACACCCATGATCTATCCCATTTTTTAATGAGTGGCCTGAAGCAAAGTTTTGACCACTTTGTTCATGACATTCTTATGGATAAGGTGCTAATGACCAGTTTAGGGTGAGCTAGAAGGGAAGTGTCTCATCCGAGTACAAATACTGTATTTGTCCAAGGCTCCATTAGTACTCAGAAGACTACCCACATCAAGAATGAGACCGTGCCCTGGGATTCTGCCTCACTGGCATCATGATTAGAGTCTTGCATCCAATCCTGGACATCACATTTTAAGGGTAACATAACAGCAATTTCTCTGTATTGTTAAGAAGCAGTGACCAGGCACAGTGGCTCACACCTGTAACCCCAGCACCTTGGGAGGCCGAGGCAAGAGGATGGCCTGAGCCCAGGAACTCGAGATCAGCCTGGGCAACAAAGTGAGACCTCATCTCTACAAAAAAAATTTTTTTTAAATTAGCTGGGCATGGTGGCACATGTCTGTTATCCCTAGCTACTTGGGAGACTGAGATAGAAGGATTGCCTGAAGCCAGGAGGTCATGGCATAGGCTGAGGTGAGCTGTGATTGTGCCATTGCACTCCAGCCTGGTAGACAGTGAGATCTTGACTAAAAAAGAAGAAGAAAAAGAAGATCGGGACATTGAGGGATGGCATGGTTACGATGTGCTCTTTTATCTGTACTTGTTCTTTTGTGTGCATGGCCCTGAAAGATACAGATACTGATTGCCACTCCACAGCTGAGAAAGCTGCACCTAGTTTCCTAATTTCTAGTATCTTCTACGTGGCTGAGCTGTTGTTGTGTGTATGCATGCATTTTTTTTTTTTTTTTGAATTGAAGTCTCACTCTGTCAGTGAGGCTCACTCTCACAGTTACCCCAGTGCTGACCCACTGGGCTCAGATGATCCTTCCACTTCAACCTTCCAAGTAGCTGGAACTACAGGAGCATGCCACCATGCCCGGCTAATTTGTTGATTTATTACAAAAATGAGGTCTTGCCAAGTTGCCCAGACTAGTCTCAAACCCGTGGGCTCAGGCAGTCCTCTCACCTTGGCCTCCCAAAGTGCTGGGATTATAGACTTGAGCCACTGCGCCCAGCAGTGGCTGAGCTGTGATTCAAACACATTGTACTTATGGTAAATACTGGTTGAAAGAACTGAAACCATTTACAGAAGAAGAGTCCTGGTCATGATTTTCCAGTGCTGTAGGCTAGTCCTATCAAAGGCCAGTCCATGTGCTTTGAAGGGTAAAGCCAGCTCAAAAGTGTGGGAATTACAGTGAGGTAGATTTAACCCAACACATAAAGAGATTTTCACTGGGTGAGTCCAGCCTGGCTGCTCTGTGGAGAGAGTTCCCTGAAAGTGTTTATGCCGAGATGTTTTCTTCAGAGTGCTTATTATAATGTGTAATTATTTTATGTATTCACTAACTGGCTTTTTGCCTGTGTTTTCCACTAGATTCTGAGTCTCAAAAGACCGTTTCTGCTCATTTCACATGATGTCCTCAGAGTTTATAAGCCTGGCATATTTGTTGAGTTAATAAATAGATACTGAAAATTGTTTACTTTGATATTATTGTTGCTTAAAAAAAAAATGTTGTGTCATCTGAATAGCATGAATCCAGGGCCAAGTACCTGTACTGTGAGTTCTTTTTACACATAGTTTAAAAATATTGTAAACTATTTTCTTATAACACATGAGAAATTTTTTTAAAATTTCTGTATAACAGAGTAAAGCAATAAATTCAATTTAAAATGACAAAAAAATAAATAAATAAGTAGATGTTGAGACTGGTTAGGACCTGGATCTCAACATCTCTAGAAGAAATTCTAATTCCATCAGTCCTCCAGCTTGGGGAAAGAATGGCACTTGAGGTTCCTAAACTATCAACTTTCCTCTTCCTAAGAGGCAGCCACTCTGGCATGAAGCATCCTGACACCATCTGTGGCATCTCTCCTGGGACCACCAGCCTCTCCTCCAGTAAAGACTCCTGGGAAGTTTTTTTTAAGCTGGGCATAGTGGCTCACACCTATAATCCCAGCACTTTGGGAGCCTAAGGTGGGAGGATTGCTTGAGCTCAGAAGTTCAAAGCTACCTTGGTCAACATAGCAAGACTCCATCTCTACAAAAATAATAATATATTTTTAAAAAAGACTCCTGGGCTCCATCTGGGGAAGATACTCTAGCTTCAAGACTCATTCAATGGCCTGGTATGGTGGCTCACACCTATAATCCCAGCACTTTGGGAGGCCAAGGAGGGCAAATTGCTTGAACCCAGGCGTTCAAGACCAACCTGGGCAACATAACTAAGCCTTGTCTCTACCAAAAAAAAAAAATCAAAAAATTAGCTGGACATGGTTGTGAGCACCTATAGTCTCAGCTACTGGGGATGCAGAGGTGGAAGGATCACCTGAGCCTGAAAGGTTGGGTCTATGATGAGTTGAGATTGTGCCACTGCACTCCAGCCTGGGCAATAGAGTGAGACCCCCGTGCAAAAAAAAAAAAAAAAATTGCCTTACTCATTGACAAGGGCTAAAGAAATGTGCCCAGCCTCTTCTTGCTGTTTCTCTTCTAAAAGTAGGATTCCTAGGAGGAAACACCGAAGGTAATTTAAAGCCTTATTCTTCAAAACGCTCTTGAACCAGTATCATTACGCTGCCTCCACCTAGGACACCAAAAAATACGTATGAGTCATACCTTAGGATTGGGTGCAAGCCTCATAATTTCAGGTGTTAAATGTAAATCTGATTTCTTTCCTACCTGAAGCACTTGTGAAGCAATTAGCAAGACTCCTCCAAAGCCTGTGTCACATAAGCTTTGCCCATTTCTTCTGCCTCTTCCCCCTCTGTCTTCCTGTTCCTGCCATCTGGGCCTTCTGGTTTTCCCCAGTTCTTCAAAGTTCCAAGCCCCATCCTTCCTCAGGGACTTCCCAGATGCTATCCCTTTAGTTTATGATGTTCCCTCCTTCCCCACGGGGCTCCCCCTTACCTAGCCTCAGGTTTCAAATTAACTGCCCTTTGTAGATTAGTCTTAGTTAATACTTGGTGCACCTATGAGATTAGCTAGACTTTCCCTCCTCTAGACTTTCCCCTGCATCAGAAGGTCGGGGCCTGTCCTGTGAATCAAGGTTTCCCAGCACCGAGATGGAGGTCTGGCTGCTAATAGGTGTTCTGTCAGAATTCAAAGATGGTTAGGACAGGTGAAAAGAATGAATGAACCTTGAGGGCTTCCCGGAGGAAGACATCAAATTACGTATGTGAATGTCCTTCCAGCCAAGAGCTCAAAAAATGTTAATTCCATCCCTCGTAAGTGAAATGCTTAGAAATCATTTGTGAAGAACATCCTTTTTACAAGAACTTCATTGCAGCTGTCAGATGAGACTTCCATGGACTAAGGGGGTCCCGCCTGTGATGGCACTTCCCTCAGTAGATTAACCCCTGCTGGGCTGCCTTAGACTCTCATTGATCAAAAATTCCTAGGTTCTGTTATAGCTGCCGGCTCTGCAGAGAACAAATGTGCTGAGGTTCTAAAATAAACATACTAGGAGCCATCACCGCTTATGAATAAAATGCTTCAGTGAGTAGCTTAAGGAAAAAAATCCTCAGTTTAAACCTTTTTTCCATTTATGCCTTATACTTTATTGCCACAAGCTCTTGCTGTGTGGGATTTTAAACTCTAAAGAGCTATATTCATGAGCTTGGAAGGAGCCAAAGATGAGTTAAGAAAGGAGCCAAAGCTGATTCTTCCCAGTTATACACATATGCACATGTGATGACCATGATTGCATCTTAGCGACAAAGACCTGCTTGAAATGACACCATCTTGTAAAATTCTGTTCTTGACAAATATTATTGAAGCCTCCCTCTCCTCCTGAACTTGTGGCACTAAATTAGCAGGGCTCTCGGCAAGTGTTTAAGGGACCTCTGTTCATCCAAGGAGTCCTGGACACATAAGTCATATGTTCCTTCCATGGTCCCCTCCCTTCTAAGTGTAGTAAAGTGACCTTCAAGAATAGTCTAGCTGCCTGCAGTGGCTCACGCCTGTAATCCCAGCACTTTTGAGAGATGGAGGCGAGAGGATTGCCCGAGTCCAAGGGTTCAAGACCAGTCTGGGCAACTTAGTGAGACCTCATCTCTATAATAAATTTAAAAATTAGCCGAGTATGGTGACACACACCAGTAGCTCTAGCTACTTGGAGGGCTGAGGTGGAAGGACAGCCTGAGCCCAGCAGATCGAGGCTGCAGTAGCTGTGAGTGTGCCACTGCACTCCAGCCTGGGTAACAGAGTAAGACTCCTGCTAAAAAAAAAATCGTCTTGAGGGGAGAAATAGTCCCTGGGACAGAGGAGTTATTGGCTGACTCTAGTTACTTGACCTCGAGCTATTTGGGGTACCAGTCAGGGAATCCCCCTCCACCCCCTAACAACTGCTCCCTTGAGTCACTGTCCAGCAGAGTAGACCTTGGGAATCTCACAGGATAGGTCAGAACTCAGCTGAGGTGTTCTGTGGAGTCTGCGCTCCAGCCCCTCTGCCAGCCGCTCACCCTCTGTGGAAAAGACGTGCTGTAGAATCATTAGGTGGGGCAGGAAGGCCCAGTCCCACTCTGCCTGATGCCTTCTCAGCATGGGCTGGCAACTTCCCTCAGGGAATCTAGAATCCCTTTCTACCCACCTCCTCCCCTTCCTCTTCTCCCCGCCTTTCCTTCTGTACACAGTTGAACCAGTCCTGGAGAAACATGCAGAGGTCGTGAAGTTTACTGGCTGGGAGTCATAAACCACATGGGATAAACCACGTGTGTTTCTTCTAGAACTCTCCGTCTGAAAACAAAGCATGGAGGCATTATCCTACATCCAAAGTGTTTAGCAAGTACTTTATTCGAGATAAATGGCCATATTTTTTTTCTTTCCTACTAGGGAACAGCCAGGGAGGCTTTTTTAGTATTTATAAAATGACTCGAGTACTTGAGCAAATGCTTTTAGTCAGGACTCTTAATTTTTTTTCTTTCTTTCTTTCTTTCCTTCTTTTATTTATTTATTTATTTATTTTTGAGGAGGGGGTCTCACTCTGTCACCCAGGCTGGAGCACACTGGCACAATCACAGTTCACAGCAGCCTTGACCACCTGGGCTCAGGTGATCCTCCTGCCTCAGCCTCCTAAGTAGCTAGGACAACAGGTGTGTACCACCACGCCCAGCTAATTTTTTTAAATTTTTTTTTTGTAGAGACAAAGTCTCCCTATGTTGCTTTCTATGTTGCCCAGGATGGTCTCGAAATCCTGGGCTCAAGTGATCCTCCTGCCTCAGCCTCCCAAAGTGCTGGGATTACAGGCATGAGCCACCACACCCAGCCCTTTTAAACTTATATATGGACACTAATATATTGTTTTTATTCTAAAATAATTTTAAGCTTACATAAAAGTTACAAAATAGTACAACAACTCATACGTACCCTTTGCTCTGATCTTGCCGTTTCTATTTTCCCACATTTATTTTATCATTGTCTCTCTTTCCACATATTTTTCTTCTCAGTCATTTGAGAGTAGATGGTTTATGCCGTGCCCCTATCTCCTTTACATCTCCAGTGTATATTTATCTGAACTACAGTCCATATTCCAGTTTTGCAATTTGTCTCAATAATGCTCTTGATAACAATGTGTTTTTCCTGGCACAGCTTCAGTCCACAGTGGTGTGTTGCATTTAGTCATCTGTGTCTGCAGTCCCCTTTCATCTGAAAGGCATCCTTAGCCTCTCTTTATCTACCAAGGCATTCACATTTTATAAAGAGTAAGGGTAATTTATTTATAGAATGTCCCTCAATTTGCATGCACCTGATGTTTCCTTCTGAGTTGTTTCAGGTTGTGCATTTTGGGTAGGAATGTGAGTGCTGTTGTGTCCTTATCAGGGTCTCACAATTGGAGGCACACCATGTCCATCTGCCCCTTGTGAACAGCACAAAGGATCTCTTTCCTAACAAAGAGCTGTTTTGCCAGCTCTTGGGTCAATGCTTTCTTGCATTTTGACCACTTGCTTAAGGTGTTGTCTGATGTCTCTCCTGTGTAGATTTTTCATTTTGTATTTAATAGTTTGCAGAGAAATACTGTGAGACTATGTAGCTATCCTAGTCCTCATCATACTTTCTCCTTCTACTTTCCAGTCTCCTGAAGTCTTTCTTTGAGTTGATTAATGGGTCTCTTAAATTATTGGGAAACTATTTGGAGAAGTAAGTAACCAGTTCCTAAATATTTGTCAGAATAACTGGTATTGAGTATGGCTAAAGCAATCTCTGTATTCACAGGGTGGGGGGTGAAGGACCTCCTGGCATGGCCTGGGTGGTGTTTCAATCATAGCAGAAATGGCCCCAGTGTGTGGAGAGGTGGCCGTCTTCACCAGGATGCATTCTAAGAAGCCTCAGAAATAAACAGACAGTTTCTTCTAGCTAATTCTCTCACAACTGTTAAACTTCCTTCCATGAGTCATAGTTTTGTGGTCAAAGGACAAAAAGAAAGGCAGGAAAATAAAATAAGTTCATATCAGGACTTTGGGGGGAAAAGAATATATCTAATTCCAGGGTATATCGGAGTTTTGTGCATTTTGCCCAATTCTCTATTGTTTCTGTGTCCACAGTACTTTTTTGTTGAGGATAATGTTCAAAAGTTGTTCCTATACTCAGCCTGGTATGAAACTGGATAAATACATTTCAGGAAAATCAACTACAGGGATTTTTTTTAAGCTTTCAAGGTTTATTCTCCACTCACAAAAAAAAGAAAAATAAGCTGTTAAAAGCAGAACATTCTATTCTAGAGGGTTTCAGTGAATGCAAATTTTCCTCTGTAGGCTTCTTATCCAACACCATATTTGTTTTCCTGAGAGTTTTGCTGGCTCTCATATGAAGTTTTGCCATAGAACCTTGCATGCCCTAGGTCTTGTGTGCCGGGCCCCGCCTGTCAATCCTTTTCTTTTGCTTTAGAGATAGAAACTGTGTTGTATTTTCAGATTAACTTCCAAGAATGTTGGACAGGCTTTTCCCACTCTTTTTGTCTCTCTTCTTCCCTTTCAGGACTTAAAACAGGCACCACCCAGCCCAATGGTCAGATTCCTCAGGCTGCACATTCTGTCAGTGCTGTTCTCGAAGAGGCCCAGAGACATGTGGAAACAGCAAAGGTAAGGCGAAAGAGGAACTGACATACATTCTGTCAGACTGTCGCCCATATGCCCATACTCTAAACCATTAGCATAGTCCTGATAACTGCACTTAAAAAAAAAAAAGCATAATTTCAACAACTGTGAAGTCACTGTAAGTTCATTTAGCTAGTTGCTTTATATTTCTTATCCCAAAGTTGCATACCCTAGAATCCAAAGTTAAACCAATTATCACACAGCTTAGGGAAAATATAAGAACTTCTTTTAAATACTGGAGATATTCTGCCACATTTATTTTGATCAAAGTGATTTTCTTGGTTTAGTCAAGTGATTTCAGCACTCTCTAAAAGTGGTGCACCTGAGTGTTAAGCCCTTGGGATTTTACTTTTTATTTATGTTTTCTAAATAAATTAGGGCAACCAGCTAGTCAGAAGCCCTATATAAAGTGCTAATTGACTCCTAAAACTATCTTAGAAAACTACTGAAGAGGTACACTATAACATGTGCATTTTTAATTTCCCCATTAATGTCCCAGAGTGATGGAGGAGGAAGTATATTTTAAAATAATAGCAGAAAGGTGGAAAGGGAACTAGGGTTCAGAAATTACCTATTGAGTTCACTATCCGGGAATGGACCACTGAAGAGAGCCAGTCCCCACTGCTACACAATATGTCCATGTAATAAACATGCATGTGTATCCCCTGAATCTACAATAAAATTGGGGGGGAAGAAGCAGAGACTTGGCTTTCACCAGACCCCAACCTGTCAGCACCTTGAACTTCCATTTTCCAGAACTGTGAGAAATGAGTTTATTTTCTTTATAAAAAATAAAATAAAACAATAGTCAAATTGGTACTCCAGAACATTCTCCATAACTTTTTTTCAACAGAATAGATGAAGATTTGTTTAAATCCATCTAAAATTTTTAGCTAATAATTATAATCTAGTTACTAATTCAGTTCATAACATCTCAATTGACTAACGTAAGTTCTGTTAAATATTTCCCGTGTGTGTGAAAACAAATGCCTGTGCCAATAGCATACCACCCAGCTATTACAGGCAAGATGCTTTGCTTCAGTCATTCTTCACTTTCCTCACCCCTTCACCCCTTCATTTTGTCCAACAGCCAGCGGTGAAAACAACGGAATCTTGGTTTATTGGACTTCTTATAATTTTTTGAAGCCGTTGTGAGCCTTTAAAAGTTATGTTTCTGACCAGCATGGTGACTCACACCTGTAATCCCAGCATATTGGGAGGTCAAGGCAAGAGGATTGCTTGAGCCCAGGACCAGCCAACCTGGGATTACAGGCTTGAGCCACCGCACCCAGCCATTCCCATTATCTTTTCACGTCTGACCATCACATCATGCAATGCACTTTCGGCTATTATTATTTTTATTATTTCTATAATGCTAATTGAAGGAAAGCATTTATGAGTGGTGAAAGAAATAAAAGAATCCCAGAATAGAAATCACTTAACTATGTGTGAACACCAATTCCCAAGCCTCCTGTTCAGAAATAAAAAATACTTCACCAGTTAATTAGCCTATCATGCTAAAGTAAACAAACTAAATAAAATAGAAACTCAATCATAAGGCACTTTGTTAGAAAAAACTTCTAAATTCAATCTTCAATGGTAAAAGGTTATTAAGCAGAGGAAAAAATAAAAGAGAAGCCTGATAAAATGTAAATTGGAATGATAATTATCACTAAGACATAGGGATTCAATTCAGCTGCCTGAAAGTTCTGGGGTAGTTGCATTATATAAATATAAATTATTATCAATTCCACTGCTGGCAGAGGAAGGGCTATGCCTCTGTTAGATTTAAGCCAAATTTGGTGCTCTGGTTTCTACCAATAGCACATGCATCATGATTTTACTTTTCAGACCTCATGTACAGAAGGGTGCCAAAAAAATGTATACACATTTAAGAAAGGAAAAATTGAATTGAAATTGTAATAATATATACCGATAACAAAAGATGACTACAAGTCACATTTGCCTTCTGCAATTACAAGAGGTGCTCAAAGTGGTTACCTTCAACATCCAGACACTTCTGATCACAGCAAACTAAAAGCAATGCATAGATAATATCTCTTAAAATGTGTGTACATCTTTCTGGCACCCAAGTATTTATCTCATTTGATCTCTCACAACCTAAGACACAGATAATAATAGAGAATACAGAGCTTAATTTATATCTGATGAAACATCAACTTTCACACAGTTAAGGAGAAGAAAACTAAGACGAGAGACCAAATGTTCTGATTCTTGACTCAACACACTGCCTCCCCTACAGCTGGTAGGCCAGTGGGAACAAACCTTGTAACTGGCTCTTTCCGGGCAGCCTACAGTCCTGCTCAGAAGACTAATGCAAGTAAACAATGACCCAAGAGCAGATGGAAAGTTATTTGCCGGGAAAAATATCCTTTGTGCCTAAGTTTGTGCAAAGGCTTCCTGTAGCCCAGAAAGAACTATTTCCATTCACTTTTTTCCTTTATCTCCTTTGCCCTAATCAAAGTAGGATAGTTAAGCCAGGAGATTTTTGTGAAGGTTTGAGGAAGCCCCTAACCACCTCTCTGCCATGGAGGGTATTGTTACAGGACTACCAGGTTCATAGATCCACTGAGCAGCAACAACCAATACACTGCAACAGTGGGGTTTGCAGCGGAAAAAGAGTTCAATAATCTCTAAGCTAAGGGCTACACCACTAAAGCCCATTTAGAGAGGCATTATCCAGAAAGATATAAATATGATCTAAATACTACTAACGCCTGGTTGAATATGGCCCCATCTTCCATCCACAGAAGACTTGGTAGATGAGTGCCACAGGAATTGCTGTTAAAGACCATTAGGGTCAAGGCAGCTGTTCACACCGGTTGCCCCAGCTACTCAAGAGGCTGAGATGGAAGGATGCTTGAGGCCAGTGTTGGAGACCAGCCTGGGAAACAGAGTGAGACGCGGTCTCTTTAAAAAAAAAAAAAGCCATTTGGAGTCATTCCCCTTTTCCAGAGCAAACTTGAGCATGTAAACCAGGTAGTCTCAGTGACTGAGGCTTGGAGGCTTTCCGGGAGAGACACCTCACATTTCAATAGCGCTGTCATGTCCATGGTGGCTGTTTTGGTTAATAATGACGAATGCTCTTGTGGCCTTGTTGCAGGATAAGAAGCCAGCCCTAGGTAACCACCACGACCCAGGGGTGCCCAGGGCGCATCACGCCGCGAAGTCTAGCCTGGTCCCGCCCCCTCCTCCCGTGCGACGGTCATCTGACAGCAGCGGCAGCCCTGCGACGCCGCCCAAGTCCAAGGGCACGGGTGGCGGGGGCTTCCCTGCCCCGCCCGACGACTTCCTGCCGCCGCCCCCGCCGCCGCCGCCCCTGGGGGACGACGACCTCCCGCCGCCGCCCCCCGAGTTGAACGAGGCGCCCCCGGACTTCGTGCCCCCGCCCCCGCCGTCGTGCGCCGGGGACTCGGGCTCCCCGTTGCCGCCGCCGCCGCCGCCCCCGCCCGCGCTGGCCTCAGAGTGCCCCCGGCCGCCCCCCACGGTCGCCAAAAAACCTCCTATGCCCCCCAAGAGGCACGAGAACCCGGGGCCCCCCAGCGGGGGAGGGAGTGGGGAGCAGGATTTCATGTCAGACCTCATGAAAGCTTTGCAAAAGAAGAGGGGCAACATGTCCTAAAGGGACACCTGTAGGTGTCTGCGTGACATCTAACGGAAAGTGCACGTTTTGTTAGTCTCTTGTCAAGACATCTTGTCCATTTTCGGGTAAATGTTGAGGTTTTCAGACTAGAAATGATGTAAAAAATTTTTTACCATTGTGCTCAAGTTCATTATTGTAACCTAACTCAGAATTTAGACTATCTGCTTAATGTACATACCTTTCCTATGTATTATGTGTTTTTTTCTTTTTTAAAATTAGACTGAGTCTCACTATGTTGCCCAGGCTGGTCTTGAACTCCTGGCTTCAAATGATCTTTTCTTCTTGGCCTCCCAAAGTGCTGGGATTACAGGAGTGAGCAACCGCACCCAGGCTATTTTCACCAAAATGGAATTTATCTTCCCTTCCAAGTTATCTAAAATTATGTTTTAGTTTCATTTATTTTATTATGTTCAGAAGCATCAAATTAATAAAAGTTAAACATTTTCCTGAAGATGTTATTTCTAGAAAGATCATTGTATAAACTGAGTGTGATATCAACACTACTTTATCATGTACATGTACTTGATCTTCTAAAAGTAGCTTTCAAAATCCTAAGCCTTCCTAAATCCTCTTGATCTTAGATGTATTTTCCATCTCTACCTCTGTGATCTTCAGAATTTCCAGAAAAATCAAAAAAGGAAAAAAGAAAGGCACAACAAGCAGAATACATTTGGTTTCTTTAAGACTCGTTGATTGATTGGGGTCTTGGACACACAGTTTTGTTTTTGCTTTTTTAATGGTTGAATAACAGTGTTGAAAAAATTATTTAAGTCGGTATTGGATTCTGTATTATCACAATGCTGTAAGTATCCTACAAATAAAAATGTAGGGACAAGAAAAGGCAAATATATATATCAAAACCTGGAATATTTTCCCTCAGAGATAAATTTAGTGCCCAATTTAGCCTAGGTTCTTGTTACTCGATCCTAAGTGTGATTTTCACTTTGGTATCAAATCTTTGGTATCTTGCTGAAAGGTCTTTACAGATACTACCTATACCTGAACGGGGTTCTTTAGCTCAGTCTTGAAAATGCTGCAAAATTTGTTTTCCTTTTATTAAAAATTCAATGAGATATCTGGATGTGCGGAAGTGCAAAAACTGGGGCAGGGTTGGGAATGGGGAAAGGTGCAGGGATAGCATTATATGTTATTAATAGTATTTTTGTGTTAGTAATAATAATATAGGACAGTAATCCTGTATCACAACCTATAAAAACTACAGAACTTCTATAATGCTATCATCAGGGCAATGACACATGTAATAGACCAACTGCAACTAAAACCACAGGGTTTGATGGAGTTTACAGGAAACATGATTTAACCTGCCACATGATAGAATCCAAAATAGAGTTTTAAAGATGTCCTCAAAGGGGAGAATGAACTTCTAGGCCACTACTATGTTTTCTCTATTTTGTTACTGGTATGATACTGAAATTATCCAACTCAATAATTGAGCCTCTGAGATGTATGGAGTTTTTTTATGGCTTGATACATGTCAGTTTTTATAGACGGTTCGTGTGTGTTTGTGTAAAATGTACTGTTCATATTCTTTAGAACAAGCTTGTTAATCATATTGCGTGAATCTTTTATAGCCCGAGATCCAGGCTGCTCCAACCATCAGTTACTAAGAAGGATGTTTTTACATCTCCTTCTGAGGGTGGATTTGCCAATGCCTTTTCATTATTCTGGCAAATTATGCCTTATACATTCTGACACTGTTTATTAAGTGTAAACAAAATTTACTTATATAACTTTGTGGTGAATTGAACCATATATTATTGTGTAATGCATTTTGCTTTTTATCTTGTATTTGTTCAGCTACATCGTCTTTTTTTCAGTTATTTGCCAGACACATATTTCCATTCATTCACTTTCAAACTTTCTATGTCATCATGTTCTAATGTGTGCCACTTGCAAATGACACATAAGTGGATTCTGTTGTGTTTATATCTAATCCAGTATCATTATCTTTTAGCTGATAAGTTTATTCTTTCTACTCTTATTGTGAGTATATATTTGCATTAGTTCTTAACATCTAATTTTGTACTTTTTGTTTGCCTGAATTTTTCTGGGTTTTTTTCCCCTTCCTCATCTTTCTTTCTCTTTTATATTTTCTATTTCATTGTCTATTCTGGGTAAATTAATCAGATCTTAATTCCTACTCATTAATTCTTTCTTCAGCACAGTATCTGTGTTGAAGCCATCCATTTATTCATCATCAGCCACCAATTGTTGGTTTTTGAAACAGACTTTATTTTTTATAACAGTATTAGAGTCACAGCAAAAAGTTGAGCAAAAAGTACAAGGAGTTCTCATATACCCCCTGCTCCACTCATGCACAGCCTCCTTCACTATCAACATCCTACAACAAAATGGTACATTCCTAACTGTCATTGAACCTACATTGACACCTCATTATCATCAGAAAGCCATAGCTTACATGAGGATTCACTTTTGTTTTACTTTTATTTACTTATTTCTTTTTAGAGACTCTGTCACTTAGGCTAGAGTTCAGTGGCATGATCATAGCTCATTGTAACCTCAAACTCAGCAAGCAATCCTCCTGCCACAGCCTCCTGAGTACTAGGACTACAGACATGCACCACCACATTCAGTTCATTTTAAAATTGTTTTGTAAACATGGCATCTTGCTATATTATCCAGGCTGGTCTCAAACTCCTGGCCTTAAGTGGTCTTACCTCCTCAGTCTCCCAAAGTGCTGGGATTACAAGCATGAGACACTGTGCCTGGCCAGGTCTCACTCTTGATGTTGCACAATCTATGGGTTTCCAAAAATGTATAATGGTATGTATCTACCATTATAGTATCACACAGAATAGTTTCACTATCATAAAAATCTTCTGTGCTCTGCCTATTAATCTCTCTTATCCCTTAAACCAAAATATCATATAGTTGGAATCATACAATATATACAGCCTTTTCAAATGGACTTCTTTCCCTTAGTAATATACATTTAAACTTCTTCCATGTCTTAGTTCATCTTCTGTTGCTGTAACAAAATACCTGAAACTGGGTAATTTCTTTAAAAAAAAAAACACTTTTTTTTTTTTTTTTGAGTTGGAGTCTCACTCCGTCACCCAGGCTGGAGTGCAGTGGCATGCACACTCGTATAGCCACTCCAGCATCGACCTGCTGGGCTCCAGTGATCCTTCCACCTCAGCCTTCCAAATAGCTGGAACTACAGGCACGTACTACCATACCCAGGTAATTTTTGATTTATTGTAGAGATGACGTCTCACCAAGTTGCCCAAACTAGTCTCGAAACTATGGGCTTAGGCAATCCACTTGCCTCGGGCTCCCAAAGTGCTGGGATTACAGGCTGAGTCGCCGAGCCCAGCTGAGCAACCTCACTTTATGACAACCTGCTCTCACAGAAACGAATCTATTCCCACAAAAGCTAACCCAGTCTCATGAGAAAGCAATTAATCCATCTTACCCTAATCATCTCTTAAAGGCACTACCTCTTAACACTGCCAGAATGGGAACCCAGCCTAAACATGAGTTTAAACCACAGCACTCCATATCTTTTCATGGCTTGATAGCTCATTGTTTCTTATCCCTGAATAACACTCCATTGTTTGGATGAGCATGGTTCATTTATCCATTCACCTATTGAAGGACATCTTGATTGCTTCCAAATATTGGCAATCATGAATAAAGCTGCTATAAATGTGTTCAGATTTTTGTGTGGGTGTCAGTTTTTAATACATTTAGATATTCAGGAGTGCAATTGTAGGATCATATGATGAAAGTATACTTAGTTTTGTAAGAAACTACCAAATTGCCTTCTAAAGTGACTGTTCCATTTTACATTCCCACCAGCAATAAATGAGAATTCTTGATGCTTTATATCCTTGTCAGCATTTGGTATTGTCAATGCTTCATATTTTAGCAATTCTAATAGGTGTGTACTAATAAGTATTTCATTCTTGTTTTAATTCAAAAGTCTCTAATAACATGATGTTCGGCAGTTTCTCATATGCTTATTAGCCATCTGTATATCTTCTTTGGTGAAGTGTGTGTTCAAATTTTTTGCCAATTTTTAGTTGAGTTGCTCATTTTCTAATTGCTGAGTTTTTCATGTACTTTGGATAAACAGTCCTTTATCAGATATATCTTTTGCAAATATTTTCTCCCAGTCTGTAGCTTGTCTTCTCATTTTCTCTACAATGTATTTCACAGAGCAGACGTTTTTATTTATTTATTTTGAGTTAGAGTCTCACTCTCTCACACAGGCTGGAGTGCAGTGGCATGATCATGGCTCGACTTCCTAGGCTCTGGGCTCTGGGCTCAGGTTATCCTTCCACCTCAGCCTCCCAAGTAGCTGGGACTACAGGCAGGGACTATGCTCAGCTAATTTGTCTTTTGATTTGTTGCAGAGATGAGATCTTGCTATGTTACCCAGGCCAGTCTTGAACTCCTTGGGCTCAAGAAATCCTCCTGCCTCCTCCTTCCAAGGAGTTTTTTTTTTATTTTAATGAAGTCCAACTTATCAATTATGGATTTCATTGCCATTGGTATTGTATCTAAAAAGTCATCACCATATTCAGGGTCATGTAGGTTTTCTCCTGTGTCATATCCTAGAGGCTTTATAGTTTTGTGTTTTACATTTAGTTCTATGACCCATTTTGAGTTAATTTTTGTAATAGATGTAAGAACTGTGTCTAGATTTTTTATTTATTTATTTTTGCATAGAGATATCCAGTTGTTCCAGCACCACCTGATAAAAGGACTATCTTTTCTGTTGTAGTGCCTTTGCCCCTTTGTCAAGTATCAGTTGAGTACTTGTGTCTACTTGGGAGCTTTCTATTCTATTCCATTATTCTATTTGTCTTCTCTTTTGCCAGTATCACATTGTCTTGATTACTGTAGCTTTACAGTAAATCTTGAAGTTGGGTAGTGTTAGTCCTCTGACTTCCATCGTCTCTAATATTGTGTGGCTATCCTTGGTCTTCTACTTTTCCATATAAACTTAAGATTTGTTAATATCCATAAAATAAAATTAATAAATTCCTGGGATTTCATTGAATCTATAGATCAAGTTGGAAAAAATGGACACTTTGTTAGTACTCAGTCTTCCTATCCTGAACATGGAATATCTCTTCATTTTGATGTCTTTCATCAAAATGTTGTCATTTTCCTCATATAGAATTTTGTGTATTTTGTTAGATTTATATGTAAGTATTTTATTTGGGGAGGGTGGTAGCATAAATGGTATTGGGTTTTTAATTTCAAATTCCAATTGTTCAATGCTGGTATATAGGAGAGCAATTGCAATTGGCTTTTGTATATTAAGCTTATATCCTGCAATCCTGCTATAATTGCTTATTAGTTCTAAGAGATTTTTGTGTTGACGGTTCTAGTGGCCTTCTGAAGCTCTTTCTTCTAGGCCCAAAGTTAAAAGTTTGCATTATTCCCCTCTCTATGCATACAACCACCAAAAGCAAGGTAGGGTAGAGGGCAAAGAACAGCTTTCTGTAGTCTTCTCCATTCTCTACATCCTTTCATATTCTTGAAGTAGATGAGAGAAACAAAGAGTTATGAAGCAGGTTCTTAGATATCTGCTAAGAATAATGATGATTTAGACTTTCAAAGCTATTATATCTTGGGGTCTTTGATAATACTTTAATATTAAACAATGCTCAATCAGTATAAGTTTTTATTAGAAATCTAATAGGAGAAAAATAATTATTTCAACAGACATCAAAAATGTTCTTGATAAAATTCAATACTACTCCTAATTTTAAAAATGTAAAACTTTGGCTGGACACAGTGGCTCATGCATGTAGTCCCAGAACTTTAGGAATGCTGAGGTGGGAGGATTACGTGAGCCCAGGAGTTCAAGACCAACCTAGGCAACATAGTTAGCTAACTATTGCAGGTATAAAGGAATACATTAGAAATAGAGACCAGGTGTGGTGGCTCATGTCTGTAATGCCAGCACTTTGGGAGGCCAAGGCAGAACTGCTTGGAGGCCAGGAGTTCATTACCAGCCTAGGCAACATAGCAAGACCTTGTCTATACAAAAATAAAAATAAAAAAAGTTAGCCAAGTGTGGTTGAGCATACCTGTAGTCCCAACTATTTGGGAGGCCGAGGTGGGAGGACCACTTGAGCCCAGGAGGCTGAGGCTGCAATGAGCCATGATTGTGCCACTGTACTCCAGCCAGGATGACAGAGTGAGACCCCAACTCAAAAAAAAAAAAAGAAAAAAAAGAAAAGAAAAAGAAAAAGGAAAGTAGGTCCAGGCAGTCACTGTTTTACATAGTTCCAATAAACCATTATTTAATTAAATAACACTAGTTTCCCAATGTGGCTCAAATGTCAGCTACCATTGCCATGACATTTTAACTGCAAGTAATTGCATAAAGTACAAACTTTGCTCTTAGCTCTTCAGTCTACAAATCACTACCTAACTAATGAATGAATATCATGATCAGGGACTCATCACATAATTACTTTGAACGTTTGTTGGTGACTTATCACTGCCTATTTGCTATTCAGTTTACACAGAGAAAAGCATGTAGTTGGGTGGCCTCTGTCTCCCATGTGTCAGTCCACATGGTATTTTACAAAAATAGATGATCAAAAGAGGGAATTGGCCAACAAAAGTGAAACAGCAACAACGAAATGAAAAGCAATAACACCAAAAGGGAAATTCAAATAGAACATAAGTGAAATTATAGAGCAAACAGTGGCAATTACCAAGGCATAGAAAGATGTCTGCTCTGTATTACAAGTGATATGACAAGAATGAAGGCAAGCACTGTTCAAACTACTCTTGACAAGGTTTTCTACAAAGAAAACAAACACTTTAATTCTCAATGTTTCTAATGTCTTAACTTACCATGTACTTGGTGAAATATTAGTTTTACTTTTTTTTTCATTTTACATTTATAGCAAACGATAAGAGATTTTAAAGATTACAGCCAAATTTGTAAAGGTCACAGAACAATCATGATTTTGCCACTGATTATTATGAGCACTTTCCATGTTTTCAGCTTGGTCATTTTTATCACTGCACAGTTACCATGCAAAGCAAGAAGTGCCTGGACTATGTTCCTGGAAGGGAAGACTCAATATTGTAAAAATGTCAATTCTTTCCAAGCTGAGTCCATAAATTAAATACAAACCCAATCAAAATCCCAAAAGATTTTTTTAAAAACTTGATGAGCAAAAATGGACATTCATCTAAAATAATTAAGTAGCAAGGGAAAAAATTATTTTAATTAAGAAAGGTAGATTTATTAAAGGGAAGATACATTGTAAAGGGCACAACAAACAGGACAGCAGCAAGAGCATCTGCTATCTGCTGAAAATATTTTAAAAGACCAATGATAGCAGACGAACCGTTGAAAGGTACTATATTATAAAGTCAAAATAATAAAAATAGAGTGCTGTTGCTAAAAGAGTTGGCAAGAAAAAAATTAGAATATTTCATTTCAAAATATGAAAACAGTATATGATAAAAATTATATTCCAAACATGCAAAAAGGAAAAACTAATAAATAGTAATCTATTTATCAAAATTATCTATCAATTTGGAAGAAAAAGAGTCAACAAATCTCAGAGATTAAAAGTAAACAACCTAAAAAGTGCTAGAGCTGAGCATGGTGGCTCACTCTTGTAATCCCAGTACTTTGGGAGATGGAGGTGAGAGGATTGCTTGAGCCCAGAGGATTGAGACTAGTCTGGGCAACTTAGCGAGACCTCATCTCTACAATAAATAAATAAATGACCAAGTGTGGTGGCCAGGCTGAGGTGGGAGGATCACCTGAGCCCAGCAGGTCGAGTATACAGTAGCTGTGAGCATGCCACTGTACTCCAGCCTGGGTGATAGAGTGAGATTCTGACTCAAAAAAAAAAAGTGCAAGAAAATAATATGAGAAAATTTTTAAAAATTTAAGCAATACAAAAGCAGATTAAAAAGCTCAAACTGACATTTTAAAAGTTATCATATTTGAATATGTGACAATTACAAATCTGTTTGGCAAGATACTACTAATGAATAAAATGGTAGTGATAGAAAAAGAAGTCGTATTTGCTATATGAATAACAGAAACTATCTGCTATTATGTGCTGAGTACATAGTGAGTGCTAGATGAATATTTATAAATTCATTTTGATTGCAAGACTGTCAAAAGATTTCCTAGTCATTGAGGGTAACTCACATGGTTCATCAAAAACACTTTATTATTCCATTAAAGTGGCCAACTAGAATAAAAATGATCACAAGGATGTTTTAAATAATAAGTTCCAATTTATTTGGCTAAACATATTTTATATACAATTATTATCAAATGTGGGATTATCATCAAAATGTGAATGATCACTAAGAATCTGTTAAATAGATTATTCTATTTGAGTTCAATGATAGAAGTATCCCTAAATTTACTTTTCCCGAATTAAGATGAGCAACTAACCCTGAGATCTTTAGCCCATGAAGGAGTAGGTGAAGAATAGCCTGCTTTTTCGGCTGCAGAATGCTTCTGGAAAGGACGCTGAAGAACTTGCTGGAGAAAATGGACCTAGTAAACAATTTAGACAGGTAAATATACACCTTCTTACTCAGGACCTTTATTATATTCTGAGTTTCTAAAATGGCAAGGTAAATTTTAAATTTGTTTAATTTATACATGTTATGTTTTATTGAAGCCTCAACCACAGTTGTTACTTAGAATTTCTGTTAGTCCACAGAAAGTTCCTTAGTTACTACAGTACTTTTGTACTAAGCTAAGAGAGTGAATATGTTCAATGTCACAAAGACTACAAACATATCCTTGCAATTTTAAGATCCCTTCATAGCATTAAGAGAATCCTATTTTTCTAAAATATTTACAAAAATACATAAAAGGATATTAATGGTTTGCAATCTTCCCAAATCAAGGGCATGAATTCTAGCTCATGCTGCTTCCTCTACTGGAATTTTGCCCATGGTAATAAACTGAGACATCAAAGAACACATCTCTTTCAACAATAAATCTAGGCCCAAAATGTATAATGTATATTTCATTTTCAGTGGTTCTGTCACTTCCTCAGACATTGTGAGGCAAAGGTCTAGGTCTCATAGAAAGGTGGATGATTATCTATACTAAGAAAGTAAAGCCAAGAGATCAAATAGATCATATTATTGAATCACTAATATTTAAAATATGAAAATTACATCATCATAAATACTGATATAGTGGTCTTAGATGCCCTCTTGAAACTTCTGGTACTTTCTATACATCTTTTTTTATTAAATTAGTTGTATACCTATCAATCTCATATACTAGTTTAAGGGCTCCTTGAATAGATTTTTTCACTTCTCTAAAGCACTTTGCATTGAGTGAAGTCTCAAGAAATGTTTGATGAAAGAAGGTGAACACAAATTGTATGTGTTAAGAGATGGTGGCTCAAGCCTGTAATCCCAGCACTTTGGGAGGCCGAGGTGAGAGGAATGCCTGAGCCCACAGGTTAGAGAACAGCCTGGGCAACTTGGTGAGACTTCATCTCTATAATAAATTTTTAAAAATTAGCCAGGCATGGTAGTATGCGCCTGAAGTTCCAGCTACTTGGAAGGCTGAGGTGGAAGGATCACCTGACCCCAGCAAGTCGACACTGGGGTGGCTGTGAGTGTGCCACTGCACTCCAGTCTGGGCAATGGATTGAGATGCCAACTCCAAATAAATAAATAAATAAATAAAAGAGAGAGAGAGAGACAGAGAGAGATGCATTTATAAAGATTTGACAACATCATTTTCTTCTCCTGCATGAGATTTTGACCTTGAGTTAACTTTCTAGGTCTGATCCCCAGGTATGTCAACTGCATCCCCATGTAACACTGCCTATGAATCACAGTTTCTAGAGTGGGAGAACTGTAAATACCTGATAAAATGCTTTGGGCTTTCCTAAGTGTGGTGAATCTTGCCATAATGCAGGTCTTTTGTGAGGACATTAGACACTATGCCTGTGGAGTTGTTACAAGCAATATTGGTTTCTACAGAGCAAGAAGCAGAAACCAGGGCTTAGAAAACCAGGGTGGCTCTCATATCCTTGTGCTGAGCTGTGCTGCTGTGGCTTACCACTGGAGCCAAGTGCTGTAAGAACTCCTGCATGTGAGGAACCCAGAGTTGCCCAGTTGATAATCTACGTCCCTGTCCCACATGTCTACCAGCTGAGTGCAGCCAAGTGTGTTGCCTGTGATGGTCATATGAATATGAATGTTTACTGGGACCTAAGAGAACACCTCCTCCCACCCTGCCCAGTGGGCACAATATCATTCCCCAAATATAATTTTAAGGAAGGGACTGAAACAGAGAGGGAGCAAAAGATAGAGAAGGAAAGAGAAACAGGCTAACAAAACAAATTATTAAACACTGTTTGGTTTCCCCAAACCAAAGCTTAGACGAATTTGTCGACTTTCCCTTTGTTTCTTTTTAATACCATAAAATGATTACATTTAAAAATAAGTTATTTTCATAATTATCAGGCAAATTAAAGTACAAAATAAAAAGTTAATGCAAGTTCTAAACTAAAAATAGCAGAAATAGTTTCTTTCTCATGCCAACTCTGATCAGTGGGTAGTGACTAAACAGCATGCTGTGATGAGAATGATTCGAGAGAAAGAGGGCTGTGGTCGTCATTAATGTCTGCTATAGGTGTAGAACAGGAGAGTGGCAGCATGAGAGCCAGGGTCATTTCTGTTCTAAAAACTTCATGGTGTATGATATATTTTTAAATAATTATGAAATATTTGAAGCAGAGAAGATATGCAGAATAATATAACAAACAACTCTGTATCCTTCATTCAGTTTCATAAATACAATGTAGTACTTCCAATATGGCTGAAGCCAAACTACATAATATCAATATGATTGTGAATGTTTCTATGCTATAGATAAGGGGTAATGCACTGCATGAATTCTTTTGCCCTTTGCTTGCTTTACTGAACATTATTTGTGAGAATTATCCATGCTGATACATGTAGCTCTAGTTTATCTTCATTGCTGTCAAGGTTAATTTAAAGTGGACCCTGGCTGGCAGTGCCGTGGACACCTGGTAGAAGCAAATACTACTTTCCTCTGGAGAGATAGGAGGGGTACCCCCAAAAAACCCAGAATTTATTTATAAAAATTCTAAATTTATTCTTATATGTTTAAACTATAGTCACCTTCAAAGTACTCTCCATTTGATGCAATACACCTATTGAGATGTTTTTCCACTGCTTAAATCAGTTTTTGAATTCATTAGTTTTGATGCCTTTTAGTGCTTCTGCTGTTTCTTGTTTCACCTCTGCCACATCAGCAAAATATTTTCCTTTTAGGATTTCTTTCATTCACATAAACAACAAAAAAAAAAGTTGGCCAGGGCAAGATCCCGTGAATAGGGAGGGTAGGGTACTGAGGTCATGCCATTTTTGGTCAAAAACTGCTGAACACTCAGTGTGGGCAGGTGCATTGTCAGAGTGGAAGAACCAGTTACCATTTCTTTGGCAAATCATGAGGTAACCATCTCATAACTTCCAGATAAAAGGTCTGGTTGACCATTTGGTCTGGAGGAACAAATTCCAAGTGAACTACATGGAACCTACCCCCCAAAAAATAATTCCAGGGTTTTTTTTGGGTTTCCCTTGTACACTCTCAGATCCATCACTGATTTCAGAGATTTAAATCCAAAATTCTAAAATACAAGCAATAACAGCAGAGACTTTCAGAAATTCAAATTATGAATTTTAAATAAAATAAAAGATAAGTAGAAAATATGAAAAATAACCCAACTGATAAAAGAAGAGAGATCAAGTAGAGAGAAATCTGGGAAGTTGGTGTTGGCAACAGTATAGTTTGCCTACAAACAAAAAAAGTATGTTTAAAATATAATCAATTTTACATGTCCTTTGCAGCAACATGGATGCTGGAGGCCATTATTCTAAGCAAACTAACACAGAAACAGAAAACTGAATATTGCATGTTCTTACTCAAAAGTGGGAGTTAAACACTGGGTACACACGGGTATAAGGATGGGTACTCCTAAAAGAGAGAAGGTACCATACTCACCACCTGGGAGACAGCCTCACTAGAAGCTCAAACCTCATCATCATGCAATATACCCATATAATAGTCCTGCACATTTACCCCTTGAATCTAAAATTTAAAAGAATAAAAAAATGAAAATTTTAAATGATCCCTTAAAAAAGAATAATAGTAATGAGAAAAGAAAAGGAAGAAGGAAACCCTGAATTCTCCCAAAATAAGGCCATATACGGTTATAATGGCATGTTTTCAGAACCAGTAAAAGAGAATGCTGAACTTAGTATTCTGTACCTAGGTTCACGTACAAAGATGAGTGACAAGACATCACAGAGATAAAGAGTTGAGTGGTTAGTTAATATATGCAATTCAAATAACCTGTTTGTTTTATGTTTTAATTGTATTTTTAATAATAAGTAAGCTTTTTTATGGTGTCATTCATAAGCTTTCTTATGTGTGTCACTAGGTTCACCTGAGGTGTCGCAGAAACAGAGACATTATGTTTTAGCCCACAGTTGTGGATTCCAATGTTGCCAAATTGAGTATTTTCCACACCTGCATTCACTTCTTTCACGGCAAAGACATGGAACCAACCGAGAAGACTATCATGGACTAGATAAGAAAATGTGAACATATACATCATGGAATGCTATGCAGCCATAAGAAAGAACAAAACCATGTCCTTTGCAGCAATATGAATACAGCTAGAGGCCATTATTCTAAGCAAATTTATGCAGAAACAGAAAACCAAATACTACATGTTCTCAATTATAAGTGGGAGCAAACACTGTGTACACATGGACATAGAGAGAGACCAGACACTGGGGACTATTAAAGGGGGAAAGGAAGGAGGGGGCCAGGGTTGAAAAACTACCTATTGGGTACCATGATCACTATTTGGGTGATGGAACCAGTAGAAGCTCAAACCTCACCATGACACAACATAATCATGTAGCAAACCTGTGCATGTAGACCCTGAATTAAAAAAAATTTTTTTTAAAGTAAAAATAAAACATAATAGATTTTAAATTAATAAAAATTAACCAAGAAAAGTCAACATTCTCACCTCTGAAAAATCATTCCTTTCTGCTTTCCGCACTGCAGCTTCTGCCATCCAGTTCTTCAGCACATATCTAGGATTAACAGCTTAAGCAAAGGGGAAAACACATCTTGAAACAATAACTAAATAAATTACAAAAAACAACAACAAATCAAGTCAACACAAGCCATATGAAATCACTGAATTTAATAACCTTTAAGAACTTTGCTGGAAGGCTCAACGGAGAAGACATTATCATTATCAGTCTATTTCAATTGTTTATAAACAATGTACAGCATTTATTATCTTATGGAACAGAACAAATCTTTGTAGAGCATTTTAATCAGTATTATGTTTTGTTTTTTCAGTATCTCATCACTAATTTGGTTTTTTCACCGTTTTCAGTTCACTAAGCATCTTATAAAGCATGGAGAAGTAGTTAATTCTTTTTAATTATGCCCTGTAGCCTAAGTGGAGGGGGGAGAAAAAACAGTTGCTGCTTTTAACATCTTCAAGCATAGAATTAAGGTCTGACTCAGTAGTTGTGCTTAATGCTGATGCTGCCCAGGAACAAACAGGAAAGTTCACATGTAGGCAAAACCCTTCACAAATCTGTATTTTTTACAGTACCCATGCATTTTTTCATATTAAAAAAATCTTATTATAATGACACATTTTTTAAAATTCTAGGAACTCTGTCTTCATTTGAGGTGAGCCTTTTCCAAAATGCTTCACCAACTGGTCAGGGACAGAGGATGGTATCCCTATTAGTACAATAAAAATTCTGAGGACTATAAAAATCAGTTACATGGTTCTCAACTGAAGTCTCCAAATTACCTGACTAGAGTACAAATTCCATTTCAACTTAGCATTAAAGATCTGCCAACATGATAAACAATCTAAACAAGTAAGTGCCCTGTGATCCAGTAATTATATTTCTCTTGGAATATAGACTAAAGAAACAAATTTAAACATTAAAAAGCATTATTTATATTAAGGAAAAACTGGAAACAACATAAATACTTAATAATAGGGGAATTGTTAAGCAAAACATTCCATATGCTTTCAAAGAAATATTACAAAGTCATTAAAAAGTTACATTATAAAGATTGAAGTAGCAAGAAAAATGCTTAATTCATTTTTAGTGGAAAAAATTCTAAAAATTTACCATAGTATCATTACTACTACATTTTCTCCTAATAAACAGACAGAAAAAGAAAGATTAGAAGTTTACCTCTAATCAAAATTGAGTCAAAAAGTGAACAGTAATTGTGTTTGAGTGACAGGAATATGAGGGATCTTTTAAAATTCTTTCTACAATTCTTGCATTTTTAAAATTTTAAAAGGTGATACAAAACTCTTTAAAATAAAAAACATATACACAAAAATATACTTGCAATCTTTACACAAAAGGGTAACAAACATGGAAAGGAAACTGTGGAAGCACTCACTTTAGGCAGAGAGGAAGAACAGAGTTATCCAGTTAAAAGGTTGACGACAAATTTGACACTTTATAGAGGCTTGGCAATCAAATACTGTAAAAGTATGTTAGGTATTGCAGACAAAAGCAGAAGTACTTTGAACCAAATTATAAATATACAAACTACTTGAAAATCAGCACATCATAGATCTATACATAAGATTCTTTAAAGAGTTATTTAATTCTGTATATTTTTATCTGGTTTGGAATTTTCTGTTTGTGAGTTATTTCTTTTGGCAATAAAGTTTTAAGCAGTGGTTAATGAGGTTTATATCCAAACAAAAGTCCAACCAAAGTTCCATATAACTTGATAACCATTGATTCACTAGATTATTGTCTATTTAATGGCAAGAATCAAATTCATCTTTTTGGCTTCAGCTTTTAGACTAGGCAAAAAGACACACAGGAACATAGGGACTTAATATATGTTTGAAATATAAATCAGGTTAGTTCTGGGAAAGAATCATAACCAATTTAATTTTATTGCTAATGAACATCTTTCAGGTTTTTTATTTTAAATCTCCCTGGCAATATAAACCTAATCATATTAATAAAACACTAATGTTACGTAGAGCAACATACTTTAAATAAATGGAAATATTTCATTTTGGGACATCAGTTGTTTTCTCGTGGGAGCCTATCTTCTTCTTTCTAATAACTGCAGAAATTAGTATTTCCCTACCAATCTTTGTAGTTACACAGGTAAACACTGTCATCAGAGACATTATCATCTTTGAATATAAAAACAACAGTGGCTGTCAGAGTGTCATAGAAATCAAAAGCATTTATTAAACATAGTTTTGTTATTATCCTAGGCTGGGCACTATGTACCACGAAAGAAAAATGACCAATGGCCACTGATTGCTTATGATCTTAGAGTCATTTGGGGGGCTAAAATAGTAAATATTGGGCATTTAAAAATACATATTTCCAAGATCTTTAAAATACTCATCTTTTATGTTCCCATTGCTTGCAACTAAAGCATTTCTTTTTTTTTTTTTTGAGTTGGAGTCTCACTCTGTCGCCCAGACTGGAGTGCAGTGGCCGCTCCCGGCCACCGCAGCCTCGACCTGCTGGGCTCCGGCGATCCTTCCGCCTCAGCCTTCCAAGTAGCTGGAATTACAGGCATGAGCTACCACGCCCGACTGATTTTTTTATTTATTGTAGAGATGAGGTGTCGCTGCCCAGGCGGGTCTGAAACCCGCGGGCTCAGGCAATCCACTCACCTCAGCCTCCCAAAGGCGCAGGATTACAGGCCAACTAAAGCATTTCTAAAAAAAATTTTAATAGTAAAACTTTCCTACTCTGCTACGGAGCTTTTAAAAAATGTTCTGAAACTAAACAAAATAGTAACATATTTTTAGTTTTCTGGTTTCTAAAAAACATTATATTCATCCCAGTGTTCCCAACATTCCTGTAACAAGGATGCTTAATGCATTCCATAATAGTACAATAACTGATACTTATTGAGTACTTACTATATGCCAATCACTATCTTATTGAATTTATATAACAATCCATGGTATAAATGCATTATATAAATGAGGAAGCAAAGCCAAGACAGGTTACATGGACAGAAATGTTTTAAAACTGGACTGTCGTGATTACATGGGCCTTTTTAAACTTAGTAAAAAAGAAATCACTCTAACACTTAAAATGAATTGATTTTATGGTATGTAAATTATACCTCAATAAAGCTGTTGAAAATAACACACCTGGGAGAGAGAAAGAAGCAGGGCGCTACTTCAGAAAGTGACAGGCTTGATATCATCTAGGAAATAAATGGCAGACCCAGAACTCACACACAGCTGGTCTAACTACAGAGCGTACGTGGCCGTCACTAAGAAAAGAGCTCACAGAAAAGAATGGACTCCATAAGGGACTGAAGATGAGACTTCACTCAACTCAGTGTATGTTTTTCTTCTTATGCTTATTTCTTTACGCCTATATAATTTTTAACTCTATATCTCCAGCACATCTTGTAACATAACTTAGTGCAACCAATTTTATGTAGTTCCACTTACAGGTCAATTAAATATATAAAAATATATGAAATTATACCTTTAAAAAATAAATGAACTTTCATTATGAATTCTTAGCATGCCAGTGTTCTTTATGGAAATTGATTTTTTCCCTTCCTTGAGAGCAAATTATTTAGCATTTATTATTTCTCAAAAATAACATAAGCAAAGCTGCAGACTTGAGCTCACTAATTTCTTTCATTTTACTATCTCATTCACTCTATCATAACCAAACAAATCCAAATACTAAAGATTTCCATCACATTTTCTTCTTTCTTTCAATTGCTGGGACTGTCCACATTCTGAGCTAACAAAGAAGTACTCTATGATTGCCCAAGTGGGTATAAGTGGCTGGCAACTAAATCCATGCTGAACTCCAAACAGATCATTTACTCTACTGTAAAAATTAAACTAGCTTTTATCTCTACAATAATGTCCTGAGTTCAAGAAGCAGTCTCATTTCCTAACCTAACATGCGATGTTAGCATCATCCTTATTTCATGGCCATGAATCAGCCACCCCAATGATACACATTAGCTCTCGTTTTACAAGTCCTAGGACAGGAGCACTCAAAGACTTAGGTCCTTCTGTCTTAACTTCTTTGATCTTGCTAGAACTTGCACTGCAAAAGAACTACCTTCCATTTTATTGTTCTCCAAGCCAAGTGTGAAGTTACATAGTAAACTGAAAATTAATAAATAAAAGTCATTTAGTTTTATAGCCATTATTTATTGTATGGATATTATGGCCCAGATTCTATAACAAGACTCCTGATACACACTCTTGCTCATCATTATAACATCGCTGCACAATATCCCCATTTTATTATAGCTAAGGACATTGAGACTTGAATAGTTAAATATCTTTAAGATCATACAGCTAAAAAAGTAGCAGAGATGAGATTCATCTGCCAGATTCCAAAACCTATGTTCTTTCTACCATCTCCCACCTTCATCTTGCCACCATCTTTTAAGACAATATTATTTTAACATTAGTATGCAAACTTATTGACAGCAGAGCTGTCATACTCTAAGTTAAAGGCCATCTGCTAAAATTAGAAAAGCCCATACACGGTACTTCAACCCAACTAAAATATTCTTACCTAGAATTATTCTAGTTAAAAATAAAACAAAATGGCCAGGTGTGGTGGCTCACGCCTATAATGTCAGCACTTTGGGAGGCAGAAATGAGGACTGCCCGAGTTAGAGACGAGCCTGGGTAACTTAGCAAGATCTCATCTCTACAGTAATTTTTTTAAAAAATAGCTGGGCGTGGTGGTGCATGCCTGTAGTTTCAGCTACTTGGAAGGTTGAAGCAGAAGGATCACCTGAACCCAGCAGGTTGAGGCTGTGGTGGCTGTGAGTGTGCCACTGCACTCCAGCCTGGACGACAGAGTGATAGTCTTACTCAAAATCAATCAATCAATCAATCAAACAAATTCAGTTGCCTTAAGTCTTTGCTTTGGCTTTCAAAAAATGTTGCTTTTATGTGATAAACCTCAATGTTGAGACAATCAAAAGGATTACTTACTTGTCATTCTTTTTCTTCTTTCAGAATCTGTGTCATTTATGTTACTAAAAATGAATAAAACAAAGGATAAAATGAACCACTATCTCCCTACACTGTATCTTTTTTTCAAATATGAAAGCATTCTTTCACAAGACAAATAATGAGGAAAAAATTCAAAAATCACATTGAATCAGTGTTTGAAAGGAAGATAGAAAATACTGAGTTTGATTAAACAACATATAAAATATGACCTTGTTTCGTTATTTTAGGCAATATCAATCCTTTTATTTTAACCAATTAAAAAATATTTTTGTCGAAAAAGAAATCTGAACTGTCTGATCTCTTTCCTTGTCTTAAACACAGTTTTCTGGAAAGAATTCAACTTTTTCTTGATTATTCAGGGCCCCCTTTACAAACAGCCCTCAGCGACCACTAAACCATGAAGGGCTATTGGTTCCTGCCCATCCTGTGGTCTTCCTGTCTCTTCCTTCTCCCTTCAGCTGTTTGTGCCTACAACTTATAATTTCTTTACTCTTTCATGTTGGTTGCTTCTAATTCATTGTGAGTTATATAACTTCTTGCAATCATATAAAATGTGACAATAACTAGACACTGAACAAAAGCCTAAGAAACTTCCCCTTCAGAGCTTCAGGGATGGGGTTTTGGAAAGCTGGGAGCTGTATTTACCAGGCTAGAGGTGAATAGACAAGTATTCTCTGCCCAGGTGAGGTGTTACAGCAGATGCCTCAGACAGGACAAAGTACCCAGGGGTAAAAAAAAAATGCTGAACAATGGAAAGAAGAGAGAGACAGACCTGATAGGCTGGCAACTATAAAATAATGCATCACCCTATAATCCCAGCACTTTGGGAGGCCAAGGTGAGAGGACTGCCTGAGCCCATGGGTTCCAGAACAGCCTGGGCAACTTGGCGAGACCTCATCTCTACAATAAATAAAAAAATCAGCTGGGCATGGTGGCGCATACCTGTAGTTCTGGCTACTTGGTAGACTGGGGTGGTAGGATCACCTGAGCATAGCAGGTTGACGCTGGGGTGGCCATAAGCATGCTACTGCAGTATAGCCTGGGCAGTGGAGTGAGACTCCAACTCAAAAAATAAAATAAAATAAAAATAATAGTGCATCACATGCTTATTTGGAAGTGATTAGATGGTTTTACCTCTTCAGTCTCAAAAGGTACTGGGACACCCAGGCAGGAAAGAGTTTGTGCTTTGAAACTGTATTCAGTGCCCAAAATTTCTAAATGAAATACAGTAATATATTATTATATTAATATTCGCTCAGTTTATTTTAACTTCATGATCCTTTACATTGTTTATGTTCTTCAATAATAACTTATCCAGCTTTTTATCAAGAATGCTATTTCAAGTAGAAGTAATTTCCCCCAAAATTTTCCTTTTTCTTATTCAACTCAAATTCTAATTCACAGAAATCTATTTAATGGCATGATTTAAGAGAAATAAAAAACATACAAAGTTCTTATAAACCGAGATTATATGGTGAATTCTTATATTATCAAAAGCCTTCTTTTATATAGGGAACTCCTTTAACATATACTTTATTTTTAAAACCTTAATTTGCAACAGTATTAGTTATCTATTAAATAATTTAGTAAATATTTATGAAATGTCGGCTACATGCTAGGAACTATGCTCAGGTAGGAAGAATATAAAAATTAATAAGACACAGACCCTGACTTTAAGAAGGAAAGTGTGTAAGCAAATAATTCAATGCCTTATAAGAAGTGCTTCAGAAATAATACAAAAAGCTAAGGAACACAAAGACATAAGCAATTAGCTCTACTTACAGAGTTAGGGAGATAAGGTTTCATATTGAAAAGACAGAAATTAACTATTAAAATGATTAAAGGTGTAATGACCACTTCTCACAAATTTTCCCAAATCTTGGTAATTTAAATATTTATACCTGTCATGAACTTAAGAAAGTCAATTTAACATTTGTCTCAATTTTCCACACATTAAATTATAATTAGTGTTTATCACTAATTAAATGATAATTGGTTGTGATAGATAAATCAGTGACATTTAAAAATTTATATCAAAGATGCTTATTGGTTTACATTTTAATGTATTTCTGTATTTCCTACTGAATAGTACATATTCTTTTATTCAAATCACTCAAATTACAGCTATTCCATACCTGTAAGGACAATAATTTTCCTTATACTTAGCATGATCTGTAGCTACCTTTGCAATAGTTAGTATACTGCCTGTCCCAGAAAAAGCTCTCAATAATAGTGAGTTCTCAATAAGTACTTGTTGAAGCCGGGCTTGGTGGCTCAGCCTGTAATCCCATGCCTTTGGGAGGCTAAGGTGAGTGGATTGCCTGAGCCCGCGGGTTCGAGACCCACCTGGGCAACTTGGCGAGACCTCATCTCTACAATAAGTCAAAAATTAGCCAGGCGTGGTAGTGCGTGCCTGTAGTTCCAGCTACTTGAAGGCTGAGGCGGAAGGATCGCCAGAGCCCAGCAGGTCGAGGCTGCGGTGGCCGGGAGCGGCCACTGCACTCCAGTCTTGGCGACAGAGACTCCAACTCAAAAAAAATAAAATAAAATAAAAAGTACTTGTTGAATAAATGTCTAAATGAGGATCAATTCACCCAGACAAGTTATAAAATGATAATATTATATAGATAATGTCATGAAATGTAATGAAGAAACTTCTTAAAAACTGGGGTTTTAATGTTTTAAAATAATAAAAACAATGCTGTAACCTTATAAATTGCAGGCCTTATAAATTGATCTGTTTCTAAAACTCTATAATAAGTAGGATCTTCTGGTAGCACCCATATTATTACATAAATGCTATTTATTAGCATTGAAATAAAAAGGCAACACATTCTTAAAACTGAATTAAGCACAGCCATTTTGGAAACAGTTTGGCAGTTTCTTAAAAAGTTAAACATAAATTTACTAAACAACCCAGCAATTCGACTCCTAATATCTACCCAAGAGAAATAAAAACATATTTCCACATAAAAACTTCTATATAAATGTTCATAATAATAGCCAAAAATGAAAACAACTCAGAGTTCTATCAAAAGGAAAATAGATAAGCAAAATATTGCATATCCATACAGTGGACTACTACTCAGTAATAAAGAGGATAGAACTACTGATGGTTATAATATAGATGAACCTCAAAAATATGCTAAGTGAATAAGCCAGATGCAAAAGACCAAATATTGTATCATTCGATTTATATGAAATATCTAGAAAGTGAAAACCTTTAGAGATAGAAAGTAGACTAGTAGTTGCTTGAACTGGAAGTAAAAACAGGGATGGACTGCAAATGAAATGAGTACAGGATATCTTTTTAAAGTGATGAATTGTTCTAAAATTGAACTGTGATAATTGCACAAATCTGGTAATTATTTTTTTATTTTTATTTGTTAAAGACAGGGTCTTGCTCTGTTTCCCGGGCAGGAGTGCAGTGGCACAATCATAGCTCACTGCAGCCTCCATCTCCTGGGTTCAAGGGGTCCTCCCACCTCAGTCTCCCAAGTAGCTAGGACTACAGGCACACATCATCATGCTAGGCTAATTCTTTTTTTATTTTTTGTAGAGAAAGAGTCTCACTATATTGCCCAGACTGGTCTCAAACTCCTGGCCTCAAGTGATCTTCCCATCTCAGTCTCTCAAAGTGCTAGAATTATAGGCAAAAGCCACCATGCCCAGCTATTCCATTAATTATTAAAAATAATAGAATTGCATACTTAAAACGGTATGTATATTACACATCAATAAATCTGTTAAAGAAAGCTGAATTGCCAGACTCGGCTCAGCCTGTAATCCCAGCACTTTGGAAGGCCAGCATGAGTGGATTGCCTGAGCCCATGGGTTTGAGACCAGCCCAAGCAACTTGGCGAGACCTTGTCTCTACAACAAATTAAAAATTAGCCAGGCATGGTAGCGTGCACCAGTAGTTCCAGTTACTTGGAAGGCTGAGGCGGAAGGATCGCCAGAGCCCAACAAATCTATACTGGGGTGGCCATGAGTGTGCCACTGCACTCCAGCCTGGGCAATAGAGTGAGACTCCAACTCAAAAAAAAGCTGAATTGGCCAGGCAAGCTGGCTCATGCCTGTAATTCCAGCATTTTGGGAGGCCTAGGCAAAAGGATAACTTGTGCTCAGAAGTTTGAGACCAGCCTAGGCAACATAGCAAGACCTCATCTGTACAAAAAAATCACAAAGCATGCCTGCAGTCCCAGCTTCTCAGGAGACTGAGGCAGAAGAATCACCTAAATCCAGGAAGTGGAGGCTGCAGTGAGCCATAGCATGCCATTATACTCCAGCCTGGGTGACAGAGTGATCTCCCACCCCTTCCAAAAAAGCTGAATTACGAAAAAGCCAAATGTTACAAATTAATACCTGAGGAATGTTGAGTTCCAATAACTGGTTTTGGGTAATCTCACTGAGCTGCCGAAATGTCATTGTAAAATCAGCTTCTGTCTTTTCCATGAGCTAATGAAAATAATTATATGTGTGAATCTCAATTCTTCAAAAATATGCTGAACAGTAATTCAATTGATGATCAGGAGAAAAAAAGGATAAAGCAATAAACTTACATGTAAGAGAAATGCAATTAAATCATCATCACCATCCCTTTCTCCAAGTAATCCCAATTTGGCTTTGAACAACTTTCTAAATCTAAAAGGAGAAATGAAAATTCAATTTGTTTTAAAATTTTTACCATTGTAAGAATTGTCATCATACCAACCAGGATGCTTTAATATCTGTATTCAAAAATGACAAACCTTGTGTAGTAAAGGACAGGGTACCCTTCAAGAATCTGAGTAGCACTAGGAGGGAATAAAGGAAGAGTTAAACTTTGAACATTCTTGAATTACATTTTACAAGAACAAAATGAACCTTCTCATAAGTTAAGTAACAAGGAGGCTACATGCTACTGATTGTTGTTTAGCAGTTTAATTAAATATTATACCTCAGAAAAAAGTTTTACTTTAAATTTATTGTCTCAAAGATATGAATACAGTACATGTCAAATCATGTCACTCCAGAAACATCACTATAAACAATCAGCTTATAGGATAAATGTTGTGTCTCTACAATATCAAGAGAGTTATATAAATGGGTTTTTTGGTATATTTTAAAAATCATATTAGATACAAAATAATGTATTATGAATACCTAACCAAAGATGATAACATTTTGTCTGGCTGTATAAAAAAATAAGGAAACATTTCATACAATTATAAAAAAAGAATAGAATGCTTAACCTTAAGCCCATCTTCAAACAACTTAAGTGTCTATGTCCTAATGTTCTTAAACGTATTTTAAGTCATACAAAGCTGGACTCCTTCTGAAGCCCCATTCCCTCCACCTTATGACTCATCTTTTCTAACTCTTCCCCTTGCTTATTCTGCTGCAATTCCCACTGGCCTCCTTGCTGTTGCTAAACACACCAAGCATTCTCTCCCACTTCAAGGTCTTACACAGGTTGTTCCCTCACAAGGAAGTAGGGATTCTTCCCCCAGGTGTCTGCTCTTGTTCATATGAGGTTTTCTTCTACAACCCTAAGCCCCTGCCCCCCATACTCCTTATCTCCTGCTTTATTTTCCTCCATAGTACTTATCTCCAAATAGTCTATATAACTAATTTGTTTTGTTTATTGACTGTCTCTCTTTTGCTTTTTTTTTTTTAATCACTGCCTCTTAGCATATGGAACAATGTCTTACTAAATATTTGTTGAATGAATGAACTCTGCAGGGCAAAACAGGTATATAATTAACAGAGATAAGGGTAGAAGTCAGATTGCTTAACAAATACCATATTATAGCACTTCAATTTTAAACTATGTGACGGTATTACCAATATAGTTTTAAATTAAATAAGGGAAACCATAAATGGAATGCAAAACTTTTATGTTTATTGAAATATTTTTGCCACCTGGGATTAATAAAATCAGTATATGCCTTATTTTCCATCTGGGATCTTGTCGTACTGGAAACAGGATCAATTTTAGATTGGAGGGGCTGGGAAACAGGGAAGGTGGGAGGAGAATATATTTTGTTTTCTAGCAAATATATTGGAGTCACAGAAATGGTTAAATTGCATTCCTAACCCTGAAGGACTTCAAAGTTCAGTGGCTGGATCAATAGATATTTAACACCTATATAATTATTAATGTACTCAGGTTATCATTCATGCTTATTCACATATATACATATGATATTTCAATATGAGAAATATAAACACTTCAAATTTGTTTATTTCTTATTTACTGTTGTTTTAAAGAGGCAATCATGTTCCCTTTTCTCTAGAGCCTAAATTAAGAATGAGAGAGATGATACAGTACATAGAAATTAAAATTTTAGTTTGTTACCAATAAAAGCTACTCTGGAGAATACGGCTCAGGTCTGCAGATGAATAATTATATAATATTTATTACACACAACTGAATCCATACTCTCTGTCACGCTAGATATTAACTGACTGTAAAATAAGATACCTGTAAATACAGAGTAAAATAAAAATACCTGTACAATTACACAAGGATTCAAAAAACGTATCACCTGTATGCCCCATCTGAGTGAAGCACTTAAGAATGTAACTAAGACAGAGACTTTATGATGGAACCCCATGAAAAAGAACAGTAGTTAGAAGTGAAATGACTACCTGTGGGGGATGGAAGAGGGCTAAAGTCAAAGATGCTTTAATAGAAGAAACATACTTCAAGGGAAAACCTAACTACGAAGTTCAAAATATTAAGCCATCTTAGCAAAATCTAGCAACTAGATAACCAGATGCAAAACATACAAACATTCTAAAGGTCTCACCTTATTGGGATGAAGGGAAAAGCAATGGACAAATAGAATCTTGGAGAGGGAAAATAAGTGAAAACTTGTTTTCATGTAACAGGAGAGAATGTGACCGAAAAAAAAGAAGATAACTATGAGTGGAAATTTTTTTTTTTTTTTTTGAGTTGGAGTCTCACTCTGTCACCCAGACCGGAGTGCAGTGGCATGCTCCCAGCCACCACAGCCTCGTCCTGCTGGACTCCAGTGATCCTTCTGCCTCAGTCTTCCAAGTAGCTGGAACTACCGGCCCGCACTACCACACCCAGCTAATTTTTTATTTATTGTAGAGACGAGGTCTCGCCAAGCTGCCCGGGTGGGTCTTGAACCCATGGGCTCAGGCAATCCACTTGCCTCGGCCTCCCAAAGTGTTGGGATTACAGGCTGAGCCACCAAGCCCGGCCTATGAGTAGAATTTTTAATTTTTAAAACTTTTCTTAGTACAGTTTCCAAATTAAATGAAGGACAGGAAAGAATAGATAGTTCAAATCAGAAAAGAAGAAAAGAGCAGAACAAAACAACAGTAGGACTGGGAAAAAAAGATGGTGGTGGAGCCAGTTGGATTGTGCAAGTCTGTGTGAGTAAATGAGTGCAAAGATGAATTTTCATGCATGTCTGTTTGTAAATGGGCATGTGAGTGGCTGACTGAATAGGGATTTGGGAGCAAGGGCTCTCCTGGTGAAGTGGCTGGCGCCGGCAATTGCTCTGCTTGGACCTTAGTGCCTCCTGGGATGTAGAAGCTGAGCACCATGTTCTAAAATCAACAGATCTTTTCCCAGGGAAAAGCTGCCAGGAGTAGTGGCTGTTGCCAGACTGCCCAACCACCGCAGAACCAGGCTGGACACTGGCAGCGAGGATTGCAGAGGGGGCACAGTGAGGGAGCTAGAAGGAGAATCCCACTGGAGAAGATGAAAAAGTCCCCACCATCATCTTGAAAACTGGACAGGAAAGTGTTCCAGCTTGCTCACGTTGGAACAACAGACCCTCTCTCTGTGACCAGTGGGTTTACAACTCAAGAGTTGATTGTGACCCAGAAGGAATATCCAGAAAGCAGGAGGGACAGAATGAGTGCGGAGTCTCAGGATCCACCCGTGGGACAAAGCATGACACCAGAAAAGGACAAGGAAGATTCCCCCTCCCTCAGAGGTCAGCATGTGTGTGTGTGAATGTGTGTATGGGTTTGATTGGCATTCCTCCTCTTTTTTTTTTTGTTCTTTTTGTTTCTTTTTTTTTATCTTCTTTTGTCCTGGTTCAGTGTGTGTGTGTGAATATGTGTGTGAGGGTTTTTGCATTGCCCACCCCCCCACCTTTTTTTGTTGGTTTTGTTCTTCTTTTGTTTTGGTTTAGTGTATGTGAAGGTGTGTGTGAGGTTCAATTTGCATTCCTCCCTTTTTTCTTCTTTCTCTTTCATTTTTTGTTGTGTGTGCATGTGTATTTGTGTATGTGTTTGGTTTTTCTGTTTTTTGGTTTTTTGTGTTCTCTATTGTGTTGGCTCTGGTTTTTGTTTTTTGTTTTCTTTTTGTCTTTTGGGGGGTTTTTTTGGTTCTTGTTTTTGCTTTTTTTCTGTGTTCTAGTTTATTTTATTACTTTTGTCCATTCTATTTCATTCTACTTTCCTCTGTCCTTCTCCTTATTTTTACTTTATCTTGGACTCAGGGGGTATACACATATCCTATTGCATCATGATAGAGAGTGGTGGTGGAGAATGGGTCTTAGGAGGCACATACACTGGTCAGTGAACATTGTAACTTGCAAGTAGTTTCTGAATCCTAGCTCCCCACCCTCTCCCTTATTTGACTCTCAAAATTACAAGAAACAGCAAAGCTTCCCACCTCCAGCCCTGTTTCAAAACAGAACAAATCAGAGACTCTGATCAGGACAGAACATAGGGCTGAGCAAACAACAGAAGTGAAAGCCCTGCCCACTATCATGAATAACAGAATTAAAGAGAAAAGAAATAAATCTGTCACAAATGAGGAAAAATCAATGAAAGAACACAGGTAATTCCCAGTGTACCAAAGTGACAACATCCAAAAAAATCAAACCTTAGAGCCCAACAACAGAAATCACCAACGATTGGCCCCATAATACAACAGGGATTAGGGAATGAGTGGAAAGAGTGAATAAGACTCAAGAAAGACATGATGCAATACTGACAGAACTTGTAACAGAGATTTGGGCTGTAATAAGCTTCATCCAGGAAATAAATAACAAGATGACAAGCACTGAAAGCAGAATCAACCAAGCAGAAGAAGAATTTCAGAACTTGAAGACCAAAACATCAAATTAACCCAACCTGTCAAAAACAGAACGAAAACTCAGAAAGAAAGAACAAAGCCTCCAAGAGATATGTGACTGTATCAAGAGGCCAAATTTATACCTGATCAGTATCCCAGAAGAAGAAAGGGAAACAAAGAACTCCTTGGAACAAGTATTCCAGGAGAATAACCAAGAAAACACCCCATTTCACCAGAGATGCAACCATCCAAACACAAGAGGTTCAGAGAACTCCTGCAAGACATCAAATGAGAAGACCAACCCCTAGACACATAGTAATTCACCTACACAAAGTAGGTATAAAATAAAAAATCCTAAAGGCAGCAAGAGAGAAAGGTAAGACTACCTACCAGGGAAGACCAATCAGAATAGCAGCAAACTTTTCAGCAGAAACACTACAAGTTAGAAGGAACTGAAGTCCAACTTTCAAAGTCCACAAAGATAAACAATTTCAACCAAGAATTTCCTATCCAGCCAAGCTCAGCTTCATTAGTGATGGAGAATTAAAATCTTTCCCAGACATCCAATCCCTAAAAAATGATGCTGCTTCCAGATCAGCTCTACAGAAGAAGAAAAAAGAAAAACTATGCAATTCCCAAGAATGCAGGAAAACACAGAATCAGTACAACACACCTTGTGACTGCAAAATTGAAAGCACACATATATATAAACCCAAGCTAAAAGACAACAAAACAGCCTTATTAGAGTCTCATGACAGGGATAAACTCTCACATTCCAATAATCAGCCTGGATGTCAATGGTCTATATGCACCACTGAAAAGACTAGAATGGCAAACTGGATTAAAAAAAAAAACCAGGACCCAACAATATAGTGCCTCTGGAAACACATCTTACTACAAAAGACACCCACAGATTCAAAGTTAAAGGAAGGAAAACAAACTTTCAGACAAACAGAAAACAAAAGAAGGCAGGAGTTACTATTTTAATATCAGACAAAACAACCTTCAAGCTATCAAAAATTTAAAAAGATAGAGAAGGACATTACATAATGAGAAAAGGTTCAATCCATCAACAACAAATATCTATCCTAAATATATATGCACCCAACACAGGAGCACCTGGATTTATAAAGCAACTAGTAAGTAAACTAAAAAAGGATATTGAGTCTAATACTATCATATCTGGGAACTTACCTCATTAACAACCCTAGATAGAGCATCAAGGCAAAAAAATCAATAAGGAGATCCAGAACCTTAAATTGATGCCAGACTAAATGAATTTAATAGATACCTACATAACACTCCACCCAATAACCATGGAAGAATATACATTCTACTCATCACTACATGGAACATACTCCAAGATTGACCACAGCCTTGCCATAAATCAAGCACAAATAAATTCCATAAGATTGAAATACTAGCATGCACCCTCTCAGATCACAGTGGAAAAAAATAAGTATCACCATCAACAAAATCCCCCCAAAACACACAAAAACATGTGCACTAACCAGCACGATGCTGAACAATACCTGGGTCAACACAAAAATCAAAACAGAAATTAAAAGAATCTTGGAAAAAAATGAAAAAAAAGACACAGCTTAACAAAACCTCTGGGATGCCATGAAATCAGTACTAAGAGGGGAATTTATATGTCTATGAACCCACATCAACAAAATAGAAAGATCAAAAGCCAACAGCCTAACAAATCACCTAAGGGTACTACAAAGGCAAGACCACCAAAATCCTAACTTCAGCAGAAGAATCCAGATCACCAAAGTAAAAAAAAAATACAGAACAGAAGACAAAGATACCATAGGAAAAAAATCAATGAAACAAAAAGCTGGTTCTTTGAAAGGACAAACAAGATTGATGGACTCTTAGCCAAGAGTGACCAAGAAAAAGAGAAAAAAAGCCCAAACAAACATGATCAGAAATGCAGAAGATCAAGTCACAACTGACTCTGAAAAAATACAAAAGATTTCTATGCACACCTGTATGGAAACAAATTTGAAAACCTAAATGAAATTGAGGACTTTCTGACATCACAAACCTCCCAAGATTGAAACAAGAAGAAACAGAGACCCTAAAAAAAAACAATAACAACCTGGGAAATTGAATCCATCATAAGAAAACTATCTACAAAAAAAAAAAAAAAAATCCCTGAACCTGACAGCTTTCCAGTGGAACTCTATAAAGCATACAAGGAGGAGCTGATACCAGTCCTATTGAAAGTATTCCAGGCAATCAAGAAAGATGGAACTCTCCCCAAATCATTTTATGAAGCTAACATCACACACACTGGTACCCAAAAAGGACAAAGATCCAATAAAGAAAGAGAACTACAGGCCAATATCTCTGATGAACATAGATGTAACAATTCTCAACAAAATTATAGCAAATCAGATCCAAAAACATATCTTAAAAATTATCCACCATGACCAAGTAGGCTTCATCCCCAGAATGCAGGGCTGGTTTAACATCCACAAGACCATAAATGTAATTAAATAAACAATAGGCATAAAAATAAGAACTACAATATTATAACATTAGATGCAAAAAAGCCTTTTGAAAAATCCAGCATTTATTCTGATAAAAACCCTTGAACATCTAGGTATAGAGGGAACATGCCTCAAAATAGTAAAAGCAATCTATGATAAACCTACAGCCAACCTGTTACTAAATGGACAGAAATTGGAAGCATTTCCTCTAAAAACCAGAATAAGACAAGAATGCCCACTCACCCCTCCTGTTCAACATAGTGTTGGAAGTCCTAGCTAAAGCAATTAGACAAGAGAAGGATATCAGGGGTATGTAAATTGGAAAAGAGGAAGTTAAGCTATCCCTCTTTGCGGATGATATGATCCTATACCTGGAAAACCCAAGGGAATCTGTCAAAAACCTCCTTGCACTGATATAGGACTTTGGCAGTCTCAGGACATAAAATCAATGTGCAAAAGACAATCGCATTATTATATATAATCAACAAACAGGCAGTGAACCAAATAAAAAGTACATTCCCAGTCACAAATGGCACAAAAAAATGAAATATCTTGGCATCTTCCTAATCAGAGAAGTGAAAGACTTGTACAATAAAAACTACAAAATACTACTCAAAGAAATCAAAGAAGACACAAATGAATGGAAAAATATTCCATGCTCATGGATTGGAAGAATCAACATTGAAAGATGTCCATCCTTCCAAAGGCAATCCACAGATTCAATGCATTTAATGCACTTGAATGCAGAATCAATCCATTTAATTACCATCATCATTCTTCTCAGACATGGAAACAACACTACAGAAATTCATATGAAAACAAAAATGACTACAAATAGCCAAACAATCCTCAGCAAAAGAAACAAAGCAAGAGGTAACACATTCCCAGATTCTAAACTTTTTTATATGACTACGATAATTAAAGCATCCTGGTTTTGTTACAAGAACAGACATATAGACCGATGGAACAGAACAGAGATTCCAAAAGCAAAATCTAAATTTATCAATAAAATTTCCACCAACAAACATTGGGAAGAGGAGAATCTATTCAGTAAATGATGCTGGGAAAACTGGCCGACCTCATGCAGAAGAATGAAACAGGACCCCTACCTATCAACATACACAAAAATCAACTCCAAATGGATCAAAGACCTAAATGCAAAACCTCAAACTATAAGAATCTTAGAAAACGCAAAAGACACCCTTATGGAAATTGGAATAGGCAACCAATTCCTGATCAAAACCTCAGATGCCCATGCCATAAGAGATAAGACAGGCAAGGGGAACCTCAACAAACTGAAAAGTTTCTGCAAAGCAAAAGAAACCATCAAGAGAGTGGGGAGACAGCCCACAGAATGGGAAAAAAACATTTGCCAACTGTATATCTGACAAAGACTTCTAACAGCCAGAATCTACAAGGAACTCAATCGTGTTGAAAGGAAAAAAACAAACAAACAGCCCCATTTTAAAAATGGGCAAAAAGGCCGGGCTTGGTGGCTCAGCCTGTAATCCCAGCACTCTGGGAGTCTGAGGCAAGTGGATTGCCTGAGCCAAAGAGTTCAAGACCAGCCCGGCCAACTGGGCAAGACCTCGTCCCTACAATAATTAAATTTTTAAAAAATTAGCCAGGCATGGTAGTGCATGCTTGTAATTCCGGCTACTTGGAAGGATTCCGGCTACTTGAGACGGAAGGATCACCAGAGCCTAGCAAGCTGATGCTGGGGTGGCCGTGAGCAAGTCACCGCCCTCAAGTCTGGGCGAGAGAGTGAGACTCCAACACACAAAAAAAGGGGGGGGGGTGGCAAAAGACACGAATAGACACTTCTCAAAAGAGTATATGCAAGCAGCCACAGACACATGAAAAAATGCTCAGCCTCACTAATCAGAGAAATGCAAATCAAATCCACATTTTAATACCCTCCAACTCCAGTAAGAATGGCCATCATTAATAAAACAAAAACAACAGATGATGGCGAGGATGTGGAGAAAAGGGAACACTGCTACACTGTTGGTGGGAGTGCAAACTAGTCCAACCTCTATGGAAAATAATATGAAGATTTCTAAAAAACTAGAAATTGACTTCCATATGACCCAGCAATCCCCCTTCTGGGAATATATCCAGAGGAACTCAAATCATTCTATAAAAAAGACACCTGTACATGCATGTTTATTGCAGCATTATTCACAATAGCAAAAACATGGAACCAATTGTGCTGCGCATTGAAACTAGACTGAATAAAAATAAAATATGGTACATATACATGTTGGAAAATTATGTAGCCATAAAGAAGGACAAAATTATGGACTTTGCAGCAACTTGGATGAATTTGGAATCTATCATACTCAGTGATCTATCACAGAAACAAAGAACGGAGTACCACATGTTCTCACTCAAAAGTGGACCCTGAACACCTATCATAATACTACAGAAAAGAGATTGGCACTAGTGGGAGACTTCCAGGGGAGGGAGGAACACATAACATCAATAAGGGTGCCTGATCCTAATCCAGGTGAAGTGAGGTCCAATGGAAGGTCCAAAACTTCACCTGTACCTAAGCCACTTATGTATGCAATCATGACTTGTACCCCACAACTTTAAAATAAAATAAAATAAAATAAAAAACAGCAGTAAAATAAAGATTGAGCAAAATGTAAGACACAAGGAATAAATAAAACATACCAGTTATAATAAATGTGAAGTCTACATACTTTTATTAGTAAACAAACCATCACACTGAATTAAAATCTGACTATATATTTTGTTTGTTTTTATAAGAAACACACTTTTTAAAAAAGATAAATGAATAAATAAAAATAAAATTAAAGATAGGGCCGGGCTCGGTGGCTCAGCCTGTAATCTCGCGCCTTTGGGAGGCTGAGGTGAGTGGATTGCCTGAGCCCGCGGGTTCAAGACCCGCCTGGGCAGCGAGACCTCATCTCTACAATAAATCAAAAAATCAGCCGGGCGTGGTAGCGCATGCCTGTAATTCCAGCTACTTGGAAGGCTGAGGCGGAAGGATCGCTGGAGCCCAGCAGGTTGAGGTTGCGGTGGCCGGAAGCGGGCACTGCACTCCAGTCTGGGTGACAGAGTGAGACTCCAACTCAAAAAAAAAAAAAAATTAAAGATAGGTCTAAAAAAGTAAAGCGAGACTTAAAGCAAACCCAAGAAGAAGAAAGCATGAATGGCATAAATGGCATATTAATGTCAGATAAGTTGAAATTGAGTGTTAAATGGGGTCACTGTTAGGATAAAAGGTATGTGTTTTTGAAGAAAATGTAAGGTAAAAACCTATATGTACTAATAATACATAGCAAAATTTCAAACAATTGAAAAAACATAAGCACAGAAATTTAAAGCAATTAGCAAAAATAACCTGATAAAAATATAATCAAAGTAGGAGCTTTTAATATATCACATAAGAATCAAACTTTTCTAATGGATTAAAAATAAGTAGGGTCATAAAGAACTGAAAAAATACAATCAGTGCACTCAACTTTATATATTAAAACCTATGACTAGAGAATTTACATTTTTACATATGACCATCAAACATGTTCAAAAATGTTTCGCATTGGGCCATGCAGAAACCGTAACACATTTTGAACAGTAGTGGTCTTACCAAACATATTATTTGATCATAAAAATACAGACAAAATAATTCCAACTACTTAGAAATTAAGAAATTCAGTAATAAGTAACCTATGGATCAAATAAACAGATTTCACAACATCTAAAAAGCAATAAATAAGAAAAACTGTACCCTAATAACCATGGGGAAAAAAGCCCAAATTATTCTATAGAAAAATATATAGTTTGAAATGCTTAAAGACTAAACAATAAAATGGTTTTTAAAAATGTTAGTTCCTTGCTTTCCAAAAAATGATTGGTATACAAATATATTTTCACACAAATTTTATTAATAGATTTAGGATTTACTCACAGCTGCTTTTGCCCAGGATCCAGTAATGGGTTTAGAGCTTGTAACAACTTGTTTAAATTAAACATTCCAATATTTGCCTGATTTCCTATTCTATATCTTCTTTCATCATCAGATGTGTTTGGTAAAAAATCTGTATTTAAAACAAAATACTACAACTTTAGAGTGGGGATAATTATATTAATAGCTAACTTCTTTGTCTTTAACCTTATATTTAAACTTAGTACATTTATATTTATTAGATAGAAATTTTTCTGACATTAAATATTTAACTCAAAAGTATAAAAATGTTTAATACCCATACATAACTAAAAGTTTTTAAAATATAAACATTTGTCTCACAGAGAAATACAATTCTAAGATAAAAGAATTTCCAGTTTATCGCATATGTACTTCAATTTCCAGCTCAAGTAGCTAGTCCTCCACAAAGATTTCTCTGATCCCTCCAGTGGTAAGTACCGTATTCCTGCTACCTCCACTTTATATATTAGTAGAATGAGAAGTTAAGTAACTTTTCCAAAGGTACAAGCCATTAAGGGTCAGATGCTGGAACTCAAACCCATGTCTGTCTGACAACATGATGTCTGCCTTACTGCGTTATGCTATCTTCTCTAGTAAGTAATTCCTTGAGGGCAGAGACCACAAAGGGGTCAAGTGTGTTGGTTCATGCCTATACTCCCAGCACTCTGGGAGGCTGAGACAGGAGGATCACTTGAGTCCAGGAGTTTAAAACTAGCCTGGTCAACACAGTGAGACACTGTCACTACAAAACACTTAAAAATTAACCAGGAATGGTGGCACGTGCTTGTGGTCCCAACTACTCAAGAGGCTGAGGTGGGAAGATTGCTTGAGGCCAGAAGTTTGAGCTTGCAGTGAGACATGATTGCTACACTGCTCTCCAGCCTGGGCAGCACAGTGAGACCCTGTCTCTAAAAATAAAAATAAAAAACAGAGACCACAAAGGATTTATTGTTGTATCACTTATGGCAACTAGAAGATCTAATAGCCACATTAAAATGACCATTTTATGACCCAATTCTTTCTACTACCCCATCACTGTACTACCTATAACATTTTATCTAAAATAAAACTGTGATGGGATTTTTAGTGAAATAAGGTGTGCGTGTATGCACGCATATGTAAATAATACACACCTGGATTATAGGCTTCCATAAAACCAAATGGACCATAGTCAATTGTGATGGATAACAAGCTGAAGTTATCTGTATTACAAACACCTAAAACAACAAAAAAATTCCAAAAACATACTGATAAAACAATAAAATATCTTTCTTTTAACTCTATTACATTATCCAGAATAGAAAAGGTCATGGAAACGCCATTTGTTTTAGAGATAAAGCAAAATTAAATTAGCAATTGAAAGGTTAATTGGTAATACCAAATAGCTTAAAATATGGCAAAACTAGGCTGTGCGTGGTGGCTCACACCAGTAATCCTAGCACTTTGGGAGACTAAGACAGGAGGATGGCTTGAGCCTAGGAGTTAGAGACCAGCCTAGGCAACATAGTGAGACCTTGTCTCTACAAAAAATAAAAATAAAATAAAATAGCCAGGTGTGGTGGTGCACACCTGTAGTCCCAGCTACTGGGGAGGATGAGGCAGAAGGATTGCCTGAGTCTAGGAGGTTGAGGCTGTAGTGAGCCATGATTGAGCCACTGCACTCCAGCCTGAACAATAGCATGAGACCTCGACTCAAAAAAATAAATTAATAAAGAATATATATATATATGGCAAAACTATATTTTAAAATTAAATTTGGTCTTTTGTTTTCTAATCCTTCACAAAGATTTCAAATACTATAGGAATAAAACCTATGGTATTTGAGAAATGGAACTTCCTCTTTTATTTATTCTCAACTTCCAGCCGTTGTTTAAAAATATATATTATTTGGATGGGATTGAGATAAGTAAAGGAATAAGATTAATTTTTAAAGGTCATGAGAGGGGAAAAGATAAAATTATGAATATGCACCCCAGGACAGTCAGCAGCTGCAGGACACTAAGAGAACAGGGATTCCTGTTTTGTTTTTGCTGGAGAAATTTTTATATCATAGAAAAAGTCTAGAAGAATTGATATAAAATGGTTAATAGTGATAATCTTGGAAAATGCAACTCTCACTCCTGGATATTTTTAATTATTTACCATAAACACACAGTACTCTAATAAGTAAAATTTTTAAATAGCTTTAAAGAGATTTAAATATAATATATACTCATACATGTAATTTGAGGTTAAAAAGCTTTACAGGTAACGTCATCATATTCTGTGATTACTATTCCATTCAAATCCATTTTAAGTATGAAAAAAGTCCCTGCTGCTAAAAATAAATATGCATACAGTAGTCTCCCTTATCTGCAGAGAGGTTGTCCAAGAGCTCCCGTGGATACCTGAAACCACACATAGCACTGAACCCTATACATACTATGTTTTTTCCTATATGTACATACCTATGATAAAATTTAACTCATAAGTTAGGCATAGTAAGATATTAACAACAATAACTAATAATAGAATACAACAATTATAAAAACATGTCAGTATCACTACTCTTGCACTTTAGGGCCATTATTAAGTAAAATAAGGGTGACTTGAATACCTGCACAACAATCCTGCAACAGCCCGCCTTCTAAGACAGCTACTAACTAACTTCACAGTAGAGAGTGTCTCCAGTGTGAACATGCTGGACAAAGAAAGGATTCACATCCCAGGTGGGCTGGAGCAAGATTTCATCATGCTACTTAGAATGGCACCACACAATTTAAAACTTATGAATTGCTTGTTTTTGGAATTTTCCATTTAATCTTTTCAGACCATGGTTGACCATGGGTAACTGAAATCATGGAAAGTGAAGACACAGACAAGGGGAAACTACTGTATTTAAAATGTTAAGAAGTTCAGCAGCAAGAATATTTTTAAACATCCTAAAAAGAACTCTTCTACTTCAACAGACTAATTCTACTTTCTCATCAGAAGACTGAAATATCAATAGATAACTTACCATGAGCAAAACCAACAGACATCCACAAGGCAATAAGTTGTGCTGTCTCGGATACCACAACAGAAAAAAAATCCTAAAATAAAATTTAGAAATGGTTCATGTTTTTATCAATGTGTACTCTTTTAGGATCCTCTGATAAGGCACAAGCAGAATACGGGAAGACTTCAAAGATGGGTCAAAAGATGACTACAAGATTGGAAATTAGTACATGTAAGAAAAATAGAAGAAAGTAAAATTACTCATCCAGAAATAATATATAAAAGACTGAGAGATAATATGATCAAGCTTCTGTGTTCAGTAAGAAAGGTAAAAGCAATAGAACTCATCACAAGAGAGTTGAAATTTCAGCAGTGTGAGTTATTAAGCTTTGAAATGTGTGACCAAGAAAAATAATGGAATTCCCATCTCTGTGACTGTTAAAACAATGAAAAGGGGTTATGAAGATTTTAAAAATTTTCCACAAAAATACAAAATCACATTTTGCTATTATGCATTGTGTTTATTTTAGTACTATTATTATTTTAGAAATATCTATAAACAATGTGTGAGGAAAGAACATATGTGATCAAGTCATAAATGCTGCTCAAAAAAATAACATACACAATCAGGATATAGGAACACCTGTTCTTTTTTTCTAAGTATCTTTTAAACAAAATAACAGTCTTGTCTATGCCTTGTTTAAGAAGTGGTTCATATTATCTTGTCTAGTGGTTTAACAAAAATGTTCAAAGTGCTTTACACTTCCTTCCCTAGCTTCAGTTTCTTAAGATCTATATTATAATCTCTAATTACAGGCCAAAAAGAGAAAATAGAGAACTGCCTTTACTCTTTAAACACTTACCACATGTCGATTAGGTTCTTTGACATCTACTGAGGGAAAATATTCCCGTATGATGAAGTCTAATAATGTCCTGGAGACAAAAAAGGAAATAATGTCAGTGTTCCTCAGAATACAGTGTCAAATATCCAAGGACCTAAATTCACCTCCAACATTTATGAGTTCGTTAGGCCAGGCTTAAAATTTAAAATCTTTAATAGGATTTTATTCCCAAAACAGCTAAAGAGAAATATTTCCTCTATACCAATCAAAAATGAAAACCTTTTTCTCAGATCATATTAGATTTTACCTTATTATAATAGTTACAAATTCCAACTAGTTCAATAAACATCCACTAATACCTACTATATGCCAAACCCTAGGCAAGTGCTAGGAAAAAGGATGATAATACCGAGACCAAGACCTCCAAGAGCACACAGTCTATTAGGGGAAAATATCCTATGAAGAAATAATGACATTACAATATAATAAAGGCAATAACAGAGATATATAAAAAGTATAGCAATAATAGAGCAAGGAGTAATTATTTGTGGAGGGTCATTTAAGGCTTCACAAATGAGGTAACAAAAATTGGTAAATGTCTGAAGCTAAAATATTTGAAATGTGCTTGTATCATACTTTTTTTGAGTTGGAATCTCATTCCATCACCCAAGCTGGAGTGCAGTGGCATCATCGCAGCTCACTGCAGGCTCAACCTCCTGGGCTCAAGTGATCCTTCTGTCTCAGCCTCCTGAGTAGCTGGAACTACAGGCGCAGGTCATCATGCCTGACTCATTTTTTGTAAAGATAAGGTCTCATTATGTTGCCTAGGTCTCAAATACCTGGGCTCAAGCAATCCTTTCACCTAGACCTCCCAGAGTACTAGGGTTACAAGTGTGAGCCACTGTACCTGGTCCATACATTTTATTCCCTATTATAACCAAATAGTCTAGTTAATTAACTAACCACTAGTGTTGACTGCACTAAGAGAAAAAAAATTGCGTTTAAATATTATTTGGAAATTACTAAAACCAGTCAAAATAACAGATTAGAGTTTTTCTAGCATCTATCTATGTGACTCATATGTATGAGAGTGATGTCATGTTACCCAGTGGAGGTATTTCAAGGATTAAGTGACAAAGAATATGCTTCAAATAGTGGAGAAGTGAAATATGACTGAAATGTGACCACTAGATGAAACTATTTCAGTTGCAAGGTGAATTCAAGCATAAGTGACCCAAAAAGCAAAAAGAAATAATACTCAGTGACAGCAGACAACTCTCCACCAGCCAGGATGACCACAAGTTCAGTAAATGTTTGCTAAAGAAGGGGACTCAGAGAATAGCTGTGACAAGTATGATGACTTCTCTGCTCTGCTTATTCATTTCCTTCATTTTTCTTTCTCCACATATTCTTCATGGACCAAATCTGGATAACTATACAAATCTGGATTTATCATACTTATAACTACAGTTATAACTATACAATCAATATTATACATGATTCCAGTTTGTCTAAGAGAATTTTTCTTATATGTGTCTAATGACTTATTAAAACTATATTATCTTAAATTCCTCTTAAAGGAGGAAATGTTTTTGTTTGAAGAAACATCTTGCCAAGCCTGCTTGAGGAAGATGGCATTTTGTGAGCACAGATGCCAGCAGGCACCAAGATCTCAAAGAATAATGGAAGCCATACTGCATGAGCCAAGGGGAAGAATTTATCATTCATGTTCTTTTGAAGCAGTTGCTCCTTTCTGTCTTTCTCACAGAAATCTTCAGATAGATGTTCTCTGCTCTTCAAGCCTTTGTAAAAATTTGATTTGTTGTTTGTTTTGTCTTCCTCCCATTAACAGGGTTGAGTTTCACATGGGGCTCAGTCCAGTGTAAGTCAGGCATCATCACACATATCAAAGCTGGATTCCAGATATAGAGAAGATATAAGACAGAGTATGCACCTGGTGAGTCCCAGGAATTGGGAGGAAAGCTTTGAACTTCCTGAGTCTGCAGTATTAGGGAGTTCGAGTCACTCCCCCAAGTCTCTAAGGGGCATGGAGGCCCTCAGCTTTAACTGAGGTGCATCCTATGTAATAAATTCCTTGAGAAAAGGACTACTGGGTCTTACACTTCTTTTTTTAACCTCCTAGAAGACCTACACAGTGTTACATATGTAGCAAGTGTTAAAATATTTATTACTTGGAATTCTTCATTTTACTTATAACTTCACAGAACACAAATAAGTATTTTTCCAACTGTCTTTTACCACTTTTTAATGTCACTTTCTTATTAAGACGTAAAAAGAGCCAGGCTCGGTGGCTCAACCTGTAATCCCATGCCTTTGGGATGCTGAGGTGAGTGGATTGCCTGAGCCCACGGGTTCGAGACCTGCCTGGGCAGCGAGACCTCATCTCTACAATAAATTAAAAAAATTAGCTGGGCATGGTAGCGCATGCCTGTAATTTCGGCTACTCGGAAGGCTGAAGCGGAAGGATCGCCGGAGCCCAGCAGGCGAGGCTGCGGTGGACACGGGCGGTCACCGCACTCCAGTCTGGGCAACCGAGTGAGACGCTAACTCAAAAAAAAAAAAAAAAGACGTAAAAAGAAAATCTTGCCATTTGCAACAACATGGATGAACCTCAAGGACATATGTTTAGTGAAATAAGCCAGACCGAGAAAGACAAATATTGCATGATTCCATTTATACATGGAATCTAAAAAAAAAAAAAGTCAAGCTCATAGAAAGTAGAATGGTGGTCACCAGGGTCAGGGGCAGGGGCCATGAGGAAATGATGGTCAAAGGACACAAAGTTTCAGATATAAGGTAAATAAGCTCTGAAAATCTAATGTGCAGACTACAGTTAATATATTGCACATTTGAAATTTGCTAAAAGAGTAGATCTTAAGAATTCTTACAACAAAAAAAGGAACCATGTGAGATGATGGGTATGTTAATTAGCTTGATTGTGGTAATCATTCCATTATATATATATATCAAAACATCACAGTGTGTACCTTTAATATTTATTTGATATATCAATTATACTTCAATAAAGCTGGGGTAAAATATTCATAGCTTAAAAAAATAATTTTCTAACCTCAGTAAATCCAGTTTCCCATAATGAGCCAAAATTTCTAACGATCCAATTCTGAACCATGATTTTGCAGCACGCAGTACTACTGCACCTTAAAAAGAAACATGTATTTTAGCATAAAACTAGTTTAAGATATGAGAACATCTCAAAATAAATTTTTCTTAAAAATAATTTTAATAACCAAGAATATAATCCCTGAATTTATCAGAAAAACAACTAATTTATACCCATAAAGGATCAAGGGTTTTTCTCCATTCCTTTAAGCCTGAATCAGAATGTCCTGAACTACAACACTTGCAGAGACAGCAAGGCTCCAATCCAGCTAAAGGCTAAGAGGTTAGGCTCCAAAGTCCAGACTCCCACTGTCTCACCAATTGTGACCTCTTCCTTTTACCTCATGCTGGAAAAAGGAATTGATAAATTATTTTGCATAGGCCTTAACACAATTACAATTAGTAAACAGAATTTGTGTTTCCTTCTTATAAGAAATGCTGTACTTACATGTATCTAGATGTCAAGATGAAGTCTATCCCAGGGTGATGAAGCCCCTGCCCTACTGATGCTGTCCAAGAGCCTACCACACTCACTACCCATTTTCCCTTTGCTGGTGCTCCCCTCTTCCACATATCCCACTCCTTCCTCTCTCCTACTGAAATCCTACCTAACCTTATGCTCAAGATCAATTCCCACCTCCTCTATAAACTAAACTGATCCCTTCTCCTTTTACCGGCCTCTGATTTTTTTTTATTGTTCATTTGTTCCATATGTTTAAGTCTTTTATCCACAAAGACTATGAGTTTCTTAAGACCAAGGACTATCCAGGTGCAGTGGCTTACGCCTGCAATCCCAGCAATTTTGGAAGCCAAGGTGAGAAGATTGCCTGAGCCCATAGGTTCGAGACCAGCCTGGGCAACTTGGCCAGACCTTGTCCCTACAATAAACCAAAAAATTAGCTGGGCATGGTGATGCACGCCTGTAGTTCCAGCTACTTGGAAGGCTGAAGTAGAAGGATCACCTGTGCCCAGTAGGTCAAGGCTGTGGTAGCTATGAGCGTGCCACTACACTCCAGCCTGAGTGACAGAGTGAGACTCCAACTCAAAGAAGAAGACCAAGGACTATCAGGTACTTAATACTCCTGGAGCCCCTAGAGTTCAACCCAATGGTAGACACACAAAAGGGCCAATTAATAGCTGTAAGGTTGATGAAATTATCCACACAGTCAAGACTTATTCACAATACTAATGTGGATATTTATTTTCACGTGTCTTTTTCTGAGCAACAAAGTGTAGTCACTTAAAAAAGAAATAAGAGCTAAGTAAATTATTCTAAATGTTTACTACATGAATAGTCATTAAATCATGAATGTTAGCGACAAAAGACAGGTATCATCTAGTCTAACCACATTTTAGATGGAGAAACTGAGGTCCAGAATGTCTAAGCAACTTGCCCCAAGTCACAAAGTTAGTTCCTGCAGAGCCAGTTCTAGGCTCCATATTTTCTCTTTTATCTAGCACTATGCTCACTGTACTACAGTGACTCCTATGACAATGCTGGGGTAAAAGCTCAATTGAAATATATATATATGTTAACACCTAGATATGGAAATTCTACTAATGGCCTAATATAAGAAATACTTGGGACTATTTAAGTCATTAAGATTGTGACTCAGAATTCAGATAAACATACATACATATATATGTTTCACAGACACAAAAGTTACTAATGCTATACCAGTCATACTAACAGTCTGTGATTGGAATTTCCAATCACCAAAAGCAAAAAACTTTATTTATTACAGACCCAAATGCAATGGTATCATTTTATCCAGAGGAAATTAAAGGGGAGAGAGAGATACTATAAAGATAAATAACCCTTAATTCATTTAAGCATGAATACTTTTGGGGGACTGTTTTTTATTTAAAAATCTTATAAAAACATATTGCTATGGTCTGAAAATTTTCATTCCCCCCAAAATTCTTATGTTGAAATCTAATCACCAAGGCAACGGTATTAGAAAGTGAGGTCTTTGAGAGGTGATTTACATCATGAGGACTCTACCTTGATGAAGGGATTAGGGTCCTTGTAAAAGATGCCCCAGAGAGCTGCCTATCTGCTTCTGCCATGTTGAAGACATAGCAAGAGGGCTATGAAGCAGACCATTTATGAAGCAGACAGCCATTGCCAGACACTGAACCTGCTGGTGTTTTGATGTTGGACTTCCTGACCTCCCCATCTGTAAGCAATGGACTTCTGTTGTTTACAACTTAGCTAGTCTAAGGTGTTGTGTTATAGCAGTCTGAATGGACTAAGACACGTATTATGCCCAAAGAATAAAGAACATACAATGTACTCTTGGTGAATTATCGTGAATATCAGAAAGAATACTGTTCCATGACAAAGTGATGTCCATAGGTCCCACAAAAGTTCATAGGGCTGCCAACAGTTCTCAACAGCTCTGCTTTTTAATCCCTTAAATATGCTTTTATTGATTTTCAGTCTACTTCACTCCCCAGAGACTTAGAGTCAAGTCTTTCTCGCTATCTTTGTGCTGCTCTAAGTATGCCTCTACCACATTCTTTCTCATCCCTTTCTAACTTTTTTATTTCTAAACTACCAAAGGCTAAAGAAAAAGTTAACTGCGTTTACTGGAAGTAAACATAAATTAAGAGCAATCAGGCTCTGAGGTAACGTTGTAACATTTTGCTGGCTGTTCATACATATTTTTTGTTCACTTCCCAGATGTTTGCTGTTTGAAATGGATGCATCTGTCATATAAGGAGGTCAGTAAGGATATTCCATCATAATTCTGTAATGCTGAAATTACATCCTGATGGATCATGGATTATTTTTTAGGAAGACTGCAAAAATGTCCAATATCTTTTATTCTTCAAGAACTTAGTCCGGTTTTATGTAGGTAATCTAAAAGTTGGTTGTTACCTCTTTCTTTTGTAATATTTCCATTGTAAAACTGATCTCGCCACACTCCATCATCACTTACAACCAGACTGAAACATAAGAGAATCAAAGTTACACTTCACTATGAAGCTATCATGAAGTTACTGAAACGACAAGAAACTAAGAAATGTTGCTATCAGAGATTTATCTGCTTAATTTACTGACACATTTCTGATGATAACATGATGCAGTCCTGAAAGTTAGCTTCAAGGAAACAGGAATTACCTTGCCGCTCTGCTAGTTGGGATTCCAAGATAGTGCATAGCCTCACTACACAAAAATTCTCTCACTGAGGAACGAAGTACAGCTCTCCCATCCCCATTTCTATAGGAAATAAAATTTAAAAGATTTTCATTTGTAATTAAGACAACATCACTTTCATACAGATGACTAAAAAAATTAATGAACTGTACCGGGAGTATGGAGTCTTTCCTGAGCCTTTTAATTGGAGCTCCCACTTTTCACCCTGCCTTTAAAAAAAGAAATCTATGTGTTAGAAGATTCATGTTAATATTAAAGGGAAAAAAAACTATTATACAAGAAAACATGTGGTACCTATTCATGTAAATTCCAATAAGGTGGGCTCTTCCATCCCCAAGCTGATCTGCCCATATCCCAAACTAAAGAGAACAGAGAAAATTATTGCTGATCAATCTTTATAGCTTTATAGAAATTTTTATAGCCAAGACCATTTTGCCAAAATTGAGAATGAAGGGGAATTATAATAACAACTAGAATAAAGGTGACAACAAAATTCAATAACTAAAATATAAGTGAAATTCACTTAATATAAATTTAAAACATAATTCATTCCTTCATTATTTTATTGCTGAACTCATTTTTTTCAGGTGTTGAACATCGAAAACTTATCTATTTAATTAAAGAATATAAACTAGGAAAAATATAGGTAGAAAATGTACCTATATTATATGTTTGCGATATAAAATCATGAATACACTTGTACCTGAAAACACTACATTTGAACTTGTGTGATTAACTGTTTCCACATTTTTCTGTTAAAATTTATGGCTTTTCAGTTTCCAGCTATGCCACTTACTAGCTGTAGAAACTTGTTTGAATTACCTGATCTCACTGAGACTGACCTTTCATTTCTGTAAAATGGAATAACCCTTGCTGGGTTGTTGTAAGAATGAACAGCAATGTATGTAAAGTGCCTTGTACTATGTCCAACGTCAGCAAGTGTCCAAAAGACGGCAGTTATTATTATTGTACTGTATTGCCAACAATCATTTGCTAGCCTAGACATCACTCCATTCTCACCATAGATGTTACTTCCACCAGAAAGTCCTCTCTGACTTTCCAGGACTAGGAGGGTGGGTTTGTAAGCTCCCAGAACTCCTATACTTACCCTTATCACAACCTTGATGTCACTAGAATTCATTTGTTCACCTATCACCTCTCTTAGAGTATCAGCAATCTGAGGGAAGGGGGAAGGTCTCATTCACCATTATAGCTCCTAGCACATAAAAGGAGTTCTATAAACAGCTGTGGCATATTTAAATAATGCTTAATCTCCAGAAGAAAATTATGAAATTGAGAAAAATCTATCTAGTATTTTAATTTTTCACCTTAACCAAGGACAGACTACCACTAGCTAATTTTAGTACAAGTCTGAGAGGTGCTCTCAGCATACTCTGGAGAGTTCTAAGTCCACAATAAGGATATTCTGTTCTATGGGAGGGAAGTAGAAAGAAAGATGAATCCAGGAGTGAAATTGGGGGAAATCAGAAAGCTAGTTTTCCACCAATAAAAGAGAAATAAATCATTTACAGCACTGTTCATTCAAAATGGCAAAGTCATCCTTAAAAATAAATAATTTATAACACATTTTCAGGTCATGGAAAAGCACAACATGAATGTGAAATTGGTGAGAAAAAAAATAGTCTAATGTACATTACCCAAAATAAGATTACAAAAAAGAATGGCTTAATGAAACTTTGCAGGGCTTAAGGTTTGTATTTGTACTTTAACTGTACATATGAGCACCAGCATAAAATGCTTTCAAATAAACTAAACCCATATGGAAATGGCTTTTTGAATCCCTGTATTTGGGCATAGAAAAGACCATAAGGATCATTTAGTCCAAAATTTTCAAAACTGAAAGACATTATTCAACAAAACACTAATAGTTATCTATTATAAACAAAACAACAAAAAATCCTGTAGTCACATGTGTTTAGAAAATGGTGTGTCAAATAAAATTAGGCAGTTTTCTATGCTGTTGCATGTCTCATAACTGGAATGATCTGGATCAAGCCTCTCACATTACAGATCAAGAAACTGAGGTTCAAGTTTATCACAAATGACCCTCAAAGTCCTTCTAATGGCTTATATCACTTTGCTTCTTAGCCTAACGGACTCTGAAGAAGAAAGGAAATAACCCAACAAACCAGAGCATGATGTTATAATAATTATAATAGTTGACATGTTAAGCACTTCTCACATATTTCCTAATTTAATCCTTACACCAGTCCTATTATACTTTACTATTAATATTTGTCTTAAAATTATTCCCGAGTAAATCAGCATTACTAAAAATAGCCCAGAGTGTTAAATTAATCAAGAAAGTCACAGAAATTTTAACAATTGGTCCTATGTTCCCATTTTCTTTTTTTTTAATTAGTCAGATACCATGCCCTGAACTTGCTTAAACATCTTGGTTTATTTCTAGAAGGTGCTTTAATTGCATGCTGATTGCTGTAGCATTCAGAATATAACATCCCAATTAATCTTGATTGACTGCCTTTCTAGTAGTCCTACAACTTTGTTCTATGGCTATCCTGGCAAAATTACAATCTATTTGTCCTTCTGAGGCTTTTATATTGACACATTGTGCTACTCGATTTTGCCTAAATCTTTTGTTAAAACTGCATCAAATGAGTTCTCCAGCAATAACTCATCTGTGCTACTGAAGTTTTCTCAATTCCATTAAAACTTAGGCTCTAGCTTTATCACAGCAAGAACTCACATCAGCTAATCTATAAACGTCTTATGATGACACACTTTTCTAGAAACATCTTTCTGAAGTCTCAGTATGCTAATATTAGAGAAATTAATGTAACATATTGTCTTTAGTAGGACAGCTTTTCCACCAATGATTATATTTGCATAAGGGACATGATACTGTTGCTACCCTTACCTGGTGGCCACCATACCGGTGAGCCAGTGGAATGGATCCAAGCACTACCTTTTCTCCACTTACAAGCTGGATAAAATCATCTGTTTTTGAGACAGATAAATCAAGATCCAAAATGTCTTCTAGAACTTCCTGAGTCAGGAAAACAAAATTTTACAAATCTAAGTAATCTTTTAGTAAGTTTTAAGAATAGTGACTTAATGGATGAAAATTAAAACAATAAGCCTCTTCTGAAAATACATTAGTATTTTTTCATAATATATATACTATATTTCTATGATTATTCATGCTATTTTGGAAAAATTAGTTCTATTAGATGATTCTAAAAATTTTGTGGATTTCTTATGATACATGATAAAATAATATTTTTCCTAACATGTATTACGGAATTAGAAAAAAGCAAGTGTCGTATTTTTATCCCAAATGCATTTACATCATGAGAGAATAATTTAGAATTTGTTATTAGAGACCATTAGATATGGGTTATCTAAGATAAGAATGTAACTCATTTCCTGCTTTTTTCACAAAAGTAGATTTTTCTTATAAGATAACGTTACAATGAAACTGAGTACTATGCTCCAGGAATAAGTATGAATAAGTGATTTCTAAGAATGACATTTTCCAAGTATCTAAATTTTAAACACAAAGATAGTCATTTATAAATAGACTAATAATATTAACTCTGAAAAAATTATATTTTTAGACAAATATTTTAGGGAGTTAAATATTTGTGTTGTGAAAAAAAAAGTCTAACCTTTGAAACTGCTACAAGACGTACTCTTGATTTGAAGGGAGTTGGGAAGGCAATTGAAAAAATAGAGTTTTCCACTTTACGAACATAATTTTCTTTAACAAGATCAACTGGCAACACAGCTGATAAAAAAAAAAGACTCACTTAATATCCTCATTCGTTGCATATATCCATTAGAAAGAGAGCAGTTCTTCAAGAAATTCAACTTAAGTCACTATTTCCCTCATATTTTGTTATCTAAAGCAATTTTATCATTTTCAACACTATCTATCCAACACTCATGAAGTGTAGTATATGGAAGTGTTCAAGAGAATAGAAAATGGAAAAAGTTAAAAACAACAAAACACACACCCTGTCTTCCAAGATTTGTACTTACGGAAGACAAATAGTATGTGTGACATATTTATAAATAAGAATATATTAAAATGGAGAAGAACTGTATTACAGCATTAGAATTATAGTATTATTCAATTCAATGGAGCCAAAATATATCAGGCATGTAATCACACGAATTCTGCCCTTAGAAAACTTACAATTAGCTGGGCTCGGTGGCTCAGTCTGTAATCCCGTGCCTTTGGGAGGCTGAGGTGAGTGGATTGCCTGAGCCCACGGGTTCGAGACCCGCCTGGGCAACTTGGCAAGACCTCATCTCTACAATAAATAAAAAAAATCAGCCGGCGTGGTAGCGCACGCCTGTAATTCCAGCTACTTGGAAGGCTGAGGCAGAAGGATCGCCGGAGCCCAGCAGGTCGAGGCTGCGGTGGCCGGAAGCGGCCACTGCACTCCAGCCTGGGCGACAGAGTGAGACTCCAACTCAAAAAAAAAAATAAAAAAGAAAACTTACAATTAACTGAAGGAAACAGATACACAGTATGTATCAATAACTAAAACCAGGCAACACATTGTTTACTAGATGTTAAAACTGTTCTGCATCTCACAACATTTGATACATACCTGCTCACAAGGCTAGAAGTTTAACAATAGCCTCTAAAGAAACAAACTGTTTCATAAAGTCCATGCACTAAAGCACATGTACCTCATTTTAAAAGCTGTAGAGGAAAAGAGAGCTTTGAATATGCTTTACTCAGAATGTATTTACTCTTATTTTATACACAATGCTTAAACTCTTAATCTATTTTCTTAATCCAAAACAATTAAAACAAAAAAATAGAAGACAGGATGTATTAACTACAAGACTAAGGGACACAAAAACCTAGAGATAGAGATTATATCCCCCATCCTCTGGACAGTGATTATATTGCCAAATTATTTACTAAGCATAGTGGGAATCCAATTAAAATCCAAGTAGAATTTTTTTTTAAGAAATAGACCATTTCAATGTGCAAATCTGGAAAAAATAGAATACATTTTCTTAAGTAAGAGAAACAACAGTTTGCTTATCATATTAAATATTATAAGAACACAATAACTAAAAATAGTTATCCCCAAAAAGATGAGATCAATGGAATTCAATGAAAAGCTTAGAAACAACCCAAAGTTATAAAAGAATCTCTTGTATAGTGAAAATGACATTTTAAATCCATGGAGAAAGGTAGCAATAGGATGATTTGCTCAGCTCGCTAGAATAACTCCAATTTAATAACTCCAATTTATTCCGTCAGGCCTATGTGAACTAAATATCAGTTATAACAGCAGTAAAAGTAATCTTCAAATGAGTAATAAAAACAGGCAAATATGGACCATACTTAACCTTTTCTACATTTCCTTAAGTACATGGTGATTGAGGCAGTGTCCTGAGGGAATGTGTAGTCAACCAAAAAATGGATGATTTCAGCATTCACGGCAGAAAACCTGACAACATGATTAGGAATGGAAGATGCAACAATATATTTTCTTATTTTCTAGGACAACCTCTGTGTGGAACTAAATTATATAATTAGTGCACTCTCCTTTAAGGTGCTCAAACATTTTAGTAGAGCACGTGCAGTATATAATGTTCCATTAGTAGTTACGATTTTGTACTTGATAGATGTACATTCTGGCAAGACAGCAGCTCAGTCAAAACGTGATCACATTGAACAAAAAACTCCTAACTGCTTCAGGAGTTTCCAACCCTCACCTTTGTGATACTTTTACCAACTAATCAAAGACTGAAAACCCCAGAGAAAATTCCAAAAGCATATTAACGCTTTATCTTAATATCTCAGGAAATTAGTAACAAAAAATTAAATTTTTTTAGAATTCAGTTTACCCTAAGAATATGAAATAAATAAAACCTGAGAATCTTTCAGTGCGACTGTCTGAATCTTTTCTCTCAATGTTCTTACCAGAGTTACCTTGACAATTCATTGATTATTTATCTTATAACATCAGGATGAACTATTTTACACAGCACTGTGAACCAGGACATGATAATATATATAGTATATTTATAATCTCTTGTTGGCTATAAAACCTAGTCCTATCATAGATAAAAAATTTGAGGTGGGGGTCTCACTCTGTCACCCAGGCTAGAGGGCAATGGCACAATCACCACTCGATGCAACCTCAACCTTCTGGGCTCAGGTGATCCCTCCGCCTCAGCCTCCTGAATAGCTGGGACTACAATAGGCATACACCACCACATCCGACTATTTTTTTTTTAATTTTTGTAGATAAAGTCCTGTTGTGTTGCCTAGACTGGTCTCAAACCCTTGGGCTCAAGCAATCCTCTTGCCTCAGCCTCCCAAAGTACTAGGAATACAGGCATTGTGCCACTGCACCCTGCCAGATAATATGTTTTGAATAGTACTATCAATATGGCAAGAAAATGTCTTCAGGTGTAGCCAACCCTCCAACATTGAAATGACAACTTTGAAAATGCTTTCAATTACACACTTAGTCCATTCTGATCCATCCATATATTGTTTCATTTGTATAAGCACAGTTAAAGAAAAAAAAAAAGACCAAAGTTGTTTTCAGACTGTACAAATAAGTCTGTTATTTAACAGTTACCTGCACAGCTCAGACAATGTTTTTAATTTCCCAGACTCATGTTTGGCCTAGTTGGATCAAAAGAGCTGCTTATGAATTCTGCATGTCCTATTGGTAGGTTATTGTTGTTCCTCAAGAGTTTAGCTATGCAATAATGTCAGAAGTCTTAAGATTTAAGGGATTCATCTGTTTTCCCTACTTAGCCTTGCCCTATTACAGCATATATCAGAAACAGGTTTTCTGTTTTAATCTGGCCAAGCAATGTCCAAATAAAAATGCCCTGACTGGCTCACACAACTAATCCCAGCACTGAGCAACATAGTGAGACCTCGTCTCTACAAAAAAACAAAAAACTACCTGGGTGTGGTGGCATGCACCCAGCTATTACAGAGCCTGAGGCAGAAGGACCACCTGAACCCGGGAGTTTGAGGTTGCAGTGAGCTGTAATCCTGCACCTGCACTCTAGCCTAGGTGACACTAGGTGACAGAGTGAGACTTCAACTAAAAAAAAAAGTGGCCTGACAAAATTGCATAGGGTTATATTTGCCAACTGTGTGAGCTTGAGTATGATACTTAAGATAATTATTTGACAATAAGGTATTTACCTATATCTCAGTTACTTTACCTGTACAAAGGGACATATAATAAAATCTTAGTCATAGGATTGCCATGTACAATATGAGTGTTTATGGTCACACTCTACTTTGGAAAATTCTACCTGTTGGATGTATCTTAATATATAAACCTAATGTACGTCAAGATAAACCACAGATGCACATTAACTTTTACTTGTAAATTATTTTGCATGGTTTTACATACTATTCTTCTTGAAAAAGCCATAAAATTAGTTTAATAGACTTCTTTATATAGCCTATGATACTTTTATTCAGTAAAAGTCTACAGTTTAAAAATAAATATGAAAGTGTGTGCAGCTGCAATGCATTATTTAATGCAATACATGTAGTTCAGAAGAACAAGAAAAATCGTGTAACAGAGAATAGCAGTTAACTACTTGTGGTCAATTTCCTCATAGGAGTGAATTTTTTTGAGGACTAAGTACATTTCTTTTAATTCCATATCTCCAATGCTTACCCTCCACCTCATTGGTTCTGTGTGTTTGAGTGCATGTGTTGAATGTTTAATTATATCATGAATTTCTGTTATAAATACAGTCTCTAAGCACCAGGATACAAATCATCTTGGCTGGGCGCGGTGGCTCACACCCGTAATCCCAGCACTTTCAGAGGCCAAGGCAGCAGGATCGCTTGAGCCCAGGAGTTCCAGACCAGCCTGGACAAAACAGCGAGACTCCCCATCTCTACAAATTTTTTGTTTTAATGAGCCGGGCTCCATGGTGCACTTGTAGTCCCAGCAACTTGGGAGGCTAAAGTGAGAGGATCACTTGAGCCCAGGAGTTCGAGACTGCAGTGAACTATGATCGTGCCACTGTATTCCAGGCCGCGCGACAGAGAGATACCCTAACTCGCTCTAACAAAGAAAACAAAAACGGTAGATCTGGCAGGAAAGGTCTTTCCAACCGGCACAGGAGTTCGAGACTGCAGTGAGCTATGATCGTGCCACTGTATTCCAGCCTGGGCGACAGAAAGAGACCCTATCACGCTCTAAGAAAGAAAGAAAACAAAAAAACTGTAGATCTGGCTAAGGAAAGTCTTTCCAACCCATATCGTGTACCAATCCTGATCCTGTCGTCTCCAACTTCTCTCGGGCGGGGTACCAGCAGGTTCAACATGGCCAAACAATTTCACGCAGCTCACTACACCCAAGAGTGGAACTCACGTATCCAGGTGTGAGCAAGACCGTCAAACTATACCTATAAGGTGTTCAGAGGAGAGAGTCCAAAAGTCGAGAGACCGGGCTAATTTAGCTTCTGTTTCACAATAGCCCTGACCGTAGTTGGACCAGTTACTGGAAAGATGCAAAGGGTTGGGCCTTCCATCAAGAACAGATTGCAAAAGGCTGTCAACCACGGCGTGGCAGGTCATCCCCAAGAGAAGCAGACGCGGAAAACGGAGCCTCGGGATTGGGCCGCAGAACGGAAAGCAGGTTTGGGTCATATTTCTGCTTATATATGCGGAACTAAAGAGTTAGCGGCCGCAAGTGTGGCGCATTGTGCCCCTTCTACCTAACAGCTGATCCCCCAAAGGTACATCTTTGCTGTGACTGCTGGCGCGACCGGGCGGCTCCGGGGAAGGGGTCAGGAGAGCAGCTCGCCGGGTGGGAGGTCCCGTTCGGTGTCCTCCGGGCCGGGCCTCCCCGCGGGCTGCCAGCTGCTGGCGCCGGGGGTTCCGCCGCGCTTTTGGCAGGGCCGCTGGGAGGAGCGAGACCGGGGGGCCCGGGCGGGGCCAAGCGCTTCCTGTACCGGGTTTCCGGCTCCGGGTCCCGGGAGGAGGACCGCCGGGCCAGAGGCGGAGCTGCCGCCCTGCCGCGACTTTCAGACGCGGACCATGGCCTCGCGCTGCTGGCGGTGGCGGCGCGGCTGCTCCTGGAGGCCGGCGGCACAGAGCCCCGGGCCCGGCTCCCTGGGAGGTGCAGGGCCGCCCGGGCCGCGCGTCGCTGCCGACGTCCTCGCGCAGGTGAGGGTGGGAGGCGCGCGCCCGGCGGGGCGCAGAGGTCACGGCGCCAATGACAGCGGCGTACCGAATGAATGGGAGCCGGGAGCACGTGCACCGGGGCACCAGGACGCAGGAGTCGGTCCTGGGTGGGACTCCGGGGGAGCCGGGCGCCTGTGGTGGGAGCGACCCGCGTGCTTGTGTGAAGTGGGGGTGCCCCACGCGAGGGTGCAGAGCGGTGACCTGGGGACCAAGGGAGCGTTTGGGGAGGGGAGAAAGCGATGGGGAGAAACCCGGGAGCGATGAGATTGTCCACTGGGGTGTGTTCAAAGGTGGAGCCTGGAGAGCTCCTGCAACTATGTACTTTCGTCTTGGAGGAAGACAGATCTCACCTGGAATGTTAGAGCAAAAGGTGCTCCGAGCTCTCCGATCACATTGGTCTTGGATTAATAATCGGAAAAGGTCTTGTGGAGAATGCAGGACTGGTGCTAGGGTGAACTGGGCCATAGTCCTACAGCGGTGGCTCTGGAGGGAGCACACACCTGGATGGGGCTAGAAGGGCACTAGAAGGAGAAGAGGCCCAGGGATGTCGGAAGGAGAGAAATCTTGGAGTCATTTTTTATTTGATCTGTGACTTATTGAAGGAAAGTCAGAATCTCAACAGTGGCTATGCTTCTTTCAGATTCTCCCCTGCTACCTTTGGATCCATTATAATTTTCCTCCCTTTCCAGTCACTTTAGCCCCGTGAATGGACTTTGTGTGGCTCTGAGAGTCCTTCCGAACTTTCGAATGATTCTCAGTGTGCCTTGGGGTAGGCCCATTCTGTTAACATAACTGTAACCGAACTTGGGTCCTGCTTGTCGCTTACAAGCCAACTCCAGAGACAAGGACTGGTGAAAGGAAAACTGTTTTATTCAAGAGCTGACAACCTGAGAAGATGACAGACTAATCTCTCAAAGACCATCTAAAGTCAGTACAAATTTCTGGCCCTTATTCTGCTAAGGGCAGGGGGAAGAGGACAGGATTGGGAAGTTCCTTTGTCCGTAGTTGAACGGTCAAGATGTTCCTTTAAATCTTTAACAAAGCATAGTTAGTGTACATATTCCCCCCTTTTCCCAGAGTTAATCTAGACAGCTGCATACTTGCTCCTACATTATCTTTTCAGTGTTTCAAAGTTATTCTAGCCCATGCGCAAGAGTGGACAGAGGCAAGAGCCCCCCTTCAGTCTAAAACGGAGTTGGTTTTGTTAGTCTTGCCATTTTACTGTTAAATAACTGCAAAATCTATGGACTCGCTGTTTATTTGAATTTAGGACTCCAGCTTCATTCAGATTTGTTACACTTCATATGTTCATGCGCTCATACTCATCCAACACCATTTACCAGTATAACATATATAACATTTATAAATAAATACTGTGTATCAAAGTGGATGCATATCCCAAATTACCATCCAAAAAAGACATTTGGAGAAGGAGTGGCAGCTGGGCTAGTAGGCAGACTAGAGAGTAAAGAGAGAATAATATATGGAGAGTCGGGAGGTACATGGGAAAAAGCCTTAGAGGAAGGGAGACTTTGCTGGGATTCATTTCAGTACTGTCCTCGCCAGACTTCAGATGTGTCTGTTTCCACAGATGAGGACATTATTGGAAGCGATGGATGCATCCATCCTCTGATGCCACTAGATGCTTCCTTTCTGTGTGCTACTTTTTTTTTTTTTTTTAATTTCATGCCCACCAAGCAACCTTATCCACGGGAAGGATGCTTTTCTGGAGAGAATATGCCTTGGGCCTCCATGTCGCCCACATGACCGCAGAAGGGACTCTGCCCATGAAACTAGTGCCCTGTAATTCTGATTCATGTGTTAGTGATGTTATCATGATAAATGAATACAATCGCATTCTGGTGTCAGCCTCAGGCATGTGTGTTTTGGTTACTTCAAATCTCTCAGGGCCTAATAGTCCCTGGCAATAAAGAACAACAATAATTACGCCACATCTGACTCTCCAACAGGGCCACTGCCTCCTGATGTTTGTGCATTCTCCTGACTTCTCCATTAGTAGAATAAAAACCAGTGTGCATGTGATTGTGCCAAATCACTTGCCAATATGTCTTGATTTTTTACCCACACTTTCTCTTATTTTAAAAAGTAAATTCAGAGAGGGTATATAAGGAAAACATAGAGAGCAAATCAGAACTGGAAAATGGGAGTGTTCTACAACTTTAGTCTCACAACTCTCTTGATACTTTACTGCTCTTCTGAGACCCTCTGACCTCACTTTGGAAAACATTGCTCTGGGGTACTCTTAAAGCAGAAAATGGCTTCATTGAATTGATACTGCATTAAAACATACACTTGTATACTAAGCTCTGAGCTGAGAACTGTACATATACCCTCTAAGTTAATCTCAACATCTCTCCGTGAGTAGATAATATCAGAAAGATGTCACAAAGTAATGTATGTGGAGACTTGAACGAAGATCTATCTTCCAAAGACCATAGTACTGACAACTGTTAGGCTGCCTGGTAGTAAAGAGCTATGTAATTTCTTACTCCAAGTTAGAGAACTATCACTGGGTCTCAAACTGAATAATTGTTGCTCTTCCATTAAGTTGTCCTTATTTATAAACATAATAAAATACTGAATTCATATTAATTTCCCATGGATACTGAAAAAAATAGGTTGTCATATATGGTAAAAAGCTAAAGGGATGAATATCACTTTGTTGGGACATTTTAACTGCCTGGGATGTCACAAATGTTCTTATTGGTTTATGAATACATAATACTTATGAATACATAATACTTATGAATACATAATACTATAGTGGTATGAATAGAACTTAGACTAAACTTTTTGGCCAGTACCTGGCAAAGTCAACCATTATTGTCATTTTAATATGACTAAAGCAATACATGTTTATTAGAGACAAATCAGAAAAGATATACCAAACAAAGAGATAAGACAAAATACATTCACAATCCTATTTATTCCACAATAACTACTTTTAACACCCAGGTTTATGTGCTTTCAAACTGTAGTCTCTGTTTTGTGTGTGTGTAGATTTTTAGTGGTATCACATAACACACAGTTCTGCAGGTGCTTTTCCCCTTTGATATGCTGTAAACATATCTGCATGTCAGTTTTTCAGACGACTTTTCTGAACCTTAAGTTCTCCAGCTATAGTTGTAAAGATCAGAAAGCATGCTATAAGACCTTAGTGCTAAGGGAGTGAATTAGTCTTATTTTTACTACGAGCTAAATTTGTCCTTTTGGTTAAAATGCTTCATTGGAATATTCTGTATAAGAGCCCTTACCACCTTAAATCTGATTTGAAAAATGTATTTTTTAAATACATTTATCCCTGAATTATTTAAGACTAGCTGTCTGTATCTTTGAGTTCCCAAGGCCTGTCTCAATTTCTGGCTCATAATCGTTTTTAGTAATTGTTGGACTTAATATGTGTTCCATCTCTGAATAATTTAGAAGCTCTCTACTGTTCTTTGACCTCTGATTCAGTTAATATCAAAATGTGCTGCTGAGGTTGGTTGGTTTTTTAGCATTATTTATCCATAAGTACCATTGCTAAAGTATGTTTAGGAACAATAACTTAAAATAGGCAGTGTTGTGTACATGTAAACTTCTTCCTTAGTATTGAAATATTTTTCCTTCTCGCCATTTTGGATACTTTTGAGACCTTGATGTTTTGTTTTAAACGGATTTAAGAATGTAAGTAAGCCGGGCTCGGTGGCTCAGCCTGTAATCCTGCACCTTGGGAGGCTCAGGTGAGTGGATTGCCTGAGCCCTCGGGTTTGAGACCCTCTGGGCAACTTGGCGAGACCTCATCTCTACAATAAATCAAAAATTAGCCGGGCGTGGTAGCGCGCGCCTGTAGTTCCAGCTACTTGGAAGGCTGAGGCGGAAGGATCGCCAGAGCCCAGCAGGTCGAGGCTGCGGTGGCCAGAAGCGGCACTGCACTCCAGTCTGGGCGATGGAGTGAAACTTCAACTCAAAAAAAAAAAAAAAAAAAAGAATGTAAGTAATGCTAATTTTTAATATTCTCTGACCAACCTTAGTTAAATGGGAGGAAATTGTTTTAAAACTATTTTTTGAGTTTGGGAAGATAGATATGAGTATGGAAATTAGATTTTTTTGAGGGGAGGGATAGATTATAGATGGCTTTTTTACTTTCTTCTTCATGTTTTCTGTAATGACAAGTATTTTTATAGTAAGGAAAGGAACCTTTTAAAATTATCCTTTTTCTAAAGTTTGCAATCTACCTATAAATGAGTGATTCAAAGATATAAAGATTATATTTACTATGAATTGGGGGGGGTTTATTCAATGCTTCAAGCAAGTTTTTTAGGAATGTTCTTACAAGTTTGTTGATACTTTTATTTTATAGATGCCCTATATTAATCTTGTGAAGCATTTAACATCTGCCTTTCCAAATGTGTATAGTATATCACGGTAAGTTTATAATTCATACCAAAACTACTAAAATTATTAATCATATTGCCAATAAATTTCTGTTCTAAATCGTAGTGGGCTAGGCCATCAAATTTTATATGTTATTTAACTAAATGCCACAATATCTGCTCTATGTGATCTCTGGCTTTTCAAAAAGTAATAATATAATGAATTTGAACTCAACCCAGAACACCAAGAACATAGTTTAGTTTTTCTTTGGTTTTGTAGGTTCTCGAGGTCCTGTTTATAAAAATGATCTAATGATCTGTCATTTAGCAAGACCAGAATTCTGTATGTTTCTCTAAATTATAATAACCTCTTCAGATTCACGCTTAATTTCCAGCAAGCATTTGGGCTCAATTTTCTATCATCTGACTCCACTACATATATATGTATATTTAATACTTAAAAATGAAGTCATGTACATTTTTGCATATCCAGGTTTCATCACACAACCCCTGCAGTGTGCTGTTATAGTAAAACACGCAGTGGTGAGAAGTACACCGACCCTTTCAAACTTGGTTGGAGAGACTTGAAAGGTCTGTATGAGGACATTAGAAAGGTAAGTTCTTTTGATTCTACTGTGAAATAGTGTTTTAGCTAATAAAACTCAGTGAAGTTTTTAGAATTATAAAAAGACAGTGCAGGCTTTTGGATATGTACAATGCCATTGGTGGGCGATACAGAGTATGTAACACATGCTACTGTTCAGAAGGAGGTTATAACAGAGTCGAGAAACTGAAAAAATGGTACAGGTAGCACAACTTGTGCAATGTGTTATGTAACCAACCTTTCCTCTCCATAGCATCGCCTCCCAGGGACTCCTGCTACTGTCTTCCTTGTCTAATTCTGAATGTCATTGCTAGACTGCCCCAAATATGGCTTTCTTCTTTCAACTCTTTTCCCCAAAAACTTTCAGTGGCCCCCAACCTCACATAGATTCTAAAGTGCCTGGAAATGTTCATGTGCTCCGCGTCAGCTTCTTCTCCTTTTCAGGGTTCCCCACCTTCTTCCTCAAGCTCCTGGTGCACTGACTCTCAAATTCTCAAGGCAGTGCCACTTCCTGTTTCACAGACAAAGTAGAGGCTGTGGAGGAAACATCCTCAGCTCCTGCTCTGTTATCATCATTGACCAGCTTGTCTGTGCCTTCCCTACATGCTTTCTTCTTTCCTCCCACTCAAGGAGGTAACATCCCCTTCTTCTCTAGGGACAGTCCCTTTGCCTCTCTTTAAGTTCCATCCCTTTGCCTCCTCCTCAGTTCCTTAGGACCTCCCTAACAATGGCCTCCCCTCTCCTTTATCTGTAACCTCTCTTTCACATTGTCTCTTGCATCCTTTTGAGGTGCTCTAGTTTCTTCATTTTTAAAAGACCCATCCCCTGACCCTGTACCGCACTCCTACCCTTCCATTAGAGTATTCTCTGCCTGTCTCTCTCTTGTCTCTTCATGTTCAGTCTACCACTGTGCTGTGGCTTACTTTCTCGCCTCTCCTGAAACTGCTTTTGCCCAGGTCACTGGTAGCTTCCTTTTACTAAGTTCAATCGACACTTTCTGGCTTTCCTCTTCCTTGACTTTTGAACTTCAGACACTTGATCATTCCCTCTCCTTGAAACTCAGTTCCTTTGGCTTCTACGCTTTCCTCCCCCAGATCCTAAGGCCATTTTTTGGTTCATTATCTCCACCCCACCCCTTTAATTTTGCCATTCCTTGGGGTTCTGTTGACCTCCTCTACTCTCTGTGTTGTTTATATATCTGTTTCCATACTTATGTCTTCCAAGTTATGCCAAATTATACCTCTGCTCCAGGTTTACTTATTTTTCCCATACTCATGTAGCTAGCTGCTTACCAGGCAACTCCCTCAAAAGTCTACAACAATCTCAAACTTAGCATAGCTGAGACTGCTTTTTCCCCACAAACTGTTTCTGTGGCCAGGCACAGTGGTTTATGCCTGTTATCTCTTTGGGAGGTTGAGACAAGGGGCTTGCCTGCACCCAGGAGTTGCAGACCAGCAATATGGTAATACCTCATCTCTACAATAAATCAAAAAATTAGCCAGGCATGATGGCATGCACCTGTAATCCCAGCTACTTGAAAGGCTGAGGTGGAAGGATTGCCTGAGCCTAGCAGATTGAGGCTGCAGTGACCGTGAGAAGCATGCCAGTGCACTCCAATCTGGGTGAGAGGGTGAGATTCCAACTCAAAAAAAAAAAAAAAAGTTTTTTTTTCTTCCTGATGTCCCTGTTCCTCAAATGTACCACCCATGAGCCTGGGAAGGATCCTATACTCATTCCTCTCCAAGTCCTCCTAGTCTGTCTCTTGCCTTCAGACCCCACAACCATAGGCCAGGCCACTCCCATTCCTCTTGTCCTCTCATTCTTATTCTTCTCCTCCCTATCTCTGCCCAGGCCAGAGGTTCCCCTGGTGACTGTGCTTACCTCAGTAATAGCGCCATACCTGTCACACTCTGTTGCGTTAACTGCAACGATTGTTTTACTTCTCTCCATCTAGACTCTGAGCTCTTGTAGGCAAGAATTGTCTTACTTATCTCTGTGACCTCTGTGTTTATTACAGTGCTTGGCACTGAATCAGTAATTTAATGAATTAATGATAGACCTGCTGTGTTGTATTTACCTGCACCTGGCTGAGGGTCCATTCTTGGTTCCTGCTGCTTTCAGTGGATAAGCTCTAATTCAGACAAGCACATCCTAGAATGGCAGATACAACACACACATCCGTCTCCTGGAAGGCTCTCCCCCTCTTCACAGTCAAAATCCTGCTTATCCTCCTGATCCCAGGTCATCACTTATTTCCTCCATAAAGTATTCGGTTTTCCTAGCCCACGCTGATCTCTTCCTTCTCTGAACTTTTCATATAGTTAATATACAGCATTATTCAGGCTACGACCGTATTAGTCCTTGACTATTTATACTTGTGAAATTTTTGTTTCCCCAATTCAGTTGCAAGCACCTCACAATCAGGCAAACCATATGAACCTTCAGGATGTCTTTTGCTAAATACCAAGCCAGATTGACTGACCCCTGCTTCTTTTCCCTGGTCACCGTCTTACTGTCACTAATGAACTGCTTTGCCTCCCTACCCAGGACACCCCCAATGTGTTTCATAGGCTCCCAATAACCACTGGCTCCCATCCTCCCCATTTTTCTCCTCCCTCCATCTTTCAAGCTGATAACCAACCCTTGTTCCTTTCTCTATCTAGATGTCACGAGCCCAGAGTCCCTGGGACACCCAGTGCTTTCTTCTCCCTCCTGCTCTCTCTTGTAGTCATCTGGTGTCTGATGCTGTTAGTAGGGCAGGTGGCAGTACCTGCTCCAGCACTTGGGTCATGCAGGGCTAAGCCAGGCATTGTTTGTGTTCCAACCTGCAGGACAGCCAAGTATGTGGCCTCACGACGGAGCCTTGGCCAACTGAGTGTTGAATTTATCTGTTAAAATGAATACACTGAAATCAGACCAAAGTTTTGTAAAAAAAAAATCCTGTTGACTTTCTGTGCAAGTATAATGCCATTTTGACGCAGAAACTTTATTTCAGGAACTGATCATATCTACAACAGAACTTAAGGAAATGTCTGAGTACTACTTTGATGGAAAAGGAAAAGCCTTTCGACCAATTATTGTGGTGCTAATGGCCCGAGCATGTAATATTCATCATAATAACTCCCGGTGAGCTATTTCTTTTACTCCTCTGTCATTTTATATTTGGAAAGTCTTTCTTCTCAAGGTTATGTTTTGCTTCCCATTTAAGAAGTAGCATATATCTAAAAATTCACTTTGGGATGTATAGATTCTAAGTTAGAGTCACTAAAATCACTCTGAAATCTAGTCTTCCTTTTCCAGACTTTAATGTCCATTTAAGAATAACTTTAGCTGCAAGTTAACATTTTAGAAAAATTTTAAGAGCCAAATTTAGTTTTCTTGTTAGGAAGTAACAAGTATACTAGGATGTGTAAATACATTTAATCTTTATCCACATTGGGCAGTTAGTCCAAAGGTTGACTGTTACAAAGTGATGAGGTACACCTTTATTCTGGGCAACACACACCCACCTGGGAGTGCCTACCTTCCTGTGATTTTCTGAATCGTGCAGAAGAGAAATCTTTAAAGAAGATACTTTGACGATTGATCCTCAACTCTTATGTTTTGAATATATGTAATGTTTTAAAATATTAAAACATCTGTAACATTTTAATATTAAAGGAAGTCTTTTTTTTTTTTTTTTGAGTTGGAGTCTCACTCTGTCGCCCAGACTGGAGTGCAGTGGCCACTCCCGGCCACTGCAGCCTCGACCTGCTGGGCTCCGACGATCCTTCCACCTTCCAAGTAGCTGGAACTACAGGCGCGCACTACCACGCCCGGCTAATTTTTTGATTTATTGTAGAGATGAGGTCTCACCAAGTTGCCCAGGTGGGTCTCGAACCCGCGGTCTCAGGCAATCCACTCACCTCAGCCTCCCAAAGCACGGGATTACAGGCTGAGCCACCGAGCCTGGCTTAAAGGAAATCTTTTTATCAGGCACCCTCCCCCACCCCCCTGAATTAGAATAAGGGCGTTCAGAGAGACTACCTTAAAGAAAATCTTAATATGAAAAAAAGATTTTCCTATTACCTCACATCGCGATTTTCCTCATTCCTTCTTCTCCTTCACTCTTGTATTCGGACATTCAATATATTTAATTTGGCATTCTGCTTTACTTACTGCTGTTTTTTAATCTCTTTCCCACACTGCTGAAATGTCGTCATAATTACATTATACAGTCTATCGATGGGAATTCCAGTAGGCCATAATGTACTAATACATTTCCCTAGTGTTGAACATTTATATTGTATTTCCTCTTCTCAGTAGATAATACCTTAATGAATACCTAAGATTTATCGGCACTGGATTTAATGATGCCTTAAGAATGATTGTCAGATACTGCTTCTTAGCGGATGCTCAAATCTACCCTCTTTGCCTCACTGCTGGGCCCTTCCATGTCTAGCACATCACACTGTGCTCAGGGTTGACTTCCACTCACAATGGGCCTCTCAAAGAGCTCATAGTATATTTCGAGTAAGCAGTGAAATCTCTGGGAGTGACCTTTAACCATCATTAGGACCACTTTCACTCTACCCAGAAGGCAGAACAATAGAAATGCTCCCTCTAGCCAGGTGTGGTGATTCACACCTGTAATCCCTGCACTTTGGGAGCCAAGGCAGGCAGATTGCTTGAGTCCAGGTGTTCACGAGCAACCTGGGCAACATAGAGAAACTTTGTCTCTACCAAAAAAAAATTAAATAGTAGCCTGGTGTGGTGGTATGTGCCTATAGTCCAAGCTACTTGGGATGCTGATGTGGAAGGATTGTCTGAGCCCAGTAGGTCAAGGCTACCATGAATCATGATCATTGTGATCACGCCACTGTAATCTAGTCACTGACAGAGTGAGACCCCAACTCAGAAAAGAAACACTACCTCTGAACCGAACTTGAAATATGTCTCAGACCTCATATGGTCTACAGCAGAGTTTCTTAGCCTCAGCACTACTGATATTTTGGGCCCCAACATTCTTTGTTGGGGTCAGGAGAATGTCTTGTGCATTATAGGATGTTTAGTAGCATCCCTTATCTCTACCCACCAGATGCTTCCCAATTGGTGACGATCAAAGATGTCTCCAGACACTGGCAAATGTCCCATGAAGCATAAAATCATCCTGGTTGAGAACCACTAATCTAGAGAGACTGCATTAATATGTTTAATTTCTCAGATTAATGCATAATATATCTCATTAGCCTTAGCGATAACATGGTAAAGAAAAGAGTGCATTAAATCCTATCCCTTATCAATCCTTATCCCCATAGTTGAAAGATTTTTCATTTTGTCTTATTGAAACTGTATAAACTGTTGCAGAAAACATGGGAGAGTGTAACAGAAAAGATACTGCTGGTTTAAACAGTAAGTTCAATACTGCCCACTCCAGGGGGTGTTTGAGCTGCAGCTTCATTCTCCCTGTAAGTGACTGGAGCGGGGCCTAGTAAAGTCATCTTGCAGAGGCAGAGTCCAACATGGAGATGAAGGTCACATTGTGGCATGGATTTGGGTGCAGGACCCTAACAATACCACTCTCCAAGTCCCAACTTCTTGAAAATACTTGCTACCTAAGGACCCTTTTGAATCAGACACTTAAATATCTAGCTATTACTTCGATGTCCCTTCAAAGTAAGAAGAGCAGGGGCTTTTAGAGAGCTGGCCTGTTGGTGAATTTGCTTGCTGAGAAAAGCTTAGGACCACTAGAGGCTCCTCCAGCCCCAGTGGCACCAGAACTCATTCCTGAGCTTGACATGCTTTCTTGTTAGTGATGGCACAATTAAGAGAGCCCGCGTTATCATCTGCCAAAAGTTTAACAGCCGCCATGTGGCTGATCAGATATCTTCCTTGCTCCAAGCTGTGCATTAAATAGGGGATATTAGAAACAGAATTTTGGAGGGGACTTTAGAAAACAGAATAAAACAGATGTCTTCAGAAATTGAAAAGGGGAGATACTATCTTATTGATTGTTCTCTTTTACTTCACTAAGCCTTTTTGTTGTCCATGCAATGTTCCCTGCTAGATTATTGGGAGTTCTTAACCTAAGGTCCATGGAGCTCTGACGGTCTCTAAACCCCTTGAGGTTGTATGCAAAAATTTTTGTGCATTGGCTTTTTTCTGGGGAAGTGTTTCCATGGCTTACAATATGTTCTCAAGGGGTAATATGGCCCTGAAAATCTTAAGAGTCAATCTTTGTTTCCTCCATCTATCCCAATAACCACAGTACCTGGCTGGGGAAAGTAGAAATGCATACAGCAGATGACTTGGACTCGAAATGTCCAGAAAACAGAGTTGTGGTGGATTCTGAGACATGCTTTCAGACCCCCTTCGATGCAGGGCTCTATACCCCAGCTGCTGTGCCAAGTACTCATGGTGCCTATTGTCCTTCATTTCTCAGCCCCTTCAGGGCTTGCTTTGGCTACAAGAATCTCCTCACCTTAGGCTGAGACCCTTCTCGAGGCAGCCTTCATCCAGAGACTGGCAGATGAAGGGATGTTCTAGCTCGAGTGCCCTAGAAGGTGTCTGAGGCTGTCTAAGGGTCTGCATTGCCGATCAGCTTCTTCTTCTCAGTCCCGATCCCTCCCTTTCTCCCTCCCTCCTTCAGGTGTCCATCCCAAGGGCACGCCTGAATCAACATCCTGTATGTTTAAACTTTGTCTCAGAATCTATTTCCTGGAGAACCTAACTTGAAACAGAGTTCAGCAAAACCCAAACTAGGGCAGGACTTATTTCACCAGAGAGTCCAGGTCAAAAAAGAGCTTTATATTAAATATGTTTCTACAAAATCGTTCCATTTGTTGAATACAGCACAGCTGTGGTGGCTGCATCTTTCATAAAAAACTCAACCTGCTGCCCTGCTCAACAGCCTCCCTGAAGGGACCTGCTGTTATCATTGGCACCTGGATCTTGGCACCCTCTGTTCCTGTGTGAAACTCAAACAGCACTGGGAAGTGAATACCATTGCCAACAATCAAGATAACAGGATTACCCAAATTACGTTGTTCACACATCTGTTAGTCCTGATTATACCAACAGTCAAGTGGCACTGGATCCCACTAGTCCAGTTTTTAAAACTGGACTAGATGATTAGACGGACTGATTATAAGATGCAGCTGTCACATTAGATAATTGGGTCAAGAGTCAGGTGTGATAAAAATTCTATATACAGAGAAGGTAACTTTTATAGCTCTATAAAGACTAAGGAAATTACCAAAGCCTACCCTGGAAAGATGGACAAAATAAGTATTTTGTCCATTAAGTATTAAGTATGACTCATGTGAACTGATTCCCAAGGTCAGGTTGCTTACAATTCTAGAACCATTCTTGGTTTCTGTATGTTCTGAATCATTAAAGCAGCTAATGATGCTGCTGTTTATGGGATAGGCAAGAAAGTTGGTGCCAGAAGAATTGTTCTTATAATTAACCTACAAGATGGCACTTTTGATGTGTCCATACTCACTATTAAAATGGAACTTGAAGTACAGTCTGCCAAAAGAAATACCCACTAAGGGACACCTACTGAGCAGATGTTCATCATTGCATCAGTGAGTTCAGAGTCAAGCATAAGAACATCAGTGAGAGCAAGAGGGCATATGAACATGGTATGTGTACCCTTTTCAACACTCACCTCACCAGGACGAGGCTGATTTTTGTCTGCAAAGGAATCAACTTCTACATTTTTATTATCCATGCCCAGTGTGACAAACAGAACACTGCATTATTCTGTGGAGATCCTGGATCCTGTGGAGAAAGCTCTGTGCAGAACAACTGGATAGGTTGCAGATCAGAACATCATCAGGGAGAGGTCACTCTTCATTGTAGCCCAAGATTTAAAAGCTTCTACAGTGCTTCTTCAGTAGCAAGAAAGTAAACACTAGTGTGAACCCCTGCATCATTTATGATACAACTTTGTAGGGATCTGTTTTATCTGGAGCTAATTCTGAAAGTATTCAGGAGTTGCTACTTTTGGATGTTAGTTCTTTTCTCTTGATATTAAAGCTGCTAACAAATCGATGACTTTTATGATCAAGCTTTAAAAAAAAAATCCCCACCAAAGAGAGACAGACTTCACTCCAAGCCTGATGTGCTTCTCTAGGCTTAGGAAGATGAATGGGCAGTGACCATAGATGATGGCCTGCCAGTCTGAGCTTTTTACAAAAATCCCATGTAAACTAGGAGAAAGGTCCATGGGGGAATTGTTTCATTTATTTTTATGTATGTTTGAAATTCTTAGAAATATGTGTTTAATCTGATGAAGAAAAAAAATGTCCTCAGGGGCTTGCTGAATCCAAACATACTCTCACAGGTGTGAATTATAGAGGACATGGCCAACTTTCAAGACTAAGGGCTGCTTTTTCTATGTCTCCTTGCCTGTCGCCTCTTTCAGAAGCTGGGAAAGTGTGGCATCTGTTTCACAGTAGGAAGTAGAAATGATGCCCAGCTTTTTGAAGATGTGATTCTATTTGGCATTTTGGAGCTGTCATCTTAAAGACAGTGTGGGATTTTTCTGCAATCTGTACATTTTGGTCATCTGTCCCACTGTTATGTTATGGATAATCAGTGACAATATTTTCTAGATATAAGCTGACACACCTTAAAGCCTACTTCTATAGGAAAAAAGAAATCGTAAAATTATGAGGCATCTCTAGCCAGGCTCGGTGGCTCAGCCTATAATCCCGCACTTTGGGAGGCTGAGGTGAGTGGATTGCCTGAGCCCGTGGGTTCAAGACCAACCTGGGCAATTTGACAAGACCTCATCTCTACAATCAATCAAAAAAATAAATAAATAAACAAGAGTGGTAGCATGTGCCTGTAGTTCCAGCTACTTGGAAGGCTGAAGCAGAAGGATCGCCAGACCCAGCAGGTCGAGGCTGCAGTGGCCAGGAGCGTGCCACTGCACTCCAGTCTGGGCAACAGAGTGAGACTCCAACTCAAAAAAAAAAAAAAAAATTATGAGGTACCTCAAATATGTTTATTCTGTGTAGAGGCTGTGTCACAGTGCCAAATGACATTCTAAGCAAGAATCCTAATTTTGTTCATCACTATTTAGCCATGCAAAATGATATCTTTATATACATATAGTCTATGAAATTTCCAGATACTTTCAGAAATCTTTGTTTTAATAGCTTCAAATTACAAAAAAACTCTAGTGTCTCAGAGAACGCTGCCATTTTGCTGCAACTTCTCAGCAGGAGCCCCTGTCTGTGACATAATTTCTGCTGATGGAAGTGGTGTCCAACTTATGAATGCATGAGAAAGGCTAGAGGCCTTGACAGTTGTTTTAAGGTAAGTTCTACTAGTAGGCAGTGTGTCTTTTATTAGCTTGAAATTCACTTGAGAAAATATTCTTAACAATAGCCTTTATATTAACAAAAAAACAACTGTAAAAGTCTACATCTTTTCCTGTGCATTCACCTCAAAGGAGATAGGGCCTGGTAAATTTATGGAAAATATTTAGGCTTCCTTACTGGGTTTGGTGGCTCACGCCTATAATCCTAGCACTTTGGGAGGCAGAGGCAAGAGGATTGCCTCTGAGTCCAGGGGTTTGAGATTCGCCTGGGGTGTGGTGGCACATGCCTGTAGTCCAGTTACTTGGAAAGCTGAGGTTGAACGATTGCCTGAGCCCAGCAGGTCAAGGCTGCAGTGGCCATGAACGTGCCATTGCAAATCAGCCTGGGCAATAGAGTGAGACTCCTACTCAAAACAAACCAAAAAAATATTTAGGCTTCCTAATGTAAGGATCAAGTATCTCTCTGAGGGATTCAGAGCACACTCTTTAAAGCCATCTGAGCCTCTATTTTCTCTTTTACTGAGGTAGTTTTTATATGATAATTTGTCTCTAGCTTCCATTGCTTTTGCTTTACTTCTTCCTCCTTTGAAGAATCTGTTGATATGGAAATATTAAGAACTGTTATAATTGTGAAATATTAATAAATAATGAGTAGCACTTTACAAGTGATTTCCAGGCTGAAAGCAGTTGGAAGGTTCTAGGGTTTGGTTCTAAGGCCTTACATAAGAGGAGCCAGCAAGGAGTCATATTTTAAAATGATATTTAAGGCAAGATCAGAAGATCTCATGCTGATTTAATGGCTATAGTTAAATTGCAGTATGGTTTATGTACTTATACTTCATTTTTCATTACTTTCTGCTGGGTCTAAGGAATTACAATGACTATCACCTTATGCAGATGTTCGGATTAGATTTTTAAAGAAAAAGTCATATTTTAGTATCCCACTCCATTTTCTCCCCTCTAAGATATAACCTGATGATATTTGAAAAGTAAGCTGAATAAATGAAACATTGGTCTAGTATGTGTTTAAGTCAGGCACATTTTTACGTTCCAAAAATTCAGTTGGTTAGTTCCCCAGGTTGACTTTATTAAAATTCAGTTTTTAAAAATTCCTATAGATGATGACAGTGAAAATGATAACGATTTGAAAGAAGCTGAAGATAGTACCTTTTGACTGCAAAATTCACACCTCTATATTTACCATCTTCTTGAGAGTGCTTATCCTATAATTTGTGTTAAACTTGAAAAATAAAAGTTTCCCTTTTTTTTGAGTCAGGGTGTCACTCTCACCCAGGCTGGAGTGCAGTGGCATGATCATGGCTCACCGCAGCCTCCAACTTCTGGGCTCAAGCAATCTTCCCACCTCAGCCTCTGAAAGTGCTGGGGTTACAGTCATTAGCCACCATGCCCTGCCAGAAGTTTAAATTTCTAATGCAAAAGTTAAATAGGAATTGGAAGAAAGTTTTTACAAACATTTTGTCTTGGTTATTGAGGTTGTACTAAGAATTTATTAGTGAAAGCTCTGAACATTGTAACAGTTGGGTCTTTAATACACTTTAAAAAAATGCCTCTCACCTATCTTCCCCATCCATTCCTGAAATTTAATTGTAGCTAATTATAAACTTCCACAACTGACCAAGACCATTATTATAAAGAGAACTCTTCAGCCCAGTGTCCAGACTTCTGAGATGCTTACTCTTTTTTTGTTAACAATGCAAATTCTACTTCTTAATGTGGAGCCTATAAATTATTATCTTGACAAGGTTTCTTGTACATTTTAAAATGTTCTTCAAATGATAGAAGTGGCTCTGTAGGGAAGCGAATGTTTTTATACAGTTTCTCTTAGAGAAATAAAATTCTTTATCCTAGATCCGATGTCCAGTTTTCACAAGGTGATTGCTGAGAAGGTTCTAGGCGGCGTCTGTTAAAAAGCATTGCTTTCTGTTAATTAGAGATGTGCAAGCCAGCCAGCGCTCCATAGCCTTAATTGCAGAAATGATCCACACTGCTAGTCTGGTTCATGATGATGTTATTGATGATGCAACTTCTCGAAGAGGAAAGCACACAGTTAATAAGATCTGGGGCGAAAAGAAGGTATGATTTTATCTATTTATTTATTAAATCTTTCTTACTTAATCACATGCTTTTTGGATTGCATTTGCTTTTTAAATTTGTCTTATTAAAAAGTAAGATATGTTTATTCAAATGTGGTCTTCTAAATTTCAAAAATATTCTTGTCTGTATACAAATATTGATAGATAATAGAAAATATCATAGAAAATTAAACTTAGTATTTCTAGTTATTTACAGTTTCATATAGAAATCCTTTGGTTCTAGGGGAAGGGATTTTCATTAGTATCCAAAAAAGAACTATACATCCTACTTTTGGACTCAGATTACCCAGATTCTGTTTAATTTCTTAAACATTTGTTGATTAACTGCCACATGTAAGTGTCAAGGCAAATATATAAAAAGAAAAGAAAAAAGAAACCTCAGGGGATACTGTTCTATTCTACCATGAAAATTTTACCTTTTGAAATAGAAGTTCTATAATTGAGTTTGGCTTATATATGTATATTTTAAAGCATTTTTTCATATTTTATTAGCGTGCCTTGGAGGGAGTGTGTGAAATAGAGATTTTGTTTGAGGATATGTAAATTCTGGGTGAAGAGTGGGAATAAAGTTGAACAAATGAAAATGAAGATACACGAACCTTCTGAGAGGAAGTGTCCTCTACCACACACGTCTTCATTGACTGACTTGCCCAACTGAAGAACAGAGTTTATGCAAATGTAACTCACCCTCCCTCCCAGAGTTCCCTCCTGTTTTATTGTCCCTATTAAAAGAAGAAATACATATGTCCATTGTTATCTTCACATGCTAGTTTTAACATCAGTGGCATTGTTGTGAAATTGGGTCCTGCGGTGTCATTTATATGCCTTTTATTTCAAATGTTAGATTTAAAGATTTTATGTCTTATTGACTGAATTCTATTCATCGGAATGTTGGCAAAAAGTGGATGGAGTTTTGTTTTGGAGAGGACATGGGTAACTTTATGACTTGTCCCTGCAGTCAGCTATGTCTGTTTTTCAGGCAAAGCCAGCCTAAAGCTTTGTTTCGAGTCCTTGGGCTGGGGAAGAGGATCAAGAGCACAAATGGTGTTCTTCTTGCCTAGCCTCCTACGTGCCTCTCTCTTTCTGAGGGCAGGTAAATGACGCGTGTGCCACCCTCACCTGCCTTTCAGCTCTGATAGTGATCTGCCCAGCACAGGGCTGCCTGCCAGGCACCTCCTTTTTCTGCTTCTGAACCACAACTACTGTGTTGCTGGTGCAAATATCCACTCCTCCCAGGGCCCTCTCCATGAGGCCTTGTTAGCTTTGGCCTGGGCATCCCCACCCTTCCTTTAACTCCTCGCCCCTAGCCATCCATAGTCTTGTGACTTCAGTTTTATTTGCTGGAAGCTTTTGGTCTCTAGGATCCCTGGGGCCATGAGGAGAAATTAATGAAGGCTTAGGGATCTTGAGCCCTGAGCGGCTAATGATACTAGGATAGTTGGGTGGATATGTACGTGTGTACATATATATACTAATGTGTAAAACAACTTTGTAAGTGTATGCTTATGTTAGGATATCTTTTATAGTATGGATATTATATAGAGTGGTGATTAATTGGTGACATCACTATTTTAGATACTAGATAACTAACAGGTAATAGATACCTAAAATGGTTAAGTCAAAAGTTCTGTGAACCCTAACATTTATGGCTAATTATCAGAGAACATAACACTTGCTTTAAATATGCAGATTAGCCGGGCTCGGTAGCTCAGCCTGTAATCCCGCGCCTTTGGGAGGCTGAGGTGAGCGGATTGCCTGAGCCCGCGGGTTCAAGACCCGCCTGGGCAGCGAGACTTCATCTCTACAATAAATCAAAAAAACCAGCCGGGCATGGTAGCACATGCCTGTAATTCCGGCTACTCGGAAGGCTGAGGCGGAAGGATCCCCGGAGTTCCAGCAGGTCGAGGCTGCAGTGGCCGAAAGCGGCCACTGCGCTCCCATCTGGGCAACAGAGTGAGACTCCAACTCAAAAAAAAAAAAAAATATGCAGATTAATATGAATGTATAGTATATTTGATTACAGCATATAATTCAACTGCATATATGGTAATTTATAACTAGTTGCTGATACCATGTGGGCATCCACTCACAACCTAAAGAAGACTGGAAAAATATTGATTACCTAGTGTTCAGTGAAAAAACTGTTGTCTAGGTATGAGAGTAGTGTAAATAGCACAAATAGCATTGAACTTGGAGCCAAAATTCCTTGGCATAGTTTTCATTGGAAATAATGTGCCATGCCTTGTGTTGGGGTGTGCTAGGTACTAGCTGAAATGATTGTGAGTGTGAGAGCTGCAGGGTGCATGGAATGTCGTGCTCACACAAAAGGGAGGCATTTAGCCAAGCGTGGTGGCTCACGCCTGTAATCTCAGCATTTTGGGAGGTGGAGGAGAGAGGACTGCCTGAGCCCAGGGGTTTGAGACCACCTGGTCAACTTGAGGAGACCTCATCTCTACAATAAATCAAAAAATTAGCCGGGTATGGTGCATGCGCCTGTAGTTCCAGCTACTTGGAAGGCTGAGGCGGAAGTATCACCTGGGCCCAGCAGGTTGAAGCTGCAGTGGCTGTGAGCATGCCGCTTCGCTCCTGTCTGGGCAACAGAGTGAGACTCCAATTCAAAAAAAAAAAAAAAAAAAGGAGTCATTTGACTATTCTGAGGGATCAGGAGAGACTTTCTGGAGGTGGCATCTGAATTAGCTAAGCAAATGAGCCCCCAGCGTGAAGAAGGGGAGGGACTATTTGAGCCGAAGGAAAGGTAAGTGGAAGGCAAGAGGCACGGTTTAGGGAAGAACAAATGGGCCCCCTGTAGCTAAGCTGAAGGCAGCTGCACCTTGGTGGGAGTTGGGAGCTGAAATGAGGGAAAGCTGCCCTTCCTGTCCAGGCATTCATTTCTGCAGCTATAAATTAGAGAGATATGCCGGGCTCAGTGGCTCAGCCTGTAATCCTGCGCCTTTGGGAGGCTGAGGTGAGTGGATTGCCTGAGCCCGCGGGTTCGAGACCCGCCTGGGCAGCGAGACCTCATCTCTACAATAAATCAAAAAATCAGCTGGGCGTGGTAGCGCATGCCTGTAATTCCGGCTACTTGGAAGGCTGAGGCGGAAGGATCGCCGGAGCCCAGCAGGCCGAGGCTGCGGTGGCCGGGAGCGGCCACTGCACTCCAGTCTGGGTGACAGAGTGAGACTCCAACTCAAAAAAAAAAAAAAAAAAAATTAGAGAGATAGACACGGTCATCTCTGAGAGCTAGTCCTGTTCAAACACTGTGCAAAATGCGTTACGGAAGCCTGCTGAAGAGGAGGAAGGGGAAGAAACATCCAAGATGACCCATCCGTTCTGTATTTCTCTTCTGACAAGTCAGCTTCATCACTGGCTACACTGCTCTGATCTTTTTCTCTGAACATTCTCTCCTCCTCTTTTTTTTAGGCTGTTCTTGCTGGAGACTTAATACTTTCTGCAGCATCTATGGCTCTGGCACGAATTGGAAATACAACTGTTATAACTATTTTAACCCAAGTTATTGAAGATTTGGTGCGGGGTAGGTTGATTCTGTCTTTTTTTTTTTTTTTTGGTATTCAGCAAGGCAAAAAAAATCATGTCTCAAATGATTGCTTTCCTTGTTTGTAGGTGAATTTCTTCAGCTAGGGTCAAAAGAAAATGAGAATGAAAGATTTGCACACTACCTTGAAAAGACCTTCAAGAAGACTGCAAGCCTGATAGCCAACAGTTGTAAAGCAGTATGTACGTTCTGTCTTTTTTCAAGTTAAAAAGCCCATAGCTCTTTAAAGGGAGCTAAATCTAGAAAACATTTCATTGGAGAACCTTAAAATAGTATCCAAAATCCCAAGAGGTCAATGAGGAAAGAATTACATACCTAAATAACAGAGAACATGTGCTGTGGATTTCATTTTTGCCATTTTGGGGATGTGCAAGAGTTAACTTTTCATCTTTTCCTCCCAAGAATTGAGTCAAGATAAGCTTTTTAGTCTATTCCCCAATCTAATGCCCAACTGTGTAACATTTTGAATAACTTACCATAAATAATTGCCCTCATGATTTTTGTCAGACACACTATTTTTGACATTTCACCTTTAAAAAGTGATGAAATGCTATGTTCTTAAATATAATATTTATCAGCCGGGCTCGGTGGCTCAGCCTGTAATCCCATGCTTTGGGAGGCTGAGGTGAGTGGATTGCCTGAGCCCGCGGGTTCAAGACCTGCTTGGGCAACTTGGTGAGACCCCATCTCTACAATAAATCAAAAAATTAGCCGGGTGTGGTAGCGTGCACCTGTAGTTCCAGCTACTTGGAGGGCTGAGGCGGAAGGATCACCAGAGCCCAGCAGGTTGAGGCTGCGGTGGCCGAGAGTGTGTCATTGCACTCCAGTCTGGGCCACGGAGTAAGACTCCAACTCAAAAATATATGTGTGTGTGTGTGTGTGTGTGTGTGTGTGTATAAAATATTTATCCAGAAGAAAATATCTAACAATTAGATTGTACTAGTATTCTATATACTTTTGGTGAGTAGTAGATCCTTCTAATAACTAATTGAAATAAGCATAAGCCGTATTTCTGCAGAGTATAAATTGAGCATAAACCATAACTATTTTCCCCTTGCTTTCTTCCTGGACTTCCCTCTTCTCTGCATGTGTGTGTGTGTGTGTGTGTGTGTGTGTGTGTGTGTATGTGTGTGTGTATACATATATATGAGGGTGGGCCCCTTGTAGTACAGGTTTCTCCCATTAGATTAGTATCCATTGGCATCAGTGTACGATGTAGCATTGTTGTGAGAGGCTATGTTTGGCTTCTGTGAATTGTTTTTTGACCAAAAAACTGCATGATCCCGTGCCCCACCGTCCCAGTTCACCTAGTCTCGCTCCAGGTGACTTTTTTTTTTCCCCTGGATGAAAAAAGTCCTCAAAGGAAAATGTTTTGCCTGGTGGGAAAGGTGAAACAAAAAACAGCAGAAGCACTAAAAGACATCAAAATGTACCAGTTTAAAAGCTTTTGAGCCATGGAAAATCATCTTGTTAGGTGTATTGCATCAGATGGAGGGTACTTTGAAGGTGACTAAAAGTTAAACATGTAAGAATAAACACATACTTTTTAATAAATAAATTATTTTTTTAAGATGTGTGGTATTCAGTGTTAGTCCATGAATGGTAAACAAATCTCTCCATAGAGATTTCCATCTGGCCATCTCTCAGCCCAACAGATGCACAGAGATAAGACCAGGCAGGACACATTACAGTATAATTAAAGCCACAAGAGAAGACATAGAGTGAAATGTAAATGCTGTCATGATACATTCTTAACATAATTACAGTTACAGAGAGCTTTTTCTCAGACCCCTCAGGTGAAAAAAACCCCTTGCTAATAGTGTCTCTGTTTTGAAAGGTGTCAAGAAATGTGTAATTGTGAGCCAGAAATGAGGACATTTTCTTCCTAAAAAGACCTAATTGAAACTCAAAGGAATGTGAATTATGTAAAACATGGCAGCCACAATCTCAGCCAGTTTTGTTGTTTTACTGAAAGAGCAACTATATTTTTATTTCCAGGAAATTGTGTGTTTTTTATTTTTTATTTTTATTTATTTATTTATTTTAGTTGGAGTCTCACTCAGTCGCCCAGACTGGAGTGCAATGGCCGCTCCGGCCACCGCAGCCTCGACCTGCTGGGTTCCGGCGATCCTTCCGCCTCAGCCTTCCAAGTCGCTGGAACTACAGGCGCAGGCTACCACGCCTGGCTAATTTTATTTACTGTAGAGATGAGTTCTCACCAAGTTGCCCAGGCGGGTCTCCAACCTGCGGGCTCAGGCAAGTAAGTGTTTTTTTAAAAAAGATAGAGAGCCGGGCTCCGTGGCTCAGCCTGTAATCCCCACGCTTTGGGAGGCTGAGGTGAGTGGATTACCTGAGCCCGCGGGTTCGAGACCCGCCTGGGCAACTTGGCGAGACCTCATCTCTACAATAAATCAAAAAATTAGCCAGGTGTGGGATCGTGTGCCTGTAGCTCCAGCTACTTGGAAGGCTGAGGCGGAAGGATCGCCGGAGCCCAGCAGGTCCAGGAGCAGCCACTGCACTCCAGTCTGGGCGACTGAGTGAGACTCCAACTCAAAAAAAAAAGAAGAAATAAGAAAGACCTATATGCTAATATAAGAGAATGGCCTACTTAAAATGGATGCCATAAAGCTGTTAGATTAATCCTTCACTAATTATCATACCTTTGGTGGCCCAAATCTCCCTGAAGATTGAGATCCATCCTCTTAATGGACACTAGTATATTAAGTGAAGCTCATTGATAATTTTACAGGTTTGAGACTGGTGTGTAGAAACACTATTGGGAAGTGGGGCTGTTGGAATTAGAAGCACCAGAGTCACCATGCACACAAAATGGACATCCCCCAGGCACAAGGGCTGCACTCACTGGAGCCAGAATAGAAATCCACTCGGTGATGGAATCCTACCCCCACTCCAAGGAAATGGGCCTGAGTTATCAAGGAGAGGCTTAATTGTGGTCATTCTCCTCTGCCTAAAAAGCCAGAGATAATGTACATGTCCTCTTATAAAGCACCTCATTCTTCAATGATTAGCAACTAAACAGTGGGCGTGTATACATGGCTCAACCCTTATTAAGATGAAATGTCTTGTGCTGTCCACTAGGAGGCAAGCTGGCACTGTCCCAGAGCTATCTACTTTTCGTGTTATTTTTCCTAAACTCTCAAGCTGTTACAATAATAAAGGAAAATCATAGTGTGAGCTCTTTGAACAAAAGTTTCTATATTTAAGTGCCTATGGGGAAATATTTCAGAGGTGTTATGTATTCAAAATGGCTATTTCTATGTACTCTTGATATTTAAAATGCAAAGCCACCTGAACTCCAAAGAAATGCATGCAAAACAAATTAGAGATACCAAAAAGAGGGGATAGGGAGAACTGAAAGATCAGAATTATTACAGAACAATGGGATCCCATAATGTTTTGGGAATTTGGAGGAAACTTAAAAGCTTATAATTCATTCTACTAAGAACACCATTTCTTCATCCCACCCCACCCTTTTTTTAATCATACATTGTATTTTTAGTGGAAATAATAAAATCTAAGAGGGGGTGACTAGGGGGATTGTTTTGTGACTAAAATAGAATTGCCCAGGCATGGTAGCTCATGACTGTAATCCTAGCACTTTGGGAGGCTGAGGCAGGAGGATTGCTTTAGCCCAAGAGTTCTAGACCAGCGCCTGGGCAACATACCAAGACCTCATCTCTACCAAAAAAAAAAAAAAAAAATCAAAAAATTAGCCAGGCATGGTGGCATGCACCTGTAGTCCAGCTGCTTGGGAGGCTGAGGCAGTAGGATCACCTGAGCCCAAGAGGTCAAGGCTGTGGTAAGCCGTTATCATGCTATTGCACTCGCGCCTGAATGACAAAGTGAGACCCTGACTCAAAAAAAAAAAAATAGAATTAACTTTATTACCAATAGATGATTGGCTATTTACATACATAGTCGTGGAAAATACTTCCTAGCTTACCAATGAAGGCTATGACTTGTGCCCCAGAAAATCTGATGAAAATGAGACCTGAAGGTCAGCCAGACCTTGGCTGAGCTGGGACTTAAACTCAGAACTGGGTATGGTAATTCTGCCTTGCTTTTCTCCTTACTTTTTTCTTAATTCTCTCTCTCCATGGCTACTTGTGGCCTAGAATCAATGAGCTCTCTTCCTATTAATTTATTTTCAAACCCCCAGAGTGCCACTACAGATTTTTGTTTTGTGGGTCCTGTTAGCAGAACACTGGTTTTGTGTTATGATATTCTTACCTATCCGTAGGCCTTAGGCAGATTTTGCCAATTGTCATAAAGCTGTTGTAACAAAAGGGGAAACATATTTTTTGGTCCAGGATTCAATTCAGGATTTCATGTTGCATTTAGCTGTCATGAATCCTCAGTCTCTTAATCGGGAATAGTTCCTTAGTCTTTTCTTTGACTAACATTACCTTGATATTTTGAAGAGTGCAGGCCAGTCATGTTGTTGAGCCTCTCAAGATGGGTTTATCTGATATTTTTCAAGATTGCATTCGGGTTGTGAATTTTTGTCAGGAAAACAACAAAAGTGATGCTGTCTTTCTCTCCTGTTCCTGGTGATGTGTACTTTGATCGCTTGATTCAAGTGCTGTCTGCCAGACTTCTTTACTATGTTAACCTATTTTGGCTGAAGTTATTTTCAGATTATATATTCAGTTTCTCATCAAACTCTCACTTTCTGGTTTTAGCATCTATTTATGATTCTTTCCTGAGGCAATTATTATTACTATGATGGTTGCCAAATGACAGTTTTCTAATTCCATCAGTCCTTTGACATCACTCTTCTACAACAGAGTTGGTATTTTACTGTAAGGAAGCTCTTATCTGAATGGGCTCTTGGACTCTTATTCTGTGGATTATAGCTCTTTATCATTATTTATTTTAATGCTCAATTGTCCTATATTTGGCCATGGGAGAGGCTCCTCTACCTGGCTCCTGCATCCTTTTCACATGTCCCCATCATTCTTTCAGCACTTCTTTTGTTTCTGGCAGGAAATATTCCAGGCTCATCTGGTACTTCCCAGCCCTGGGACCTACCATTTTTTTCAAAGAGTCCTTCTGTTGGAGAATGGTATTTAGAAACCATTTGGTGGCCGGATGCGTTGGCTCAGTCTGTAATCCCAGCACTTTGAGGCCAAGACAAGAGGACTGCCTGAGCCCAGGGGTTCAAGACCAGCCTGGGCAACTTGGTGACACTTTGTCTCTACAATAAATCACAGAAAATTAGCCGGGTGTGGTGGCATGCATCTGTAGTTCCAACTTGGAAGGCTGAGGTGGAAGGATCACCTAAGTCCAACAGGTCAAGGCTGCAGTGGCCATGAGTGTGCCACTGTATTCCAGTCTAGGCGACAGAGTGAGACTCCAACTCAAAAAAAAAAAACCATTTGGTTTGAGTGTCATTGTTTCTAGTCCCTCTCAATGGACAGAGCTCGGAAATGCATGTATGTATTACACATGTATGTGTATATCTATCTTTGTATCCATTTGTATTTGTTCTAAACCACGAGGTATAACACTGATAGCTCCAAATCCATCTATTTATTCTAGGATTCTAACTTTCCGTATTCCTCCTTCCCAACAGTGGAGAGCTGGCTCCCATTCACAATATTTGCTCAATCCCTGAACATTCCATAAGAGTTTCAAAATTAATAACTCATATCTCCATGAAAAACAAACCCAGTAGTTAGAGTTCTGTATTTGTTTTCAGCTCCTTTTGGACCTGAAGATGATATAATCAAAACACTGTTCAAAAGTTACCTTCCTCTCCATTTCAGTGTGGTTATTATTTGAAATATAGTTTGTTTCATTTTCATTCTGTTGTAGGGGTTCCCTCCTATCCTGATTTTGGTTTTTGGATTTGAGGGTTTTGTTATAGTTGTTGAGTTTATGAAACATTAACACAGTTCCAAAAGTCAGAACTGTGCAAACAGGTAACTTCCTCTTCACCCTGTTAACCATGTTCTTACACCCTATCCTTTCCACCCTCCCTGTAGGTAGCCAGTCTCTGGTTCCTCCTTCCTCTGTTTCTTTTTGCACAAATAAGGAGACACATGTATGTTATTTTCCCTTCTTTCTTGCAAGTAGTAGTATACTGGACTACTCTGTTTTGCTTTTGCACTTGCCTTCCTCAATTATGAAAAATATTTCATATTGGTTTGTAAAATCGTCCTCATTTTTAAGACAGCTGTATCATATCCCACTGTGTAGATCTAGCATAGTTTATTCAGCCACTCTTCCATAAATGGGCATTTAGGTTTCCAATATTGTTCAATTACAAGTAATACTGCAATGACTGACCTTGTATAAACGTATTTTTGTATTGTGAGGGGTATACCCTCACAGTAAGTTCAGGGGTAATTGGATACGTAGTATCCTTGGACACTACTAGAGTCCCTCTTTTAGGGTTGTACCAGTATTCATTTCCACCAGTTTATAAGGTGTCTTCCTTCTTTCCCCATATCCTGACTGAGTGTGGTGTAAGACTTTTGCATTTTTGCTAGTCTGAGATGAGAATGTACTGCAGTGGAGTTGTAATTTACATCTCTCCTTTCTGAGTGAGGTTCAACATTTTTTTCAGATGCTTAAGGGCCATTTTTATATCTTTAGTTTTTTGAAAATTGTTCATGCCTTTTCCCCATTTTCTAGGGAGGATTTTGTCTTCCCATCAAATTTGTAAGAACTCTTTATATATTAAGAATAATAGCTCTTTGTCTGTGATCTTATGTCTCATTTCCTTGGTGTTTTCAATTGGTTTTTGACAATACCCTGCTTTACTATTATTGTCTATAATGGTAGAGTTCCTATACACTCCACCATTTTTAATAACTAAGGCTACAATTACATAGATATCAGAATATCTTTTTTAACCTATGATGGCACAAACATATACTTCAAAGACAGAGATGCTTGAAAAGTGTAAAAATAACAAGTGTTCACCCCGCCACTGCAGTCTTCCCAGTCTTTTTGAGTCAAGGCTCATAACAATCTGATGCAAGGTGTGAACCTTCCCTATAAAGAAGCACATATGCACAACATGGCCTGGCTGTGGCATCTGCTTCAAACAAAACAATTAGTTGAGCTGCGCTTTCTTTGATTCAGTCATTCTTCATACACCACCCACTTCCAGAAAGATGAGAGGCATCTCTGATGCTGAGTGCAAGCAGTGTTTGAGTCAGTGCACGTCCTTGCCATCTTGTGTGTTGTACCGTGTTGCATCTGATTTTCCAAGTTGGAACAGTGGTCCGAAATTTGATTCCAGCTTGTCTTAGCCATATAATACCTGGACCCTCTATGCCTCAGGTTCCTCAAACTGAAATGTGAGTTACTTAAAATGTGAGAAATCTTAGAATAGTGCCTGGCATATAGGGAGTGCTCAGGAATTGTTACCTTTTATCATTATCAACCACATAATAAGTACTTGTGGAATGTTGTGAGGTTTGAGTAAAATAATACAATGTGCTAATCATATGTGCTCCATAAATTTTAATTCATTAAGTTTAAAAACAACAGATTTTTAAAAATCTTTTACATTTCAGGAAGAAAGTTTAAATTTCTGTGTGACTTTGTGTTGAGGAAACAGCATTAATCTCACTCCTTGTCAGTTATTTCTGCCTAGGAATATTTTCATCACCAGTATCATTCTGTTTGGAGCTTAGCATATCTCAGGTTGCCCAAATCTTGCCACACTCTCCTCTGAGCCAAGTTGATAGATATCTTGGCTTCTTTCGAAGTTTCTAAATTGTCCCCCATGTGGTCTTACAAGACTTTCTGGAGTCTTGAGGGGTCCCTCCCTGACAGCCTGTGGGTCAGTGCCTGCTAGTGAAAGCAGTTATGAGCTTGTTAGCCACACACAAGTCTGTGGCCACCTGACCTTTTACGGTATGTGCTGTTTTACTGTGCACTTATTACATAGTGACAGACTTCATTAAGTTGTCAAAAAGGATTCCCAGGGCTGAGGATATTATATGATCTGGCTTTAATTGGCAGAAGTGCATGGACACTGCCGAGGCTTCTGTTTTTGGATCCAGAGAATGCGGAGGAGAAGGATTATTAATAATAGCAGCAGCTGGGCACAGCGGGATTATGCCTGTTACCCCAACACTTTGAGAAGCGAGGCAAGAGGATTGCTTGAGTCCAGGAGTTCAAGACCAGCCTGGACTACAGGGCTACATAGCAAAATCTCATCTCTACAAAAAAATTTTAAAATGAGCCTGGTGTAGTGGCATGCACCTATAGTCCCAGCTACTCAGGAGGCTGAGGAGTAAGGATCATCTGAGTCCGGGAGGTCGAGGTTGCTGTGAGCTGTGATCATGCCACTGCACTCCAGTTAGGGCTACATAGTGAGACCCCAACTCAAAAAAAAAAAGTAATAGCAAACATATATTGAGTTCTAACAGATGATGCCAGGCACTTTACTGAGGGCTTAAATGTAGCATCACATTTATTGCTCACAGCAACCCTATGAGGTAAGTGCTTTTGATTTCTCCGTTGCACAAATGAAACTGAAGCACAGAAAGATAAAATAACATGCCACAGTCACATGGTAATTGTAAGGGGCATAAATCCAGCCCTGCTAGTCTTAGGCACAGCCTGCACCATGGCACCATAATGATGCCAGAGCAAAGTTTGGTCCGACCAGAGAACCACAGAGGTAGGAGGGACTGAAGGCCAGAGGCAGAGCTCTTTACCATCAGTGTCCCCTACAGAAAGGAGACTGCACAGCTCCATCTGGCTTTCTTGTTGAGAGTCGTCATGGCCATTTCCTCTCTGGTCGAGCAAAACATGTCTCTCCCCTTCCCCCTTTTGGTTTTTACCCAGGCTTTGTTTTCTCAAAGTGGTTGGACCTGCTTAGCATGCTTAGCAGAGCAGTGGGAACTGCAGTTGGTGGCCCGTGCCAGCTAGTTTTTTTGGAGTTTAAAAAAAGGTTTGTAGAAGTCCTACTTTTCCCCCACTAAAAGGGGGGGAGTGGCTTATACAGTCACATTACTTCTTGTGAGTGATATACAGAAACATGAGCAGTGAAGATCCTTCTGATAATAAAAGAATGCCGTGTCTGAAGCATGAGGCTTGAGGCTGTTATAGACATATCAAGAAATAACTGCATTCAGAAATAAGCGGAATCACTGAAGATTATTAAAAGGACTCACTACAGATGGGGGAATACATAGCAGTGTCGTGTGTATAATTTGATACATGTTAGATACCTAGCCCTAGAATGAGGGATAAACTAGTGAGTTATTAAAGCCAACAACAATGGGACTGGATTGCTGGGTACTGGTAAGGTCTGTTTCTCTTGCATGTCAAAAAGGTTTGCTTAGTGCATATTACCAGCACTAGTCTAGTTGTAGTTCAGTTTTTCTTAAGCAGTGAGAAAGATTGCTTATCCGCCTGAAAGGGAATGGGGGAAGTCTTCCTAGAAATTAGCCAAATAGGCTGAAGCTTAAATTCTTTCACTGAAAACATTATTTTGCGCATGCTTGGACTCCTGATGTCCTATCTCCTTATGCATAATCCAGCCCTGCTACCTCTTATTTAAAGGAATAGGACAGGCATGGTAGCTCACACCTGTAATCCCAGCACTTTGGGAGGCTGAGGTGGGAGGATCACTAGAGACCAGGAGTTCAGGCTGCAATGAACTATGACCACACCACTGCACACCAGCCTGGGTAGCAGAGGGAGACCTGTTTCAAAAAATAAAGGAATACATGTCTGACTTCTTGTTTCTGCCTGGCAGCAGCTTATCTCAAAATTCTTTTTGTTTCAGGTTTCTGTTCTAGGATGCCCGGATCCAGTGGTGCATGAGATTGCCTATCAGTACGGGAAAAATGTAGGAATAGCTTTTCAGGTTGGTATGCTTTTTATTTATAAGAATGGTAGTGGGTTGATACATGAACATTCTCCCCCCATGTAAAATCCTCAAAATAAAGTGAGAACAGTGATGTTGGCATGGTGGTGCTTTTTACATTCCTTTTTTCCTTTTGCCAGCTAATAGATGATGTCTTAGACTTCACCTCGTGTTCTGACCAGATGGGCAAACCAACATCAGCTGATCTGAAGCTTGGGTTAGCCACTGGCCCCGTCTTATTTGCTTGTCAGCAGGTAGGTTTTACAGACTCATTACTGGGTACCCCTATAGAACCAATGTCTCTAGGCTTAGCTGATGGGAAGGCTGAAATAAAGCAATAGATGGCAGATAAGAGACCACTGATCTACATTTGATCCTGGCTCTATGACTAAGACTCAGGGCAGTCATTTTGTTGATATGTTGAGATTACAGTTGAGAAAATTATGATCTTCCTCTCAGGAGTGTTGTGAGGATTAACTGAGATATTATCATTGTGTACTGTGAAGCGCCACTTAAGGTAGAAAGATCATTTCCATGTATTTTGGGCACTGGCAAGGTGAATGGTTTCCACATCTTGATTATAGGACTGGACCTTGGTGTTCCTCAGAGCCCCTTAAAAAGGCACAGGAAGCATCAAGGGCCTCCAAGCTTAAGAAACTCTGAGAGAGTCTCCAGTTCTTGAAGCTTAAAAGGACTGTTTGCTGCTCTGAGAGGGGTCTCAGAGCCTCGGCCATTGCCTCAGAATGTCAAGAAGTCAGTGGAATGCACTAGAACCACATAGTTCCTTCTTCCTCCAGATCGAGGTACTATCAAGTAAGGAAGTAAGTAAAGCTGCCTTCAGATTCTCCTTAATATGGATGAAAGGCTTAAAGGCTTAGGAAGCTTCAAAGACGCTGTAGTGACTGACGAGGCAGACATTTTACAACCCACTGTGGACCCTGGCCATATTGCTTTTGGCTGTACCAAATGTTATTTGAAATAGTGAGAGATTAGCATCTTTTTCATAGATTTTCATCTTAGTGGTATTTAATTCATTATTTAGCAAAGCAATAAGATGTCAATCACCATTGCCAAGAAATGACAAACTAGCCCTTTGATCTAAAATTTCAGTAACTTTTTGTCTTTCGGAGATTTACCCTCAATTCTTTCTAAAAATGTACAAAGGTAAATCATGTCCTCCACAGAACTCAGTGAATCTATTTTGATACAGAAACTAGTGACCTTGCTTTTGATCTCTGATTCAAGATGGGGGGGTCGTCTTTCATCTATTATCTGGCAGAGCCATTGCTAGGGTGATTCTTCTCAGAGAAGACTGATGTCTTGGGTGGCTGGGCCAGGTTACCTTGAGCAACATGCTAATGGAATGCAGTCAACTGAGGAATAAGGGCATTTTGTAGGAACATCTCTCCTCACTATTACCAGGCTCCATCCTCTCAAACTTTTGAGGCCAAGAAGTAAAAGTTACGCTATAAATCAGTCCTTTCTCTCAGTGACATCCAGCTGCCAGCCCAGAACTCGGGGAGCTTATTAATCGGTGTGCCAAGTTCTGACAAAAATTTTTAAGACCCCCATCCATACGTTAAGGCATGCGTGAGGAACATGTTCTGTTTTACCATAAATCCACAAAAAACAAAGTATGTATGAGCCATGTGAATGTAAAATTATGCCAGAGATTAGAAAAATTAATCATACAACTGCAAACATAAATCTACTCCTCAGGTGCTCATTAGTAAGCATGAGTAAAGACCAGTAAGACGGACTGTGTGTGCTGAAATCAGCTAGCTTGGTCAAGATCCATTTAGCTGGAATCTGAGATTATTAGGAAAACTAAGGAAAAAGCCTTTCCCTGAAGCAGCTTACAATGTACTCAAGAGTTTTAATTGCTATACTTTTAGAAATCCTTATAAATACTTGTCATGAGCCCTATGACTTACTAAGTTAACAGTTGCTTCCTACTTTAACCATAAGTGACTGGGTGAGAATAGGCTGGCCCCTTCTGATATATTTCAGATAAAATGAATTTACTTTCCTCTACACAAAGGAGCAATGTCTAATTCTGCCTTCACATATAATGGAGCCAAGCAGGGTAGAGTGTATGGACTCTCCTATATATTGATTATCTGTCAGTGATACTAACCTATAAGAGATTGAAAAATGCTAGACTGGGAAAAAAGGAACAAAAAAAGGTTCCAGTGCCCCAAACCACAGTTTTTTGTGTGCTTCACTGGGAAATCCCAGTCATGAGGCACAGACTCATCCTCACCAGACAGGCACTTTTCTCATCTGCCTATAAAGCAGCAGGAAAAGGAGTTTAAAAGGCACACTGCAGAAAAGGGAACACAGAATGAGTCCAAGCAGGAAGTAACTCTGGACAGGACTCATTTCAAAAGTAGACTGATTTTTCTGTCTTGTGGCACATGGGCCAGAAGTTAGCCAATATGTATCTCCAAGTTATTTTCTAATACAACAGCAAGTTTAGACTCTATCATGGACCACTGTCAAAAAGGGGATTCTAAGGAAGAAATCTGTCAAAAGATTTATGAGACTAACATTAATTTTGGGAAAAACAAGTTCTAAGAATAACATGAGAATGTGCAGTATATCCATTTAATGAAAATGTGTTTTTAGTTTACAAAAGGATTATTTCATGTATTATCGCAAATCTCACAACTCCTTTTTGTGGTAGATACTATGGTGTCTGTTCTACAAATAAGAAACTGATGTTCAAACCTTGCCAAAATTAAACATTTCGTAAATGGCACAGCAGGCAATTGAACAAGTCTTCTAAGAGCAGCATTCATTTTACTACAGTATGTGTTGTTATTGCCACTGGCAATGTTAATAAAAGTTAGCACCTGGTAAACTTGTATGATACCCAACAGGTGTTCTCAGAGCAGGTAACTGGTAACTAACTGATGACACCCAAAGAGCAGTCTGTGTCAACTTATTTCTATGATTAACATACCTATTTAATGGAGTCCTTCCTTCTAAGACACTTGTAATCTTTTTCCATAGGTAGGTGAATTTTGTTTGCTAATTAAATAGTCTTTGAACGTTTTCATTGGTGCACATTGGACCAGGACAAGTAATCTCAGGAAACCACCTTTTCTTTTTAATTTTGTATAATTTATTGTCTTGAAACTAGAATTTGCTGGACTCAGAAACTCTTTCCTCTTTGGAATTCTACTGTTTTTAACATCTCTCTGAAGGGGTTTCCTGGTAACAGTTGATACAGAGGTTTAAGAAATGTTTTGGGAATTTTGGAGAGGTCCTTCAACGTATGTGTGTGATATATTTTCATTAAGAACAAAAACCTCATGTTGATTAGATTTTTAGATCTTCAGAAACAAAATGAAATGTTCTCCTTTCTTTGGTGAGGCTACATTGCTTTTCAAATACCTTTTTTTAAAAAAAATCTTTCTTCTGATTCTCTTCCTTATTTGATAAGTCACTAGACCCAAATGTCAGGCTGTTGCTGTATTTCCAACTTCCATCACCAGCCCCTGCACCAGCTGTACAGGCCTTATGCTATTGTGGTGACTAGTCGGTGCCTGAGATTTACCCAAGTTTTGTTTGGGTAAGCACACTCCAGTTGACTGATACCCTTGGTAGTTTATGGATGGATTCCACAGAATTAGAACATGATTCATCCACAGGTGGCTTTCCTACTCTTAAAAACAGCCTGAGCAAACAAAATTTTTCTCATTTCTCACTAAAGCTGCAGGCAGTGACCATTCTTCCTGTTATGCTTCCCATCTCTTCTCCACATACAAATTAAAGGGATGGGGGAGTGCCAGGGGAAGAGTTTGATGTTTGCATATTAAAACTGCACACATTACACGTTTAGAACTAAGGATGTAGTCGTACTCAATGCAAATATGTTTTTTAAAATTCTGCTTTCTCAATGCTTTTCATAGTAAAAAGCATCAGAGAAACCACCCAATCAGCATATTTTACCATACTTGTTAGTTATTTCAGAAAAAGCTTATATACTCTAAACAAGGTAATTTTGCCAGGCGTGGTGTTCACGCCTGTAATCCCAGCACTTTGGAAGGCAGAGGTGAAATGATTATGAGAGCCAGGGGTTCGAGATCAGCTGAGGCAACTTGATAAGACCTTGCTTGTCTCTACAATAGATCAAAAAATTAGCACGGTGTGGTGGTGCAAGGTGGAAGGATCGCCTGAGACCAGCAGGCCGAGGCTGCAGTGGCCAAGAGCGTGCCACTGCACTCCAGTCTGGGTGACAGACAGAGTAAGACTCTGACAAACACACACACAAAAGGTAACTTTACCAGACGCCCAGGAGAGGACCACATCAATTTTGAAGATACAGCCTTCTTTATATCCAGTTTTGGAATGTGATATCAAAAATCTAAAACAAATGCCTACTTGATTTGGCCTTTTGCTACTAAAATTGCTTGGGGCTTTCCTGGTTCCTTTCTTGTAAAGCTTAAATTATTTTACACTTAAAAGACATAAAACAAATTACTGGTTTTCATTTAAAAACTAACCAGTTACTGGCTCTTTGAACTCCATAAGCATGTTAGCAGCCTCTACATGTTTAGAGTTTTCTGACACATTCTTCCTCATTTGGTTACAGTTTTTCTATGCATGCCCTATTTTTTCATCTAGGAATACTAATACCATGGTGATGATTATAGGACAGCAATTTACTTCATCCTTCAGCTTCACTGCCAGGGGAACAAATGACAACTGCTGTAAGCACTGATGTGTCAAGACCAAACACACCTCACTTCTTATTCCATGGAATCACAGATTATTAGAATTCAAGGATTTCAGATCAAGAGACAGATGAGAGGAAGCAAGGCCCCAAGAGGCTAAGGAACAACTCAGATGTGGCAGCCGGTGGCAGCACCCGGATTAAAGCTTGAATCTAGGAAGTAAAGCGATTTGGTGTCCTGACTTCCTTATTCTGTTAATTGTGGCAATTCTCCTAAGCAGTTGTTTAGTATTGTAGAAGAGAGTGCCTTTGGTATCTTTTTTCCACCCTACCCTCATATTGCCATCAGCTTACTTCTGGTCTTTATAACTTACTATAGCAACCTGATTGGTATATCTCTACCTCTCAAATTCAATGGTTCTCAACCTTGGCTGCACATTAAACGTACCTGGGGAGTTTTGAAAATCCTGATGCCCAGGCCAAGCCAGTATAACCAAAATCTTTGGGAATAGGACCCAGGCAACTATATTTAAATTGATCCCAGTATGCAGTCAATGTTACACACTGCTGCGCAAATCCACTAGGTGCTCTTAAGGCAGAGCATTCTGCTCATAATACCCTCTACTCAGAAACATCAATAGCTTTCAAACGGCACTCAGTTGAGTACTTAAAATAGAATGCCTAACTCCCACCATCATCCTTGGCCAATGATTCTCAAAATGTCAACAGAGACCAGAGACCCAGGAATTTGTTAGAAATGCATGCTCAGGCCCCACCCCTACTGAATTGGGAACTTCAGGGGGAGACAGGCCCTATAGGCAGTACTGGTGATCCTGATGCAAGGTGAAGTTTAAGGACTACATTGTTTTCAAGATGTAGCTTTGTTTCTCCTGCCTCTCTCACTGAGTACTGGTTCAAGGATAGAACATCAGAACAAAGACCAATGGCTGCTTCTGTGCACGACCACAATGCCTAGGCATAGAGACAATGGATGTCACTCTCGCCTCTTCAGTTGCTAGTTTATTGCTCCACGCCATTTAGACATTTAAATTGTCTTTTTGTTGTTTCTTATTTCCTATAGTGCAAACTAAGAACAATAAATAGATTTTGTTTCCTTATGGTTAGTTCCCAGAAATGAATGCCATGATAATGAGACGGTTCAATTTGCCCGGAGATGTGGACAGAGCTCGACAGTATGTACTACAGGTAAGATTATTTTTTAAAGAAAAAGGCAGCCAGGCTCGGTGGCTCAGCCTATAATCCTGCGCCTTTGGGAGGCTGAGGTGAGTGGAATGCCTGAGCCCGTGGGTTCGAGACCTGCCTGGGCAGCGAGACCTCATCTCTACAATAAATCAAAAAATCAGCTGGGCGTGGTAGCGTATGCCTGTAATTCCGGCTACTTGGAAGGCTGAGGCGGAAGGATCACCAGAGCCCAGTAGGTCGAGGCTGCGGTGGCCGGAAGCAGCCACTGCACTCCAGTCTGGGCGACCGAGTGAGACTCCAACTCAGAAAAGAAAAAGGCAGCAACAGGTATCGTGTAGCAAAGTCCTTTAACCAAACAAATAATGTAACATTCACTAAATTAAATTTTAGATATGAGATTAAGATTTGATAAAAATTAAGGAAAAAAGATTTTTTTTTTTTGATTTTCCTTTTTTTCTAGACTATTTCCCAAAGATTTTAGTTTACTTAGTCTTAAGTAAAAGTTAGACCTTAATATTTTTTAGAAGTTACCTAATGATTCTACTGAGCAGCAGGGTTGAGACCCAGGTTTGGAGCTAGTCTTCCCTATCACTGTCAGTCACTCAGACTATTCCACGCCCTCAGCCTTGCTGCAACGAGGCTGTTACAGCAGTCTATTCATTATTAGTCTTTCATAGACCGTCCTATATAACTGTGGTAAAGGTATAACTAAAGGAATTATCACTAAAAATAAATTTAAACCAACATAGGCAAACTATACATATGAATGTTTTTCTTCTAAAGGGATAACCATTTAACCGTGTTCAAGGGCTAGTGGCTTGTTTCAGATATACTGCAACATATCCACTGTAGAAGCCAGATCTTTTTTGCCCATTTTCAGTTTTGGTGACTACCTTTTGAGAAGGAGCTATTTCCAAGGTCAAAACAAGTTGAAGCCAACAGATGAAGTAAATGAGATGAAGTGAACAAACAACTGTTAGTAAGCACATGTGGTCTGAGCCCTATACTTAGTGCAACACTTGAAGGAATTCCAAATAATTACCTTTTGCATTTTTACAAATTTTAAAAAGCAACCCCCATCTCCCCTCAAGAGGATATATTTCTCTCTTAACTGACCTGTTAAGCATCATAATTCACGTTTTTGAGGATGGTCTGGCATTACTATAAAGACTGTGGGAAGGAGCTCTAGGTGATAAAGAAGTTAATATCCCTGGGAAAGGGTCTGGCTTCAGAAAAAATGAGTATTAACTGAAGGTATTAACTGAGTAAGAAGTGGGACTGAAAAGAGGGAAATTAATAGTAGCTCTTATGAAAAATAGCCAAGTTTCAGCAATCCAAGCAAAAAATGGACTTAGAAAAAACTCCACAGGAATGTTGTCTAAACAAGTTATCCAGAGGCCTCTAAATTCTAGCTCCCTGTTCACCCACAGAGCTTCTCGCCCCTATTCCCTCATTAAATGTGAACAGACCACTCAGGATTCCTAAAGAGATGCTTAAAGCTTGCTAAACAAAAGAGACCAGGATGACAGAAACAGAGATTCAGGAAGAATATAAATAGGAGGTTCCAAAACAACATTCATAAAACAAGAACAGGATTTTTTTTTTAATGAGTAAGAGCAAGATCTAAGAAATTGAAAATGACTGTGAAAAACTAACTCCATAGAAGAGTTGTGATATGAAATTGAGGATATCTTCCAAAGTGTAAAGGGAAAGGGGAAAAAAAGAAAAGTTAAGAGAACAGTACAATCATGTAACAAATATTTCAGGAAGAGAATACAAAAAAGTGGTCACCTGCACAAGGAAAAAGTATCAAAACTGGCTCGGTATACAGCAAAAACACTAGGGCTAAAAGGCAGTGGGTCAAGGCCTTCTAAATAATGAGTACATATTTTAAACCTACAATTCTATACTTAGTTATACCATCCATTAAATCTGAATGCAAAAGAAAAGTCATCACACATAAGAACAAAAAAGTTGACTTCCCATACACACTTTCGGGGTAGGTTATTTGCAGATGTACTTCAGCTAAATGTGCGGAAACACCAAGAACGAGAAGGTGGGCTTCTGACAAAATGGCAGCAAACCATAAAATGTGTCATGCTTTGAGCAGTTGGTAAGTATAGAAAATCAGAGAGGCCTTTCAACCATGAGGTTAGAAATATTCTACCTAAATGACAGAGGGATCATGAGCCATGGAGAAGGAAATAAAATTAATAGTCTATGACTTGATTTCACAGCAAATACTTTCATATCGCAGAATGATAAATATTGTGTTAGTATACAGCTTTTAGAAAGAACTAGTATTAAAACATGGTTACATCTACAATGTAAACAACTATAATGAAATGGTCTAGTTAGAGGAAAAGGTAGGAGGACTGGTATTTTCGTCAAGATAAAATCAGAAGTTGATACTACATGATAACAAAGGTAATCAACAGAATAACTAAAGCTAGCACTATAGTGATCAAATTTAGTGGCACACTATGGGTGGGCTAAGTAATCCTCATCCTAACAAAAAAGGTAACAGATTATAACTAAAATCAAGAAATAACTGCTAAAGCTAGTGCCTTTGGGACAAAGGAACTGTTGATTTTCAATATAAGCCCTTCTGTACTTCAGTTTTATTATGTCTGTGGTTCTTTAAGTTTTACTTTTAGGTTTTTTCATTTTAAAAATTTGTATAAAGTAATTTTATATTTCTAGAATTTTTTTAAAACTATAATCTGTAAGAAAAAATAGGGGAAAACAGATGGCTACTTAATATTCATAAATTAGTTGCTTTGCATACTAGTACAATAAAAGTTTGCTTTAACATGAGAAAAGGGCCTAAAAGTAGGCAAAGGAAGCTAGCACTATGAGTGAGTTGGAATGAGAATATTAGAAATGTAGTTTGACTGTTTAACTAGATGATTCACCCTTAGCTCATCTGATCTCAAAAGTATGTTATCCTTTACAGCAGGAATTTAAGAGGTGATTCAGTCAGTGACAGGCATCTGTTCTGTGTCTTGTAGAGTGATGGTGTACAACAAACAACCTACCTCGCCCAGCGCTACTGCCAGGAAGCAATAAGAGAGATCAGTAAACTTCGAGCATCCCCAGAAAGAGATGCCCTCATTCAGCTTTCAGAAATTGTACTCACAAGAGATAAATGACAATTCTTCCTGTTCTTTCTGGCAGCTATTGTACCAGACTGTGCCTAAAGAATTTTGTGGAATATACTTTGTTTGCTTCATGTGCAGATAACCAAAAATCATTTTAAAAAATAGTATGAACCTTATGGACGGGCAATTTTTTTTTAATTGAAAAAGTTTTTTCAGAAAACTTTTTAAATGTAATTCAACGATCTGAATCTGTCATTCTAGTCCTATAAATTCTAATCGAGGTATCTTGATGGTTATATGTGGTATCGTTTACACTGTTAATATCCACATGTAAAGCCATTATACAAATAAATGATCAATGTTAAAATTTAAATGATTTGTCTTGTTTCACTATAGGGGTAAAGGCCATAAAATTGTGAAGTCTACATTTAAATCCACGTTAGTTATATTTTAACAGCATCCAAAATTTCATATAGGAGAATGGTTTATTATAAAAGGCTGTACATAAAATTTAGACAACAGGATATATACAAATTAAGAGAACAATCCACTTGAAAAATAAAAAGTAGAAGGTAGTGAGCTGATCACTTATGATACTTTGTTTAAAATTAACAAAGGCAAAATGCATATGAACAGTCACATTGATTTGGTAGCAATAATGGTCTTTAATTTTCAGAAATAAATGTTTTGTACTAATCTTACCATTCACTATGCTTTTATAAGTCTGTAATGTCCAGTACATAACTAATTTGAAATCCAAACAAATTGTCAATACACAGAAATCTGCACTTGAGTGCTCTACTTTAATATCCTAAGCAATATAGAATTATACACAAGAAGAGAAAACATCCATCTAACCCTCCCTTAAAATAAGAGGAGACACACAAAGTGCATGTGTTGCATTTCAATTATGTCAAAAGACAATACAAATCTGTTGGTTAGATATATCTCTGTTCACTGATTTAATACATGACCCTACCTTCTTTCCCAATTTTTTATTTTAAAATTTTAATGTTGCTACTGCCAAGTAGTAGATTAAATAACACCTATTCACAAATCAATTGCATCCACTTTTACAATATGTAAAAGATACTTATAATTTCCTTTACTGAACCAGTGTACAACAGTCCACTGTAAAACTGACGGATATGGCAGTCAAGAATTTTACATACAGAATGAATATGCACACTTTGATACATTTTCTTAGCTTCAAAAGTTACTTTAAGAAAGGAATTCAGGAGGTTGACTCGTAAATAACCAGCTCAGATTTGGAATCTGCAATAATCCATCACATGACTGCTGGAACAGCTTGAGATAAGGCTAAATTTTTTTTTCAAGTTAATATATTGAGAAAATAGAACCATAATTCTGCAATAAATCATTATCTTTTATTTATTTTTAAAAGCAAACCAGTGAAGGAAAGGACAAAAACCTTTGGTTCACTTATGTATTTATGAATGGAAAAAATTTATAATGCAAATTTCACTCATTAAAAAACTTAGGTACAAATTACAACATTACAGATAATCATCTTTTTGCTTCTTTTGTTTCACAAAGAGAACTTGGAGACTCGATTCATTTTAAGAGACCTAAAGTATGAGTCCTCCAGGTGAATACTACACAAATTGGAAGCATCTTGGAATTTTTAAGTATATTTCAATACATAAATTTTTATGCATGCTTTAAACAAACAGTATTTTTTTTTAAAAAATGAGAGAATCTAAACAAAAAGTATGACCAGCACCAGCACTTAAGTTTTCTGATTTTAATATTAGTCTGACATAGCGTTAGTAACCATGCTGCACTGAAACATGTAATGGTACAATCTGAATCATGATTCGTTAAATATTATACCCCACTTCCCCAGAATATTTAGGCTGGTCATAAAGTTAAAAATGTGTAAGTTAAGTATATAAGCATAATCAGTTATGGACAGCCTCTATAATTTGCTGTTTAGCAATAGATAAACTGCCTCAACGATTTATGCTTATAAGTAGACATTCAATTATATCAATAAAACAGCATGTCCTGAAAATATGGGCACATTTTAAAACATATTAAGACAATTCTGTTAACCATAATAGTCCCACAGTATGACTGAGTAATAATAAGAACCTACTTTAAAAGCAAAGGAAAAACTTAATCAGTATAGTGCATGATTGATTCAACATAGTTCCCAGGGAATAGACCAGTCACTCGATTGCAGACTCCTTCATACCAGCCATCATCATTCTTCTTTATAACATAAATGATTGCACCCTCCATAAATGACAGCTCATCATCCTTGTCTTTTGTATAATCGTATATTGCAACAACTGTGGAGAAAACAGTTAAAATATCACATGAGTACACTATATCCAACATTTAATTGAATTTTAAAACTTACTGTAGATTAAATCTATACCATAACAAAACCAACTCTTTGTGAAGATTCTTAATTCTTTTATCTGTTCGTATAGGTAAGTCAGTGCCTACCATGTGCTTCAAACACTGGCTTGATCTCGGGGCCAAACTGACAATATTATTAGACTAAAAAAGTCAGCAGATGTTCTAGCAATCTAAGAGAGAACTCTGAATCTTAAGATTTATTAGATGTTTCAACTCACTCATTCAAATATTTACTAAGTGCCTACCATATGCAAAGCACCATTTTTCAAAACAACCATTGGGCAAAGCTGCATAGCCATTCAGTAAATCTGGTAACAATCCATGCTATCTAATCTGAAAATATAGTTACTGAAAGGCAAATCACATCCTTCTCATGCAAGGATCTGTGCTAACCTATGGGACTATTCCCAGATTTGTTTAAAAGTTTATTTACTTTAAAAGTAAATAAGATGTTTTTTAAAAGTAGAAATAGGTGGGTAAAGACCTATAAATACCATGAGAACCGCAATCCTATGGTATCTGTACTTCTTTTGAGTTCAAGTTACAGGGTGAGTATCCCTCATCCAAAATGCTAGGGATCAGAAATGTTTTTGGATTTTGGATGTTGAAATATTTACATACATAATGAGATATCTTGGGGATGAGACCCAAGTCAAATAAGCTGGGTGTCATGTGCCTACATTTTGACTGTGATCCATCACGTGAGGTCAGGTGTGGAATTTTCCACTTGTGGCATCATGTCTGCAATCAAAAAGTTTTAGATTTTTGGAGCATTCCAAATTTCAGATTAGGGATGCTCAACCCATATTCGCTTCATTTGCAAAAAAGCCTTGTGAAAAGGAAGGAAATCTAAAAAGAACTGGTTTATGGACTTAATTATTTCCTTCACTCTACCTTTATAGCATAGTAATTCTGAAATTACATATGATTTTCTAGCATATGTGAAATAGCATGTGATAGAGGTGTTTTTAATTGTATTTGTATTCTAGGTAGTCTTTTTTCTTAAAATAGGGAGTGTCTAAGATATTTAAGATATTCTAGGATTCATTTTTCCCCTAAGAAAGATGGCCTCTCCCCATAATTATTCTCAGAGACTAATCATAATAAGGGAGAGATGTGAAGTAGTGACTCATAGCCATCTCTTGCTAAGTTAAGATGGGCTGTCTTTTCCTCCTACACAAAACATTGTGAAGTAGACTCAACAAGTCCATTTACCTCCTCTTTAATCCTATAATACCTTGATGTGCTCAATGGCATATCAAGTTTCAAAAACATATAGAATAATATTAAATAATAATCCTAGAGTTATTTTTGGCTAAGTAACCACCCAAGAGGATCAGCTGATTGCTAGAGATAAGCCATTAATAAAGACAATAGTGTAATAATAAAAACCAATTAACTAGTATTATCAATTATTAATATTATTGTTTAGCTTTGGTAACATTAATTTCTTTGTATTCAGAGTCACATTTGGTTAGATTTTGAGTGGTGCAGATGTCTTTTATACCAACAGTGATTGACAAAAGTACCAGATTGGGCTGGGCGCTATGGCTCATGCCTATAATCCCAGCACTTTGGGAGGCTGAGGTGAGAGGATTGCCTGGGTTCAGGGATTCAAAACTAGCCTAGGCAACTTGGCAAGACCTCATCTCTACAATAAATCAAGATATTAGCTGGGTGCGGTAGAGCATGCCTGTAGTCCCCTACTTGGAAGGCTGAGGTGTAAGGATCACCTGAGCCCAGTAAGTCAAGGCTGCAGTGTCTGTAAGCATGCCACTGCACTCCAGCCTGGGCAACTTGAGTGAGACTTTGACTCAGAAAAAAAAAACCGAAAGAAAACATTGTGTTTCTATTTTCCAGGTCCCCCTTTGTAAATGAAAACTATTCCTACCCAACCTCTCCTCTTCCAATACTTCCGCTTCCTAATTATTCTCTGAAGGCATTCCTGTTTGCAAGACTTGAAATATGATACTCGAAATAAGACATACTACTAGTCTAACAATGATCAGACTGGTATACATATTAGTCTAAAATTCAGTTAACATACTCTAAGAATATGGCTTTTGGAGTAGTCATATCATAAGCTGTTATATATTCAATTGAAACTAATTAAACCAGGTTTCATTTATCTTGTGACTACAAAGGTGACAACTGAAGGCTTTAAATATCCTACTAAATCTCAACTTTTGATTTAGGCTAGTGGTAGCACATAATGGCTCATGGACAAATCCAACACTCCTTTTCTGTAAATAAGGTTTTATTGTAACAGCCACATCTACTCACTCACATATTGTCTATGCCTGCTTTTACACTACAACAGCAGAGTTGAGTAGCTGTGGTAGATACCGTACTGCCAGCAAAGTTTAAAGTATTTACTATCTGGTCTTGTACAAAAAAAGTGTGCTAACCCCTAGTTTAGGATCATTATTCCAATTTGTGAAGATATTTAAAAATCTTGCTCTACTATCAAGTGTATGGACCAATATATCATTCCAAATTTGTCAACTTATATAAATATAATACTCCTGTTTTTATAATCAAAGGTAACTACGCTTACCAAATAAGAAAACATGGGTAAACATAATTCAAGACTTCTCAAGTTTGTCATCCTCATACTAACAACATATATCTATTTGAGGGTATGTGGAAATTTAAATATAAAGTGCACTAGGCATGGAGGCTCATGCCTGTAATCCCAGCACTTCGGGAGGCCGAATTGCTTGAGCCCAGGAGTTCATGGCTAGGTTGGCCAACATAGTGAAACCTTGTCTCTACAAGAAATTTAAAAACTTAGCCGGACGTGGTGGCGTGAGCCTACAGTCCAAGTACTCAGGATGTTGAGGTGGAAGGACTGCCTGAGCCCAGGAGGCTGAGGCTGCCATAAATCATGATCATCATGATCATGCCATTGTATTCCAGCCTGGGCAATAGTGAGAGCCCAACTCAAACAAGTAAATAAATAAACAGCTAGACAGACTGTAGAATAGTCAAGACTTCCTTAGGTCCAACTCAAATAAATGGATAGATCGATAGATCGATCGATAGATAGATAGACAGACAGACAGACAGACAGACAGACAGACAGACAAAGTAGTCAAGACTTCTTTAGGCCCAACTCAAATAAACAAATGTACAGTAGAATAGTCAAGACTTTCTTAACACTATGTAAGTTATTTACTGTTTAAAGATATTTTTCACAAAATAAATTTACTTTTGCCACATATTCAAAACTTTGGGCAGGAAGCTAAAGCTAGTCAATCCAATAAAACTAAAAGAAGGCAATATATTTCAAAGGCAACCAAAAGCAATCAACTAAATCACAAGCATCTTTCAGAACTCTATAGAAATATAGATTTTAAAACAGCACAGAATTGGATGGAAAAAAATAGGTGGGCAGGTCCCTTGTAGTACACTCAGAATTTGTTCCTCCAGATAACCAAAAGTTTCATCTGGAAGTTTTGAGAAGGCTGCGAGATGATTTGCGGAAGAAACATCCCAAGTTGTGGCTAACAGGTAACTTGTTCTTCCACGATGACAATACACCTACCCACACCATGCTGTGTAGTCAGCAGTTTTTGACAAAAATGGCACAACCCCTAAGCGACTTATTTTTATTTCCCTGTTTCTCCAGATGAAAAAAGTCCTCAAAGGGAAATGTATTGCCAATGTGGTGAAACAAAATTGGCAAAAGCACTAAAAGGCATCAAAATTCATGAGTTCAAAAACGGTTCTGAGCAGTGGAAGAAGCATCTCAATAGGTGTACTGCATCAAACGGAAAGTACTTTGAAGGTGACTGAAGTTAAAACATGTAAGAATAAATGTTTTATAAATAAATTCTGGGTTTTTTAGAGTGCCCCCTCACATATTTAGAGGGGAGGTCACACTATGTTGCCAAGCTGGTCTTGAACTCCCTGGGCTAAAGCAATCCTTTCACCTTAGCCTCCCCAAGTACTAGAATTACAGGAATGAGCCACAGTGCTCTGCCTCCAACACATTTTTAAATACAGATGTTCCTCTACTTACAATAGAGTTATATTCCAATAAACCCATCACAAGTTGAAAATACTGTAAATTGAAAGGGTATTTGTGGCTTACGACTTTTTTAAGTTAATGATATTTTCAATTTATGATGGTAGGTACAGCTTATGATGGTAGGTACAGCTCTATCCTAAGTAGAGAAGCACAGTAAATGCAAATCACTTTTACACCACCTTAAAGTTGAAAAGTCCTAAATTAAACCACAGTAAATCGGGGATCATCTATATTTAGATATGAAAAGTTTGTCTTAATTAAGAGAGCCTGATAAAACTTTTTAAATTTTCAGTAAATTACAAATGACTTCAAGAAGTCATTTAGCGCCTTTTTTGTGCCTTATTTATTTATTTATTTATTCATTCATTCATTTTGAATTGGAGTCTCACTCTGTCACCCAGGCTAAAGTACAGTAGCACGTTCACGGCCACCCCAGTGTCGACCTGCTAGGCTCCAGCCATTCTTCTGCCTCAGCTTCCAACTAGCCGGAACTACAGGCATGTGCTACCATGCCCGGTTAATTTTTTTTAATTTATTTATCATAGAGACGAGGACTCGCCAAGTTGCCCGGGCTGGTCTTGATCTGCAGGCTCAGGCAATCCCATCATCTCGGCCTCCCAAAGTGCTGGGATTACAGGCTGAGCCACGAAGCCCAAGCCCTTATTTTTTAAATTTCATCTATAAAACACAAACCAACAAGTTAATTTCCAGCTGGAAACATACAGTCTGAGAAAATAAAGCTAACACTATAATTTTAATTTTTAAAAAACAAAGAATCCCCACTTATAACGGGCAACAAAACATAGGAAGTAAGTTTTAGAGACATCATCTTCGTTGGTAAGGCAACTGAAAAGGTTGAGAAACATTGCACTAGATGTTCTTTATAATTCTAAAATTAGGGCATTTTCCTTCAGTGGCGACTGTGCCTTACCTTTCTCAATATAATTCTTGGGAGCCCAAGCAGGATCCCCATCTGCATACGGATCATTATACTGAACTACCGCTGCCTCCTCATCTTCATAATCCACGGGAGGTGGCGGCGGTGGAGGTGGGGAGTCATCAAACATGGGAATGTCATCTGGAGGAGGCGGTGGTGGAGGAGTTGGACTATCAGCAACTAAAAAGATTTAGATAATTAATTTAAATTAGAAATTAGTCTACATGGAAAGTTCCAGGTTAAAAGAATTTAAGAAAGCTCTAACTTACATACAGCATGCACTATAATAAAACATGCAATGATTAGAAATAAAAGCTTGGTGTGTTAAAGTTTATGCTACTCAAGAAAAATTTTGCAATACAAAAAGAGCTGAAATCAAGAAGTACTACAAATTAATGAATGCAGGAGGTTAGAAGACAATGATTCTTTCTATAAGGAGTAATTTTCTTACATCAAGGTAAGGACAAATGTGACTCAGTAGTAGACCTGCCTAAAATAAACCTTATATCATATTTGTCATTTGGACTGCAGTAAATAATATGAATAACATTGCATTAAAGTTGAATAACGTTTCATTGTGCTCATTTTTGCCCCTGATTTTGGACTTTAAATTACTTTGGTTCTCTAGAAATTAAGTCTCCTGTGGAAAGATTTTTGTTTGTTGATTATTGTGTACTTTAACGAACACAATGGTATTAGGTCTGCTTCTATGTACAGATTTTCTATTCTTTTATTAAATTTTAACAAGATAAGAAAAACCTAAAAGAACTCTCAGCTAGTAGAAAATCTCCTTGAATATTTTCAAAAATGTTTATATTCATAATCAATTTTTAATGTAGAGAGAAAGCTAAGATTTTCCATTATTGCTAAGAAACATAAGCACAAGATGAAAGACTGGATCTAAAGGTTTAATTTCTAAGAATACATCAACAATTAAGATTTAAACATAAAGTGTTGAAGGAAGATGTAATTAAAAACAAACAAAAAGGAACTTATATCAAACAAAACAATAAAAATGACTCACACCTCAAATTCTAGATGGTCATGGTCTATATATGTGTGTGTGCACTTTTAATAATCAAAGGTGCAAACAGGGAAATGGGAAAATGTCAGGCTAGAAACTGTATTCATTGAACTATTATGATACCAGATAATAAGTAAATGGTCCCAATATTAAAGAATTTGAAGTCAGAACACAACTAATGCTTAATTTAAATTTCTGATCCACAAATTTCTTTAGACATTCAAGACATGAAAATGTTTTTTAAAAAATTGACACAGGAATCATATAACACCTACAGGGGAGAAGTTCATAACACAAACATACTAACTCAAATGCCAATTTCTAAGGCTACTTATGTGATCAAAGAAAGCTGCATTAACCTAATTGTCTTACAGGCTTTAAAGTTTACTCTACCCTACTTGGAAAAATGTGCTGAAAATATAGCTAAGAGGTCCAGAACTAAAACATTTGCAGATAATAGCCCTACTTTCATAACCACTTCAATTTTATGATTTCTATTATATCCTCTTGGGCGATGAAAAATTCTTGGCCATTAGAAGACAAATCTGTAGGGTGATCCTCACTCCGATCACCTATCAGACAGGCCTACAATTTATCTTGCCATCTCTTGCCTGGATCCAATTTATCTTTGTCCATAGTTTCTCCATAAAGCTTTTACATATTAATGAGAGGAGAGGAAAATAAGTATGAAACAATCCTGATGTCAAAGAGCCATAGTTCACACCCTTAATTTGACATAATGTGTAGATTACAAATGTTTGCCTGAATTCCAAAGCTACATTTACTCTTGATTTATATATAATGCACTAGTTTAATGTTTTGACTCAATTGTCTTTATGTCCAACTGCTGTAAATCTACATTAGCTTATCTTCAAATTATAGCAGGAGTCTGGTCAATCTAATTCTCAGCATAATACTTTGTCTAGCACCATGTGTAATTAGTTCAAAAATGCTTTCTGATGTTAATCATAAATAGATATAAACACACTGCTGACTTTTTAGTGGTTCTTATCTCAAACAAAAACACTTATTATTAGGTAACTGCTACATGCATTGCACCCACTTTGAGTGCCGTAAGAAAATGGATATTTAAGGGAAGAACATGGAAAATGTATACTTCACAAAACATTTACAGTTTACCACCAATCTTCCTAACATACTCTAAGAAAATAGATACCAAGTAAAGTTGGGGAATGTGCAGCACAAGAATAACTAACTAGAGTTCATTTGTTTGGTAAAAAGAACTAGCACAGTACCATGGGCCTAGAATAATGTACATTAATATTGATTTTTTTTTAAAGTTATCAAAAAGCTACTCAATAATGTTTGAACCCAGAAAATTAATGTTCATTATGGTCATTTAAAATTGTTTCCTAATAATTTTTAGCAATATGGCTGTTCAAAAGGTTGAACTGGCTTCATTTTTAAACTCTGCATCATTAATTTATCCTTATTCACCTACTTTTTAAATAAGATTGATTTATTTTTAAATATTTGAACACACTAGGGTTTTCAAACAGATGTTAGCAGTAAGAATGGCTTACAAAATCAGAAATTTCAACATTTTGAAACAGCCCAAGATCATATATTTCTTGAAGGGGCTTTGTCTTAAACTACTTGTATTCTTCCCAGAGCCTTGAATGTAAACATTGAATAAACAAATATTAGCTGACAGAAGGGAGAGAATGGGGAGAATAACACAATAGGGTCAGCAAAAGCTGAGGAATTTAATTTGCCATAATATATTCTCTTAGAAGATGGACTGGGCAAGTGAGTTACTTGTCTGCTCAAACCACTCTGAGGTTTACTTTCATGGTGATGATCCTAAATGAAGTTAATTAAAACTAGACCACATTAGCATCTTAATCTCAACAGTTAGACATAATATAATTTAGTAATAGAGGTATTTTTCATTTTGCCATATGACATTCACTATATTCATATAGTTAGAATTATACATCCTCTAAGACTTCCAAATAGGCAAGTAATATTAAACTAGTCTATGCTGATTAAAGCCATAAATTTAAAATGATTTCCTAACAATCAATAAACCTGATCTTCATTCAGAGAAGACCTTAAAGAGTTAACATTTTCATATTTAGAAGCAATACTCATGGCCTACAGGTATCCAAACGTGAAGCGGGCTCTACAATGCTTATCTCTTACCCTTAAAAGAACAGCAAGGATGCAGTGTACTTATTCTTGGACATTCATTCTTATCTTAACAATGAACCTTGAACATAGTTCAATGTCATTTAATTATAAAAATCTGCACCTACAAATCTTTCCCTAAAACTTTTTTTGTAATTAAAAGGGGAAAAAAACCTGTACCAATTACATAATAAATACAATCTCACAGTATAACTATCTGTATCTTAATACATTTGTTAGACTATAAAATGTTTTAATTATCCCCTAATAACTATTAGAAGCTACAAGTTTACATACAATTTGAATATCTGTGTTTGATTATTCTTTCCTTAAGAATATGTACAGATCAGATCTCATGTAAAGACATAAGAAACCTGCAGTTCTGAAACTTACATGGGTCAGTAATCATGCACACAAGAGAAAAAACTGAAGACCGTGCTCTTCAGTTTCAATAACATATCTGTACCTATTTTCAGATAAGATTAGCTTCTCAATAAAAGTAAGAAAAATGATGACTCATCAGCCATGCATGCTATAAGGAGACAGCCTCTACTCTTTGATAGCTCAGTTTTCCCAAACTTACTGTTTTCCTGCACCCTGGCCACGAAGCCTGTGAGAGGTATCTGTGGAGTCAACTGAGGCATAGGGGGAGGGGGTGGAGCAATAGAAACTGGTAGCAACAACACAGTATGGGGGAAGTAAAACAGATAAAGGAAAGAAAAGGAAACAAACAAAAAGCAGAAGTCAGTTACAAGGACCACAAACATAAGTATGCAAAGAACAGTTTGCAAATGAAACAAAACAAAACAAAAAAACAAAACAAAAACCTACAGAACCTTCTTTAAGTTCATTTCCCACAAGCAAACCTTTATAAAGGCTAAGTAGTGCTTAGCCAATTAGTTGGTTAATTTTATGAAATAACAAATAATTTAACCCTAACGTTATATTGTTTGGGGAATATTTATATTTACCATCACATTCACTTTAATGCAATAACATTTTCAAATTCTAAGGAAAGATTTCTAAAATAGGTAATAATGAAATACTTATACAGGTTTCCAGAATATCTTTTCTTTGTCTTAACTCTATAAACTAACAGGTTTGTGTAGCTTCAAGATAATGTTGCAAATTAGAACCAAAATAAATAAACTATATTCTTTAATAGCTGCTTATCTCATATCAGTAAATACATTAATCACAGGCTTCCTTTCGATTATCTCTCTAAATGTGCATACAACTCTCCAGGAAAAACTCTTGGTTATAAAACAAGATTGTCATTATTTTTTAAATTGGCAATTGTATTGTTAAAGATATCACTTCTAAATTTACCAGGGAGTAAGAGTGCTCATTTACCATGTTAATTATTCAAAGTTTCAAAGGATATCGCAAAATTGATTTTTTTTAATCAGTGTTCTGAAAAAGGAAACCTGGTTTCCAATATGTTAAAATATGAATTATTTGCATTAAAGTAATTTCTAATGTATCACTGGATAACTTGAAATATATTCAAACTTATTTCTGGAGAGGATATAACTCATAGGAAATTGATACTGAATGCTCAGGTGAGCAACAATGTACTAAAAATTATAACACACACTAGAAGTAAACATTTTTATGTTTATGACTCTGTCTCATTTTAACAAGATAGTATTTGTCAAAGATTAATCAGAAAACGTCAATAGGACTAGATAACAAAATTTAGTTTACTGAGAGTCACTACGAAGTGACACTAAATTGACAGAGTAAAACAATTTACTGTTTCTCAAGGGTTATTTAATCAAAAGGTTTGTTTCAATTCAACTAATTCAATGTACAAATTTTGTTGGTAAGCATAAAAATTTGAAAGAGGCTCAGTGTTCAAAGAAATAACAAAGCAATTATATGCATTAATATTCATTGCACAGCTAAAAATAACATTCAATTCACTATGAAATTTGTCCTCTTTCATTCTGATACTCTGTATATAGAAGACTCTTAAATAATAGAAGGTTAGAGGTTTTGATTTAAAAAGATAGTAATGCCCACAAACCTAAAAAAGTGTTTTAGAATCCCTTAGTAACTAGCCATGCTTGTTAGTATGTAAAGAAAAATAAAAGTTATGCTGTGAAGATACTAATCATTACCACCACATTTAGACAGAAGGAAATACGCACATCAAAACACTAAGAACATTTACATACTACTATTACTGCAACAACACCGATAGTAAATCAGATTGAAGGATAATTAATTTGGTAAAACAATATATTTAAAATTTGAGGCCAAATTTGCTTTCGAATAGTCAATTGAATGCAGACATTCAGAAATGAAAGTACCTTGTTTAAAAATAACTCATCCAAAAATAAAAATAAATAAACTCACCCAAGTATTGCTAAAATAAAATTATACAAGCATTATGCAGAGAGTCACTAAAAAATCCTATTTGCACAGCAAATTAAGTGCCAAAGGGGGGAAAGAAAAATAATGAACATAAAGATGGGATCTAGAAACTCAAAATAGTAAATAAATTAAGACTCATCAAACTAGTGAGTTAAATTATTAGATAATTTGTGAACAAACACTGGTCCTTTTAATACCAAATGTGAGGTAAAATTCTAATTGGTAAATTTTAATACTTCTTAGTAGCTTGAATCCTTTAGTCTGGAAAAAATTATATAAATTTTGGGATAGCCTGTGAATTTTGGCATTTTTGCTAAAGTGGTTTCCTATTCTCAGTTTTTGCTATAACCCAATCTTAACTCTAAAATTTAAACCAAAAAATAAAATAACAAGGGAACTTCCCTCTAGCATATAGACTTTAAACCAACCATGTATGTAAAATATGAAGAATTTGGTGGGTATACTGTGTTATTATGTAAACTAATACGCAGCTCTAGTCTAGTAGAGTCTACAAAAGGTATATGGGAAAGCATGTCTCAGTAAGCACAACTCAAATGAGAAACACATACTGGACAACAGTCTCATTTCTGATTTTTCTCTCTTTTCTTTTTGCATTAAGTATCCTAATACAGTAAGTGATATTAATGAGTAACCTAAGCTATTCCAACTTCCTAACATTATATGCTCAAATTATTTTCTAATCTTATCAGCTTTTAATCACTGATTGCAATTAGTGTTGAGATGTGCAATTTGAGGTGAACAGAAAGAAATCAAAAGAAAATCCTTCCCACTATTAGAATTATTCAGAGACAGAGCAATTAAGCAGGCATCACAAAACATTAATTGGTTTTGAACTCATTTTGGTATAGGTTAATGACCTTAGAAAGTGATAGCCAGCAATTTCATTACATTATTTTAAAGGAAAATTTTCGCAATATTTGTGTCTTTTGTTTTACTGTTTCTGAACTGTCTCAAATACGCCAATAAAAACAAATTGTTTAATTTAGTTCAGTGATGATTTTGTTCTCTAGTTCTTATAGTAATAAGAATGGCACATTAAAGCATTATTGTAGTATGCTCAATATTGAGGTTTTGATAAATTTAGTTAAGTATGCTAAAAAGTCTGAATTTTGGAAGAGAATGCAAGCAATTACTCTTAAAACGGTATGATTCAAAGACTAATATTCTAAAACAAAAATAAACATGAAATAGTCTGGTTTCAATTGTTGTCTATCACTGTTAAGACTAACATTTTCAAATAATTTTCTTCAAGAGGAGCTCCACTGTTGCTGTATGCCTGCAAAGCACAAGCTTACTTGAATTTTGAGAATAAAGTGGACCTCCATTAACATGAGGCTGAGTAGAAAATTGAGCAGTCACAGAGGGAGTTCGTCTGTATCCACCAGAAGATGTCGAAGAAGTGGTAGAGTTGTGTCGAGATATCTGCCTGGTCATTGTGCCAAACTGGGAACCAGGAGCTGAGCCCGGGGCTGCTGAAAAGCATTAGTCAAAGGCAACCAACAAAGAGACTTGAGCATTTAATCACCTCAGGCAGCAAAACAGAGGGGGTGGGGTACTCTCAGCAAGAAATATCTATTACTTTTACAAGATCAAGGCACAAAAGAAAGAGAAAAGTAAAGATAAAAGTCAAATAACTCTCTGAAGTTAAAAACAGCTGTGTGGAAAGCTGCAGAAGTACTTAAGCAATTATTTAAATAAGTATAATCTCAAATGGTAATTTGCTAATATTACATATAAATTTATGCGTTGACATATGGCTTTTATATGTAAACAGTCTCCCCAACAACGGAAGTACCAAGATAGTGTGAGTTGCAAAGTGTCAGTCTTTAGATGTGAATGTATTTGTATCTGGTTCACAAACTTCTTTCTTTTCTTTCCATTGCCAAAGTTTTCAGAATTCTGATTCACAGTATCAGATTATCTATATAGCCAAATCCAGTTTAAATGATAAAATTTCACCTACCACTATTTTTAGGTCGTTACTGCATTAGCAGTTATTAGTATCGATACATATCACAGTAGAATCATTTTTAAGAGTAGTACAATTTCTACTTTCAAATAACTTACATATATCACATTTGTTTTGTTGCTCCAAACTTTTAAAATTAACATTACCTATCACTTAAATTTTTATAACTGACAAAAGTAGAACAATTTTTAGACTCTATAATATGGCATTTTTTTTTCCTTGTTTAGAAAATCTATTATTTTTCTCCATGATTGGAGGATTTTTTTTTTAAGTCTACACCCAAAGCAATCTGCTTTTTTCTTTTTAATTATCATGCTTATATACAGAACTTAATATGTAAACTGAAAAAAGAATTATTAATACTTAAAATTTCAAAAGTTTAATATTTTTAAAGTGAGTAATGCTGAAAGCCTCTAAAGTTAACTATACTTTCCAAAGTTAACTTCAGGATTAACATTATCATCCTTGCCCCACCCAAACACCAAACACCATCAGCATCCTAGTTTATCTTCATTCACTTGTCTACTTTAATCTTAGAGGTCATACAAGGTATTAGATAAAACTGCACAGCAGGGGTTGTTCATTAAAAGAAGTGCTGATGTGTAACAATTTGGAACTCCCAAACCATAGGCAGTCACTAATTATTTGAATCATCCACATGCTCATTTTCTAAATAGAAACAAAGTTTTAAAATAATCATCTATATAAAAGCCTTCATGAATGAATAATTTTGGACAGCTAGGCTTTCCAGAGCATTAAGAAGTAAGCCTTTAACCATTTTTAATAGAAATCTCTGTAAAAGGATTTCTAGGCTGGGTGCAGTGGCCCACACCTGTAATCACAGCAGTTTAGGGGGTTGAGGCGGGATGATTGAACCCAAGGAGTTTGAGACCAGCCTATGCAACATAGGGAGAACTCATCTCTACAAAACATCAAAAAATTAGCTGGCCATGATGGTATGCGCCTTAGTCCTAGCTACTCAGGAGTCTGAGACAGAAGGATCAACTGGGAGGTCGAGGCTGCAGTGAGACATGATCAAGCCCTACTGCACTCCAGCCCGAGTGACAGAGTTAAGACACTGACTCAAAAAGCCAACAAACCAAAAACCAGGGGAAGGGGGGATTTTTACCTGTCTCTTGCTTATATAAAAAGTTTTATATAATCCAAGTTATTTTTCTTTGTGATTCAAAACTAAAAACTAATTATTTAGTCATTCCAAACTATGTCCATTTTAGAATTTATTAATATTTTATTATGAAATAAATCATAGTGTCAAAGGGTACATGACTGATATGTATACATAATGTTATATATAAATATACAAATTTTTTAAAGAAATAAGATAAACAACCAGCTCAAGAAACAGAATATTAATGATATCACTGAAGCTTCCTGTGTGTCCCTCCTGGATCTCGATCCCACAAGGCATGTGTTAAGCGTTCCTTCTTTTCTATATAGTTTTTAATCACATATGAATATATATCCTTAAACAATATATGTAGTTTCTACAAATTCATGAAATTCTATAAGGGAATGAATCTGTATGTATTCTGTTGAATTGTTCTTTTCCCTTGATAATATTTTTAAAAATTAATTCAAGTGATTAAGTATATAAATATTCATTTTTGCTGCTTTATTTGTATGTGAATATACCACAATTGATCCATTTTACATTAGACATCTGGGTTGCACTGAGATTTGTGCTATTAATACCACTACTATGAACACTCCTAAATGTGGTCCCTAAATCTCTCTAGGACAGTGATTTTCAAACTTCAGCACCAATCAGCATTTCACCTAGAAGGCCTGTGACAATAAAGAAGGCTGGGCCCATTCTCAAAGTTTCTGATTGAAACAGGTCTGGAATAGGACCTAAGAATTTATATTTCTAACTAGTTCCCAGATGTGGATGGTCTGGGGCTCTAGGACAGTGGTTTTCAAACTTTTTGGTCTTAGGGGTCTATTCAAAAATTAGAAAATTCTAAAAGGCTATTGTTGACGTGGGTTATAGCCACAGATAATTACTGTATTAGAAATGAAAACTGTATTAAAGCTGATACATTTTAAAACATATACATATACAAGCATGCATTTCATTAGCTGTTCAAGCAATAATTTTATCATACTTCATGTGGCTTCTGGAAAATTGCACTGCATAGTTATAACAGAATGAGGATGAAAAAGGAAAATAATGGCCAGGCTCGGTGGCTCAGCCTGTAATCCCAGCGCTTTGGGAGAGCGAGGTGAGTGGATTGCCTAAGCCTGCGGGTTCGAGACCCGCCTGGGCAGGCGAGACCTCATCTCTACAATAAATCAAAAATTAGCTGGGTATGGTAGCGCGTGCCTGTAGTTCCAGCTACTTGGAAGGCTGAGGCGGAAGGATTGCCGGAGTCCAGCAGGTCGAGGTTGTGGTGGCCGGGAGCAGCCACTGCACTCCAGTCTGGGTGACAGAGTGAGACTCCAACTCAAAAAAAAAAGAAAAGAAAAGAAAAGAAAAAGGAAAAATAATGAATATAGCTCTGAACTCAAAAACTCCATGTAAGGATTTTGGTAACCCTCAAAGGTCCTCTAACCATATTTTGAGAACTAGTGCTCTAGAGTAAATCCGTAGAAATGAAATTGGTAAGCCTAGAGTAGATACATGTTAAACTTGACTAGGTAACAATAAATTACTTTCCAAAATGAGTATGTCAACTAATAGACTCCTATCAGCAATGCATTTCCTGTTACCACACTTCCTCACCAACACTGGTACTAGTGAACTTCTACACATTTTTATCTATCTAGTAGATATAAAATAGCATCCAGTGTAGTTTTAATATTAATTTCCTGATTATTAATTGGGTTGAAGGCATTTTTTTCTGACATGGATTTTCAACCAACAATATCTTTACTAGGATCTTCTTTTTTATTACCTCCTTTCTCCCTTTTCCATTGTGTACATGTGCAAATGTTTTGAAAAAAATGTTTAAGACAGCTTTATTTCACCTAAACCAAAACTCAGATCTCACTATTTGAAACACTTGGGTATCCATTTCTATCCAGATTACTGTTACTGTGTATTTCTAGAGTGAATGGTTTTTATACTGATATTTAAAATTCCTTATATGTTCACTCTAGTCATCACCAGTTTGGGAACAATTTAAATGCATCTTTATTGAAAAAACGATTTCATGGCATTCTCAGATGTCATAAAAACTAGATCATAACAGAGATTTTCAAACTTTGACCTTCAGGGAAGCCTCAACATCCCATACCATACACCATTTTCCTTTCTATTTTTCTCCTCCTGTCCCCGCCTTTTGCCCCAATTCTTATATTTACCAGGGAGTTCCAATCAAGTTTCGTTGGGGGGGGGACATCACTAATTTAAATGTTTTTGAACAATCACTACTATAAATTATACTAGAAAAATCTAAACAATGAATAAAAACCATATTAAGTTGGTTATAAACCAAGCATAGAAACATTTCATATTACAGAAAAAGTCATTTGTCTACTGTGTAAGTTCAGAAGCCTTTCACCAGAAAAAAATTAGTGTATATTAGATTTAATACTTTAACCTTTGTATTATCACCTGTGACCTAATAACTATAAAAGCTAGCAGTCTATTAGCTACAGAGGCGTTTATTATGAATTATGCAAAGTTAAGTTCAATGGCTCCAAGGGTTATGCAATCTCACCTATCACAGTGCTCACTGGGAGAAGTGGTGGCAGTGGTGGTGCTGGTGGAGCTCCAGAAGGAGGAGGGACAAATATGTTTTCTAATAAAATAGTTTATAATTCAGGTCAGAGTACAAGAAAAGAAAACTAAACATTCTGAAACGGCAAGAAAGTACAATGTACTGGAAAGAAGAAAAAAGATACCTACAGGTAAAGCATGTTCAAATGACTAAGAATTTTACTAGGTTAAAACGAGCACTGAGTTTATACCTGCATTAACTATAAAATATACCTGCTTTTTATAAGCAGCCTTTTCTCCTTTTTCAAAAATATACTTGAAAAGCCAGGAATTTCTTCCCTAACATTTTTCATTATCATACTTACTTTTTAAATGTACATTTTTTAACACTATAAAAAAAACTCATTTCATTTACTAAAAACCAAGGGCTAATTTAATGCTATCCAAGTGTCTCTTTAATACTAAAAAGTAAAAACACTTTTTCTATTTTAATCTTATTTTACATTCATTGCCTTTTACTGAAATATACTCTGAATTCACATATAAATGTAGTAAAGTCACAGAACAAGTAAACACCAGGGTTGAGATACTAGCCTACAAAGCAATATTAAAACTCTTTGAAATACAATTCACCTTTATAGACACTGATCCTTTGGCTGGAGTATCATACAATATTGGTCTGCTCTTGAAATAAATGCATTCTTGACTAGTGCTCAAGGCAAATAAACTTGGCCCTCCACATCCATGGGTTCCTTATCTCAATATTCAGCCAACAGCAAATTGAAAATATTCAGGTCAAAAAAATGGATGGTTGCATCTCTAAGAATATACAGACTTTTTTCTTGTCATTACTCCCTAAATGATACTGCATAACAACTATTTAGAGAGCATTTACACAGCATTAAGTATGAGAAGTAATCTAGAGATTATTTAAAGTACATGAGTGGATGTGTGCAGGTTATATGCAATTATTACTCCAGTTTTTATCAGGGACTTGAGCATCCTGGAACCAATCCCCCACTGATACTAAAGAATAAATATATTTAATAAAGCAAAATGACCAAAAAGTTATTTAACAAAGCTATTTAATATGCACTAAGGAGAAACAGCTGACAAAATTCTGAAGACCGTGAAAACCAATCTCAAAATATTAAATTTATTAGTTTTTATTCTAGCAACAATCACAAATGTAATTAATAATTTTAACCAATGATTGCGCTATTTCAGCCTTCCATAATAAAGCTTATAAATATTAGCACATATTAAACATAGATTAATAAATAACAAACCTGGTCCAATAGTGGGTGGTGAAGGTGTAGGCACAGCAATGGGAATGCCAATACTACTGCTTCCACTGTTCTCTCGACTTCCACTTCCTCCACTACTTCCACTGGAAAAAAAGAAAGAAAAAATTGTGAAAAAAATCTAATTCTAGAGACTAAAAAAAAAAAGTAATAATCAACCCAAGGCCACTCCTTTTACGACGTACAGTCATCCCTCAGTATCCTCAGGGGATTGGTTCCAGGACCCTCCCCCCACATGCCAAAATCCATGACGCTCAAGTCTTCCCAGTTAGCCCAGCAGAGCCTGCTGATAAGAAAAGTTGGTCCAGCCGGGCTCGGTGGCTCAGCCTGTAATCCCACGCCTTTGGGAGGCTGAGGTGAGTGGATTGCCTGAGCCCGCGGGTTCGAGACCCGCCTGGGCAGTGAGACCTCATCTCTACAATAAATCAAAAAATCAGCTGGGCGTGGTGGCACATGCCTGTAATTCCGGCTACTCGGAAGGCTGAGGCAGAAGGATCGCCGGAGCCCAGCAGGCCGAGGCTGCGGTGGCCGGGAGCGGCCACTGCACTCCAGTCTGGTCAACAGAGTGAGACTCCAACTCAAAAAAAAACCAAAAAAAAACACAAAAAAAAGAAAGGTGACAAAAGAGGAAAATTTTCTGGAAAAATAACCGTAACAGCAAAAAAGTAGTGAAGCTTCCATGTGGGCATTCTGAAATAATTGCTGCTGATAAACTCCAACCAATTGCTTCCTATTTTGCTTCTATGGAACTATTATCTTGTAGGCTGTAAGACTTGACACTATCTAGTTGTTTCTAGTAAGTTATAAGATCTTGCACTATCCAGTTGTTTCAGTAATGTGTGTATATACATACAACTATGAAAACATACATGTGTACAAATATAGCCTTGCATATTATGTTTTAAAATCAACATCATTTGCTTGATAAGCCCAGAAACTCAACAGAGCAAAGATTTGCAACACCTGGATATCATTCTATAATCAGATTATCATCACATGTTAATGGAAGGGAAAAATAACTTATATAAAAAAATAGCTTAGATGTGAAGGCTTTCCTAACTCCCTCAATCTAGGTGATCAATACACAGCAATGTGCCATCATTGCATCATAGATACATGAATATTTTCCTACTTATTCTTGTCTATAACTATTGATTTATGTGTCTTTCTTCTAACGCAGAGGTTGGTAAATTATGGCCTGTGGGCTGAAACTGGTCCACTGCCTGATGTTTACAACCTGTGAGCTAAGAATATTTTTAAATGTTAAAAAAAAAAAAAATTCAAGCTGGAAGTAGTAGCTCATGCTGCAATCCCAGCACTTGGGGAGGCAGAGACTAGAGGACTGCCCACAACCAGGGTTTTGAGACCCGCCTGGGCAACTTGGCAAGACCTCATCTCTACAATAAATAAAAAAATTAGTCGAGCATGATGGCACACGCCTGTGATTCCAACTACTTGGACGGCTGAGGCAGAAGAATCACCTGAACCCAGCAGGTGAGGCTGCAGTAGCTGTGAGCATGCCACTGCACTGTAGCCTGGGCAACAGAGTGAAACCTTGACTCAAAAAAAAAAAAAATCAAAAGAGGAATACTACTTTCTAACACATTAAAATTATATAAAATTCAAATTTCAGTGCCATAAATAAAGTTTTACTGGAACACAGCCATGCTCATTCATTTACGTATTGTCTATGGCTGCTTTTCTGCTACAATGATAGAACTGAGCAATTGCAGCAGAAAACATATGGTCCCCAAATCCTAAAATATTGACAACCTGGCCCTTTACAGAAAAAGTTTATTCATCTGTTTTAATAGAATGAGTCCCTGAAAAAAACAGAACTGTATCTTATTGGTATATGACTAATTTAATAACTCTTAGTAAATGCTTGTTGAGTGTGATTAAACTATCAATGCTTCCATTATAGAGGAAGTCATACTGTAATCCAGTAATTCAATAACAAACATAAAAAGAGAACCATCTGAATCCTCACTGAATTTAATTTGATATAGTATCTGCAGATATCAATTTAACAATTTATTTACTAATAGTGGCAACAGCAATAAATACCAATTACCTAGTATCTTATAGCTTGATACACCCTATTTAGTTGAATCCATATAAATAATTTTGCTAAGTTATCTCTAATTTACCAACCTAAAAATCAAAGCAGAGCGGTTCTTTGTCCAAGTAATTCAGTGAGATAAAGAATAAAACAAATTAAGTCATATAATAAATTTACCTAGATTTATAAAAGTATTCAGAAATTGAAGTGGCTACTTTTGGGGGAAAGAAGGATGAGGCAATAATTGGGACAGAGCATGTCAGGGACTTCTGAGTTGCTGGTAGTTTTCCATTTTCTGATCCGGGGGATAGTTACATGAGTGTGTATCTATCCATCATTGTATACTTTTCTGAATGTATGTTAAAAACCCACTGGGTAGCTGATTTTTAGGACTTTTTTTTTTAACTGAGTTCAACGTCTCACTCTGTCACCCAGACTGGAGGACAGTGGCATGATTCTGGCTCACCACAGCCTTTACATCTTGGAATTAACTGATCCTCCTTTAAAAAAACCTCCCAAATAGCTGGTACTACAGGCACATGCCACCACACCCAGCTAATTTTTGTATTTTTTGTAAAGACGAGGTCTCACTATGTTGCCCAGGCTGGTCTTGAACTCCTGGGCTCAAAAAATCCTCCTGCCCTGGCCTCCCAGAGAACTAGAATTACAGGCATGAGCCATCATGCCTGGTCCTAAGAATATTTTTAAATAATATATACAATAATATATTCTAGTATATTATCTCTCTTAAGAAAGTCTTCCTTGGATTAAAGCTAAATCTTCTTTCTTCCAATCCCTCAAAGTGTAAATCATGGTGTGTAATTTCTATGACATTTAATCTTTTCTCCAAAAGTATTTAAGAAAAGTTGCCTTGCACTTTTTTAAAAGACCATTTAAAAACATTCTTTTTTGTCTCGCTCTGTCACCCAGGTTGGAGTGCAATGGCATGATCATAGCTCACTGCAGCCTCACTATAGCCTGGGCTCAAGCAATCTCATACTTCAGCCTCTCGAGTAACTGGGACTACTCAGATAATTTTAACACCGGATAATTTTTTTTATATATTATTTTGTAAAAATGAGGCCTTGCTATACCGTCCAGGCTGGTCTGAAACTCCTGACCTCGAGCAACCCTCGCGCCTCAGCCTCACAAAGTGCTAGGATTACAAGCCTAAGCTACCACACCTGGCCCATCTTAAAACACTCTTTAGCCTGATCCAAATATATATCTGTACCTTCATCAAAAGAAGGAAACACAATTCATTAATAATATAAAGAAATATTAAAAAAAAAAAAAAAACACTCCAGAAGTTATGACACAAATTTATAGAAACATACACTGCCCCCCCAACATTTACATTGGTATTAGCATTAGAATAGCACTTCACTTTTACTCCACACCTTTATAGGAACTTGTCACCATTCAATAAAACCCACACTCAGATGTTCAAATGCTCAACCTGAGAGGTTTACCTGTGTGTCCTTGGTCTCTGATTTAAAGAAGCTGTTCTGCCTGGACTGTGCTGACTTCCAAGCCTAGCAGGACTTGTCATGTAGTCATTAGGAACTGTTGGGGGTTTAACAGGTTCCAGGGTTTTATAAGGAGTATTTCGTCTAAAGAAGTGAAGAAAGGAATAATAAGAAAGATAAAATAATACCGCCCCCAATTTGTGACTGTCCCTTTATGACCAAGCATACCAGAATTTTAAAAGATTTTTTAATAAATGAAGTTTGTAATTTTTAAAAAATTCTTAATTGGGGCATATGAATTTTACTACTTCAACATGAAAACTAAAATTTCTTACCATTTCTTAGGAAAACCATAGGAAAGGGTAATTTAAAGTTCTAACCTTCTTTCTAAAAATAATGGTTAAAATTTTTTAAATGCACAATAATATCAAACTTTGAGACGCACATTATTCCCAGTTCAGTCACCCATAAACCATTGTCTTTTACCAAGGAAGCTAAATTTCTTTACAAAGAAACTGCAATTTATTCCCAACTCAATATGGAAATAGAAATATACATACAGATCCTACTTGTAGCATCATTAATTGCTCAATGAATAATTTTTACTTTTCTGTTTAATGACTTCATGCTTTTTTCAGGGACAAATTTAAAGAATGAAAATGAAAACTAAAATCTTCTTAAAAAGTGGATTATTGAACTATTCCCAACTCAGTATAGAAATAGAAATATACATACAGATCCTACTTGTAGCATCATTAGTTGCTCAATGAATAATTTTTACTTTTCTGTTTAATAACTTCATGCTTTTTTCAGGGACAGATTTAAAGAATGAAAATGAAAACTAAAATCTTCTTTAAAAATGGATTATTGAACAACTTCTCCACTAAAAACAAGAAATCTAATATATAATAGTTCCTATTGTGGACAAGAAGAACTATAAGATCTTGACAAGTATTCAACGTATTTAGTACACTGAGAATTGGGAAGAATGAAGCCACAAGTGGTTACCTTTTCTAATTCTACAACTGGCATTCACAAAGCTACACTAGTTTGAAGGAGCCTAAAATTTCCAGCAGAAGCACAGTAAGAAGTACTCCAGGTAAAGAAGCTCCTAAGTCTCAGTGCCATTACATAGGGAAAAGAGAAGAGCTGCAGACTACAAAGCCAAACCACACAAAGTAGACCATTTAGTCAAAGTTTGGTCATATAAATAAAATACTGTGAATACACGAGAAGATATATGTGGAATCTTGTGGTCATTCCATTTAAAACAAACAAGTCAAATTTACATTTTAAAAATTAATAGAGAACAAAAAATTTTAAAATGCCATTTACACATATATAAAAACATTTCTAGTATAGACTTCTATAGAAAAAATTATAAAGTAGGCGGAAATCCATTTTGGATTCTGTTCAGAGAAGTGAGAATTAAAATGAATCTGTAAAAGGAAGTGTCACACAGAGAGGGTCCTGTGGCAAGGATCCACTTAAGTCACAGAAACATCTTTTCCTTTACCATACAAATTCACAAAATGCAGTTGAATTCTTACCCCAGTGTTCCCCGGCCTGACATGGGAGGACTTGGTGGTTTCTGAGTAGGAGGATTTGTTCTCGACAGTGTGCCAGTTCTTGCAGGCTGGTTATTTCCATGCTAAAATATAGGGGGGGAAAGCTTTTATTTTTATATCAAATTGTTCTCTTGGTGCTTTAACACCATGTATTATTTTTTTAATATCAGAATGTGAAATAAGGATTCCCAGACAATTTTAATAAAGACTTTGGTACTACATTTTAAAACGTCAAGGAACCACTTACACTTGATTTTTCCTATTATTTTGTGTCACTCATATTTATGGCAAAATACAGATGAGATTATTAGATTTACATATTAACTTTAAACATTTTCACTGAGATCAAACTTATCTGTATTCAAACACTGAATTTCCTAAAAATTTTGAAATATGAGCAAAAATATAAGCTATAGATTTTGCTGTCAATTTGCTAAAATACCCAACTGAAAAATCACCTTTTTCCTAACAACTCAGTAACAAAGTCACACATGATGTCTGGGAAACCTCCTAATTGTAAGTCAACGAAAGCAAGGCAACTATTGAAAAATGAGCAAAGCAATAAATGTTAGCAAAATTAATGTTCCTATATAAATGTAGATGTCAATATATCTTGGATATATTAACACAGCCAAGCTAGGTGTTGCTGATTTGACTGAATTTGAGTTGATTTAATCTACATAAATCCTACAGGGAAAAGCAGACAGACATAAGAAGAGTTTTCAAATTTTAGTGGCTCTGCGGCCTCTATCAATATAGAGGGAATACTGTGGATCAAATGATAAGTAATGTCTCTTACCTTGGCTTTTAGCCACTTTACGTTGGCAATAAAAGGGGGGGAAAAAGTAGAAATTAATGCTAGATAAGTTATATCTGATAGGACAGGTTTGCATTTACAGTTAATCAATTCATGTTAATAAGCTTGTATCCAGCCCCATTTCAAATATTTTGTAAAGCAAAAGATATCCTTAAGTACTGGGGAAATACTCGCGTGATTCACATATTTTTCAAAAGAAATATATTCATAAGGAAACCACCACTTAATTGTGCCAATTTCACATATGCCCAATTATTTCTAATCCAACTGAATCACAGATGATTAAAAAATACTTTCATTTAAATACAAACACCATAACATATTAGATGTAAAACTATTTTAACACATCAGTGTACAAGACCTAGTACTTTATTGAATGATAAATGCCGAGTATTCATAACTTGAATGGCAGAATAGCTTTTTTTTTTTAAAGTGATAAACTGCAAATGTTAAAATTCAAAAACACAGGTTTCTTCCAAAATCAAAAAAGAGCCTAGCTTCTTGGGGTTTAAAAATGAAATTATTGGCCAGTCCTGAGTGGCTCAAGGCTTTAGTTCCAACACTCTGGAATGCCAAGGCAAGAGGATCACTTGAGCCCAGGAGTTCTGAGACCAGCCTAGACAACATTGCAAGATCTCATTTCTACAAACAAAAAAAAAATCAAAAAATTAGCCAGGCATGGTGGCATGTACCTGTAGTCCCAGCTACTCAGGAAACTGAGATGGACAGAGCCCCTGAGACCAGGAGGTCAAGGCTGCAGTGAGCCAAGATCATGCCACTGCACTCCAGCCTGGGCGACAGAGTGAGACTCCAATTCAATAAAAAAAAAGAAAGAAAGAAATCACCAGCTGGGTACAGTGAAAGGCCAAGGTGAAAGGATTGTTTGAGCCCAGGTATTCAAGGATAGCCTGAACAACATAGCAAGATTCTGTCTCTTAAAAAACAAAAATTTAAAAAACAAAACAAAAACACAAATTCACCATGCACAGTAATGGCTTAGCCAGATTCTAACTAAGGAATAAGCAAGCAGGGTCTGGAAAACCCTCTTCTTTCTAGTTTATAAACGCAAATCCTAAGCAGGCCAACACTAGTTGGAAGATAAATGTAGTTTTAGTTCTAAGTTTTCATCTGAAACAGTTTAGCCAAAATCCAAAATTGAAGAAACACTGCTTTGATCCTAAAGGCTACTTCATGATCGATGACTACCCTGCACACATGAAACAATGCGCACCATCCTAAAGCATTACAACTTTTACTATACCATTAAGAAAAAACTATCTTCAGGTTTTAGAGTTTAACTTTTTATAGATTTGGAGAGTTTCAAGTTCTTTCCATAACATCTGCCATTCTCAGTAAGTAGTACCATTTTTCAGGTGACTACAAAGGCAACATTACGGGAAATCATACAAAGGAGGAATTCGCTTTCTCTTTAATACACTCTCATTTGTAGAAACTATATCATGATATTCTTTAACGTTTGCTTAAAATAATGTTGCTCACTTTTATCTGAAAACAATATCTGGAACCCTACCTAAACACTACATTTCACGCTGGATTTAAAAAATTAAATTTGAGTAACATTATTAGGCTCCATGAAGAGAAAATATACTAATGTATATTTATTGTATTACAGTATATGTATATACTTATTATAGTACATTAATATACTGATATATATCTTATAATAAAGTATACAAATTAAACACACTAAACACCACCCTAAAATAACAGAAAATATTCTAAACGTGCCCACACATCTTCCCTCATTTGTTGTTTCAAGTAAACAAGAAAACAACAAAATTGGCATTCAAGTATATGCTGGTCTCAAATGAAAGAATAAAGATAATTAGATTGGGAATAAAAACTCAACTTGAACTCCATGTTACTATGCAATGGTGTAACGGTTAGCCTCTCTCAGCCTTTTCTATTAAGTGGTGCAGCTGCACCAGTCAGACCAATCAGCAAAGATGTTCACTATGCCAAACATTATTTGGCATAGTAAATAAGACTCCAGTTGACTCCTTAAAAATTGTTTTAAAAATTGTGAAGACCAAAAACAAAGTCAAATAATAGTCCTCTTAGAAAGGGACTACCACATTCCAAAGGAATAGTTAGTTTTTTATTCAAGCAGAGATGGCTAAAGAATTTAGATCACTCTAGAAGCTTGCAAAATGGCCCATGAATACCAAAAAATTGACGGATTACAGGAATTCTTCAAGATCAGTTAGTTCTGCCATCCTTAGAAATGAAGATGGGCAACAAATAATCTCTTTTCTAAAAGCCTGTGGTGTTTTGGGGGGTTTTTTTTTGGGGGGGGAGTACAGCTATACAGAACAAAATTACATACAAGTTTCATTTTTTTAAGTAACTTGCTGGATTTATATACGGACACATACAGGTACACAGATATACAAACACATACACATATTTAGTAATAAAAAGTATTTATAAATTATTTTTCTAAACCAATTTTGGACAACATATAGATTTTTATTTTTAAACATTTTTATCTTTAAATAAATAGAGATGAAAGCAGGACATCACATTCACAACACAATTTTATAATACTAGTTTAAGATTAAAATGGTTTATTTAATGAATAACCATTTTAAGTTTTAATATCTTTTTTAATACAGCTGCAAGTAAATTCTGCCCCAAGCTTAGTAAAATAAATAACTAATATTAAATATTCTGTGAAAAACATAATGCTAGCTGCTAAAGAGAATCTATTAATTAAGAAAATTATCTTTATCACATTTCCTTCCTATCCAAAATACTTATTGGATATGAAAATCAGTTCAAGTTAATGCAATATAAAATGCTTACCTTGACACCATGGCCCACATCATCCAGAACTGTGTAGTCAATTGGTTTCCGAATATACCTTACAGGGCGCTCCATGTTTGCAGGTGCTATTATTTTATGAGTTCTTGATGTATTCTTATTTGTTGTTAAAATACCAATCTCTCTTCGAGCCACTTTCTCTTTATGAATATCCACAGTCTATATTTTAAATTTGAACACAGCAAGAAAACATTATTTGGCATAGTAAATAATATATGTGACATTCATATATATTGGACCATATATAGGTTGGACCATAAGACTGTACCACACATCTATGTTCCAGTGGATACTATATCTTTCTCTTCAAAATTAAGCAAATCATACAAGGCTAAAAGTAGGGAATATTTAAAGGAGATTAAAAGTACCAACTAATTTAATGTATTTGATTCTAAAACAATTCTCAGTTTTCTTTCCTAAAGACTTGGTACAAGTGGAAGGGGAGAGGAGTCCTGCTTTTTAGTAGCTTACACTTTATTTGTTCATTGGGACCCCAGACCAAAAAAAAAATCTGTAATTACAACACAATGAGGTAAGTGCTGTAACGACACACACACAGTTTATTTGAAATTATTATAATGGTGTTGACAGCAAAACAACTAACTAGATTGAACAGGGTTCACTTAAAGCCTTTACAGAAGAGGCAGATTTTAAAGGATGAATAGGGATACAAGAGGCAGATATGGAAATTATTAATGGCAGAAAAGAATAACATGCTATAGACAAAAGGATAAGAAAAAATGACAAGAGCAGAGGTTATAAACTGTCAACAAAACACACCTGTCTACACACCTGTTTGGTGCAGCCTACCTAGTACTGGCCTATGAATTTTTTTTTTTTTTTTTTTTTTTTTTTTGAATCAGAGTCTCACTCTGTCACTCAGGCTAGAGTGTAGTAGCATGATCACAGCAAACTGCAGACTCAACCTCCTGTGTGCAGGCCACCCTTCCACCTCAGTTTCCCAAGTAGCTAGACTACAGGCTCACATCACCACACCTGGCTAAATTTTTTGCTTTTTGTAGAGATGAGGTCTCACTATGTTATGCAATCTGGTCTTGAGCTCCTGTGCTCAAGCAATTCTCCCGCCTCAGCCTCCCAAAGTGCTGGAATTACAAGTATGAGCAACCACATCTGGTCAAAAATATATTTTTAAAATTTAGTTGCCAATATTTTAAAACTGAATAGTAGTTGAGCTGGACATGGTGGCTCACACCTATGATCTCAACACTTTGGGATCAACTAAAAAAAAGAAATAAATGAAATAAATAAAACTGGGTAGTAGTCAGCATATGAGAAATAATTGCACAACTGCTCAACTTAAGCTTTGTCCTAACAGTAATGGGAAAGCAATGACAAATTTGAGTGACATGATCATATCTGCATTTTAAGAAGATTCCTCTAGAAGAGACACTGAGAACAGAAAGAACAAGACAACAGGCAGTGAAACCAGGTAAGAGGCAATTATGGCAGTTCTGTCTTATCTCACCAGAATTTTTTAATTGATTGGGAAATCAAAAATGCTATACCAACTCCAAAATAAAGTGAAAGGAGACACCTCCCCCATGAGTACCTAGCACTTTTGCATATCTTGTGAGAAGCTGCACTAATGCCCTTTGTTTATTATAGAGTACTGTTTATGTAGTAAACAGCCTTAGAAAAAAACATAGTTGTCTCCTTGGAAAGCAAAAAGCAATTTACTGTCCAATATAACAAAGATAATGCAACCCTCCAGTGCAAAGGTTAGAAAGCTTTTCTGTACACTAAAAAAAATTTAGTCCCTAAACTGAGAGTCCCTTTCCTCTAATGTACCCAACTATGGTTGCAGGCATTATCTGGCTCTCTCTGTAATACCTGGGGAAACTGGGTCTCAGTATCTGGCACAAATGATGATACTCTGACTACTGCTACTGCCATAAGTAAGGATGTCCTCTGTTTCTGTTCCAGGAATTTCATGAATCCATGAAATTGCAGTAGGCTAACTTGTTAGCTTGTGAAGGTAAAATCTCAGGCCTTTCACAACTGCTGACAGTTTTGGCAAGGATCAGTTTTGGGAAAAGACTTCTAGAAACGGAAGGAAAGGCCAGTTAACAGGGACTGAGAAAAGTCCTTACATACCACAAATGAACATGTTGACCAAATTATATGGCCAACTAGGCCATGAATGGTTCTCCACACTATTGCCCACTAATGAGACTGAATTAAGAGGAAGTTTCAGGCTAAATAGCAGGAAATAGGTATGTTCAAAGACAACAGCCTGAATGATGCCCTGATTATTGCCAACTCTCCTCCAGATGGAAAGTCTTTCTCATCAAGCTGACAGCCTCAGAAGGTCTGCTCCGTGAACAACTAGTACCAAGATTTGTCTGCTGGAGGGAGGGGGAGCACATAAGGTTCTGATCCCTACTGAACAACAGTTACAGAGACATGCATCTACACTGAGTGTGAAAGGAGGAAAACATGCAAACATTGTGGGCACAACCAGGTCAATCTTTAGAACTCTGGCTAGTTTGCTTGGAAGACGAGAGGAAATTACATTGCTGGGCACGTAATGCTCGCTGAAGAATGGCAACAGCTGACTATCTTACTGCTCAGCTCCTCCTGCAATCTATTTTGTTAACATTCAATCCTTCTGAAATGACAGTAAAAGGTATCAGAATTTTTTGGTAGCAGGTCCTGTCTGCTATAAGAAACCTTGGAATTCTTGGGGAAATTTCCCTTAGACAAACTCCCTTGGCCACCAATCAGTCTACAGGCTCTTATTGTACTGGTCTGGCTTTTAAATGATGAAGGGGACTGGAGAATCAGAAACCAGTCCATTGAATCTAGGTAATTCTTGTTGTTAGCCCTGCAGTCTTAGAAAACTCCTGAAGTCCTAGTATTGAAAACAAGCAAGAATTTAAGACATGTTACTTGACAACGGAGCTGCAAATAACCCATATTAAGGTGAACTCCTAAAAAACAATGATAACACTGTGCAGATCAAGCCCATGTCAGCCAAAGGGTTACAAAACCCACTGCCTCCACCAGAAAGCAATGTGGTGATAGCTGTTGAATCAAGATGTTCTAAAACAGATATGGATGATATCCACAATGAAGACCTTGCCACAGAATTATAGGGCTTGGGGTGGACCTAAAACACTGCAGGTAAACAAAATAAATGCCCAGTTTACTGGTACAGAGTTGCTCTTTCCCAGGTTCCTCCACAGCTCAACCTCAACTGCTTTAAAGAGAAAGATGATTAGTGGTGGGGCCAAGTTCTCCAAATTCCCAAAGAAGGTTGAAGACAAACACACCTGGGCATACTAGGTAATTCTGGGAAGGGGACAAACTCAAAATCTTATGGCTGGCTCTACCGGATACAGAAGCCCGGTCATATTCATACCTGTCCTGTGCTTTGGGGTAGGGTTCACAGTGGGGAGAGAAAGCTAATGTAAACTTTTGGGTAAGCCTTTTTTGGACCATCCAATGAACTACTGTTGTGGCTTCCACTGCTGAGTGTATAATTGGTATTAATATTTTACATGGCTATACTGTGAATGCTCATAAGTTCCGGAGAAGATTATGCCCACTGGGAAGAGCTCTGTAGAAAGGCACTAGTAGCTTTAGAGCCCTACAATCCTTTTGACCCTTTGAGCAAAAGTATTTGTGCACAGATGATTTTAATGACCACAGCCTCTGGCAAAAGGAGTAGCCTCCTATGGAGGTGCCTCTTCAGTTTTGATTCAGTGCCTCCCTGACACAGCTGCTAGGTATGCCTCTTCTGAAAAGATTCCCATCTGAGAATAGGTTGACTCAAACACAATGACTAAGGAGGTAGGCAAGGCCCAGCTAGCCTCTCTCATCACATGGATGTGGTATATTCAAGAATACAACCAGCCTGTGGCATCTCAACTTTACACTAAAAAAAAAAAAAAAAGTAGCAGCTATCTCTTTGGGAAAGTCTGATGTTCCATTCTGAAACTTAAACCAAAGCTGCTAGCTCAGTGAGGCCCCTGACTCACAGAGGTTCCCCTAAATGCCTCGACCTGGTTCACTGATAATTCAACTAAGCTGAAACCCCCCTATGGTGTCCAGTGGGCTGCTGCACAGAACCTCAGTGATGCCTACACAGAACTGAAAATGGTGTGGCTGCCCTGTTCTATGGGCAGAACTCAAGGACATTCTCACAGATCTAGCCAATATTCCCCTTGAAAACCTTGCTATATTTTTACTGGCTCAAGCATTACCAATAGTATGTATGTTCTGCCATTTGGAAATCTACAAGATAATATACTAAAGACTGCCTATAAACTGTAGAGATTAATTGTAGTTGCTGATCAAACCATCTGGGTCACCTAGATATTCATGGTAAGGACCCACTGGCTGATGAGACCAACTGGAACCAAGCCTGCACTGCTCAGACTGCTACTACTGGTGCTAAATCCAGTATCATGCCAAACACAGCAACATTTCTATCATTATAGAGTAAACCCAAAGTAAAGGACTTGATGCTCCTGATGCAAAGGGTATCACCTTGTCTCAGGCTTGTGGGTCTTAGAATAAGACCTGTCTCTCGGCCTTAGCACCATCTTCTTAGAAACCTCTGTGCCATGTGAGCCAAGTGGAGGAAGAAGCCAATGCACAGGCTAAAGTGCAAAAGAAGAAAGATGAGGCAGAAGCAACCGTGGAGGCCACAGAAGCAGAAACATGAAATGTCAGAGGCTTGAGACGCTGGTACAAGTTGTCAGACTGCATGCTAACTTGTCTCTCAAGGAATCTAGAACTCCACGCCATCCGATTGTCAAGACAACCTCTGAGAGTCCCACCTTGCTCATCACAACAAAACAGTCTCTGTTGGTCCTTTGCACTAGACCTGTGACACACTTGACTAGTTCTGTGTTGAGTTGTGGTCGAGTGTAATAAGTGTACAATAAATCATCTCTTTCGCTGTCTTAGCTGAAGAATCAAAAAAGAAAAAGACCCATTGTCTCACAGTGAGAGAGACAACATCACATGCTACTGGCAAATTGACTATACCAGACCTCTGACAATACTCTTTAGGTTATCAGTGGTGCCTCATTGTTGATGACACTTTTACAGGGTCTGGTATTGCTATTCCTGTCCAATAAGCAGGCTCCAGCCACACTATTGTGGCCCTTGACATTAATCTGTGTCCTGTATTTGACTTTGCACACCATTTGCAATATGACGATGGTGTGCTTTTTATTACAAAAGTCACTCAACAATGAGCTAGGTATTTGGCACTCTACCATCTGCAAGTGTCTTGCATTGCCTCAAAAACCAACTAAAAAAAACCTCAACAACAACAAAAAAGAAACAACATGCTGGGCTCGGTAGCTCAGCCTGTAATCTCGCGCCTTTGGGAGGCTGAGGTAAGTGGATTGCCTGAGCCCGCGGGTTTGAGACCCGCCTAGGCAGGCAAGACTTCACCGCTACAATAAATCAAAAAAAAAAAGAAACAACCTGATTCAAAAATGAACAAAAAGCCTGAATGGACATTTCTCCAAAGAAGATATGCATACAGCAATGAGCACACAAAAGGATGCTCAAAGTCACTTATCATTACAGAAATATCAATCAAAACCACAATGAGATACAACCTCATCTCCAAAAGGATGGTTTCTATTAAAAAAAAAAAAAAAAAACCAACAAACCAGAAAATGACAAGTATTATTGGTGAGGATGTGGAGAAACTGGAGCTCTTATACACTGCTGGTGGGAATGTAAAAGGTACAGCTGCAGGGGAAAACTGTATGGTGATTCCTCAAAAGGTTAAAAAAAAAGAGAGAGAGAGCTGGGCAAGGTGGCTCACGCCTGTAATCCCAGCACTTTGAGAGGCAGAGGCGAGAGGATTGCCTGAGTCCAGGGGTTCGAGACCAGCCTGGGAAACTTGGTGAGACCTTGTCTCCACAATAAATCAAAAAATTAGCCGGGTGTGGTAGCACACGCCTGTGGTTTCAGCTACTTGGAAGGCTGAGGCCAAAGGATCGCTTGAGCCCAGCAGGTTGAGGCTGCGGTGGCCATGAGTATACCACTGCACTCCACCCTGGGTGACAGAGCGAGACTCCATCTCAAAAAAAAAAAATAGAATTGCCATATTATCCCGTGATTCCAATTCTGGGTACACACCAAAAGAATTGAAAGCAGGGTCACCTACCAACATTATTCACAACAGCTAAACAACAGAACTAACAGATGAATGAACAAAATCTCCTGTCAACCAAAGTTTTTATCTGGAAGTTTTGAGAAGGTTGTGTCATGATTTACGGAAGAAACATCCCAAGTTGTGGCAAACAAGTGACTGGTTCTTCTACCATAACAATATTGCTACTCACACTGGCGCTGAGTGTTAAGCAGTTTTTGACCCAAAAAACTAGCATGACCCCTGTGGCCATTCTCCCTATTCACCATATCTTGCCCCAAGTGACTTTTTTTTTGTTGTTTCCCAGATGATAAAAGTCCTCAAAGGGAAACATTTTGGCATGTGGAAGAGGTGAAACAAAAAAAAAAAGCCAAAAGGACTAAATGACATCAAAACTGACAAATTCAAAAATTGTTTTGAACAGTGGAAAAAGCATCTCTATAAGTGTATTGTATCAAACGGAAAGTACTTTGAAGGTGACTGAAGTTTAAACATGTAAGAATAAATATACAATTTTTTATAAATAAATTCCAGGGATTTTTGGGTCCCCCTCATATTCAGCCTTAAGAAGGAAGGAAATTATGACTAGGCTACAATACAGCATAGTTGAGGACATTATACTGAGTAAAATAAGTCAGTCATAAAAAGACAAATACTGTGTAATTCCACTTATATAAGGTACCCAGAGCTATACTATTCATGGAAACAGGAAGCAGAGAGATAGTGGTTGCCTGGAGCTAGAGGGAGAAGGCAAGGGAAACCTGTTGTTGAATGGGTATAGAGTTCCAGTTCTCTAAGATGAAAAGAGTCCTAGGAATTGGTTGCAGAACATTGTGACTCGACTTAACACTACTGAGCTGTACACTTAAAAACTGGTCACCGAACGTGGCTGTCTCCAGAAAAAGAACTCCTGTTAGCCACTCGGAAGTCCATCCTGGCCAAGAAGAGATGTCCCCTAGTGGGTTCTTGAAACAACTGTTTTCACAATGAAACAATTCATATCTTCTGACCACCTCCTGACTTGGAAATTCTGAGGATTATCTGATATAGAATCACTGATGTTACAAAATGTAAAAGAGTCATAATTTTTTTTAGAATGTCTCTACACATCTTTTAAACTCCTTCCTCTTCTAATAGGTTCACCACAAGTTTAACTAGTACAAATTTTAACTAAATTCTGCTTGACAAAGAATTAAGTTTAGGAATCTATAACTCCACAGACAGGAAGATATTGAGATTTCACTGGAAAGTGAAAAAGATAGGCCAACACTCACCTTTGGCTTGCTTCTACCTTCCTGAGAGGGTACTCAATCTCTGGCTCCTTTTAAGTCATTTTATGAATGCAGTGCCTCCGGGTTTAGTACCAGGTGCTTTCCTCTCCTTGCCAAACTCATCCATATTTAGGCTTCAAATTACCATTTATACACACATAAACTTTTCTTTTTTTTTGAGTTGGAGTCTTACTCTGTCGCCCAGGCTGGAGTGCAGTGGCACGCTCATGGCCATCGCAGCTTCGAACTGCTGGGTTCTAGCGATTCTTCTACCTCAGTCTTCCAAGTAGCTGGAACTACAGTCGGGCACCACCATGCCCAACTAATTTTTTTATTTATTGTAGAGACAAGGTCTCATCAAGTTGCCCAAGCTGGTCTCGAACTCCTGAACTCAAGCAATCCTCTTGCCTCGGCCTCCCAAAGTGCTGCGATTATAGCCTTGGCCACCATGCTCGGCCAACTTTTCTATATCCATTCAAAACTTCTTCTCTGAACTGCAGAGTCATACATAAAACTGACATTCCTCTCATATATTTCAATGGTACCTCAAAGTGAATATGCAAAATCAAACACATATTCTACTCAACTCTCTTTCAATGTCCCTACTTCAAAGTTATATGTCAGACAATTAGCATTTACTTCATATACAATATCACTAAATCTTGTCATATTTACCTTTAAATACCAGAAATCTATTTCCTTCTGTTTCCAACACTTTAATCCTAGTCAATCTACTATCATCTCTCACCTTGGCTATTTCAATAGCCTTCTAATTGGTCTACTTACATCCAGTCTGGCCTTTTCCCAATCTGCTTTTCTATGGTGTAAACCATGGTGATCTTTACCAAAAAAATAAACTTGAGAAAACAAAATGAAAAAAGTGTGCAAATCTCACTTGCTTAAACTTATTAAAAGTGCATCCCATGTGGTTCCCCATCTTCCAGGGAAAAATAAATCCAAAATGGCTCAAGTAGACCCTAATTCTTCTCAAACATAATGGAGTCCATAACTCTTCTTAAAATCATCTTTTCTCATCCCTCCTACTTCCCTCACACACTGAAGAACTATTCAGAGCACTATTTGAAATTACTTGAAAATAAAATTTTACTCTGGTCTACTCCCTCTCCATTCTCTCAATTCTGACTAAAGTCCAAATCACAACCCGTCCAGCAACACACAACCCTCCATATGGCAGGGTGAGCAAATAAAGCAGGTTGGAGGAGGGGAACAAGTTTGGCACATTTGTATAACAACAGTATGCATATGTTCACCAGGCTGGAGGTAGTGTTTTTTTCAGTGAGACTAACTCTTTTTCATACTTGAATTCCCTAACTTTCACATTTTTTCCTTCATCTTCAGACAGCAAAAGAAACTGTTTGATATAAAGAAAATTTGTTTTTAGATTTAGCATACTAGAAACAAAAATCAGAGTTAGAGTTGACAAGGAGAAGGCCCAGGTGACAATCCTATGGCAGCAACCTTTAGACTCACTGGTTTAAAAAGAGGGAAACACACATGCACACACACACACACACATACACACACACACACACACACACACACACACACACACACACACTCGAAATCAGAAAACTTAGGTTTAAATACTGGCTCTTTCACTTACTAGTTGTGAAATTTTATACAAATCTTAATTCACTAAGATTCCATTTTACTTATAATAATGGAAATAGGATAATATTAGAATCTTGATGCAAAAAACTACTAAAAAAATCTAAATACAAATCTTAATATCGAACTATCCAAACTGCAACAGTACAATTAAGGTAAAGCATGTGTTAGTATGAAAACATGGGTGCATCACATTATGTATTCAAATTAAAATGAATGTGAATTATGTTTAAATCTCCAGTTTTGCCACTAGCAACAAGATTTTGAAACTCCTCAGAGGCAGTCTATGAAGCACTAAGGTTCTGGCAGATTGAAATTCAATGATTCCAGGGTAAACAAGTCCTAAAGGCTAAATTCATTTGAAAAAAGAAAATGGATCTTAAAGATGTGGATATCAAAAGTGCCAACTAGAGAAAAGACAGAAACCACAGGGAAGTTCTCATAAATGAAGACTGATGAGTCACAGCACCTGAGGCAGAAGTAACCAAGTCAAAATAGTATTTGAGACAAATCTAGAATAGAATGAACATGTTCAGGGGGATCACCTGTTAAAGCATGAGTACATTTTTTAAGACCTTATGCAATTTAAAGCTCACAAAACTCAATAACTAAGTTTAACAAAGGACTGTGTTTCCGTTTACTAGCTAAACATCAAATGATAATAAAATAAACAGTTTAACAATTCCTTTGTCCAATTTTGAAATTATGCAACAGTTCGCAAAATTTTAATTTAAAGGAAGTCTTGACGTTTTAAAAATAATTTTCTGGATGTTACTATTTTATATTGTGTTTTTAGCACATACAATGCAATTACACTAAAATGCTACAATGGGTTGATAAAAAAGATAGTTGCAGTAGTCCATAAGCAAACAAGGTCTTTGAATTTGGGTAACGTAAGAGGCACAATTTAGAACTAATATAAGAAACTAGAAAACTCTTCTGACAGACTCAATATGACAAGCAAAAGTAATACCAAGAGTTGTGAGAGAAAATAGTAGTAAAAAGAAACATAAGTAGCATAAGGAAATATCCTAAATAAAAAGTATTACAATACCCTGAATAAAACCCCTTAAAAAAACTCTCTCCTCTATTCAATTATACACTTTACTTCTAGTTATAAATAGAGAAAGAAATTAAGAGACAGTGGAAAAGGAGTTTAAAAAAGAAACCTGAGGGAAAAAAATAGGTGGCATTCAAAATCAGGTATAACACACCACCACCCATTATATATACCCTACTCTCCCACTTCCATCCTATGTAGTTTTGATGAAAAGTCCCCAACTTGATCTCCAGTTTCGATGCATCCTATTAAAAATCCCAGTAGAAAGCCGGGCTCGGTGGCTCAGCCTGTAATCCTGCGCCTTTGGGAGGCTGAGGTGAGTGGATTGCCTGAGCCCGCGGGTTCGAGACCCGCCTGGGCAGTGAGACCTCATCTCTACAATAAATCAAAAAATCAGCCGGGCGTGGTAGTGTGCGCCTGTAATTCCAGCTACTTGAAAGGCTGAGGCGGAAGGATCGCCGGAGCCCAGCAGGTCAAGGCTGCGGTGGCCGGGAGCGGCCACGAGCGGCCACTGTACTCCAGTCTGGGCGACAGAGTGAGACTCCAACTCAAAAAAAATAAAAATAAAAAAAATAAAATAAAATAAATCCCAGTAGAATTTTTCAGTTTCAGAATGTATATGGAAGGGCAAAGGGGAAAGAATGGCTAAGACGTGGTTTAAAAGAAAAATTAGATGAGAGAAGGATAACTTGCCTATATGAAGCCATACTAAAGAAGACAGTAAGGTTCTTACACAGAGTTAAATAAATGAACCAAAACAAAAGAAGAAAGAACTCAGAAACAAACTCATGCTTATAAGGAAACGGTACCTTACAGTGATGGCACAGGGGAAAGAATGTACTGCTCGAGTAGAACAACAGTTTGTCATACAGAAACACTGAAAATGGAGCCCTACTTCACACCATAGGAAAAAAATTCCAAATCTTCTAAGTGGGAATCCAAATAAATGACATATTTATTCTTGAAATATTATATATTAATAAGAATTAAATTACTAAGAGTGAACTATCCATATGCAAAATAGACCAATCTTAAAAATTATAATACTGAATTTAAAAATGCAAGCAATGCCAGACTACATACAGCATGAACCCATTTTTTTTTTTTTTTTTTTTTTTGAGTAGAAGTCTCACTCTGTCACCCAGCCTGGAGTGCAGTGGAACACTCACGGCCACCACAGCCTCGGCCTGCTGGGCTCAGGCAATCCTTCCACCTCAGCCTTCCAAGTAGCTGGAACTACAGGCTCACACCACCACCACCTGACTAATTTTTTGATTTATTGTAGAGACAACATCTTGTCAAGTTACCCAGGCTGGTCTAGAATCCCTGCACTCAGGCAATCCTCTCACCTCCGCTTTCCAAAGTACTGGGATTATAGGCGTGAGCCACTGCGCCCAGTTTGTGAATCCACTTTTATAAACTCAAACACAAGCAAAATGAAACAGTCATTGTTTAGAGATACCAACATATGTGGTAAAAAATATTTTTAAGTGCAAGTGAATGACAAACATTCCCTTCAGGGCACAGAGATAAGTACATAGGTAGGAGAAACAGAATTCATCATTTTCTAGTTCTTAGTTTTGGTGGTAGATTCACAGATGTTTATTTTATTATTACATATAACACACTGCAGAATAAATGTTAATAAGTATAAAATAATTGTAAAGGACTTAGCTGCACAGAAAATACAAACAGAACACCAAGAAAAGAATAATTAATATTCCTAAGGCAGTATCAAAAGATGCCAAGGAAAGAAATCTCATTTTAGCCAGTCATATTTGGCAAGTTAAGAGAAGAAAGGAGAGTGGGGAAAAGAGAAAAATCCAGCACAGGTAACAGCACAAGCCAAGGGAAAAAGGCGTAAAAATATAACACTTGCTCAGATTTGAGAAAAGCTAAATAGGGATGAATAATAAGAAGTTGAACTCTACTCTTACTAAGAGTTAAAGAAAAGACTATGAAAACTAGGAAACCAAACTTTAAAATTTCTTCTTAAGGGGTCAAGCAGGTCTTTTATAAATATAAGCAGATTAGGAATTGAATAAGTAAATCAAATTTCATGTTAACAAAAATTCTAAAGGAAGGATTAAAATATTTCAAAAGCAATACTTTAGAAAGGAGAACACATTCTGAAACAAATGTGGAAATAAAATGATAAATTCCATAAGTAGACAAGACTTTAAAATTACCATTTAAGATACAATTATTTTAAACTGTATAGAAATATGTTGTTTTAATTGTGTTCTTTTTTCTTTCCCTTGTCATTTTGGAGGAGAAAAGATAATAAATATGCTTCTTTTAAAGATCTTCCAGAAAAAACCCTTCCTAATTAGCAAATGACAGGCAGACAGGAAAAAAGTATGATATAGCTACACTACTTAATGTTTCACATATTTTCTACAGTATTATATCAAAATGCCTACTATCCTCATAACTGCCACTACCACTACAGGGAGCGCATTATGGGTTTCAAGCAAAGAGCTTTGTATATCAGTAAAAACACAATAAATGTTTGCTGAAAAAATAACTACAGAATGAAAATCAAAATACTTTTGCCCCGAATAGAAAAAGGAGAGGAGTATAAAAAGGGTTAAAAAAAAAAAAAGTGTAAGACAGTTCTGAGACAAGCTACACAGAGAAAGCCTTCAGCCAAGAAAGAGACAATCTTTGTCTGTTACTGCTTATTTGGACCAGGCTCTGGAAATGGCCCTATGCCCAAAATTCTGTCTTACAGAGCTTTGTTCAATAAGCTTGAAACAAGGTCCCAATCAACTTCGAAGTTAACTTGATTCAGAATGACCTATATATATACACTATAAAACAGAGCTATTTAGAAAGATGAGCTGCAAAATCAGACTCTGAGCTGCAAAAACATAAAACACTTGCATCAAAATTATTCTGAAATATTTTAACTTGGGAAAAACTGGATCCATAACTAACATTTTGGTCCATGTCTAATTTTTTTAGTACCACCCAATGAAACTTTCTATCTCCTCTCTGCCTTTTTATGAATGTAAGACAAACCATTTAACACTCCACATCATTATACATCATTCACCCAAAAAAGAGAATGTTTTGCTTAATTTCATGCTAACCATTTTTGACCCAAACTAGGATCTAAGCTAAATATGAACTTTTAAGAGACCATAACACCACAGTTTGACTTCTAAACACTGGGTCATAAATTTGTACTTATTCTTCAACCTACTACTCTTTTTTTTTTGAGTTGGAGTCTCACTCTGTCGCCCAGACTGGAGTGCAGTGGCCGCTCCCGGTCACGCAGCCTTGACCCACTGGGTTCTGGTGATCCTTCCACCTCAGCCTTCCGAGTAGCTGGAATTACAGGCACGCGCTACCATGCCCGGCTGATTTTTTGATTTACTGTAGAGATGAGGTCTCGCCAAGTTGCCCAGGCGGGTCTCGAACCGACGGGTTCAGGCAATCCACTCACCTCAGCCTTCCAAAGCGCTGGGATTACAGGCTGAGCCGCTGAGCCACCGAACCTGGCTAAACCTACTATTCTTCACCTAAGAATTACTATTTGTTTTAGTATTTCAGAAGTGTCTTTTCTTAAAGAAATAGTACATTTAAAATTCTCAAGAAATATCAGGCAGAGTATAAATGACTAAGAATCAGGCTCAAGGACCAAAATGAACGGATTTAATAGGTAACTGTCCTATTTACTAACTGTGTGAATTTGGGTAAATTGTTTAACCACCCTATACCCTCAGTTTCCATACCAAACAGATGAGATTTAAAAACAAAAAGTAGTATCAACCTCACAGAGTTATTGTAAGAATTAAATGAGATGATATACATATATAAAGAATTTCAACAGTGTTTGATATGTTGAAAAAACTCAATAAATGTTAGCTTTCATTATTATTATTATATTTCCCAATCCATGTTTAAGTGTTTACCTTTTGAGTTTTCTTGATATCAGAACAGGAAATGCTTATAGCCAAGAACAAACAGCTGTTATTAGAAATCTTAGAAATCAGAAATTGTTACTTAGTTCATTTAAGATGCCCCACCCATATGACAAGCAATGCAAAGCAGTATTATCAAAAAAGATTCAAATCCAATACTTTTAAGGCATCCAGATTATACTCAATAACAGCCCTTTCTGAGTCTTCTTGTTGGAATAAGTTTGGTCCTATAATTCTTCTTACAAGTAATGACCACATTTGCAGGTATTTACATTTGCAGATATTTTATTGAGAAGATATTTAAAAGTAAAAGTTGATACTTCAGTTTAAATTTTGAAGACTGATTACACACTGATGTCTCTTTCACCTGAGACTACCAAAATAACTGTCAAAGAATTTATTTATATGTGTCTGTGTGTTATATGTGTATATATATAACACACACAGATACATATATATCCCCCCACCCGAAGGATGAGGGACAAGAACTTCCAATAAATCTTTGAGTATCTGAAATCAAACGGGTCTCAGACACTCAGAATAGTTTAAAAAAAAAAAAAAAGGAGCGGCAGCAGCAAATGGAGGGAAGGTAATTAAATAGAAGCAGCTATAACCTAGACATCCACATACAGTAAGGCAATTTATCCTAAAAGAAAAACCTCAAAAAGGCTCAGAATTTGGAGTGTCAGGTTCTACAGACTACCAAAGTAAGGAATAACAATGAAATGTCACTTCATATTCACTAGGATGGATATAAAATTTAATTTAATTTAATTTAATTTTTAAAAAAACTGAGCTGGGCACCATGGTGCATGCCCTGTAATCCCAGATACGTGAGAGACTGACAGGAGAATCATTCGAGCCCAGGAGCTGAAGGCCAGCCTGGATAACATAGCAAGACCTCGTCTAAAAAAAAAAAAAAAAAAGGCCAAAACAGTGTTTATAAGGATGTGGAGAAACTGCAACCCTCATACACTGCTGGTGGAAATGTAAAATGGGGAGCCATTTTAGAAAACAGCTGGTAGTGCCACATATGGCTAAACACAGACTTATATGATCCAACAATTCCATTCCTGGGCATATAACCAATATAACTGAAAACATATGTCCACACAAAACTTGTATACAAACATTCATAACACCATTATTTATAATAGTCAAAAAGTAGAAACAACCCAAAAGTCTATTAACTGATAAACGGATAAATAAAATGTAATCTATCCATACAATAAAATATTTTTTGGCAATAAAAAGGAATGAAGTACTAATACATGTTACAACACAGATGAACCTTGAAAACATGCTAAGTGAAAGAAGCCATGACAAAGGACCACATATTGCATGAATCTATTAAATGTCCACAATGAAATGTCCACAATGAAGAAATCTATAGAGACAAAAAGTAAATTACTAGGTGCTTTGGGCTAGATAGAGAAAAGATGCTATGATTGGGGAGTGATTAGCTAAGGAGTCGGAGATTTTTGGAGAGATAATGAAAATGTTCTGGAAATTGATTATAGTGATGTATGTATAACTTTGTGAGCATACCAAAGCATTGTATACTTCACACAGATAAATTACAAGATGTTAATTAAATCTCAATAAAACTTTATTTTTAAAGTGAAAGCAGAGCTAAAATCTAGAACTGAGTGTCTAAACATGGAACAATGGAATTCCCAATCTTTCCACTCACCATGTTCTCAGAATGCCAGCACCCCCTCTTAAATGTGATTCTCATGAAGGAAATTAGAAGATTCTTCACTGCAGAAACAGAATGGCACAAGAGAAAAGACTTCCATATATTGAAAATTGGAGGTGAACCTGTTCACAGCGTTATCACCCCACCAACTGATAGCCTATGTGACACACTTAAAGAGTTTCTATTTAAGCATTTTAGTCCCTTATTCTTAAATATAAACAAACAACCATGATCACCAGACTGAGGGTAACAGTTCATAAGAGGGAAGACCATAAAACAAAACACAAAAAAGAACTTGAAACAACAACAAAAGATCTTTCAGGGAATAGAGGAATACTTAAATAAAAATTTTTAAAAGCAGCTGGGTGCAGTATATCATGACTGTAATTCCAATACTTGGGGAGGCTGAGACGGGAGAATCACTGGAGCCCAGGAGTTCACAACCAGTCTGGACAACAAAGTGAGACCTTGTCTCCATAAAACATTTAAAACTTAACCAGTCGTGGTGGCACATGCCTGTAGTCTATTTTCAAAGGCTGAGGCAGTAGGATCACTTGAGTCCAGGAGTTCAAGGCTGCAGTGAGCTATGATTACACCATCACATTCCAGCCTGGGTAACAGAGCAAGATTCTCCCTCCTTTAAAAAAAAAAAAAGCCAATACCATCAAGGTACAGTGGCATACACCTGTAATCCCAGCAACTCAGTGGGACAGAAGGATCACTGAAGCCCAGGAGTTCAAGACTAACCTGGACAACATAGTAAAAGTCTGTCTCTAAAATAAAAATATTTTTAATAAAAAATTGTTTAAAAGACCAATACCAAGTAACATACCTGTTAAATTTCAAAACACTACAACTAAAGAGAATAAATACGCCAAAAGTTTCCAGAGAGAAAAAGACGAGTCACCTACAAAGGATCTGGAATCAGAAACACATCAGTCATCACAATGACAATACTGGAAGTAAGAAGGAAAGGATTACTGCCTTAAAAAAAATGTTGACTTCTAAATTATGAACTTCTATTTGACATAGTACCAGAAGTGTCTGCAAGATCAGACAAGAAAAAGAAATAAAAGGCATACAAATCAGAAAAGAAGATGTAAAAGTATGTCTATTTGCAGATGATATGATCCTATATGCAGAAAACTCCAAAGATTCCATAAAAAATTACAACACTGCTAGAACTAATAAATTAACTCAGTAAAGTTGCAGAGTACAAAATCAACATACAATAATCAGTAACATGTCTGTACATAAATAATAATATAGCTGAAAAAGAAATCAAGAAAACAATTCTATTTTTGATAACATCAAAAAATAAAATATCTAGGAATAATTTTTACTGAGGTGAAAAATCTGCACACTGAAAATTATGAAACATTTATGAAAGAAATTGAAAACACAAGTGAATATAAAGATGTCCCATATTCATAGATAGAAATATTGTTAAAATGTCCATTTAAAAATGCCAAAATTTCAATGGCACTGTTCAGAAATAGAAAAAAAAGAAATCCTAAATTTTCTGAAGAACCACAACACTCCAAATAACCAAAGTAATACTGAGAATTTTTTTTTAATGGGAGCATCAAACTCCTTGATGTAAAACTATATATCAAAGCTATAATGACTAAAACAGTATGGTCATGGCATAAAGTCAGAAACACAGACCAATGGAACAGAATAGAGAGCCCATAAATAAATCCAAACATATAGATAGTCAACTAATTTTCAGCTAGGACACCAAGAGAACACAATGAGGAAAAGATAGTCACTTCAATGAATGATGCTGGAAAAACTAAATTTTCCATGCAAAAGAATGAAATTTGAATTCTTATCTCATGCCATATGCAAAAATCAATTCAAAAATGGACAAAAGATCTAAATGTAAGACCCGAAACCATAAAATTCCTAGAAGAAAACACAGGGAAAAATTTCTTGACACAGGTCTTGGCAATGATTTTTTTGGACATCATACCAAAAGCTCAAGTTACAAAAGCAGAAATAAATACATAAGACTACATTAAACTAAAAAGCTTCTGTGGGCAGGTGCAGTGGCTTACACCTGTAATCCTAGCAGTTTTGGAGGCAGAGTCAAGAGGACTGCCTGAGCCTAGGGTTCAAGGCCAACCTGGACAACTTGACAAGACCTCATCTCTACAATAAATCAAAAAATTAACTGGACATGGTGGTGCGTGCCTCTGGTTACAGCTACTTGGAAAGCTGAGGCAGAAAGACTGCCTAAGCCCAGCAGGTCGAGGCTGTAATGACCATGAATGTGCCAACGTACTACAATCTGGGCAACAGGGTGAGACTCTGACAAAAAATAATAATAAAAAAATTAAAAATTAAAAAAATTTTCTGCATAGAAAAAAAATCAGCAAAATAAAATGACACCCTATGAACTGGGAAAAAATATTTGCAATTGATATATCTGGTAAGAAAGTAATATCTAAAATTTACATGTCCATAGCAGAAAAACATAACCTAATTGAAAAAATGGGCAAAGGACCAGAATAGATATTTCTCCAAAGAAGGCATAAGAATGTCCAACAGGTATACGAAAAAGTACTCAACATCCTTAATTATCAATAAAATTAAAATTAAAATCACTATGAGCTATCACTTCAGAACCTAAGGATGGCTATCAAATGTTGACAAGGGTGTAAAGAAAAGGGAACCCTAGAGTACACTGTTGGTGGGAATGTAGACTGATATAGCCATCATGGAAAACGTATGGCGTTTCTAAGGAAATTAAAAACAGAACTACCATATAATGCAGCAATGCCTCTTTCGGGTACATAGCTAACAGAAATGAAATCACCACCTCATAACGGTATCTGCACTCTCATGATCATTGTAGCACTATCCAAAATAGCCAAGATAAAAAAACAATCTGTATCCACTGATAAATGAATGGATAAAGTAAATGTTATACAGATATTATATATATATGGAGATCTACGTATCTCATGGAATAGTATTCCACTTTTAAAAAAGGAAATTTAGGCTGGGTGTGGTGATTCACACCTATAATCCCAGCACTTTGGGAGGCTGAGGTGAGAGGATTGCCTGAGTTCAAGACCAGCCTGGGCAACTTGGTGAGACCTCATCACTACAATTATACAAAAAAAAAAAAAAATTAGCCGGGTGTGGTGGCACGCACCTGTAGTTCCACCTACTTGAAAGGCTGAGGCAGAGGGATCACCTGAGCCCAGCACATCAAGGCTGCGGTGGCCATGAGCACGCCACTGCACTCTAGCCTGGGCGACAGAGTAAGACTCACAACAATGATGACCTGGAGGACATTATGCTAAAAGTCTTCCATGATTTCACTTACACATGATTTTTTTTTTTAATTTTTAAAAAGAGCTCAAATATACTGAAATAGAGAATTAAACACTGGTGACCACAAGTGGAGTGGCAGGAAGGGATGGTGAGAAGTAAATCAAAGGATACAAAATGGTAGATAAGCATATGAACAAGTTTAGAGATCTAAAGCACAACATGAGGACCAAAGTTAGTAAGACTGTATTGTATAGTCAGTCACTTGCCACATAACATTGCAGTCAACAATGGACCACATATAACAGAGGTTCCATAAAATTATTATACTGTATTTTCACTGTACTTTTTTATGTTTAGACACACAAATGCCTTTAGTACAGTAACATACGGGTCAGACTGGTAGGCTAGGAACAATAGGCTACACCATATAGCCTGGTTGTATAGGAGCCTATATACCATGTAGGTTTGTCTAAGTACAATCTATGATGTCCGCATAACAAAATCATCTAATGACATATTTCTCAGAATATATCTCTGTCATTAAGCAAGGCAGGACTCTATGAAAGATCTTTGTTAAATAAGTAGATTTTTGGTTGCTCTTATCACCAAAAAAAAAAAGAGGAAATATGTGAGATTATAGATCTATTTATCTGGTTCACTATAGTAACTATTTAACTATCTCTACATATAATATCCCATAACATCATGTTGCAATCCTCAAATATGCACAATAAAATTTATTTTTAAGTCTAAGGGAATTGATTTTAGCCTAAAACTAAGGGCAGTACTGCATTGTGATAACAAGCAGATTCTAAAGCCAGACTGCCTAGTCCAAATAATTCCATTTAATAGCTGTATTATCCTGAATCAGTCACATTCGTTTCTTTTCTTTTCTTTTTTTTTTTTTTTTTTTTTGAGTTGGAGTCTCACTCTGTCACCCAGACTGGAGTGCAGTGGCCGCTCCCAGCCACCACAGCCTCGACCTGCTGGGCTCTGGCAATCCTTCCACCTCAGTCTTCCAAGTAGCTGGAACTACAGGCGTGCACTACCAAGCCCGGCTAATTTTTTGATTTATTGTAGAGATGAGGTCTCGCTGCCCAGGCGGGTCTCAAACCCGCGAGCTCAGGCAATCCACTCACCTCAGCCTCCCAAAGGCGCGGGATTACAGGCTGAGCCACTGAGCCCGCCTCATTCACTTCTTTATGTATCAGTTCCTCATCTGTAAAATGAGGCTGCTATGAGAATGAATTAATTCACTGGTGTTCATGTATAGAGAAAGCCTGGTACACAATATGCAATATATAAGTGCACTAGAGAACACAACTAGGGATAGAAAGAGGTGGGACCATAATCTGCTTGTCATTATAATCCCTTAGGTAGCATCAGACTGACTTTTAATCACATACACCTATTATCAAGAGGAGGGAGTTGCTAAATTAAGTTCAATGATAACAGCTGGATACAGAAAAATGTCTCTATGCCTTTAGCTCAAATGAGATAAGCATAAAAATATAAAATTGAAAAACGAGAAACCTCAGCAGACAGTCAAGAGGGAGCCAGGGCATGATGGTGTGAGGGATTCTTGGTCTGGTTGAATAGTAGGGTTGAGTTGTAAACCAGGACAAGCTGGATCATATTAAAGAAAAAAGGCATGAGCTGTTCATATCAGAATAAATTAGAGTGTTCAAATGGAGAAACTGAGTTTTAATCACAGTTAACTATAAGCCTTTTCACAGTTGAGATCCACTGAAGGTTTTTGATTGGAATTAAATTAAAAGCATTTTAAATTAAAAGATAACAGGAAAACAAAGCTAACAGACTTTACATCTTATTAAATTCATTAACACCTTGCTAATATAAGAAATGCCAACTGGGGCAATATGGTATACTAGATAACCTGAAATCTCTCCCACTACAAAACTACCTAAAAATGTTTGATAAGCCGGGCTCGGTGGCTCAGCCTGTAATCCCGCGCCTTTGGGATGCTGAGGTGAGTGGATTGCCTGAGCCCGCGGGTTCGAGAACCGCCTGGGCAGTGAAACCTCATCTCTACAATAAATCAAAAAATTAGCCGGGCTTGGTAGTGCACGCCTGTAGTTCCAGCTACTTGGAAGGCTGAGGTGGAAGGATCGCCAGAGCCCAGCAGGTCGAGGCTGCGCTCCAGTCTGGGCGACAGAGTGAGACTCCAACTCAAAAAAAAAAAAAATGCTGTGAAAGCATCTTTTAAAAATTCACAGTCCAATGCTAAAGAGAGTAAAGAAAGTCCAGGACAGCAGGAAGAAGGGATGACTAAAACTCAGGGTGGAAAACACAGAAAAATCTGCAGCTACTGTAGTAGCTTATTGGCCACAAACAAAGAAGTGTGGACTTTTATGCCACATTGAGACAAATAAAAAACACCTTTGGGCTTGCTGAAGGAGGGAAGTTAAAATTGGTATGGCAAAAGAGACTTTGCATATATGATTAAATTAAGAATCTTGACGCTCACACCTGTAATCCCAGCACTTTGGGAGGCCAAAGCAGAAGGATCACTTGAACCCGGGAGTTCAAGACCAGCCTAGACAACAGCAAGACCCCATTCTCCACAAAAAATACAAAAATTAGCTGGCTGTGGTGGAACGTGCCTATAGTTTCAGCTACTCAAGAGGCTGAGGTGGCAGGATCTCCTGAGCCTAGGAAGCCAAGGTTGCAGACAGCCATGACCATGCTACTGTATTCCAGACTGGGTGACAGAGTGAAACCCTGCCTATAAATAAATAAATAATAAATAAATAAATAAATAAATAAATAAATAATAAGATGAGATAAGATCTTAAAATGAACTCACAATCAAAATTTACAAAACACATCAGGAAACAACCACAAGCAAGAGTTAACATACATATAACACATGCATATATATGCAGCACATATATAACAAGATCTCCAAAAAATAATCCAAAAGAAAGCAAGAAAGAAAAGAGGATGATATATGAGTAGAAAACATAAAATAATGATGGTTCATCTGAATTCAAATATGTCAATAACTATATTAAATGTAAATGTAATAAATACTCCCATTAAAACAACTATCACACTGTATTTTTTGAACCCAGTTATATTCTTAGCAGAGACAAATCTTTCAAAACAGAAAAAAGTTGCAAGTAAAAGAATGGAAAAGATATATGTTAATATACAGTATATTAATAACATGAAGATAGGCTATAGTCAAAAAGAATTCCTAGAGGCAGAGGGTCCTTTATTCCATAATAATGCAGTATGTTCTCAAAAATATCTTTAAATAAACTTAAATACTTAATGAAAGCTTTATAATTTACACTTTGCACTTGAAAAAGAACAAACCAAAAGCATTAGAGAAGCTGCTTGTCACACTTCGGGAGGGGGAGAATTGGAAAAAAATGAACACGTGCTTGCACATAAAACTGCAGGTGGCTAGAAAGGAAACCAATTAAAGTGGGGAAAAAAATCTAAACTTCTAAAAATAGGCTTGTAACAGTAATTCTGACTGCCTTCACTTAGATTTTCAAATTATTTCACAGCTAAAACTGAGTGATCAAATGTGTACAATTTGTTTTTAACTAAGACGTCTATTTTAGAATAAGTTTTGCCATAATTAAATACACTTATTTATGCCTTAGAAGTTCTCAAGTACCACTTGCAATTCAAAAGCCAAAAAAAATCTGTCAATTAGAAAAGATGTTAATGACAAATTATAGCAAAATAAATTATTCCTGATTAGTTGAAAAAAATTCCTATGACAGTAAGTTCCGCTGGTCTCTTAGAAAATATTTTTAGGGTTACTACATCTTGATGTGCATGCCAAGCTCTTTACATGTTTCCTCTAGATTTAAAGATTATCACAAGCCCCAAAACTAAAAACACAAAAGTTTCAGAAAAAACTTTTTGAACAAAAAAACTAAAAACACAAAAAATTTTTGAAAAAAAGCTAAGACAATGGGGAGTGGTTCTTAAATAGAAACTACTGCCTTCAAAGTCATCTTTAATGTATCACCTGAATCCAATCACAAGCAAACATTAAACATACCCATACTGAGAGACATTCTACAAAACAGGTGACCCATACATTTTCAAAAGTATCAAAGTCAGGTAAGTCAAGAGAAGACTAAGGAATCGTACCAAACTGAAGAAAATTAAGGAGATATGACTTACAAATGCTTTTGCACTAAAGCCTTTCCTATAAAGCCACTGGAACAATCAGCAAACTTGAATGGAATTCAAGGATTAGATAGATTGGAAAAGTGTATCAATGGTAATGATGCATCTTTGATGAGTGCACTGTGGTTATGAAGTAGGGTGTACTTGCTGCTAGAAAACACATACCATAGTATTCAGGGGTAATGGGACATCCTATCTCAAACTATTTTCAAACTGTTCAAAATAAACTCTTTATCCTGTACTTGTAACCTTTCTGCAAGTTTAAAATTGTCTCCCCAAAAATATTTTAAGTCACCCTTATTACTTGGTCATAAAAATGAACATAGGACATTCTAAATCATAGGTTTTAGTATTGATCAGGGTAGTTAATAATCAATGTTTCATTAAGCTAAGGAGGAACACAACCAACCCAAGATTTCTCTAAAAAAGAGGTACACTGATTTTTCATCAACTGAAATTAAAAGGGGGTGGCTCCATTCAAAACTGTGGATAATTCTTTTTTTTTTTTTTGAGTTGAAGTCTCACTCCATCACCCAGGCTGGAGTGTAGCGACACACGCATAGCCACCCCAGCGTCGACCGGCTGAGCTCTGGTGATCCTTCTGCCTCAGCCTTCCAAGTAGCCAGAGCTACAGGCGTGTACTACCACATCTGGCTATTTTTTAAATTTATTGTAGAGACGAGGTCTTGTCAAGTTGCCCAGGATGGTCTCAAACCCATGGGCTCAGGCAATCCACTTGCCTCGGCCTCCCAAAGTGCTGAGATTACAGGCTGAGCCACTGAGCCTGGCCTGTGGATAACTCTAATGGCCCTAAATTCTGCATCATGCTCCTCCAAAGAGATGCTGTGATCTTCCTTCCATGCTAACATCCTTCTTTTTTAAAATTGTTAAATAGATGTGTGCTTGCATGTTAGATACTGGGAACATAGCAATGACCACAGCAGACGCCTCCCCCATGGAAGGCTGACATTGATAAGTGGGCAAATAACTATATAATTCAAATAAGAAATGCCATGGAGGGAAAGGATAAGATGCTATAAAAACAGTTAACAAAGACTCCTAGTAATACTCATATGTGTGCAGGTAGGAGGTAAGTCAGAAAGGAGTGAAAGAAAGAAACCACTCTTAAACAAAAGTTAGGTTAAGAACTAAAGGATGAGTGGGAGTTACCTAGCATGTCTGTAACAATATATACCAAGACACTGACATGGGAGACAATATTTATTATCCTTTGAAGTTGAAAGTCCAAGAAGGGGCTGTCACAGTGGCTCACGCCCGTACTCCTAGCACTTTGGGGGGGGCTGAGGTAGGAGGATTGCTTGAGCACAGGCAACATAGCAATACCTCATCTCTACAAAAAAATAAAAAAAATTAGCCAGGCGTGTTGGCACCTACTTGTAGACCCAGTTACTCAGGAGGCTAAAGCCAAAGGATTGCCTGAGCCCAGGAGGTCGAGGCTGTGGTTGAGTCATGATCATGCCACACAAGCCAGCCTGGGCAACAGAGTGAGAGCTCCTGGCTCAAAAAAAAAAAAAAAAAAAGAAAAAAATTAGGATGAGGTTAAAAATTAAGGTAGATGCCAGACCTTTAAAGAGTCTTTAAACGCCATTAAATGAGTTCAAGATACTTTTTTCTTCTAGTCACTAATTTCCAAATCATTTTTATTGTTCAAACTACTTTCAAATCAAGTCTTACATAGAATATATACAAAAAAATTGCACTGTCGTAACTAAAGTGAGAAAAGGGTGTTTTAGAACTTCATCAACCAAGGCTCCTGCTTACCTAAGTAAGGGCAAAGGCAATAACAGGCAATTGTTTGAGAGAGAGAAGGCAATATCACAAATAATATATAGCAGGGACATAGCCAGACTTCTGATCAGAAACTGATGAAATATTTCAATTAGGATCATTCATGGAGCATTTGTGTACAAAGTAACAGGCACAGAAATTCAACTTAAAAAAAGGAGTGATGAGGGGAAAGGACAACACAACGAAAGATACAGGAACCAGTGCTAATAGCAGGAGTGGTATCTCAGTCCAGAATGACAAAACGAAGGAGAGGTTACCAGAACAAAGAAGAGAAGATCATATAAAGAAGGCCACCATGAGGGGAGTAGTGATCTGTCTTGGGACACAGTCAGACCAAGGTAATCTCACAGGGAAGGAACCAGAGAAATAAATAGTGAGAGCTTACCTTTCTCACTGCTTCCAACTGCTTGTTTCCTAACTGGCTGTACTCTGAAGCCAAAGTCACTGATGCTCACTGACATAATCCACGCAAGTTAACCTCCCAGGGCAAAGACCAGAAGAAAAAGAGTAGAAAGTAGATTAGGAAGATCAAACAGAAGCTGTCTATCGCGTAGGGGTACATACTAAGAAAGCAAACCAAGCCTTCTGGGACCAAGGAAAAAGGTTTCCACGAGGCAGAGACAATTAAGCTGAAGCCTGAAGTATGTGCAGGAGTTAGGCCGCAGACAGATGGGAGAGATATTCCAAGCAAAGGACTTGCCACTACAAAGGTACACTGCTGGAATAGTAAATAATTTAGGATGTTTGAAGCACAAAGTATGAGGCAAAAAGGGAAAGGAATAAGACTAGAGAAGCAAACAGAAATATGATCGATCTTGCATCAACGCCATCCTTACCTTTACTTTTACCCTGAAGGCAAAGTTTAAGAATTGATATCTGATATCTGATAGAAGTGAATGTGAGTTTTTAATAAAAGTATAGGCACAGAGGTTTTCTTAAATGACTGAAGCCAATTCACTCTTAATTCTTGGTTGAATGGCTCCTGCTTGGTCATTTCTCACAAGAGTGCTGAGTACAGGGAACAATACAAACACTGGTAATATTAAATCACAGATTCTAAACCACATCATCCATTTTTTTGACTTTTTCACGAAACAGGCAAGCAAAGATATGTTTAGCGATCACAGTAAATAATCTTTTGAAGATTCTGAACCAAATAATTGATAATTCAAATTTTATACTACAGTGCATTTTGCTTCATCATGAAAAGCCTTCTAAAAACAAAATTGATGTCTGCACCCTATTTACAAAGGACTACAGATTTTTTTAAATGCCACATTGATGAAGGCTTGAGATCTACTCCTTGCCCGATCCTATGGAAGACACTAGGGATACAGTGACAAGTAAAATAGATAAGCCTCCTGTCATCATTAAACTTACCTTTAAAGAAAAAACTGCCATTAAATAAGCAAGCATAAAAATAAAACTACAAATATGTTATGGGCTACAAATAAAAGAATAAGGTAAAAAAAATCATTACATTCAGAACAAAGCTATCATTGATGACTGCAAAAACAATATCCAGGGAGTAGAAAGAAAGTGAAATTACAATGGACTGAAGCATACATATGCCTGGAGAAAGAAGAAGCCATTAAACAACAGCATATTCAAGAACTTACTGTAAACTGTCAAGAGAGAAAAGGTAAAATCTCAAAGGGCAGGATTAGGAAAGATTATTTTAAGATGAGAAACCACAAACACATTAAATGTTGATTGGAAGTGTGAGCACAAGAGAGGCTGAATCTAAGAAAAAGGATAATGAATGTGATGACTAATAATGCTACTATATAAAGCTAAACACTTTATGTGCAATTCCTTATTTAATTTCTAAGGTTAACACTATTAACCCAATTTTGATGAGAAAATTAAACTCAGAGTAAGGTAATTTGGACAAAACACACAGCAACAGAACCGGGATTTAAATATAAGTCTTTATGATTCCAAAGCATACCATACCACATTGCCTTATTCATTCAACAAATACTTATCAAACTACTTAAGTGCCAGTTACTGGGTATTAAAGATATAGAGATGAATAAAACATGATCCTTACCTTTAAAAAGTAAGGTAGGAAAGACAGATACAGACCAAAATAAATGATACAGTGGGAACAAGTTAGATGGTATAGCACAAAAAGAGAGCCAGTAACTCTATCCTAAGCGATCAGTAAAGACTGCAGATGATGCTTGTAGTAAGTAGAACAGAGACAGCACAAACTGAATTCTAGGTAAGACAAATAACTTATGGAAAAGCAAAGAGACACAAATTTACATGCTGTGTTTGGAACACTTCAAGAAGTTGAGCATGGTATAAGTACGATGACAGTTGGAAGAGACCAGATCAAGAAGCCTTCTATGCCACGCTACGGAATCTGAATTTTAAACTATAGGAAGCAAAAAACCATTTTCTAGACTTTGAAACAAGTTTAGGCTACTGTGAAGACTCAGACTTAGGAGCTTTGAGCTGTAGCCTGGTAGAATTGCTTACAGACAGTCAAAAGAACATGAGATTTGAAAGGATACCTAGGAGTTTGAAACCAGCTTAGGCAACATAGTAAGGCATCGACTCTATTAAAAAAATTTAAAATCAGCCGGGCGTGGTGGTATTCTATTGTACTTCCAGCTAGGAGGCTGAGGCAGGAAAATCACTTGAGTCCTGGAGTCTATGGCTACAGTAAGCCATGACTGAGCCATTGCACTCTAGCCTGGGCAACAGAAAAAGACCCAGACTCAAAAAAAAAAGGATTTTTCTCAAACTATTTATAATCAGGCTGTAAGAAGGAAGATTCCAACTTCCCTTTTTGAAAAAAAAAGTAGTTTTTACTTTAAGTGAAATAAGAACAGTCCCCTGTTATACTACTAATTAGGATACAATAGTTTAGTCCAAACTTCATAATCAGTAGGGAGGGGGTTGGACATTTGCTTTCTCAACTCTACAAATATGAGAGAGTATCTGAGATAGAATGTGGGCTTGGGTGATTCATTTCTCCAAAAGCATATTGAACAGAAGCAGAACAGCCTGCTGTTTACCTTGAAAGCAAAGAACAGTGCCTCCAATTTCTAAAAGACATTGTCTTTCCCTTGATGTCAGGGCTTAATGACATCAGTCTACCATCTGATGGTTCAGGAACACTGATATTTGTTTTATTTCCGTTAAGCATGTTGCTCTGACTCAGGAACTGTATAATTCCAGCACCAAGCAGATGTAAGAAGTACAGAAGAAACCAAAGGATACCATTTAATCCCCTAACACAAGTCATCATTTGGCCTCATCAATGAAACCAAATCAAAGGAAAATAAACTGTAAGTTAGAACTTTATTTTTCCAAACTGTCCTTCAGGTACTTCTCTCATTCCAAACATTACACCATACATCCTAGTCACCCTGAAAAAGCTACCCATGTCTTTGTCTAATACCATTATCTCAGACTGGAATGCATTTTTACTCCACATAAACACAATAAATGCACAGGCTTCCTTCCAGACTCAATTCAAATGTCACTCCTTCAGCATATGCTATAAAACTAGTTCATTCAATCTTCACTCCACCCTCCTCACCTCTGCCCAAAGAGTACTTTCTTACACTACAAAAGCTAAAAAGCAAAAATCAATATCGTCCAATTGTTCTCACCACCAGTGTTCTGGATACAATCTCTGATCTACCAACAAAATACTTTCATGAGACATGGAAACTGAAAGTGAGGGAGATCTCTAACTATCCAATCTTTTATATTTTCAAGCAAGTCAAGAAATAAGGTTTTTGTCCCAAGTGGTGTGCCAATGTCCATTCTCCAATTCTTTGGATGCCAAGAGACAATCGCACTAGAGGCAGCAGCTGGACTCCAGGTTCCAATGCCCAGTCATCAGCTTTGTGGATGTCAAGAAGCAGTTCAGGCAGCAACAGTGGCAGAAGCTTTCTAAGCTATGGCCCAAAATCCCTGGATCAGGTTCTTAAACTCAGTAATTCCGGTGGCACCTTCAGTAATTATAGCTTATAGCTAAATCCCTAGGTAAGTTCTTTTTTTTTTTTTGAGTTGGAGTCTCACTCTGTTGCCCAGACTGGAGTGCAGTGGCCCCTCCCGGCTACCGCAGCCTCGCCTGCTGGGCTCCGGCGATCCTTCCCCCTCAGCCTTCCCAGTAGCCGGAATTACAGGCATGCGCTACCATGCCCGGCTGATTTTTTTTTTTTATTATTATTGTAGAGATGAGGTCTCGCTGCCCAGGCGGGTCTCGAACCCACGGGCTCAGGCAATCCACTCACCTCAGCCTCCCAAAGGCGTGGGATTACAGGCTGAGCCACCGAGCCTGGCTCCTAGGTAAGTTCTTAAGAGTTCTAGAACTTATTGGTGGGCATCTAATTTATATTTAAAATAGCTAGAATAGCTTCAGATTCCAGTACCTTGACATATTAACTAAACAAGTAACACCTTACAGGAGAAGAAGCACACCAAGAAGAGAAAAAGTAAACACCGGTGTTAAGACTATCAAATTGTTAAGCATATGCTCGACGTTAAATACATAAGAAAATAATTGAAGAAGAATGAGACTTGAATCAGCATCTTGAAATTCCCTTTGACCAAGGAGGAGAAAAGGTACCATCAGTGTTAAGACTAGCAAATTGTTAAGTATAGGTTAGACCTTAGAGACATGAGAAGAACACTGAAGAATGAGACTGGATCAGTATCTTGAAATTCCCTTTGATTATAAAATGTTTTAAGTCTCTGAATCCAGGTGTGGTCAAACAAAGGAACAGTTATTTGTCCAACATGTTTATTACCTCAATTTCAGTCTCTACTGATTATATTTTCTCTTGAATATTGATAGTGTTTCCTCATTTCTTCACAGATCTGATAATTTTAGATTACTCCTGTATGTAGTAAATGATAGTTCTAGATCCTGCTATAGTCCTTTGAAAACTGCTTATATTAAACTTAGCTTGACTTTATCCTTCATGATGGGCAGCAGCAGAAATCTTTGTTCATTTCTTTTAGCCTTGGCTGGGTTGTATGCAGTTTGTTCCACACACAGCTCAGTCTGTGCTATGAGCAAAGTATTAATGCAAAATTTGAGACTCTTTCCCCTCTCACTTTCCAGCTGTTGTGGTCACCATAAACTCTGCTCTCTGGGTCGCAAGATACCTGCAGTTTTCTTTCTGAGTTGTAGCTGTCTACCATGGTGCCAACTGGCTATAAAAACAGTAAACCCACCAGGGCTGTTTCATTTTTAAAGTGTCAACTAACACCCCTCCTCCCTAGTTTCTGTTTGCTACTTGCTGCTCTTCAGATAGTCTTTGCCTTTTATATTTTGGTACGAGTTTAAGTTACTGTAGCAAGACTAATTGATAGGAACTATTCTGTCATTACCACCAGAAGAATGCTTGGTTGATTTACTGTGGAATAGAAACAAAGTCCATACTTTTGCCCCTACTCTCCTTTTCCTAAAAATAAATTTTCTAGTCCTCTAAGGTTGATAGTTCAAGTCTCCTTCATTCTTTGTTCGTTCAGAGATGGAATGGTGGGTTATTGTGTATGCATGTGTCAGAAGAACATAACTGGAATACAGAACAGTTTGAGTGAGTATAACCATATATTTCACAGATCAATAAGTTGTTTTAGGCCAGGTGCAGTGGCTCACACCAGTAATACCAGCACTTTGGGAGGTTGAGTTGAGGCAGAAGGATGGCTTGAGCCCAGGAGTTCAAGACTAGCTTGGGCAACATAGTAAGACCATGTATCAACCAAAAAAAAAATTTAAAAATTAGCCAGGTGTGGAAGTGCATGCCTGAAGTCCTAGCTACTTGGGAGACTAAGGCAGGTTGATTGCTTAAGCCAGGACTTCAGGTCTGCAGTACACCGCAATAATGCCACTGTACTCTAGCTTGGGTGACAGAGTGAGATCCCAACTCAAAATTAATTAATTAATTGCTTTTAAAAGACTCAAGAAGAAAGGGGGAGGGGAAGAGACGGAGACAGAAAAGGGGAAGAAGGAAAGTGGGAAACAGGGAGGGAGAGAGACAAAAAGAAAAAGAGAGAAACAGAAAGTTTTGCTGCCAATTTTACTGTCCAAGACACTCAAAAAATATTACTACTGTCATTTTAACACCAAAAACAGGGGCAAATCTTAGAATCAATATGAGTTTTATTGGACAACATTCCATCAAGTTATAATATACAGGAACACTAGATTTACCTTACTCTTCTTCCTTCACAAACCAGAAACAGCTATGAAAAACAGAACTAGTTTTGGAACTATAACATAAAACCAATAAAAACTCTGGGCACTGAAGCATGGTGGAGCTTCCTAGTTGGTGAACACATTGATGTGCCAGGAGGGTAATGTACCCTGATTCCACAGAAAGAGGGCACAGAAGCTCTGTGTTTTGGAACCTACCAGACCTTGCCCTATGTGTCTCCTCATTTGGTTGTACATTATCTGAATGCTTTAAATAAAACTCCAATCATAAGGACAGTGTGTTCCTGAATTCTGAGTCATTCTTGTAAATTATCAACCATGAGGGGGGTTGTTGGAACCCCTCCGATTTGTAGCCAGTTGGTCAAAAGCATGAATAGAACGGGGAACACTACTAGCCACTAGCAACTGAATTAGAGGCAGACTTGTGGAACTGACTCCTTACCTTGTGACATCTGCACTAACTACAGGTGGTGGTCAGTTTCAGAATAGCACTGATGTACTCCAGTTGATGTGAGAATAATGCCAACTCCCTAATGGAAGTTATCCCATCATATCTAATACAAGTGAAAACCTATATGCTGAGGATCTAGAAAGAATGAAGCCTCAAACACGTACAATTTGTATCCTCACAAAATTTGCACTAGCCCCATTCCTCATTATTTTGTCTTCTTCAAATATTTTAGCAAATCAACCTCCAGAAAAATAGTCTTTAAAAAAAACCCTACTACTATAAGTAGTTGGAGAAACTGGTGTTAAATACCAGAACATTTTCCAGAATTCTTGAAGTAAATTATTGTATAATACTGTATCAGAGGTTGACAACAAGTCTTTTAGGCTTTGTAGTCCATACAGTTTCCGCCATAACTGCTCAACTTTGCCAATGGAGTAGCAAAAGCAGCCATATCAACATGTAAACAAAAGAGCACAGCTATGTTCCAGTAAAACTTTATTTACAAAAATGGAGGGCAGAGGACTAGATTTAGCCCATGGATCACAGTTTACTAATCCCTGTACTAGATTTGTTTAAATAAACATAAAGTATGTAACTCTTCTGATGGCACAAGGGTCTGGTTACCACACCAATAACTAATAGCCTGAGAGATAAGTTTAGTATATCTGTTCTTTTAAAAAAAAGTTTTTTCGGCTGGGCTCGGTGGCTAAGCCTGTAATCCCAGAACTTTGGGAGGCCGAGGCAAGTGGATTGCCTAAGCCCGCAGGTTCAAGACTGGCCTGGGCAACTTAGTGAGACCTCATCTCTACAATTAAAAAAAAAAAGCCAGGCATGGTAGTGTGCGCCTGTAGTTCCAGTTACTTGGAAGGCTGAGGCGGAAGAATAGCCAGAGCCCAGTAGGTCAATGCTGGGTTGGCCCTAAGTGTGCCACTGCACTCCAGCCTGGGCAACGGAGTGAGACTCCAATTCAAAAAAATAAAAAATAAAATTTTCAACTGAACTTAAAATTTATTATGCAAATGATATTTTAGCAAAAAATGTGCTTCCATGGCAGAACATGTTGGAAGGGAAGAGAGGGGGATGGGAGGGGAGGAGAGGGGAAGAAAGGGGAAAAGGGAAGGAGGGAAGGGAAGGAGAGGAGAGAAGAGGGGGAAGAAAACCAAAGTGTATTAGAAATCACTGCTATATTTTAGAGTGATTTAATTTAATTTCAAAAATTTCAGATCATATCTAAACATTAAAATTCATAAATTTCCTCAATTAACATGAAAGTATGTGTCAAGTACCAGGCTCTGTGCTAGATGCTATATTCTTTATTAGTGTTCCTCCACTATAGCATGTTCCTCTAGAAATTTACCTTGCTAATAACTATAACTCAAGCATACATGTTTAATTAATCTGAATAAAAGATGTCTTCCCTTCAAAGAATAGGGTGAAAAAATTTGATCTAAATCATTTTACTATTGATCCTCAATATCTACCAGAAAAACAGGGAAGTTAGCAATTGTTTAGGTCAGACATCAGTCTTAAAATAACAAGGTTGAAGATTTTAAAAATACTATTTTATAAAAGGACTTGGCAGAAAACTTGAATTTTTTTGTTTTCCTAGTTTTCCTAAGACTATTATACAATTTTATAACATCCTTTTAAGATCCTTTTAATCCATTTCATGAAATTGACAAGAATCAATCCCTACCAAAGATTTAAACAAATATTGAGATATATCACATTTACAGCTGATTTATCATAACATGTATATCAGATTCCTAGAGCTACTGTAACAAAACACCACAAATTCAATGGTTTAAAATAAAAGAAATTTTCCTCTTTCAGTTCTGGAGGCCAGAAACATGAACTGAGTCTTTACAGGACTAAATCAAAGAGTCAGCAGGGTCACTCTCCCTCAGAAAGCTCCAGGGAGAATCTCTTTTCCAGTCTCTTCCAACTTCTGGTGGCTACTGGCATGCCTTGACTTGTCATGACATCACTCTAATCTCCACTTCCATTTTCATATCACTTTTGCTCTTCATGTTAATTCCTCCTCTGCCTCCCTCTTATCAAGACATTTCTGATTATATTTATGGCCCACTGCATAATCCAGAATAATCTTCCCATCTCAAAATCTTTAATTTATATCTACAAAGTGTCTTTTTGCCATATAAGGTAACATTCCCAGGGATTAGGACCTAGGAATTTTGAGGGTCATTACTCAGTCTATCAAGGTTCATTTTAGAAGTATTAGGTATGTATACAAATCCACTGGAATATTGAATAGTGCAGTTAATGTATTTTTCTCACAATAAGTCAGTCAATCAAGTGAGTGCTGCTACATGCTCCTAGCCATTGGCACTGATTCAACATATCATGCTTTTCTCATTTTGAATCATACTCATCCCATCTACAGCATATCTTTGTGCTATCATAAAAGTTTCTGGTAAAAAGTTGATATCCATAATAGTCAACAAAAAATATTTAAAAAAATATAAAAAACATAAAAGTAATAAAAAATGACTTAAAACTGCTATATTAATTTGCTAGGGCTGCCATAACAATGTACCACAGATGGGGTGGTGGCTTAAACAGAATCTTATTTTCTCACAACTCTGGAGGCTAGAAGTCCAAGATCAACATGTTACCAGGACTGCATTCTTCTGAGGGCCTCTCTCCTTGGCTTAGGAATGGCCATCTTCATTGTATCTTCAAGGTCTTACCTCTGTGTGTGTCTGTAACCTAATCTCCTCTCCTTATAAGTATCAGTCATACTAGATAGAGCCCACCCTAATCAGTTTACTCAGTTACTTTTAACTCAGTTACTCAGTCATTTCTTTAAAGACCGTATCTCCAAAGAGTCACATTCTGAGGTATTAAGAGTTAAGACTTCAACATTTAAACTTGGGGAGGATACAACTCAGTCAGTAACTAGTACCAAAGAAGAGTAGCATGCCTCATGTTATTATCATGAAACACCTATAATATACTGGTTGAGGAAACCTAAGATAAACATCAACAAGCCATTAAAGATCAGCAGAAGTCCCTTGATATTATGGAAAAGGGCAACAAAAATATCACCTAAGAATTGCATGACAAGCTGGGCTCAGTAGCTCAGCCTGTAATCCCGCACCTTTGGGAGGCTGAGGTGAGTGGATTGACTGAGCCCGCGGGTTCGAGACCCGCCTGGGCAACTTGGCGAGATCTCATCTCTACAATAAATCAAAAATTAGCTGGGCGTGGTAGCGCACGCCTGTAGTTCCAGCTACTTGGAAGGCTGAGGCAGAAGGATCGCCGGAGCCCAGCAGGTCGAGGCTGCAGTGGCCGAGAGCGGCCACTGCACTCCAGTCTGGGTGACAGAGTGAGACTCCAACTCAAAAAAAAAACAAAAAACAGAGCCGGGCTCGGTGGCTCAGCCTGTAATCCCGCGCCTTTGGGAGGCTGAGGTGAGTGGATTGCCTGAGCCCGCGGGTTCGAGACCCGCCTGGGCAGCGAGACCTCATCTCTACAATAAATCAAAAAATCAGCCGGGCGTGGTAGCGCATGCCTGTAATTCCAGCTACTTGGAAGGCTGAGGCGGAAGGATCGCCGGAGCCCAGCAGGTCGAGGCTGCGGTGGCCGGGAGTGGCCACTGCACTCCAGTCTGGGCGACAGAGTGAGACTCCAACTCAAAAAACAAAAAACAAGGATTGCATGACAAAGAGCCAAAAGAAACTACAAGTGGAGATCCATTATCAATTTAGGTTATTTTTTTTTAAACAGGGGCTAGATAGCCAGTATACTCATAAAATAGAGAATGTATATCCATAGGAACTAAACTATAACAGCCACATAAAGCAATGGTTCTCCAACTTTGGACTAAAGACCCTGAAGACCCCAAGATCCCATCTTTTCGAACTACATATTTGTGTGAAGCCAGACTTTCTTTATATAATTCAACCAAAACAGCAAATCGCAATAGACTGAATGCAAAAGCAGACAGGAGAATTCAGTTATCTTCTATTAAACACAAAAGAGATTTGCAGAAATGTAAAACAACGCCACTCTTCTCACAAATTTATTTATTTGAGATAACAAGCATTTTTTCATTAAAATATTATTTGTATTAACTTACAATAAAGTTATTTTATTGTTAAATTAGTTAACAAAACCAGGCACAGTGGCTCATGCAACTGCTTCAGATGTGGAGTGTAAAACCAGCCTAAGTAACCCTGTCTCTACAAAAAACAAGAAAAAAATAAGCCAGACTTGGTGGCACGCCACAATCCTAGCTACTCCAGGGGCTGAGGTGGGAGGACTGCTTTAGCCTAGGAGTTCAAGGTAACAGTGAGCTATGGTAGCAACACCACTCCAACCTGGGTGACAGAATGAGATCCTGTCTCAAAAACAAACAAAAAAATTTATTGTTAAAAAACAAGTATTTTTAAATTTGTCTTAATTTCTAATATGGTAAATATGGAAAGATCTACCCACATAATCCAAAACTCTTCCAAATCCTCAGTAAATTAAGATGTAAAAGGATCCTAAGAACAAAACATTTGAGAACTCACAGCACTGATTCAGTTAGTGCTTCCATTCTAGGAACCCACCCTCCCTTCCCATTGTCTGAACAAACTAGGTTTGTCTATATAAAACTAAATGCTCTCCTATAAGAGGCAGTTACTTTAAGGGTTTGTTTTATAAGGTTTTGCTAGACCAACCAGGAATGGGGCGATTTACCCAACTTCTAAAATATGGAGACTCCGGTTATAAATTGGAGGCATTATGGTACAGAAGAGAAAACAAATGGATCATCTATGAGTCAAGATGCCCAGTTTCTGATTTCTAATGGTATCCTAGCTATCTGCTTTAGTCCAACCATTTATTTCTCCGGGTATCTGTGTCACGAACTATAAAATCAGAGGCTAACCAAAATGACCTAATATCCTTTCAGTTATAAATTCCATAATTTGAGGAAAGCCCAAAATTGCCAACGGAAAAGGAAATCCTATTGGACATGCTAAGCACTCTACAAAACAAAGACTTTAATCATGAAAAAGTCAAGTTAGTGATGTGAAAGATCTTAACAGCTGCAAACTTTCTCCTAATATTACTTTCTGTATTTTTCAGAAAAAGTGATTGGCACCTTTAGATAACCACTGTGTCATAATAAGAAACATAACTATTAACAATCTATTTCTTTAAAATACCTACAAAATAAGAAGTGAATACAGGTTAAATAAATGATTTGTCAGTAAGTACATCACCAAAGAAAGCTATTAATCCAATACATGGAAAAAAAGAGGTAAGGTAATAATATAAAACACAACACAGAAACAAAAAGCTTAAAGCTCCACATTGAAAGGAAAGTGATCCTTCCCCACAATAATTAAAAATTTATTTTATCCATATACTGACAAAAGTGAATATCATTATTTTTTAGCTTAAAATTTTTAAAACTGAATACTCAGAACAAGCTCTGAATTCTAAATTATAAGATTATGTCCAGGCCGGGCTCGGTGGCTCAGCCTGTAATCCCAGCACTTTGGGAGACCGAGGCGAGAGGATTGCCTGAGCCCGCGGGTTCAAGACCCGCCCGGGCAACTTGGCAAGACCTTGGCTCTACAATAAATTTAAAAAACTAGCTGGGCGTGGTAGCACACGCCTTTAGTTCCAGCTACTTGGAAGGCTGAGGTGGAAGGATCGCCGGAGCCCAGCAGGTCGAGGCTGGGGTGGCTGGGAGCAGCTACTGAACTCCAGTCTGGGCGACAGAGTGAGCCTCCAACTCAAAAAAAAAAAAAAAAAAGATTATATCCTAATTGGCACATAATCTATGTTATATTAAGAGATTATAAAGCCAAAATTTTAACTTAAAACTTATGACTCCACAGACAAGGGAAGATAGAGGTAAATCCCACATACAGCTCTGGGAGATTCAAAAATTTTTTTTCTTCACTATATTGAGTTTACTCTAGTAATGTCTGAAAAATAATTTGGATTAGCAAAAAAATATTCCTTTTACTTCCCTAATTAAGAATATATGTCCCCCAAAAGTCTATTCATTTGTAAGTGAATTTAGTCAAGTAGATTTAAGTTGCATTTTGGAGTTCTAAGTAATTAATTAGAACGAAGTACATAGAAGACAGGTCATCTCTGGGGGGGAAAAAAAGAGTTCTAAGTAACTCAATGTAATCTACAGATGAAAAGCCTCATTTTATTTAGTCACTTTAAACTTTTTTTCCCATGACTCTCAGTAAGTCAAACGATAGGGAACTTTATCTCTAAATCTACTAAAATAACTCTGTATCTGAATGAATTAAAATATCTTCCATAGATGAGAATTGAATTCAGTAAGCTTTAACAGAATAGAAAAACACAGAGAACATTCACAATTAAAGAGGAAAAATAATTTTTAAATGTTTTCTTATTAGAAAAATATAAATACTGGCAGTCCTTGCTTTATACAGTTCTGATATGCATGAATTTCAGTTACCACATTTTAGTTAAATAACGCCAATCTCCCAACAACATAACGAAAATTTCAGTTACCACAAGAACTATGAGTAATTACATAAGTACAAACTCTACTACCCAGTGAGTCCAAAAATCACCACATAAATAGATGAGTATTATAACTGGTGGCCATCATGTCACTGTTTCAAAGTTACTGATGAATAGTCACCAAATATCTGTTATTCAGCTCACCCACAGACTACAAAGTAAATAACCATGCTGTCTCCTTGTTCCCTAATGATTAGCCATCATGACATTTTATAAAAATGGGTAACTGAAAGAGAAATGGCCAACAAAGATGAAAGTGTAGCAAAGGTGTAGCAAAGACACGAAAATTAACAGCACTGGAGATGAAATTCAAATTGAATGCAAATGGGCTTATAGAAGGAATCATGAAGCTGACACTGCCAGCATTCAAGAAACTTGAGATATGCAGCAAGAGCACACTGTAAAAGCAAACATATTAGCATAAATGAACAAAGTAGTTGAGATGAAAAGAAAGAAGACATTACAGATAAAGTGATGTCCATAAAAACTTCACATTAAAGAAACTCTCAGAGATATTTCACAACATTGAAAACTCAAAGGATAAAATGTTGAGAACTGATCCACACTTAGAAAGTAGGGCAATTCATCAAAGTATAGAAAGAGATGTCTGCTTCATCACAACTTAAATGATGAGAAGGCAGCAAGCACTATTCAAAATATGTTTCTAACAAAGAAATAAAGCTCTTTATTTTTAATGTCTCTAATGTTTTACATTACAGAGTACTACATGTTAGCTTTACTATTTTTCATATTTCATCATTCATTTATAACAAAAAGTAAGAAAGTTAATGTTTCGACAAAAAAGATCACAGATCCATCATAATTTAATCCATTGCCCTTGCAGGGTCATTTTTTACAATCTCCAACAACCATGCAAAGTAATGACTGCCTATATTCTCAATATACAGTGATCCTCTGGTTGTATCCATGTCTGAGAATCAACTAAAAACTAGGTTCTATTAAAAACTTCCTAAGTAGCTTTTGCAGAAGAGATTTCTTTAATTCAATAAATATTTATTACAAACCAATCATTTGGCAAGTACTGTACAAGTACCTCAAGATCCAGGATCAATCACTTTATATTAGATTCTATTCTATAAGGAAAATTATTTTAGCAAAGAGCCAGTCTTTATCAGTTTGTTCTAAATGCTAAAAAAAAAAGTGATAGGATACCACAAAACATGAAAATAGGCCAGGCGTGATGGCAAATGTCTGTAGTTCCAGCTACTCAGGAGGCTGAGGTGAGAGGATTGCTTGAGCCCAAGAGATGGAGACCAGCCTAGGCAACATACCAAGACCCTGTCCCTTAAAAAATAAAAAGAAAGAAAATTCAAAAAAAATTCAGTATGGTGGCTACTCAAAAATTTAAACACAGAATTATTCCAGGATCCAGTAATTCTACTTTTGGTATATACCCAAAAGAATTTTAAAAGGATCTCCAACAGTTATTTGTATAGCAAGGTAAATAATAACATTATTCACAATAGCCAAAAGGTGAAATGGATTTTTTAAAATTCAGCATATACATATAATGGAATATTATTATCCTTAAAAAGGAAGAAAATTTCAACATATGTCACAAATGAATGAACCTTGAGGACATTATGCTAAGTGAAATAAGCATGTCACAAAAGAACAAATACTTGTATTTGTATAATTCCACTTAAATGAGGTATCTATGGTAGTCAAATTCATGGAGACAGAAAGCAGAATTGTAGTTACCAAGGGCTGGGAGGTGGTGGTGGGTAGATACTTAGTGCTTAACAGATATAGAGTTTTAATTCAAGAAGATGAAAAAAGTTCTGGAGACGGATGGTGGTGATATTGCACAACAAAGTAAATTACTTAATGCCACTGAACTGTACACTTAAAAATGGTTAAATGGTAAATTTTATCTTATGTATGTCTTATCACAAAAATGAAAAGGGGAGGAAAGGCAAAAGTCTATTTCAGACATACAAAAGCTGAAAGAATTCATCACCAGCACAGTATTTCATGTTGAACAATACCAGAAGAATTAAAACCACAAGAATTCTCTGGGCTATAACACAATTCCCAATAAATAGAAAAGAATGTAAATCATCTAATGTATATTTTCTGATCAGAAATAGTAACTATGGATAAATATGAAAGAATTATTTCCTCATATTTAATATTAGACACTGGTTGCTTTTAAAAATAAGAACAAAGCATTGTGGGGTTTAAAACATACATGGAAAGAAAATGCATGACATCAATAGCACAAAGGCAGGAGAGAAATAGAATAAACTACTGCAAAGTCTTAATACACTTATGAAGTAATATAAAAGACTACTTTCATGATGTTAAAGATATTTACCAGAAGCCCTAAGGCAAACACGGACAAACAAAAGAAAGAGAGAGAATGAAAAACAGAACAAAGGGTTATAGCAAATCAGCCAAAAAAGAAAAGGAAATAAAAAGTAATCATTTAAAAATCACTCAATCCACAAGAAGGTGGAAAGAGGATAAAGAGAAAGTTGGAACAGCTATATTCATATCAGACAAAGCAGATTTCTGAAAAAAAGAATATTACCGAAAGTAAAAAGAATCTTTTCACAATGATATGAGTCAACTCATCAAGAGGACAGTACAAGCCTAAGCATTTATGTATCTAATAATATCACTTTAAAATACATAAAACAAAAAAAGATAAAATTGCAAAGAAAAACAGACTACTCCAAAATTATAGTTGGAGATTTCAATTTATCTTCCTCAATAAATAATAAAACAAGTAGACAGAATCAGTAAAGATACAAAAGAATTGAACAACATTATCAACGAACTTTACCTAATTAGATTACAGACATTCCATCCAATCACAGCAAAATACATATTCTTCTCAAATGCACACAAAACATTACTAAGATAGACTATTCTTAGTTATACAATAATTCTCAATAAATTTGATAGGACTCAAATCATATAAACTATTATTCACAAAAGCCGAGACACAGAACCGAGGTATCTATCAATGAATAAATAGAGAAAATATGAAGGAGTAGGGTGTATATACATATATATTTATTTAAATGGACTATTATTCAGCCTTTAATAAAGAAGTAAATGTTGTTACTTGCAACATGACACAATAGATGAACCTGAAGGACATTATGCTAAGTGAAATAAGTCAAGCCCAGAGAGACAAATGTTGAATTACCTCACTTTTTCAGATGTGAAATCTAAAGAAGTCAAACTCATAGAAGCAGAGAGTAAAATGGTGACTGTCAGAGACTGAAGGGTAAGGGAAATGGGGAATTGTTGGTCAGAGGGTACAAAGTTCCAGTTATGCAGGATGAGTAAGTTCTGGAGAGGTAATGGACAGCATGGTAACTATAGTTAATAATATAGTGCTGCATACTTGAAATTTGCTGTCCAGGTGTGGTGACTCATGCCTGTAAACCCAACACTTGGGGAGGACAAAGTGGGAGGACCGCTTGAGGCCAGGAATTTGAGACTAGCCTGGTCAACAGAAGCTAAACCCCTTCTCTACCAAAAAAAAAAAGAAAGAAAGAAAGAAAAGAAAAGAAAAAAAAATTTTTTTTAATTTGCTAAATGCTCACCACAATTTAAAAAAAGCTATGTTGCTAAATGTTCTCACCACAATTTTAAAAAAGCTATGTAAAGTGATATATATGTTAGCTTGATAAAGGCAATCATTGCACAATGTAGATGCATACAAAATATCACATTATAAATCTTAAATATGTACGATTTTATTTGTCAAATATACCTCAATACAGCTGGAAAAAACAAAAGTAATTATTTATTTTTTTTTAAATCATGTAAAATATATTTCTCTGACCACTATGAAATTAAATTAGAAATCAATAGCAAAAAAACCTTTGCAAAACCCCCAAATATTTGGAAACTAAATAATACAATTCCAAATAACACCTTGGTCAGAAAATTTAATAGGAGAATTGGAAATTATTTTGAGCTTAATGAAGATGAAAACACAACATATCTAAATTTACGAGTATAGCTAAGACACCGTGTAGAGTACAATTTATATACATAAATATCTATGTAAGATAAAGGATTTAAAGTCAATGACCTTAGCTTTCGCCTAAATGAAATATAAAATAAGAGCAAATTAATTATAAGGTAAGCAAAAGAAAAATAAATAATAAAGATCAGAATGGAAATCAATGCAACACAAAACAGAAAATTAATAAAACTAAATGACATTTTTTAAGAAAAGCAATGAAATTGATACACTAGCTATAATTAGTTTAAAAAGACAGACGACATCAATTACCAATATCAGGAATGAGTAATGTGAAATCACTACAGATCCTACAAATATTTTTTTAAAAATAAGGGATAGTTATGGACAGTTTTACACAAATAAATCCAACAACTTAGGAGAAATGGCTAAATTCCTAAAAAGGCAAAAAGTTCACTCAAGAAGAAACATAAACAAAATAGGCCTATATCTACTAAAGATATTAAATATGTAGTTAAAAAACCTTCCCACCAAAAAACTCCAAGTCCTGATGGAACACTGCCCAATACAGTCAATGAAACCAGCATTACACTGACACCAAAAACAGATAAAGGTATTACAAGAAAAAACAAAAAAGCCAAAGACCAATAACAGAAGAAAAAAATCTAGCAAAATATATCTAACAACAATCCATAAAAATGATAATGCAACACAGTCCAGTAGGTTTATACTAGGAAAGCAAATTCAGTTTAACTTAAAAAAAAAAAAAAAAAAAAAGGCCAGATGCAATGGTGCACACCTGTAATCCCAGCACTGTGGGAGGGAGAGGCAGGAGGATTCCTTGAGCCCAGGAGTTCAAGACCAGCCTGGGCAACATAGTGAGACCTCACTTTTATCCAAAAAAATAAAAAATAAAAAAATTAGCTGAGTGTGGTGGGACACAACTTTAGCTCAAGTTACTCAGGAGGCTGAAGTAGGAGGATCATCTGAGTCCAGGAGGTAAAGGCTGTAGTAAGCCATAATCATGCCACTGCACTGCAGCTTGAGCAAAGAGTGAGACTCTGACTCAAAACATAAATAAATAAATAAATAAATTTTAATGTAGTTTACCATGTTAACAGACTCAAAAAAAGTATGATCATTTCAACAAATGCAAAAAAAGCATCTGACAAAATCCATCATCTATTTCTGATAACTCAGCAAACTAAGAATAGGTGGTAGAACCACCATGAAAAACAATTTGACAGGCAAGGAATTTGCTTATTAAAAAAATAAAAGAGATAGCTGGGCTCGGTGGCTCAGTCTGTAATCCCGTACCTTGGGAGGCTGAGATGAGTGGATTGCCTGAGCCCACGGGTTCGAGACCTGCCTGGGCAACTTGGTGAGACCTCATCTCTACAATAAATCAAAAAATTAGCCAGGCGTGGTAGCACGCACCTGTAGTTCCAGCTACTTGGAAGGCTGAGCGGAAGGATTGCTGGAGCCCAGCAGGTCGAGGCTGCGGTGGCCGAGAGCAGCCACTGCGCTCCAGTCTGGGCGACAGAGTGAGACTCCAACTCAAAATAAATAAATACATAAATAAATAAATAAATAAAATAAAAGAGAAGCAATTTGGCATTTCTGTAAAGTTAAACAGATATCTACCATGTGACCTATCCAGTCCACTCAGTATTACCCAAAAGAAATAAAATATGACCATACAAGGATCTGTACACAAATGTTCATAGAAGTTTTATTCGTAACAATCCAGATTTTCATCAACATGTGAACAAATAACAAAACGCATAACAATAGAAACTATATCAATAAAAAAGAGTAACCTATTTTAGCAACATGAATGACTCTCAAAATAACTATACAGAGTAAAAGAAATCAGACCAAAAAAAAAATAGCATATAGTATATGATTCCATTTATGTGAAATTCTAGAAAATGTAAACCAATCTACAGAGCCAGAAAGTCTGAGGACAAGAAATGGGGAAAAGGGTTTACAAAGGAGCATGAAGAAATTCTGGGGCCGGGGGTTGTTCATTATTTTGAATGTGCTGATGGTATCATGGGTATCTATGTTGTCAAAATGTATAAATACTATATGCTTTATGTTCTATTAATTTTACCTCAGAAAGTTATTAGAAGAGTAGGATAGTGATGAGAGCTACAACGTGAATGTACTTAATGCCACTGAACTATGCACTTAAAAATTATTCAAATGATCAATTTTATGTTATTTTTATTTTACTGCAATATTTAAAAGACTAAAAGAAAAACAGTAGGCTTACTGAATTCAAAACTGAAGCTAAAAGTGACAATGACTACAATCAGTAAGAGGATGAGTAAGAAATCTATATATCCAGGCGCTCTATTTCTTTGACATATGCTGCCATTTAATTAAATTGAATGTGAAGCTTTTTACAAGCTTGTTACCTGTGAGATATGATTGACGGAAGACTCCATTCTCCGAAGCTGAGAGGCTTGGATGTCCAGCAATTGGAGTACATTGTTGGCCAATGCATTTATTTGATAAGCAACACTAGCTAGAGATTGGGTTGTATAGGCTTTGGTCTCTTCTAAAGCTTTTCTCTTGTCTGTAGCCTGAAACAAAACAAAACAAAACAAAAACTTATTTAGGTAAACAGTCACTAAACACATATTCTATAGAAAGGCAAAGTTATAATTATATTTTTTAATAGAAAGTCCAATTAAATCAAGACACTTATTGCACCAATCTAACTACAGTCACAAGACAATGGATTAAGCCATAACAGAAATCACTATCTGCCAGCTGGGAACTACTCCTTCCTGAGTAACCCGTCCACCAAGAGCCATAAAAGGGCCATCAGGTAACTATAATCACAGTACCAGAGGCATGCTGTACCAGCTGGTTGCCTTGACTAAACTCTCTCCATCACCAATACATTGCATCTTTAGGACTTCATTGTCAGCCCGAGGCTCCCAACCCACCAACAACGATACGGACTAAATCCAGTCTATCTTATATTCCTGTTTCCACCAATCACCATTAGAAATCCAACCTCCTTGTGATCTATTAAAATCCAGTCTATCACTCCCACAAAAACCTCTGTGAATTTTTATGCCCCAATTCCTTTACCCACCTGTTCTTCCCAAACTCCTTGTACATAACTCAGTCAGTTAGTGAGAACTCTTCAAAGAAGAGCAAAGTTAGCTGGGCTCGGTGGCTCAGCCTGTAATCCCGTGCCTTTGGGAGGCTGAGGTGAGTGGATTGCCTGAGCCAGTGGGTTTGAGACCCGCCTGGGCAGGCGAGACCTCATCTCTACAATAAATCAAAAAATCAGCCGGGCATGGTAGCATGCGCCTGTAATTCCGGCTACTGGGAAGGCTGAGGCGGAAGGATCGCCAGAGCCCAGCAGGTCGAGGCTGCGGTGGCCAGGAGCGGCCACTGCACTCCGGTCTGGGCAACAGAGTGAGACTCCAACTCAAAAAAAAAAAGAGCAAAGTTAAAAAACAAGTGATAGACTGTCTGTGGGTAGTAACTGGGGGAATCTGCAACTTATATCACAAAGACCTAAATACTGCAAATATCTAAAAGTAAAAAGGTCAAAAATACATTTTTAAAAATGAAATAGATCTAAAGGAGACAGTAAACAAAAAAAGTAATGCAACTACCCTTAACCACCTGAAAAGATGCTCAACTTCATTCATTACAGAAAAAAACAGAAAAGTCTGATTTAGGTAGTCAGCAAAGTTGTAGGGAAAACTCTAATACATTAATAGTGATATCCAGCAACATCACAGAGATTTATTTTCTAACCCAGCAAGCTCACTTTTAGTCATAGATCTCAAAATATCACTGGCAAAAATACAAAAAGATATGTACATAGTTATTCACTGAAGCATTATCTGTATTAGCAGAAGACTGGAACAACCCAAACAACCACCAATATAAAACAGTTTAAATAAATTATGGTTATCTCCACACAACGATTAGTACACTGCCATTATAAGGAATATTCAAGAAATAGCTCTATTACTACTACTTCATGACTTCCAGAATATTGCTAAGGTGAAAATAATAATGTGGAAAAAAATGTTCATAAGAATTCCTTTTTTTTTTTTTAGTAAGCATTTCACTCTGTTGCCCGGGCTGGAGTGCTGGCACAATCATGGTTCACTGTAGCCTCCAACTCCTGGGCTCAAGCAATCCTCCTAGGTCAGCCTCCTCAGTAGCTGGGACTACAGGCCTGTGCCACCACACTTGGCTAATGTTTTCGATTTTTTGTAGAGATGAGGTCTCACTATGTTGCTTAGGTTGGTCTCCAACTCCTGGGCTCAAGTGATTCTCCTGTTTCTACCTCCCGGAGTGTTGGGATTACAGGCGTGAGTCACTGCAACCAGCAAGAATTGTTTAAACAAATCTTGTTTTACATTTATACCTCAAAAACATTGTAGTTTTGGTTCAAGAACACCACAGTAAAGTGAACATCACAATAAAGCGAGTCACAAAAAACACTTTTGATTCCCCAGTGTATATAATTTTACATAAAATAGTTATGTTTATACTATACTGTGGTATATTAAGTGTGCAACAATATTACATCTTTAGAAAGAAAAAGAAAAAAAAAACTATGTAACATGCCTTAATTTTAAAATACTTTTTTTTTTTTGAGTTGGAGTCTCACTCTGTCGCCCAGACTGGAGTGCAGTGGCTGCTCCCGGCCACCACAGCCTCGACCTGCTGGGCTCCGGCGATCCTTCCGCTCAGCCTTCCAAGTAGCTGGAACTACAGGCGCACGCTAACACGACCAGCTAATTTTTTTTTTTTTTTTTTTGATTTATTGTAGAGATGAGGTCTCGCCTGCCCAGGTAGGTCTCGAACCTGCAGGCTCAGGTAATCCACTCACCTCAGCCTCCCAAAGGCGCCGGATTACAGGCTGAGCCACTGAGCCCAGCTTTTAAAATACTTTATTGCTTAAAAATGCTAATAATCAACTGGGAGTGGTGACTCATATCTGTAATCCCAACCCTTTGGGAAGCCAAGGCAGGAGAATTGCTTTAGCCCAGGAGTTCAAGACAGGCCTAGGCAACATAGTGAGACCTCAAGACCTCAACTCTACAAAAAAAAAAAAAATTAGCAAGGCATGGTGCCACACACCTGTAGTCCCAGCTACTTGAGAGGCTGAGGCAGAAGCATTGTCTGAGCCCAAAAGATAGAGGCTGCAAGAGCCATGATAGTGCCACTGCACTCCAGCCTGGGTGACAGAATGAGACTCTGACTCAAAGAGAAAAAAAAAGAATAATATTGTGACCTCCATATACCTGTCCTCCAACTTCAGTAAGTGACGTATTTAGTTTTATAAATTCATATTTTACATGGTTTTATAAAGTTTGCAAAGGCTAATATCTGAAATCCATTAAAAATTTAGTTTCACTACATTTTCTTTTCCTTTTTCTTTTTTTTTTTTTTTTGAGTTGGAGTCTCACTCTGTTGCCCAGGCTGAAGTGCAGCGGCACACTTACGGCCACCCCAGTGTCGATCTGCTGGGCTCCAGCGATCCTTCCACCTCTGCCTTCCAAATAGCCAGAACTACAGGTACATGCTACCATGCCTGGCTAATTTTTTAATTTGTTGTAGAGACAAGGTCTCGACAAGGTGCCTGGGCTGGTCTTGAACCCGCAGGCTCAGGCAATCCATTTGCCTCAGCCTCCCAAAGTGCTGGGATTACAGACTGAGCCACAGAGCCCAGCCTAGTTTCACTACTTTTTCAATACTCAGAATCCTTTTTATAGAACATATCTTCAAAATAAAATATCCATTTTAATAGATATTTTGATATTATAGGAAATAAATATCAAACATCAATACTGTAATTTTGCTCTAGCTCTATATTAAAACAATTTCTTCAAACACTAACACTGTTGATTAATTAAAAGTATGTATTAATTCATTTTGCAAGTTTAATGAACACTGTTTTCTTCCAATTGTTCACTGTAGTATTTTAGTTGCATAATTAAGTTCCAAACATCAACCTACAAGCTAACTTTAAGAGTACCATTTCTAAGTCAAGTACCTACTATAGTAAAAGATGTCTCGAGGATAGGAGCAGTGGCTCACACCTATAATCCCAGGACTTTAGGAGACAAAGGAAGGAGGATTGCCTGAGCACAAGAGCACAAGACCAGAATGGGCAATATAGCAAGACCTTGTCTCTACAAGAAAAATCAAAAAATTAGTCAGGCATGGTGGTGTGCGCCTATAGGACAGTGAGATGGGAGGATTGCCTAAGCTCAGGAGGTTGAGGCTGTGGTGAGTCATGATTGTGCCACTGCACTCCAGCCTGGGTAACAGAGTGAGATCCTGTCTCAAAATAAATAATCAAGTAAATAAAAGATGTCTCATATAGAAAACAATACAATAAAATAAAAAATAGACAAGTATGGTAGCATGCATCTATAGTTCCAGCAACTTGGAAGGCTGAGGCGGAATGATCACTGGAGCCCAGGAGGTTGACGCTGGGGTGGCGGTGAGCATTCGTGCCATTGCACTCCAGCCTGGGTGAAGAAGTGAGACTCCAACTCAAAATATATATATATATATATATATATATCTATACCTAGCACATATACTGTACTATAGTATTGATCTGTATAATAACATTTCACAATAAGAGTATGGTTTAAATTAAAATGTTCTCAGCCGGGCTCGGTGGCTCAGCCTGTAATCCCGCGTCTTTGGGAGGCTGAGGTGAGTGGATTGCCTGAGCCCGCAGGGTTCGAGACCCACCTAGGCAGCGAGACCTCATCTCTACAATAAATCAAAAAATCAGCCGGGCGTGGTGGCGCATGCCTGTAATTCCGGCTACTCAAAAGGCTGAGGCGGAAGGATCGCTGGAGCCCAGCAGGTCAAGGCTGCGGTGGCCAGGAGCGGCCACTGCACTCCAGTCTGGGCGACAGAGTGAGACTCCAACTCAAAACAAAACAAAACAAAACAAAACAAAAAAATGTTCTCTTACTTACTCACTTTGAATCCTTCCTTAAAGTCTGCTAGGAGTACCTGAAAATAGTTTGCTTTATTTGGGAACAATAATTTCTCTCTGTCCTAACTACAAGTAGTCTAATGATCCTGCTTAAGTAACAAACAAGGGTTTCACAAGCATTAAATTAAACAAAGTTTTCTGCCATCTAGTTTCCATGTCTTTAACCTTCCACCCATTCTTTCTAGAAATGTCACATCTGTCAGACCATATGTCTTTTATCACTTTTAATTTACCTCTAATCCAAATCTATACTCAATTTTTCCAACTTCCAAGAAAAAAATCCTTTATCTATTTCTGTTTGATCCAGGATCTAATCAAAGATTATTCACAGCTGTTGTTAGTCACGTGTCTATTTAGGCTCCTTAAATATAGAACACACCCCCAGGCTGGGTACCATGGCTCACGCCTGTAATCCCAACAATTCAGGAGGCTGAGTTGAGAGGATTGCTTGAGTCCAAGAGTTCGAGACCAGCCTGGACAACATAGCAAGACTTTGTCTCTTAAAAAGAAAAAAGAAGAAAGAAAGAACATGCCCCAGCCCCAACTTTTTTTTTCTTTCAAGACACAGACATTATTTTAAAAATTCAGGTCAGGTGTCTTGTAGAAAATCCTACAAGATTTATCTGATTGTTTCCTCATAATTAGATTCATGAAAACTCCGTAGTGGCAGAATACTATACAGGTGATGCTGTGAACTTTCTACTACAGATGATAGAATATATTTTAATATAACACTCTATTATTTTTCCAGGGTTTTCTTTCCAGGCTTTTCTTCCACACTGCCAACACCAACTCTGCAAATTTTGCTGCTGGTACTTTCTTAATTTTACCAGAATTTTTTTTTTTTTTTCAATTTTTTTATGACTAAAACCAGAACTTTACATCTACTTTGCTGAAGGCCAACATAAGGGTTGGCTGGTTGGAGACGTGAGAAGAATCCATAATCACTCTGTGGAGAGGAAGGAGAGGATTGGGAGAAAACAACACAAAGGCCAAATGTTGGTTCACTATTGGCAAATAAATCTATTAAGCACAGAATCATGAGGATTAAGGCACGCATATACTCAATACCTAGCTACCACTGAAAAGGATCTAATTTTCTTCAATAGAATTCCCATTCCAACAAAAGTGAAAACTAAAAAAAAAAAAAACCCATCAGGTTATGGTAAGTATCTAGCAAAAATAAATAAATGTTTGGGGGTAACAACTTAGGCTGAAACCTTTCATCATAATTTTCAACACAGTTCCTCCTGACCACCTCCCACTTAAGCAACTACTAACAGGCCTAGGAACCCTTTCGTTCCCAGCAACATTCAGGCAAAGCCTCTGCTGCCTATTGTGTAACAGTTTTGACAGACAAGAATGTGTATTACACATTGTGGTACACTCTCTTGTTTAATTGGAGAGCCAACACAGAACAATCAACTGCTAATATCCATTCTTACTGTGTAGAATCCAAGTTCAACCATAATGTAGAATGTTTTTAAAGCCCTTATAAGTCAATTTATAGCCCCAGGGCAGTTCCAATAACCAGATAATTAGCCTCTGAAACTTTAAGTTTTATCATAATTATAGCCTAAGGCAATGACACTTTTCCCAAACTAATTCTTTTACTATCCTCTACCATACTACAAGACTTATATTCAATAAAAAAAAATACAAAACCTGGGGAAAGTTACACATTTAAGTATTAATAGAAAATAGCTCATATTTAGTCCAAGACACTCACTTCCTTCCATTAACTCCTTTCATGTTAACAAGTTATCTTCTCAGCCAGGCACAGTGGCTCAGGCCTGTAATCCCAGCACTTTGGGAGGCGGAGACAAGAAGACTGCCTGAGCCCATGGGTTCAAGATCAGCCTGGGCAACATGGCGAAACCTCATCTCTATAATAAATCAGAAAGAAAAAAAATTAGCCGGGTATGGTGGCACTTGCCCATAGTTCCAGCTACTTGGAAAGCAGGTGGAAGGATCCCAAGCCCAACAGGTCAAGGCTGCGGTGGCCATGAGAGAACCACTGCACTCTGGTCTAGGCAACAGAATGAGATGCTGACTCAAAAAAAAAGTTATCTTCTCATCTCATATAGCTGTAGTTCTTAAAAGGAATTATATAGCAAGAGTCATGATGATCAAGAATATAGCTTAGGCAAACACACTCACATACTACTAAAAAATAGAACCAGAGAGCATGTATCACAATTCTTTAATTTGTACATATTCTTCACTTCCAGAAATTTACCTAAAAGAAATAAAAGGCCAAGGGAAAAAATATCTGTATGTTCAAGGATGTTCATGCTATCTTTGTTGATAACAGTAAAAAAACTGAAAGTGATCTAAATAGCTAATGACAAGTAATTTTAAAAATTCACCTATTGGAGGCCAGGAGTGGTGGCTCACACCTGTTATCAACCTGTCAATTTGAGAAGCTACACATTCAGCAGCAGAAATGGGACTACAAAGGAAAGGCTCCTGGGAGATCTGTGGGGCTGTGACTTTCTGCATGTCTGCCACTAGACCCGGAAGTATGCCAGTTCAGGATGCCTGATGCAACTGTTGGCCAAATTGTAGAATCCAGCATCTCTGTGTCTCTCACTGCATCTAACCACAAAAGGCTTCAGAGGGTAGAGGGTGTTGCTTACACACAGATTACTCTTTTGGCCAATTCTAATCGCAAACATGTAAGGAATAAGAGACATATAGCTCCCACTTAAGTAAACTGACATAGTACAAGTCACTACAGTACGTTCTGTCAGGAGGGTGTATATACATACATACCTCTTTTAATCATATTTAATTCCTGAATAAGACAACAGCAAAATGATGCTGCAGTCAAACATGATATAACTATCCTCCATATGACCAAAAACATACTAATTCTCCAAAAGAGAATGTGAAGTCTACTTTCTCTCTCTGGGTTATGTTCATTCCTTTTCTAGCTGAGTCACACTTCCCCTTTGATATTCTGTAATTTAAATACTAAAGGTAACCACTATTAACACATCTTAAGTTACATAAAGTAGAAATAAAAGAGGGAAGAACTGGTTGATGTATGTACAATACTAAGGTATAGAATATTTGTAACTATTAGAATCTTCATTCTGTAAGAGATCATGATGTCATAGCTGGTGTTCCTAATTTTCTTCTCCTGTCCATTTCATACTCCCTCTGCCATTAGCAAGCACCTCATCTGGTCACTGTTCTTGCCTGGTGGGGTAACCCTAACCTCTGCCATTAGGAACCCTGCCTGTATCAGGTTTAGTTTTCCATTAACTTTTATCACAGGACATAGGCGTAATAAGATCCCTGTATTCAAAACATACTCCTCTTTAACCCCATTGAGTAGAAGTAACCCAATTTCCACTTCAGAATCAATCACCCTACCAATACAGTGACCCCCTGCTTTGCCTGTTAATTTACTGGCATGAGGAGGCCAGAGTGGCCAGATGTTCAACATCCAGTTTAATAGAACCAACTGCTATGTTTCCTAGTAAAAGCATTCCTCTGGGTGATAGAGTGAGACTCCAACTCAAAAAAAAAAAAAGAGTCGTCACCCAGTTAGTGCAGTAAGTGAGTCTTCAAGAAGAAGACATTCTACTGTGGCATTAATTCAGGGTAATAGGGAATATAGGAACACTAGGAATTCCATGAACATGAGCTCAATGTCACATTTCACTTGCTACACGATGAACTCTCTGGTCAGAAGCAGAGTGGTATAAAATACTATGACATAAATAAGGCATTCTGTAAGTCACAGTTACAGCAGAAGGAATGCAAGCAGGAAAGGTTAATCTATGCCCAGAATAAATAAGTATTCCAGTGAGAACAAAGTGCTCTCCTTTTCAGTATGGAAGTGGTTCAATATAAGCAACCTGCCACCAGATGTCTATCAGAGAAATGGTACTATCTCAAGGGCTCTCTCTATGTTGGCTCTCTGCTATTGGCAAGTTGGTCTTTCAGCAGTGCAGTAGTCAGGTAAGTCTTGGTGTGTGGAAGTCCATATTGCTAAGTACATACACAACTTACATGCCTGCCACCATCAAATCTCATAAATTCACTGGACAAGGTGGATGAGGAAAAAGGTTGGTGATATCTTGTCCAACTGATTATTAAGATTCTCCTCAGCCAGGTGCAGTGGCTCACGCCTATAATCCCAACACTTTGGAAGGCAGAGGCGAGAGTCCAGGGGTTTGACACCAGCCTGGGCAACTTGGCAAAATCTTGGCTCTACAATAAATTTAAAAAATTAGCCAGGTGTGGTGGCACGCACCTGTGGTTCCAGCTACTTGGAAGGCTGAGGTGGAAGGATCGACTGAGCCCAGCAGGTCAAGGCTGTGGTGGCCGTGAGCGTGTCACTGCATTCCAGCCTGGGTGACAGAGTGAGACTCTGACTCAAAAAAAGAAAAGATTCTCCTCTGTGCGAACTATAAAACACTGCTTAAAGAAATCAAAGATAACACAAACGGAAAAACATTCCATACTCATGGATTGCAAGAATCAATATTGTCAAAATATCTATTATACCCAAGGCAATCTACAGATTTCAGTGTCATTCCTATCAAATGACTAGTATCATTCTTCACAGATCTAGAAAAGATAATACAGAAATTCATATGGAAGCAATAGAGCCCAAATATCTAAAGCAATTCTCAGCAAAAGGAACAAAACTGGAGACATCACATTTCCAGACTTCAAACTTTCCTACAAGGTTACAGTAACCAAGATGGCACGGTACTGGTACAGGAACAGACACAAAGACCAACAACCAATGGAAGAGGACAGATAATCCAAAAATAAAACTACAGACACTTCAACCAGCTCATCTTCGACAAAGCCAGTGAAAACAAAACGTTGGAGAAAGAAGATCAGATATAGCAAATGGGAAACCATATTTGCTGATAAATATTCAAGGCCAAGTTCACAAAAGCAAATGTAGCAAAAGCTAAGATTGACAGGAGGGACCTTACCAAACTAACAAGTTTTAGCAAGTGGCCTTGTCCTCCACTGTCCTCCTGCTGTACAGACGCTGCCCCACTCTTGTCAGCCTCTGCAGGCCATCTCCCTAAGACCCAGCACCATGCCTTCCATTAAGTTGCAGATTTCTGATGGAGAGATATTTGAAGTTGATGTGGAGATTGCCAAACAATCTGTGACTATCATGATCATGTTGGAAGATTTGGGAATGGATGATGAAGGAGACGATGACCCAGTTCCTCTTCCAAACGTCAGTGCAGCGATTTTAAAAAAGGTTGCTGAGTGGTACACTCACTACAAAGATGACCCTCCTCCTCCTGAGGATGATGAGAGCAAAGAAAAGCAAACAGATGATATCCCTGTTTGGGATCAAGAATTCCTGAAAGTTGGCCAAGCACAGTGGCTTAGCCTGTAATCCCAGCACTTTGGGAGGCCGAGACGAGAGGATTACCTGAGCCCGGGAATTCAAAACCAGCCTGGACAACTTGGTGAGACCTCGTCTCTACAATAAATAAAAGAATAAGCCAGGCGTGGTAGCACATGCCTGTAGTTCCAGCTACTTGGAACGCTGAGGCAGAAGAATCGCCTGAGTCTAGCAAGTCGAGGCTGCAGTGGCTGTGAGCGTGCCACTGCACTCCAGTCAGGGCAACAGAGTGAGACTATGACTCAAAAAAAAAAAAAAAAGAATTCCTGAAAGTTTATTATCAAGGAACACCTTTTGAACTTATTCTGGCTGCAAACTACTTAGACATCAAAGATTTGCTTAATGTTACATGCAAGACTGTTGTCAATATGATCAAGGGAAAGACTCCTGAGGAAATTCACAAGACCTTCAATATCAAAATCAACTTTACTGAATAAGAGGAAGCCCAGGTAGACAAAGAGAACCAGTAGAGCTAAGAGAAGTGAAATGTTGTGCCTGACACTGTAACACTGCAAGGACTGTTTCAAATACTAGTTGCACTGCTCTGCTTATAATTGTGAATATTAGACAAACAGTAGACAAACGCAGCAACAAATCAGTTGTATTAGCAAATTAGTGTTCTCATAGCATGTGTAGTTTGAGTACAGATTCCATGCCTATGGCTGCATTTCTCCTAGTATGATCGAAAGTTTCTTTTTCTTTGCTCTGAATAAAACTGCTGTGGGTTCTCTATAAAAGTGGCATTTTGGGCTTTCTCTCTTTTTTTTGGTAAAGTAATGTCTGCCTAATTTATTGTCCAGTTAACTTTAGTGACCTTTTAAAAGTTGGCATTGTAAATAAAAAAACTTGCAAAAGGTTTTCTGAAGTAGAATCAACAAAATATTATCTTTATTCATGAGCTGGAAACCAGGAAAAGGGGTACTTGAAGTAAATGATCTGAGGGACTTTTAGGATGTCTTCCGGCCTCCTGGTATTGATTAGCCTGTATGTTGCAGGGCTCCCTTAATTGCAACGAGGACTTGTTTTTAAATTTTAATCCTCGTAGCTTTGACTATATTGCCTAGAGACTCAATTACTATCCAGTTTATGGTTTTTTGGGAAGAAATATCTGGACAATCTGTTAGCTTTTCAATTAAAGAAGACACTTAACTCCTGTGGTATGTCATCTTTTTATAATCAGTATTCCCACGTAGGGAAAACAATTCACACTACTTACAGGTAAAAAATAATCTTACCGGCCGGGCTCAGTGGCTCAGCCTGTAATCCCAGCACTTTGGGAGGCCGAGGTGAGTGGATTGCCTGAGCCCGCGGGTTCAAGACCCGCCTGGGCAACTTGGCGAGACCTCATCTCTACAACAAATCAAAAAATTAGCAGGCGTGGTAGCACGCGCCTGTAGTTCCAGCTACGTGGAGGGCTGAGGCAGAAGGATCGCCAGAGCCCAGCAGGTCGAGGCTGCGGTGGCCGGAAGCGGCCACTGCACTCCAGTCTGGGCGACAGAGTTGAGACTCCAACTCAAAAAAAAAAAAAGAAAAAAAAATAATTTTACCTTTAACGTTAAAATATGTGGCAAGCCACAGAAAACATTCATCATGAATGCAAGATACTTTCAATAAAAAGTAAGTTATAAACTGGGCTCGGTGGCTCAGCCTGTAATCCCGCGCCTTTGGGAGGCTGAGGTGAGTGGATTGCCTGAGCCCGCGGGTTCGAGACCCGCCCGGGCAACTTGGCGAGACCTCATCTCTACAATAAATCAAAAAAAATAAGCCGGGCATGGTAGCACACACCTGTAGTTCCAGCTACTTGGAAGGCTGAGGCGGAAGGATCGCCGGAGCCCAGCAGGTCGAGGCTGCGGTGGCCGGGAGCGGCCACTGCACTCCAGTCTGGGCAACAGAGTAAGACTCCAACTCAAAAAAAAAAAAAAAAAAGTAAGTTATATAGTAGGTAGTTAACAGTTTGCTTTTATGATTTAAATGTGTCTCTTCATTTAACAGTAAACAGGTCAAATTTTTTGTATATTTGTTTAGCTTGAAAACACTATTTTAGGCAGTTCATGACCTAGCTCACTGGAGGCTGCTGACATAACCATAGGATACTGACCATAGGATACAGATAGACTTCTTGTCTCTAATTGTCATTTACATGGTTAACCGGAGCCAGTGTTTCAGTTCTTAACACAAAATTATCCTGCCCTTGTTTCCAGCTTCCCTTTTACAGTAAAATGAAGTGTTTCGATAGCCTGAGATGGCTCACAAATTTTTATTTGATTTTTTTCCTTGTGTTTCCTTTTTTCTCCTTCCTTTCCTAGTTAACATCATCTTTATTCACATGTAATCTTATTGTATTGTTTTCACATTTACTATGAGTTGTTCAGATTCAGATTATCACTTGACAGTACTTCACCTCTCATTTGTCCCAAATTCACCTTATTTAATAAAGTCTCAAGTTGTGCCAAAAAAAAAAGTTTTTGCATGGCAAAAGAAAATCATCAAGAAAGTAAAAAGACAACACGCTGAATGGGGAAAAAAAAGTCATGTGTCTGACAAAGGCCTAACATCCAGGATCCACAAGGAAGTCAAACTGACAAGAAAAAAACAAACAACCCCATTAAAAAGTGGGCAAAGAACACAGACAATTCTCAAAGGAAGACATTCAAGCAGCCAACAAACATGAAAAAACGCTCAGCCTCACTAATCATCGGAGAAATGAAAATCAAAACTACAATGAGACACCACCTCACACCAGTAAAGATGGCTATGATTAAAGTCAAAAACAACAGGTATTGGAGAGGTTGCAGGGAAAAGGGAACACTTCTACACTGTTGGTGAGAATGTAAGCTGGTTCAACCTTTGTGGAAAACAGTACGGCGTTTTCCCAAAGAACGAAAAACTGAGCTACCATAGAACCCAGCAATCCTACTTCTGGAAATATACCCAGAGGAACATAAACCACTCTACTCGAAAAGACACCTACACACGTATGTTCACCATAGCACTATTCACAACAGTAAAAACATGGGACCAATCCAGATGCCCATCAAAAGTGGACTGTATAAAGAAAATGTGGTACATGCACACGATGGAAAATTATGCAGCCATAAAGAACAAAATCATGTCCTTTGTAGCAACATGGATAATACAGCTGGAGATCATCATTCTAAGTGAACTATCACAGAAACAAAAAATTGAATACCGCATGTTCTCACCTACAGCAGGCCCTGATTGCTGATCACACTAATACAATGGTGGGAGCAACAGACACTAGACACTGCTAAAGGAGGGAGGAAGGATAAGGGGCACACAACCATATTCTGGGTACCAGATCCACTATCTGGGGAGAAAGAGCTCACTAGAAGCCCACACCTTACCTGTATGCAATTTACTTATCCCACATGTATCCCACTCTCTAAAACTAAATTAAATTAAATTTAAAATGATTCCTCTCTGCTAAGGAGATACTCGCAAATAACATAAATATTCTGTTTCAATTCAGAAGTATATCCTCATATCTATTCCACATACTTCCAATCATATTCCTTCCAAGTCCATACTAAATCAAACTATTAGACACTGCCATGAACCAGAGCAGATCCACAACTCTAACCAACATAGAAGAGTCCTAAGCAAAATGCTCCAAACTACACCCAATAGAAGAATCTCCCTTCACCACTGTCATTCAGGTTCACCCGTGAGTGTGGCTGTGGTGCTGCAGATGTCTACTCTCAAGTGGTCCAGCATATGGCGCAGATGCAAACTGAGCCTAAGTTTTTTCTTCCTCAGTTAATTAGAACACCTCATGAAGCCACGGGTGTGGGCCAAGGGTGAAGAAGCAAAGTAGGAGTTTAAACCACAAGAAAGGTATGCAAATATTCAATAACAAAAGCAGGCTATAAAATTATTATATACCTGATTTTTTTAAAATATACACACACACACAGAAAAGGTCTAAAAGTATATATAAGAATGGTTATCTCTGGGTGGTGAGATATGGGTGATTTTCAATATTCTTTATATTTTTCTATATCCAACTTTTTCTTATTTTTATTTTTGTAGAGATGGGGTCTCGCTATATTGTCCAGGCTGACCTCAAACTCATGGCCTCAAGCAATCCTCCCACCTCAGCTTCCAAAGTGCTGTGATTACAGGTGTGAGCCACAGCACCCTGTCTCCAAATTTTTCAATGACCATTACTTCAATCAGAAAAAAGCTATTTTTAGTAAGAAATTTTAATAACACCAAGAATTATCTTGATATCTTAATGAAAAAAATTAATATATATTTGGATATATAGTGACCTAATTTTATTTAGTGTAATTAATACCTACCTATACAAACTAAGGTAACAGATAATGAGGAGATACATCAACATGTTAACAGTTGAGTTACAAAATGATTTGTTTTCATCCTTTTCCTTTTGTGACATTTCCAAACGTTCTACAATAACTGTGTAACATTCTTACTGCAACCATCTTGAAGATGCCAGGAAACTAAGAATAAGGCTAATACTACTTCCCTACCACCCCACCACAAATGAAGGGAGAAATATAAAGAACCTGAATTAGATGACACTGAGCTGAAGAATTAGTCAATCTAGGGACAATTCTACCATGGAATTTGTTATATGAAATAATAAATGTTCTTTGCTGTTTAAGCTAATTGAATTTCTTACTCACAGCCAAATCCTAAATGATTTAACTTTTAAGTGGGTATGCTTCACAAAAAGAGTCTTGGCTGAACTTTACCCCTAGTCACATAGATGAAAAATCTATCAGAATACTTTCCAAATTACTGAGGCTGTTTTCTAAACTAGCCCACTAATTTACTGCTGGTTGTGTCACTCATTAAAATGTTACCTGAGAAATCACTCCAGTTTGCCCTTCCTACAAAGCAATTATATTTTAATCTGTAGTAGCCTGTTCAGACTGCCATTAACAAAATACCACAGATTAGTTAGCTTAAGCAACAGATATTTATTCTCTCACAGTTCTGGAGGTTTGAAGTCCATAAAGATTCCAGTCGGGTTCTGTTTCTGGAAAGGGATCTCTTCCTGGCTTGCAGACTGCCATCTTTTTGCTATGTCCCTACTTGGCAGAGAGAGACTAATTTCTAGGATCTCTTCCTCTTGGACATCAGTTCTAGCAGATCAGGGTTCCACTCTTATGGCCTCAATGAACCATAATCACCTCCTTAAAGGTCCTATCTCCAATACGGTCACGTGGAGTAGGGCTCAACATATGAATTTGGAGGGGGACACAATTCAATCCACAGCATAATCTTGACCAAACACTGGGAAATACTGCCTTCTTACAAATACCCAAACTATACACTTGATAGTGATTCTTTTAACGGTTATGTATAATTAGTATTTAGTTTTGAAGGCATTTTCACACAGTAAACTAGGCAGAGCCGAGCTCAGTGGCTCAGTCTGTAATCCTGTGCCTTTGGGAGGCTGAGGTGAGTGGATTGCCTGAGCCCGCGGGTTCGAGACCCGCCTGGGCAACTTGGCAAGACCTCATCTCTGCAATAAATCAAAAATTAGCTGGGTGTGGTAGCGCGCGCTTGTAATTCTGGCTACTCGGAAGGCTGAGGCAGAAGGATCGCCGGAGCCCAGCAGATCGAGGCTGCGGTGGCCGGAAGCGGCCTCTGCACTCCAGTCTGGGCGACAGAGTGAGACTCCACTCAAAAAAAAAAAAAAAAACTAGGCAGATATCCTGGCTTCACAGATGAAAGTACTAAATAAAGCTCAGAGATACTAATTTACCCAAGAATTCCATAACTAGTAAGTAAACGGAGGAGATAAGACTAGAACCCAGGTCTGAATGCTAGTCCAATCCTGAGTCTACACGTGAGTGGAAGCAGCCTGAAGCCCTCATCAGTCCAATGGTCTTCACATGACTCAATCTGATCATATGCATTTGAGATATGGAAACTTTATTTCACCTAATGTTCTAAACATCAGAAGTAACTTAAGGGCAGGAAAGAGTAAGGAGCAAAAGATAGGGTTCCAAGCATAATGAAATGAAGAACATCAGTCCGGAGGTGAGTGAGCCTACAATTTGGACTTCATCCTCAGGACTCCATCCTAAGCCTAATGGGGAAACATTGAAGGATTTTCAGGAAGAAAAGAAATGACTAGTTTTAGTTTTAGGCTGTAGAAAGATCACTTCAGCTGCAGTTTTGTAAACTGGATTGTGGAAATACAGACACAAGAATGGAGACAGGGATTCAGTTGCAATATGTACCATACACAAGAAAGACATCTTTATGACAGATATCCCATTTAGACTAACTAGCAATGAGGAAGAGAAATTTGGAGTGATTAAGTATCTTGCCCAAGGTAGTACTACTAGGAAGAAATAGAACTACTATGTGTCCAAAGGCCATGGACTTCCACTATGCCATACTGCCTCTATTACAATTCTAATGAACAAAGTCAAGTCTTAATAAGGCAGAGAGAAACTACAAAAGTACTGCCTCTAAGATGAACCACCCAAGTTATCATTAACTAATTTCTGTACCACATGAATTTTAATCCAATGCAAGGATAGAGAAAAGAGTAAGAAATTGACTTTCTCACAGCCAGACATTATGACTCATATCTGTAATCACAGCACTTTAGGAGGCAGAGGTGGGAGGACTGCTTGAGCCCAGGAGTTCAAGACTAGCCTAGGCAACATAGTGAGACTTTGTCTCTACAAAAATAAAAATAAAAAAATAAAAATTAGTAAGGCATAGTAGCATGCGCCTGTAGTTCCAGCTACTCTGGAGGCTGAGGCAAGAGGATGGTCTGAGCCCAGGAGGTCAAGGCTGCAGTGAGCCATGATCACACCACTGCACTCCAGTCTGGGCGACAGAATGAGATCCTGACTCAAAAAAAAACCTGACTTTGTCAAGATAGCTGAGAATATTTTTGATCAGTGAAATAACTGATGTTCTATATAGGGGCTCTATAAATGGAAGAAACACAAATTAAATATTTAAAACTTTGCTAGGTTATTCTTTACTGAAGTGACAAATTCACATCTTTAAGTCATACCTAAATAAAAGCAACACTGCTAGGAAATTACTTAAGCAATATTATGTATCATTTTACAAACCACTAGGTAGGATGATAGTTAACACTGTCACAGTCAACACCACCCTTAATTAACTGACTTGAGAAAAATAAAGAAAAATAAAAAATCAAGATTCTATAAATACCAGCAAAAGTACCTTGTCCTACCATTGATTCTATTTCCTCACTGCTATAGTTGGGATATTTGTCCGCCCAAGACTCATGTTAAAATGTGATCCCCAATGTTGGAGGTGGAGCCTAATGAGAGGTATTTGGGTCACTGGGGCGGATCCCTCAAGAATGGCTTGGTGTCCTCCTGGAGAACAGTTCTCTCTCTGTGAATTCCCAAATAGCTGATTGCTATAAAGAGTCTGGAGCCTCCCTCTCTCCCTTCTCTCCAAGTGATCTCTGCAAACATTGCTATCCTTCCCCTCAGCTATGAGTAGAAGTAGCTCGAGGACCTCATCAAAAGCAGATGCCAGCACTATGCTTCTTATATAGCTTGCAGAACCATAAGTCAAATAAACCTCTTTTCTTTATAAATTACCTAGATTCAGGTATTCCTTCACAGCAACACAAATGAACTGAAACACTCATGTAAACCAACTCACAATATAATTTTACAGAATTTGTCTTGGCTATCATCAGCCCAGTGACTCATTAATCACATTTTCCAAACAAGTATCAGGAAAAGTGACAATATTTGATGAATTACTTTTATCCTAATATCTTAATCTTTTCTATAAAAGTATGAGAATTACAAACTTATAAGAATCAATTGACAAATCTTTTATTATAATCAACTGAATTTTCTATATTACAGCTATTCAGAAAAACTGAGATGTGAACAAAGGGATATTCTGTTCACACATGTACACTATAAAAGAGAAAGAGACCAAAAAAACAAAAAACTTAATAAATTATCAGCCGGGCATGCTGGCTGACGCCTATAATCCCAGCACGCTGGGAAGCAGAGGCAAGAGGACTGCCAGAGCCCAAAGGTTCGAGACTAGCCTAGGTAACACAGCAAGATCTGTCTCTACAATAAAAAAATCAAAGAACTGGCAGGCACGGTGGCAGGCCTGTAGTTCCAGCTACTTGGAAGGCTTAGGCAGAATTGCCTGAGCCCAGCAGGCAGAGGCTGCGGTAACCATGAGTGTGCCACTACATTCCACCCTGGGTGACAGAGTGAGATGCTAGCTCAAAAAAATTAATGAATAAAAATACATTTTAAAAAAAATATCACATTACATTTCAAGCAAATAATTTAATCACTCAAAAATCTAAACTTCCAAGAGGATGCAAATTATTTGTAAAAAGCCATTTACATGTACTCCATATCTTTAAAATAAATTTTTTTTTAAATCCATTCATCTCAGTATGTCAGTTCCAATACACTTTTGGTCCATCGCCAATCACTATATTACATTATAGCACAGCAATTAAAATTCAGGATGTATAACAAAGGCCAACAAACTATGACCCTCAGGCCAAATACTTCAGTCCATTTTTATAAATAAGTTTTACTAGAACAAGGTCACATCCCTTCATCTACACATCGTCTATGGCTTTCTTACTACAATGGCAAAGTTGAGTAACTGTGACAGATCATATGGCATGCAAAGCCTAAAATATTTACTATCTGGCCCTTTATGTACAACCTCTGCACCTGCCCACGCCCACTCTAGAACAGTGATTCTTGACTCTAGGTGAACATCAATACAATCTAGTGAGCTTTAATTCTTTTTACATCAACTATATAATTTGTTTTTTAAATAAACTTTTTGTATTATTTAAGGTATATAACATAATGTTATGAGATACATATACTGGCTACTATAGTGAAGCAAATTAATATATATATATATATAATTGCACATAATTATCCATTTTTTCTGTTTTTGTGGCAAGAGTAGCTAAAATATACTCGTTTAGAAGAAATCCCAAATACAATTTTACTAACTATAGTCCTCATATTGTACATCAGATCTTTAGACATTTTCATCCTACACATACCTGCTACTTTATAACCCCTGACCAATATCTCCTCACTTTCTCCCCACCTTCCACTTATCCCAGTAACCACTGTTTTATTCTATACCTCTGTATATTTGACTTTTTTTTTAGGGTCGACATATGAGCATAAGTAAGATCACACAATACTTTTCTCTCTGTGTCTGACTGATCTCACTTGGCATAATGTCTTTTAGGTTTATCCATGCTATGGCAAATGACAGGATCTCCTTTTTATGGCTGAATAATATTCCAACGTATATATACCACAGTTTCTTTATCCATTCATCCACTGATGAACATTTAGGTTGTTTCCACATCTTGACTACTGTGAATCATGCTGCAATAAACATGAGAGTGCAGATATTGTTACAAGGTGGTGATTTCACTTCCTTTGGATAGATGCCCAGAAGAAGAATTGCTGGGTCATCTGGTAGTTATATATTTAATTTCTTTAGGAATCTCCACACTATTTTCCATAATGGCTGTGTGAATCTGCACTGCCGCCAACAGTGTGCAGAGTTCCTTTTCCTTCATACTCTTACCAACATTTATTATCTCTTTGCTTTCTGATAAGAGTCATCCTAACAGGTGTAATTTTCTCACAGTGGTTTTGATTTGCATTTCTCTGATGACTAATGTTGTTGAGCATCCTTTCACATACCTGTCAGCCATTCTCATGTCTTCTTTTGGAAAATTTCTATTCAGTCCTTTGTCCAGGTTATTTGTTTTTCTACTATTGAGTCTGAGTTTCTTACAAATTTTTTTATATGAACCCCTTTGTCAGATATATGGATTGCAAATACTTTTTCCCAGTCTGTAGGTTATAGTTTCATTTTGTTGATTATTTTCTTTGTCATACAGAAGCTTTTTTAGTTCGATGTTGTCCCATTTATTTTGGCTTTTGTAGCTTGAGCTTTTGATGTGGTAGCCAAAATAAAAATAAAATAAAATTCCAGAGCCTGAGACCCAATTTATCCCCTCCCCCTAAAGACACCAACTTCATTGGTCTGGGGTAGAGCTATACAAATACAAAAATGTGTGAAATAAAAAAAGAAAATAAAAATCAAGATATCCAAAAGATAAAGGCGAGATATTAATACACAGCACAAAGACCACAGAGTACTACATAATAAATCAGAGCCACAAGTTTGGCTCTGGTTTCTATGAATCCACAAAGATAAAGAAATAAACTCATTATATGATTTATAGCATCCATGAGATCCAACCATCTTGATGGAAGCAAAAATCTTTTCCTAAAACTTCCATCTGTAGTAAAAAGAATGTTTCACTACAATTCTCCTTTGTAGTATAAATACATCATATATTCTTCCTACCTTACAACACCATACTTCTTCACTCAAAAAAAAAAAAAACTACCACAAGATTGGCAAGATTTTCACACAGATGGCATGATGTTGCCTTTCTTCTTCTTTTTTTTGTGGTAGCAGTTGAGAAGGTAGGAGAGTTAAGATGGCTGGGAGAAATACACAACTAAATTGGAGATAAGTGGCCCTGTATACCATGAGACATTAGTAAACACTGACAATAAATTCACTAATGCAAGCAGTCCCCGAGTTATGAAAATAGCTCAAACAGAAGTGGTTTATTCAGCCCCATAACTCATTTCTCTTACTGTATTCACTTATCCAGTGGCTCCTGTTGATTATGCCAAATGGGTCTAGATAAAAGAACAGAGCATATCAGCACACAGCAAAAGCACAATTTATTTCATCTTACCAGTGTTAAATCTAAAACACGGTTTCTCTCTATTTTTAAATGTAGGAAACACTGAACTGGTTTTCTACAGTTCAGTGACAGCAGGCCAGGTGTATTTTGTACTAAAACCTCATCTTCTCCACTACCCTCTACCTTGCACTGACACTTCTCATAGCTCTCTCAAACATGCCCTGCTGTCATGCTCTTCCTACTACCTATGTATCCCTTGCCTCCCAATTCTCCCTTTAAATTCATGATTCAGCGAAATTCACTTTATGAGAAGCTTTCCCTGCGGTCTCCACCAAACACTGTACTATTCCTTAGAATTCTCTCTAAAAGTTCCTTTCAAAGAGAGAGAGTTTTCAACTCACACATTTAAGTCATATGTATTTTGAAAGTATTTATAAGAAGACTAAATGTACAAAAATGTCAACAATCTATAACACAGAAAGGTTATAACAGATCATTAAAATTAACACTAAAAGAAGAAACTTGCACCTTGTGCCACAACAGTATATATCCAGAGACCTCAGAGTTCCTTTTCTCTGCTTCCTCCCTCCCCCACTTCTGCCCACACAGCCAGCTAGCAGTCAAGCCTTATTCCTATCCTTCAACCCACTGCTCTGCCAATCAATTCAATTGTGGAGGAGTAAAAGCTGGAAAGTGTCAGGAACCAACTGTGTACCAACGGCTGAAAAAGAGAGGGTCTATAGATTAACTTCTGTGACTGCAAATTATCTTCTGTAGGCGGTTAGGCTTTACGCTGGAGGAGAATGGATACAGGTAAAATAGGCCATCTCTAAGTTCTCCCTTTTACCCCCACCACCCACATCCTTCACCAAGGCTTCCTGATTCTTATCTTTCTTTTTCCATCTTACTATAGCTATCTCAATTCAAGAAACACTCTTTATATCTGAACAAATGGCACTGTCCTCTAACTGGTCACTCTGCATTCAATCTCTCCTTTCTCCAACCCATCCTGCACAAATTCAAGATGAATCTTCCTAAATCACATCCATTAAACAAAAACTGGAAGACTATAAAACAAATTTACAGTCTGAAATGAGAGAATAAATAGCAGTATGAGAAGAAGAAAGGGAAATTTTAGGTTTGGTTTTTTGTTTTTCTGTTTTTTTTGAGCTGGAATCTCACTCTGTCGCCCAGACTGGAGTGCAGCAGCAGCTCCCGGCCACTGAGCTCCGGCGATCCTTCCACCTAAGTCTTCCAAGTAGCTGGAACTACAGGCACGCGCTACCACACTAATTTTTTGATTTATTGTAGATATGAGGTCTTGCCAAGTTGCCCAGACGTGTCTCGAACCTGCGGGCTCAGGCAATTCACTCACCTCAGCCTCCCAAAGCATGGGATTACAGACTGTGCCCCCGAGCCCGGCTTAGGTTTGGTTTTTAATACAACTGCATTATCTGAATCTTTCACAGGTATGTATTAATTAGCTAAACACTCTTTTTAAAAAAGTGTTGCTTGACATTTTCTCTTTCCATAAGGAAAATTCTGATTGCCAAAACTAAAATTAAAAACCTTTCAGAAATAACAATTATTTTTCTTCTATACAGAACATTTCCTCATTTAAATATAAATACTACAGACCAATGCCGGGCTCGGTGGCTCAGCCTGTAATCCCGCGCTTTGGGAGGCTGAGATGAGTGGACTGCCTGAGCCCGTGTGTTCGAGACCCGCCTGGGCAACTTGGTGAGACCTCATCTCTACAATAAATCAAAAAATTAGCCAGGCGTGGTAGCACGCGCCTGTAGTTCCAGTTACTTGGAAGGCTGAGGCGGAAGGATCGCCAGAGCCCAGCAGATCGAGGCTGCGGTGGCCGGAAGCGGCCATTGCACTCCAGTCTAGGCGACAGAGTGAGACTCCAACTCCAAAAAAATAAATAATAAATAAATAAATAAATAAATAAATACTACAGACCAATTTTCTTTTTCTTAGATGTAAGGCTTTTCAATAGCTTCTACATAGCTATATTATATATAATACAGCCATCACAACACCACATCCCAGTACCCAGCAGCCTTCCACAGAATAGGCAATTAATAACTACAGAGGGTGCCAAATATAATGTATTTTTAAAAACTATTAAAATTGTAATAATATATAGTGATAACAAAGATGAATACAAGTCCTGTCTGACATCTGGAATTACAAGAGGTGCTCAAAGTGGTTACACTTTCAATTACGGAGAACATCTCTTAACATCAGTTAAACATGTATACATTTTTTTGACACCCTCGGTATCTGCTGAATGAATCTCGCTCTATTTCAGTTCAACACATCCTGATAGCCTCAAACATTCCTTTTTCTAGAAAAGAAGAATACTAGTCAGACTACTATAATGACTCCACGCACTAGAGATTTTAGACACTCCACTACCACCTGCTACTATCACCTCTAGACGAGCCTCCCTCCACTCTCTTCTTGAGCTTCTTCCAATCTGTACTCAATCCTCCTTTCAGTGTGTTCTCCACTCTAAACAATAGTAACCTTTATAAAAGGTAAAAATGATGTCAGTCCATTACTTAAATTCTTCAATGCCTTCTCATCAGCCTCAGGAAAAAAAGAGCAAAATCCTTGTCTGGTCCCTGCCTATCTCCTTACAGATCACTGTACTCTAGTCTCTGTTCACTCGACTCTGAAGCACACCAGTCTATGAAGTGTTCAAAACCACTCTGCTTTCACTTACCTATGGGCCTGTACACATGCTGTTACCCCGGTAGAGACATTGTTTTCCCCTCCAAATTTTCTGGGTTATCATATAGTCATCCTTCAGATTTCAACTCCAACATTACTTCTTTGACACATCAAGTTAGGTGATGGCACCTGACAAAACGTACATACCCTAGATATAACTTATTAGGGTTTGTGATTTATTTGATTAGTGGGAGAGGGAAACTAATTCCTTCGAGGGCAGAGATTATACTTAACTGGTAAAACAGTTTGGCATATAACAGAAAGTAAAAAGTTGCCAAACTAATATATTGTCATACTGCGAAGCACAACACATACAATTACACATTTATTTCATTTTCCTGACATTTCTTTTGGAACTCCTGTGGTTTCAACTTGGGAGCCTATAAAATTTCGTCAGTTTTCTTTGGGAGCATTACGGTATTCTCTAATTATTCTAAAAGAATGAGGGCATCACCACTTTGTCTTCCCATTAATCCAAGCTAAATCTGAATATTATCAATTTTAAGGGAATATGCAGCTGAAAAACAGGTTTCTCATATCAAAGCAAAAATAAAAGTGTACACTCCATTTTTTTGTCTTTTTCTCTTACCTAATTTTAATTTTTAAGATGTAAATATTGGCCAGACTCGGTGGCTCAGCCTATAATCCTAGCACTTTGAGAGGCCAAGGAGAATGGATTGCCTGAGCCCACAGGTTTGAGACCAACCCGGGAAACCTAGCGAGACCTCATCTCTACAATAAAATAAAAAAATAGCTGGGTGCGGTAGCGTGCATCTGTAGTTCAGGCTACTCAGAAGGCTGAGGTGGCAGGATTGCTGGAGCCCAGCAGGTCAACACTGGGGTGGACGTGAGCGTGCATGCCACTGCACTCCAGCCTGGGAGAAGTAGTGAAACTCCAACTCAAAAAAAAAAACAAAAAAAGATGTAAATATATTAGTACCAAAAAAAGAATATATGTATGATAGATAATATAAACAACAGATTTCTTCAAATCTAATTTGGAACATACTCAAATTAGAAATAAATGATTATTATATCACTTTAAAATTAAAATTAAGCCGGGTTCGGTGGCTCAGCCTGTAATCCCACGCCTTTGGGAGGCTGAGGTGAGTAGATTGCCTGAGCCCGCGGGTTCAAGACCCACCTGGGCAACTTGGTGAGACCTCATCTCCACAATAAATAAAAAAATTAGCCAGGTGTGGTAATTCCAGCTACTTGGAAGGCTGAGGCGGAAGGATCGCCAGAGCCCAGCAGGTCGAGGCTGCAGTGGCTGGGAGCGGCTACTGCACTCCAGTCTGGGCAACAGAGTGAGACTCCAACTCAAAAAAAAAATAAAAATTAAAAAAATTTTTTTAAAATTAAATTAAATTAAAATTAGTATTTCTTACTGCTTCCTAAAAATCATATAATTTGAACAAGTACCTATGAATCAAATAAATTTATACAAATTACTAAATTTGTGCTATAGGTTAAATCTGAAGATAACAAATATATGAAACATTTTTAAACAAATCAGTTTCAAAATCAGTGCTACTGACAAGTAAATTACCCAGAGCAATAAGACCCAGAATATAAACCTCCCTCACCAAAAAAAAATACCCAAAATAATTGGCCAAGTATATACTATGATAAGAGGCTCCCTCTATTAGGAATTTTATATTTTTTATTTTAATGATGATATTAGTCACCAATATACATACAATATTTAAAATTTGGACTCCCATTACCACAAAAGGAAGGCAAAGTCTACTGAACCAATCATCAATACCAGAAGTTCTCTAGTATGCTCTGCAGATCCCTCCTTGCTCCTTAGGCCCTTTCAGGGAATGCAAGGTCAAAATATTTTTATAATAAAACTAACATAGCCGGGCTCGGTGGCTCAGCCTGTAATCCTGTGCCTTGGGAAGCTGAGGTGAGTAGATTGCCTGAGCCTGCGGGTTTGAGACCCACCTTGGGCAACTTGGTGAGACCTCATCTCTACAATAAATTAAAAAATTAGCCGGGCGTGGTAGCGTGCACCTGTAGTTCCAGCTACTTGGAAGGCTGAGGCGGAAGGATCACCAGAGCCCAGCAGGTCAAGGCTGCAGTGGCCGGGAGTGGCCACTACACTCCAGTCTAGGCGACAGAGTGAGACTCCAACTCAAAAATAAAAAATAAAAAAAAATAAAACTAATATTATTTGCCTTCTTTCCTCTGTTGACATTTGCACTGATGATACAAAAACAAAGGTCAGTAAAAGTATTATACTAGCCTCTTAGCATGAGTTAAGGCAAAGTTACCAAACATACACTAGTAGCCATGTCACTGTGTTCTTCACTGCCAACCATGCACTGGGAATAAAAGAAATTATTAAAATGTCTTTGAGTCAGAGTCTCACTCTGTTGCCCAGGCTGAAGTGCAGTGACACACTCATGGCTCACCACAGTCTCAGCCTCCCGGGATCAGGCAATCCTTCCACCTCAGCCTCCCAAGGAGCTGGGACTACAGGTGTGTGCCACTAAGGCCTGGCTAATTTTTTTTTTTTTTAATAGTGACAAAGTCTTGCTATGTTGCCTAGGCTGGTCTCAATCTCCTGGGCTCAAGCAGTCCTCACATCTCAGCTTCCCAAAGTGCTGGATTACAGATGTGAGCCACCATCCCCAGTCAAAAAAGAAATACGTTTTTTTGTTTGTTTGGTTGGTTGGGTTTTTTTTGAGTTGGAGTCTCACTAGGTCGCCCAGACTGGAGTGTAGTGGCCGTTCCCGGCCACCAGAGTCTCACCTGCTGGGCTCTGGCAATCCTTCCACCTCAGCCTTCTGAGTAGCCGGAATTACAGGCATGTGCTACCACGCCTGGCTGATGTTTTGATTTATTGTAGAGATGAGGTATCTCTGCCCAGGCGGGTCTCGAACCCGTGGGCTCAGGCAATCCACTCACCTCAGCCTCCCAAAGGCGTGGGATTAGAGGCTGAGCCACCGAGCCCAGCTAGAAATACGTTTTTAAAAGTCAGTTTCACTTTAGAATGTTCTTGACAACACAGGAAAAAGTAATAGCTCTGTTAAATCTTGAGCCTTAAGAAGATGTCTTTTAGCCGGGCTTGGTGGCTCAGCCTGTAATCCCGCACCTTTGGGAGGCTGAGGTGAGTGGATTGCCTGAGCCCGCGGGTTCGAGACCCGCCTGGGCAGCGAGACCTCATCTCTACAATAAATAAAAAAAATCAGCCGGGCATGGTAGTGCATGCCTGTAATTCCAGCTACTCGGGAGGCTGAGGCGGAAGGATCGCCAGAGCCCAGCAGGTTGAGGCTGCGGTGGCCGAGAGCGGCCAGTGCACTCCAGTCTGGGCGATAGAGTGAGACTTCAACAAAAAAAAAAAAGATGTCTTTTAATGTTGTGTGCAACAAAATGGGAAGCACATATAAAGTACTTTTGCTGCACACTAAGTGCACTACTTGTACACTTTTTTTGCAAGCTGAGTAAGCCTATTTTTCATGAAACACCATTATTACTTCAAAAATGTCTGATAGGCAAGCTATGGTTATTTAGACTTGAGCATTTGGCAGACATTTTCCTGAAAATGAAGGTAGCAGGCCTATCACTTCAAAGAAAACAAGTGGCTGTATTTGTTGCCAATAATAAAATTAAAGCTTTCAAGCAAAAACTAAAATTTTGGAAATCTTGTAATCTACCAACACGAACTTGAAAGTTTTTCAATACTTAACTACTCTTCTAGTGAGATCTGTGGTAATATTAGTGAATGTGATTGCATAATGAAATGTGCCAACATTTAGAAGATCTGCATAACTCAGTGAACAAGTTATTTTCCAAATGACATATGCAATGAATTTTAATATAATGAAGTATAAAATGTTCACTGATAGGGTTTCAGAGTCCACACTGCACTAATCTTTAAGAAACTACCATCTGCCAAGTTTTGATGCAGTATCAAAGAAAATTATCCACAATTATATGCACAGGCTATTAAAATACTCCTCCTGTTTCCAACTACATAACTGTGTGAGGCCAGATTTCCTTCCTACACTGCAAACAAAACCAAGTATCTTGACAGGTTAAATGCAAAACCAGGTATGAGAATTTAGCTGTCTTCTATTAGTCGGTCACTGAGATTTGTAATAACATACAATAATGCCATTCTTTTCACTGAATTTTTTTGTTTTGGAAAACCATAGCTATTTTTCATAAAATGCATAATTTATGTTAATAATAAGACCATTAGATATTATTTTAAATGAATTAATAAAAGTTTTAAATCTCAATTTTAGTTTTTAATGCAGTAAATATTGATAGATATAACCCACCTAAAAAAAAGTTCCTGGGATGCTCAATAATTTTTAAGAGTGCAAAAAGATCCTGAGACCATAGTTTAAGTATTGCTAATCTATAATGTAGAAAACTGATAAAGAAAAAGACGTTCTAATTTAACACATCATCGCCAATCTTTTTTCTTCGATAAGAATCAGAAAAATTGGACTTTTTAAAGGTTTGAGAACATTTAGGAAGATTCACAGTTTATAATAACCTATTTATGCAATTTCTTGACACCTTAATTAAAACAAAGTCAACTTTTTTTCTTTTGAGGTGCAGAAGTTTCTTAGTTTAATTAACTCCCACTTAATTTATTTTGTTTTAGTTACATATGCTTTTAGGGTTTTAGTCATAAATTATTTATCTATCCTGATGTCCAGAAGAGTTTTTCCTAGGTTTACTTCTAGAATTTTTATGGTTTCAGATCTGACGTTTAAGTCTTTAATCCATCTTGAGTTAATTTTTGTATATGGGAAGAGATAGGGATCAAGTTTCATTCTTCTGCATGTAGCTATCCAATTTTCCCAGTATCATTTGTTGAATAGGTGACCTTTCTTCAGTGTATGCTTTTGTCTGCTTTGTCAAAGATCAATTGGTTGTAGGTATTTGGGTTTATTTCTGGATTCTCTATTCTGTTCCATTGACCCACATGTCTGTTCTTGTACCAGTACTATGCTGTTTGGGTTACTACAGCCTTGTAGTACAATTTGAAGTCAGGTAATATGATGCCTCCAGCTTCGTTCTTTTTGCTTAGGATTGCTTTGGCTACTCTGGCTCTTTTTTGGTTCCACATGAATTTTAGCATTGTTTTTTCTAATTCTGTGAAAAACAACGCTGGTAGTTTGATAGGGATTGCACTGAATCTGCAGATTACTTTGGGTAATATGGTCATTTTAATAATGTTGATTCTTCCAATCCATGAGCGTGGGGTGTTTCTTCATTTGTTTGTGTCCTCTGCAATTTCTTTCATCAGAGTTTTGGAGATCTCCCTGTAGAGATCATTCACCTCCTTGGTTAAATATATTCCTAGGTATTTTAGTTTTTTGGCTGCTGTTGTAAATGGAACTGAGTTCTTGATTTGATTTTCAGCTTGGTAACTATTGGTGTTTAGCAGTGCTGATTTGTGTGTGTTGCTTTTGTATCCTGAAACTTTACCTAATTCATTTTTCTAAATCCAAGAGTCTTTTGGAGGAGTCTTTAGGGTTTTCTAGGTATGAGATCACATCATCGGCATACAGAGATAGTTTAATTTCTTCTTTTCCAATATGGATATCCTTTCTTTCTTTTTCTTGGTTGATTTCTCAGGTTAAGACTTCCAAGTAAACTTTTTTTTTTTTTTTTTTTTGAGTTGGAGTCTCACTCTGCCGCCCAGACTGGAGTGCAGTGGCATGCTCCTGGCCACCGCAGACTCGACCTGCTGGGCTCTGGCGATCCTTCCGCCCCAGCCTTCCAAGCAGCTAGAACTACAGGCGTGCGCTACCACGCCCGGCTATCTTTTGATTTTATTGTAGAGATGAGGTCTCACCATGTTGCCCAGGCTGGTCTCGAACCCGTGGGCTCAGGTAATCCTCTAACCTCAGCTTCCCAAAGTGCTGGGATTACAGGCTGAGTCACCGAGCCCAGCCTAAAGTAAGCATTTAAATGTAACATTTGCTAACAACAAAACAGAAGGAATATGTATAACTAAGTCAAAGATTTTTTTAAAAAAGAGAAAATTGAAGAACTAACTCATAAAGAAACTCTAATAAAAAAAAATCAGAACTGTAAGCCTGTAAGTCACAGAAATAAACTCTACTAAAAACCATCAGAATTTATACTTTGAATATAGTCTAGTTCAAACTCATTCGTCTATAGAAGACAAAAAGGTTAAGACAAATCTAATTCATGACAGAATGAGGACTAAAACCAAACTTCCAGACTCTGTACAGTTCATGTAAACTTTTTAGGAGTTTTATGTGCCAGGCACTGGACAGGCACTAGCAATATGGAAATGCATAAGACAAACTTGGTCCTGCCTTCTTGGAGACTGGCATCAAACAAGTATCAAACAAGTAATAAATGCTATAGAGGAAATATACAAGATTCTAAGGAAGCACTTAGCAGAATACATACACCAACCTGAAGAGATCTCTAAGAAAGTAAACTTCTGTTATCTACCAACATCCATATCACTCCCCTCCTTCGCAAAGGACTATAGTATCTTGCTTACTAACCTACCATTACTCCTATTATTATTCTTAGAATGTGTCAAAATTCACTCAGATAACTTATCCAAAAACCTTTGCTACTCAGCCATTTGACCTCCTTAACTTACTTCAACACATAAAATCCTCCCATGGCTGCGGATACATGGTGATGTCAAGAGGACAGCTAGAAAGCTACAGCAGTAATCTCAGCAACAGAAAATGTTTTGCAATGGAGTGGTACAGTGGAGATGGAATAGACAAATCTACGAGTCATCTAAGAAGAATAATCAACAGGATCTGTTACAGATGAATTAGTGGTGGTTGGGATATGTGCAGGAGCAGGAAAGAATAGCAGGAGTCAGGAATGAATGCCAGGTTTCTAGTAAGCAAGTGAGTGAAGAGCAGTAACAGACGTGAGGGAAAATGATGAGTTCAGTTTCTAGCATCTTAAGTCTGAGGCACCTGTGATCTCAAGAAGCAGAGGTGTCAAGTAGGCTATAAGACATGTAGATCTAAACCTCAGTGGAAGAGAGATCTAATCTGGAGATTCAGATGGAAATAATGAATGAAACACTTTGAGGTGATATGTGTAGAAAGGAGCACATACAAAGCCACTTTAATACTTAATAGTAAAGGAGAATGCGGAGCCAGTGCAATAGGAAAAGTGGGAAAGAAAGGTATCACAGAAGTCAAAGGATTAACTTCACAAAAAAGAGGGAGGGGCCAACTGTGCGAAATGATGCTGAGAAGACAAACAAAATAAACTAAAATGTGTTCAAATAAATATTGCAATGTGGAAATTATTAGTATAATTTCATGGAGCAGTGGAGATGATAAAGCAGACAGGTTAAAGAGTGAATGAAAAATGAGAGATGGAGTAAGACGTCAACAACAGTTGTAATCAAATAGTTACTCCATAAGAGAAAGATAAATCAGTTACTAGATGGGTATATGAAGTCAAAATTGAGTTTTTCTAATACAGGAGAGACTTGAAATGTTTCAATTCTGACTGTACAAATTTAACACAGAAAGAAGGAATAAAGATATAAGTGTAAATAAGGTAGGCCAGGCACGGTGGCTCAAGCCATAATCCCAGCACTTTGGGAGGTAGAGGTTAGAGGACTGCCTAAGCCCACCGGTTCAAGACCAGCCTGGGCAACTTGGCAAGACCTCATCTCTGCAATAAATCAAAAAATTATCCAGGCGTGGTAGCACATGCCAGTAGTTCCAGCTACTTGGAAGGCTGAAGCGGAAGGGGTCGACGCTGGGGTGGCCGTGAGTGTGCCACTGCACTCCAGCCTGGGCGACAGAATGAGACTCCAACTCAAAAAAAAAAAGGAAGTGTAAGGTTTGTGAAAAGGCAAGAGAGGATGGGGCCCAGAGCAAAGAAGTAAGACTGACCTTAGCTAGGAGAAAGAACCTATCTCCTCCATTATAAAAAGGAAAGAGAATAGGATGAGCAAAAATGCCAGTATGTTTGGAGATGTAGTGGTAAGAAATTAAAGGTCTTATATGATGAAGTCTATTTTCTCTATGAAATAAATGTCAAGAAAGAAAAGAGATTTTAAAGGGGAAGAGAAAATTTTAAATAGTTTATGGTGAGTGGAAGAATAAACTGACAAGAAAAATATAGTGGGTTTGCCAAACTATGTTGAGGGCTCATTTCTGAATGATAACCATGATTTTTTTTTTTAATTTATTTTGTGAGTCAGAGTCTGACTCTGTCACCCAGGCTGGAGTGCAGTGATACATTCACAGCTACCGCAGCCTCAACTGACTAGGCTTAAGCAATCCTTGCACCTTAGCCTCTCAAGAAGCTGGAACTAAGGGTATACCACCACGCCCAGCTAAAGAAGAAAATTTTTGTTTTATCTTTTTTGAGATATAAACTGAAAATAGTTATGGATGAAACGATACGTCAAAGATGTGTTTTACACTAATAGTAAGGAGATTCTGATGAAAGAAGACTGGCCATGAGTTGATCATTGTTAAAGCTAGGTAATAAATACATGGGGTTCACTATACTATTATTTTCATTTCTGAATATGCTTGAAATTTTCCTTAATAAGTTTTTAATTACTAGTCTAACAATTCATAAAATAAAACAAAATGAATTTCCTTATACTTTCAGCTATATTTGATATGTTCCTATCAATATTCTTTAGTTAATATAAAAATTCTACAAATATTTGCTGAACATCTATGTGTAAGGAACTTGTTAAGTGCAGATGCATACTAAAATCAGAATCCATTTGAGCACAAATACAGGTTACATATTCCTTATCAGGAATGCTTGGGACTGAAATATTTCAGATTTTGCGTGTTTTACATTTTGGAATAGTTGCATACACTATTGAGCTATACTGGGGATGGGCTCCAAGTCTAAACAGGAAATTCATGTGTGTTTCATATACACCTCAGACACACGGCCCTGTGGAAACTGTATATGATATTTTTAATAATTTTGTGCATGAAACAAAGTTTTGACTGTGATCTGTGCACTGAGTTGTGAATTTTTGGATTAGGGATGCTCAATGTATACACATTATCTTCCCTGTAGCTCTAGAGTTTGACCATTATTTCATCTAAAATCAAACCAAGACTTCAGTAAATACTACAATCAACACAAGAAGACATAAGGAAAAATATATAATCTCTCAATCAAAACATTCTAATGCCTCAAAATTAGCATTTAACTATTATTTTTACCTTACCAACACTATTTTCATAGATTTTATAGAATTACATCTGTATAATCTCCTAATGTTTGAGTCAACCTCTTATCCCTTTTTTTTAATTGTAGAGATGAGGTCTCACCAAGTTGCCCAGGTTTTGTTCTCAAACCTGCGGGCTCAGGCAATCCCCTCACCTCAGCCTCCCAAAGTGCTGGAATTACAGGCTTGGGCCACCACACCGGACAACCTCTTATCCTAAAATTACCTCCCTTCCTTTCTTGACTGTTAACTCACAAATATTAAATTCTTAGGACATAATTTCACTGTATAAATGTTACCGTAAATGGCTAAATAACTGATCCCCAATTGCCCAAATATCTCTTCTCCCCACAAAGACTATTAGCATTCCTCAGCTATCAGAATCAACTAGAGAAACCAGAAACACTTAAGAGGAATTAGGAAATGTCCTAAGGGATTATTTCAATAATTTTCTTTAAAAAACTACAAAAGAGAGGAACATACTAAAACTGAGGTTCTGAACAAACAAGGACAAGAACTAAATGGAAGTACCACATGTAAAGTTCTTATCAGTGTTAAAGCCACAAAAGTAAAAAAAGAAAGAGGATTATCAGTTTTAATGCAAATAATATAGAGCCCTAAAAAATACTCAGTATTCTCTCTGAGAGTATTAGCAAGACCTAGTATGATATTCCATGATATGGACTGTCATAAGAACTGACATGCTGGGTCAGATCCCCATCTACCCAGCCCTGCATCATGCCTGACAACAGCATTATTAAATACATTGTAACATGGAATGAGTCAATTTAACAATTCACTAAGGATCTTCCTACAATTACCAAGATCCCTGTTTAATTTATTTACATTTCCAACCTATGCCTCTAACTTTGCTAGCCACTGTTTTACTCAAAATTCACAGTGCAATTTTAAGAATTCTAACCATTCAAGTCTATCCTAATCCCTCAATCATTTTGACTGTCTTTCCCTGAGCCTGGTTTGTAATGAAATCAGATCTATTCAAAACATTTCAAGACATTTGCTGTTAATCTCTACTAATTCTTCTACAAAGTTTCTTATCACAATTGCTAAATCAGAACCAAAAAAACAACAGACAAGGGTGCATAGAAAGGAAAGGGATCCAGAAAGCTCAAGTGAAAAACTAGCCTGTGATTTCTATACAGGCTCAGTATACCTAATCTCAAAATCCAAAATGGTCCAAAATCTAAAACTTTTTGAGTGCCAACATGACACTCACAGAAAATGCTACTAGAGCATTTCAAAATTCAGATTAGGAATGCTCAACCAGTAAAAGCATATAATGCAAATATTATACACACACACACACACACAAAACCCTGAAATCTGAAACACTTCTGATCCCAAGTATTTTGGATAAAAAATACTCAACCTGTTGTTCAACACTTCAAGAGCCAAATCTACCATATTTTGGCAATCCAGGCAAGTACCTAAATTACAGATATACCTCTTATATTTGCAACTTAGAACTCACTTCAAAAGAAACAATGGTAAAAGAGCTGTTGGGTTCCCAAACTTGCCCACCGAAAGTCTGTTTTATCTATTACATGTCATTCCTGAACTAGTCTTGAGTTGCAGATTCATTCATGTGGAAACTGTGATATGGAAAGAGCATAGCCTGTGGTGCCTGTCAGACTAAGACAGAAATTCCAATTGCCAATTACTAACTGTATGACCCAACAAAACTTAACTTTTCTGAGTCTTAATTTCCTGATACATAAGAGAGCACTGCCTATCATGGAGAGTGTGTAAGGATTAAAGATAGGGCCAGATGCAGTGGCTCACGCCTGTAATTCCAACACTTTGGGAGGCAAAGGTGAGAAGATTGCCTGAGCCCACCACGAGTTCGAGGCCAGCCTGGGAAACATGGCAAGAACTCTTCTCTACAATAAATCAAAAAATTAGCTGGGCATGGTGGTGCACACTTGTAGTTCAAGCTACTTGGATGGCTGAGGCAGAAGGATCGCCTGAGCCCTGCAGGTCGAGGTTGCGGTGGCCGTGAGCATGCCAGTGCACTCCAGCCTGGGCAACAGAGTGAGACTCTGACTCAAAAAACAAAAAAAGATAATACAAATCAACCAGCAGAAACTATGACAGAGTAGGTAGGTATTCAATAAACAGATGCAAGTATACTGCCCTCTACCCTTCTCTATTACCCTTTTTGCACATTATTTGTTTCCCCTATGCTGCAGTAAGAACCTCACTCAAGATTTATTAGAAGGAATTTAGGATGTGGAATCAGAAAATCTGGGTTTGATTCTAGTCACTATCTCATACAAGCTATCAAACTAGATATTAAATATCTCTGAGTCTCAGATCGCTTATTCGCTACCCCCATAAAAGGGGGGGAATAATAGAACTGTCATAAATGTAACACAATCTGTAAACTAGCATAAACTGTACAGTACCAAATGTTAGCTTTTACCTACTCCAAAGTGTTCCTGCTCAAAAACTACTTGCTTCTGAGATCAAACATGCATAACTGAGCAAATGTCAAGGGAGGAGTAAAGCAAGCTAAACTAAGTGGCTCACAATGACATAGTTTTATGATATCTCCTTTATACCCTCAGACTTTAGTACACCCTTGTTAACCCAAATGAAGTTCTTTTTGGTAGAACTCCAGGCACAAAAATTAAATTTAATTAAAAAGTTAAGCTGTATGGAAGGAAGACTTTTCTGTCCATGCCCAACCTAGCAATCTACATCCTAAGAAACCGCTCTTAAGCAGCTTCTACTACTTTTTACTTAGCTTTCCTTCCTACTCCCCAAAATACTTCCCTGAACAAAGGCAGTGGTCCCTAAGATAAAGCAATGAGAACTGGCTAGATGAGTAAGTGAGTTCAAGGTAAGGAGCAACTGTCCTGAACAAAAGCCACTAGAAAAATTCAATGGAAAGGCAAAGACTTTTCCATATGTCTACATAAATATCTACATAAAAATACTTCCTATTTTTACCATTACTTATCCCATAGCAACTTTTAAAATTCTGTCTTTTTTTTTGTTGTTGCTTTGAGTCAGAGTCTCACTCTGTTGCCCAGGCAGGAGTGCAGTGGCACACCCACAGCCACCACAGCCTCGATCTGCTGGGCTCAAGCGAGCCTTCTGTCTCAGTCCTCAAAGTAGCTGGAATTTCAGGCGTGTGCCACCACACCCAGCTAATTTTATGATTTATTGTAAACACGAGGTCTCACCATGTTGCTCAGGCTGATCTTGAACCTCTGAGCTCAAGCAGTCCTCTCGCCTCTGCCTCCCAAAGTGCTGGGATTACAGGTGTGAGCCACTTCGCCTGGCTAAACTCTGTCCTTTTTAAACTAATGGAATGTTTTGAGAAGTCGTACTATTAATAATACAACATAATAGTTAAAAAATAACAGGACCCAAAGAGCTAATAAATGATTCCAAGGACTCGTGCACTATAGCCAAAAGAACTCAGTTAAACACCTTAGCTAAACTGGACTGCACTTTCAAACTATAGGAAAACAACAAAATGAAAATTGAATTCTCAGGATAATCATCACCCAAGCAGTAACTTAACTCATCTTGGACATAAAAAATTCTCAAAACACAAGTGACTGCACACTTTACTTGAGAGATGCATTTAACACAATCAGGTCACCGAAAAGATTTAGAAAGGTCTCAGTAGGCACCCAAAAAGGTATTTCTAGTACTATTCATTCCCCATTCATAGCACATAAGTCAGCAGCACCACCTACCACATCAACTTTCACATCATCTTTTTGAGTTTGTCTGAGCCTGACCCTATATGAGCCCTCAAGAATGCAACTAGTGCCCTGGATCAAGCAGCCCAAAGTTTAAAAGCTACTACATTATGGAGATAACCATTGCTATCTATGAATTTCATCTTTTTTTCTCTTCCAGTAAAAAGAGAACACCTCACTGGTGCAGCTTTAGAATTATTTTTAAAAATTTGTTAAAAAAACCACTTGGGGTCACTGACAGTGGCTCTTGGCACCATGATACTGGTATTTTTTTTAAGTGAGATACTACGTGACAAATAACATTAAAATTATCTTAGCTACGGATATTAGCAATGAGTTTTAAAGTGCTTCAAGGTTACATGATGATGGCAGGAGGGGGAAAGGAATGGGTTCAGGAAGGGGGAAGAAAGCATTACAGCATACAACTACCTGAAACAGAAATAGTAAACAGACAGGTTAAGACATGTTTACAGTTACCAACAGTTGCCAGCACACAACAGTTACCGCACTATATGCTTGTCAGATTTCACAACATGCAAAAAAAAAGGAGCCACCCCTATATAAAGTACTCATCTGCTGACTTCTACCAAGAAGAAATGACTTTTCTGGAATGGGGGCAATTTAACTTCCTGTGCTCTCCCTTTACTGTCAAAATCTTCAGACTTTGAGCAAATTAAAGTTCTCAATTTCAAGGCTTTCTGTGGTAAGTTGATAAAAGTCGCACATTTTTAATATCAATAAACCACAAGATCACTTTTCTACATGCAAACTATATTCACATTTCTACTAGATTTTTAAAGGCTAAATATAAGGCTTACAAAAACAAATAATACAGTAGACACGGCAGGCATTCAGCAAGTTTACTTATCAGTGAAATTCCTAAAGTAAAAGCTTGAAAAAAATTATGAATTCCTAGTACTGCTACAGAAGATACAATGTTACTAATATGGAAATTGAGAAATATTCAAAATATTCTGAAAACAGTATCTCCCTCTAAAAATAAAGAGGGAAAGCATCTGCCATCACAGAAACTATTGGTTCTTAAAAACGATAACCACATGGGAGGCACTTCTATAAATAATTTAGTTCTAAATTGCAATAACCCTAACCTTTCAAAGAACGTTTTGGTCTTGCCTTCTGACCAGTAACTGGCGCATTTTTGGTGCCATTATATTGATACAAAGGACTCTGCTACTTTATTTGCTTCTACTGCAAACTGTTGGTTTACACAGTTAAAGATCTACAAAACAAACTACCATCCACAATTCATTTCCAATCATTAAAATGAAAACGAACAAGCAAGCATCTGTCACAGATAAGAGCCCAAGAATTCTGTAATTTGCAATGACAGGTATTTTACGCTGTAGTTCAAAGGCTAAACACGTACGCTCGACAATCCATCTGGATTCATATTCCACACATGCACTTAGGTTGGAGAGAAACCTCAGAAAATGAGCCACCGTCGATAACACCATTCTATGAACTTTTGGGGGAAGAGAGCGGATTGAAGACATTTTTCCAAGTAGTTAAGGATAATTCTTTTTGCAATTATCGACTGCCCTAACAACCTCTAGAGCATATTGTGGGGCGGAAGTGAAAATGCTGGGGGTTCGCGGAGGGAGAAAAACCCCGACCTGAAAACGGACAAGGAGGCAGAATCACAAACCTTCAATTAAAGGAATTTTAAGATAAACTTCTCTCAAACGCCCTCCCTCACTCCCCACACCCGCTTCCTCCTCTCCTCGGGGAGGTCTGTGTAATGTGACTCATGACAAATTTTTTTTAACAAATAAATAAATAAAAGACACACCCTCTGGGGCTGAAACTGACATAATCGCCCCCACCCCACTCTCCGCCGACACACACGCCCGCTCTTCCCCTCCCGTCTGCGGCTTCTCCCCGAGTCCCGTCCCTGCCCTTCCCTCGCCGGGTCCGAGACCCGTCTCGGGGCGGAGGAGCCGCGCGGCGGCGGCCGGGGGTCTCGGGGACGCCGGCCCAGCGGACGGGAGGCCGCGGGGGGCGGCGCGGGGCTGCGGCGGCGGCGGCGGGCTGCCGGCCCCCTCGCCCATTTTCTCGCTCCCCGCCGCGGCTCTCACCCACCCAGCCACTTCCTGTGCCGACTCCCGCAGCCGGGCCACTCGCGCTCTCCCCAGCGGGGCTGCGGCCGGGGCGGCGGCGGAGGTGAGGGCACTTCCCCACCCCGCCCAGCGGGCTGCTCGCTCCGGCGGCCGCCGGCGGCTCCCGACCCCGGCCGGTGCCCGCGCCCGCGCCCGCGCCGCTCACCTGTATGTAGTTGTTCTCACAGTAGTCCGCCACCCGAGTCAGGTTCTGGTAACTCTCTATCAGCGCCCTCTTGCCAGACGGGATCTCCTCCTCTAGTAACATCTGCAGCTCTGCCATTTTCCACCCCTCCGCATCGCTTCCTCTCGCGTTAAAGAGACAGAGGCAGCAAGGTCCGCCGAGGCTCCGAGCACCTCACAGCCCGGATACAAACCGCCTACCCGCCCTCCCGCCTGGTATTGTGGGACGGCACCTCCGCCTCTTCCTCCGCGCTCGCTCGCGCCCCCCTCCCACCCACTTCGCGCAGCCGCCGGAGCCTCGTTCTCTCGCGAGTCTTCATTTCTCCCCGCCGGCCGCGGGATTTCCCCCCCACCTTTGGCACGGTCTTCTGGGAATCGTAGTCTCGCACAGGATGCGCTGCCCGCCCAAAGCGCATGCGTACAGACGACTTCCTAAACGACGGGGCGGAGCGTCCAGACGCCGGCAAAGGGAGGGCGTGTCCGGTCCGCAGTTTCCTCACAGCGCCGGAAGATGGCGCCACGGGGTGACTCTGGGGCGACGAAATTGTTTCCCCGCGCAGCTGGGACCCTTGGCGGAGCTTGGTTAATTAGGAGGTCAGTGACCAAAGACATCCATTCCGACGAGGATGAAAAAGGGATAACATACGGAAAACTTCAAATCCTTACTTCCCCTACCTTCTTGAGATAACGCGACTCGGGGTTACTTTCTAAACTTCCACCCTCATCAAGTCATTTAAAATTCAGCACACAGGTCTTGACTGCCAGCTGGATACCAAGCAATGCGCTAGACAGTGGGGACACACATTGGCTGAGGACACTCTGTGCCCTTGAAGACTCACAGTTTGTTTTCTCCAGTTAAGACAGCAGAAGAGATCGTGCATTGTACACTTGTTGCGCTCAGCCACGACTCAACAGAACGAGTCCTGAGTGTCACGAGTCCAGGGCAAAGGACCAGCAGGGGATACTTTGGTAGAAGCAAGGAGGGTTTCTCAGAGGTGGTCTCGGCGGTTGAGGGAGAAGCTAGATGTCAGGCGGTCCGACTGCTTGGACGAGCCACCCGAGCCTCTGGCGTTCCTTGTTTCTGCTCCTGTGGCTTCCAGGGGGGCACAAGCTAGGGGTCCGCTTGGACCTCTGCCTCATCTTTCTTATCTTGCCTTCAGTCTGCGCATTCGCTTCTTCCTCCACCTGCTCTTGTGACGCGGAGGTTTCTAAGGGGATGGCGCTAAGGCCCAGAGAAAGCCTCAATTTTAAAATAAATACAATTTTTAGTACTCTTTTATCCTACTCTTTTTTTCTCTGACTCTCCTTAGCACATACTCTCCCTACTCTTCTTAAATCACGTACATGTTAATTCTTTGGGTTGTGCACAATCGTTTTTGGTTTTGTTTCTTTGTCATCAGCCGCTTTGGAGGGCCCTCAAAAGGCCCTATACTTCAAACTTTTCCCTTCTACAGTAATATTAAATGCTTTTGATAGTATGGGCTATGGAAAGTGTTGTCCAGAGGTTGTAAGGGAAATTAAAGATTATTGTAAAATCCATATTTTCATTTCTTTTCATGAAGTCATTTAGAATCACAATGACAGGAATAACAGCATCACTCAGCCAAATAAAAAATTGTCCCAAACAAGTATTTATTGAATTGCCTTTACTAGGGGCCATAAAATATTCTACCTCTAAAAGTAAAAAAAAATGTATCCTATATAAAAGAGATAATTTATTCTCGCCACCATATTCTCCACCAAAGATTCTATGATCTATAAATCAATAAATTGATTACTTTTCATAATATCTGGAATATGTATAAGTGTCATCCTTTAATAAATAATCATTAATCCCAACATGATATATTTCAAGTTGTTAAAATGTAATATTTTATGATCTTGGCTTCTGGTTGATCCAGATTTAACTATAGCAATAATTAAGCTTACATATATCCATATATTGACACATTTCAACGACATTGAGGAAGTGATTGGGAAAGGTTACACGGGATTACTATTTCAAAGTCCTGATAAAATTTCTTTAATGCTCACAACTCTGAAAGATAGTCTAAATATTATTTTCCTTACCAAAAAATGAAATTTAAGTTTAGACAAGTTAAGGAATTCAGCCACGGGCACTGAAAATAGTAGTCAAGTTTCCTAGGCCAGTGATCTTCCCATTATCCAGTGGATAGTTCAGCTATGTACAAATATTTATGGCTCATATAAAGTTCTTTCAAAGCCAGGCTCGGTGGCTCAGCCTGTAATCCTGCGCCTCTGGGAGGCTGAGGTGAGTGGATTGCCTGAGCCCACAGGTTCGAGACCCGCCTGGGCAGCGAGACCTCATCTCTACAATAAATCAAAAAATCAGCTGGGTGTGGTAGCACATGCCTGTAATTCCGGCTACTTGGAAGTCTGAGGCGGAAGGATCGCCGGAGCCCAGCAGGTCGAGGCTGCGGTGGCCGGGAGCAGCCACTGCACTCCAGTCTGGGTGACAGAGTGAGACTCCAACTCAAAAAAAAAAGTTCATTCAAAGAAGATGTCTCTCATACCTCTAGGGTGATGTAGTTGAATATACCACTCTTTGCATTTCTATTTTTCAAAAGAGCTGGTTGTGGTGCCTCAACTGAGTAAAGTAATTTGGGAGGATCACTTGAGGCCAGGAGTTCAAGACAAGCCTAGACAACACAGTGAGAGCACATCTTTAGAAAAAAAAAATTGAATAATTTGATGGGAGTGATGGCACGTGCCTGTGGTTCTAGCTACTTGGAGGCTGAGGCAGCAGGATAGCTCAAGCCAAAAACTTGAGTTACAGTGAGCTATGATCATGCCACTGTACTCCAGCCTAGGAAATAAGAGCAAGCCCGATCTCAAAAAAAAAAAAAAAGGAAAATTAACATATCAACAGTCATAAATGGAATAGTTTAACACATCCTATCAGAGACTAAATAAAACATTTGAACAGCCGAGCATGGTGGTTCACTTCTGTAATCCCAGCACTTTGGAAGGCAAAGGCGAAAGAATTGCCTAAGCCCAGGGGTTCAAGACCAGTCTGGGCAATTTGGCAAGACCTCATCTCTACAATAAATTCAAAAAATTAGCTGGGCCTGGTGGCACGTGCCTGTAGTTCCAGCTACTTGGGAGGATGAGGTAGAAGGCTCACCTGAGCCCAGAAGTTCAAAGTTGCAATAGTCATGAGCCAGCGACTACACTCCAACATGGGTGACAGAGGGAGATCTGAGTCAAGAAAAAAAAATTGAACAATAAAATGAACAATAACCAATAAGAGACATGATAAAGAGGGTATAACACAAGTTACAGTGATGAAAAGAAATTGTCAGGTTTCCAGTTGTGACTAGGTTGAATAACGAATATCAATTCTATTTGTATTTCCTTCAGTTTAACTGGTTGGAAGGAAGGAGGTAGAGACAAATTGTGTCTCCACACAAATTAGTGCAGTAATATGGGTTTCAAACAATCTTCTGAAATAAATTTTAATGTAAGGGTTTGAAATCCCTTGCCTCATTGAAATGGGTCATAGAATTTAATAAAAGTGATAAAGATATAAAATTTCTAGAAGAAAATCCTAGTTCATTTGGATTAAGTAAAAATTAACTATATAGCACATCAAATCATGAAATGAGAAATTTTTTTAAATGGCCAATTGGGGCCAGGCTCGGTGACTCAGCCTGTAATTCCAGCACTTTGGGAAGCCAGGATGAGTGGGTTGCCTGAACCTGCGGGTACGAGACCAGCCAAGGCAACTTGGTGACACCTCATCTCTACAATAAAACAAAAATTAGCTAGGTGTGGTAGCACGCCCTTGTAGTTCTGGCTACCTGGAAGGCTGAGGTAGAAGGATCACTGGAGCCCAGCAGGTTGACGCTGGGGTGGCCATGAGTGTGCCACTGCACTCCAACCTGGACAACAGGGTGAGACTCCAACTCAAAATAAATAAAATAAAATATAACAGATTCAACAACACATCTCAAAAATCATCCATTATGACCAAGTAGGCTTCATCCCTGGGATGCAAGGCTGGTTCAACATTCGCAAAACAATCAATGTAATTAAAGACATCAACAGATGTCAAAACAAAAACCACATGATTATATCATTAGATGCAGAAAAAGCTTTTGATAAAATCCAGCACCCCTTCTTGATAAAAACCCTCGAACGTCTAGGCATACAGGGAAAATACCTCAAAGTAGTAAAAGCCATCTACAAGAAACCCACAGCCAGCATACTCCTAAACGGACAAAAATTGGAACCATTTCCCCTGAAAACTGGACAAGGATGCCCACTCTTACCCCTCCTGTTCAATATAGTATTGGAAGTCCTGGCTAGAGCAATCAGAGAAGAGAAGGCAATCAGGGGTATCCAAGTAGGAAAAGAGGAAGTCAAGTTATCTCTCTTTGCAGATGACATGATCGTGTACCTTGAAAACCCAAGAGAATCTGTCAAAAACCTCCTTACACTGATAAAGGACTTAGGCAAAGTCTCAGGATATAAAATAAATGTGCAAAAGACAATCGAATTTCTTTATACCAATAATAAACAAACAGAAACCCAAATAAGAAGCACAATTCCATTCACAATAGCCACAAAAAAAATGAAATACCTTGGCATCTTCCTAACCAGAGACATGAAAGACCTTTACAATGAAAACTACAAAACTCTGCTCAAAGAAATGAAAGATGACACAAACAAGTGGAAAAATATCCCATGCTCATGGATTGGAAGAATCAACATTGTGAAGATGTCCATCTTACCTAAGGCAATCTATAGATTCAATGCAATACCTATCAAATTACCAGCAACATTCTTCTCAGACCTAGAAAAAACAACACAGGAATTCATATGGAAACACAAGCGACCAAGAATAGCCAGAACAATCCTCAGCAAAAAAAACAAAGCAGGTGGTATCACATTACCAGACTTCAAACTTTACTATAAAGCTACAATCATCAAAACAGCTTGGTATTGGTATAGGAACAGGTATATAGACCAATGGAATAGAATTGAGATCCCAGAGGATCCAACTCATCTTCGACAAAGCCTCCACCACCTACCACTGGGGAGAGGAGAACCTGTTCAGTAAATGGTGCTGGAAAAACTGGCTGACCACATGCAGAAGATTGAAACAGGACCGCTATCTATCCCCATACACAAAAATTAACTCCAAATGGATCAGAGACCTAAATGTAAAACCTCAAACCATAAGAACCTTAGAAAATGAAGGAAATACCCTCATGGAAATTGGAACTGGCATCCATTTCCTGAACAAAACTCGAAACCCACAGGCCATAAGGGATAAGGTAGACAAGTGGGACCTCATTAAACTGACAAGCTTCTGCAAAGCCAAAGAAACCATCAAGAGAGCAGGAAGACAGCCTACAGACAGGGAAAAAGTATTTGCCAACTCCAGGTCTGACAAAGGCTTAACATCTTGGATCTACAAGGAACTCAAACGTGCTGAAAAGAAAAAAACAGACAATCCCATTATAAAGTGGGCAAAAGATATGAACAGACACTTCACAAAGGAAGACATCCGAGCAGCCAACAGACACATGAAGAAATGCTCAACCTCATTAATCATCAGGGAGATGCAAATCAAAACCACGCTGAGATACCACCTAACTCCAGTCAGAATGGCAATTATCAACAACTCAAAAAACAACAGCTGCTGGAGAGGGTGTGGCGAAAAGGGAACACTTCTACACTGTTGGTGGGAGTGTAAACTAGTGCAACCTCTGTGGAAAGCAGTGTGGCGATTCCTAAAAGTTCTAAACATCAACTTCCCATATGACCCGCAATCGCCCTACTGGGACTATACCCTGAAGAACTCAAATCACTCTATAAAAAAGATACCTGCACGCAAATGTTTATTGCAGCGTTGTTCACAATAGCAAGAACCTGGAACCAACCACCTTGTCCATCAAAAGAGGACTAGATTAAAAAAATGTGGTACATATACACGATGGAATACTATGCAGCCATAAAAAAGAACAAAATCATGAGTTTTGCAGCAACCTGGATGGAGCTAGAGTCTATAATACTAAGTGACCTCTCACAGAAACAAAGATCTGAGTATCACATATTCTCACTCATATAGTGGACCTTGATCATCCAATGCACTACTATAAGAAAATGACTGACAGTGTTGGGAAACTATGGGGGGGGATAGGACTAATGGTAGTAAACATCTGTCTGGAGACAGGGAGACACCCGTTATCAATGAGGGGGCCTGAATGAAGCATATTTGTATACCTAACCCTTAACTGTACCCCACAATATCAAAATTAAAAATATTGATAAAATATATATATATATATATATATAAAATAAAATGACAAATTGGATTTCAATAAAATGCAAAACATTTGTTCTTTAAAATACACCATTAAGAAAATGAAAGGGGACTGGGCTCAGGAGCTCAGCCTGTAATCTCAGCACTTTGGGAGGCCAAGGCGTGTGGATTGCCTGAGCCCAAGGGTTCGAGACCAGCCTGGGCAATGTAGAGAGAACTTGTCTCTACAATAAATCAAAAAATTAACTGGGCGCTGTAGCATGCGCCTGCAGTTTCGACTACTTGGAAGACTGAGAGGGAAGGATCGCCAGAGCCCAGCAGGTCAACACTAGGGTGGCCATGAGCATGCCACTGCACTCCAGCCTGGACAACAGAGTGAGACTCCAAAAAAAAAATAAATTAAATTAAATTAAAGGCTATCTCCACAGTGCAAGACACCATGAGCAAAAAAGTCTCTGGTGACACTTGGACAGCACCAAGATTTTTACAGTGGAGCTGCACATCTCATTGAGGAACTGTGACCTAAGAAAGACAATTGGAGGTGAGTGGATTGCCTGAGCCCATGGGTTCGAGACCCGCCTGGGCAACTTGACGAGACCTCATCTCTACAATAAATCAAAAAATTAGCTGGGCAAGGTAGTGCGCGCCTATAGTTCCGGCTACGTGGAAGGCTGAGGCGGAAGGATCGCCCGAGCCCAGCAGGTTGATGCTGTGGTGGCCGGGAGCGTCCACTGCACTCCCGGGCGACAGAGTAAGACTCCAACTCAAAAAAAAAAAAAAAAGAAAGAAAGAAAGACAATTGGCTTTCACGCACCATCATACTTAAGTTCACTCTCCGCCTCAAGTTTCCTACGTGTGTTCTGGGGACCAACAGTACTGTGATAAAGCCAAGACTGCGAATATTTCCCACGTGAACATCAAGAAACTCAAAAAGAATAAGAAGCCATTTGAGAAGGTGGCCAAGAAACTCAACAAATACAAGAAGCTAGTTGAGAAGCTGGCCAAGAAGTATGATGCCTTTTTGACCTCAGAGTCTCTAACCAAGCAGATTTCATGAATCCTGGACTCAGGCTTGAGTATAACTGGCAAATTCCCTTCCCTGCTGACCCACAATGAGTATATGGTAACCAAAATCAACGAGGTAAAGTCCACAGTCAAGTCAGATGAAAAAGGTGCTGTGTCTGTCAGTGGTTATTGGCCATTAAAGATGACAGATAGTGAGACTGCATACAACATCCACTTGACTGTCAACTTCCTTGTGTCATTGCTCAAGAATTGGCAGCATATCCAGGCTTGGTATACATTAAGAACACAATGGAAAAACCCTAACACCTACACAAACTCACATCCTAATAAATTCTAGTGACACCAAAAAAAGAAAGAGGAGGAAGAGGAGGAGAAGGTGGAGGAGCAGGAGATGAGGAGATGGATGAGGAGGAGGAAGAGGAGGAGAAGAAGAAGAAGGAAGAAGGAAAAGAAAAGGTAAGCCATAACCTGGTTGAAAGCGTCTGCAAGACAAATATTTAATACCTTGAAAAAGAAATTGCTTCCATAATATGTAAGGGGGCCCCAAAAAAAAACCCAGAATTATTTTTTGGAGAGTAAACTCCTTGTAATATAGGCTTCCTCTGCTAAGTAAGTGTTCTAGGAACCCATCAGCATCAGTGTATCAGTTAATATTGTTGTGAAAGGCTGCATTCAGTTTTAGTGAATTTTTTTTTTTTTTTGGAGATCCTTTCAACACATTTGCTCATTTCGTGATGGGTGACTTACATGAACAATCTGCTCACACCACACTGAGTGTTCAGCAGTTTTTGACCAAAAATAGCATGAACCCCGTGTCCTACCCTCCCTCTTCACCCGATCTTGCCCCAAGCAACTTTTTGTTGTTGTTGTTTCCTCAAATGAAAAAAGTCCTCTAAGGGAGATGTTTTGCCACTCTGGAAGAGGTGAAACAAAAAACGGCAGAAGCACTGAAAGGCATCAAAATCAATGAGTTCCAAAACTGTTTTGAGCAGTGGAAAAAGCATTTCAATAGGTGTCTTGATCAAATGGAAAGTACTTTGAAGGTGAAGTTTAAATGTGTAAGAGTAAATACACAATTTTTTAATAAATTCTGGGTTTTGGGGGGATTCCTCCTCTTACAACTCATTAACATGATAACAACCCAGTTTTTAAAACAAGCCAAAGGACTTGAACAAATACTTCACCAAAGAAGATGAACATCAGCAAATAAACATAAAAAAAGATGCTTAACATCATGAATCATTAAGTAAATACAAATTAAAACCGCAACAAGATACCACCGCACACTCTGTCAAATGACTAAATTAGAAAGATCAATAATACCAGTGTGGTTGAATATGTGCAGCACCTACAACTCTCACACACGGCCGATGAGAACTCAAAATGTTGAGGCCACTTTGGAAAAGTGGGTCTATAGCTTCTCACAAAGGCAAACATACACTTCCTGCAAATCCACTCCTAGGTCCTTACTCAAGAAAAATGAGACTGGGTGCCATGGCTCAATCCTGTAATCCCAGTACTTTGAAAAGGCCAAGGCAAGAGGATTCCCAGAACCCAGGGGTGCGAGACCAGCCTGGGCAACTGGGTGAGACCTGTCTCTACAATAAATCAAGAAATCAGCTGGGCATGGTAGCATATGCCCATAGTTCCAGCTACTTGGAAGGCGAAGGCTGAGACAGAAGGATTGCCAGAGCCCAGCAGGTCGACACTGGGGTGGCCATGAATGTGCCACTGCACTCCAGCCTGGGCGACAGAGTGAAACTTCAACTCAAAAAAAAAAGATGGGCAACTTGGCCAGACCTCATCTCTACAATAAATAAAAAATTAGCCGGGCATGGTAGCATGCATCTGTAGTTCCAGCTACTTGGAAGACTGAGGTGGAAGGATTTGCCGGAGCCCAACAGGTCGAGGCTGCGGTGGCCAGGCACGGCCACTGCACTCCAGTCTGGGCGACAGAGTGAGACTCCAACTCAAAAAAAAAAGAAAAAAGAAAAGAAAAATGAAAGCATACATCCACACAGAGACTCTTAAGCAACTGTTTATAGAAGCATTATTCAAAATAGTCAGAATTTGAAAAGAACATTATGTCCATTTAGATTAACTAACTGTAATGCATTCATATAGTAGGATGTTACTGAGCACTAAAAAGGGAGACTGATATACACAACAATCTGGATGAACCAAAAAAGCATTATGCTCAGGGAAAGAAGCCAGAAACATAAAAGATTACATACTATATGATTCCATCTATATGAAATTTTAGAAAAAGCAAAATTTCAGTAATAGATAGCAGATCAGACTCTGCCAGAGTCCAGAGTGGTGGTGGTGATGTAACTCCGAAAAGAGACAAGTGAACTTTTAGAGGTGATGGACAGGTTCTAGATTGTGACTGTAGCGGAGGCTACATAACTATATACACTTGTCAAATTATATGGAATTGCACACTTAGAATCTGTGAGTTTTTTGTTTTGTTTTTTGGAGTCTGTCTCTCTCTGTCGCCCGGGCTGGGGTACAGTGGCATGCTCACAGCCACCTCAGCGTCAACCTGCTAGGCTCAGGCGATCCTTCTGCCGCAGCCTTCCAAGTTGCCAGAACTATAGGCGCATGCTACCACGTCTGGCTAATTTTTTGTAGAGACGAGGTCTCACCATGTTGTCTGGGCTGGTCTTGAACCCATGGGCTCAGGCAATCCTCTCGCCTCAGCCTCCCAAACTGCTGGGATTACAGGCTTGAGCCACTGGGATTACAGGCTTGAGCCACCCAGTCTGTGAGTTTTATTGTAACTAAATTATATCTTGATGAAGCTGATCAAAGAAAGAGCAGGCAGAAGAAAAATTCTTTGCTTCAAATATTAAGGGAGAAGAAACATTATTTTTTGTGGTAGCCTTTGACATAGGATGAAAAGCCACACAATCCAAAAGGATAGGGAACAACTTTATTTTTTGAGTAACAAAGGTGACTAAATGATCAAGGTTTAACATTAAGAATTGCTAATAGACATTCTGATACTAAATTAGGACCATCATGATAACTTTTTAAAGCCTAAGTCTTTCATAGTATGCATTTTTATCCTTTCTATTGATTTAGTATTTTTCTGTAGATTTTGGTCAAATAATTATAATGAAATGCCTTTCAAAGAAATCTCAACAGAATAAAGAATAACAGTGTTTGTATTTCACTTAATGATGTATTCCCAGGGCTCAAGCTGTAAATCAGACCTTGCACATTTCATTTCATGAATGCCTAGTCAGGCTAATCAATTTGGTCAGGAAAAACAGTTGGTAACTGCAAATTCTGCACATATACATAAAGAGAAATTGAAATTTCATGTCTTTCACTCTGAAGTAGCAGATTGCTGACAATCATAAAGACCTCACTTCTGAGGGATTAAGAGATGTGCCAGGCAAAATCTCAATTTGCACTATTTTGGTACATAATTGCTGATCTTGTTATCTGGCACACAAAAAGCATACTTAGATAATCTCAGACTTCTGCAAAGTTAATTCACATTATGGCATCCTGGGACACTGCATTGGATATGAGTGGTCAACAAATCAGAATGCAGAGTAGCAGTGAGATACAGTGGGAAGAAACCAGGGCTCAGGCAAGGGTTCTCCCACCGCCCCTGTACGCCTTGCCCACGCTGCCACTTCCTCCACTACCACCACTACTCCATGAAAAAAGAGGATAAAGAAGTCTATTACTCTACTAGGGCTGTCATAACAAAATAACACAGACAGGGTGGTTTAAAAGAAACAAAAATTTAGGCCTGGCGTGATGGCTAATGCCTATAATTTGGGAGGCAAAGGTGGGCGGATTGCTTGGGCCCAGGAGTTTGAGATCAGCCTGGGCAACATAAGGAGACTCGGTCTCTACAAAAAAAATTTTAAATTAGCTAGGCATGGTGGCACATGCCTGTCATCCCAGCTACTCAGGAGGTGGAGATGGAAGGATCACCTGAACCCAGGAGGTCAGGGCTGCAGTGAGCCATGATTGGGCCACTGTCCCCAACCTGGGTGATAGAGACTTCAACTCCAGAGAAAAAAAAAAGTATTTCTTCCGTTTCTGGAATTCCGTATTCCTAAAGTCTTTTCAAAGCTATTTAAATTTTTACTAGCATGTACCTTAAAACTGTTCCACCCTCTACCTATTACCCAGTTCCAAAGTCACTTCTACATTTTTAGATATTTGTTACAGCAGGACCTCACATCACAGTACCAACATCTGTATTAGTCTGCTAGAGCTGCCATAACAAAACACCATAGATGGGGTAGCTTAGGCAACAAATATTTATTTCTTAAATTTCTGGAGTCTGGAAGTCTCAGATCAAGGCATTGGCAGGGTTGGTTTCTACTGAGGCTTCCTTCTTGGACTTGCAGATGATTGTCTTCTTGCTGTATCCGTTCTCCTGTGCATACACATCCCTGGAATCACATGCTCTTCTTTTTTTTTTTTTTTTTTTTTTGAGTTGGAGTCTCACTCTGTCGCCCAGAGTGGAGTGCAGTGACTCTCCCGGCCACCGCAGCCTCGACCTTCTGGGCTCCGGCGATCCTTCCGCCTCAGCCTTCCACGTAGCTGGAATTACAGGCGCGCGCTACCACACCCGGCTAATTTTTTGACTTATTGTAGAGATGAGGTCTCACCAAGTTGCCCAGGCCGGTCTCGCACCCGCGGCTCAGGCAATCCACTCACCTCGGCCTCCCAAGGCACAGGATTACAGGCTGAGCCACCGAGCCTGGCTCCACTTGCTCTTCTTAAATGACACGACTTACATTGGATTAGGGCCCACCCTATCGACTTCGTTTCAACTTAAATACCTCTTTAAAGGTATTAGGGGTTTAGGACTTCAACATATATATTTTTTGGTGGGACACAATTCAGTCCATAGCAGGAGATTACCCAACATTCTAGGATTCTGCAAACCCTCAATTATTTCTTCTTCTTGCTTCTTTTCAAATTAAAATTACCACTCAGAAAGAGAAGGAAAATTAATGGAACACTCTGTCCAGTTTAGCAAAACCCACCAAAGACAAAAGGATTTCAGGGAACAGAATGAATTATGAACACTCCTTCAAATTGTATTATAATTGATGGTAGAAGTCCTTTTATGCACAATCACAAAAATTGTAACAGAAAAGACCCACAGATCTGATTATTAGCTTAACATAGGAAATAAGATCTTTCTTAAGCACAGTAAGCCAAAACACTGAAGAACGCCAGTGTTATTTTAGTGTGGAGCAAGCTGTTATCATGAAAGAATTAAAAATTAGCAATGGACTAAAAATACAAGGTGCCTGGGGTCCTGACAGAAAAAAAATTAGACTTTAAGTGAAATCTAAAGTTGGTTCCTTCTTCTTTTCCAGAAGCTGCCATATTTACAGTATGGTTTGGATGAGTTAATCGCTTGTCAATTTTGGAAGCTGCTGAATCAACCTATCTAACTCTTTCTCAACTTCAGGAAGATACTGTAAGCATTTGTGATTATCAGAACAGGTTCTGGTGTAGTTAACCTGGCCAGCAGTAACAACTATTAATACTTCATTCTCTGAACCTGGTGGTGAGCTGGGAACTAGTGATGGTCTTCCCTTGTTTTGTTCCTCCAATATTTTCAATGGTTTTACAAATCCCTAACTGTTTGAAATGTCTAGAAATATCTAGAATACTTTTCCTTTTCCTGACTGAGTTCTGACTAATGCAACTAAACAAAATCCATTTAAAATTCCATGTAGCCCCAGCTGCTCAGGAGTGAAGGTCAGGAGATCGCTTAAGGTCAGGAGATTGCTTAAGCCCAGGAGTTTGAAGCTGTAGTATGCTATGACTACGCTTTTGAAAAGCCAACTGCACTCCAGCCTGGACAACACAGTGAGACAATTCATGTAAAGCTAATATTTCTAACTCAAGCTAGCATAAGGGGGAGGGGAAAGATTTTATTATGAAAATTCAGGCTTCTTCACAGAACCCAAAAATAGAAATCAGTCCTAAGAAAACACCAGGAACCCAGGCAGTATTCTCAATTAATGTCTTGTTTCTGTGTCAAAAGGTTTTCTTTGCTACCTTTCTAAATGATGTAGAGCATGACAAATTTGGCTCCTAAGTTTTTCACCTACTCCATTCAGGAAGCCCAGTCTGAGATAGAAATTTCTCAGTTCTAAACCCACATTCCACAAAAAGAAAATCTGAATAGTGCAACTTGAATTTCATGTTTTGTCCACTCATCACCTTTGACAGGAGAGGTGGTGTTCCAGTAGAACCAGCAGAGCTGTTTGAACCACCCTGAGGTTGGCGTGGGAAGTTTCCAGAGAAAGTGGATAATCAAGAAAACAACACTGCCGGGCTCGGTGGCTCAGCCTGTAATCCCACATCTTTGGGAGGCTGAGGTAGGTGGATTGCCTGAGCCTGAGGGCTCAAGACCCGCCTGGGCAACTTGGCGAGACCTCATCTCTACAATAAATCAAAAATTAGCCGGCCGTGGTAGCGCGCGCCTGTAGTTCCAGCTACTTGGAAGGCTGAGGCAGAAGGATCGCCGGAGCCCAGCAGGTCGAGGCTGCGGTGGCCGGGAGCAGCCACTGCACTCCAGTCTGGGCGACAGAGTGAGACTCCAACTCAAAAAAAAAAAAAGAAAACAACACTGTCAGCTGTAGATTACAACTAAGGAAAATTTTGTAATACATATACGTGTTACTTGGGTACTATCCAGGACTACTAAGTATAATTAGGTGGGTTACTCACACACAGTACACCTGGCTGAGGGTTAGGTAGGATCTGAACTTGATACCCTAAGTTAAAGACCCTGGTGTGGATTGCATTCACTCAGAGGAAGAGGTGCCCTTTTAAAATTAGCACAGTAAGTCGGGCTCAGTGGCTCAGCCTGTAATCCTGCGTTTTGGGAGGCTGAGGTGAGTGGATTGCCTGAGCTCGCGAGTTCAAGACCCGCCTGGGTAACTTGGCAAGACCTCATCTCTACAATAAAAAATCAAAAAATCAGCCAGGCATGGTAGCACGTGCCTGTAATTCTGGCTACTCAGAAGGCTGAGGTGGAAGGATCGCCGGAGCCCAGCAGGTTGAGGCTGCAGTGGCCGGGAGTGGCCACTGCACTCCAGTCTGGGCGACAGAGTGAGACTCCAACTCAAAAAATAAAAATAAAAAATAAATAAAATAAAATTAGCACAGTGGCGGGTGCACTGGCTCATTCCTGTAATCTCAGCAGTTTGGGAGGCCAAGTGAGGAGGACTGTTTGAGGCCAGGAGGTTAAGACCAGCCTGGGCAATACAGTGAGACCCCATCCCTACAAAATAATTTTTTAAATGTTAAAAATAAAATAAAATTAGCACAAAAGTGCTTCATGAGCTTTCAGGAAGCAGTTTTAGTAATTCTTTTTAAAATATATTAATGCGCTGTCCTTTTTCATAGTGCATGGGATGTGATTTTTAATCTTTTTTTTTTTTTTTTAATTCTGAGGCATCAATTTGCTCTGGAGAGAGTGTGGATTATGTCAGAATGGAAACAAGGAAGAAGTCAATTCTCAGATTTTCCATACCAAAATAGGATTTCTAAATCTATAGTGAGAAAATAGTTTGGAAAGCCAGACTTTATTGTGAGAAAAGGATTTCAGAATTTTAAAAGCATCTTTTCATCTATCAAAAGCGGAGCTTAGAAGTTGGGAAATTGAGTTTTACTATAAGTCAGTGTATAAAGAAGAACAAAGTCATGAAAAGAAACAAGAGAGCAATTCCAAGATGCAGAGAAACAGGGGAAAGAAAAGCAAGCCAGAAAAAAAAGACAGACTTGAAGATTTAGGCTTATGCTCTGGGAAGAAAGATCCAAATAAGTTCAGGGTGCTTTCTCCTGATGTCTCAGTGCATAATTCAAGAAATCGAACACCTCTTAGAAAACGCTCTCCATTCAGCAAAGGCTGGAGCAATATGATTGCCCCCAAGTACTAGTTCAGAAATGTTTGAGAAAGTTTCTAGAAAAATGGGTCCAAGATCATGCCTGCATTCCCTAATAAATGCAGAGCTTTTGTAAAAGATCAAAAGTTCACACAGGCCTCAGTGGGGTAAGAGGAAATGCTAAGAGAGCTGAAGGTCCAAAGGAGACCTGGGGTCAGAATATAAAAGCTGCATGTTACAGAGACCTTACAACCAGCAAGCAAGGCAGAAACAGGAACCACAGCATTTAGCAGCTGATGTTGACATAGTGCCTAAAGCAATCATGCCCATGCCGGACAAGCCACACAACCGTGGCCTCCAGCACTGAGGTCAAGGCCCAGAACAGCCAAGCGACATGACACTGTCTTTTCCGTGAAAGAGAGGACAACAGAAGAACTAAATCTTCTCCCCAACCCTGCTTTGAGGACGCATGACAGTCCCCTCAATTAAAGACATATGGGAAGGAGGATTGGGAGGGGAAGGCATTTTCAAAGTAGAAAGGCAACCTGGTAGAAGTTTGGACTTTGAATAGATTCATTGTCTACCAAAATGAAACTGGTCATTGACTGAGAGACTGTATCTAAACAGAGGAAGACTGATTTGCTTTTCCCTGGCAATATATAATTCTTTTTCTGTTTTCACTGTCACTTGGACTGGGACTGGAGAACAGGATGAGTTATAAATAATTCCATTTTCAGCCTGGACAACGTAGCAAGACCTCACTGCTCCCACCAAAAAAGTCAAAAATTTAGCTGGAGCCAGGTGCAGTGGCTCAGGCCTATAATCCAAGCATTGTAGGAGGTCGAGGTGAAAGGATTGTCTGAGCCCAGGAGTTTGAGGCCAGCATGGGCAACATGAACAGACCTCGTCTCTACAATAAATTTTTTTTTTAAAGTATCAGGGTGTGGTGGAGCACACCTGTAGTCCCAGTACTCCAGAGGCAGAGGTGGAAGGATCACCTGAGCTCAGTAGATCGAGGCTGCAGTAGCTGTGATTGTGCCACCGCACTCCAGCCTGGGCAACAGAGTGAGACTCTGACTCAAAAAAAAAAAAAAAAAAAAATTAGCTAGGCATGATGGGGCACACTTGTAGTTCCAGCTACTCGGGTGGCTTAGGCAGAAGGATAGTTGAGGCTGCCGTGAATGGTGACTATGCCACTGCACTCCAGCCTGGGTAACAGAGTGAGACTCTGACTCAAAAAAAGTAATAATACAGTTTTTTGCAACTGGAACATAGTTTACAGTTTTGACCTCACTATATAAGATAGAGAAGAGATTGTTATTCCTTTGGAGATACTGTATATTATAGTGGCTCAAAATATTGTGGTAGTATGGTGGTCATTAACCACATTAATTTAAATTAATTGAAAAACAAAAGTAAAAAATAAAAATTAATTAAGTGCAGTTATATAAAATTAAAATTCCTAGTCACACGAGTCACTTTCAAGTGCTCATTACTGGTAGTACTCAGATGGTTACTAGCCACCGTACTGACAATGCAATGCAGACTTATAGAAAATGTCCATCATCACAGAAAGTTCTGTTGGACAGTGCCTGTTTACCTTGCCAATACTTCTTCCTCCATATCCTTGCCAACATTTGTTGTCTTTTGTATTACAGCTTCATAGTTGGTGTAAAATTGTATCTTGTTGAGATTTGCTTTGCATTTCCCTAATCACTAATGCTTCTTGGCCATTTGTGTATCTTCTTTAGATTATTATGTATTCATATATTTTGAACATTTTCAATTGGGCCATATTTTTATTGTTTAGTTGTAAAATTCTTTATATACTTTGCCATGCCCACTAACATTTTTTTTTTTTGAGTTGGGTTCTCACCCCACAACCCAGGCTGGGCTGGAGTGCAATGGCACACTCACGGCCACCACAGTGTCGACTTTCTGGGCTCAGGCGATCCTTTCACCTCAGCCTTCCAAGTAGCTGGAGCTATAGGTCTGTACTACCATGCCCGGCTAATTTTTTTATTTATTGTAGAGATGAGGTCTTGCCAAACTGCCCAGACTGTTCTCGAACCCGTGGGCTCAGGCAATCCCCTCACCTCGGCCTCCCAAAGTGCTGGGATTACAGGCTTGAGCCACTATGCCTGGCTGCCCAGATAACTTTTTAATTTTTTTTTATTAAAGATGAGGTTTGGCTGTTTCCTATGCTATTCTCAAACTCCTGGGCTTAAGCAATCCTCCCATCTCGGTCTCCCAAAGTGCTGGACTACAGACATGAACCACTGTACCTGGCTTCTAACTTTGAGTTAATGTTCTTATATGGTGTGAGGTAGAGGTCCAACTTCATTCTTTTGAATATGGCTATCCAGTTGTTCCATCATCACTTGTTGAAAAGACTATCCTTTCCCCAGTGATTTGTCTTGGCATTTTTGGTGAAAACCTGTTGACCATGAGAGCAAGTGTTCATTTCTAGACTCTCTATTCTATTCCACTGATTGACAGGTGTAACTTTATGCTAGTACCACATTGTCTTGTTTGCTGTAGCTTTGTGGTATGTCTGAAATCATTAAGCGTGGGTTCTGCAATTTGGTTCTTCTATGTCAAGATTGTTTTGGCTATTCTGGGTTTCGTGCACTTCTATATAAATTGTAGAATAAGCCTATTAATTTCTGCAAAAAATCAGCTGGTGTTATGTTACTCTTATTAAAGATTTCTTATATGTGATGGCATTGATCTGTAGATCAACTTGGGGAGTGTTGCTATCTTAATATTGTCTTCTAGTCCATGAACATGAGATGTCTTTCAATTTCTTTATTCAGCAATGTTTTGTCATTTTCAGTGTACAGGCATTGAACTTCTTTTGCTAAATTTACTCCTATTTATTTATTTGTTTATTTATTTATTTGAGTTGGATAATCACTCTGTTGCCCAGGCTGGAGTGCAGTGGCACAATCATGGCTCACCACAGCCTCAGCCTCCTGGGCTCAGGCAATCTTTCTGCTTCAGCCTCCCAAGTAGCTTGGACTACAGGCATGTGCCACCACACTTGGCTAATTTCTTAATTTTTTTTGTAGAGACAAGGTCTTGCTATGATGCCCAGGTTAGTCTTGAACTCTTGGGCTCAAGCAGTCCTCTTGCTTCGGCCTCCCAAAGTGCAAGGATTACAGGCATGAGCTACCATACCCAACCAAGTATTCTATTCTTTTTGATGCTATTAATTTCATATATAGATTACTTATTGCTAACATATAGAAATATAATTGATTTGCTAATATTGCTCTTATATCCTGCCACCTTGCTGAACTCATTTACTAGATCTAGTAGTTTTATTGTGAATACCTTGGAATTTTAAATATATATAATCATGTCATGTGTGAATAAACATAGGTGATTTCTCTCTCTCAAATCTGGATACCTTGTAATTCTTTTTCTTGCCCAACCCTCCTCACTAGAGCCACCAGTACCGTGTTGATAGAGTTGGTGAAAGCAGATGTAATTCTCAGGTTCTTGACTTAGAAAGAGGAAAGCATTTAATCTTTCATCATTAAGTATGGTGTGAGCTGAAGGTTCCTCACATATGCCTTTATCAGTAGATAAAACAAAGTTTGGATAACTCCCTTTGGATCAGTAAATAAAAGAGAACTTGTGGAAGTTCCCTTCCCTTCCTAGTTTGTTGAGTGTTTTTATCTTTTTTTTTTGAGTTGGAGTCTCACTCTGTCGCCCAGACTGGAGTGCAATGGCCGCTCCCGGCCACCGCAGCCTCGACCTGCTGGGCTCTGGTGATCCTTCCGCCTCAGCTTTCCGAGTAGCCGGAATTACCGGCATGTGCTACCACACCTGGCTGATTTTTTGATTTATTGTAGAGATGAGGTCTCGCCAAGTTGCCCAGGCGGGTGTCGAACCTGCGGGCGCAGGCAATCCACTCACCTCAGTCTCCCAAAGGCGTGGGATTACAGGCTGAGCTACCTAGCCCAGCTGAGTGTTTTTATCTTGAATTCCTGGCCTCAGGCAATCCCCCTGCCCTGCCTCCCAAAGTGACGGATGATAGGCCTGAGTCACTGTGCCCAAATTGTATGTAATCCTTTTTTTTTTTTTTGAGTTGGTGTCTCACTCTGTCATTCAGGCTGAAATGCAGTGGCACACTCATGGCCACCCCAGCATCGACCTGCTGGGCTCCAACGATCCTTCAGCCTCAGCCTTCCAAGTAACCGGAACTATAGGTGTGTACTATCATGCCCGGCTAATTTTTAATTTAATGTAGAGATGAGGTCTCATCAAGATGCTTGGGCTGGTCGCGAACATGGGGGCTCAGGCAATCCATTTGCCTCGGTCTCCCAAAGTGCTGGGGTTACAGACTGATTATAATCCTTTTCATATGCTATTGGGATTTGATTTTCTGGTATTTTGTTGAGGATTTTTCCATATATATATTCATAAGCAATATTAGTCTATACTTTCCTTGTGATATTTTTGTCTTTTTTTCTTTTAACCAGAGTAACGCCGGCCTCAGAGAATGAATAGGGACATCTTCCCTCCTCTTCTGTTTTTGGGAGAATGTATGAGGATTGGTGTTGTTAGCTCTTTTTGAAATGGTTAGTAGAACTCAACAATAAAGCCATCTAAGCCTGAACTGTTCTTGGTGAGAAAGTGTGATTACTAACTCAATTTCTTTGATAAAAGTCTATTCAAATTTTCCATTTTTTAATTTTTTTCAAGCTTCCAATCTGCAGGATTTTATTTTTTCTAAAGTCAGTTGTACCTGTTTTTGTCTTTTTAGGAATTTGTTCATTTCATTTAGGTTATCCAATTTATTGACATATATTTGTTCATAGAATTCCCTTGTGATCATTTTTTACTTCTGTAATACTGTTAGTAATATCAGTTCTTTCATTCTTAATGTTAGTAATTTGAATCTTTGTTCTTTTTTCTTGATCATTCTAGCTAAAGATCTGTCAATTTTGGCTGGGCGCGATGGTTCATGTCTGTAATCCTAACACTTTGGGAGAACAAGGTGAGAGGACTGCTTGAGTCTAGGAGCTCCAGACCAGCCTGGGCAACATAGCGAGACCTCATCTCACAGAAAAATTAGCCAGTCATGGTGGTCAACATGTCTGTAGTCCCAGCTACCTGGGAAGCTGAGGTAGAAGGATCGCCTGAACCCAGGAGGTCAAGTTTGTGATGTGCCGTGATTGTTTGTGCCACTGAACTCCAAACTAGGCAACAGAGTGCAACTCTAATTCAAAAAAAAAAAAAAAAAAAAGATTTGCCAATTCTGTTTATCTTTTTAAAGAACTGACTTAGTTTTCTTAATTTTCTCTATTGTTTTTCTATTCTTAACTTATTTCTGTTCTAATTTTTATTATATTCTCTGTTTTGGGGTTTTTGGGTTTTTTTAGTTGAAGTCTCACTCTTGTTGCCCAGGCTGGTGTGCAGTGGCACACTCGCTGCCCCTGCAGCCTAGACCTGCTGGGTTTAGGTGATCCTTCCGCCTCAGCTTTCCAAGTAGCTAGAACTACAGATGTCAACTAGTTTTTGTGATTTATTGTAGAGACGAGGTCATGCCAAGTTGTGCAGGTTGGTCTTGAAACCCTGGGCTCAGGCAATCCTCTCGCCTCGGCCTCCCAAAGTGCTGGGAATACAGGCTGCCACTGCGCCCTATTTTCTTGCTTTGGGTTTAACTTGATCTTCTTTTTCTAGTTTCCTTAAGAAAAAATAGGTTAAAATGTGAGATTTTCTTTTTTCTTTGTATATATAGATATATATTCTATATATCTATATCTGTATATATAAATCTTATAGAAATGGGGTCTCACTATTTTGCCTGGCTGATCTTAAACTCCTGGGCTCAAGCTATCGTCCTACCTTGGCCTCCCAAAGTGTTGAGATTACAGGTGTGAGCCACTGCACCCAGTTCTTTTCAAATTTATTTCTAATTTATCATATTTTATTTTTTTGAGTTACAGTTTCACTCTGTTGCCCGGACTGGAGTGCAGTGGCACGCTCAGTCTTGACCTGCTGGGATCAGGCAGTCCTTCTGCCTCAGCCTTCCAAGTAGCTGGAGCTACAGGCATGTGCTACCATGCCCAGCTTATTTTTTTTATTATAGAGACGAGGTCTCATCAAGTTGTCCAGGCTGGTCTCGAACCCCCGAGCTTAGGCAATCCTCTCACCTCGGCTTCCCAAAGTGCTGGGATTACAGGCTTGAAACACTGTGCCTGGCCTTATTTTTTATTTTTTGTAGAGATGAGTTCTTGTTGTATTGCCCAGGCTGATTTCAAACTCTTGTCCTCAAGCAATTCTCCTACCTTGGCCTTCGAGCTCTTCTTTTTCAAATATATATTTGATGTTGTAAATTTTCCTCTGATTATTGATTTAACTGCACCTCATAGTTTTGGTTTGTTGTATTTTCATTTTTCTCAAAGTATGTTTAACTGTCTGTTGTGATTTTCTCTTTGACTCATTGGTTATTTAGAAGTGAGTTACTTAGGAATAGCCTTGGTGGCACATGCCTGTAATCCCAGTGGTTTGGAAAGTCAAGGCAGGAGAATTCCTGCTTGAGGCCAGGAATTTGAGACCAGCCTGGGCATCATAGCAAGACCCTTCTCTAAAAAAAATTGAAAAATTAGCCAGACATGGTGGTACACAAATGTAGTCCTAGCTACTCAGGAGACTATGGTCAGAAGGCTCACTTGGGCCCAGAAATGCAAGGTTACAGTCAGTCATGATTGTGCCACTGCACTCCAGTCTGGATAACAGAGCAAGACTCTGACTCTAAGAAAAGAATAAATGTGTTTTAAAATTTCTGCACTCTTGTAAATTTTTCCAATTTTCTTATTGTTATTAATTTCTAATCTCATCTCACTGTGGTTAGAGAAAATATTGTGTATGATTTCAATCCTTTTAAATCTATTGAGACTTGTTTTATGATCTAACATATGAGCCAATACAGAGAATGTTCCATGTCATTTAAGAAAGATGTGTACTCTGCTGTTGTTGGGTGGAATGTTCTATAGATGTCTGTTAGATCTAGTTGGTTTATAGTGTTGATAACATCTTTTAAAAAATCTTCTATCTTGTTTTCCTATTTATTATTATATTATTATTATTATTATTATTATTATTACTGAGTCGAACTCTTACTCTGTTACCCAGGCTGGAGTGCAGTGGCACAATCACCGCTACAGCAGTCTCAACCTGCTGGGCTCAGGTGATTCTTCTGTCTCAACCTCTTAAATAACTGGAACTACAGACAAGCACCACCACGCCCAGTTAATATTTTGATTTATTGTAGAGATGAGGTCTCACCAAGTTGCTGAGACTGGTCTCAAACTTCTGGACTCAGGCAATCTTCTTGCCTTCACCTCCCAAAGTGCTGAGATTACAGGCTTCAGTCACTGAGCCTGGTTCCTACTCATTATTGAAAGTGTATATTGAAGTCTCCAGCTATCATTTTTTTCTTTTTTTAACTTGGAGTCTCACTCTGTCACCCAGACTGGAGTGCAGTGGCCGCTCCCAGCCACCGCAGCCTCGACCTGCTGGGCTCCGGTGATCCTTCCACCTCAGCCTTCCAAGTAGTTGGAACTACAGGTGTGTGCTACCACGCCCGGTTAATTTTTTGATTTTTTGTAGAGATGAGGTCTCGCCAAGTTGCCCAGGCAGGTCTCTAACCCGCGGGTGCAGGCAATCCACTCACCTCAGCCTCCCAAAGCACGGGATTACAGGCTGAGCCACCGAGCCCGGCTCAGCTATCATTTTTAAGTTGTCTATTTCTCCTATCAATCAATTCTATCAACTTTTGTTTCATGTACTTTGAGATTCTGTTGATGGGTACATACATATTTATAATAAGTCTTCCTAATGAATTATTCTTTTTATCTTTACAAAATTTCCTTTCTTGTCTCTGCTAACATTTTTTAAAGCATTATTTATTTATTTATTTATTGTTTCATTTTATCTTTGCTCTGCCACCCATGCTGGAGTGCAGTGGCACCAGCATAGCTTACTGCAGCCTCCCTGGGCTCAAGTGATCCTCCCGCCTCAGCCTCCCGAGTAGTGGGAACTACAGGCATGTGCCATTGTGCCCAGTTAATTTTTATGTTTTTTTTGTGGAGACAAGGTCTTACTAAGCTGTGAAGGCTGACCTTAAACTTTTAGGCCCAAGCAATCCTCCCACCTTACCCTGCCAAAGTGCTGGGATTACAGACGTGAGCCACCATGGTTGACCTCTTTTAAGTTTTTGATTTAGCTTTTTATTTGCCCCAGCTGAGATCTCTGCCTCAGTCACTTCAATGGTAAATAATTGCCACTGATTGGCTTTTACAAATGCCCTGAGGCTAGGGGTACAGTATTGGTGCTGGTAAGCTCTGAGTAAAGTCAAATAAATATAGGTCCTGAAAATGATTCTTTCCAAGGAACTGTCAGGTCAAATAGTGACAGTTCTCTGGGAAATGGGTTTTGGGGAGAAGGCGTCACCCAAAACCCGTTCCTCTCCCTCAAGTGACTTATACTGCTGCTTTTCGCAGCCACCATGACTGCAAATTCATTGTCACGGTTACTGTGGAGTTAAGGAGAAAGGGGTAGGAATAAGGCAAGTTAAAACATCATGATGCATGCTGTTCTTCCTGAAATTCCATTGTTTTTTGTGAATCAGTTCTGTTCAGACTGTTGCAAGCCTTGGTTAATTTCTGAAGTTTTGAAAAATGTGAGCTTTGCAAAGTTTTGCTAGTGTTCTCATTGCTTTTATGGAGGAGCAGATCTTTTTTCTTCTGAGACAGCATATTGCTCTGTTGTCCAGGCTGGAGTGCAGTGGCACGGTTATAGTTTACTGTAACCTCAAACTCCTGGGCTCAAGCAATCCTCCTATCTCAGCCTCATGAGTAGCTAGGACTACAGGCATGTGTCACCACATCTGGCTAATTTTTAAAATTTTTTTTCATACAGGCAGAGATCTGTCTATGCAGCCTCAAACAATCCTTCCTACTCGCCTCCCAAATTGCTGGGATTACAGTTGTGAGCCACGATGGTTGGCCAGGAGGTCTTTGAAGGCATCAACTTCACTGTTCTGGAAGTGTCTCCCCTCATTTCTTTTAAATCCAAGCTTGACTACTCACCGCTGTGTGGCCCTGGGAAAACTATAACTTTGCTAGAATCTATGTCTTATAAGTAATAAATGAGATAATACAGAAAATACAGTAAAGCACGAACACAGCATCTGTTTAAAAGTGAGGGTTCACTGGGTGAGGTGGTTCACACCTGTAATTCAGCACTTTGGGAGGCCAAGGCGAGAGGATTACCAGAGGCCAGGAGTTTGAGATCAGCCTGGGCAACATGGTGAGATCTCTTCTCTACAATAATAAAAAATTAGCTGGGCATGGTGGTGCATGCCTGTAGTCCCAGCTACTCAGGAGACTGAGGCAGAAGGATCATCTGTGGAGGCTGTGTAGCTATGATTGTGCCATTGCACTCCAGCCTGGACAACAGAGTGAGATTGCAATTCAAAAAAAAAAAAAATAGTGTTCAACAAATGTAGGCACTTGTGATGAAAGAAAACTGCTATAGGCCATTTAGATAAACTACACTTCTCAACCTTCTTTAGAGACTAGATGTGGTTGCAGGATGAACTTTTAACCAATGGAACTGAGGGGGAAGATATATATGAAATTCCTGAATGCTTTAATGATACATCCCTGTACTCAACTCCCTGTGTTCCTTCTCACTAGGTATAAATAGTAACAACTAAACCCCAGCCTTTTTAGATCAGGCACATTTAAACTCCTTTGTGGAAAACAGTACTCTTTAATAAGTTAGAAAAAAAATTTTGTTGAGAGACAGGATCTTGCTGTGTTACACAGGCTAGAACGCAGTGGTGCAATCATAGCACACTACAACCTCGAACTCCCAGGCTCAAGCAATACTCCTGTGTCAGCCTCCCAAGTAGCTGGAACTACAACCATGCACCACCATGACTGGCTAGTTTTTCATTTTATTGTAGAGACAAGGGTCTCACTATTTTGTCCAAGTTGGTCTTGAGCTCCTGATTACAGATGTGAGCCACCGCACCCTGCCTAATAAGCTAAAATTAAATTAAACTATGCACTGAATACTTTCTACTCCCAAAACAATTTTTAAAAATCATCTCTAGATGATAGGATTCAAGGATAAGATTCAATCTTTGCCAATCTGCTTAATTTGTTACTTTGACAGATATGAATCCCTCAAAAGAATAGTTATAAATTTATTGGATCTTGCTTCTAGATTGTATATCTGCTTAATTTTGGCAAGTTGCAAGTGTGAATAACTTAGGCCATTATTCTTTACATGATTGAAAATAATTTTAGACTCAGATATTCTACTACTGATTAGTATTATACCAGATATCATTTTCATAGATAATCACTGTGGAACAACATAAAAAGATACCTGCAAGGAGTTAATTATATCCTTAAATACAACAACAGTATTTTCAAATGTGCATCATAAAAATCAATAAAATGGGTCATGACCAGGATTTTCAAAAGTAAAGAAGAGACAATATTAGAGTGCATAACACATAATAAATATTTTAATAAAATTTTATTTTAAATAATATATGTATGAGTACTTTGTGGTGATGGAAAGTGTATTTCTTATTCTGAAATATAGTGCAAAAAGTTTGTAAAATGTCTGGACCACAAACTGTCAATTTGATATAAATGTCCATACAAGAGTAACACTTTGATATCATGTCAAGGGTCAGGATCAATAGACATGTAGTCCTAACAGATTACATATGTGTTTTGAGCAAAAACGAATATGCTTTGGTCCCTTGATCTTTTTTCCAGATTAAATTTATTTAGTTGAATATGTAATACCTTCGCATGCTTCAATATTCAAAAGGTTCAAAAAAGTGAGGCCAGGTGTGATGGCTCATGTTTGTAATTCCAGCACTTTGGGAGGCCGAGGTGGGAGGATTGCTTGAGTCCAGGAATTAGAGATAGTTTGGGCAACATAGCAAGATCTCGTCTCTACAAAATAAAATAAAAAGAAAAAAAGGAAAAAAAAAGCGTGTACTGAAAAGACCTTTTTGGTGGTTTCTTTGGCATGTCTCCTTTTCTCCCTTCTTTCTCTAATAACTTTGTTTTAAAACTTTAAGAAAAAAGAAAAAAAGACCTTCTCTACACCTCATCCCCAGCAACACCAGAGGCAATAAATGTTATCACTTTCTTATAGGTCTTGTCGACTCTATGCACACATGAACACATTTTTTACATAAAGTATACATAGTCTTCTGCCTTCTTGCTTTTCGTTCATTTATCCGTATATTCCAGAGACCATTCCACATAAAACATTAAAACTTCCTCATTAGGCCAAGTGTGGTGGCTCATACCTATAATCCCAGCACTTTGGGAGGTGGAGGCAAGAGGATTGCCTGAGTCCAAGGATTCAAGACCAGTCTGGGCAACTTGGTGAGACCTCATATCTACAATTAAAAAAAAAAAAAAAATTAACCAGGCATGGTGGCGCGCACCTGTGGTTCCAGCTATTTGGAAGGCTGAGGCGGAAGGAACCCGAGTCCAGCAGGTTGAGGCTGTGGTGACCGTGAGCGTGCCACTGTACTCCAGTCTGGGGGATAGAGAGAGACTCCTACACACACATACATACACAAAACCCCCCAAAAATAACACCCCCCAAAACAACAAAAAACTTCCCCATTATTCTTTGTGGTATTCCACTGAATAGATTGGTCATAGTTGTAGTCAGTCCTATGTGCAAGGACATTTTAAATTGCTTTCAATCTTTGGCTAGCACCACAATAATGCAATGAATAGTGTTTATTTTACATAAGGAAATCTAACCCTATGCGTTATTAAAACATATTTAAATGATAGTATAATTAATATGACTTGGTAATGGCACATAAATATATAAAGGGATAAAAGAAAAAGAAAACCAGAAAGTCCAGAAACGGGCCCCAAAATATGTGGGAACTGGTATTTTCTTTTTTTGAGGGCAACTCCATTTACTCTGTTTGGAACACACTGGCCTATTGTAGGCAAGAAAAACACTCAGTCTCTGAAGGAAAACAGTCCAACCTTTTAGTTCTGACTAATCCAGGCTGAAAATAGTTTACTGGATTTGGTTTTATTGAAATAAACATAAAGGCTTGAGTTATCCAAAAAAATATGATTTCCATTGCAAAATTCATTTTTATGCAATAGAATTTCTCCCTTTTCCCACTATTTCCAGACTTTGCAAAGGCATATAACTTTATAAAGTTGATTTTTGCTATTATGACAAAATATGTATAATATAAAATTTACCATTTTAACCATTTAACAATATTCAATTCTGTAACATTGAGTATATTCACACTGTTGTGCAGCCATCACCACCATCTATCTAAGGACTTTTTCATCTTCCCAAAATGAAATTCAGTCATTCTCTTCTTCCCACAATCCCTGGCAACCACCTGTCTACTTTCTATCTCTATTAACTTGACTACTTACTCATGTAAGTGGAATCATACAAGTGCTTAGCAGTGTCACATGGCTAGCTCTGGTTGTAAGAGTCTAGGAAATCGAGTGTTTAGTTTTTATAACCTCCATAGAGGCAAGTAAGGGAAAAGAGAATAGGATATAGATATTGTATCACTGACCATATATGCTGACAGTATTTTCTCTAAATCTGTAGCATGATTTTACCTTTTTCAAATTTTATTATTATTATTTTTTAGAGAGAGGATCTCACTGCCCAGGCTGGAGTACAGTGGCATGACATAGATCACTGCAGCCTCAAACCGCTGGGCTCAAATGATCCTCCAGCCTCAGCCTCCCAAGTAGCTGGAACTACAGACATGAGGCATCGGGCCCAGCAAATTTTTTATTTTTCTTTTTTTTTTTTGAGTCAGAATCTCACTCTGTCTCCCAGGCCAGAGTGCAGTGCAAGTGGCCCACACACGGCCACCACAGCCTCTAACTGCTGGACTCAGGAGATCCTTCTGCCTCAGTCTTCCAAGTAGTTGGAACTACAGGTGTGTGCCACCATGCCTAGCTAATTTTTTTGATTTATTGTAGAGATAAGGTGTTGTCAAGTTGCCCAGGCTGGTCTGGAACCTGTGGGCTCAGGCCTCCCACTTGCCTCTGTCTCCCAAAGTGCTAGGATTACAGGCATGAGTCACTTTTTTCATTTTTTTGTAGAGATGAGGCCTTTCTATGTTGTCCAGGGCAGTCTTAAACTCCTGGGCTCAAGTGATCCTCCCACTTTGGCCTCCCAAAGTGTTTGGATTGCAGGTGTGAGCCACTGTGCCCAGTCAGCCAACTTCACTGTTTTGTACACACACACACACACACACACACACACACACACACACACACACACCCCTTTTTTCACACAAAAGTTTTCAATTTGAATGTAGTCAAATGTACTGTATTGTTAGAGATTAAATATTTGCATACCCCCAAAATTCTTATGTTGAAACCCTAACTCCCAATGTGATAGTATTTGAGTGGGTGAGGTCTTTGAGAGGAATTAGGTTTAGACTAGGTAATGAGGTGGAATCCTCATGATGGGATTAGTGCCTTTATAAGAAGATAAAGAGAGTCATTATGGTGGCTTGAACCTGTAATCCCAGCTTGTTGGGGGAGGCTGAGGTGGGATGATTTGAGGTCAAAAGTTTGAGTCCAAACTGGGTGACATAGCAAGACCCCATCTCAAAAAAAGAAAGATAAAATGGTCACACACATATGATGATATAATGAGAAGGCATTCATATGCAAGCCGGATAGAGAGCCCTCACCAACAACCTGACCATGCTGGTACTGTGAAGTTGGACTTCACAGCCTCCAGAACTGTGAGACGTAAATGTCTATTGTTTAAGCCACCCAATCTATAACATTTTATTAAAGCAGCCTGACATGTTTTCATATTTTCCTTTGAAATTCTATTTTTGGGGTTTGTTAAGTAAGTTTTACCTTATCACTTAATTGTACCCAAGACTACTATGCTGTACAAATTGGTGGGGTGACATCTATTGATAGATTACAATATGAATGGTGCCTCCAGAACTGTGCAGTGCAGCAACTGTTTTGCTTATCTTCTAATGATTAAAAGATATGTTTTACACATTAGATCTTTAATTTATGTGGAATTTATTTTGTGTATGTGAGGTATCTTATTATCTTTGCTTTTTGTATAGAATTGTCATACTACCATTTATTAAATAGTATCCTTTCTCTATTAATTTTTAATGGCTGTCTTTTTTGGGCTCTGTGTTCTATCCCACTACAAAAAATAGCTTTTCTTTAACCAGTGTCGCACTGTTATTAGCTACTAATGATTCCTAATTATGATATTTGGCAAGGCCAATCCTTTGTGGCAGAGACTGCTATTTATTCACGAAAGCCAGTTTTCTTTTTCTCCTGAAATTTATTTAGCTAGACTAAATTTCTCTGTTTTGCTTGAAGTTCACTGGTCAAATTCCACCAATTAAATGTTGGTGGAAGTGATGTGTGCCACTTGTAGGCCTGACTCCTAAATATCTCTCTTGAGATTCTCTCTGCCTTCTCTCTAACTCCTTCTTCTGGCTGGATGCAGTAAATCCAGTGAGGATTCTGAGGCCCTTGGGATGACAGATGAAAGGATATCACATTCCTGATTACTGAATGGAGCAGAGTCCTCCCTCCTCATGCTTTTTCCACTGGCCAGTTTTGGACTGTGTGACGTGTGTGAAATAAACTTTACTGCATTAAGCCTCTGACATACTGCAGTTGTTGATAATAGCAGTTAGCCCACCCTAATATATTCTACTATCATTTTCTTTTTAGAATCACATTCCTTATCCTGGGACATTCTGTAGGGGTTTAAAGTCAGTTTATAAGTTTTCTGTGATGCCAGGTGCACTGACTCATGCCATTGGAGGCTGAGATGGGAGGATCACTTGAGGCCAGGAGTTTGAGACCAGCCTGGGATATACAGACCTTATCTCTATTAAAAATAAATAATTAAGTAGATAAATAAATAAGCAAATAAATAAATAAACAAATTTCTCAGAGGCATGCGGGACTTTTTTTTTTTTTGAGTTGGAGTCTCACTCTGTCACCCAGACTGGAGTGCAGTGGCCGCTCCCAGCCACCGCAGCCTCGACCTGCTGGGCTCTGGCGATCCTTCCACCTCAGCCTTCCAAGTAGCTGGAACTACAGGCGCATGCCACCACAGCCGGCTAATTTTTTGATTTATTGTAGAGATGAGGTCTCACCAAGTTGCCCAGGCGGGTCTCGAACCCACGGGCTCAGGCAATTCACTCACCTCAGCCTCCCAGGGTGTGGGATTACAGGCTGAGCCACTGAGCCTGGCTATGTGGGACTTTTAATTGGAACATTTATACAGTGTTTATGGATTACATAATTGGGTTTTCATATTGCATTTATGGATTAATTTGAGAAGAATTTATTGCCAGGCACAGTAGCTCATGCTTGTAATCCCAACACTTTAGAAGGCTGAGGCATGAGTTCAACACCAGACAGGTCAACACAGTTAGACCCCTGTCTCTAGAAAAAAGAGAGGGGGGTGAGAGAAGAATTTACATCTTTATAATACTGATACAACTTTCATAATGTCTCTATTTATTCAGATCTTCCATGACCCTTGATAATGTTTTATAGTTTTCCTTCACAAAGGTCTTACACATATCTTATTAGTTTCTAGCACCTTGGAATTTATTACTACAGTGTATATAATCTTTTTTATTACATTTTCTAATTAATAAAGAATCACTACTAATTGATCTTATGTTCAGCAACCTTGCTAAACTCTTTCATAAGTTATAATTGCAGATTCACTTGACTTTTCTATGTGGACATCTACAAATAATAAAATGTTTACCTATTCCTTCCTTTCTCTTGTATCTCATTCATACTCTTTGTCTTAGTGCATTGGCTAAGACTATGTTACCCTCTCAGAGTTTGTAGTTTTGCTTTTCATGCTTAAGTCTTTTAGTGTCTCTTCCTGTTCTTAAAAGGGACCCTAAGGGAAAGCCCCTTCTTATAGGCGTCTCCAAATACAGTAACACTGGGGGTTAGGGTTTCAACATATGGATGTTAGGGTGACACATTTAGTCCATAATAGATGGTATTTACAATTAACTGCTGAAGGTCTTTAAAAAATTTTTCTTTTTATCTACATTGGCTTTCTAATGTTTACCTTTCTATGTATTTCCGGAATCTATCTATCTATCTATCTATCTATCTATCTATCTATCTATCTATCTATCTATTGAGTCAGAGCCCCACTTTGTCTTCCAGGCTGGAATGCAGTGACACAATCATGGCTCACCACAGCCTCAGTCTCCTGGGCTCAGGCGACCCTTCTGCGTCAGCCTCCTGAGTAGCTGGGACTACAGGCATGCACCACTATATGTAGCTAATTTTTTAATTTTTTGAAGAGACAAGGCCTATAAGAAGGGTCTTTCCCTTAGGGTCCCTTTTAAGAACAGGAAGAGACACTAGAAGACTTAAGCATGAAAAGCAAAACTACAAACTTTGAGAGGGTAACATAGTCTTAGCCAATGCACCAAGACAAAGAGTATGAATGTCTCACTGCTGTCTCACTGTTGTCATGGCTGATCTCGAATGCCTGGACTCAAACAATCCTCCTGCCTTGGCCTCCTAAATTGCTAGAATTACAGACGTGAGTCACTGTACCTGGCTTTGGAATAAACTTTGTCCACTCTAAAAGCAACAATTACAATAATTTTGGTGAATTTGAACTGAGTCATCTTTCTTAGCTAAGGCAGAACTACCTCTCCCCAAATTCTCTTCCTTCTGCTGTTCTAACTTAGGGTTGACTGTAAGAATTTCTGTGAGAAAATTTAAGTAGAAGAGAAGCAGCGCTTAAAGGTATCAGGCATGAAGCAGCAGCTTGGCCCACAGCTTCTGAGTCGGGTATATATGTTCAGCTCTGTGGCAATTAGCAACATCTTGTCATGTTGCATTCCGAAGATAATGCATGTCATTGAGTTTAAAGTTGGCGAGAGGTAATGCAGGATTCAAAGTATCCTCATTGGTTCCCAGTTTTTCCTTAGGGGTTTCAGTTTGTCTTTGGTCCTCTCCGCTTCAGGCCAGATCCTGACTAGTAGACATGCTGACCTATAGCAACCCGGGCCTGCCCACACAGGCAACAGGCCTCATCCTCAGCTTCCACAATTATATAGTCTAATCCCTGTAGTCGATCTCTGATACATCAGTCATAGTGGTTCTGTTTTCCTGGTCAAACCCTTGCTGATGCACAAATATATAGTCTTTATGGACTTCCAAACAACATCCAGACTCCTTTGCATGGCATATGTGACCTTAAGTCTGCTTCAACCAGCTTTTCATCCTATGCCTTGTTCAACCTTCCCTCATATCTATGGTCCCCTCACATGAGTGAACTTTTTGCTTATGAGATGTCGATTGCTCTTTTAGCTTTTATACCCCTCCCTAGAGTGGTTTTCTTCCCATCTTCTCTGCTTGTAAATACCATCTCATCCCAGAAGAAACTGCTCAAATGTTGCCCAAATTTTCCCCATCTGTGTCAGGTATATTTAATCACTCTCTTGTTCTCATAGTGCTTGTTTTTTGAAAAAAATGGTGGCTCAGCCTGTAATCCCACACTTTGGGAGGCTGAGGTGAGTGGATTGCCTGAGCCCGTGGGTTCGAGACTCGCCTGGGTAACTTGGCGAGATCTCATCTCTACAATAAATAAAAATATTAGCCGGGCGTGGTAGCGCACGCCTGTAGTTCCAGCTGCTTGGAAGGCTGAGGCGGAAGGATCCAGGACCCAGCAGGTCAAGGCTGTGGTGGCTGGGAGTGTGCCACTGCACTCCAGTCTGGGCGACAGGATAAGACTCGAACTCAAAAAAAACCCTTTTTTTAAATGTAAATTTTAATTGAAGTATAACATAAAGAAAAGTAAACAAATCTTATACAATTCAATAGTTTCACAAGGTGTATACACTCATGTAACAAGCACCTCAATTCAAAAAATAGAACATTCATTAACAAAACCCCAGAAGTTACCTTGTCTCATTTCCAGACACTACACCCACAGACTCAATACTAACATAATATGCTGGCTTTGCCTAATTTCAAACTTTATATAAGTGAAATCATGTTACATGTTCTTTTTTGAATCTGGGTTCTTTTCCTCAACATTATGTCTGTGAGACCCACAGAAGATATTAAATGGGTAGTTCATCTGTTCTCATTGCTTTTTCAGTAGTCCATATTTATCTATTCTACTGCTGATGGTCACTGAGTTGTTTCAAGGTTTGAGCTGTTACCAAATAGTGCTGTCATGAACACTTTTGTATACACATATTATAGCACTTTATATATCCTTCAACTTTAACCATTTTGCATCGTGTTATGATTATCATTTTACATGTCTATTTACCACACTAAGACTGACCTCCTTGACAGGATTCATAACCTCATTGTCAGATATATCACTTGGTACATAGTAGGAGTTTAATAAATGTTTATAAAGGAAGGAACATCTAAAATAATTCATTTTTAGTTATTTTAATGTTTATTCATAACCTCATTGTCAGATATATCACTTGGTACATAGTAGGAGTTTAATAAATGTTTATAAAGGAAGGAACATCTAAAATAATTCATTTTTAGTTATTTTAATGTTTATTCCTTCATGTTTCTTAAAATCCACAAATGTATTATTTTATCTTTTTTACGGTCATGTGTAACATGTGTGTTCATTTTTATTTAAAACATCTCTAGAAATACATGATCAAGCATACTTCATATTAGACATTGTCCTGAAAATACTGAAAGACATTAACTAGTGTCTCACGAGATATCATATTTTACGTAGAACAATAGGTTCATACATTTGAAACCAAGATGTGGGGAACTGATTGAATTCATTATATCCATTAAAATGTTCCAGCAGGAGTTATCACAGGTAAACCAGCACAACTACATGGGGAAAAAAGCTCTTTAAAAACCCCTTTACCTGAATAATTTCATTTCCTTTATTCTAGTAATGTTCTTTTTAATTGGAAATCCATACAATCAGCAAATGGAAATTCAACAGCAACCATTGGCAAAAATATTCTTACTCACCATTACCTAAAGATGAACATACTCTAAGTTATCTTATTACTTAAGCTTAATGAACAACGGTCAAAATGAAGCCCAAAATCTCTTTATAAGTGTGCATTACTGAGTAGATTGAAACTGAAAAGTATATAATAAAAGAGCAGAAAAGAGTAGGGGAAGCAATACATTATTAATCATATAATGTCTTCCTAGTTTGAGTAGATTAGAAAAATTGTTAGTACCTTCCTTTGGTGTAGTCTGGGGAAAGCCCAAGATTCAAAACAAGAATTTTTTGGATGGACTGACTCTTGGCTCTGTACTTATTAAATTGTGGGACCGTGGGCAATCAGTTAATGAGTCTCAGTTTCCTCATTCGTAAACACCCTACAGCGTTTTTGGAATATGTGTCATATGCTTGGCAAACAGTAGGCACTCAGTAGCTGGCAGTCTTTATTACCCGAACGGAATTCTACGTTCAACGTTAGTAAGCATCAGGTCAAGAAGCTACCTCCAGTTCTCCGACTCAAGCACAGTCACAACGGGCTACCACCATCCAAAGATACCACTGAGTGTCCCTTTGGCTGGAAGCGGATATTGCATTTCCAAGGAGCAAAAAAGTGCGACCCAATAGGAATAAGGGATTTCCGCCGGCGGGCTGGAGTGTCTGAGCGACCGCGAAGCCTACCCGGAACAGCCAGCAGGAACACCCGCCGCCCTGGGGAGCTGTCCGGAAGTGCCGCGGAGGGGCGGGTGGGAACTACATTTCCCATAAGCCCGCGGGGCAGGGCGAGGGGCTGGCGTCGGGGACATTACGCGACAGGCCTTGCCCGGCAGTACCAAGGTAAATGCCGGTACCGCGGCTCCGAGGGAAGAGTAACTTGTGGTCCTCGTCTAGATTTGTATTAGTAGCCCTCCTAACCCCTCCCGAACTGACAAAAACGACTCTCCCAATCTGGCGACTTTGGGATTTCCGGGCCTCGGGACTCCACCTTCGTAACCTGTATAATTTTCTTCCATCCCCACCCCTACGATGGGCCCGTGGCGCTTCCTAAATGCCTAAGGACGCTAAGGGTTGCACTAGTAACTTGAAGGCCGAGGGTGCCCCTTTCTAGGGTCGATGGTCCATAAAGGTTCCTTGTCGGCCCCTCTCCAACACCTAGTCTCCTGTGAAATCCGGCTGGAGCTGGCAAGCTCCCTGTGTCTCGATGGAAAGGGTGGTGGAGGGGAAAGTGCCCTCCCTCCCGGCCCAACCTCATAGCGGGCGATTTCCCCCCGCTCCCCGCCCCCCCCCCCGCTCCTTTGGTTGGTGCTCGGACGTCCTGGGCTCCGGCGGCGAAAGCTGTCGAAGACTTGCGGTCCAGGGACTGCTAAACTCCTGCATCCCACATCCCCCAGCCTTCCCCCTGCCCTTTAGATTGGTATCTCGATTGCCACTAGAGAGGCTAAGTGACTTGCCCTCGGTCCCAGACTTCAACGGCGGACCTGTCCGGATCCAAAGCCCTTTGCCCACCTTCCTCAAACCCTGACCTAAGAGAGGACGGGCGCTGCGGACCGCGGAGTCATTTTTTGCCCAGCGGTGCCGCCAAGTACTGCTTTGGGCTGGGGCGCAGAACGCACTTGTCTCGCCTCGCCTCCCTGGCGCGGACAGATCAATCCGGCCTTAGTTTCCCCTATCTGAACAAAAGCGAGCACGGGTCCTTTCCGGACCGAGCCAGGGGCGGTGGCCCCTATGGCTGTCGTCTCCTCCTCTCCTTCCTGGACCCTTCTCTGGGGACTGCCGGACCGCGCGCGTCCGCGCGGTGGCCGCGTGCCGGGTGGGTGGGGTTTGCTGCGCGGGGGCGGCGGCGGCGGCGGCCAGTGGGTCCTGCGGTGACTCTGGGCGGGGCTGTGCGGAGGGCGCCGGCTGACAGACCAACTCCGCGGGAATGGGGGGTGTGGCCGCTCCGTCGGGGTCCTCTGGGTGGGAGAGCGGCTCCTCGGCCACCGGAGGCCGGATCCCCCCTGCCTTCTAGAGATGCTCTTCCTCTCGGTGAGTTGTTTCTCCGTGGTCGCGGGCCGTTCTCGGCCTTAGTCACGCCCCGTGGGAGGAGGAAGTAGACGGGCCACCTCGATCTGTGTGGCCTGGATAGGGCAGGGCAAAGGGAACTGACCAGCTGCGCTCCCGGGCCTCCTCCTTCTGGGGCATGTTGATCCGCGGCTGCGCTCCATGTTCCAGTTTCATGCAGGCTCCTGGGAAAGCTGGTGCTGCTGCTGCCTGATTCCCGCCGACAGACCTGGGGACCGGGGCCGGCGCTGGCGGCTGGAGATGGCGGCCACGAGATCCGTGCATGAAACCAGGTTTGAGGCGGCGGTGAAGGTGATCCAGAGTTTGCCGAAAAATGGTACGTGTGCCGGGTCCTGGCTGAAGAGGCCTCCTGCCGAGGCAGAGGCCCCAGTTTCTAAATTTTACCTCCTTGAACCTCTTTTCTGATTCTAGTGTTGCCTATGTAGCCTACTTTTTTTTCCCTGAGATGTAAAGGAATGTAGTGAAAGGGGAGCTATCAAATGTGCGTTAATTATTTTCTGATCTTGCAAGCCGGAGACAAATATAATACCCAGATTTTAAGTAGTTTATGTGAGTGAAAACAAAAGTCTTGTCACTTAATAACTGCAGATTTGGGTATGTTTAAAAAAATCTGGGATGAATATGCCTACTGTCGCATAATAATAAAGTCTTTTGATATGAAGGGAGAAGGGAAAGAACAATTATCTTTATTTATAATTTCTTTTCATTTTAATAAATGTATATTTACTGAGTTTTTTTTGCATAGTGTTCTCTTTTTTATGCTCATATTAGATCTTTGCAGCTTGGGAGAAAAGTCATTTAAGTTGTTCTCTTGTATTTAATGTATTACTTCTCTGGCTCCTTTTTTTTTTTTTCAGGACCAAGAGATTTATTAAAAGGGTTGTTACAGAGGGGATCTGTAACGGGAAAAAAGAAAAGAGAGAAAGAGAGAGTAAGAGAGAGAGAGGAAGTGGGAGAGAGGCAGGGAGAGAGCTGCAGAGAGGGAGAGAGCGACAGAGAGAGAGAGAAAGAGAGACGGAGAGTGTGGCTGCTTTTAATATTTTTTTTATCATTGATTTTCAGCAGTTTACTGGTGGGTGTGGTTTTCTTCATATTTGTCCTGTTCACAACTTGCAGAGCTTTTTGAATTTGTAATTTTTTGTCTTTGACCAATATTTAAAAGTTTTTGGTCATTATTTAAATATTTGCTTCTGTTCTAAGTGAAAAGGCTTGGGGAGGGAGACTTAATTTTCAATTCACATCCTTCTGCAGTATATGAATTCTTTTTCATAATAAATGTATTAAAAATTTTTAAAGTACTATTACCGTACCAGAGTTGTAAAACTAGCTGAATACAACATTAATATGTTATTATACTATTTAATATCATGGTCTCTGTTTTCATTAATCAACATTTGGCTAAGTAATACGTGTTCAACACAAGGCATTCAATAAAAATTCATTAATTGTAGATTCAAAATGTTTTGAAAACAGATATACACAAAATAGTGTTACTTTTGTAATTTCAAACATTCTATTGGAGAAGGACATATGGGGGATTGAAAGAATAATGTGAAGACATAATACGTAAATGTAAAGAAATAATATAGGAACTTATTTAGGTAGTGATTTTTTTTTTTTTTTTTGAGTTGGAGTCTCACTCTGTCACCCAGACTGGAGTGAAGTGGCCGCTCCCGGCCACCGCAGCCTCGACCTGCTGGGCTCCGGCGATCCTTCTGCCTCAGCCTTCCAAGTAGCCAGAACTACAGGTGCGCGCTACCACGCCCGGCTAATTTTTTGATTTATTGTAGAGATGAGGTCTAGCCAAGTTGCCTAGGTGGGTCTCGAACCCGCGGGCTCAGGCAATCCACTCACCTTAGCCTCCCAAAGGCGCGGGATTACAGGCTGAGCCACCGAGCCCGGCTGGTAGTGATTTTTTAAAGTTCTGCATTAAGAGAGTTTATAGAAAGGCATGATTCTAAGAGTTTTCTGTAAGTAGTGTGCTACCCTTTCTCCTATACAATATGTTTTTTAAATGTTGGTAAAGTTAGACTTTGTGTCTCTAGTCTACTATCGCTGTTGACATTATATTCCACTTTTTAGGAAATTCATGTAAATTAAAATAGTTTGTATTGCATAACACAGTTAAGAGATGCTGCCAAATGGTACCTCTGTTGGATGACATCCAGTATCTACTATACATTTATCCCTTGTAACTAAATGGATATTAATTAAAACAGAAGTTGTTATGATGGATTATTAGATATTTTTATAATACTACTTTTAAATAATTTGGTCTGCTCTGAACTATTATGTGAAGAGTAAGACCTTGTGGTTTTTTGTTACTTGTTGCTTAATCTTTATCTAAGGCCTAAGGTTATAATGAATGGCATCAATGTTTGGTATGACCATAGCCTTTTGAAATTTAAATTCTTAGATAATATTTCAAACACATGAATCAAATATATCATGTATGAGCACCTTAAGGACAGGCACCTTCATCTAATGTCTTACACACAGAATATATTCAATAAATGGTCTCAGTTTTTGTTTAATCTATTACAATGTATATATCATTCACCTAAGCCAATAAACTTTTCAATCTTTTTTTTTTTTTGAGTTGGAGTCTCACTGTGTCACCCAGACTAGAGTGCAGTGGCCGCTCCCGGCCACTGCAGCCTCGAACTGCTGGGCTCTGGTGATCCTTCCGCCTCAGTCTTCCAAGTAGCTGGAACTACAGGCATGCGCTACCACGCTAATTTTTGATTTATTGTAGAGATGAGGTCTTGCCAAGTTGCCCAGGTGGGTCTCGAATCTGCGGGCTAAGGCAATCCACTCACCTTGGCCTCCCAAAGTGCTGGGATTACAGGCTGAGTCACTGAGCCCGGCAAACTTTTCAATCTTATTTGATTGACTTATTGAAGATATTTTGAGATGAGACTTTTGATGCTTTAAATTTAGATCTGTGTTATTTAAATAAGTGACCATTTTAAACTATGGTTCCTCTGCTGTAAAAAGGACTATATCATTACAAAACTATATCTAATAGATACTCCTACATGTGCATATATTATATAGATAATTATTATTGTGATTTTGGAATTAATTATGTATTCTTGGCCAAACCTGAAACACCAGCTCACAGTTTCTCTGTGGTAATTTCCACAGCTTTTATAAACTGCTAGCTTATGCATTTTACAAACTTTTAAAAATATCTTTTTATAATTTTAATGTTTATAATTTTATTGTAAAATAATAAACAGTGATAAAAATTATTTAAACAGATAAACATAAAGGTAAATAAACTTATCTGTATACACACTATCCAGAGATATTGTCTTTTAACAATTTGATGTATATCTTTCTACCATACTATATATGTACATAAATACTTATGTTGCAAAAGTGCATCATAAAATATATGCTAGTTTTGTTTTGTTTTTTTAAAAGACAAGATCTTACTCTATCTACCAGGCTGGAGTGAAGTGGCACTAGCTCACTGCAACCTCAAACCTCTGCACTTCAAGGGATCCTCTCACCCTAGCCTCCAGAGAAGTTAATATTATAGGCATGCCACCATGCCCACCTAATTTTTTAATTTTCTGTAGAGATAGGGCCTGTCTAGATTCCCCAGGTTGGCAACTCCTGGCCTGAAGTAAACCTACCACCTTGGCCTCCCAGAGTGTTGGGATTAACCACTGCACCTGGCCTATATGCTGTTTTTAAATTGCCTTTTTTTTTTCTCATTTTATAGTAGATCACGAAACTTCTCATGCCATCATTTATGTTTTTCTAGTATATAATTTTTTAGGGCTACAGTTATAAATATCCTGCTGTATGTGTATATCATAATCATTTAGCCAGTTATTATAAAATATTAACATTCCAGTTTTTCACTGTTATTAAGAATACTGCAACTTATAACACTTGTTCATACGATTTGAAAACTTAGATATGCTAGAAATATATATCAAGACTTATCTTCAAGGAAACCGATGACTCCAAAATTACAGAAGTAGGAAATGAGAAATCTGTTTTATCCTAATCTTTTTTTTCTACCATAGTGTATACTGTTTGGCTTTAACCCAATGTTTCTTATCTACTGAGAAATTGAAATTTGGCAGAATATACGTGCAGCTTCTTTGTTTATGTTAGTTATGATTTGTCATGAACTTTGAATAAAAATATCTTATTATAGTTGCATAATAACAGTTGTCCTACATTTTAATATATTTGTTTTTTAAGTCTCATTTGACAATAGTATTTTGGTTATACTTCTAGCATGTTTATTCATTTATGATTTTTTTATTGAACTGTCTTAGACATTGCTATTATAGTTTAATTTCAGAGTTTTTCGAAGTCAAAGGAGCAAAACAACTAACCAAACCTTAGCTTTTGTTTCTATAAGGTAGACATTGATTGTTATCTGAACTATTACTGGACTATTAAGTCATTATTAGTATAGCTAAGCCTATTTATAACCTTAGGTTATCAAGTGTCTTTGCCAAGTAATTTGTATTTAATGTATGTTTCCAATAGGTTCTTTCCAGCCAACAAATGAAATGATGCTTAAATTCTACAGCTTCTATAAGCAGGCAACTGAAGGACCCTGTACACTTTCAAGGCCTGGATTCTGGGATCCTATTGGAAGATATAAATGGTAATTTATAGAGAGAGCTATGAAGTTATTTAATTTTAATGACATGGTTGCCATGTGGCTGTTACTTGTGGGGCTATGTATTCTGTACATAATGTCTCCTAGGTACTGGGTACAATTATGATCCTCCAGGTGCTCTTAACATAATTTTACACAAATAAGAAAATCTCAGGGAAGAAAGGAAAACAGTAAAACCAAGAGGGGTATTTTTTTTTCTTTTTCTTTTTTTTTGAGCTGGAGTTTCACTCTGTCACCCAGACTGGAGTGCAGTGGCCGCCCCCGGCCTCTGCAGCCTCGACCTGCTGGGCTCCGGCGATCCTTCCACCTCAGCCTTCCAAGCTGCTGGAACTACAGGCGCGCACTACCACGCCCGGCTCATTTTAATTTATTGTAGAGATGAGGTTTTGCCAAGTTGCCCAGGTGGGTCTCGAACCTGCGGGCTCAGGCAATCCACTCACCTCAGCCTCCCAAAGGATTACAGGCTGAGCCACCGAGCCTGGCTAGGAGAGGTATTTTCATCCAAGATAAAAAATGTTTTCAGTTTGTCTTTCCTTTTATGGAGTTGTGAGGCTTTTTGTTTTATGTGTTTTGCCAAAAGCAACTCATAAGCTAAGTTAAAGAAACAAACTATAATTGCCTTTTTACCTGCCAAGAAAAAGAATCGCTTTTGCTTGTCAAGTGAGTTTGTTTGCTTTGAATTTTTACGGTAATAAATAACTAGGAATGTGACTCAAGTATTGCCACGCTAACTTTTTAATCTAAGATGTCACTTCTGACCCACTGCACTTGAATAAAAATTTGATTTTTAATATACTTAAAATAATCCTAAACTATTGAAATACATGTCATTTTCCCAACTAACATTTGACATTCTGAAAACTATTGAAGATATTACAAATATCTGACAAAAGTCAATTTTACACTGTATTTTATGAACAGAATATGCTAATTAGTGAAGCATATTTTAAGTGCCATATATTTTGATACTCACTTTCCTCACCCTGAACTGGAAGTAGCATAAGCTTGTTTGAAGATTTCTTAGTATAGTACTACTTTTCTCTAAGGTCTTTATGATTAGACATAAAATAATAAGTTAAATGGAAGGGCTTAGTACTGTGGCTCATGCCTATAATCCCAGAGCTTTGGGAGGCTGAGGCAGGAGGATTGCTTGAGGCCAGGAATTCAAGACCAGTCTGGGCAACATAGTGAGACTCTGCCTCTATTAAAAGAAACCAATAACGATAGATTAAATGTAATAGCAATATGTTATTAGTTAACATGATTTGATTTTAATTATATTATTTAATCTAATTTAATCTCATTTTAAGAAATCTATTTGCTTCACATTTTTTCCATAAAATTGACCTTTGGTGGAGTTAAACTCCTTCTGGAAAAAGTATACAAAGAGGAAGGTTTTCATATCAGGCACAAATGTGAAAGAGCTATTCTTATTTTGTAGGGGTTTGAAAATGTCCTGCCCTTCACATTTTCATTCTTTTAGAAGTGAGAAATTAGTTTCATTTTTAGTTTGAGTGTATAAGTTATGCTTTTATTTAAATTAATGGAAACCTATAACCAAAACTTCTGTTTATTTAAAACATGCCCGTGACATATTCATATAGTTTTAAAAATTTTCATTCTGTTACTGTTCTTTTATTGTTTGTTTGTTTTTGAGTCAGGGTCTCACTCTGTTACCTGGGCTAGAGTGCAGTGGCATGATCAGGGCTCACTGTAGCCTTGACCTTCTGGGCTGAGGCAGTCCTTCTGCATCAGCTTCCCAAATAGCAGGTGCATGTCACCACGCCCAGCTAATTTTAAAATTTTTTTGTAGAGACAAGGTCTCACTAAACTGTTGCCCAGGCTGGTCTAGAACTCCTGACCTCAAGCAATCTTCCCACCTTGGCCTCCCAAAGTACTGGGATTACAGACATGAGCACTGTGCCCAGGTGTTATTGTTCTTTAGAATGAAATAAAGATGTTGAAAGAGTTATTAGTAAATATTTATGTATAGTCTATAGTCTCTGTGGTCTATTAATATGTAGATGGGTTATATACTTATTTGTTTTAAATACCATTTAATTTATGAATTTATTTGCTGTGGTGGTTTTCTTCAAGGGGACACATTTAAAGGTGTCCTTTGGCTCTAAGTTGAGCCTGTTTTAAATTAATGGTTCTATAGCATCAATTATAAAGTATTTTCTTAACAATTGAAAATAAGATATCTTTTTGTTGTTATTTGGATATTTTTATTTTAGGGATGCTTGGAGTTCATTGGGTGATATGACCAAAGAGGAAGCCATGATTGCATATGTTGAAGAAATGAAAAAGGTGGGGAAAATAATTCACAGTAGAAAATAAATATTCAGAGCAGCTCTAATTTAATTTTGTTATCAGACAAATTAGCTGCATTGCTTTAAGGAACAAAGAAATTATAGTGTATTATATAATATAATCTAGATTATTGAATTTTTTAAAGACTTTATCTGCTTTATTAAAGTTCATCTTAAGATAAGTGTTTCTTTTCCTTGAGATATATAACATTGTGGTGATTTGATGTCTTATTTATTTTTCCCGTCTTTCATATCTTTTTCTCTATAGTCAACTTCTGGAGCATATGCAGGAATAGGAATCTTTAAAAATATGCATGTCTCTTACTCAGGAGTCTAGGAAGTATGTGGACTGTCTGCTTTGAAACGTCTTATTTAGGAGAAATAGTTAACAAGACTGGCCCACAGTGTTCTCATATAAGTTTTGCCTCATAAACAGATACTCCCATCACTGGACTTTTCAGTAACAAGCATTTTTTTCTGTTAATACATGGATCCTTCAGAAGCAGTTTAAGATAAGTATGCTTTTAGGTTCTCTGCTAACTACTAAGGAGTGGCATTCCTTGTTAACTAGCTCTTTTAAGTGTGTCAAGGGCATTGTTTGAGGAACCAATTTATGAAGAAGTCATGAATTTTAAAGATGATCATAGAGATTTTTTTTTAGAAAGCATCATTTTTATGTTGGACATAGATCAGAAGTGGTGACATTTAAGTTCAATCATCTTAAATAAATTGCTTTGAACATAGCCAAAATCTGTAAGAAGGAATTTTTTTTTCCTTGCCAGATGGTTTGATAGTATTCTCTGTAGTAATTTCTGTTTGGTAGCTTTCAACCAGTTTTCTTTTTAATTCTCTTCTACACTGCTGAAATTTGTGCCCTTTGTAACATTTTCACAATTTATATTTAGTGGACTTTATAGCAGAGGGCAGAGTTTAGTTCTTTTGGCTGTTAGCTATATCAATAACACAATAACAAAAGGCCTTTCCAATGCAGAGAGAGAAAGTTATCTAAAGCCTTTTGGGCTTAATAACTATTTCTTTTACTTTACCTTAAATATCATTATAATTTTCAGGACACTTCTCTAATATAAAGTTGAATTGACACATTAAGTAAAATTTAATGATTTTACTATTAATTAGAGGTATAGCTACAGTTTAAGGTGGGAGGGGATTGAAATACTGTATTCTGCTTTTTTCTCTAAGAAATATTAAAACTATACTGTTGCTTTTAGTTACCATAAACTATTTGTGAATTTTTGTAATTACTTCTTTAATTAAAAGAATTTACTATTTTCATTCAGGCTTTTAAACTTTTGTTGTATATTGTGAATGTAGCAAAGTTTACAGTAAAGTTTTAGAGATAAATCTAAAAATATTAGGATCCCCATAAATTGAAAATTTGATCACTCTTTTGAATTATTTTTTAGCGTTAGTGTTATGAGTATCAGTAGATAAAATTGCATGTTCTAAATAATCTTGTAGTGATAGCACAAGGGGACTAAAAAAAAACCAGAATTAGCTGGGCTCGGTGGCTCAGCCTGTAATCCCAGCGCTTTGGGAGGCTGAGGTGAGTGGGTTGCCTGAACTCGCAGGTTCGAGACCCACCTGGGCAACTTGGTGAGACCTCATCTCTACAACAAAATTTTTTTAAAAATTAGCTGGGCATGGTAGTGCGCGCCTGTAGTTCCAGCTACTTGGAAGGCTAAGGTGGAGGGATCGCTGGAGCCCAGCAGGTCGAGGCTGTGGTGGCCAGGAGCAGCCACTGCACTCCAATCTGAGTGACAGAGTGAGACTCCAACTCAAAAAAATACAAAAAATTAAAAAAAACCCAGAATTAATTTTTGGAGGGCAGGCCCCAAAGGCTTCCCTTGCTGGGTAAGTGTTTTAAGAACCCATAGGCATGAGTGTTCTAGCTAGTGTTGTGAGAGGCTGCATTCAGCTTCAGCGAATTTTTTTTGGTGATTCCTTGAAAGCATTTGCCCACTTCCTGATGAGTGATTAAGAGTGCACCTGCCCACAATGTCAACACGGAGTTTTTGACCAAAAATGGCATAACCCTTGTGCCCCACCCTCCCTATTCACCTGATGTCACCTTGATCAACTTTTTTGTTTCCCTGGATGCAAAAAGTCCCCAGGGAAATGTTTTGCCTATATGGAAGAAGTGAAACAAAAAACAGCAGAGCCACTAAAAGGCATCAGAATCAATGAGTTCAAAAACTGTTTTGAGTGGTGGAAAAAGTGTCTCGATAGGTGTATTGCATCAAATGGAAAGTATTTTGAAGGTGACTTAACTTTAGACATGTAAAAATAAATACACAATTTTTTTAATAAATAAATTCTGGTTTTTTTGGGTCCCCCCTTGTACGTTATCTCAAAGATTTGACTATTGAATTTGGAACTTTTTCTAATTGCAATAAGTTTTGCAGTTGTTAAACTACGTCTTTATGTATAGTTCACAAATCACTGTACTATTGCTCTTTATTATTACTCTTTAGAGTATAAATCTTATTCCATGTCTTTGCATTAAAGAATTTTAGAAATTTTATTAATCTAATTTACATTTTACAATGAATAATGTTTTGTATAAAACTGCTTTTTATAATTCATAAATTGTCTAGAAAGATATCACTGGAAAAGTTGCTGTAAGAAAAAAAAATAAGCTGGGCTCGGTGGCTCAGCCTATAATCCCGCACCTTTGGGAGGCTGAGGTGAGTGGATTCCCTGAGCCCGCGGGTTCGAGACCTGCCTGGGCAACTTGGTGACACCTCATCTCAACAATAAATCAAAAAATTAGCCGGGCATGGTAGCACGCGCCTGTAGTTCCAGTTACTTGGAAGGCTGAGGCGGAAGGATCGCCGGAGCCCCAGCAGGTCAAGGCTGTGGTGGCCGGCAGTGGCCACTGCACTCCAGCCTGGCCAACAGAGTGAGACTACAACTCAAAAAAAAAAAAAAAGTAAAGCAATTCATTAGGATTTTAGCTTTAAAGGATTAGAATAAATAATGTGGTTGGGGGAAATCCATATTTTTTCAAATAAACTTTATCTTGATTACTAATCAGAGAGAAGAATAAAATTCTACTTTTTATTCAAATTTTATAGGCTATCTCACAGGGATTTCTGGTGTATTCAGCTAATACTTGAATTCAGCTAATACTAATCATTATGTCTGTTGAATTTAAGGAGAGCTCAGTGTACTCAACCCTGGCTGTGCATTAGAATCACTAGGGGATCTTGTGAAAAAATACAAATGTCCCAAGATGACCTCAGACTCATTATTTTAGGATTTCTAAGAGATTGGGGTAATCAGTATAATAGAGGGAGGGTTAGCGCAGGACCTCGTAAAGGATAGAACCCGAAAGTTACTATGGCCAAGGGTTTAGGCTATACTTCAACAAGTCTAGAATATTGACTTTCTCTGAGTACCGAAGGTTGAATTTTGATAACCATCTTTTGTAAATTGAGGGAAAAACCAGAATGCCAATTTCTTAACACAGAGTGGGTGCTAGACTTTTCTAGTGACCTCATACTAGGTTTGATAACTGTGACACTCCTTAAAAGGTCAGAAGTACTTGGGAGACTGAATTAGTGATTCATGAGATTGTCTGTTGAACAGAGAGTACAGCATTAGGATTTGGATGGCTTTAAAACAGCAGTCCCCAACCTTTTTGGCATCAGGGACCAGTTTCGTGAAAGACAGTTTTTCCGTGGGTGGAGGAGGGGGACATGCAGTCAAACCTCACTGCGGATGTTAATCTGTATTGGCAGCCGCTCTCCAGCGCTAGTATTACTGCCTCAGCTCCACCTCACATCAGCAGGCATTAGATTCTCATAAGTAGCATGCTTCCTAGATCCCTCGCATGTGCAATTCACAGTAGGGTTTGCGCTTCTGTGAGAATATGATGCTGCTGGGGATCTGGCAGAATGTGGAGCTCAGGCAGTAATGCCAGCGATGGGGAGCAGCGGTAAAACAGATGAAACTTCCCTCGCTTGCCTGCTGCTCACTTCCTGTTGTGTGGAACGATATTGGTCTGTGGATCCAGGAGTGGGGGACTCCTGCTTTAAGAGGTGTGTTCATTTTGGACAAAAAAAGCCTGCAACTTTCCAGTATATTCTCATTGTCTAGAAATGATGTCTCTCACTGAGGAAAAGTGCTAGATAAACCTAGAAAAATTATTGTGCTCTGGATGCTACTTTTCTACAGCTTACCACATATTTCTGTTAAAACAGTCTTCATTTGAATAGGTTAGAATATATTGAGTTAGCTTAATTATAACTTTCAATACAATCTTCTCTGAGGATAGGTAGGAGTCACATAAACCAAGGTTTTCCTTTGTCTGCTTGTCTGTGTGTCCCTCTTTTTGTCTTGTGTGTACATGCATGCATGATATGCATGTGTACCATTTCTTGTATTTCAGCATTAGTGTCAGGGAGAGAATGGTTAAGATCATTCTTCTTAGGCTGGGCACGGTGGCTCAAGCCTGTAATCCCAGCACTCTGGGAGGCGGAGGCAAGAGGATTGCCTGGGCTCAAGGGTTCGAGACCAGCCTGGGTAACTTGGTGAGACCTCATCTCTACAATAAATCAAAAAATAAGCCGGACGTGGTAGTGCATGCCTGTAGTTCCAGCTACTTGGAAGACTGAGGCAGAAGGATTCATGAACCCAGCAGTCGAGGCTGCAGTGGCCATGAGTGTACCACTGCTTTCCAGTCTGGGCAACAGAGTAAGACTGACTCAAAAAAAAAAATCATTTTTCTTGGTTTGTGTTTTTTAAAGTTTCTTCTTTAGAGAATAACCTCTTAAATTCTGGGTGTGACTTTCTTTGGCCAGTTGTGTCCTCTCTATACTGACTACTGAGATTCTAGCTTGTTGAAAGAATGAATACTTAGTTTATATTTGCTTAGTGCTAGTACATACTTCTTTTATTTGGCTCTAACATTTAAAGTCCATCATTCACTTACCTTACATTATGAGGTATGAGAAATCCAAACACTGAATTGAGTAGCTCTAGTTAAGAACAAATTTAAGAAAGGATTTTTAAAAAAAGCTTTAATTGCAAGTTATCTAAGATCTGTTTTGGAGGAGAATCAAAGGAGGTGTTGAGTGATAGTCAGGATGGGATATATGGTGGGTTAACCAGATTCTGCTAAATCAAATCTAAAAGGTGCTGACTTATATATATATGTTTGAATTTATTTCTCTGCCATTTATTAGCCATGACTTTGGTCACACCAAAGTAAATGTCACCCTATGGTTCATTTTTGGTTTGAGTTTAATTCTCAGAATTATTATAATTCAAATACATTACAAATTAGATTTTTTTTTTTTTTGAGTCAGGGTCTAACTCTATTGCCCAAGTTGAAGTGCAGTGGCAGTCTCCATCTCCTGTGCTCATGTAATCTTCTTGCCCGAGCCTACCAAGTAGGAATTACAGGGGCACGCTACCATATCTGGCTAATTCTTTTTTCCTTTTTGTAAAGAAAGGTCTTACTATGTTATCCAGGTGGTCTCGATATCCTGGGCTCAAGCAATCCTCCCATCTCTGCCTTCCTAAGTGCTGGGATTACAAGTGAGACACTGTGCCTGGCTGACAAATGAGATCTCTAAAATAAGCAATAAAAATGTGCCTCCCCATGGCCCAGCCTCATAACGTGTATTTTCCTTTAGCAAAAAGAAATTTTGTGAAAAACATCTCTTTCAATCCTACCCATTGACAGAAGCAGCAATTAGATAATTCACTTTGACATATAAAATTAAATTATAGCTGGGCACGGTGGCTCATGCCTGTAATGCCAGCACTTTGGGAGGCGGAGGCAAGAGGTTTGCTTGAGCCCATGGATTCGAAACTAGCCTGGGCAGCATGGCGAGATCTTGACTCTACAATAAATCAAAAAATTAGCTGGGCGTGGTGACGCACACCTATAGTTCCAGCTACTTGGAAGGCTGAGGTGGAAGGATCGCCTAACCCCAGCAGTTGAGACTGTAGTGGCCATGAGCATGCCACTGCACTCCAGCCTGGGTGACAGAGTGAAACTCTAACTCCAAAAAAAAGAAAAGTAAATTATAATCACTCAAACCAGTTATTGTTAACATGATTCATTCTGTATAGCCTCTCTCAACAACCTTCCATACACACATACATATAGTAGGTGGTGGTGGTGATGAGCGTATCTCAGCTCAAAATCATATCAGAGTTGCTGATTTCCATAGACCATTGGTAAACTATCCTGTGTCTGGTTTAGAAATAAAAGTATGTTGTTTGAACTTAAATTTTAGCTAGATTGTTTATTAAATACTTTCTATGTGCTAGACACTAGAAATACAGGAGTGGGCAAAAAACAGATGAAGGCCCCTTTCTATCGAGCTGACATTCTATTATGGAAGATAGGCAGTAAATGCACAGTAAAGCAGGGAGAGTTTCTGAGACCAGGGTTGCTGCAAGTTTTAAAGAGACAAGTAGCCACTTTAAAACTGTGGATAAGGTACAAAAACATATGGATAAAGGATTTTGCTTGCTTAAAAATAATACATTTATTCATTTAAATAATAAAAGTAATATAGTATATATAAATACCAACAATCTAAACATTAAAGGAAGTATAAAATGAAAACTGTCCCTCTTATTCCTCCATTTTTATTCTTTGTGGTAGTTACTTTAATTGTATTTTATAGATTGATTCAGAAACGATAGATATGTATATCCTATAATTTAAAAAAGAAAGAAAATACTAGTATCATACTAAACATACTGTGCAGCAACTAACTTTTTGCTATAAAGAAAGATTATGGATACTTTTCTAATCAACATACACAGAGTTAACTTTATTCTTTTTAATATCTGCAAAGTGTTCCATATAAAAGTACTTTATTTGATTTGATCAGTCACCAGTTGATGGCTATTTAGTTGAATGCTTTTTCAATGAATTTACCTTGTGCTTTAACTTTGATGATTCTAAACTGGCCCATAGTTATGAAGGTGTCTGAAAGTGGGTGTCATTTCCTCCTTCACTTTTGTGCTGTACTAGAAAAATATTTCTACCTTAGTGTTAAAGAACAGATATCATAATTTTACTCTAACCCCACAGTTTTCTATTTTATTTAATTAAAACAAAACCCCTAGTTTTAAACATGTAATATAGGTTACTGTATAAACCTATACAGTAGGCTACATGAACTTCATGTAAACCTATACAATATAGGTTACATGAACTTCATGTAAAATTGTCTTCAAAATGAGAACACTTAGATCTTTAACATACTTGAAACTTCTCTAGGAGTGAATATATATTAAGTATGTAATTAATGTAGATCTTTTAGAGAGTTTATTAATGAACCTCAAATCTCAAAATTTTTGATAAATTGGAAATAGGAGGTTATTTGGTACTAGTGTATATCAAATGAATAGTTTATGATTTCACAATTTTTTTTAAAATTTCAGATTCTTGAAACTATGCCAATGACTGAGAAAGTTGAAGAATTGTTGCGTGTCATAGGTCCATTTTATGAAATTGTAGAGGACAAAAAGAGTGGCAGGAGTTCTGATTTAACCTCAGGTTGGACTATTTTGCCTATTTTTCAATTCAGCAAGTGTATATTATGCATGCATTAATATTTTTATATGTCTAATTTTTTTTCTTACTTTCACATGCCAGTCCGACTGGAGAAAATCTCTAAATATTTAGAAGGTAGGAATAACGAAATCCATGTAAAAATTTTGTTGAAAATTTACATGCCAAAAGAATTCTGCACAAATTTTTAGATCTTCTAACCTTGTCACCTAGGAGTTTTCATTCCAAGCAAACACATTATATGAAGTTCCAAAATATTATAAACACTTAAATTTTTAAACCTAAGTATTAAGTTATTAAAACATGCCAGGTAGTTCACTCAGCATATACAAAATTATAACAGAATTCATGGTTTTATTTTGATAGATGATATTTTCTATTTTGCTTTAAGAATTATATCAACAATATTGTAGATTAAATGATTTTTCTGCTAATTTAAAGATAGATTTGTTTATAGTATTCTTATTATTTTTTTGAGTTGGAGCCTCTCTATCGCCCAGACTGGAGTGCAGTGGCATGCTCATTGCCACCATAGCGTTGACCCGCTAGGCTCAGGTGATCCTTCCGTTTCAGCCTTCTAAATAACTGGAACCACAGACACGCACCACCATGCCCAGCTAATTTTCAAAAAATTTGTTGTAGAGATGAGGTCTTACCAAGTTTCCCAGGCTGGTCTCAAACCTCCCTGGGCTCAGGTAATCCTCTTGCCTCTGCCTCCCAAAGGCAGAAGTCTTTCAGCTTGTGCTGAAATTATAGGCACAAGCCACCACACCTGGCCTATAGTTTGCTTTAACTGTAGCATAGCAAGCTAAAGCAACACATTAGTGAATTCACGTAGCTTTTTTTTTATTATTTAGAATTTTGTTTTCATGTTCTTAGTAAAGGATTGAAAGGGTTTTATTTTACATAGTAGCAGGAATTGAATAAAATGTAAGATTTTCTGGCATTAACTGTAAATATTTGCTTTTAAAAATGTTTTAGAATGCTGAGTGAGACAAGACCACAAGAGTCAACTTAATATTATATATGCTTTAAATAAAAACCAAGCTGGTTTTCTCTTTTTTGTTCTGTGGCATTGCTATTTATATGCCATCTTATTTATTATTTTTAATGTCATTCTTTTGGCCTTATTTTATTTTTTTTATTTTAAAGATGTTATAAGCCATCTTTTAATAATTGGCAGAAGTTCCCATGTTTCAGAGCAGTAATACAGCTTTGTAGTTTGTATTTGTCATGGTAATAAACCATGTGCAACTGATAGTGCCAGCTTACTAGTCATAACTCAACATTCTATATCTGATTTGCCCTAGAGGAGTCAGCTATTAACAAATAGTCCTTCGTATAAATCATGCTTATTCAATGCAGAAAAAGAAAATTAAATGTTTTATCTGTGTCAAGCACGTTGTTAGGATACAGAGGGGAATAAATCTGGACCTGCTTTAGTAGTATCCAACCTACGGGCCAGAGGCAGATATTTAGACAATTAATTATAAAACAAAGAAGAGTCAGCAACAGTAATAAAGGCACAGGCGCACAGTTACTTACCTTTGACTTAAAAATCCAAAAACCTTTGAAGGCCAGAAGTTTTTTGGTACCTCGTTTGGCAGCAAAACCTGTCTGACACAAAGTAATGGGGAGCTAAACCTGACCTGAAACATGAGACTGTTTTAACTCTTTTTCCTATTTAGTATAACTATATGGTTTACTGTATGCTTTCACATGGGTATTCTCAGCAGCGGTTTTTGAAGGTCAAAAGACGAAATAATCTAAACACCCATCACAATGGTTCGGGTTAAACAAATCATGGTGCAGGCTCACAATCCCTTACTTACAACCCTTGGATCCAGATATGTTTTGCAATCTCAAGCATAATAATTTTGTAAAGGTCATATGGTGCATATACCATTTGGTATATTATGTAACGCCTCCAATAGAGTCTAAGGGAGATCTCACTAAAAAACGAAAATAAGATTTTTTTTCAGTAAAACATATCTGTAAGCAATAAGAAATGAAAAGTATAAAAAGCATATCTGTAAGAAATAAGTGTTTCATGAATGTTTAATTTTGTCAGATATTGCCAAATTGCAAAATAGTTTACAATCTTGACTTTTTTTTTAAACAAAGCGTCTTGTTAAAAGTAGCCGTTTAGTCCCAATAGAGCAAATGTATCAGTTTCACATGGGCATTTTCAGAATATACATGGATAGTAAGTTTTGAAACAGGAAGTATGAGTCCTCCAATTTTGTTCTTTTTCAAGATAGTTTTGGATATTCTTGATCTCTCACATTTTGATATGAGCTTTAGACTCTGCTTATCAATTTGTTGCAAAGTCCAGCTTGAATTTTGATAGGGGTTACAATGAATTTGCAGATCATTTGGGGGAGTATTATCCTTTCAACAACATTGCCTTCTAAACCATGTTCTCAAAACATGTTCCTGTAACCAACAGCATGGGCAACACATGGGAGATTTATAGAAGTGCAGAATCTTAGATCACTCCAGACCTACTGATTCAGAATCTGCACCTTAACTAGATCTCAGGTGATTCTGATGCACCATAAACTTGAAAAGCTCTATGTATGTATTCTCAAGGTATGAGTTTGGCCAATAGAAAAATATGAGAATGGATCATATTAATTGATACCCTAAGAAAAAGTTAAGTATCATAAGACATAATAATGTAGGTTGTATACTTGAAGCCCTAAAGGTAATAAAGGAATAAAATGTTTTGAATGGAGTCCAATTATAATATTGATGAGTAGTGTAGGATGATAGTGTAGGACCAAAAATATTACATTTATGTTTTCAGAATGCTAACATATAAGAACTATCTCTTACCGTATACGAAGATCATCCATCTCTGACTTTACTATTCTGGTTGATGTTAATTTATCCTCTGCCTTGGTCAGAAAAGATTTAAGATAGTTTGAAGGAATTTGTCTATGTAATAAACAAATGTATATATATACTTATAGTCAGACAATTATTAATAATTATATATAAAATTCAACATTTTAATTCAAAATGATTTTGTCTGTTATTTGTAAATGAACAGTATTATTTGGAAATTATGGCATTATTGTCTATTACCATATTAGTGACTAAGTGGTTATTTCATGTTTTAGATCTTGGTAATGTTCTAACTTCTACCCCAAATGCCAAAACTGTTAATGGCAAAGCTGAAAGCAGTGACAGTGGAGCTGAGTCTGAGGAAGAAGAGGTCCAAGAAGAAATGAAAGGCACAGAACAAAGAGATAATGGTAATTTTTGGATAATGGGCTATTAATTTTATGTTAAATAAAATAGTATAAAGACATTTGGGCAGATTTGGTATTGTTAGTATATGTGGTGGGATGTGGGCTGTTGACCCTATAACTATGTTTGCTGTGGACCAAAAGGCTCTATTACAGAGTATAAGGACAGCCAGCCTTAGGCATAAATGGAATAGGCGTTAATTGAAGACTTACATGAAAAGGCTACTCTTCAGAATGTAGTGCCTGAAACACATGTATTATTGTTATTATTATTATTTTTTGAGTTGGAGTCTCACTCTGTCGCTCAGACTGGAGTGCAGTGGCCGCTCCCGGCCACCGCAGCCTCGACCCGCTGGGCTCCGGCGATCCTTCCAGCTCACCCCTCCAAGTAGCTGGAATTACAGGCATGCGCTACCACGCCCGGCTGATTTTTTGATTTATTGTAGAGACGGGGTCTCGCTGCCCAGGCGGGTCTCGAACCCGCGGGCTCAGGCAATCCACTCACCTCAGCCTCCCAAAGGCGTGGGATTACAGGCTGAGCCACCGAGGCTGGCTCACATGTATTATTTTAAGGTGTTGTTTCCAATATGGATATGCACATTGTTACCAAGGACAGGAGATAAGTTAATCTCTCAAGATCTTATCAAAAATAGAAGGAAATCTAGAGAATAGGATACAGGTAAATGTTTGGATGAAGAAGGATAATTGGAATCTTAGGGTAGTGTATTAGTGTATCTTGTTAGTAAGAGTACCAGTGAGTCGTAGGAAGACTGTTTTAGAAAGGAGAGACAGAAGGACACTAAAATAAACCATGGAACTTAATTTTGCTTTCTCTTTCTAGTAAGGTATGTTGAATAAAACTTTCTTTAATTATCTTTTATTGGCTATGTGGGCTCCTTTACACTTATACATATCATAGATCAATTTGCCTATGTCTGAGAACATAAGTATAAAGAACTTGAGAGATTACTTTCTAAAGGGATTCTAGAAGATTCACAGGGAACTGAAACAGGTTTGAAGCCAACATAGTTTGGATGAGCTCTCAGCATATATTAAACCTATTTTAAAGGAGCATCCCCATCTTTCTGATCCAAGGAGGAAACGCTTCAAAGGAATTATATTAGGTTGGAAAACTGAATATTGGATATTAGAGCATTGTATTCAGAAGTTGACCTATTATGAACTTTTATGAATCTCTCCATTTTCTTTCTAATGAAAGATAAGAAAATGATGAAGAAATCAACAGACCATAAGAATTTGGAAATCATTGTCACTAATGGCTATGATAAAGATGACTTTGTTCAGGATATTCACAATGACATTCATGCCAGTTCTTCCTTGAACGACAGAAGCATGGAAGAAATAAAACCTGTGGATCAAAACTTGGAGAAAACTGGAAAAACTGCTGTCTGCATTCCCCAAGGTATTATCCCCAAATACTTCTTTGTCCAGCCTCTTTCCTATGAATGAAATATTCTTTTAATAATTGTAAGATATTTAGGAACAGTTTAGAATTTAAGCATCTCTTATTTAGTAATGTATTAAGATTTTATTAATATTATAAGAGATTATAGCTTTGGAAGTTAGTGAATTAGGACCAGGGCTTATACATTTTCATTGAGAAATTTTTTATTATATTATTATATGACATTTTAAAATAAAATCTTTGACAGTTTTTATTTTTATTCTTGGTCCTTCTTTTAACTTCTGATTATATGATGCCTTCATTCTTCAATGAGCAAGATGAGCTATAATCTTTTCATATTTTCTGGGAGTGACCTCTAGTATGCATATGGTGAATTATTATCACTGCTTGTAATTCCGTCGAGAAGCCAAGAAACATCATTTAAAAAAAAATTATTAACTTATTTTTACTTCTTTATGTTTTAGGGGTACCTAATAGTGTTTTACATATGGGAAACATCATTTCTTAATGGAACAACCAAACTGCTTAGTTGCATCCTACATCCATGCCTCCTACCTGATAGTTTTCTCTTATAAGGTTATCGGGTTTTGTAAGGTTTCATCTAGACCATGTCTTCATGGGATTCAATACTGTAATACTTTGTAATCTTTTAAAATTACAATTATCAACTAAATTTAAAGTTTTGGTAAGATAAAATAAAGGTATGACTTGGTAAGTCAAATCTGTCTCTCAGTACAAAAAAGTGTGAATTTTGCAAATAGAACAAATGTGTTTTTCTTCTAGTAGAGTATTATACTACCTGAACGTTTGTTCATGTTTAGATATAAATGATGATCACGCTGAAGATGTAACAGGAATTCAGCATTTGACAAGTGATTCAGACAGTGAAGTTTACTGTGATTCTATGGAACAATTTGGACAAGAAGAGGTAATGACATTTTCTGATTGGTAATTTTTAAAGGTGGCATATCAGAATACAGTGCCCAATTTTGTTAATAACAAATGTACATCCTGTTTTTCACTTTGAAAACATACCTCTAAAATGTTTAAGATGTTTTTAATTATTTTTTGTGAATTAAAAATATATAAGATTCTGGAATATTTGAAGAAAATTTAATATATAAAATATTATAATTTATAATATATGTATATCCTGGGAGAGGTAGGTTGGGGATGCAGAGGAGAAACTTATGCTGGTTTTTATGTTTGAAACATTGGTTAATGTTTAAGAAAATATAATAATTTTCAAACTAATAAATCTGTTCTTCACATTGACTATAATCTATTGGACTAAAATTTTTAGAGGTAGTACTTTTCAAATTTAAGTTTATTAAAATTCGGTAATGACTGGGTGCACTGGCTCATACCTATAATCCCAGCACTTTGGGAGGTCAAGGTAAGAGGATTGCCTGAGCCCATGAGTTCAAGACCAGCCTGGGCAACTTGGCGAGTTTAGCATAGTAACTAAGATACATGTAGAGAGTTAAATGTTTTTGTTTTGTTTTGTTTTTTTGAGTTGGAGTCTCACTCTGTCGCTCAGACTGGAGTGCAGTGACCGCTCCCGGCCACCGCAGCCTCGACCTGCTGGGCTCCGGCGATCCTTTCGCCTCAGCCTTCCAAGTAGCTGGAACTACAGGCGCGCGCTACCACGCCTGGCTAATTTTTTGATTTGTTGTAGACATGAGGTCTTGCCAAGTTGCCCAGGCAGGTCTCGAACCCGCGGGGTCAGGCAATCCACTCACGTCAGCCTCCCAAAAGCGCAGGATTACAGGCTGAGCCACCAAACCCGGCCATGTTTTATTTTCTGACCAATTTTTCCTATATTGATTTCCCTTTTTTCTTTCTTCCATCAGATTGCTGAATTTGTATTCTACATTATCACTTCATAATAAGTTCCTTTTTGCTTTACTTCTTTGTAACTTCTTTTATTACCTGATCTAAGGTACCATTATTTATTTTGTTACCAAACTTCAAGTCTGTATCTTATCCATTGAGGTATTTAGACAATATGCTAGTATAATTAAAATTTTATTTTATTATTACCTGACCTATTGTTAACCTGACCTCAATTTTAAATAATATTACTTTCAAATTTTTTGCCCATGGCAGATAATCTGTAACAAATCATTTGTTTTTTAAGTACTGGAATTTTATTTTCAGGATTTCTGTAGTGCTTTTCAAATAATTATCTTTTCACCTTTGATCCTACTCATATTGTCTTGGTTTCTGTTCTTTCCGTAGGGTTCGTGGTCTGAAAACACTGTATTCCATTGGTTTTACTAAATCTCTGAGGTGATAGAGGACCTCATGCTTTCAAGGGCCCCATTTCCTTTAAGAAATTATTGTTTAAAAGAAAGTTATTTTTAAAAATTTCTCATTTTTGTTTTCAGTCAAGTTTAATTGAGTACTTTATAAAGCCCTTTCTAACAGCTGAAAATTTTGAAATATTGAATTACTAGCTATTATCGATATGCAGAATCTAAAAATGAGCTATGTTTTAGAGCAACCATTTTAGTGGAATAGACAATGGTTGGAAGTACTGTTCTGAAACTGCAAAAGAGACTTGAAGATCCAAAAGTTATACACACACACACACACACACACACACACACACACACACACTTCCGGTAACATTTCAAACCAGTATGCATTGCATATTGGTACACCTGGAATTTTGTCAGGTGGGTTTGATTTCTAAGATAAGGGAATAAGAGAGAGAAAATAATTGGTGTTTTTCCCCCCCTCTGGTGTCATACACATTCTTGATATCTCTTAAGCAGTGGCTGCTCAATTTTTTATGGGAATCTTGTTATAGTACAGATTCCTGGACCTCAGTTCTAGAGTTTCTGATTTAGTAGGTCTAAGGTAGGACCCATGAATTTGCATTTCTAACAGACTCCCAGCTGATGCTGATGGCTGCTGGTCTGTAGACCACACTTTGAGTAGCATCTAAAGCATGAGAATTCTATCAAAATTGGTCATTGCAGTAGGAGACCCTACCTTTTCCCTGCTTTCATCAAATAATTTTGTCTTTTACTATACTGAGAGGATAGAAGCCTTTACGTTGTTGCTTCTTCAACTTTGTGCTTTGACACTTACTTCTTTGACTACTCACTGATTATGAGCTATACTTACTCAGTTCTTGTTACCTTTCTTCCCACCTCAGTGTATGACATATTCTTCACATTTAAGGCCAATTTCTTTACCTTATATCATATTTTCTCCCACATCTTTTCTATAGATACTGTCTCTCTTCTGGTTCTTTTCTCTCAACCTATATACATTCCTTCCATCTTTAGAAGAAAATATTCCCATAAGCTTGTGATGCCCTCTAACTATTGTCTTTTCTCCCTCCTTCAGTTTGTGGCCAGGCTTTTTTTAGTTGTGTTCATTTGTTACATTCATTTGCTTCAGTCAGATTTTGGCCATACATGCCAACATGCCTGTATTACTAAACTGAGCGAATGCTTTACATTTCCTGTCCTACTTGAATATCATTAAACAATGTTGGCTACTCGCACCTTGAAAATATTCCCTTATCTTGTTACACCATTCCTTCAAGCATTTTTTTCTCTCTAAATCTTGGGCCCATTATAGGCTTCCTCTTTGAGGTTTTCTTCCTCTGTTGGCCTCTTAAATTTGGTATTCTTAAGGTATGTAACCTTCGTTACTACTTCCTTGGTTTCAACCATCACTCATATGCTGGTGACTCTCTAAGTGATAACTCCAAACATATATCTCCCTCCTGAATTCCAGCTGTCCTACTAGACATCTCACCAAGGGACCTCAGTTTTTACTTCTTTGTAGCTGTACTATCGTCTCCTTCAGTTCCTCTGAAACCTCCTTTTCCTCAGTACTTTTATCTTGGTGGGTAGCGCCAAGCCATTTAGTGCCCAGAGTCTTTTCTTTCCCTTCCTCCCCACATTCAGTCTTCAAGTCCTATTGATTCTGTAGCTTTAAAGGTGCTCAAGCCATCATCCCCTGTTCTACTACTGTACTGGTACATGATGTCATCATTATCACTCTTTTGATTTTGCTAATACTCATTTGTTCTTCAAGTCTTAGTTCATACTATTTCTTCCAGGAATCCTGTCCTGATTAAGCTTCTACCTGACCTTAGGATAGGGGAAGCGACCCTCCGATGAGTTCCTATGTATCCTTTGTACATCTTTTTCGTAAAACTTGTCAAACTATGTTGTAATAATCTTCTCTGACTCCCTTACCAAGAATATACACTGTTTGCAGACAGGGATTCTAGCTCTTTCTTCATAGTATCCCTAGAGTTTAGCATAGTAACTAAGATACATGTAGAGAGTTAAATGTTTTTGTTTTGTTTTGTTTTTTTGAGTTGGAGTCTCACTCTGTCACCCAGGCTGGAGTGCAGTGGCACGCTCACGGCCACCCCAGTGTCGACTTCCTGGGCTCTGGCGATCCTTCCGCTTCAGCCTTCCAAGTAGCGGACTACAGGCACATGCTACTATGCCTGGCTAATTTTTTGATTTATTGTCGAGATGAGGTCTCATCAAGTTTCCCAGGTGGGTCTCAAACACCCAGGTTTAGGCAGTCCTCTCGCCTAGGCCTCCCAAAGTGCTGGGATTATAGGCTAAGCCACCGCACCTGGCCTAAATGTTTTTTTTAATGACTGACTCACAAGAATAATTCACTACCCAAACTTCTCAATTCTTTACTCATGTATAAATCATTCCAATTCCATTTCTTTCCTGAATATAGAAAGCAAAATATGAATTGAAGAAACTTTTTAGAAAAAGAATATTTCCAATAATAACATGAAAAAATATTTTCAAAAAACAGTATTTCTCTTATTGCTATTAAAACTTTGTGGTGTATAATTTATGTCTATAGCTTTTAACTAAGTGTCATTTAAAATTTGTAGTCTTTAGACAGCTTTACGTCAAACAATGGACCATTTCAATATTACTTGGGTGGTCATCCCAGTGAACTATTGGAAACTTCTGGTCTTCCTGAAGATATCCAAGTACCTCCTGGAAATGGTAACATTGGAAATATGCAAGTGGTAGCTGTTGAAGGAAAAGGTGAAGTAAAGCATGGAGGAGAAGATGGCAGAAATAACAGTGGAGCACCACATCGTGAGAAGCGAGGTGGAGACAGCGAGGAATTCTCTAATGTCCGAAGAGGGAGAGGTGTGTGTTCATTTTTTGTTTTTTTGTTTTTTGCCCTCACTGACTGTCATTATAAACTAAGTGGGGAAGTTGTAGACAGGGAGGCGGTAGGATGATCAATGTACAAAGGTTATCTGTAAGGTTAAAAGTTATCCTTACGTAACATTGGACAGTTTTTCTTTATGTCTAGTTCTCTCCTTTGACTCATTGGGCACAGTCGTGGGTTCACTGAAGGTATCAGGAAAGACATTTCTATATCTAAATATTTTGTGTAACACTTTGAGGTAGCCAAGTTTATGTTCTTTCACCCCTTGAGGAATCATCAGTGGCTCCAACTATGCAGCTACTTTTTTTCCTTATGTAGGTAAAAAAATCTAAATTTTTTACCATTTCCACATGTTCCTATTTAGGTCAAAAGAGATCATTTAAAGCTGATGAATCATATTTGACAATACAAAGATAAACATGAATAGTAATGATCAAGTAATAGAATAGAGAGTTGAATGGGGAAGAAAAATATTCATTTATAATGGTTTCTGGTAAGAAATGAACACTGAACAAAAAAATTATAATTAATCCCGCACTTTGGGAGGCTGAGGTGAGTGAATTGCCTGAGCCCGCGGGTTCAAGAACCGCCTGGGCAAATTGGTGAGACCTCATCTCTACAATAAATCAAAAAATCAGCCGGGTGTGGTAGTGCGTTGCAGTAGTTCCAGCTAAAGGCGAAGGCCGAGGTGGAAGGATCGCTTGAGCCCAGGAGGTCGAGGCTGCGGTGGCCGGGAGTGGCCACTGCACTCCAGTCTGGGCGACAGAGTGAGACTCCAACTCAAAAAAAAAAAAAAAAAAGAGTATTATAGGCAGGGCTTGATGGTTCAGCCTGTAATCCCAACACTTTGGGAGGCCGAGGTGAGTGAATTGCCTGAGCCCGTGAGTTCAAGACCCGCCTGGGCAACTTGGTGAGACCTCGTTTCTACAATAAGTGAAAAAACTAGCCGGGCGTGGTAGTGCGCGCCTGTAGTTCCGGCTACGTGGAAGGCTGAGGCGGAAGGATCACTGGAGCCCAGCAGGTTGAGGCTGCAGTATATGGGAGTGTGCCACTGCACTCTACCCTGGGTGACAGAGTGAGACTCCAACTCAAAAAAAAAAAAAAAAAAAAGAGTATTGTAGAAAATTATGGTGTAAAAATTAACTTTGAAAAATAGAAACCGCCGGGCTCGGTGGCTCAGCCTGTGATCCCGGGTCTTTGGGAGGCTGAGGTGAGTGGATTGCCTGAGCCCGTGGGTTCGAGACCCGCCTGGGCAGCAAGACCTCATCTCTACAATAAATCAAAAAACCAGCCGGGCGTGGTAGCGCGTGCCTGTAGTTCCGGCTACTTGGAAGGCTGAGGCGGAAGGACTGCCAGAGCCCAGCAGGTGGAGGCTGTGGTGACCGGGAGAGGCCACTGCACTCTAGTCTGGGCAACAGAGTGAGACTCCAACTCAAAAAAAAAAAAAAAGAAAGAAAAAGCCTTCAAACCTTGCTAAGTTATCAGAGAAAACACTACATCTATTTTGTAAAAAGTAATGAAAGCAAACCACGTAGAAAAATATTTTTTAAACTCCATAAAACAATGTGTAATAAACAAAAGACCTTTAAAGCATGATGTGGGCTGATAAAAATAAAATAAAAATAAATAAATAAAGACCTTAGACCCAATATGTTTGTGATAGCAATAAAAGTAAACAGCATGTACTCACCTATTTAAAGCAAAAGATGTTCAGATTGATTCACAAAGCAAAACAGCTTTATACTGTAGTCTACCTGAGGTATATTTAAAAAGATGAAAAATAAAAGGATAGGCAATGGCATCTCACACAGATGGAATTTAAAATAAAGCAAGATTTGTAATCTTATTACCAGGTAAGATTAATTTCAGAGCAAGAAGCATTAAGATAAAGCCATTTATAGTGTTAAAGTGAGAAAAAAGGATATAAAAAATTATGAATATCTTTACATCAGAGAATATAACATCAGCTCAACATAGTGGCACATGCCTATAGTTCTAGCTACTTGGAAGGCTGAGGCAGGGGGATCATTTGAAAATGGAAGTTGGAGACCAGCCTGGGAAACATAGTGAGACCCCCATCTCAAAAAAAAAAAAAATTAAATTAAAACAAATATAGGCTGGATGTGGTGGCTCAAGCCTGTAGTCCCAGCTCTTTGGGAGGCTGAGGCGAGAGGAATGCCTGAGCCCAGGGGTTCTAGACCAGCCTGGGCAATTTGGTGAGACCTCTTCTCTACAATAAATGAGAAAAATTAGCCGGGCATGGTAGCGCACACCTGTAGTTCCAGCTACTTGAAAGGCTGAGGCAGAAGGATCACCTGAGCCCAGCAGGTCCAGGCCGCAGTGGCTGTGAGCATGCCACTGCACTCCAGCCTGAGCGACAGAGTAAGATTCTAACACACACATACACACACACACACAAATACACACACAGACATGTATATATATTTATAACATCAACATCCAAAAAGGACAAAAAAAAAGTAAGAATAACAGGGACCTTACTCATGTAATTTAGTAAATCTAGTTGGTTATCAAACTATGTTCCAGGGAAACAAAGAATATGTCCATGGAACCTAACTCTATATGCTAATTTTTTCTCTTTGTTACCCTTATGCCACTAAAGCAAGTAACCTTGGACAGTATTTCTTATTTTTTGTCACCATTATCCCCCTCTTTTTACTTTTGGTCTGACACATAACCTGTAAGTCTACCTCTGTAATGTCTTTCATTTTATTTTGGTAGACAGGCTAGGGTTTTTATTTTTCACTAACTGTAGAGAAACCTAATTTTTTTTTTTTTTTTTTTTTTTAGTCAGAGTCTCACTCTGTCACCCAGGCTGGAGTGCAGTGGTACACTCATGGCTACTGCAGCCTCGACCTGCTGGGCTCAGGCGATTCCTCTGCCTCAGCCTTTCAAGTAGCTGGAACTACAGGTGTATATCACCACACTTGGCTGATTTTTTGGTTTATTGTAGAGATGAAGTTTTGCCAAGTTGCCCAGACTGATCTCGAACCTCTGGGCTCAGCAATCTTCTCACCTTGACCTCCCAAAGTGCTAGGATTATAGTTGAGGCCCCTGACCGAGAAATCTAATTTTTTTTACAGCTTTTGAAAAATTTTTTTCACTATTTCCATCTGTTCTCAACATGGTTAGGGTAACCTTTTTTCATTTTTTCAAAAGACATATTATTCCTGTTCAATAACACATAGTACCTGTTTGTGGTCTCTCTCCAAAGTCTACACCCTTCAACTGACTTTATCATCTTCATTTTTCATCACTGTCCTTTTTTAGCATCTACTTCAAATATGGGGATATCTTTTCATGCTCATGTCTTTCTTGCTTCTTCCAGTTCTGTGTCTTTCTATATGTCTTTCCTATCATTTAGGATTGTCTTTTATCTCTTCTTTGTTAATATTTGGCTATCTATTCCTTTAAAATTTATCTTTAAAAAACAGCATTTTGGGTGAAGTTTTCCCTAATATTTCACATTTAACTTTAATTCGAGGGGTTTAACATCTTTGTGCTTTTTAACTTATTCCCTGGAGTGCAGTGGCCGCTCCCGGCCACTGCAGCCTCGCCTGCTGGGCTCCAGCGATTCTTCCGTCTCAGCCTTCCGAGTAGCCAGAATTGCGCTACCACGCCCGGCTGATTTTTTGATTTATTGTAGAGATGAGGTCTCGCTGCCCAGGCGGGTCTCGAACCCGCGGGCTCAGGCAATCCACTCACCTCAGCCTCCCAAAGGCGCGGGATTACAGGCTGAGCCACCAAGCCCGGCTTTCCCTTTTTTCTGTTAGGACTTTTTTGTGTTTGGAATGTACTGTATGTTCAGTAAATGTTGACAGCACACTGTAAAACAAAAGCTAAAAGCAGGCTCTGGGTACTACCCGGGAAAGAAAGCCAAATGTAAGCATGGTCATAACACTCCCCTCCCCAACCTAATTACATAAAGGGAAGAAGAAAAAACGATCACAGTGTATGACAATGGCCTTGAAAGTAGGTGGGGAACTTATCCTCATACCATAAACTTTGCAAGGTATCAGCAAATGAATAGACAATTAGAAATAAATTAAAAGAACATTCTTGAAAGATATGGGAAGTTCTAATCCATGTTTTGTAGAAAGCAGTACAACAAGAAGAAGGTGAGTTGATGAAATTTTGAAAAATCTCCTCCATTTAGTGGGAAGCAGACTGGAAGCAATCGTGGCTTGAGGGAAAGAATTCATAGTGTCCTACTGGAACCCTTTTATAAATTAATAGAATAACCACAAGACTTATTATTTTTTTCATCAATGTTTGAGAAGGCTAGAAAATGCAGGATCATCTGATAGAATTAATCATCTCCTTTAACAAGGCTCAAAAGAGGAGCAAGCCCCTAGCATGTACCTGTAATCCTAGCTACTTGGGAGGCTGAGGTGGGAAGATCATCTGAGCCTAAGAATGAGAGGTTGCCATGAGCTATGATCATGCAATCCAGCCTCAGTGACAGAGTGAGCCCCTGTCTCTTAAAAAAAAAAAAGAGGGCAACCCCTTTGGGTCCCCTCCCGCTGTGGGAGCTTTTCTGTCCTCTCAATAATTCCTGCTTTCAAAAAAAAAAAAAGAGACAGAGAGAGAGAAAACAAATGGGGGGGTTGGTAGTCTAGGGTCTGGTTCACTGAAATTCTTATAGCTGGCCTTTACTTGTACTGTGTACAAGCAGAATCACAGCCCGCTTCCAGTTCTGACCAGGAGGACATTGGGAAAGGCATTGCTCAGGGATAGTTGTTTCTGACTCACAAAGCCCTTTGGCTTCTGTTTTGGGGTAAAAATCTGATACATAGGCTACCTGTCATTGGAATATATACACTACTGACCAGGAAGAACCACCAATGCATTTAACAACATTCAAGAAAAGAGACTAGAAAATCGTTCTCTCCCACTTCAGTACCTTCTGCTAGTCCCAGTTAGAAAAGCCTAATGAATGTAGAAGCAGCTTGCATTAATATCAAACCTTCAAGCTCTTGTCCTGGAGGATATGCCAATAGGATAGTGTAAATGTGGCATGGAACACAATGTATTTAGGTATATGGAGGACTTCCCCTGTCACAGATAAATACGCTGACAAAAACAGATCTGGGAACTATGCAGAAATTTTATAGCCAAGGAGCACAGTATACAAACAGATCTGTTTTGGAAAAACACACGTCCCACAAAACAGAGCATTTAGATAACCAATATTTCCCATTCAAAGACGAAGAATGTGCATTCTTACAAATAGGAGATTAAGGCACAGATCATAAGTACTCCCCAGAAAAAGTTTCATAGGTAAGGGGAAAATCTGGGACATGAGGAATATTTATCGGATTTATAAACACATTAGAAACATCAAAGACAAAAATTGACATGGCAGAAATCCAAGTCCTTTGTTTACTCAAGAAAGGCAGATCTAGGTTTTGAATCTGAAGCTTTTGTAATTTGGGGGAAGTGGAGGGCTCTTTAAAAGAAAAAAATAGGCCAGTCTTGGTGGTGCATGCCTGTAATCCTGGTACATTGTGAGGCTAAGGCAGGAGGATCTCTTGAGGCCAGGAGTTAAGAGACAAGCCTAAAGTTCCAAGCTACACAAGAGGCTGAGGTGGGAAGATGGTTGAACCCAGAAGTTTGAGGCTGCAGTGAGCTATGATCGCACCACTGCACTCCAGCCTGGATGGCAGAGTAAGACACTGCCTCAAAAAAAAATTATAAATAAACAAAAAGAAAAATACAAAATTATGAATATAAAAGGGAATATTTAGTTACAATTTTGTAAAAAATCACACACTTTACTAGAGCCTTGGATTCAGGTCCCTTTCTCTTAGGCAATTTAACAAAATTGTTTATATGAAAGACTTCTGACTTACAACCTGATTTTCCCACCCCACTTCAACCCACAGTATGCTATAACTCCCAGCAATCATAGGGGCCCGTACAAATGGCAGACCTTCGAGTTAAGCTTTATTATCTTCATAGTGAATCTACCTCAGCATTCAAGAAATATTATTGAGCACCTGTTCTTGTCAGGTTCTGCTCTGGGTCCTGGGGATGCAGTAGAGAACAAGACCAAGTTCTTCCTTCCATGCAACTTTCGTGGAGTAAAGGGGAGCTGACAGTGAATAAGCAAACAATTAGGAGACATCTTAAATACTAAATAGTGAAGAGTGCTCTGAAAAACATAAAGTAATCGGGTAGAGTGAGCGGAGGTGAGGATTACTGTAATTGGTCTGATTGATTAATCCTGTTCTTTGTGAAGGTTTGAAAGCTGTGTATTCTATAGGCTATAGTAAAGTGAGCAGAGACAGAAGTAATTCTCTAGAAATTGTTCGCTAGAGTCATCAGTGCTCACTGACAGGCCATCACAGACTATCTCAAGCTTTTAAGGATGGGAACTGGACTTTATTTTTCACGTGAGTTCCATATCTCTAGCTGGATTCATGAAGGGCCACTTCGTAACTTACTTCCTTTTGATTTAAGAGTAGAAGTCTTCTTGAAAATGGCACTAGGCACCTCACTGTACTCTTTGGAGTTTAACTTGGAAAACAGCTCTAATTCAGTTTCTCTTACAACCCCCAATAGTGCTTGATGCAGGTGCTGTGGGAATCCTGCTACCGTGGGATTCTAGGATGCAACGAGCTAGACAATCTCCTATTTATTGGCTCAAGCAAAACGTACCTATTATATTAGCAAACATGAAAGAACTTGTAGTATTCCATTTCTGTAAGGGTAGGGTAACATGGTCATATCTTTTATACTCAATATAAAACTGTTTCGGCCTCTCTGAAAAATAGCTTAACAACACTCATTAAGAACCTCGTCACGGTTGCTATCCTTTGACCAGTAATTATTTTGCTTGCAAAGAGATAGGGGTATGTTGGATAAGGATTTTTATACAAAGCCACTCATTGCATGTATTTGCACTGCACTGTAGTCTTAGTAACAGAGGAAGACCCCATCTCTAGCAAAATAAAAAAATTAAAAATAAGTGAAGACACAAAGTAGAGAATGGTTGAGTGAATTACTTCATGACCTGACTAGTAATTAAATGTATTTGGAATAAAATTTAATGATGTAGATAAACGTTCATAATGTGATTTTAAAAGTATGACACAAAATCATGTATAAGGGATAATGCCAATTTTGTAAATATATGAATAGAAAAAGAATGGATGGAGATGTGACAAAATCTTAGTAGTGAGATTTCAATATCTATAGAAAACACATTTTTAATAACTTTTTAGAAGGCTTACAATGTAATGAAAGCATTATAACCAAAAAGGCAAGCACAGCTATTTTGTGTAACTTTTAATTCTCTAAAGAGTCAGTCTTCAAATTTTTCATTCTTGTTACCTTATTAGTACAGAAATTTTGAGCATGCACTCTAAATATTTATATTGTTAATTATATACATATAGTCATGTGCTAGTAATATTTTATATACTGGGATACCAAAAAATGTATATACATCTTAAACGATGTTATCTATTTTTTACTTTTAGTTTGCCATAATCAGAAGTGTCTGTATGCTAATGGTAACTACTTTGAGCACCTCTTGTAATTAACAAAAGTAAATGTGCCTTGTATTCATCTACAACTTTGATACAGTTTTTTCCTTTCTTAAAATGTGTATACATTGTTTTGGCATGCTCTGTATATTATAGAGCCTTAGCAAAAAATTTAGGAATATATCAATATAATAGAAGTTTGTAAGTTTATTTCTTTAATCCCAGCAGTTTCTTTTATGTACTTCCTGATTGCTTCTACTGTACTTTGGAGATTTATATATCAAAGAAATATAAATGAATAAAACACTTTCTACTTTTGTAGGAATTATTTAGAACTAACTATTTTGCCCTCTTAAACAGGGCACAGGATGCAGCACGTGAGCGAAGGAGCCAAGGGTCGGCAAGTGGGAAGTGGAGGTGATGGGGAACGCTGGGGCTCAGACAGAGGGGCCAGAGGAAGTCTCAATGAGCAGATTGCTCTTGTGCTCATGAGGCTGCAGGAGGACATGCAGAACGTCCTTCAGAGACTCCATAAACTGGAAACACTAACGGCTTCACAGGTAGGCTTCCACATTTGTCTCATGGTCTTCTCCCACTTGCTGAACCTATAAAGCAGTGTGTAATCTGTGATGTTCAGTTTTAGACAAATCAGTGTATTTTCGTGATTTTTGTAAAAAATAAAAGGAAACAGCCAGGTGCGGTGGCTTAGCCTGTTTGGGAGGCCAAGGCGAGAGGGTTGCCTGAGTCCAGGGGTTTGAGACCAGCCTGGGCAACTTGGTGAGACTTCGTCTCTACAATAAATCACAAAAGTTAGCCAGGCATGGTGGTGTGCATCCGTAGTTCCAGCTACTTGGAAGGCTGAGGCAGAAGGGTCACCTAAACCCAGCAGATTGAGGCTGCAGAGGCTGTGAGTGTGCCACTGCACTTCAGTCTGGGTGACAGAGTAAGATTCCAACTAAAATAATAATAATAAAAAATAAATAAATAAAAGGGACCTAGTTTTGAAAATATTTTTTAAGAAAAAAACTGACCCAGAAACTAAATACTGCTTAAAATAGTAGAAACTTTTCAGAGTGTAAATGTAGCTTTACCATGTAGGAGGTAGGAGTCAGTGCTTGGTATTAGAAGAGTAATTCTGCCAAATAGTGCAGTTTGAGAAACTCATAAAGAGGCCTTTACTAATGCTCTACAGAGTCATTTGTAGTAAGCATTGTCTTTTATCTTGAATTATTTTTGAAATGCTGGTAGAGTTTATGTTAAGTTACTAATTCTTAGTGTGAATTAGTTTTAGGATCAAAACTTCAAAGCCAGAGAGGAATGTGGTGTTAGAGTTTGACCTCCATTATTTTTTGACTCTGTAAGATCAAACCTTTGAAAAGGCAGTACAGCTAGTCAGTTGCAGAAACTCAGGCAGAACCTAGACTTCCTGTATCCTAGGCAAGTGGTCTCTCTATTATGGCAAATTGCTATCCTATACTGAATAAAACTAGACGGATGTCTCTGGAGGAAGTAGTAAAAGAAGGGGAAAGTGTCATTAGGTAGAGACATTTCAGCTTGGTTCGTAGTTTCGGGGGCTGTGGTCATCTCTGGATGCAGCTGCAGAGGTGTCAGATGGCTGCTAGTGATCTTCCCCTTTTGTCTCCTGGCTTGTCCCTCTTTGAATAACTTGGTTGAAGAGAATAAAGAGGCAATCAGCGTGACTGTCTGACCTAGCTTCAAAAATTATTCAACTTTGAAGCATCATGCTGTAACAGATATTAAGAAGAATTTTTAGGGATTAACCAAAGAAGATATGCTTCCATTGCATAATGAACACATTAAATGTAGACACATGTAAAGATCCTGCTGATTTTCTAAATAACCATTGTGAATATCTTACCCTGGGCAAGAAACCAAGACCCCTTCTCTACAAAAAAATTGAAAAATTAGACTTATGTGATGGTGCACTCTTATAGTCTCAGCTGCTTGGGACATTGAGGCAGGAGGATCACTTGGGTCCAAGAGTTTAAGGCTTCAGTGAGCCGACATTGTGCTATTGCACTCCAGCCTGGTAACAGAGTGAAAACCTGCCTTAAAAAAAAAGAAAAAAAAATAGATTTGAGATGAGAAAATTAAACCCAGTTTATTTACCTTTTAAGTACAACAAATAAGTAAAATTGAATCTGGAAATAGAAAAAAATAGTGCCTTAAATAGATGGCTTTGTCTTTTTTATACAAGTATAGGTCGTTGATATCAAATAAATTGCTTTATTTGTATCTTTCATTAATAAAATTCTATTTATCTATATTGCTTGAGAAATAAAACATATTTAAGGCCCATGATCCCATTAACTCTCCCTAGATTTGTACAGAATTATCTTAAGGGAAGTTTTAAAAAACTGCTTATGCAGAAAACCTCATTTGTTTAATTATTATTGAATATTATTGTTCCTGGTAGTTTGTTTTTTCTTGTTCTATGATTTAAAAAAAAATAACATTCTGTATATATTTAGTGTCTTTGATGATATTGAAACATTGAATATATTCCAGTATATTCAATACATGTACTGAATATCCACTGAAAGAATGATATTAAAATTCTTTTGACATATATTTTTATAAGTTTACTTTTTTACTATTATATAGAACTTTAAAAAAATATTTTGGCATGATAAGGACTTTTTTCCTTAAGATTTGCATAATTCACTTGGATGACTCATAAAAGAAATAAATTGATAGAATAGTAGTAGATTGTAGAGCTGAAGAAAACTTAGCTTAATACCCTTAGCAAACAAAGAAGTTGAGATACTGAGAGGATACATTCATTAGTGACAAACAAGATCTGTAAGTAAAGTCACCTGATTTATCATGTAATGCACTTTCCACCACAGAAAGGTACATGAGGTATATTACTTTTTGTAAAATAGTTCCTCGGATTTATTCACTCAATAAATATTTGTTGAATGGCCACATTCCAGATACTTTTTTTTTTTTAGTTAGAGTCTCACTCCGTTGCCTAGTTTGGAGTGCAGCTCATGGCCACCCCAGTGTAGACCTGCTGGGCTCTGGTGATCCTTCCGCCTCAGCCTTCCAAGTAGTTGGAACTACAGGTGTGTGCTACCATGCCCGGCTAATTTTTGATTTATTGTAGAGACGAGGTCTTGCTAGGGCTGGTCTCGAACCCGCAGGCCCAGGCAATCCACTCGCCTCGGCCTCCCAAAGAGCTGAGATTACAGGCTGATCCAGATAATTTTTAAAGCAAAAGATACAACAATGATTAGGGAAAGAACATAGCATAGCTAACCTTGGAGCAAACTACTTAGGTTCAAGTCCTGGCTCTGTCACTTACTAACTGTGTGACCTCAAGTAGGTGACTTAACTTCTTTATGCCTCAATTTCCTTATCTATAAAGTGGAGTATTAATAGTGCCTACCTCATATGCTTGTTCAGAGGATTAAATAAAATGCTTAGAACAGTGCCTGGAACATAGTAACATATGATGATGATGATGAAAACAACAGCAATGATGATAAGACACTTGACTGGTTCCTTCCTTCAGGAATAATTTTCTGTCATCATATTTCCTTTGCAATGGTTACTATTATATTAGGTTTTTTCTTTTAAAATTAATTTTAAAAAGATTCAGTGATCTTTTATTTTAAACCAGCAATAGCAGCCTGGGCAACATAGCCAGGTCTTGTATCTACAAAAAAGATTTTTAAAAATTAGTTGGGCGTGGTGACATTCACCCATAGTCCCAGCTACTTAGGAGGATTGTTTGAGCCCAGGAGGTCAAGGCTGTGGTGAGTCATAATCATGCCACTGCACTTCAGCCTGGGCAACAGAGTGAAGCCTCGACTCAAAAAAAAAAAAGGAAAGAAAGAAAGAAAAAAGAACCAATAAAATGATTGAACTTTGGTTTTCTGAATTTGTAAAAGCTACTTGATATATGTGGATAATTATCTTTAGAGTAAAAAAAAAATCATAATGCTAATTGTATAGGTGGCATTGGTTAGTTCTTAACTGTATTCACTTATAGTTCCATTTAATAGTTCTGATTTGACCTTAGCGTTTGTTAGTTGCTGCTGTAATGAAGAATAGTTGTGTTTGCCACATTGGAGTTTGATCATCTTGAGTTCCATTCCAAACTGCACCAACTAACGTGACCTTGGATAAGTCATTAGATACTTAGGAGCTCAGTTTTGTAAACCTATTCTTTATTGCATTTAGTCTAAAGAAGTGCCATAAGGTAAATTTCTTGCTTGAATATTATTATGCCTGCAAGGCAGTGTTACAACTAACAACATAAGAATCACTACCTTGTTTGATTATTTCAGCACTTGGACTATTCAGCTTGAGTAGAGTTACTAGAACTAGAACTTGCCATTTGACACTTTAATGGTCTGTGAGGACTAGTGTAATATCTAGTGGCAACTAATTTTAGTTTTTCCTATAAGGTATAGTCATACTGGGATCCTTGAAACGTTTCATATTGCCCTTAACAAAGAAATTTAAAAGCCTGTCCCAGCTCACCATTTTCCTGCGGTTCTCACTCTTGCTCCCCCTCCCCCCGAACTTGCTGTTCCCTCTGTACAGAAGGCTGTTAGCTATTGTTTTGAGCCTTCCCTAACCATTCTATTTAAACTTGCTTTCAAGCCTCCCCTACACTGACATGTTCCATCTCCCTTTTCTGTTTTATTTCTCTTTATGGCATTTATCACCACTGTATATTTATGACTGCTGTATATTTTACTGCTTTGTTATTATCTGTATCCCTCTTCTAGAGCTTAAGCTTCAATAGAAAAGAGATTTTTGTCATTTTTGTTCCTCTCGTATCTCTAGTGCCTGGAATAGTGACTGGTCTATAATAAATGCTCAGTATACATTTCTTGAATCAATGGTCTTATTAATCTTCATACCATTTCTCTAAAGTTATAATCAGTGGGTAAATTCAAGTAGTGAGTTTCTAATAACTAGTCTAATGAAACTTGTCTTTGGAATGAGCCAAATTGGAATCTGAATTTCCTAAATTAGTCTGAACATTTTCTGCTTAATTTATGCTACTTTTCATTTAAAAACCTAGGACACTGGTTGACTATTTCTCACATCTATTGTATTCTTCTGCTATAGCTTGTCATGAATTTCCAAAACAGATCTTTGGATATCGTTTACAGTCTTTTTATTTTAATGTTATTAATTAAAGGTTGCAGTTTTAAAAATTTTTTGTAATTGGTAGTTTGTACAGAAACTAAGGAATTAATTAGAAAAGTTGAGTAGGAAATAAGACTATAATACAAGTAAAAGTTTAGATTTGAGATTTTATTTTGACAACTTTATGTAATTTGAACTACAAAACATAAGGCATCAAAGGTATTTGGCCCACAATTTTAGGGACCTTGTTCTTTGGTCAGTGTGAGTTTTAGGATAATCAAAGCATAGTTAGCAGAAAAATAGAGACTAGACTAATATTTCTGCCTTTAAAAAAAGATAGGAAATAAAAAATTACCAGTTGTTTTCCTTCATATTTGTCAAGGCTAAATCACTTTCATTTGTATTTATAGGCAAAATCATCAACATTGCAATCAAGTAGTCAGACCCCCTCACAGGTAAGAAATTTTTTCTTAAATCTGAGTACCAGGGTTTCAAATAACTTACAGTACATTTAGAATACATGAGGTCTTCAAAGCATTCCAAATGAAATGTACCCTTTAGAGCTTTGAAGCTGAAAAATACTTGTTTTGTGTTTAAGTATGAAGTACTTCTGAGTGTTTGCTTACTGAGTTATGCTGTGAAATGCAGAATGTCTTCCCTGTAGCAGTAGTGAGATTTGTTGCTGGTTTTTTATTTTCAAGATTATGAATTAGGTATGTTTTTAAGTTTATGCATGTAATATTTAATAGATTGGTGACAAACTTACTGTATTTTTCTCAGAGACCATCTTGGTGGCCCTTCGAGATGTCTCCTGGTACACTAGCTTTTGCCATCATATGGCCTTTTATTGCCCAGTGGTTGGTGCATTTATATTATCAAAGAAGGAGAAGGTAGGTAATACTATAGTTATATACTTTTGTAGCCTATAGAGAAAGAACTTTCAGCAGCAGTTAAGGAATACGTCCATTTTATAGATATATTGTCATGGTGAACATTTTATACCTGGAAAGGAAACTACCTTGGAAAGGATATGTTGTGGGTTTCTAGGTACTTGTTAGGCTTAGCTTTTCGCTTGAGAGCATCTAATGGATTTGTACACCTTTTATTTAGACAACAACACAAAAATGACTACATGGTTTCTCTCTTTTTTGAGAGATGAGGTCTCACTATTTCACCCAGGCTGGAGTACAGTGGCTATTCACAGGTGTGATCATATCACACTGTAGCCTTGAACTCCTGGGCTCTAGTGATTCTCCTACCCCAGATTCCCAACTAGCTGAGACTACAGGCCACATGCCATCACACTTGGCTAATTTTTATTTTTTAGCTTTTTTTAGAAGTCAGGTCTCTCTTTGTTACCCAAGTTCATCTTGATCCCTGGCCTCAAGCCATCCTCCTAACTCAGCCTTCTAAGTAGCTGGAACTACAGATATATATCACTGTACCCGGTTTACATGCTTTAGTTTTATTGCGTATGAGGAAACAATGCTTTTAAAGTCTGATGTTTATTTTGGGCTCTTTGCTAATGTAAAGGACAGTGGAAAGGTAAACAAATGATGCCTGCTTGCTCTTCATATTTTTGACATATAGACATTGATATTTCAGAAAATGTTCAGTCCAGTAGTTGACTTTCTTTAGAATTAGGAATGACTTTAATCTGTGATGACAGGATACCTCAAATAGTCCTGAGAATAATAGATTGAAATCCCGAAACCGCCCTGAGTCTCTGTTAGGAATAATATGAGGCCAAAACCCTTGGGTTTAAGAAAATCCTTAAATCTAAAAAGTATCCTTTACTGTATACTATGTAAACTATAGATAGTGGGCTAACAGGCCATTATTTACCTCACTGGTGGCCTTGCTGATTAGGGTTTCAGTGTTTCATCACAATTGCCTATTAAATAACAACAGGGGATGAAAAGAAGTAGGGGTTTGATAATAATGTACAGTAGACACACATTTTCAAAAATCTACAAGTTTAAATATTTACGGTGTGTGTTTTCCTTTACCAATGGACCCAAGTTTCTAATGACTACACTTGATAACAAAAGCATTTATCTTTCTCTTATATAAAAGAGTGCTCTAGTTATCATACTGTACAGTAGATAGATTGAAATGCATGTGATATCAGGTGAATCGTTTTAGTCTTCCATCACTTATGTTAAGACAGTTTGGTTTTTGTTCATAAATGAAGTAAATACATTTCCTGGTACATCAATATTCTTGGAATATACCTGCCCACTTGTAAAAACTTTAGTAGGATTTCAGAAGTGTAAGTTGCTTTCTTAATTTTATTTATCCCTGTTGTGTGTGTTATTTTAGTTGTTAAGATATAGACCTTAATTTAAACTCTTTCTTTTCTTCTTTCACATATTTAAATTTTCTCATATGATAGTTGGGTTTAGTGCTGTACAGTGTTTTAAATTCTTTTTTTGTTTTTTGTTTTTGTTTTTTTTAGTTGGGAGTCTCACTCCGTTGCCTAGGCTGGAGTGCAGCTCATGGCCACCCCAGTGTAGACCTGTTGGGCTCTGGTGATCCTTCTGCCTCAGCCTCCCAAGTAGCTGGAACTACAGGCATGTGCTACCACGCCTGGCTAATTTTTGATTTATTGTAGAGATGAGGTCTTGCCAAGTTGCCCAGGCGGGTCTTGAACCCGCAGGCTCAGGCAATCCACTCATCTCAGCCTCCCAAAGTGCTGGGATTACAGGCTGAGCCACCAAGCCCGGCCAGTGTTTTAAATTCTAATATCCCTGGTAATAGGAGGAAAAAAGAACCAAACCTTTTTTCAATATGTAGTAATACTGGATTTAAGCAGCAGGGTGCAGTGACGCTGAAGGGAGATGTTTACATATTTTGTAATGCATTTCAAAGTTCTTTTTCATGTTTCCTTTGTAGAAAGTTGGGAGTTGGAGAGTAGAAAAATTTGGCATAGGACAGTAAAACTTAAAGCTTACTTTGGTTAATAATTTATTTTATGTTTAAGTTTGAAGAAGTTTATTACTTTCATTAAAGATTTAAAAAACTATACTCTGCCTCAGCAGTCAAGAAAATTGGAGTTTTTCTACAATTTTTAAAATGTTCCTTTCTAGTAGTATAGTAAAAAGTTGTTTACCATTTCTCCTAAATATATTCCTTTCAGTTGTTTACAGATGTTCTCTGAATGAAGAATCTTTTTCCTATTCTTAATTCTCTACTTATTATTGAATTTTTATTAAAGTTTTTTTAATGTATGTTAAGTGTTTGATCTTTCCAAATTGTAAGTTATTTAGCACTATGCCATTCCATTTCGATGAAGTGTGGTGTTTGCATGTATTGTTTGCTTATATATGTAACAGATTAACTAGGGTTGGAAGTAGGGCCATATTTGATATGGAAATAAATTTTAGTCTTGAGGGATTTTAGGCATCTTTTAATCTAGCAGTGTATAACCATTTTTAATCTGACAGTTAAAAGAATGAAGATGAGAGAGCAATGTATATAGTTTGGAAGAGACAGGTTCTGTGTTAGAGATGAAGAGAAAGGCCTAGAGATCTGATTAGAATGGGAAAAGTGTGGGCAGTAGAGGGTGTTCCCTACTCATAATAGAGATCATCCTGTTGCTCATTCCCTCATGCAGGGTCTGGCATGTAGTAGGCGGTCAGTAAATACGTGTTGAATGCATGACTGAATGCCTTCAATAGGCAAGATGGCAAATGGAATTACCATCTGACATGGGAAAAGCTTTCTTTCTTTCTTTTTTTCTTTTGAGTTGGAGTCTCACTCTGTCTACCCAGGCTGTAGTGCAGTGGCAGTCATAGCTACCGCAGCCTTGACCTGATGGGCTCAGCTGATTCTTATGCCTCAGCCTTCCAAGCAGCTGGAACCACGGTGTGTACACCACACCTAGCTAATTTTTTTGATTTATTATAGAGACAAGGCCTCACCATGTTGCCCAAGGTGGTCTTGAACTCCTGGACTCAGGAAATTCTTGTCTCGGCCTCCCAAAGTGCTGGGATTATAGGCGTGAGCTACCACACCCAGCCGCTTTCATTTTATTTAATACGTATGCATGTGAACACAGACATACTGGAATAATCCCACACGTGTAAAGTAAGTAGCTACCTATTTGTGATAAATATATATCTATATATCTATATACACACACACACACACACACATACACACACACACACACATACACATATATCTTTTCCTTTTAACATGAAAAATAATATTTAAGGTCTGCTCTTTGATTTTTTTCTAGTGTAGAAGAATATAAATTTAAAAGTAAAAGCGATTTCTTGCACTATCACTCTGCAGTGATCAGAAAAACATCTTTTCTCTATGTGATATGAAGAGCAGTGCCTGTAGGCTCTTCTTCATAAATAGGGCCTGAGAAGCCTCCTGTGGTGCCACCTGTCGCCCGTTATGTAGCCTGACAACTCGACTGTTAGCAGGATCCAAGAGTTAAATACTGAAAGCAGGCCTTTTAAGTCCAAAAGACTAGTCTTCAATTATTACTTTGAGGAGAGGATGTTTCTAACTACTTTCCTTTATCAGCCTGCCCAGACTCACAAATGTGTTATCACGTAGTTTCTTGGGGACACTGAGTCTTCAGTAGAGGAGTGATAAACACAACAAACTGGTTGGGGTTAGGAGGGTCTCAAGAGGAACATTCTTCAAATGGAAACTGGGGCAGAAGGTACTGAATCAAAAGTTGAGGGGAAAGAATCCCAGCAGCACAGTCAGAGCAGCGTTCAACCGGATGGATGGATAGGAAGAACTTTTTCCTATTCCCTTATCTGTTGTTTTCCGTGACTTTTCTTCTCTTAACACACATTAATTAAAAAAGAAGAAAGATCTCATTAAGAGCCTGAAAAGTATCCTAAAGTTCTGATGATTATGGTTTATGCTTATTCGATTACAGCAGGAGTAGGGGTTTAGAGATCGAGTTGTCTGTCCCTTTGCAAATCTGCAAAGGATGATGTCTACTAATGTGCATCACACGGATTCTTGATCCACGTTGCTAACTGTTCTGGCTCCCCACAGCTAACATTTCTGCTGAAACCTCACAGACAGAACAACCCACATCTGTTTTGTCTTTGTCAATCATTTCAGTTCTCTTCCTCCAGGGGCCTATTTTCTTCATGCTGCTGGGGATCTCCTCTCCTCTGTTATGTGAAAATTGACCTGATTATTTAAAATGTCACTCTGCCAAGGAGGTGTACATAAGAGGATTTCCACAGAGGATAAGGAATTATCTGATTATTTAAAATGTCACTCCTGCCAAGAGGGTTGCACAAGAGTATTTCTACAGAGAGGAATGAAATTGTAATGAGAGAGTTTCAGGCATTTGGGTGTCTTGAGTGTTGGGGAGATTTTATAGCAGTGGGACTTTTGCAGGACTTAGATCATCTGTGATTGCTGTGTCTTGTGCTAACAAGCCCACCCTTTTCTGAGAGCTCATTCACTGTTGTCATTGAGTTTGGGGTTTATGTATCTCCTCTCCCACCAATTAAACTGAGAACTCTCTTGAGGGTTGAGAGCCTGCCTTGCTTATTTTTGAATCCCCAGTGCCTGGCGCGAAGCCTGGAAACTAATTAAAACATAATCTGTGTTGAATAAATGAATAGTTCGGTTTTGTTAAGCTTTGTTTTTATTATTGTTGTTTTTGTTGTTTTGAGTCAGGGTCTCACTTGGTTGCCTAGGCTGGAGTGCATTGGTACGCTCACGGTTACTGCAGTCTTGACCTGCTGGGCTCAGGTGATCCTTCCACCTTAGCTTTCCAAGTAGCTGGGACTACAGTCCACACCACCACGACCTGCTAATTTTTTTATTTATTGTAGAGACAAGGTCTTGCCATGTTGCCCAAGGCCAGTCTTGAACTGCTGAGCTTAGGCAATCCTTTTGCCTCAGGCTCCCAAAGTTCTGGGATCACAGGCATAAGCCACTGCACCCAGCCTGTTATACATTTTTGTTTCACAACTTTTCCATTTTGATAATATTGTCCTAAGTCTTATTTGTATAATAGTCACTTTAGGAAAGGACGGGAATCTAGAAGGTGAGAGGAGGAAAGAAAATTTAAATTACTGATGAATAACTGGTAATTTTAGCACTTGCCACTGGATCTTTTTTACTGGGCTATAAGTCACATGAAAATTGTTTTGTAAGAACCAACAGTAACTTTATGGTTCTGTTTGAATTTGAATGCTATTATTATGTTATCATCTGAGAATTCTTTAGTATTGATGTGTTGCATATTCAGGTTGTATTTATACTCATGGAAACCGATTTTTACTTTTTTTTTTTAAGAAAGCTGAACTGAAGAAAGTGGAATTTTATTCAAGAAGACTGCTGGACCTGGATGACCTCCGAATGAAATGGATTGTGGAGTTCACAAGAAAATCTTAGTTTGCAATGATTACATTTTTTTTTGTTGTCCAGTAGTTGGTTTGTGTACATACATACACATATATTTTGCACTACACAAATGATAACATTTTAAGGACTAATATTGCTGATACTTGAATAATCAATCTCAACTAGGTTGTAAGTAGCATACATACATTTATCCTACCCTTGAACTTGAAGGACATTAAATTATTAATTATTGTTTGGTAACAAGTTTACCTGATTATCTCCCATAGAGTAATATAAGCTGCTTTTCCAAGGTACAGTTGTGATAATGAGATCAGATTTATAAGTGGGTATTTTAAATTTTCTAAATAAAATATGAGAAAGAATGCAAGCCAGGAGTGAATTGCAAGGGAGATTAAACCGACTTTATGTCTTAGTCACTGAATTGCCATGCCAAGTAGTAGGGAACTGCTGGAAGAATCTTCACATTCAATTTGTGGGCGGCCCATAATCTATCTTGGGCATGTACAACTCTGAGTTTGGTGTTCAGGCATTGTTATTAAAAAGTAGAGCCCTACATACTAGGCTTACTTTTTGCAAATGATTCACAGAATAGACATAGCTTGCTGATGGAAATGATGAAGAATGAGCTTAATGTATGTTTAAAAGTGTATTCTGAGCCTGTAGATGATTAATATGATTTGTATTCAATCGTATACATTTATTCCTTTGTAATCATTTTTCTTTGAGGATAGCTAGTGTCTGCTTCATAGGGTGCTTTGAAATATAAAAAGAAAACTTATTTATACTGTTTTTACAAAGGTCAAAAAGAAAACACATGAAAATCACTTTTCTGCAACTGGTGAACTACACAGACTGGACTCTTAACCTCTTAGTGCCTCAGTTTTTCCCTTGGGGTATACTCTTTTAGATACCCCTATGTCACAGGGGTATAGGAAGGATTTGCAAGCCAACAGGCCAAATGCTTCCACAGGAGTAAGGCATGCCTAACTAACAGAAACTTAAGTCCCTCTTCCCCACCTCTTACATTTAGACCAAAAAGAAGACTGTCATTTAGATCCTTTAAGGCTTGGGGAAATTATTCTTCCTGTTTACCTTTCAGAACTTCTTGCTCACTTAGCTGTATCTTGTGCTTTGAAGATTTCTTTGATTCGAAGATTTTGTAGTAAATAATTTTCAGCATTCTCAATATGTATGATGTTGGGTTTAGTATCATGTGTTCAGAGTGTTTTGTGTGTGTGTGTGTTTGTGTGTGTGTGCGCACGCACACACGTGTGGGAGAAACCATTTTCCTGTTTTTATTTAAAATTCATAGGGTTATGCTTCTGAATAAAGTTTGTACATCTAGCAATGCAAAATGCTGACATAAAAAAGCAAAAAGATGTAGAAATTCAATCCTTTTGATTCAACGCTCTTGTGTTTTTAAAAAAACAAAAAAATAATGCAAGATTCAGCATTTTGGAGTGCTTGGTGTGCCTGTCTGCATTTTACTTTTGACAGGCTGCCTGTATGCTGATGATGATGTAGCTGAGCTGTTGGTGCTGCTGCCGCTGCCGCCGTAGCCATTTGATGCTGCAGGAATTGCAGCTACAGCTGCCTGTGACTGCATACAACTTCCTACTCCAGTATGGTTAATAACAGCAGCCTGCTGAGCAGATACGGCCTGTTCTCGACTGGTTGAATTTTGTTCGGAAACTTCCCCTGGCTGTTGAGGACTAGAAGTCGTGGGCTGCTAGGTTGCTGTGCAATAAATGGAGAGAGCTGCTGTTGCTGCTGCTGCAGGGTGTTGAAAATGAGTGAGCCACCTGGAAGCTGGATTAGATGTAAAGGCAAGATACTTGAAGTATTTTTAAACTAAATGGGACACCTGCTGGAGAAGCTGCCGGCATTGCACTGGGCAATGCATTTGGTAACAGACCTTCTGAGGGGAGAGGGCCACTCAGGTCTACTGCAAGAGTTAGTCACCAATGTAACAGCTCAGCATGGGGTTTGAACCACTCATCAAAGCCAGCGTCCCAAAAACAGAGCCCACTATATTGATGAAGTCCAGTAGAGTTTGCCAAGACCCGGGGTGCCATGTTTCCTGTAGTTATAGATATTACCATGGTGGAAAGAGGAATAGGCGTCACAGGAATTGCCTGGCTCAGAGACCTTTGCTGCTGAGTTAACAAAGTGGGCTGAGGGGTGAAACCTGAATCTTGGGTAGTAGGGGTGGCTGAAGGGGTACTAGAAGTTGCGCTCTGAGCATCTGGAGGGTGTGGGTTCGATGAAGGGGTTGGTGTCGGAGTTGATGGCTTAGGAGTTCCAGATCTTGTGATGAGCTCGCAGGTGACAGAGCAGCTGGAGAAAGCATGCTAACTTGGTTGCGATCTACAGACTTCTGAGAGGGACTTGGTGGCTTAGAAGCAGGAGGAGGAGGTGGAGATTTAAGGAAGCTGCTTGCCTGCTGTGATGTAAAATATTCACCTGAGGAACTGTTTCCTGAGCTCCAGGGAAGTTTGATGGGTGGAGGTCGATGTTTTACTCCCTTCCCCAATACTGAAGAGTGAACTGACGCAGTCTCCGTCCATTCTGTTTGCCTCCCTGGAATGGACAGACTGGCCGAGTCACTGAGCTGTGTGACAACTGGACATTTAGCTTCATTCTGGACCAATTCCTGGTACTGATTGGCTACCCCCTCAGCATCAGTCTTTAATCCGATAATGAGCCAATTTGAATGATCATCTGTGGAGAAGTGTGATGGAGATATCTGGCTGTCACTTTCTTCATCTGCTTTACATGGCTGTATTTTACCATAGTAAAGTGGATCATCAAGTGACTGCAAGATGGTCAGCTTTGTTTTCTGACACTGAGTACCAGTTTCACATTGAAATGTATAATCACATTTTACATCATGAACTGCCGAGACTGTTGGTTGTAAGTCATCAGATTTGATGAATGTTTCCACGTTAGCATAGTAGGCATATTTCTCCACATCCACTTCAGAAGGTATGGCCAAATTAGGGACTCCATTCCACATATCTACACAATTTCCTGCTTTAGAAATTTTGAAGTCATAATACTGACTTGCTTTCCTTTCCTTTTTTTTTTTGTCAGAAATCAAGTAATCTCAGCTGAGGAGGTGGACAATGAGGACCTAGAATACCTCTTGAAACACCATTTCATTGGGCTAGTGTTCATCATTTGCTTGTTATACAGCAGTCTGTTTGCAGTGCAGGTCTGATCAGGACACAGTGGCTCAGCTGTACTAAAATCAGTTAGCTTTCAAGTAATAGTTTGTCTTCCTGGGTCCATTTATGGTTATCACTTGTTATTGAAAGTACATCACAGATTACAATTAAAATCTATATTGTTGGATGTAAGAGAATGTGCCTCCTTTGGTTACCAGGAGATTTCATATTACTGGACTGCCTGTAGTCACATATTTCTGCTATGACAGTCCACAATAAAAATATTAACCTGAGATTTTTCTAGGAGATCAGACAAAATAGGAGGTAATTCTTCTGCATCTGAGCATTAGCAATTCCCCTTCTTCACAAGATAGTTGAATGGTCTCAGACTCTGATCCATTTTTTCCCCTGAACATCAGAGAACATTCCTCATTTTCTGGGTATAGGTTGACCACTAAACATGACAGAGTCTCCTGCATAACAAGCTTCTCTCACAAGTTCATATTTTTCGCATTCTTCAATATACAAGTCATAAAGTTTTTTGAGATACAGATTTTCTCCTACTTGATAAGTATCTCCTTTTAAAAGGTCTTTGTCTGGCACTTTCAATCACATAGTCTATACGATCCAAAGCTAGTTCTAAAGCTTGGTGTATCGTGGCATAAAACAGGGGTCCAAAAAAACAGAAACTGTACGTGTGTTGATGAAGTGGGGTGAAAACCATGTCTTGAATATCGATCTTATAGTACTGTGAAACACCCCGACTCCCAAGAGGAGCTAATGCCTTTATTCAAAAAGGACACCAAGAAAACCGCTTCCAAAGAAGTGCTATGCAAAATTCTTGCGAATTGCTGGAAATGCCTGTGCCAGCCACCTGTGCCAGCCACTCTGTGCTGGGCCTCTAGACCCGACTGCTGGCTCGGCCACAACATCTCTCCTGCTGACAGCTTGTTCAGGCCTCCAACTGTGACTCCAGAGTGTTTTAAATAAGAGGGAAAGAATCTGTCTCTGTTGTACGGGTGGTTCTTTGCTTGCCGAAATAAAAAAGTATAAGAATATAATTTGCTTTTCCCAAACTTTTTGTCCTTTTTTTAATGTAACTTTGTTTTTTTTTTTAATCCCGTCTTGATTAAAATGTGTCTGTTTAAAGGGATCTACTAATATTTGCTTTTAAAAAACTGTCCCATATTTGTTTATGGAAAAAGTAAAGCAAGCAACTGAATTATATGTAAAAATAAAGGTTAGACCTGTGGATCAGGGATTATTTTCAAAAATTAGGTATCAGTCTGGTATCAGAAAATGAAAGCTTTTCTCTTAGTATATAATTAAGTAAAATGCAAATTAAGATGTAAGCCGTTTTGAATCATTACAAGCAGTCGGGTAACTAGCCCCTAGGGATAACCATTTGTATCCTGTTCCAAAGTCTGATTTTATAGTTTGAAAAGCACTTTGCATACAGTTCTTGTATATAAAAGTAAAGATGTAATTATAGGGTAATGTGTCCCTGCTTTGTTTAACAAGAATCTCATTTTAAATTTTAAATCGACAGCTCTGGTATTTTTTTAATGATCAACTTCTTTTCTGTTTATTGTAAAACTAAGTTAAAAATAAAAGGCTAATGAGAAATATGGTTTTTATTACTCGTTACTATTAGTACATTGATTATGTACCAAGAATTAAATGAGAACTAATAGTAGGAATTCATATAAAGTAAGTGTGACTTTCAAAATAAACTCATGCTGTTACATATAATCTGATAAATATCAGAAACTGGGATGGAATTTAACTTGTTTAGTTATCTGGTTGAGAATATTATTGATCCAGTCAAAATCTTAGTTTCATGTCTTAAACTAAATAAATGGCTTCCCACAGCAACACATTTAACCCTAATCAATAATCTTAAATACATTACCGTTAAATACATACTGTTAAATGTGTACCATTGTTGGTCTTAGGTGGAAAATGGTGAGGTTTTGCATTTTTATTTTTATTTATTTTATTTATTTATTTTTTTGAGTTGGAGTCTCACTCCATCACCCAGACTGGAGTGCAGTGGTCGCTTCTGGCCACCGCAGCCTCGACCTGCTGGGCTCCGGCGATCCTTCCGCCTCAGCCTTCCAAGTAGCCGGAATTACAGGCATGCGCTACCAGGCCCGGCTGATTTTTTTTTATTTATTGTAGAGATGAGGTCTCACTGCCCAGGCAGGTCTCGAACCTGCGGGCTCAGGCAATCCACTTACCTCAACCTCCCAAAGGCGTGGGATTACAGGCTGAGCCACCGAGCCTGGCAGGTTTTGCATTTTTAATACACAACTATAAATTGTAGCTTCCACAGATAGTGATAAAAGTGATGTTAGCTACTTGTATCATTTAAGACATCAGTGTACTACTGAATGGAACAGAAACTCAACTGCAGTGGCTTCAACAAATAAGTGGCAACAAGAAGTACCAAGGTAGGAAGTCCGGGTCTGGTAAGTTACTTCCCCAATACTGTAAGGGAGATGGGCTCCTCCTTTTTCTGTTCTCCATTTTTTTTTTTTTTTGAGTTAGAGTCTCACTCTGTCACCCAGCCTGGAGTGCAGTGGCACACTCATGGCCACCAAAGCCTCGACCTGCAGGACCCTTCCGCCTCAGCCTTACAAGTAGCTGGAACTACAGGTGCACACTACTATGCCCAGCTAATTTTTTGATTTATTGTAGAATTGAAGTCTCACCAAGTTGCCCAGACTGGTCTTGAACCCCTGGGCTCAGGCAATCCTCTCGCCTCGGCCTCCCAAAGTGCTGGGATTATTGGCTTGAGTCACCACGCCCGATTGTTTCTGCTTTTTTTTTTTTTTTTGAGTTGGAGTCTCACTCTGTCGCTCAGACTGGAGTGCAGTGGCACACTCCTGGCCACATCAGCCTCGACCTGCTGGGCTCTGGCGATCCTTCTGCCTCAGCCTTCCAAGTAGCTGGAACTACAGGCGTGCGCTATCACGCCCAACTAATTTCTGATTTTTTGTAGAGATGGGGTCTCACCAAGTTGCCCAGGTGGGTCTCAAACCTGTGGGCTCAGGCAATCCACTCACCTCGGCCTCCCAAAGTGCTGGGATTACAGACTGAGCCACTGAGCCTGGCCATGTTTCTGCTTCTTAATGCTTGTTTTTCCCCAAATTTCTCTCTTTCCATTAGTCCTTCCTTCCTAATGGGACCACGTATTATAAGCTGGAAAATGATAAATGTCCTTTGCCTATTTAAAAACAAAAGAAGGGCCAGTTGCAGTGGCTCATGCCTATAATCCCAGCACTTTGGGAGGCCGAGGCACGAGGATTGCCTGAGACCAGGGGTTTGAGACCAGCCTGGGCAACTTGGCGAGACCTCATCTCTACAATAAGTTAAAAAAAATTAGCCAGGCAGGGTGGCTTGCGCCTGTAGTTCCAGCTATTTGGAAGGTTGAGGTGGAAGGGCCATCTTGGGATGAGGCTAAGGCCAGCTATGCCCATTGCTGCCCACCCCAACCCCCTGTAATGGGCAAGTGACTCAGACCTCGCCAGTTTATACCCTATTCTCCTGACCACAATGACAGTCCCAGGGACAGGCATAAGACCATCAGTGAGGCAGTTATTCTCTGGGATCTATTTTATGGTGCTAGGAGAGAAAGTTCTCTCTCTCTCTCTCTCTCTCTCTCTCTCTCTCTCTCTCTCTCATAGACTTCATTTTTAGAGCTATTTTAGGTTCACAGCAAAACTGAGTGGAAAATACCAAGTTCCCATATTCACACCCCATCACCCATGTCTCCCACCCCCACATCCCTTGATGGAGTGGCACATCATTACCTTAGGATTCACTCTCAGTGTTGTGCATTCTATAGGCTTTGCCAAATTTAAAATGACATCCAGCCGGGCTCGGTGGCTCAGCCTGTAATCCCGCGCCTCTGGGAGGCCGAGGTGAGTGGATTGCCTGAGCCCGCAGGTTCGAGACCCGTCTGGGCAACTTGGCGAGACCTCATCTCTACAAAAAATCAAAAATGAGCCAGGCGTGGCAGCGCGCACCTGTAGTTCCAGCTACTTGGAAGGATGAGGCAGAAGGATCGCCGGAGCCCAGCAGGTCGAGGTTGCAATG